>JAMXSV010000006.1:0-1200000 GCA_027559495.1 Aurifilum marmelostoma | reverse complement strand
GTTCTTCTTTCCTTTTCCCTCACCGCAGTTGCTGGAGCAGTCGCCTCCAAGTTCCGCTCCTCGGGCCAGACGTGTGTATGCGCAAACCGCATCTTTGTGCAAAAGGGCATCTACGACGCCTTCGCCACCGCCTTCGCGGCCAAGGTCAAGGCCTTCAAGGTCGGTAACGGCTTCACCGACGGCACCACGCACGGGCCCCTCATCCACGATCGCGCCATCGACAAGGTCGACGCGCACGTCCGCGACGCCGAGAAGAAGGGAGGCAAGGTCATCGTCGGCGGCCAGAAGCTGCCGGACCTCGGCGACAACTTCTACCAGCCGACCGTCATCACCGGCCTGACCGAGGAGATGGCCATCGCCAGCGAGGAGACCTTTGGCCCCGTGGCTGGGCTGTTCCCCTTTGAGACGGAGGAGGAGGTCGTCAAGATTGCCAACTCGACGCCGGTGGGCCTGGCCGGCTACTTCTTCTCCAAGGACCTGCAGAGGGTGTACCGGGTCGCGGAGGCCCTAGAGGTGGGCATGGTGGGCGTCAACACGGGCCTCATCTCTGACCCGGCCGCGCCCTTTGGCGGTGTCAAGGAGTCTGGTTTCGGCCGGGAGGGTTCCAAGTACGGAGTGGAGGAGTACATGGTAAGCACACCAGGACGCATCAGCAGTTGCTGGACACTCTTGAGAAATCCCATACTTGACTAACATGTTTGCTCTTTTCAGATCACCAAGATGGTCACGTTTGGCGGCATGAGCCAGCCTCTGCAGAGCTAAAGAGCCCGGACAAGCAGGCTATCACAATCTGAAGACGACAGTATAACACCAGACTGTCGAAACCTTTTCTCCAGAAAAAAAAAAAAAAAAGAAAAAAAAAAACAACAGAAACAAGAATCCACAAAATCACAGTAAACTCGTTCACATACTTGTCTGGCTATCTTGTCTGCAGTGAACATGATCAGCGCAAGCAAGAGATGCACATGAAAAAGTTAAAAAGACCGCGCAAGCCGTCCAGTCCAGGCCACCGCCAAACAATAACACAGCAACGCCTCTCTCTCTCTCTCTCTATCTCTCCAGAATGCAAAACCCGTCTACCCTATGTGTCCATCCATGGCTAGGTCTATCGCCCTGATGGGTGCTTGTCACGACCATGTTCCCCTAGAATGACAGGCTTGAGAAGCACAAAAAAGTAAAATACAGAAATAAGATCTACCATACAGCAGGACAACCCCCCAAATAGAATCAATCCCCTCGTAACCCAAGCTCCATCTCCCATCACGATGAGAGTCATGTCCGTATCCAACCCATCAACAGCAGCAGAATTTCACACAACCACTGCAAGAATGTGTTGCCACTTCTTTTTGCCTTTCAAAAAAAGAAAAAGATATGTATAATGTCATCTATATATGGGTATCGACATGATGGAGATGATTAAAAATCCTAATCCAGCCCGCCAAACCAATGAACCCCTTTCAAAGTTACAGTCCTCGAGGATGTATGGGGCCCAACCAGATTTCCAAAAACACAACAACAAACAACGACAAGAAACAAAATAAGCCTCCCGCGTTTCCCTTCTTTCCTAGTTATGGACATTGGAAACACCTTGACTCGATACCTTCTCTAGGTCCTTCTTAACACATCCCAACGATGAATAAGATCCCCCTTCGTTTTATTTTGCTTTCCCTTTTTCACCCTGCCTCCCGTTTGACCCACCCCCTTGTTGCCTTCCTATATCTAACAACACCGAATGAAAACAAACGCCTCCAGAAAACATACAAGAATGCTGCCTCAAAACTCCAAGCTATGTTTGGTCGTGTAAAAGCGGTTTCTCTCATCCGGGATCTGAACCAAGGAGAAAAATTTTTTTCCCTTTCGCCAGGAGGTGTACGAACCCCCCTCACAGCATCCCCAATCTAGTATATATCGTGTGTGTCCAGTTGAGAAGGATCTCGTCAAGATTTGTCGTCAAAAAGGCGTCTAGGTATAAGTGTATATATCGCTCCACCTGTCTTTCTTTCCTTTGGCGCTCTCTTGGGTTGTAGAGGTTTTATATTCCCACGGCCTTTCCAAGTTCAAGTGGAGAAGGGAAACGCAGCTGGCTGATCAGTTGCCGGAGAAGCAAGAGACATGGGCGACGCGGCTGGCGTGTTGCCTGTGGGCGGGTCCAGGAGTAGTTTGGTGATCTTGGGCGTCAGTTCGGGGGGCGCGGAAAGGTTTTGACACAATGTCGTCCTATTTATGTCAGAGTCAGCTTCATGATACTCATCATTTGTGGAAAAGAGAGGCGAAATTGTCGCAAGACATACCATCCCAGAGGCTCTGGCTTCCCCAATCTGCTCGGGCCTCACATACGCCGTGACAGCAATGATCGGAAGCCGCGCCATGATGACGCCCCGTCTCTCGAGGTCCCTGATCCTCCGCGCGCACGTCATGCCGTCCATGACGGGCATCTCTAGGTCCATCAGGATGATGGAGATATTGATCGCATCCTCCTTGTCCTCGTCGCCCTCGCCCAGCACGGTCGACGGTGGTGTTGTTGGTGGTGGTGGCGGCGGTGGTTCGATCCCCTCGGCGGCGGCAGCCTCGTGGTTCCAGTGCGTCGACCTCTGCAGCTTCTCGATGGCCTCGCCGCCGTGGTTGGCCAGGTGCGGCCTGAAGCCGTATCGCTTGAGCAGGCGGCCGAGGACCTTCTGGTTGACCTCGTTGTCCTCGACCACGAGCACGTCGATGGTGGCCGGGTCGATGACGGGCAGGATCGGGAGGGCCGGCGAGTCGGCCGCCGCCGCCGCCGCCGTCACGGCCGCCATGTCCTTGAGCACCAGCGGCGGGTTGGCCAGCGCGTGAGAGGCAGGCGGGGTAGGCGGTGGCGGCTCGGGCTCCTCGGAGCACTTGCGGCTCTTGATGTAAAAGGCAAAGGTGCTGCCGGTGCCCTTTTGCGAGAGCACGCCGATCTGTCCGCCCTGGAGCTCCGTGAGCATGCGCGAGATGAACAGGCCCAGGCCCGACCCGCCGTACTCGACGTGCGTCCGGGGAGACGTCTGCCGGAACCGCTGGAACAGCATATTGCGCTCCTCGTCGGTGAGGCCTGGTCCCGTGTCAGTCACGGACAGGTGCAGGTTGAACTTGTCGCCGTCGCCCCACTCGGCCTTGTCTGTGATGTCCTCGCCCGGCTCGGCGTCGCCCTGGAAGAACTCGATGCCGGCCACCTGCGCCTGCGAGACGTCCCTGGACGCGCCCAGGGTGACGATGATGGACCGCTGCTCCTGCTTCTGGGTGAACTTGATGGCGTTGGTCAGGAGGTTGATGAGGACCTGCTGCAGGCGGGCCGGGTCGAGCCTGGCGAGGGTGATGTCCATGTCGTAGTAGGACTGGTCGATGCGGAACTCGGCCTTGATGTTGTTGGACACGAGCTCGGCGTCGAACATCTTGAGGCTCGTCTCGATCACCTCGACGGGCTTGACGACGGTGGGTGTCACCTCGAGCATGCGCGAGTCGAGCCTCGAGAGGGTCAGCACGTCGTTGATGATCTTCTTCTGGTGGTTTGCACACAGCGAGATGGTGTTGGCGGCCTCGTAGCACGACTCGAGCGTCGAGCGCAGGCTGTCGGTCAGCTCGGCGGCCTGGGTCTTGCGGTACGCCGTGATGCTGCCGATGATCTCGTCGGCGCACTGGCACAGCGCGCTCAGCGGGTTGCGCATCTCGTGGCTGGTCATGTCGATGAAGTTCTCCTGCTGGCGCTTGAGCTCGAGGGCCTCCTCCCTGCGCTGCTTCTGGAAGGCCTCGGCCCACTTCTGCTGGCTGATGTCCGTGATGCAGCCAAAGATGGCCTTTGTCGTCCCGCTTGCGTCCTTTTCCGGGTACGCGCTCATCAGCGCCCACGTCTCGATCGGGTGCCCGTTCGCCTCGCGTGACGCCTTGAACCGGAACTCGAGCGTGATGGACACCTTGTCGTCGATGAGCCGCCTCCACGCCTCCTCGACGGCGGGCCTGTCGCGGGGGAGGATGCTGTCCATCCAGGAGTCAAACGAGTCGATCGCCCGGGGGTGTCTCGAGATCTCCCACCACGAGTCGTTGCAGAAGTTGAGGTCGCCCTGCGCGTTCGTGATGAAGATACCCACCGGCGCGAACTCGGCCATGCGCGTGAACTTGTACTCGCTCTCGACGGCCTCTTGTGTGCGCAGGCGGAGCTCCTGTGAGAGCTGCTGGCGGTCCAGGGCAGCAATGCGCGCCGCCTGCTGGCCGCGCTTGATCTCCTCCTCGAAGAGCACGACCGAGGCCATCGATGTCGCCAGCTGCCGGGAGAGGAGGTTGATGAACAGTCGGTAGTCGTCGTTGTACGGCCTCCTCGGGTTCACGCCCAGGACGATAAAGCCAACCACGCCCTCGCCTGTCGTTGGGTGGACCGGGAACACAACCACCGTCCTCGAAGGGTCCCCAAAACCCCTCCACTCGATGCCCTCGATGAGGTGTCGCGGGAGCGTCCCGTCTTCCTTGTTGAGGACGACAGGGACGGAGGGCTGTGACATGGACATCCTCATGTACGGCGCAAAGCACTCGTTGCTTGTTCTCAGATCAATGGAGGACATCTCGCTGTAGAAGTGACCGGCAGGCACGCCGAGAGACCCGGCGAGCTGGATCCGAGGAGGGTTGGCCACGCTGCCCGAGTGCATCGAGGACATGTCGCTGTCCGACTCGTCCACGACGCTGTAGATCAGGGAGAAGGGGATGTCGGCCTCGTTGTACTCGAGGCCCTTGACGACCTGCTGCCAGAACTGCTGCACGTCCCGCGCGAGGGATGTCCTCTCGCCCACCTCGCGCAGCGTAAACATCCTCCGCTCGTTGACCTTTCGCCGGGTGTTCTCAAAGGCCGGGTTGTAGAGGGCCACGACGGAGCCGTCGCTGCCGACCATGGGCACGATGGACCAGTTGAAGAAGGTCTCCTCCAGGAAACCGTTTCGGGAGATGAAAAGCCTGTCGTCGTGCTTCATGGTGGCCTGTCCGCTGTGCCAGGCGGCATCAAAAACGGGCTTGATCTCGTCCCAGATCTCGGCCCAGCCCACAATGTAGCTCTGGCCCATGAGCCTGGGGTGCTTCTTGCCGGCCAGGCTGAGGTAGGCCTCGTTGTAGATGGCGATATATTCGGGCCCCCAGTACATGGCAGCAGGATGCGGGCTCCCCATGACCATATTCGACATGGTGCGCAGGTCCCCTGGCCAGTCCTCGATCGGCCCCAGCGGTGTGTCCTCCCATCGTATTGATCGTGCAAATTGTAGGTGAGGCGAGAGTACTAGAGCAGGGAGGACAAGAGAAGATGAGTACGAGAAAAGCCGCAACCACAAATAATCTCGTCAAAAGGGTAACAAGGCACAGAGGCGCTGTAGAGGGACGGGAGACCCGGGGAAAAACTTACCACTGACATCCACAATCCTCGTCCAGTCAAAAGTCTGCATGAGATCCGCATCCGCGCCCGGATCAGGGCTGAGTGCCTCCTCGGTGTGCGGGGGCTCTGGTGTATCCGGTCTCAGGTCGGCCAGGTCTCGGGGCTCTGAGTAGGCTCGCCGGCCAACAATGCTGCTCTGCTCAGGGGAGGCATCGCCAAAGTAGTCCGTCTCGCTGAGGGCCCGATCCCTGCCCGGGGCTGGGGTGTCCCTCGAAGGCGTCGGCCCTCTGGCTCGCTGTTCCTGGATCATGCTCGCCCTGGCCGGGGGAACGGGAGATGTAGGCGTGATCGACACAGCCGACGCATTGCCGCTGACGAATCGGTATCGGTTGGCCAGCGTGGAGCAGGTCCAGCTGATGCCCCCATAGGAGAGAGAAGGGAGAGACACGTCCATGGACCTGTTGTCCTTGACAAAGCTGACGACCCAGGCCTTGAACCTCGAGAACTCGGTGTTGTTCTCGGGGCTCTGGGAGATGAGGCCATAGACGCCCTGCGAGGCCCTCAGCGAGGCGTTCACAAACAGCAGCCTCAGCGGCGCGTCTGCGTTGAAGTTGGCGCGGTTCGTGATGTCGATGATGAATGAGGGCCTCTCGTCCGCCTCGAGCAGGTCGATGACGCTCAAGCCCTGGAGACCCCGAAGTTCGGCCGGCAGATGACGACTGTCACCGCCGACATTCGCACCAGCACCAGCACCACCAGCACCACCAATGCTCCTGGACGACGAGTGGCTGTCAGAGCCGGCGCTGCCTGGGGTGCTCAGCCCGTGCACACCCTTTGCGGGGCTCGCAGAGCTGGCGGGGCCCTTGGGCAGCTTGACGGTGCGGACGACATTCTGGTCCTCGCGCAGGCGGTTCAACATGGCCGCGGAAGGCTCTGCGCTGGGGAAGGTGAGGGGGCGGCCGGTCATGTGTGGCCGGCGCGCGTGGGAGCTGGAGGAGAAGAAGAGCGGCGAGACGTCGGGCAGGGCTAAGCCCTCAAAGGTCCGAGGGCGGGAGATGTTGGTGAGGTCGATCTTGCCGGGGGGGGAGCAGGCGGGGCTTCTTGGCCGGCGGAGGGGGCCGGGGGAAGGTGGACGGATCGAGATTGCCTGAGCTGGCAGATCGCTTGGCGGGCCTGGGATTAGGTGGAGGGGGAATGTGAGCAGTAGGAGGCTCAGTTATAATGCTGCTGCTGTTGTTGCCGCCGTTCTCTGGTGGTTTCCAGGCGTGCGTGAGTCTGGCGACGCGGGGGGGCCACGGCCCAGTGGATTGGATGTTCTGGCGGCGTCGTTGTTGTCGCTGCTGCTGCTGCTGCTGCTGTTGTTGTTATTGCCGCCGTTGCTGGGTTCGTGCAGCAGCCCTGGCCTTGACTCGGGGCAGAACCGGCCGCAGCGCCAGGTCCAGCAGGAAAAGGAGGGAGGAAGAAGAAGAAGGGAGAGGCAGCGCCCACGTCGGACTGATCGCAAACGCCGGAGGCAGCTGTCAAACCATACTGTCCAAGCTGCCGACCGCGATGCCTGACCAGCTGGGTGGCGAGCCTGACAGCGTCGTCCGAGGGCTGTGCCGCGATGTTCCTGCTGCAGCAGCAAGGAGGAGGACCAGGAGGCGGGTGCTCGAGGAGGGGAGACGGAGCAGGAGGGAAGACAAGACGTGCGGCAGGCGAGAAGGAGGCGGCCGAGGAGGAGGAAGAAGAGGAAGGAGGCGCCGGGGGCGAGGTGAACGAGGATGCCGAGGTTAGCGCAGGACTGATCAACGGACAGGTCGAGCTGTCGCCGTTTAGAGCAGTAGCGGTAGCGGTAGCGGGGGTGGTGGTACTAGTATCTGCTGCTGCTGCTGCTGCTGCCGCCGTCGTTGTCGTGGTGGTCGTCGGTGTAGTGATAATAAAAGAATTGTGGGTGGCAGCAGAAAAAGAAGATGGTGGAAAAAAGACACGGATGGCAGCCCGACCGCTGAGGCCCAGGTCGTTTTCATGTGGCGACGGCTGGTGTTTCTCCAGATTCATGAAGGATAAGAAAGAAGCGATCGAGGATTGTCGACCCGACAGGATGTGTCAGTCAACAACCGGGTCCCTCTCGCATGTTACGGTAGAAGTGGGAATAGGGTAAAAAAAAAAAAAAAAAAAAAAAGGTCAAAGCCCAGTAAAAAAAAAAACGACGGCTGAGGGGGCCCTGTGAACAGCGGTAACGGCTGCGGAATTCGATATTCTGGCAGACGGTCGATCTGGCTAGCCCGCTGGGAAAGCTAAAGCCGTTGGCACGATCGATTTAATTAATTGCAAGAGACCAGGCAGGGGAGTGGGCTTGTGGTTTTACTTGGTCCAGGGCACGAGGGTGTGATGTTTTGGGTGTATTGTTTTCTCCTTCTCTCTTTTTCCTTCTTTTTTCTTTATGATAGATCGTGTCTGGGGTAGTGTATAATATCATCCAGCTGAGGGCTGAGAGAGAGGACAGGAATAGGGAGTAGGAAGATGGGTGAGGTTTTCTTTTGGGCCGAATGGCCTTGCTCCAGAGGGAGATAGACGAGGAAGAAAAAGGCGAGGAGAGAGACAGGTCTTTTCCAGGAAAAAAAAAAAAAAAAAAAAAAAAAAAAAAACTCCTGTCCTTTGTGCTTCGACACTGCCTTTGGTGGGTAGTTCGAAGAAGAGTGATCGTGTCAGTGTTCGTATGTGCCTATGAGAGCCGTCTCCTCCTCCTTCTTCTTCTGAATCTGTACTGTATTGTACTGTACTCAGACGAAACCTAAAGTCGACACACAATGACCGAGTGACCCCAGGATGACGAAGGAAATCCCCACCGTCCCGGATGCTTCGTTCATGGGCCCCCTCTGCCAAGCCCACAATGGATTATTAGCCACCGTCCAAGTGGGATTCTTTGGGGGGGGGGGGTGTGAGGTGGTGGGCATGGAATAAATAGGCTATCCAGGTATATGCCGGTTGTTCGTTTCGGAGCCGAACCTACAGGAAGCAAGAGAGAGAGAAGATAGAGAGAGCGCAGGGAGAAAGAGAGAGAGAGAGAGAGAGAGAGAGAGAGAGAGATAGGTAGAACGGGTTAGTAGCAGTGGTAGTACCGAATGTAGTCGTAGTAGTGGACAGTTTCAGGACGCAAGCGTGCGCATCTGCTCGTGCTTGTGACCCGGACAAGTGAAGAGACCCGAACCGAAAGTAGCAACAGGGGGCCCCTCTCCTCCCAAACAAGATAGTTCGTCCTTTGTTCTTTCTTCTGGACCTTTGCTCGACGGTCGGAAGAGGAGAGACGGGCAAGATTAGAAGCCGTTGCTGCTGTGGTGCCCCGTGCTCTTCCTGTCTAATAGCGTAGCAGAGACGCGGGCTGGTCGATCAAGGTGTGGATCAGTCGATCGACGAGAAATCGGGAGAGAGTTCCTTGTCTCGAGAGGTGGAGGTGGTCTGTGTGAGCGAGAGAGAGAGAGGAAGAGAGAGCCCGCTTGTTAGCGATCAGGAAGAGCCTGAGAAAGAGAGAGAAAGAGAAAGAAGCCAAGTTTTTGAGGGTTTGGATCGCGAGGCCGATACGAGACGACAACCACGAGACACAAGCCAGGCTGGAGCTTGCACGAGAAAAGATTGGGCAAGGTGTGTATGCAGCAACTGACTGCCTGCATGCATGCGCATGTGTGCCGAGAAGGGAGCACAGGCTGACCGCGGGCAGGGGGGGGGGGGGGCACGAAGAGGTCTGCGGCAGTCTAGAACAGGACGTCGAATGGAGCATGTGGAGTAATTGTAGTAGTAGTAGTGGTAGTAGTAGTGTAGTGTGTATACTGTAGGCTGCTTGGTGCAGGTGTCTGTGTATAGGTGCTTACCGTGATAGGCAGGGTTTTCTAAACAGTACTATAGTACACTCCAGTACAGTGAGGTATGACGAGTAAGATTTATCTCTCTCTCTGTGTGTGTGTGTCTGCGTTGTTGGATGGTTTTGTCTGAGAGAAGAAGGAGGAGAAGGAGGAAGAAAAGGGAGGCGAGATTCCAGCCATGAGCCAGGCTTCCGACTATGTATCTACTCTACCACCTGCATTGCTCGAGAGAAGGCGAAAAAAAAAGGGCTGTCTGGATTATTACTACTCGAATAAGAAGCATGACGAATTCCTAAACACACACTCACACCCATACAAGCCCATGTGGGAGAGAAGAAGCAAACCAGGTATGCAGCCAGCCAGACAGTGTCTCGAAGCCACATCTCCGACCTGGGTTACTTACTCGGTGCATTACGCCGTATTCGTACAACGGGGGTCACTTGGTAACCTCTAAAAGATAGGGAAAAGGAGGGGGGGGGGGGGAGGCGCCCAACTCTACTGTGAGCCAGACACACTCGTGCACACCGCGCGCCCGCCGTTGACCCATTCCGGGTTTCCAAGCATCCGGCACCAGAGAAACAGCACCGAACCCAGCCGCCAGAACGCGACCTAGACAAGTTGCCTCGGGCATTGTTCCTGCAAGTAACAGCAGCATTTCCAAGCCAAGACGCGGTCTGTCCACACAGAGGAGGGGGGGGGGGGGGACGCCAAATCTCCAGAAGCTCCATCCCGGTGCCGAGAAGAATACGGGCTTGCATACAATAACACTTCATTACATCATTGTTGCAATACATGATGAGGGCGAGTCAGGCAGTGTTTGATGCAGTACATTCTTCCACTCTGCGGCTGACGATCAGGCAGGGCATGATCCCGAAGAGAGAGAGAGAGAAGAGGAAAAGGAATCCGCTGCGGCTGTTTGTTTTTTCTCGTACCTGACGAACAGAAGTACAATACATAATAGTAATAAAGTGCTTCAGTAATTATTGCAAATGGATCCCATGTTGATCCTTCTCCATAATATATGTCTGTAAGTAAGTGTGCAAGAGATCCACCACCGCTGATCATCGCATGAGGGTTTTCGAGCAGCCGTGCCAACCTGGCATCGAGCTTCATGCTCTTTGTCTTGTCCCCTTGGCCTTTTCAACATGGAATTGTGGTTTTTCAGCTGTTCCGCCTGGTACCATGTTCGATTTGGCCCCCCCCCCGTCGCCGATCCCCCAGGCCTAGAGCGGTCTATGCCGGCTTGGTGAGATTGCGAGGCTTGTGGAGACAAGGGCTGGGCGCCTGTGGATCCTCCTGGGTCTCTGCAGCGCCGGGTACCATGATTTCAAGCCAGAGAGGGAGACTAGAGAGCCAGAGCCAAGAGAGAGAGAGAGAGAGGGTGTGTGGTGTGTGTCCCTCCCTGAAGACTCATGGATCCGAGGTGAAGATCGATATGCGCGTGAGAGGAAGAGAGGAAGAGGGAGGGGGGGGGGTTAGGAGAGGAGACTGGGGAAGGAGGCACTATACTTATGGTAAATGCACATTGCAAGTACCGACAGGAGGATTCCTGCTGTTTGATTACACAGTACACCAGACTGCACCACCCGCCACCTTTTTCTTTGGCGGGCGAGATCTCGATCACCTTGCGCTTGCTTAATTAACCTGCCTCCACCCACTCTCGGGACGGAGCATCGAGAAAGGCCTCGGCCCTCCAACGGCCCGGCTGCGTGTGGATTGTAGATGTGAAGTTTTTTTTTTTTTTTTTTTTTTTTTTTTTTATTCAAAAAGGAAAGAAAGAAAGAAAGGAACAAACCAATCAGACCAGCTCGAGTCAGCCTGACCATTCAGAATTCTCCATCTCTTGCCTCAAATCTTTCTGCCTTGCCCATTCGAAATAGAAGTTATACTTTTGTTTCTGCCAAAAGCAAAAAAGGCAAGGCAAGGTATAGGGTCCCCAGTCTGCATCTCGGGGCGGTGAATGGTGGGCTGCGCGGGCTTGTCTCATTCATCCTTACCACCCATTCCCTAGCAATGCCGCACACCGTTCAGCGCAGGCTTACCTGTTGCTCCCATCGTCCCTCCCCCCCCTTTTTTTCTTTCTTTTTCTTCTTCTTCTTCTCTCCAGGCAAAGGGAAGAATGTGAGACCTGTGTGTTATGGGATGAGTGAATGAGTTATATTCTCCTCCAAACCAGGGACGTGCATAACTCGGGCACCTCGTGCCTGAATCAAACCCGTGGGCCTCGACCATTCCATGACAGCTACCATTCTGTATCCGCATAACTCCTCATTGCCTGCCTCATTACAGTTACATAGTGGTAGGCGCACGCGGCCTGAAAAGGAAACCAAAATGGATCATGGTTCCAAGACAATGGGCGAATCTGATAAAATGGCAGCATATCAGATCGGCAGTGAGTAAATGGCTACAAGAATAGGTTCTACTGTGTAAGCCAGCACCAGGCGGTGGTGGGAGGACTTGTCTCTCCGCCCATTGGCCCACGGCTTGTGCGAGAGTGTGTGTGTCTCACGGGAGCCCCGCTGGGCGGCATCCCCTCCTTGCAGCAGCAGTGTCTAGGGCCGAAAATCGAAAGAAAAAAAAGAAGAAAAAAAAAAAAAAGGACACCCATCATAGATCCTCCAGAGCAGGAAAAGGAGAAAAACACAGAGACACAGGAGAGAGTCTCGGTTCCTAGATACGGACAAAATATGTGCTATGTACGGGACTGTCGGCCCCGTCCATCCGATGGCGGGTCTTCAAATGCCCGACCCGGCCTTGCATCGTGGGACCCGCGTTGGCGACCGGGCGGGAGGCCCATCCGGGGGCAATACACACCGAGCAGTGGGTGGGTGGGTAGGTGGCCTTGCATACATATATGTACAAAGTAGCACCAGTGTACAAGGAAGGAGGTTTTGCTCTCCGGCGTTGTCTTGATACAAGTGGTCATGCTCACATTGGAATGAATCTTGTTTGGACCTGACGTGGCTCGACCGCCTCTTGGTTCTTCTGGACCGGCGATGTGATGAAAAAGGACGTGACAAGGAGATGTCGACTATCAAAACAGCGCGTGAAACCATGTCGTCTCCATTCCAGGGCGATCTTACTGAATACTGACATGGTAGAAGGAGTAGTCAGACGAGACGGGGTCTTCCTTTTTCGCCCTCATGGGAAAGGAGAGTGATTGGCTCAAGACACGTCTGCGTATACAGTAACTTCTCGATTCCTTCACGTCCTACTCTGGAATTGCCTGATGCTCGGCGACTGCACTCGATAACATACGATACACACAGTACTATCACATGATAGAGAGAGAGAGAGAGAGCAAGTGTTGAAGAAATGCATACAGCACAAGTAAAAAGGATAAAAAAAAAAAAGACCCACCTAAGACAGCATCTCCGCCCATCACCACCCTCTCACACACTCGTGCCGTCCCTTCCAAGCGCCCAGCTCTCCAAGACCACCCCATAAAAAATAAAAGGAAAAAAAGACTCGCTCCCTCCCAGAAAATTGGCCCCCATGCACGCATGCTGCAAATCCCCCATCAATTGGCTGCACCACCCGCCCAGGTCAGCCAATCTCATCCCCACAATGCCGTCTTCCCGGGCGGCTATCTGAGCTGCCTCGCCCCTCTGATTGGATGCTCCCGCCCGGCGCACCTCCACCCCAGTCTGCTCTGTGCCCCTCTCGCACCAGCTCTGTCCCTCCATTCGTGGTTCTGCTCATGCAGGTCGCATCACGGCATGGGCCTGGCTGAGTGGTCCGGCACTGCAGGTAAACTGGCAGGGTCCCCCGAAGAGGGAGGGTCGCTCGGCGCCTGTCCAGTGTGACAACCTATCGCGGACCAGAGAGCTTGACCGGGGGGGGGGGGTTCGTGTGAGGAAAAGTGCGTGTGAACGGGTGTGTGGTCGCTTATAACCATGAGGGAGTGAGGAGGGGGTGGGTGCCATTGAAGATCTCCTCTTCTTCCGCGTGTCCAGGGCTGGACTTCTTGTTTTTTTCCTTTTCCTGATCCTCTATCATCTGCTGAGCTGTACAAGTGTCATCTCATTTTCTTTTACTTAATTGTGTGCGCCATCGTCGTTCAAGAACGAGGTGCGAGAACAACAACAAGGGCCATTGATTGCTCTGGCGGCGGCGGCGACGACGACGACGACGACCTCGATTCCTTGTGCCACCACCCCGCAAGGCGCTCCGATGTGAGAGCCTGGTGCGACCGCTGCCCAGTCAGCAACAAATAATCACCATCATCATCTCGGAGCACAGCACAGCAGCAACGACAACATCATCAGACTATTTGATTGTCTGCAGAGCAATTACTTGGTCGTTTGGTGCAAGGGGAGCGAACAACAGTTGAAAGGAAAACCCGACGCAGGCCATCGTCGTCTAGAAAACAACCAGCACGACAACGACCATCCGCATACTATAAGAAGAGAATCACAACACCACCCTACGGTCCATCAGCAGCAGATCTGGACCACGCAGCACCACCACTTACATACATAATAATCTATCCCCGCAGCCCTCCATTTACCTCCCCCCCCCTCACCGGCCCAAGATGCACGAGGCACTGAAGCGCTTCAACCCGGAGCGCAACTGGAGCTACAAGCCCTTCAACCGCAAGTGGAGGAAGCGCGCCCCCATGTTCTGGATCATGCCCTTTGAGCTGGCCGGCACCGTCTGCCTGCTGGTCCTCTTCGCCATCGCCCAGCCGGACCTGTTCCGCACCCAGCTGTGGGAGGTCGGCTACGTCTGGGGCTTCAACTCGAACCCGGACATCATTCTCTACGCAGAGGCCAACCACAAGCCTCAACCCAACGTGCCCTTTGTCTGGTCCCTGAAGTGAGTCCGGCCAGTCTCTTTTTTCTTCTTCTTGTTATCCTCTCTCCTTCAGAGAAGAAGCAGAGAGGAGAATCAAATGCTGCATAGCAAGTGAGACACAAGAGGCAAGACTGACAAGATCAACCCCCCCCTCCCCCCCAAACAGACTCACAGACTACAACGTCGCCATCTCCGTCCTCTCCCTCTTCGTCCTCCTCGCCAAGCTCGTCGGCTTCATCATGCGTGTCTGGACCCCGATCCTCGGCGTCTTCTTCAGCCTCGCCCTGTCCGTCATGTACACCGTCAGCATCTACGGCCAGATGGGCCCCGACTACTACGACCCGGCCCACCCGAGCCCCATCGCCTGGTACATTCGCTACGGCTGCTGGCCCGCCGTCAACTTCCCGAACAACGCCTTGGGGAGCTGTCATATGGCCGTCGGCACCTACTCGGTCACCGTCTACTTACTGTAAGCCCCAATCGTACTACAGAAAAAAAAAAGGAGAAAAAAAAGAGAGCTGAGAAACTGACCTGGTGCCAAACTTTGCTCTTCCCAGATTCATCTACCTCCTCTGCCTGGCCTACGCAGTCTACAACATGATCCCGACCGCCGAGGAGAAGGAGGAGATCAAGGCCCGCAAGGCGATGAAGACCGACGACGCCTCCTCCGGCCGCATGACCCCCGTCGACAAGGTCATGTTCGAGATGGTCCCGCCGCAGCCGCTCATGTCCCCGGCCGCCGCCCACCAGCAGGTCCAGTACCAGTACCCGCCTCCGCCGGGCCAGCAGCAGGTGCCCTTCACCCCGAGGACGCAGGCCTTCCAGGCACTGGAACGAAAACTGCCACTGCGGGGTGACTGATTGCCTTGGTGAAGGAGTAGGACGGGGATGTTTTTCAAAAAAGAAAAAAGGACAAGGAGAGAGAGAGAGAGAGTGCGCTGCACACTTTCATTTCGAGGGCGGACGTCTGGCTGTTCTTCGAGTGAGCAGGGCAGGATTTCCGATGACTCGTTTTCTATATAATTTTCGAGCTGGACATAATTTCTTTTCTGATATTGTCAAGGATACCAGGGGCGTTTTTGGGCGCTCGGGCACAATACCAGATTACCACCACTACGGTCTTTTTTTAAATCGGATCGCATCATATCTATTGAACCACGAGCGCGATGCCCAACGCTAGGGAAATGTGCATTGTGATGGGACTTGTCATGACAGCTTATTCGCGAGAGGTGTGGAAGAAATCAAGGATGGAGTAGATTGGGTGTCAATATGGGCATACATATTTTGAACCTCATACGGAGGCAGATACTTTAGTTTGTATTGGTAGGACATGGGAGTGCCCTGCTCCTTGGAGCAGCTCAATTCTGAACTCCCAGGCCTCTATACGTGTTAAAGTCTGAGCTCATTCTAAGATTCCTTGTCTTCAGGTGACTTGTGCCCGAGGGCAGTGTCCTCCGGGGTGGGATCATCCTCAATGATCTTAGGCACATATCTCCTATATGCCCTTTCTGAGATGTCATCGTTGGTGTTGGTCTCGGGTACGTCCTCTCCCATCTTGAGGAATGAGGCAGCAGAGAAAGCGTCAAAGCCAGTGTAGGGCGTCGTCCGCTTCGTGTCACCCTTAGAGCTCAGTTTCAGGGGCTCGCTCTTCAGCGCTGCCTTCTCTCCTTGGCCATTAGAAGCGGGTGTCTCCCGACTTGGTTGATCATGCGGATTGTGCGAGCTGCCGGATGCCAGCCCAACAACATTGCGCAGATTGCCAAATGGCAGAACCTCGCTGATCCTCTTGGACCCCGTGAACAACATGACAAGCCTGTCGATGCCGCAACCCCAGCCTCCGGTCGGCGGGAGACCAGACTCCAAGACTGAGATGTACTGCTCGTCAATGACGTGCGGCGGATCCTCGTCCTGGCCTACCGCGTCATCTTCGCCCTGCTGTCCTACCTTCGCCTTGGCCTGATTTACAAACTTGCGCTTCTGCTTGAAGGGATCGTTCTCCTCCTCGTACATGTTGGCCAGCTCATTGCCGCCATAGAAGAGCTCCGCACGCGCCGAGACCTGCTGTCCCGTCAAGGGACAGGTGAAGGACTTGGCGAGCGGCGACATGCATATCGGGTGGTTGGTGATGTACAGAGGGCGGTCTAGAGACTTGGGCTCGATGACCGCCGCGGCCATGTGGTCAAGAAGCTTGGCAAGGGATGGATTTGGCGGCAGGGACTTATGCCAATCCTTGCCTGCGTCTTTCAAGAGCTGCAAGATGTCCGTGACAGCCCTAGGAGAGTCTAGATTCGGCAGAGGCTGGCCCAGGGCCTCTTCGAGGGCCGGGATGAATTCAATCCGCTCAAAGGGTTGCTCAAAGACCTTGGGATCCGGGGCCTCCACTTGAAGTTTGTTCTTGGCGACGTAGGCACCGACGCCTCTGGCGAGCGTGGCCATAAGTTGCTCGGTGATATGGAGCAAGGAGTCGAGGTTCGTATAGGCCAGGTAGAACTCGCATGTGGTGAATTCTGGGTTATGAGTATTGTCCACGCCTTCATTCCTAAAGGAGGGACCAATCTCGAAGACCCTGTCGAGACCACCAACGACAAGCCGCTTGAGCCATAGCTCCGGGGCAATGCGCAGCGCCATATCCTTGTGCATGAATTCAGTGGCATGGGTCGAGAATGGCCGGGCCACTGCCCCTCCGGCATTGGCGGCCAAGATGGGAGTCTGTACCTCGACGCATTTGAGTGTCTTGTGCAGGTGCTCTCTCAGGCGCTGAGTGATGAATGCGCGCACGAGCAAGATGTCCCTGGCTGAGCGGTTCAGCAGCAGGTCCATGTGCCGGTGATTCATCCTCGATTCTTGTGGGATCTGGAATGGCAGCGGCGCTATGCTGGGCGATAGCAGCTGCGGGCTATGCAAAGCCTCGATGGACAGCTCCATAGAGTCCGACCTTGCTGGCCGACCGGTGATAGCTTTGCCATGTGAGCCATTAGCGACGAAAGGTCACAGCTGACCCGGCCCAGGAAGTATGGCCAGACTCACAGATATGATCTCCCCTCTTGAGCAACATGGACATGGCCTTGAACTGCTTGGCGTCGGTTCCATCTGTCAACTTTCCGAGGTTCACCAGGACCTGAGTGGATACGCCATTTTGCAGGATGTTGATGATGTAGAATTTTGCGCCGAACCGTCGGACATGTAACACACGTCCTGGGAAAGGTATCAGTCATTAGGCCTGCGTCGACGGGACAGGTTTGGTCTAGGGCGCACCGCAGAGCGTGTATTGTTCTGTTATACTCGCAAGGTCCGTGGCAGAGCGGGTCTCGAACTCGGCCTGGAATGCACGAACACTTATCGCCCTCCCCTTCTTCGAAAGCCTGGGATATTCCAGTCCGCCGGCAGGCCGCAGCTCCTTCAGGCGGGCGGCCATGAGGGCGCTGCGCTCCTCGGCACTGTAGTCTCCATCGTCATGCGCAGGGCTTGTAGTAGACTTGTGCCTCTGGCAGGCCAAGGAATTATCCGCTCTTGCGAGCTCATAGAAGCGCAGGTACGCAGAGCATCGTGGTGACGGTGTTCCCGTGGGGAGTGGTTGGACAGAGTACGGACGGAGGAAACGGAGCCGAGGTGCCATCTTGACGGCGACGCTACCTAGAAGGGGGGCACCTTTGACAGTACAAGTCAGCAAGCTACTCGCGTGAAACTCTTGTGAGGATTTAGATCTGCTAGAAAAGAAGAGAATGTTCAGAGAGTAGGCAATTTTGATCACGCACGACCGAGGCCGTGTCAGTCGCAACGGTTCTAAGGTTTATGCGGTGTCATCATGGTAGATTGAAGTGTCAAGACTTGAAGGTGCAAAGGGCATGAGAACCTACAATCCTTTCAAAAGGCCTTCATAGTCTCCTGCAAGCCAGGCGCAAAGAGACACGCGCACTGGTCGAGGTTTGTAGGATGGTGTTTCTGAGGCTTGCAGCTGTCAATGCAAGCTCTGGAAATATTTTGCAGCTACAAGGTGCTACTGAACCCCAAGTACTTAGCGGGTCAGCGCAGGGGTCCCAAGGGCAGCGCACAGCAGCAAATTGTCCAATGGCAGCCACTGTAGCCAGCCCCACGCCTCGACGTCACTTGCCTATAGTCAACTCAATTTTTGGCAGCCTTTGAATTCCAGAGCCGCGCTCTCGACTTCATATCAGCTCCAAGCTCTTGACAGGCTGAACCTCCCTCTTGACCCCCACCTCTACTCGCGACCCCGACATACGTCCAACGACGAAAGACAGAATAATTGACGACTGCTGCTTCTCCACACACAGCAAAAATGTCCTTCCTTGGATTTGGCCGTCCTCAGCCCTCGTCGGCCGAGAAGATCGCCGCCGTCGAGAACGAGATGAAGATTGTCTTTGACATGCAGAACCGGTAGGCTTTGTCCCTCTGGCATACCCCGCCGTCTGTCTCGCGCTTGTATGCTCTTGAGATCTTGTGCTCGACGGATTTGCTGACGAAATCGCCCTGCGCAGCCTGAACAAGATGTGCCAGCAGAAGTGCGTCCCCAATGACTACCGCGAGGGCGAGCTCAACAAGGGCGAGAGCGTCTGCCTGGACCGGTGCGCCGCAAAATTCTTCGATGTCCACATGAAGGTCTCCGACATTATGCAGAGCGAGCAACAGAGGCAGATGGGTGGCGCTGGTGGTGGTGCTGGCTGGGGCCGATAAATTCTTTTGCGCCGCGGAGCAGAGATGCTGATGCTTGGCTGCTAGAGAGCGGACGGGGTCTTGCATCGCTAGCCATACCTTCTGACCTTACCCATTCGGAAGAGTTCTGTGGGATATTTGGGCATGCTTCGAAAAGTTGGTTGGTCATGGAGAAAGTCAAACTCGAGGGAGTCTTTTTTCTCCCAACGGGAATAGGCCTCGTTTAGGAGTCGAACGGGAGGAGCTGGTTTCGGGCGACGCGGATGGTCGCTCTCATGCTGTGGAATCACATGTGTGCATTATTAGGCTCGACTTGATACCCCACGGGTATGCGACATTGTGCTATAGATATTCTCCCTCCTCGAAAGAAAATCCAAAACAAGAAACCAAATACGTCCGTGGCATTTCAACCGATGACTTGTGCTGCAATCACCCCACCCAGATATGAATAAGAAGAAACTCAACTCCGTTCTCCGAGGCTTAAGAATGCTGAAAATACATGTGTCGCTTATGTATGCCCCAAAAGCAGCCCAGTCCGGCCGTCCTGGCTCAGAAACACCGGCAAAATAAAACGCTTAAGCGCTTGGTCACCTTGCGCAATCTAACCCTCTCTCGTAATATTTGGCCCTGTGCCGATTCCCGTGAGCGTCCTCACCAGCCAATGTAGGAAACTCTCCGTCTCTAGTTGCTTCTTCAGCTCCTCGGCCTGCTGCTCCACTTCCAGGACACTGGCCTCAAAGCCAGCCACCCCATCTTCCACATCCTGGACTTTGGACAGCAGAGCGTTGATCTCATACTCCAGCTTCGCAACCTGCACCTCAACGTCCTTAACCGCCATGGTCACCCTGCCTCTCTCCTCGGCGATCATCTCCGCCGAATTCTGCTTGATACGTTGGTGCTCGTCGCTGAAGGCATAGTAGGCCTGCTGCAAGCTTTCGTCTTGGTTCTTGTAGGCCTCCTCTAGTGTTTCCACATCGTTCACCTTGGAGGCAACCCATGGCGAGAGGGAGGTTTGGAGGGTGAGGATGTGGCTGTAGAGAGACTGCGTGAGTTCTTTTGCGGCCGACTGTTCCTTTAGGGTGGTGGGCTCTTCATCTAAGTCGACGAGCTCATCCCAACCCAAGACAGCCTCCGCAGCGGCGCTGAATGAGAGCCGGCGAGGCCAGCGATTCTCGTTCAAGGGGCGTTCTAGCGGTTCTTCTGGTGTTGCGATGCTGTGTCGTCTCTGTAGTACTGAGTACGACGGGTCTCCGTTGCGCTCGGCTTGTGAGAATGGCCCTAGAAGATCGCCTTCATCGACGGTAGACGGCGCAGCTGAGACATCGACCGCCAGCTCCTTGCGTGCATCGAGGTCTCCGTTCACTGCCGAAGTGTTGCGTCCAGTTTCCCGCAGAGGTGACAGGATCGCTGTCGAGGTCGTGCGGGACGTCTGCGTCGCCTCGTTCACAGCCTGCAGGTTATCTGGATGCTTCTTCTGAAATGCATTCAGATACTCTTGAGGCTTGTGCTGCCACGTGAACGCTTTTCCCGAGTTCGACGCCACGGGACTAGAGACGAGGCTCGTGGATTGGACCAAGCTCCCTATGCTCGGACTGAACGCGAGGGCCTCTGAGGTCTCGTCCTTAGATGGCCGGCTGCTGTGTCCCTTGAGACCTCCGCCCACAGCATCCCTGATGCGGCCAAGCCCAGAGCGCGCATCGCTGACTCGATCCGCGACGCTTTTGAACACCTGCTTATGCAGGGCTCCGTCCGCGGGACTGTCCGTCAGATTGTAGGTCGGGCCTGGTGTGGGCAAGGAGTACATGCTAGTCGTTGTCTCTCTCGTCTTCAGGGTCAATTCCGGCTCGTCGGGCGGGAAAGAGATCTTGCGGCTTGGGCCACTAGACTCTTTCTCCTTCTCCTTCTCTCTCTGTTGCTCCTTCTCCCTTTCTCTCTCCTGTTCCTCCTCTTTGCCGAAGAGGAGGTTGGTCATATCGGGGATCGACCGATCGTGGTTATCTTGAGCCACCCGCCGCGGCTTCCCACGCCAGAGCCACTTCCCTTGTTCGCCATGAACCAGCTCTTTGAACTTGTCGATATCGATAGTCTCGATTTCGCTGATGCCGGCCTTCTCACGAGTGCCGATGACACCACTTAGGATCTCGCCCCTCTTGCCAAACTGGGAGACGGTCGAGTTGATCGCCTTCTGCACGCCCCATTCCTCGCCTGCCGCTGCCTTGGCAGTCACATTATGCAGCTGGCGCAGCGTCTGCCTGTCCAGCCTCCTGGTCTTCTCGAGCTTCTGGGACTTCTGGAAGTGACCAATGGCCCGCTTGGTCTGCTCAATGTCGAACACGTCCTTGGTCACAGGTGCACCGTAGGAGCTCAGCCGATTCCTTGCGCCCATGAGTTTGCCCAGTAGGGCTGCCACGGTAGTTGGACCCAGGATGCCGTCTGTCGGCTCCATGTTGTAGTACTCAGACCCAACCTCTGTCCACCAGTTGCCGATGGCAGTCTCGGTCACATCGCAAAGCAGGCCGTCAATATATGCTTGCTCCAGCATACCGAAGATGAAGAGGGCCTTCTGACACAGCCTGACCAGGTCCTTGACGGCTTCGGGGAATGGAACCTTCTCATGGATCTTGTATGTCGAGTAGAACTTGGCCTGTGTCGCTGATGTTGGTTCTGCCAAGCTCATACCTGACCGGCCGGAACAACCCATGCGCTTCAGATCCTCGTTCACGATAAATGCCTGCCTATGTGCCTTGATATCACCATCTGGAACGATGATCACGGTAAGAGCAGACGGGAAACTGCTCAGATTGGTGACCATCAGATCGCCAAACTTGGTCTCCCTCGGTCTTGCATGGTACTGCTGTATTGCTTTGAAGTAGAACTTCAGCCGCGGCGTCCACAGGCTCTCGTCGACTGGCACAGACAACACGCCCACTACCACTGAATGTTTCATGTCTCCGGTATATGTGGCAATGACCGAGGTCGGTGACTGGCGAGAGCATACCCATTGTTCGACTAGGTATAATTCGTAGCCCTCGAGCTGGACACGGTGCTCGATGACCTTGACGGAAGATTCTTCAGCGAGGTATCTACTCACACGCAGCATCATTAGTCTCAGACCGAGAGCAGCGGCATGTGAAGGCAAGACACGTACTTGAAGGCAAAGGGATCCGCCAAGGCAAAGTTGCGGCGGTCCGGATCAGGCGAGAGTGCAGGCGAAGGGGCTTCTGAGGAGAGGTTGCCGTCGAACCTGGAGTCGCCAGCTATATGCTCTGCGTTGGTGCGACCTGGGTGTTGATGGGCCATGATACCCATCTGAGTGGTCTCATCTTCACCGTTGGCCCGCTCATCAGGAAGAGACACCTTGAGAGACATGGCCTCTGGCCTTTCCTGGGCACCAAGCCGTCACTATATCCTCCTGTGCGACAGGTGTTTGTGCGTCCAGCCACCGATCAGGAGGCTTGAACGCATATTGGAACGGCGACAGAACAACTGGCAGCTTCAGTCTGGGGATACCATGTCTTTGGCGTTGCTCGGCGGGGGTTTGTAGTGTCAGTTGTGCGTAGTCACCGGGGACACTTCCTAGAAGCTGGGTTGCATTGCTGGGAAGGCTGGATGACATGTGACGGCAGTTTTCCAGGCGTCCCATCGTCACTCGCCTGAACTTGGCCGGAGGGCTGCAAGCGTCAAAAATAAGGGGCTGCGAGCGCGGGCCGCTACAGTGGGACACAGCGCTTTTAGGTGGGGTAACCAGGGAGCAGCACGAGAGGGACAGTGCTTTCAGTGGGGGCCCTGGCTGTGCTGTACAAGAGGGCAGAGAATTGGGGTTGGAATGACTTCAACAGATATGATTGTGTTTTTTTTTTTCTTTTGAGAAAAGAGGATGATCAATCTCGCCGAAGTTGCATGATGACTTTTTCAAGGTTGGACTTACCATTGAATGGATCTCAAGAAAAGGTTATCGTGCTAAGGTTTCGTGACTTGTATTGGGTTGCCGTGCCGAGGAGTGCACCTGTGTACTAAGTGCCTTAAGTACTATGTACCGCGTACGTTAGCAGCTGTTCTCAGTGACTTCATCTCCCACTCTCGATGAACTCTGTATTATCTTCCACACCTTTCCACTACAACTCCCCAACAACACCGCTCCTCAACGCCCTCAGATAGTACCACTACAATCACATACTTCTCACTTATTAAACTTCTCCTCCTATTACCTGACCATCTCCCTAATTAGACACAATATTATGGAAACAGACATACCCGGCCTCCTCAACGAGCTCGACCGTCTGGCAAACGGCACCACCGAGCGCCTCACAGCCGCCGTCGAGGATGTCGACAAGATAATAGAGATCCTGACACAAGCACGGGAGCAGATAGCTCAAGGTTCGCAGCATTCCAGCCAGCTCTGGTCCGTCGCAAGGCTCGACTTTGTTACTGACTTGATTCCGGAACCTCAAGCCTCCGATCCCCATACTGCGAGCCTCACCCTCACCAAGCTTCAGAATCCCGTCAAGGAAGGGTTCGATGCCATCAATGAGGACCTGAGGAAAGTCGACAAGGTCCGCAAGGATTCCGTCAAGGTCTTGAACAGGACCTTCCCCGCCCGAGCTCTTCCAACCGACGATAATGCCATGGCCAAGAACGCCGAGCTGATCAACCGCGCCATCACCTGGCACCTGTTGCGAGAGGGTCAGTTCAATGTTGCGTCGACGTTCATACAGGAATCCCAACAGACTGGTCAATCACAGAACGGGCAGGATCCGACGCGTGAAGAGCAGGTGGCCCCGCCTAATGGACGCCAATATACGCCCACACCACCCATCAACGACGAAGACATGGACGCAGAGGACGAGGGTGACGACGACGGCGGCGAAGAATACATACAGATCGTGGATGGGTCGCAAAACGAGACGGTCAGCGTGTCTGGTGGTGGCGGCCCCGGCCGCATGCCCCAAGCACCCGAGCTCCATTCCCACGAGCTACAGGAGAAGTTTGCGAAGATGTATGAGATCTTGTCCGATCTTAAGCATCAGAATCTCCTGCCCGCGATAGAATGGGCTCACGAGAACACTCATGAGCTCGAAGCCCGCGGGTCCGACCTCGAGTTCGAGCTCTGTAAACGGCAGTACATCTACCTGATCCAGCAGCAGCAGCAGCAGCCCAGCCACAACGGGCGGCAAGGAGGGGGTGTCCCGGAAGCTATGAGATACGCGCAGGCTAACTTCCCGCGCTTCGCCGACCGGCATGCCAAGGAGATCGCCCAGCTGGCCTCAGCGCTCGTGTTCCAGTCGAACCTGGTCGATTCGCCGTACGCTGCCCTCTTCTCCTCGTCGGACCCCGCGAGCGATAGGAGCTTCGACGACATCGCCGCGTCCTTTACGCGGGAGTTCTGCTCCCTGCTCGGGCTCTCAGCCGAATCGCCGCTGTACGTTGCCGCCACGGCCGGGGCCATCTCGCTGCCCCGTCTCATGAAGTACGTCGAGCAGATGACAGCAGCGCGCGCGTCGTGGACCACCGCGAGCGAGCTCGCATTCGAAACACCCCTGCCGAGGAGCATGATATACCATAGCATTTTTGTCTGCCCCGTTTCAAAGGAACAAACCACCGACGAGAACCCGCCCATGATGCTTCCATGCGGGCACGTCCTGGCCAAGGAATCACTCCGGAACCTCGTCAGGAGCCATTCCCGGTTCAAGTGCCCCTACTGTCCCGTAGAGGGTCAGCTGCGCGATGCGAGACAGATCATTCTGTAGGGCAGACATTTGCAAGTCTTGCCGGAAGAAGTCATCGCTGTGCCTCAGATGACATGGGATGCTTCAAGATATGGAGACTATTGGAGCAGCACGGATTAAGCTGGCTACAGCCTCCTCTCTTTTTCACCCCAGGAACACTGCTCTCGGCCGGATGCGTATGGCTGCAATGTGAAAGACGAGCAAGCGACAATATCAGTAAGCGGTCATTATTATCATCATTACGAGCCTATTCACCTTGAGGCGTCGCAGAGCGCCTCATTCGCCAAGTCACCGGCCAGAAAGGCCGCCTTGGGAACATGTTCCTGACAAGCGCAGCCCGCACAGGAACATTGTGCAGGTGCAAGGTGGACTTTCTCTTCTAGGCACGTATTGAAACAGCGCAGACAGCGATACGGGCACAGCCCCCTAGGAGGAGAAAGGATTCCTCATGTACGTGACAATTCATATATGCCGTAGCGCAATAACGAGTCCCAAGTGATTACGATTATTCTGTCTGGCTTTGTTATGGTTTACGCACACTTTTGCTCTTTCCCTCTCGACCATCGTAACGAGTTTTCCGTTGCTAGCCACAGCTTGCCGTTTAGACCCTGGGTCACCTGCTCAACTAGGCAGGGTCGGCAGTCCTCGACGCCTTCAAGCCCGTCCGTCTCAAGCTCCCCTCACCGCGCACAGAACCATGAGGAACGTCCACATTTTTTTTTTTTTTTTTTGACATACGACCTCGCCTCGAGCATTCATCATTGACGGGACATTGAGAAGACCTGGTGCTGTAAAAACCAAAAGACAGAAAATGTTTTTGCTCCATTGATCAAGCCGATGATGGGTGAGGACTTTATCTCTTCTTCCCAGGTAGGTATCAAACGAATAAATCAGGCGTATCACTCGGAAGTAGAAAAAGAACAAAAGAATAAATAGAGACCAAAAGGAAATGGAAAATGGAAATCTCAAAAAGAGTTGTCCCGCTGTAAATGCTCAGGGGCCTTCGTTGGCAATCTAGCCCTCGTCGACACCATTCAGACACATCCACTGCCGACAACTCTTCGGATTTTTGTTTCTTGATCCCGCCTAGTAAATGCCCAAGACACGCAACGCTTGCTCGCCTCGTCTAGGGAGAGCAGACAGACGCTTGAAAAATTTCCAGTAACGCCCCTCTTCCTTCCCATATCCGTTGAGGATAGATAGCCCCTTCAAGAACGCCGGTATAAAAGGTAGAGCCCAGATTGTTGTGGGAGATATCCTATTCAAATATTTATGTGGTGTAAATTTCAGATTCGTGCTTCGTCGTCCCTGCTTCGCAATCGGGGCGGCATGAGGCCATTCCCGAATCCTGGTGCTCAGGTCTGGCGGGAAGGAATCTTCTTGAGGACGAACGAGTCGGTCATTACGTCGTGATCCGTCATCCGGCGTATATATCTAAAAATCCTGCCCCCCTTCCTGGCAGCCGGGCAGCAGCAAGATTTCGCTTAGTCGATCGTCATCCTGGTCGGTGCCGTTGGCTTCAGGTGGTGCATATCGACACTGCCGTCGTCACTCTTCTCCGGGACGGTCTTGGGCTTGAGGAGGTGAGTCTTTAGTCCGTTGCCGTAGTTGTTCATGCAGTAGAAGGCGTTGACAATCGTGCAGATCAGCAACATGATCGCTAGGACCGCAAAGGCGGTCAAACTCTTGCGCACGGGCATGTACTGCATGGCGTGCTGGTAGATCCGGAAGAGCTTGAAGATGAAATACGCGAGACCTCCAAAGTAGAGAACGACGACGCTGAAGGATCCGAATTTGTTCTCGTGGCGGGTGAAGTAGGCAGCGGCCAGGAGGATGAAGATAGTGACCGGCATGGCAGCGATGGTGAGGTAATATTCGGCCTTGCCATAGCCACCAACGACGACGACGAACTGCACGGTAAAGCCCAGGAAGAAGAAGAAATCGAACTTGAGCAGGGCGATGTATACCTAGCATGAAGCGTGTCAGTCTGGTGGTGAAGGGTCGCAGATGGTCTATAGAAGCCGCCGTGGCCGTAACTTACCTGGTAGTGCAGGAACCTCTTCTTCATCCTGTAGTCTGCTCCAATCTGCTTAAGGATATCCCAGGCAAACACCTGGTACAGCTTCCAGGCAACATATGACAGGATGATGGTGAAGACTGCCAAGATGATGGGAATGGCGATGAGGAAGCCCTGCACCTCGCTCCAGAGTGCCTCTGTGGCGGTCACCTTGACGCCCTTTGAGTCCGTATAGGCACCGGAGAGGGCGTCAGCCTTGCCCAGATCGCTGATGGCCGTCCAAATCTGGTCGATCTGGATCGCGGTGTAGACCAACAAGGCGAGATTTGCAATGCAGAGACCGATGATCTGAATCGTGTTCTTCAGGCGCAGGGCGTCCCAGGTGAGGACCAGCTCGTACAGGAAGCCGAAGATGAAGAGGGTCAGAAAGGTCGGGATAGTCTTGTACTGGGCAGTCGTGTTACTATCGGTGGGTTGGCTGGTCGATATGAGATGGGTCTGGAACATGGCAAATGTGTATCTGGATTAAAGCCAAGAGAGATGTGTCAGCCAGGGGGGACAATGCCGGTGAACGAGATGAATTACTCCTCGTTTTATGATGATGATGATCATGATGATGAATGCAGAGGCGGTTCTGTTGCAGTGCTGTTCTTGTTCTCCTTACATTTCAAAGGCCATACATATTATGGCCTGTATGGACATGGCGGCGAAGAACGCCTTGGGCCATGGCCCGTCCATAAAGTTGAGGCTATTCCGATTCATGCTGGCGCGCTGTCGGGAGGTAGGGGCGAGGCCCTCTCTGTGGAAGTAACCACCTTCAGAGCTCCCGTCGTCGAGCCGATAAAAGGCTGCAGGGTCGGCGGAGAGCAGAGACCGCCGGGTATCGCGTAGAGCCAGGACGGGCGAGTTGGGATCGACTCCTGGAGGGAGGAGCCGATGAAAAACCGCGGTCGAGGCGTCAGTAAGAATAAGAGTGTCGGGGGGTGGAGGGGGGTGGGTGGAAAAGGCGATGGAGAGGGCGCGGCGACGATGATGTTGTGGTGCCGTAAGCCGTAATAAGGATTGTCGGTGTCGAGATGGGGAGTGGACGGGATCTGTCGCAGCGAGCAGCTGAGCTGAGGTGGGGACAAGTGAGGGCGGTCGGCTGTTCGAGGGCGATGGGCGGTAGGATTGCGCGCAGGCAGTAGTGGGTTGGCAAGTGGGCGATGATTACTTCAGCCTCGTCGGACGGGTGTTGGTCGTCGTCGTTGCCTTTCTGGTCGGAGTCCAACGAGAGGAAGGAATGCGAAGATCACACGATCGCTCACGAACGAGATGACGAGCGAAAGACTGGCTGGCAGGCGGCGGCGGCTGCGGGCGTGTGTGTGCGGGTGGGAGAGACAGAGAGAGAGAGGAAGGAACGGTGAGACACTGCCCGTTCGAAGAGATCAATTGATGATCATCAGGTTGAAGTGATGGACGACGATGGAAATGCTTCAACAAAAGCAATGAACGCTGCACATTCTCGTGACTCCGTCTTTCTTTTTTTCTTCTTTTTTTCCCTTGCTCCCCTGTGGGCCTCTTTTTAGATCTCTTGCGGCGTGTGTGGGTGTTGGGTATATCGAATTAGAATGCAAATGGAAAGTCGGGGGCGGTGCGGATCTCTTGATGAAAAAGTCTCGAGGCCGGCCCAAGCAGGCGTTGCTCTGTTAGTGAGCCCAGGGGTGTTCTCTCGCAGGTATACCCCGTAACCAGGGCTTAGTCTGACAGATTGACAAGGCACAGAGAGAGCGAGGAGAAGTGATGGGCGCTCCTGGCGGGAACAGGGCTCTGCCTGCTACTGCTGCTGCTGCCGAGTCCTGGACAAGAAGAAAAGGTCCACAGCCCACAGCCCACACAGCCCACAAAAGGTTCCAGAGGGGGGTGTGGGTGTGGTGTGTGGCACAGGCCAAGGGGTAAACCTGCTTGCCTCTGCAAAGGGTCGAGGTAATAGGGCGGGTCGTGGGATGGAGACCCGTTTCTGCAGATCAAGACGGGGCCCGTCCCCACACGATATTGAACTGGTGCTTGGCAGGTTTGAGCACGTTCACACGAGATGAGAGGAGTAAAACTGTAGTCTCCCGAGACTTGAGGCGGACCGATTGATGGTCGTATGTGCGTGTGTGTGTGTGTATGTGCAGATGACTCTGGTGTCCTGGGAAATCCAGAAGCAGCAAAGAAAATAGAAAAGGAGGCAGGTCAGATGGATCAGGCGTGGGGATGAAAGAGGGAGGAGAGACAATGACGGGCTTGAGGTGAAACACGCCAACAACAGGATGAGGGAAAAAAAAAGGTAACGGAGAGGGGGTCAGTTTTGGGGTATCAGGGGGGGGGGTTCTTCTTCAATGTGTATGAGTGTACGTACAGCAAGGAGCAAAGACGCCAGACACTTGCTGCTACACACCTGCTGACCCAACCGATCTCCGAACCCTACAGGGCCCTCGAAAGCTGGACAGAGCAGGCCATCAGCCACCACCACTGGCAAATGACGAACAAAAATACAACATGCACATGCACGCAGTCTGCAGGCTGCAGTCCACACCCAGCAGCCGAGATCAAATTTGGAAAGTCTCGTTTATGCAAGACACAGGCGATGGAAAAGAGGGTCTTGAAAGTTTAAGAGGGAAATCTACGTATACGGCATGAACGAGCAATTGACGATCGCATCTGGAGATTGGAGGTCTTCCTGCCTGAAGTCGAGAAGAGAGGCGGACCAAATGTGGAGAGGAGAGAGCAAGTTGACGGGACCCCTCAAGTCGCAACAGGGAGGACCTGGACACCACGAGAACTGCCCTGGACGATCTTGCAATATGTAAGGTGATCCTTTGCAGCAGGCTCAGCTCGTCGAGGTCTGGACCCGGTATTAGCTCCGGCTCTCTCTCAGCCAGATCGAAAGATCTCAAATCTACACGAGTTGACTATGTGGTCATTGTGCATGGCACAGCCATACCATGGTACCATAGTACTCTATTCAGCCAAGAGTCTAGCACATAGCGTGTGTAGGGAAGTGCTATATTAGTAGGGCTGTGCACGTAGGAAGGTCTTCCCGGTCCAATCTCGGGGCCTGACGGAAGAATGGCTGCTCATAGCGTCAACTGCCAGGGCCAGCTACTAACTGTACAACCTGCCAACAGAAGCTGCATCCACTGTCGTTCGGGGGGGGGGGGGGGCTAAGCCTCTCTCTTCCCCCTCTCGCAACATAGCCCCCTACCCTTTTCAGGAGGTCGGTTTGCGTCTTCGACACCGGCTCCAACAAGGCACATTCATACCATACATATCAATACATGTATGGCAAATGTGCAACACCTTTTTGTCAGACGCCATAATCGAATCTCGTCAAAATCTGTCGTCATACTTGTTTCTCCGCTACTGCATTTCGAGGCCGCCCACGCAACGGCCGCCCCAGAGACCTAATGGAGGACCGGCCGCCTGGCTGGTCTCCCCCCGATGGTCACCCCACGATCTTGAGGAGAAACCGACACAGTCTCGTTTCACCAGCCCAGGTCTACCTGTTCATCCAGCATGATGTTTGTTTTTTCTCCCTGTATTACCTTGCAAATCATGTACAAGAACTTGGATTCATTTGTCCCAGGGCTGGAGTGAAGACGAGCCAAGCTGGATCGGCTCATCGTGCCGGCATTTACGCTGCCTGTGATCCACCTCGGTCGATTTTTTCTTTTTCATTTTTTGGCTTTCTGTATGTGTTTGTGTGTGTGTGATTTTACTTTCTTCCCTCGGGGCATGCGCGTACCTCATTTCCTGTGCGCCGTATTAGGCTCCGGGACACGTCCACCACGGCCTCGACTGGACGAACCGACATGTCCAAATCCATCAGGATACGGGTCCCGGAAACGCGGCGGACAGTCCCGCTGACGTATGCCATCTCTGTTGCGCGATTCACAGGACGTGTAGATACGCGATCAGAACCCCTCCAGACCAAGATGGTCCATCTCGCAAGGCACTTTTCGAACGACATGGGCCCGGAAAAAGCCAGGCCGAAAGAGTCCAGGCCTGACACTTTATTTTCGCAACAGCAGATAAGAAGCTCTCTTTATCTCGGCCACACCGTCGGGCAATCTCAAAACCATCGAGGCCCAATTGTACCGCCCTGTGCCATGTCCCCAAGATTGGGCGGGCATTTCGTCAACGTGCATGTTCACACAACAGGGCAGGTCACTATAAATAGCACTGGACCCTTTCAACCACACAACCTTGCCGTATTGTTCTATAGTTCCAATAGTACTACCATAGTAGGTCCTGGAAGCCGTTGATCAGGACGCCATGGTGCAGTCACGGGCCCCACAGCTGCCGCCGATCAGCCGGCCAAAGTACAAGCTTTGTCGACGCCGATGTCATGATCAGGCACACTGGTTGCCGCCGTGAAGATTAAGATCTAGGGAATGTTGATAAGAACCCAGAACCAAGCCAAAGACGCTGGATGCTGAGAGTTACAAAGCAGGCGGGAGCTGTCGATCATCCAACCACTGCTTTCCCCTGTAAACCAATCACAAGTCCGTGAGACGGTTTAGCCTGTTCGTATCGTGCTATGCCATGTTATGTTTGTTGGTTCACGAGAGGAGATGTAACCACAGGAGCAAGATTCAGCTGAACAGATCCTGCAAGTCTATGGTCCGAAATGATCTCTCGGGAAAAGGGCTGTGATGCTCATGCCTGACCGGCTCTGCTATAGCACCGCAGCATATAGCAAGCGGGCTGTGTCACCTTCAATTTGTCTCATCGGCCTTTCCCGTTCACCCCCCGTGTCTCATCAGCCCAGAAGAGGTTCGCCCACACGTCACCGATGCCGGGCTGGGGGATGCTGCTCATGGCGTAAGGCTACGGCGAGGCAGATATCAATTCTCCTTCGGACGACAAAGCTGATTTCCTTGCTCCTTTTGATCTATGAAACCGTGGCGACAAGAATATGGCCCAGTGTTGCCCCTTGTCTTTCCTTTCTCTCCTTCCCACTCGCATCCGAAAATTCACCCCTGATGTGTTCTCTTTGATGAAGACGAGGTTTTGCTCGGAAAACGGCCACCTTCGTGTGACAGAGAATTCCTTTCGCCTCAAGCCACAGCTCGCAAAACTCCATCCAGACGCAGGCCTTGCCAGGGCACACACACACACGGTCGGCCGCCACATATCTGTTCATGCAGCATGATATGTACAAGAAATAGGCATGGCAGTGTGTGTCCCAAAGGGGTGATTTGTATACTTTCTGCCAGTGTTATGCTTCGTCGGTGCGCGTCTGTCTGACAGTGTAGTGGATGTCCTGTCGTAGGCTGTAGCGCATGTCCTTCAGTGGGGTCTAGAGGCGCCAGGGTCGAAGCTGGGGAACGTGCAGGCTAGTAGCTTCATGGCGCTAAACCCACTGTCCGCTAGCGCCTGAAGCGAGAGCCTAGAATCATTAGGGAACCTTCATAGTGTTGTCATAGCATCACTGTAGGTGCTATGGTACAAGACAAGGCGCCATTAGATTGGCGCGTCGAGTGCCATGCTATCATCCCGCGCGGCTCAACTCTATTTTTTTTTTGGGCATCTCGCGGCTGTGAACTCGGGTCGCAACCTCACATAAGCAACCGCTCTCTCATCGCCCATTACGGAAGAAGCAGCCATCATGGATCTAGACAGCAGCGACGAGGAGACCCTGCGCAAGCTCGCCGCGGGCGGCACCATGGACTAGCAAGTTCCCCATCTTCCATCATCGTGATAGCATCTCGCAGTGGACGACTGGCGCGGCTGACATGTGACTGACCCATCCTCGCAGCTCGTCCTGGCCCGTCCTGCTCGCCACGCTTGTGTCGCGCATCGAGAAGGTGATCATTCCTTAGCTCGATCTCCCCAGGTGCGCCGTGAAGCTGACGTGTTTGTGCGTCGTCTCAGATCGCGCGCAACGACTTCCCCATCCCCCGCATTCCTGAGCCCACCGCCTGCGGCCGGCCTTCCGGTCCAGACCGACCTTTCCTCGCGTCCTTGCCTCCTTCCTCAGACACCGCTGAGCCTCCGACCTCGAGCAACGAAGATGCAAACACCGCCGGCGCTGATGGCAGCGGCAGCGGTAGCTCCGTGGCCTCATCCCAAGAGACCAACAAGGAGAACGCTGCGCCCGCCCCTGCGCCGGCAGCGCCACAGCCCTCTGGAGGATCACAACAACAATCACCAGCACCAGCAGCATCCACCGCCCAGCTCGAAACCGGCAGTCTCCCGCCACAGATTCTAGCCATGATTTCCGAGATCACAGGCGTGCTGTGCGACACCTTCCACACCTACCCACCACATACCATCCAGCGCCTGGCCGAGCTCATCCTCGAGCCTCGGCGGCACTACCGCTCCCTGCCCTCGTACCTACACGCTGTCGATAGGGTCGTGCATGTCACGAGCGGTAGCAACACCTACCCGCTGCCGGCCGCCGTGTCCGACATGTCCCACCTATCGATCAACGGCACCCAAGGCGACCATCATGAGGAGGATGGCGACAAGGAAGGCGGGGCTGGCCCCGCCGCTGGCACCAGCGGCGCCCCTGTCGGCAGCGATGAGGCGTTGGGCGGTGCCCTGCTCACGCCCATCCCATGGCTCGCACGACGAGCTGCTGCAGGCGGAGACACGGGGTCCGAGTCGGGCGAGTCATCCACGCTGGGCTCCGAGGGTGGCCCGTCCCCGCTCGGCGCGGCGGCAACGACGGCCCCGAGCCAGAGCTCCTCTGCGTCACAGCAGAGGCAGGGCCAGGGCCAGGGCCAAGGACGGCAGTTCGAGCCACAGGTGCGGACAGAGAGCACAGAGACGATCGACGGGCCCAACGGCGTAGGGAGCATCGAGACCGTGACCGTGTCCATCAACGGCATCTCGTCCATGAGCGCCGCGCAGCAGCAGAGGGTCATCACGCAGGGTGAGCTCATCCGCCAGGAGCAGAGGGCAGGTGTCGTCCCTGTCAGCCAGCTTGCGAGGTCCGGTCCTGTGGTGGCCAGCTCTCCAGCCGCAGGTATCTCATTGACCAGGACGGCAGGAGACGGTGCTGACACGACCATGGCGGAGGCTGAGGGCGAAACAAAGGACAATACTAGCGAGAAATCGGATGAGGACATGGCGGACGAGGAGGAGGCGCCGCATGCCCGTGGGCCAGACCTCATCGGCGCCGCAGATATGGGCCCCCAGACGCCGACCTCGTCTACCTTTAGCATCAGCAGCGGAGGTAATGTCGAGGTGCGCGGTATTGATATCGAGGCCGCCGTGGGCCGGAAACATGAGCCTCAAGCTCCCACTGCCGGCGATGGGGGCGCAGCTACGCAGTCTAAGAACAGTGACGACGCCGTCACGACACCTCCATCATCAGATGCTACGGGGAAACCCCCTGCAGACCAAGCCAAGGAGCCATCGTCCGAAGCTGGTGAGGGCGCCGAGAAACAAGATGAGACTAGTGCTGCAAAACCGTCGGCACCACAGGCAGAGGACGCACAGTCATCTGACGACATGGATACCGAACCTTCGTCGGCAACCATGTCCGCCTTACCAAGTCCTGCACCCGGCAAGCGCGAGGCTGAGGAAGATCTGGACGAGTTGGAGTCCAAGAGGCTCAAGGGTTCGCCTGATGCGGACAAAAAGAACGCAAGTGGCGCAAAGGCCCTGGACACTGGAAAGATCGGGACCGAAGATGCATCGCAGCCCAAGGTTGAGAATGCACAGGGTAAAGAAGAGAATGGCGACAAGGCAGAGACCGGCCCTACTGAAACGCCCTCCTCATCCGCAGCCGACAAGGGCTCGACCGTAGTCGGCGAGAAGGATGAAGATGGGAAAGAGGACGCAGCGGAGCCCACCGACAAGGCAGACTAGGAAGATGCCGACATTGAATGGGTTGATGTTGTCCTTTCCCACGCACCCGAGACCACGGCGAGGCGCTAATGGCGATTATTCCAGCAGCAGCAGCAGCAGCAGCAGCAGCAATGGGCGTGATGAGGTAGACTGGTAGGAAACTATTCAGTTGTCAGATTTGCCCTGTCTTCGTTTTCTTTTCTTTTCTTTTCTTTTCTGACGAAATCACGTATGCGTCTTGGACGGTTCATATTGTAAATGTCATGTTCGGTCTTACGATGCTTCTGGTTTGGGGGTATGGTGAAGGGGAAAGGGGGGGTTACGGCGTCTCGAACACAAACACATACTTGAATTTGTGCATACTAGCAAGCGATGTGACTGTAGGCAATTTGATTCGGCTGCTGACGGTGATCATGGTTTCCGGAACCTCTTGAGACATACGTACATACACACATATACGTGAGGTTGTGCTTTCTACTTTTTTGTCATGGTTAAAGAGTCATTTCATTAGGTCGCCCTGCCATCCGCGTGGAGAGCAATTCAGATGCTACTACTCCGTAGGTGCAAGAGCAACAATGTTGGCTCAAATGATAGCAGAATCCCAACCCCACAGACGCCTGTGTAATGCAAAACGCCAATTATCCTCCTCGCTTTCACGGTGTCGGTTCTCATCACGACATATCGAGAGCCCCACCATCACTCTGTAATCATTGAGATATCCTCCTTCTTGATGACGCTGCATTGATTCACATCCCTCTTGACGCGGTAGAACTTGTCACAGAAGTCGTTGCACCTCATGTGGCGCAGGAACTCTTCGTCGTGCGTGATGACGATCAGCTGGAAGTTTGCCTGTGCCTGGCGTGCTTGGATGATGCCGTGTAAGCTCACGGCCAGCGATCGGATGTTGTCGCTGTCGAGGTTCGTCGTTGGCTCGTCCAGCGCAATGAGGCCGCAGTTGACGCCGAAGGACTCGGCCAGGGCCAGGCGGATGATGATAGATGCCAGTACCTTCTGTCCGGCAGAGCAACGACCCCGCATGTCCATCTCTGTGTCCTGCTTGACCATCGTGACGCGGTAGTTATAAGAGCGGCGTGTAGAAGACGAGTTCGTCGTCGGCTTCTCGTTCTCGGACCGGATGGCAATGGTATCAATGTCCGTGCCTTGATACGTCGCGCGCCACAGTTCGCCCGCAATGCGGTTCACCTCTTCCATCTTCAGCGTGTGGAACTGCATGATGGCCTTGTCGACAGCATCGCTGTAGGTCTGAATGTCTTGAATGGCGAGCTTTTTGGTGTCTACCTTGATCTTGGTCTCCTTGTACCTCTCCTCGACGCCTTCGTAGAAGGTCTGGTGCGTCTTTAATCTCTTCTTCAGATTATCGTCTCTGGCTCCACTCTCACCAGCAATCGTGTTGACACGAGCCGTCAAGCGGCTCACTTCATCCTCCAAGTCTTGAGCCTCCCCCACGAGCCGGTTGTAGTCCTCTTGTGCATCGTGTGCCTCGAGCTCTTTGATCTTCACGTCGAGGCTGTCAAGGGTGCGGCAGTGTTCGCGGTACCGCAAGTTGTCGTTGATGTTCTTCTTTCTGCGGTCGCCTTGGGCGAGCTCTCCTTTCTGGCCATTGATGCGTGTCATGAGCTCAGTCATCTCGATCTTTAGTTGTTCGTGTTGTTGTTGCAAGACCACAATGGCCCGCTCGACAGAGGCAAGAGAGGAGGCTTTGCCCCGATCAATATAGTCCTGAATGTCATCTTCAATGAGCTTGAGCCTGCTGAGGGTGTTCGCGATGGTGTCACGCTCCTCGGCGACGAGTTTAGCCTTCTCACGGCTCCTCTCCAGCTCAGCGTCGCGCTGGCCTCTGGAGGCATCAATACGAGGCTGAAGCGTCTTGAGCTCCTCGTCAATCCTGGCAACGTTCTCATCCTGCCTCTGGTTTTCCTCCCGCAGGGCCCGGATATCTTTGGACAGTGACGATTTCTTCTCCATCTGCTGCTTGGCCTGATTGAGCTTGTTCTTGGTCTCGCTTCGCTCAAGCTCGAGATTGCTGATGAGGTCTAGGCCGCGCTGGCGGTCCCGGGTCAAGTTCTCCAGGTCCTTCTTGACCTCCCTCAACTTGTCCGAGTTCACTGACTGAGCATGCTGGATCTCGTCAGCACTGCGGCCCGTGCCACTCATCTGTGACTGCGACTGAAGTCTTCCGATCTGCTCCTTCGACTCCCGGATTTGGCTGTGTAAATGTGTTATTTCCGAGACGCTCTTGGAAATAGACTCGATCTCGTTCAGCACCTCCGCTACCTTGCTGTGCTTGTCCGCAGCGGCTTCCAGCTGCCGCAGCTTCTCCTCTCGCCTCTCCTGCGCCTCGTCGATCTCTCTCTTAAGCTTGGCCGACTCCGTCCTCAGTCGCAAGAGGCCGTCGTAGTCCGAACGGACGGCAGCTAGTCGGGCAACCTTCTCGCTAACGTCCTTGAACTCTTGCTGTATGCTCTCCTTTTCATGCTCGCTTAGCGCTTTGGCGACCTTCTTGAGAAGCTTGGATTTGGACCGGTCGTCCTCAAAGACACGGTCGCAAAGATGGCATTTGTTCTTGGTGTTCAACGTTGTCTCGGCCAGAACATAATATGCCTTCATCTCGTCGAACAGGGCCAGGTCCTTTTCAGCTACGGATTTGGCCTCCTCCAGTGACTCTATCTCCTCGCTGAAGTCGTCCACGGTCACGGTGTCTGGAGAATCTGCTACCTTTTTCAGAACCTTGAGGACAGACTGCTCGTATCTCGTCCTGGTCTCCTGCGAGGCCGTCTGTCGCTTGTGTGCTTCAGCAAGCTCAAAGTCTCGCTGGTCCAATTCCTTCTGGAGAGCATCACATTTTGCCTTTGCCTCCTTCACTATGGCATCCTGCTCGTTGACCGCGGTTCGGTAGTTCGACCCTAATGATTCAAGGTCGAAATCTCGCTTCAAGAGAGTGGAAATCCGCCCGCTATAGGTGGCCACCAAGCTGTCGAGATTGCCTTCACGCTCTTTCATCTCCTTCTTGCGAAGGTCTAATTGCGCGCGCTCGCTGGACAGCCGGGTGCAGTTAACGAGCTTGGCATTCAACTCTTCATTGCTCTTCTCAAGATCGTTCAGCTCGGCCTTCGCATCTCGAATCTTGCCCTCCCAGTCGCTTTGATTGAAGTCGCCTTGTGCATTCTGGTAGCGCTCTTGGAGTGCTGCGGTGGTCTTCTCTAGGATGTTGACGTGGCCTTCATCACAATCAATGGAGTCGGCTTCTGTCTGAAGACGCTTGACTTTGCGGTCGTTCTCCGTCTTGTTCTGCTTGGAGAATGCTCGTTCTGAGCCCAAAGAGCTTTTCTTGCCCTCCAGAGCAGATATCTTCACGCCGGCCTCGTCGGCGGCTCTGGTCAGCTCGTTCTGGAGCTTCTCGTGTTCTTTCTTCTTGCTGTTGAACATTGCACGGATCTTGTCGTTGAAGGCCTGTACTTGGTCTTGGTCGAGATCGTGGTTGAAACCCCGTATACCATGTCTTGCTGCGGATTCTTTTGTCATTTCAATGCGGGTCTGGAGCTGGCGTTCATACTTCTCCTTGTCGGACTCGAGACGCCCCTTCTCACCCAGTTTTGCGTTCAGGTCCGCCCGTGTGGCATTCACCTTCTCTTCGAGGCCGTAATACTGGGCCGTGTCCTCGTCGATGAGCCCCCTGAGCCGGTCTAGGCGTGCCTCGTACTGGTCCAGGGCGCCTTTCAGCTCGTCGTCGCTCTCAGACATCATGTCGATAGAGTCTCGCAGCTCCGTGACAGCGTCCTGTCTGAACGTGTACTGGTCCTGCAGGTTTTTCAAGTCGATCAGGATGCTGTGAAACTGGATGGATTCGTCCCGTTTGGCCTTGGCCTTCCCGTGTGCCTCTTTGATTTTCTCCTCCAGCTCCTTCATCTCCCTGTCCAGTGCTTCCAGCTCCGCAGTCAGCTCCTGGATCTGGCGACTGTTCTCGGATGCCATCTTCTTGTCGCTCTCCTGCTGCTTCAGTTCCGTCTGTGCAATGCGCAGGGACTCGCCCTGCTTCTTCCGGACAACCTTCAGCTGTTCGACGGCTTTGGTGTATTTTTGGGCCTCAAAAATCTCATCAAACTTTTTCTTGAGGGTACCAGGCTCACTCATGGGCCAGAGGGACTCGTCCTGGTGGCAAAAAATGACCGAGTCCAGGATGGCCCGGGAGACACCAAGCTCGGTGCTGACCTCCTCGTCAACAGCAGTGACCTTTTTGGAAGACGTGTGCCTCTCTTCTCCGTCAACCTTCCAGCTGGACTCGAGGCTCCTGAATGCGCGAGCGCCGGACTTGCTCATGGTGACCTGTAGCCGTCGGTGGAGGTTGTTCTGGACTCCGCTGAGCGAGGTGAACTTGAGACCGACATTGGCAAAGACGGTCTTCTCGTTGCAGAGCTAGGAAGAGCACCCCGAGTCAGCATACGAGACTAGTATCGGCCGAAGAGATTATCCTATACCTCGGGGTCATGAACAAAGGCACCGCCCTTGCTGTTGGGTGGCAGCTGGCCAGTAGTGGCATACTTGAGGCACTCGATAATGGTCGTCTTGCCAGAGCCATTGTAGCCAACAATGAGCGTCAGCGGGGTATAGAGGCTGATGGCTTCGCGGTGGTCAGGGGCAAAGGATCGTATGCCCTGGACGGACAGGCCGTCGATGCGCGACATGGCGCCCGAGGTTGGCAGTGCTCGTTAGAGCAGCCTTTATGTGTCTCCAGGAGGGCAGAATGGATGGGAACACAGAAGTAGAGGTAGAAATCAACAGAGGGTGAGATCTTTGACGTCCTCTGCATTCAGTAGATCCAAAGACCGACAGCGCAGGACAGCGAACATAAGGAGAGATGTGAGCTGAGAGCTCAAATAATCAGACGGACGGAGGCACGTTCGCGTCGTCAATTAAGAAAGTAGGACGGGGCGCGTTGGCTGCCTGGCCTAGCAGGGGCCAAGTGGGGAGCGCCGTTGAGAGCCTACGTCGCGCTCCCACGTGCACTGCTGCGTCACCTTTAGAAATGGCCCGCCAAGCATTATCAAGACAATTGGTTAGGCCCATTCTTTACGGCCAAAGCAATGAGGTTCCAGAGCCGTCGACAGAGTAAAAGTTGGATGATTTTCACGTTATATTGAGGGTTATGTTCATGTAAGATCTCATGAGTCTGTGTGCCGTTCCTCGCTCTTTCCTTGGCCACTACGAATGCAAGATTAATGGGTTGCGCTGCGCTGTTCATGATTGACTTGCTATCAGGGCGCTCATGGCTGCCGTGAGGATCCATGTGTTGTTGCCTCTGCCACGGGCTAGGATGGCTGTCAACAGGTCAGCTTCACTGCGGATTTTTTGATCTTTTTTTTTAATATCAGTGTCATTCCATCGATCAACATCCCCAGTCCGCAGAATTCATCAATATCGTCCTTCTCAGATCGCTATAGCTCGCCCACTTGACGAGCTTATATGAGTAACGGCAGATCTTGGGGAGGGTCTGGTCATTTCTCTTATGGAGAGCCCAGCCAGTATGCCGGGTCAGCTCGAAGTCAAGGGTGTTGAACGATGAGCTTTCACTGGGAAAAGGTAAACCGCTGAGAAGGAGCAAAAGTTCCGGCTTCAAAATTCAGCCTTTTGTCCATGTCCAAGTTCATCGAGCGCAGGTCCAACATGATCAGAGGAGAGCTATGATTGTTGCACTGGACTCTAGTGGCACATTGTACCACCGAGCTAAAGCAGACAGAGGGGTGGCACCAGGGTAGTGCTACCAACAAGGCTTCTAAACGCATGCAGCACCACCAGCAGCAGCAGCAGCAGCAGCCAGGCAGCCAGGCTAAAGCCCCGCTCTTATGTCTCCTCCCTAGGACTCTAGAGACATGTCTCAAACCCTCAACAGCCACTATTCCAACTTACGGTTCCTAGGTGATGGATTCCCTGCATGAGCACCTATTGCCAAGGTAGTATATGGTGTATGAGATTGGACCGTTTCTCCTGTTGTGTAGGTGCATGTGCGACTGACTCTTCCCTCTTCGTTATGCGCTATTTCTTTTCCTCAGACACCAATAGATAGCTGCTTGCCAGGAACGGGACTTTGCTTAGGTGACGATTCAGTTGGGCCAAGGCTATCAGGGAGGTCATCCCACCCCAGTCCCAGCTGCAACTCACTCCTGGTCGGATCCCATAATGGCCCATGAGCAGGAGCGGTTTTTTTCTTGGTTGGGGGGGGGGAGGCGGGAGTGGGGATTCTAGAGTCAGAGACTGCGATTGTGCAATTCCCCATCCCCATGGCTTACAATCCCATGTTTTCTCCCCCTCCACTTCCCATATCGACAAAAAGAGGAAGAAAAAAAAGAGAGGGCAGCCTGGGGGAGGATTTTGAACAACTCTACCTCGCGCCTTCGAACAGTCTTGTATTTTAGTTTCCTTATCTCCTCTAGAGGCTCGTGCACAGGGCGTCATTCTGGGCTGCCCCGCCTTGTTTTCCAGTTGTACTGCGTACAATCTCTGTGTTTCCTCCTCGCCGATCGACTGCGCTCCTTTGCAACAGTTCCTGTGCACACTTCTCTGTCCAGGCCCATATCAGTGCACACCTGCATGTCGCACACGCACACGTATACGCACACACGTTTGCACAAGACGGACTCGCACGCAGGCGTTGTGCCCACCAAGAGATCTTGGGAAAATCAGCTTCTGACCCTGCCCATCAACGCCCAGGACTCCATCGTCAGACCTTTTCAATATCGGATGCCGTTCTGACGAGGCGATCTGAGGAGGATCATCTACGAAGACTAATGTCATGCGAAGCTACAAGGGCCCGCGGAATTGTAGTTCTTCAGCACCACCTTGAACAGAGCAAAGAGCTTCTGGACGACCAAGCCAAACCCATTCCGTCCGGCAAAAAGTAAGAAAGAAGAGGAGGAGAAGACGGAAAAGGGAAAAAAAAAAAATACAAGAAAAACAAAACCCCCCTCCCCCCATGCCACCCCGAGTGCCGCGGCCTCTATCGACACGATCACGCATCAGCAGAAGTAAGTGCTACGGCCGAAACGGTTTCTCACCTCTCCAGCGATAGGCTGGATAGCTTCGATCGGAAGGGAACCCGCAGCTCCCAGCTCAGCCTTGCCCGCGATGTCTCACGGCCCGCCGCCGCCCCCCTCCGGGCAATATGTTCTCCTACGGCCAGATGGCCATTCCCGACATGAATGGGGTGGGTGTAAGTACCTGCAACCCTCTCCCTCCCTTGCTTGGCTTGGAGCACCACCCCCCAAATACATCCTGCCGCCCTCATGCGCAAATCACGCCCGCAGGCTCCCCTCCAGGGGGGAGGGATGGATCTCGCGCCTTTCGGGGCTCCCTGCCAGCTCCAACCGAGGCTGCATACCCAGGACCTTTTTTTTCCGCCTCCGCCTCCGCAGTTTCTTTGGCTGACCAGCAAACCCACATTTACGACAGATGACCGACAGCCAGGACATGATGGCCCTTCTCGGCGACCCCTCCTTGGAGAACAACATGTTCTTCGACACCTCTGCCATGCCCATGAATCTCGATAACCCGGCCGAGGCCGGCATGTCCTCCGGCCCCTACAATTCGGATGCCAGTCCGGCCCACCAGGGCGCCATGACACAATCCGGTGCGATAGACGTGCAGCGATTCCAGGCCGGCGCCGCCGAAGACAACGTTCCTGGTGCGGGCCCCGCTCCCATGCCCGGTTACGGCATGTCGCAGCAGGCCCAGCTGCAGGGCGCATCCACCCTGACCGAATTCACCAAGCGGCGGAACTGGCCCGCCAAGGTCGTCGAGGAGCTCAAGGACCTGCTGATGATACTCGACCAGGACGGCCGCGTCAGGCACGCCTCGCCCAGCGTCAGCTCCCTCACGGGCTACAGGGCCGACGAGCTCAACGAGCGCCACCTGCGCGAATTTATCCACCCGGACGACTCGGCGCTGTTCCTGTCCGAGTTCAACGAGTGCATCGCCACGGGCAATACCCTGCGGCTGTTCTACAGGCTGAGGAAAAAGGACGGGGCGTACGCCATCTTCGAGTCCGTGGGCCACGCACACATCGCTGCCGCCCGCTTTGCGCCCAACCCGAACAACCAGAGCCCCTTCTGCCAGGCCGTCTTCATGATGTCGCGGCTGTACCCGGCAGCCAACGCGCAGCTCCTGGACTCGTTCCTGGAACACAAGATGGAGAACGAGAGGCTCAAGAGGAGGATCACGGAGCTGAAGCGAGAGGAGGCGGCAGAGGCAGAAGAAGCCACACGGAGCTGGAGACAAAGCCAAGACGGCCGGAGCGGCATCGCATCATCAGAGGATGGGACCAGGACCAGCGCCGCGGGCAGCGCCTACCGCAGCGCCGACACGGCGGCCATGCCACCGCCAGAGAGACCAAACCCGCTCAACATCGCGCTGACGAGGGAGAATCTGGAGGGTGTCACGGCAGGAAATGGACCCGACTCGATCAGGGACAAGATGGCCCGGTACGAAGGCATCAACACCATCGAGATGCTCACAGGCCTACGGTACCAGGACGGAGAGCGGGCAAGAGGCGTCTCGACGGGCGCACGCAGCCCAACACTCATCAAGGGAGATGCGGGCATTGCAATACCAATCGATCGGGACCCCAGGACGGGTGAGAAGAAGAAGAAGCTCAAGGTTGCCGAGGAATACGTCTGCACGGACTGCGGTGAGTGCTTTATTTATTTATTTTTGTTTCCAAACTTTGGTAGATTTACTATTGTCTGCTGTGTACTGACGGCTCTTGTTTTTAATTCCCCCCTCCTCAGGAACCCTCGACTCACCCGAATGGCGAAAGGGGCCTGCAGGCCCCAAAACCCTCTGCAACGCCTGCGGCCTCCGATGGGCCAAGAAAGAGAAGAAGAGGACCCAGGGCGGAAACACGCCGGGTCCTGGGATGGGTGGGCTGCCCGTCATGGATCCAGGTCAGGCCTGACTCTTCCTTGCACGGCTCGTCTACCACTCTTATATCTGTTTCTTGGGCACACACACAAACACACATATCTACATCCATCGTGTACACACACACACATACACACACGGCGGCGTTTTGGGGTCAGCATTGTGGTGTATGAAATGCTGCTGATGACGGATAGAATCTTGCGAGAATGGCGTTCTGGACTGGTGGGCATTTCTGCTTGAATGAGCATATGATATTATGGGTTTACCAGATACTGCTCCTGCTGTACACGAATTGTGGGAGTTCAGGTGAAGGGTGGACTGTCATTCTGTAGGGGATCTATACCTCCAGGCGGGGATATCAAATGCTGCCACCATTTGCTGCCAACCATTGCTGCTACAGTATGATCACTTACTGCTAGGCATTGTTGTGCCATGGACCCCTAGCTTTTCTTTGGACAAGCTGGGTTTCAGCGTGTGAAGGTGTCACACAAACACTGGGTTGGGCAATCTCTGTGGAGACCACTCTTGCTGGTGGGTAGGAAGAAGGAGGCTAGCCATTGGACTGAGGTAGAAATTGACTAAGTGGCCTGCCTCGAGGATACTATACACTGAGGAGGTCTGATAGACAGCTATGTAGTATCACCATTTCCTCAACTAGCCACCCCAATCAACATGTCTCTGGACATAGTCATAAAGGGTGTAACAGACTCTCCACAGCTTACAAGACATCACTCTGTGTGTGTGCGTGCGTGGACAGGCGAGCTAGAGTCTGTGGGGTCGTCCTACTCAGTGCAGGAGGTGCACGAACCAAACTTTCTACTGGACTGGTCATGCTCGGAAACTCAAAATATAGAGAGACAGGATGGATATCACATCTTTTGCAGGGAGGCATCCTGATCTTCGACCCTTTCTCGTATCATCGTATCATCCTACCAAGCCCATGTTGACACTTATACAGAGCTGGATTGGCCCAATAAGTCGAGCGAAGAGGCGGTCGGAGGTGGGAGGGGGGCCCTGATTTTCAAGTTTCAGCAGGGTACCCACCAACGTCACCTCACAGCTCATGATGTGGGGTCCAAGCTGCGCCTCCTGGAGAAGTGAAGGTGCAGTAATGCAGTGATGTAACCCCTCTTCTTCTTGGGGCCAATTGGGGGGGGAAGAGGCAGCCAGTCCAGGCCAGCCAGTCACTCACTAAATGGGCCCTCCCAACCCCACCCTGTATCCCCATACAATGCGAGCTTACAGTGGCTTCTATGTATATAGCCACCCCGGACCACGGCTACCTTGGTCAACAAGACCACCACGACAGAACGACCTTAAGCTTTGCATTGAAACTTGGACGATCGAGCAGCAGGATACGAACCTCACCATTTTCTTTACCAGAACCCAAGAAAAGAACAACTCTCCAAGATGTCTTATGGGCGAGAGCAGCCTGGTGAGTAACCTTCCTTGAGCAAGCTATCGCTGGAGCTACCCCGCCATCGTCATAGGGGCCAGCAGCGGTGTCAGGCGTTACGAAGCTCCTTGTGGCCTCAGGACCGATACCATTTGTCTGACCTTTTGGGACGGGATGTATACTGATTGATACTTTCCTGCAATACAGAATTCGGCAGTAAGGATGGCCTCCCCATCAATTTCTTTTTCTAGAATACACTCGACGAGGAAAAACCCAAGAACTGATCACAAACAGGTGGTGCCTATGGCGGCGGCGGCGGTGGCTACGAGGGCGAGAGGAGTGAGTCTACCCATTCGTGGCCTACACAAATTTCAGTTCCTCCGCCAGAGGAGAGAAAACAGACCAGCCAAGCTGACATATTCTTCTCCTTTCCTCTCTTCTAGTGCCCAACCGTGGATTCATGCCACGCGATGACAGCGAGGAAGAGGGCTTCCACCAGCGCGCGGCCGAGCACGCCTCTCGCAACGCCGGCGACTCTGGCGGTTCCGACTTCTTCTCTGGGATCATGGGCTCGTTCATGGGCAAGAAGAGCCAGCTTGCGAATGAGGAGGTCGACGAGCAGGGTACGTTTCATGCAATTTACTCTTGGTTCAAACTCGATCTCCAAAAGGGCATAACACACATACATGTACAGAGCAAGAGAGGGAAAAGAGACACACACAAAAAGAAAATATAGAGACAGAGAGGGATGGGAAATCGTAGATACATACACTAACCAGTGCTACAGCGGCTGTCGCCCACCACAAGAAGTTCTTTGGCGGCGAGGACGACGGAAGCGAGGCCGACTCCGGGTCCATGGGCAACGCGGCGGCGATGCAGGCGCTCAAGATGTTCGCGGGCGGCAGCGGCAGCTCGGGCGGCTCGCAGAGCGAGTTCATCGGGCTTGCCATGAGCGAGGCCAGTAAGCTGTTCGACTCGCAGTCCTCGTCGGGCCGCGTCAGCTCGGGCTCGTCCAAGGAGAGCGCCGTGCAGCAGGCCGGCGAGATGGCGCTCAAGATGTACCTCAAGAGCCAGGGCGGAAGCAGCGGTGGCCTGATGAGCCTGGCGAGCAAGTTCATGTAGACTTACCCTGTCATGCCTGCGGATAGGGTGTGTTAAAAGGCAGATGGAAAGCCAAGCAAAGCTACTACTTTGTACCCGTTATTCTCTCCTTGGACAGAACGATGTTGTCTTTTCGAGCCACCAATCAGATGTCTGGAGATGCAATGATAATTTCTGACCGGACACTTTTTCTTTCTTATTTATACGGGTCCATTTTCATAAGTCGGTGTATGCCAGAATCCCCTGGCTGAGCAGATTTGACCTCGGCATTATAACCTCTGTGGTGGCGTCTTGCCGTTGTAGTATGCTACACATACATGCTTTCCCCTCACAAGACTCGAGTGCAATTGATAACCTAGGCCCAGCCAAAGAAAAAGGCACCCCAAATAAACAACATCTTCATCCATTCTCATTTTGAGGACACTATTTCTTTAGAACACATACACAAAGTTGAAGCCAAGATACACACCACTACCATCTTCTTGAAAAGAACTTGCCTGGTCTCACAAAAATGCCCGACCTCCCATCCTCCTACGAAACCATAGACCTCCCGACCATCAAGCTCTCCCATCATCCTCCTTCCTCCCCTACAGTAACCCCCATCATCCTCGTGACCCTCCACCGGCCAGCCGCCAGAAATGCCTTCAACACAGAGATGATGACCTCCCTAGAACACGCCTTCAACCTCCTCTCCACCGACCCCCGAGTGCGCTGCATCATCCTCACGGGCTCGGACCCGACCAACCAGATCTTCTGCGCAGGCATGGACCTGGCCGCACCGGCCGGGGCCGTCGAGGCGGACCGGCTCTCGAGCGCCACCCGCGACACGCACCGCGACGGCGGCGGGCGGGCGTCCCTGGCCATCTTCCGGTGCCACAAGCCCGTGATTGCGGCGGTCAACGGCAGCGCCGTGGGCATCGGGGCCACCATGACCCTGCCGTGCGCCGTGCGCGTGACCCACCGCCGCGCCAAGGTCGGCTTCGTCTTTGCGCGGCGCGGCCTCGTGCTCGAGGGGTGCAGCTCCTTCTTCCTGCCGCGCCTGCTGGGCGCCTCGCGCGCCATGCACCTCGCCACCACGGGCGCCGTGTGCCGCGCCGACGACCCCCTGCTGGACGGGCTCTTCACCCTCGTCGAGTCCCCCGCCGGCGTGCTGCCGCGCGCCCTGGCCATCGCCGAGGACGTGGTGCGGGGCGCGAGCGTGGTGAGTGCCGTGGTCATGCGGGACATGGTCTTCCGCGGGCCCGGGTCGCCGGAGGAGGCGCACCTGCTCGAGAGCAAGGTGCTCTTTGACCTGTTCAACAAGCCGGACTTTGTCGAGGGCGTCAAGGGGTTCGTGGAGAAGAGGGATCCGGTGATGAAGGGGTCTATGCCTGAGGATGGGCCGAGCGTGTGGCCTTGGTGGGAGGATGTGTTGTCCAAGAGTGCGCCGCCGGCGACGACGACTGGTGGGAGCGAGAAGGCGAAGCTTTGACGAGCGCATTAAAGATAAGACTACAATAATTATTCCATGATTTATTTTTTTTTCTTCTTCTTCGTTCTCTTTTTATTTATAGATGTGTATAGGTCTACTCGCCCCGAGGTGTGTGTCATATTCACATGAGCGCACACTTCTTGGGCAGTCCACACGGCCCCTCACTGTCCGCCTTGTCCTTCTTGGCAGGCTCGTTCTTCGCAGCTGCCGCCTTGCCATCATCCTTCTTGGCCGCCGCCGGAGTAGCAGCAGCAGGCTTCCCGTCACCCTCCCCAGTCTTGCTTGTCTCGGCACTTCCATGTAGTCAGCCGGAGAGCTTGCTCACGGTCTCGTAGAAGGCCTTGCCCTGGAGCTCGGCGACCTCGAGCTCCAGCGCGCTGGGCTGGCGGGAGCCGTCGGCGCCGGCAAAGGTGCCGGCGCCCCAGGGGGAGCCGCCGTGGACCTCGGACAGGTTGGTGAGCTGGCCAAAGGTCTTGGCGTAGCCCAGGGGCACGTAGATGATGCCGTGGTGGGCGAGGGTGGACATGGCGGCGAGGGCGGTGGACTCCTGGCCGCCGCCGGGGGAGGCGGTGGAGATGAAGAGGCCGGCAAACTTGCCGTAGAAGCCGCCCGTCTGCCACTGGGAGCCCGTGTGGTCCCAGAAGGCCTTCCACTGGGCGGGGAAGTTGCCGTAGCGCGTGGGGATGCCGATGAGGAAGGCGTCGTACCCGGCGAGCGTGGCGGGGTCCGTGAGCGTCTTCACGTCGGTGGACTTGGGCGGAGCGTGCATTTTGGCCAGGACCTCATCGGAGAGGGTCTCTGGGATCCTGGAGGAAGGGGAGGAGGAAGAAAAGGGGTCTTGTGTCAGTTTTGGAAAAGAGGTTGTATATCTTGGGGTATATAGAGAGAACAGTACATACTGGAAGAGGTCGGCAGAACCACCAGCAGCCTGGATGCCCTTGACCTCAGCCTCGGCCAAGGTCTTGACGTGGCCATACATGGAGTACTAATGGGGGGAAAGAACATGTTTGTGTCAGCTGTTGTTTATATTTCTGACCCTCGAGGGAAAAGACGACAGGAAGAAGAAACAACTCATTGGCTACTCACGTAAACAACAGCAATCTTGGGAGCCATTTTGACTGTATTCTCAAGGTAGCAAAAAGAGATGTATTGTAGAGATATGTATAGAGTCAATTGACCAAAAAAGAAGGCCAGTGGGAAGAGAGGGACAAAGCGGGAGGAGGAGGAGACCTTATATCATAATGGCCATCACAGGGGAAGCTGGTGCAATTCTGGAGCCATGAGGCCAGGATCCCCAATCTATGGCATGCTCAGCATCAGAAGAGGGGAAAGGGTCCCCACCTGAGAAATGCAGGACACACACACACACACACACACACACACACACACACACACACACACCTTTGGGTTTGAGACTATTGCTGTCCCTCTGTCGGGGGACCAGCACAAGAGCAGCACAGAACCCACTATGTTCATTCCTGCGGTCTATGTCTCAGGCCATGATCAGGTACTTGATATGCTGTACGGTAAGTACTGCGGTGGTACTTCACCTCTGCCAAGCTTTGCCTGGGAGGTGCCTTGCAGATCCACCCTCTTTTCCCCCTCCTCTGCCCCTCCCTCCTTCTGTGCCTCGGATTGGTATCTCGGACGAGACCCCCCGCCTATCGCCCTCCTCCTCCTCCTCCTCCTCCTCCTCCTCCTCCTCTCCCCCGTCGACAAAGACCGGGCATACATCTTCATCTGCCATATCTACAACACCCATGCATATTCTGATGTAACCAACATAGCTGCATTAGTTATAGCCGGGAGAACACCATGGAGTTTTTTCCCCCCATAGCAATGCTGTTTGCAGAAGCAGGTGGCCTTGCTAGTACGAATCCATCACATCCCGGGGTCCGAGAGGTACAGGGCTGGACCTAGCACACTGCACCCCTACCCTGCTAGATCTGTGGGGAACAGTGGGGAGGGCGCTGAATAAGCGCTGACCTCTGCAGCAACACAAGCCCATTATTCAGGCTGCCCGCTGGATCCAATGGTGGATTTGTCCTGTCTGACAAAAACTGACAAAACAGAGCACCATTGTACTGTATGCAGGCTGCTGTGGCTGGCCCCCCCTCCATCGCCCTCCTCTTGTGGAGACAAGATGATCTAAGGCTTCATCTGATGCAGAGGGGACAAAGAATAAGTACATAGTATTTCAGATGATATGATATTGCCATTTCTTCTTTTGGATGGAGTGACGCAACCACACCCAGAAGATTGGGTTTTTTGATTTTTATTTTTTTTTTCTTCTTTTCGGGACTTTTGTTTGTCCATGTCGGGTAACGTGATGGATGCCCTCTCCAGTATCAAGTAAGCATCACAACGTGCGCTGTCCACTGATGGCTCTCCAGAGTGGCCCAAGTACTTGACAGCTGTGAAGTCATCATATTGGGACTTTGCACCATGTCTTCTCATGCAAAATAAAAGACATGTCGTCGATGTTTGAGCCGCACCATTACATGCCCACTTATATGATTTACCTGATGATGGGAGCTGAGCTGGTCAGGGCGGAACCCCAAACCTACTGCAGCTTCCTGTGCCACAGGGGAGAGCAACGTGAGGAAGGAAGCTCCCCAAACAACCCTGAACCCTTCCACAGCCTGAACCCTGCTGGTAGTCACTACTTATACTTACAGCAATCAGCAATTCTTTACAAGGTGCAGCTGCACTGGGGACTCCTTCTATATTCTGGCTATGCAGAGTCAAATGATACACAGACTTGGGAGGCTGCCAAATATGTACTCCGTCCAGTGTGTAAAGTATGCGTCCCCGATGTTATGCATGATATGCCTTGTGGGGTATTATGCCACAAGCTTCCCGTTCCGCCTGTACAGCACCAGCCTCGACGACACATACAGACACGTCCCAACCGTCACGCCGGCCGCCGAATACCCAATCACCCCTTTCCACTCCGCCTCGCTGAACCCGCCCAGGATCCAGCCCGCGATGGGCGTACCCAGCAGAATCGAGATGCCCGTGAGCATAAACGTCATGCCCATGCGCGTGCCGACGCGCGACATGTCCGGCGACATGGTCATGACCGCGCTGGGCGTCACCGACACGATCCCCCCCCGAGAACAGGCCGTACAGCAGGGCAAACACCACCAGCCCGCCCAGGTTGTGGATGCCCAGCCAGCCGTACAGCAGGACCGCCGAGACCGCCGCGCAGGCCAGGCAGATGTTGATGCTGCCCAGCTTGTCGGCGAAATAGTTGGGCAGCAGCCGCCCAAAGACGCTGCCCACGTTGAGCAGGGTGACCGTGTACGGCGCGAACCCGAGGCTCGACAGGCCGTGCAGCTCGTCAAACAGCTGCAGGTAGAAGAAGGCCGTGTACAGGCACAGGAACAGGAAGACGCTGGCGCCCACGAACAGGACAAAGGCCGGATCCCGCAGCGCCTCCGTGTCGACCAGGGCCCGCTTCCTGCCCGAGGGCGGCACCCGCGTGCGCATGAACACGACGGGGATCACGCTCAGGCCCAGCAGGATGAAGGCGATCACCCGCGTCGCCCAGCCAAACCCCACCTTATCCACGAGGTTGCTGAACACGATGGGGAACACGATGCCCGCGATGGGGCTGCCTGTGCTCGCCACGCCGATGGCCAGCGCCCGCCTCGTCGAGAAGTACTGTGCCAGGATGGCCGTCGAGGGCAGAAAGGACAGGCCCATGCCCGCGCCCATGCACACGCCCTGCGCCAGGAGGATCTGCCAGTACTCGGTGCCCAGGGAGGTCATGAACTGGCCAAAGATGATGAGGAACAGCCCTGCCGAGAGCAGGTACCGGAAGAGCCCAGCATCGTACAGCGGCCCGGCCACCACCCCGACCAGCATGAGCAGGCACGCCTGGAGCGAGCCGATCCACGAGATGGACGCTGATGACGAGGTGCTGAGGAGCTCGGTCTCGTAGTAGGTCTGGAAGACGCCAAACGTGTTGACCAGGCCCCAGGTAGCCACGAGGACCACCCATGAGCCTAGCACCTGCAGCCAGGCCTGCAGCCCACCGTTGGGTATGGGGCCGTGGCCTCCGAGCGGGTTTGCGCCCGGTGCTGGCGGCTGGTCTTGTGCATCCGTGGCCGTGGCCGTGTCGCTTTGTGAAGCTGTGGCTGGCTCGATGTCGTCTTTCTCAGAGCCTGTCCCATAATACTGGCCCTCGTTCTCCCGGTCCGAAAAATCTGGCTTCTCCGAGTCGGATGTCGGAAACGGATCTATTTCTGCGCGCATTTTGAGGGCCGCAAAATATCAGCGCGAAAAGAAAAGAAAGATCTTTAAAAAAAAAAAAATGTCGATGATGTAAGGTCGGTGAGTGATGCGGCCAACCTTGTCCCGCACGCAGTGAATGAATGCGGACAGCAGCGTCTTCTCCCCTTCTTTGCTGGTGGCAACAGGCAGCCTGACCTGCCCCTTTTATATTGTACTGTCACCTTCAGGGGATATGAAAAAGAAAGAAAAAAATCATGCAAAGAGTTTTCCCACAGAATCGGTAAGCATAATTGCAAAATAGAAAGAGGCAGGGAGATAACAAGTGATTAATCCATCGCTGGGGAAAATATCCACTCCTGCCGGTGTTCATCTGTTATTCCCACCACCACCACCACCACCACCACCACCGGAAACCGCCGTAAGAAAACTCCCACACCTAGCAATCACGAATTAAAAGAAAGGCCGAAGACGCGAGGACACGAGGGTCGCCGATCCCTCTTTGGGCGTTAGACCCTCCCGGGTATAAGAACCCCCCCGACTGTGTTTTGCTTTGTCGTTTGGGAATTTTGAGCCGCTAAAAAGGTGCGAAGTAGTTATTACTCACACGTATGCGTGTGTGTGTGTGTGTGTGTGTGTGTACGAATTGCTTAGCCTGCACTCCTCGAAATGGGCAAACGCAGGTCCACGGGCGTCTATTTGCTGACATCCAGGCAGCTTCGTCCTATACTCACCGACTGACTCACAGGACTGTTGTGGTTTTGTTTCTTTTTTTTTTTAAAAGAAAAAAATTTTTGGCGTTGAGTAATCATAAATCAGAAGCCCCCCCGCCCTCAAACATACATTGGCGTTAATGGTGCGATTGCGACTAGGACTTAGTGGCCGTGTACTGTCTTCAGTAGAGGAGCCTGGGAGATTTCAAAAGTTAGGCCTAGGGTCAAGTGCCTAGTAACCATCAGCACCGAATGCTCTGAATAATTACAAGGAGGCGGTGAATACTTATTCCTACGTGATGCCCTGCTTGATTTCGAAGCAGAGCATCAAGCACGTTCAGCACCCCTTGATTACTCGACATGAACGGTGGTCCCGAGGTGGCCTCTCACCTCATATGCATGCTCACGATCAAGTGCGAATCCGGCTCTACCTTAGCACAGCACGCGCTGCATGACAACATCCATCTTCGGGGGAGACGATACCAATCAAATACCGGCAGCATTTCAGTACACAAAATCACAATGTCACCCGCTCGGAGGGGAGATGGTCCATTCCTGGATGGTACCCGACGCCTTTCATTCGTGCCAAAGTAATAACGGAAAGGTAACTCTCCCGGTCAAAGGCGAGCTCTGTCCTTTTGAATGCTGTCTGTATGCTTGAATTCAGGCTTGGTCACTCCGCAACGCCCCAAAGATGTATGAATTGCTCAAAGCAGTCCTTCTTGAGTGAAAAAATAATCGCACTGTCCTGATATTCCCTTCTTCACTCTCGGCTCTTTCAGCCCGTCTCCACAAAATCTGCTGTTAAGTTCTTCATTGAAGAGGAATGAATGCAACGCTGCTCTTCCCAAGGATCTTTTATTCGTCCAAGTACCAAGGCTTGGCTGGAATCTTCCAGCCATAGCCCTCGCATCCTCCGCACTCACAGGCGAAGCCAAACTTCTCCAAGAGCATCTCCCAGATAGAGCCATACGAGATGAAGATCTCCTCTCCCTTCGCAATATCGCGATTCGAGGTAAAAGTCATCACGCGGCGCTTCGGATCCCAGCAGTACTGAGCATTGCGCTTTGAGTGGCAGGCGTGGTTGAAGTTGGAAGCGATGGCAAAGCAGCCCTCACCGCGGCCGACGACGAAGCTAGTGAAAAGGTCAGCGGTTGGTTTCTATGCTGCGAGACTTCCATCTGCTTGTTCTCAATCACCTGTTTGCGTTCCATTTCTTGATGACCGGCGCTCTGTCCAGCTTGTCATACTCGTGTAGGTTGTCGAAGACGAGCTTCTCTTCCTCGGTCAGTTTGGCATACTTGGCTGGAAGTTCGCAGTACTCTTTGACGCGCATAAATGGTTTCTCGACGAGGATGTGTGTATTCTGCGGGATCTCGACAGTAGCAAAGATTCCATAACCACCGATGGGGGACTTGGCAACAGCGAACCAGTCGTTGGAGAAGGTTCGGTTGGGTGGGATCGAGGGGAGGCTTGGCTGGCTCGATTCACCGCCAGCCAGCGCGTCGGTGGGCGATCGTCCAAAGCAGGTCTCGACAGGCTGTTGTACGTGTTGCACGCCGATGGCCGTCTTGGTCTCGACCGCCGTGAGCTCCGAGGTTTTGCTGTGCTTGTAAGTAAAACTGGTGTGGTCTCTTGCCCCTTCCTTCTTTTAGGAGGAGGGCTCTCAGCAGAAAAGGGTGAACGTACTCCTTGGTCACGATGTACACAGGCTTGCCGCTGATGTAACCTCCAAGCACCAATCCTGGTGCTTGGGGCTCATCGTCTGGCTCCTGGCCGTCTGCGTGGTAACTGGTGACGGCATGGTACTGGCCGGTGAAGACCGACAGCTCTTTGGCTGCCTTCGGCGTACACATTGTCGATTGTTGTGATCTCTCGTCTGACGATTCGTCTGAAAGCTCGGAGGAGCAAGAAGAGGAGGAGGAGGAGGGGGGGGGGGCAAGGGGGAAGAGGGAGAGGGAGAAGGCGAGGGCTCTTCTTCGGCCACGGGCGACGCCGATTTGGTTGATGGAGATATGCAAAGAGGCGAGATGGAGCGGGCAGGGAAAGGAGAAGATACCACGGAGCTGGCAGGTGCAGATCGAGAGGCACAAGAGAGTAGGTCCTCCCCCCGATCTGTCAGGCGCGCCTTCTGCAAGGCTTCAATGAGCCTTGCGTGCACGATCTCCGGGTCTCCGGCCGCTTCCTCGCCCTTCTCACCAACACACGCCCCGTTTTGGGGCATTTCCTGGATGGTTTCTGCTATTGCTGGCTTTGCCATCCTGAGAGGGTTTGATGGTTGTTTGAGGGGCACAAGTGGATGAACAAACGCAGGAAAGAAGGAAGCAAAGGCGCAGGGGCATAAATAGGAAAGGAATTGGGGTTGGATGTCAATTAGTGCTGGGGATGTGACTGATGAACGAAGCTGCCAGAACTGTTGAGAAAATTTAATTATCCAGCTGGTCCCCAGTAGACAATTGACCAGATGAAGCAGGCTCAGTACAATAAGGAAGTGGGGTTTCCAGGCTTCAGAAGGAAAGAGCTACCATGGTCCAATAGTCACATTGTTGTTGGGACACGCGTCGAATATCCTCGATACTTCCTAAGACAGCAGGAGATAGTATGACGCGTCGATGCATGTGAACATGCAATATAGTTCCTATTATGGGAGATGGGATGAGCCTATAGACTCTAATGATATTATAGTCTACAATGATCAGAACAATAGGCCCAAACGATTTATGCATTAACATAATATCTGCCAGATCCTATCAACTTTCTTATACCCTCGCAAAGCAAGACTAACCAGATTATCCCCTATTATATCTTTAAATATCCCCCATTAATAATGAACCAGAACTCGGGCGCTGTCGCACGTAGAAGAGGACAGAAGACGAAGTTATGGGCAAGGGCCCCGTCGACCCAAGCGTGCTGTATCGTACGAACGGCAAACCAAGACCAACGAGGCACAGGATCAGGGTGAAAACCCTGCCTTAGACCTGCCCAGGCGGCTCATAAAAGATCTGAATTGGAAATAGGGCAAAGGAACGTGTTGTTGTTGTTGTCTATCTGAAAGCAAAACTACTGGTGGGTGTTCCTCTTATACAGTATGTGCGGAATCTTCAAGACCTACTATCCTTCTGGACCCGAGGTCCACCACACTGGCCACCACAACAATAAGCTATCTATATACCTTAGTTCACTCATTTTAATGCTCTGCTATTAATAACCGCACTTTCTATAGATTTGAAAACTAAAATAGGCTAAATATTATAGCAAATAGTAAGTGTAAGCGAATATGTTATAATTATAATAGGGCATAATTATATATCACAATTTATTGCTTATAAAAGTTTTAAGATACGCGGAATTCTTTTAGAGTCTTTTTTTTTCTTCTTCAGAAAGCCTTTAAGAAAGGACAGATATAACTGTAAAGTGGAAGGAGAATAGTTTTACTTTTGGTTTTTACAACTCCTAGATAACTTGTCACAATGCTTAGAAGTGTTAATTTAGAATAATCAGGTTACTTTTCCTGTTAATAGACCCCGATATTTACTCAGTAATGTCTTGTTGCTATCTACTGAACATCAGTGGAATCTCTCATCAAAGGTTCATCAAGGGCCTATATTACCTATACTGACCATCTATTTTCATGAGCCAAGTTTCCGTTCATGTCTTCGGCTATCTTTACGCAGCAGTATGTAGCAGCCTACTACTAATTACATGATGCAATTCCTGGCTCGAGTTCACCACCTTCTGTCCATTCAACAAGCACAATGAAAATTGTTCCGCTTAGCGGCTTCCCTTTTACATTCTCTCTTCTCTTCCTAGCCCTGGAGACCTTCTCCTTTTTGTCGCCCTCTCCTATGATTTTCGTTTACTACTGGTCTGGTCCTCAGCGGACGACCACACTGATCACATGATCAAGCCCCAAAGCCATCATGCCCTCCTAGTCTTAACAGCGAGACCGTCAAAATGGTCTGCGTCTCGATCCTCGCCAAAAGTTTCTTTCGACATAGCATCCAGGTCCTTCTTGATGACGGCTCAGTTCACTCCGACGGTCAAGTCAAGTAACTTGGGAACCATCAGTGGTGGATATCGTTCAGTGTGTTGAAGCATTGCACGGATGCAATATGCATCTTCAATATGGGACATGATACCAGCATGCGATGTCTCTAGCTCTTTTGCTTGTCCAAGACCGGATCCCATGCTGCTCGAGGTATATCGTAAAAAAGGCAGTGGCATTTTGGCCCGCTACGAAGAGATGAACACACAGATATGTTCAAATATGCTGACTACTTGAGCAGCTGGCAATTAATAATATTGATATAGCTACTGATAGCCCATCTCATCACCACCCTCACCATCCCATAGTGACCCACCCCATCCTCAGCATCAATTCACCAAGCGTTGTGCCCGCAGTCACTCGATATGCGCACAGACAGCCTGGGAGGCATTGATCGGCGGACACATCGTGCTATAAGACCAAAGAATTTGTACCAATATCAGAAGAGAATCAGGGTTTATCACAAACACTCGTTTTCATGAAGCGTAAGCCCCCTTGGGTCCGCAGTGCGTTACCCCCGGTGATTCAGGCGTCCACAGTACTTGACCCTTGCTGCAACAGAGATTGGTAGGATTAGGGACAATACATGAACCTCAACACGAAGCTTGTGATGCAACATCGAGGTGTCTCCAGGCATGAAGCTTCACGGTTATGAGGGCGAATATAGCGAATACTAGTCATTGGAAGTGTAGATGTTTCCAGTAGAGCCGTATTAGACTCTACAAACAGATACCCTTTGTTGCAACTCATGGGATGGATCATCAGGGCTATTGTTGACTTGATGAGGACCCAGTACGGTAGCTATGGCAGCTATAACGGAGACGGCATTGAGAACACACTTAGCAGTAGCCCTGAAAGAGTTCTGGAACTTCTTTCTCAATCCCTTCCGCACCCTTATTTAATGAGGAGAGAACCAGTACTTCCACCAACTACTCATCAAAAACGACAAGCACCATCTCAGTGTCTTGCTCTCATCCTCTTATTTGTGCTGCACTGCATTGGCCGTCTGCTATATTCATGACAATATATGCGTTCTTTGGAGGCTCAAAATTTAGCCATAAATATGACACAAGAATTAGACCATATTTATATGATCGTTGTGCTTGAGCTGGAATGGTACGGTTGGGTTTCATGCCTCAAAGTCCAGGTTGATGATGCAAAAGTAGAGAAGCATATAAACATCTAGGGGCAAAATTTGCTGATGTTTCTTAGCTGGAGGCATATGTCCTGGAAAGTTGCCCCCTTTATCATATCATTGCCAAAGTTTTCGTCACGGTCTCTTCCCACTTGGACATTTCAACAATGTAGGCGATAAAGACGTATCAAAATGTTTGGCCATCATTCCGACAGGTGGAAGGGAGTGGCCACATCAGCTCCGATTTCTCGTTCTCGCGTATTAATTCATCTGGTCTTAGGTCAAAGCTACGATCGTCGATCGTGTAGTTCGAGAAACGAAACATTGCTCCTCGCCGGCTCTACACGGGCACGGCCATAAATCAGATTGGTAGTAGAGGTATAGACTCTCAACATTACTTATAGGAGCTCTAGCTACTGTGCATAAAGAAGCGATCTGGAAGCGTAAGTGTAGATTTCTGAGAGGCAGTGTGGCTAAGCAAGCCATCAAGTCAAAATGGAAGGCTCTCAATCTTCCTCTCAGCCAGAGATTCAAACAGTGGAGTCCCTCCACCATGCAAGCTATTGGTCAATAAAGTTCTACTGTAGATAAAAAATGCTTTGCATTGGATTTATCTGTCTAATACATGCATCCAAAGTGCCGACAACACATGCAAGCTGAGGCAGTGTCCTGAGCTGGGGCAGTCTATCTCATCCGGGACTTGCGTATGAGAACGTGGATAAGCATACGTCAAGTTGATGTCCAAACTGGTTCAGAATAGAAAGATGGAGTTTGTACATGTACAATACAATGAGGCACCCGGTTTTGCCTGGGCAGATGGAACCCATTGCCCCTTCTACGCCCTAGGCGACGAGTTAAAAGCCACCCTCCCTGGGGATATCAAGGATGACTGATGATTTCATGAGCTACAAGACTTGTACATATTCAGAGTGGTACATGTGGAATTCCATTCCAATATCAAGGCCGCACATGTTCTAGGCAAGGATGTGGACAAGAAATCGCGCTTCAAGCCCTGTCTCAACAAAAAGGAGCCCGTATATCTGCCTCAGCCACTTGCCACTTTGCGACTATTGTTCTGCTAAGATATCTGTTGGAACTTACACATCCCCAAACAGGAAGCTCACGAAAAGACTTCATGTCACAGGTACGGATACATGAGGGGGTGTGGCTCGAGAGCAACCAGTCAGCGAACGGAGAACGGCGACCGCTCTCCCGAGCACCTAGCACAGGACTCACCTATCACATTGCCGACGGCTTAGCCAGCAATCTCGTGATGCTGATCAAACGTGATGCGTTGTCTTGACAATGCACTAGCTCAGCCCCCATCCTCACACCATGCTTAATCAAGGGACAGACGACTCTTGCTCAGGCCGCGAGCACCGGGTCAGTCATGGGTAGAAGCAATCACAAGGATCCAGGCAGGTCAGGAGTCTGAGGAACCAACCAAACGGGAGCGGATTCACGACCTGGGATCGAGTCTGCCCCCGCCCCCCCCTCCTTTTCTTGCCCCGGTTCCGCGCGTTTATTGTGACTCGAGATCACCTTGCCGCAGGGGCCAGCGGGCCGGGGTTCTACAGGTCCTGGGCGGTCCTTGTCTGCCTACTTCGGGTCCTTGAAGAAGGGATTGCTATCTATCGATGTGACAATGTGTCAGCCTTCCATGCTAGTATCGAGCAATCTACCAGGCTCGGCCGGCCTTGTCGGCCAGCAGCCCTACGACGAGCCCTAGAGGAGCCGGGTGAATCGACTGGTTGGCCCATCGTGACAACGCTAAGCACCAACGTCTCGGTGGGTCTCCGTCTAAGATGACTCCTTTGACTGGCTGCGAGCTGTTGAGGGTGTCGAGCATCAGCACGTGGGCCCATGGATCGAGGAAGGAGAACTGAGGAGGAGGATGATGTTCATCTCGGGACTTGCAGATGTGTGTGTGTCTAGATAGAGGGATGGGGGCCGTTAAGCGCGCGTTTTTTCCCTTTCTTCATATTTCCGTCGGGATTTTCAGCTGTCTTGTCTCGTCACTTCTGGTACAGGTGGCGGAAATGAGGTTGAGATGTGATGGTTTCCCTTCTGAGCACATTACGAGAGCGTTGGACGATGGAAATCAGGACCCCCGAACCTCAGGTAGTTGCGTCAATACTGGCAAAGACACCCACAAGGCACAACGATTATATCTACACTTTTATAGATACAGATGATTACAGCATGGTCAAAATCTCAAAGAAATTTGGACCAACGCATGCCAGCACTCCCTCGGGAAGAAGAACAAGATACGAGGAACTTGGGCTCCTGTAGACCAACATTTTCCATCCTAGTTCGGGCCGATGATGATGATGGTGCGTCTGTGATGCCTGTCTGCTCATGAAGTGCACAAAACAAGGGTCAAGCCTTCATTTTTCCGACCACCAGTCCGTTAGGGAAACTGACCGTTGGTTCTTTGGCCCACCGCTCGCTCGGTGTGCCGAAGCCCGACCTGTCTGGACTCTAAAGTGCCGCAGCGATGAGAATAGTTATATAGCCAAGACGACCGTTGAGAGGAAGGCTCGCCAAGATCAGCAAGATAGGGAATTTCTACGTAGGTGAATGATTGGATGTACATTGTACTATGTATGTAGTCACGGATGGCGACTTCGAGGGGCTACAGTTTTTCTCGCACAGTGCCATTATCAGGTCAAGGCCACCCTGCATAATACAGACACAGCTGCCCTGGTCCATGCAGGTGGATAGATATTGTCACAATTATAACAGCACAAGCGCTGCCCTCGACTGATTTAGGCGCCGGCGGTTTCCTGCTAGTAATCTAGAGCATTACAATGGCAGAGAGTCTGATTCAATCTCTAGAGGAGACGTTAGGTACGTTAGGACCATTCGCAAGGTGGACTCTAGTGCTAGTCTTCTAGAAGTAGAGAATGTAAGAAATCTCGATTTGCGTCGTCCTTCATTAAAGTAAGTACGCAGACGTTCAGTCTGTCTTGTCAAAGACGCGATGAGTATCGCAGTATAGCAAGAACAGGTACAAAGTTACCCCTCCCGCGCATAAGGATATCAAGTCTCAGCCGTTGGAATCGCCTACATGCGGAGGCATGTCATTTCTAGTTTTCCCTGTTCTTCGAGGGTATGGTAGGTTCACCATCCACTCGCTGCATCTCCACTATAGGCAGAAAGCTTTTCGCCCCGTGGTCCATTATATCACCCGTGGATTATTGTCACAGCCATACAAACTCCTCTCAATCCGAGCATTTCATCGTTAATCCGCCGTGAGAAGTGCTGTTAAAGTATAGTGTAGGGTATGGCCCGTGGCAGCCGCCTTCTCTACCGTCTCAATGGAGGGGCCCAGGCATGACCTTGCATTAAATGGTCTCACTTTCCGTGAAAAGGTCCCAGAATACTAGTCTCTCTTACACCAGGGATGAGGGCTCTTTATCGCCCTATTGCCTGAAGCCGCCCGACTTACAGACTCAACGTGTATGCACATGAGCGCAAGCTAGTGAGATAAGAACAGGTGAGGCGTTGGCAAGTACACGCCGGGAAAGAGGTTATTGGCATCTTCACTTTCTTGAGCAGTTCAATGGAGGAATCACGGGAAGAAAATCAACGCACGGGAGTCAGCCGAGACAAGGACAGGCAAAAAGAGGAACCATAGCCAACATGTTCCTTCAGTCACATGTGTAGTAAAATGACCACGCTTCGGCCACAGCAGCCTATAGGATGAAGACCACTTTCACATCCGAAGTTGCTGCCGTGTCCGGAGAGAGGGGCCTGGGGGGGGGGTGTTGGGCTGAGTCTTCCTCAAATCTGGTGCAGGTGGGTTTGTACCCGGGCTAGTCAGACCAACGGCCGTAAGGAAGCTGGCGCGCTTCGTGTCCTGCAGCTGATTCCATAAAAGGAGGAAGACGAATCCACCACGGCGCCTGGCTGGGCTGAGCTGCCGACTTCTGGATCAAGGGGCGGGTGTGTGTGTCCTGGACGCCCGTCTCTTGCTGCCCGTATCCACAGCGTAGCCCCGGGCCGCGCTCCTGGGATTTTGTCGATCTGTATGCTGTTAGTTGATGCCCCCTAGTTGATGCCCTCTCTCTAGAATGTAACGGAGGCCTAGCCTAGCATCTGCGGTTGGGAGGCAAGCATGTGCGGAGGTTTAGCAAATATTATTGGGTAATCTGCTGTAATCCCACGTGTCTTCCTCTCTGTTCGACGATATAGTGGGCTCTGGAGTATAGGGGTTTGCCATTATTTATTATTGGCGCAAGATGGGGATCTGTTCTCTAGAGACCCCCCAGTGATAAACCTCCCTGTATCTCTCTATCAACATGATTTGATTTAAGTCTAGACGGTATGAAGGCCATGAGGCACGTTGTCTATAGTATTTTTGGGGGAAAATGACGGAGTTTAGCTCTCTCCGTTGTTAAAAGAAGCGCAACCTGGCCCGGGCCGTGTACTTCATGTTGCCTGTTATTAGTAGATGACCTTTCTGCCACACGTCTTGCAGCCGTCGCTCTTTCCAGCCAGTCTGACCTGTCTACAGTCACAGACCCACCAGGCTTCCTGGGTCTTGCTGATGATCTTGCGATTACAGTCTCTCCTGTAGACCGCAAACTTAGTGCCACAAAGGATACACACCCGGCGTAGCGATATCACATCTCCAACCTGTGGTCCCAAAGGCTCACCTGAATACTCGCCTCCAAAATCCTTCTGCGGAAGACAGACATTGTTGACTGATTTGACTTTCGGCATTGTCGACCCCTCGTATTGTCCCTCGTCCTGAAGCTTGCCTCTGGGAGCGGAAAGCTCGTAGGCATAGCTTCCTGTTTCCATCCTCCCTCGATCAGCTGTATTTGCTGGCAGCTTGTATAGCGGACGGCGAGATCCCAAATTGAGCTCAGGACCAGTGGTCTCGGTGCCAGTATTGGCTCCTGCTGTATCGCCGTGACTAGTGGGGCCAGTCGTGTTCTTCGCCTTCTTGTTGTTCTTGAATAGGTCTGGGAAATCCTCTCGATTAACCTTTGGATACCTTGTTGGCAAGAGTTTGAATACTGGGTTGACACATCGTAGAGGTGCGACAAGGTGCTTCTCCCTGTTGATATCTTTGTAGTACGCCCTGAGGTCGTCTTGGTTGACTCCTTTTTCCATTCGTTGCCGCACGTAGTCGCCAACACTACTTGTTTGCACTTTGCGCGTATCTGTTCTCAGCCAGTCCGGCAGCTTTCCACCGGGAACGATGTCGAGGATCTGGACGTATTCGACTCGCATGTCGATCTTTTTGTCGGCCTCGTCGGAAGTCGCCCTCTTTGCATCCTGACCCTTCGCGGCTCGTCCCTCCTTGTCTTCCAGTAGCTGGCCCTCGAAGTAATGTGCTGGCAGGATCTTGTAACAACAGTAGCAGCCCCATTTTCCGTACGTGTCCGGATTGGCTTTAGGCTTGTCAGCAGTCTGCTTGGATCGGCTGTTGGTCTGCCTTGATCTGCTCGTTGCATGCTTCCGTGCGGTAGAGGATGCCTTGACATTGTTCTTCTTGTCGCCGACGGGGCTTGTGCGTGGAGGCGTTCCTTCATTAGGGATGACGAAATCCAGAATCTCGCAATCGTCGTCCGCTTCATGTTTGATCTGTGCTCTCGGCTCCTTCTTGGGGAAATTGTTTGGATTATCACGCTCTTCGCAGAGGATAGCCTCGGTCTTGACCTCCCAGGGAATCACCTCGAGATCTACCATGCGGTAGAGCCTGTGGCTGCACATCTTGAGTAGGACTTGTGACTTGTATCCGCAGTACATCATGATGCGCATGAACAGTTGCTGCGGGAGTGTCTCGATCCTCGATGTTGGCTCCTCTTCCATCGTCGTGCGCCATTGCAAGTCGATCTTGGGCACGCCATGAATCTGCTCGAAGGTACCGGTCAGGCCGACCTCAGCAGGAGCTACTGGGCGCTCTGGGACGGATAGCTCCATGTCGGAGAAGGCTGTCGCAACGGTTGAGGTGTCTGGAGGAGAGGCTTCGTCAGGTCGGCTCGTCGAAGCGACAGTAGCATGGCTGGGAACTGGGCTGAGAGGTGGCGCAGTGCCCGATGAAACGTAAGATGATCGACGTGAGCCTGCTGCAGAGTGCAGACCTGATGTTCGTGCAAGGTTAGACGGGCTAAGGAAGCGGGAGCCCCGATGGCGATGCTGTCGTGTGGGAGTGTTCTGTCGTGAAGGAGGATCTGGCAAGGGCAAGTCCAGTTGTTCTGGCGGTGGCGTCTGCAGGGGAAGGGGCAGTGGATCACTCTTCCCAAGCTGCTTCCACCCCTCTCGCCCTCGACTCAGTGCTTTGCTGATCCAATCACCATCGTCGATCTTGATCCGTTTAAAGGACTGTTCCAAGTACTCGGGTTCTTGGCCTTCGGTTTCGTAGTCCCTGGAGACTCTTGAAGCTGGATCATCGACTAGAACCCTCGGGGTACTGGAGTCCCTTCTTGGGTCGCCATGCCATCGGCCCTGTCCTGAGCGGCTCCGCGATAAGCACTGGTCACTGCTGGTGGACGAGCAAGTCGACACGTGGCGGACATGTTGGTCTTGTGGCTCGAAATGGGTGAAATAATTTATGGGGTCCGTGGGTGTCGGGTTCCGCGAGTCTCTGATGGGAGGAAGCAGTAGTCGGCTGACAGGCGGTAGAGTAGGGAGGTTATTAGGAGTATGAGGTGCAGATTCCTGTGAAGAACTCCGCCGCCGAGAATCCATGGTTCTAGTCAGCGCCCGGCCACGGACGGCAGACGTCTGAGACTCGGCTGTGTGAGACCTCTGTTCAATGATTTGATTCGTCTAGCTCTGCTTGTTGTCGAGCAGTTGACGAGAGTTTCGCCAGTGAGTCGACTCAGGCCCACAAAGTTGTCGTGATTGAGATCATCACCGATATAGGAGAATGCTCTTTTTTTCTTTCTTTTGTAGTTGTTGACTGGCAGTCGTATAGTATGGGGGCCAAGAGTGGAGAAGGAGGAGAGGGCACTGTCCACCGGAAGAGAATGCGACTACTTTGACCACAGACTACTATCTGGCGATGGACGGCCACATATTGTAGCAGATATCCCTCGCCTTTTAAGCCCACAACGCATGTTGGTACCGTTGATGCAGGAGGGGTGGGCCTGGAATTATCTGCCTCCACCATGCGCCATCGAATGTTGGCCTGTTAGCCACTGAGGATCTGAACTATCCAGAGTGAAGCGCGCTTTAACAGACCTTTTCTACTGGTTTCCAGACAGTCGGGACAGCAGATGTGGTGCTATTGGAGGATGGCCTGGAAGGAACAGCTTCGTGCGCTCGTAGATGCATGGTACCTAGGGCTTGTCCACTCTGCTGCGGTAGTATTTCTGTGCAGAATCCTGACCTGCCGGGGCTGGAAATTGGGTAGGTTGACCTGCGGTTGGTACTTAGTAGGCGCAGCTACGTCCTTGCAACCGAACTGGCACTGTGCTGCTTGCCCACTCTAGCGAGCTGTACTTCCAGCCCTCCACCCCGAGCAGGGTGTGTTCTCTCGAGTCCCTCCCGCGCCTGTCCCGGTCACGGCCTCTGCGTGACAGCGCATTCACCCACCCTCCCCCCCCCCCCCCCCTCTCCCCGAGACAGGGTACAAGCAAGATACCCCGCAGAATCTTAGTAGACACAGCCATGCAACAGCACCTAACGCTCCTGGCGCCAGCCGTCGTCAAGCAAAATGGCACAGCAGCCCACTTTGAAGCCCAAACCGTTTCTGCGCCGGAACAGGAATTGCAAGGGTTGCTGCTCTAAAGGGTGTGGATCAGAGCACGGCGAGGTGGGGATTTGTTGTCCAGATTGAGAATCGCGAGGTAACCGGATACACCATCCGGATGCGAGGACTCCTCTTGGGACTCCAGTCCGGCTGGATCCCTCATATGCCTGGGCATTGGTGTGAGAGTCGGTACGAAGAGGGTCCATAGGACCTTGTCCCCACAAGCCGTGCCTATGCTATCATAGTATGTGTCGAGACATCATCCTTCTCGGCAACTCAGCACTAATTACCATAGTACAGCCCTGGCGTCTGGGTGCTCATGTGCCTAGCGCCAGATGCATACTATGTCGTGCCCAGGACTCGGTTGACACTCTGGGCCCCTCCTGTTCAACGCAACGAAATCATTGCAACAGGAGCCCGTGTCGAGGCGGTGTCCCGTCTAGGGGCCAGGTTGAAGGAGCCATGATGCCCCGACCGGCATTTGCCTGTAGCACAATCTCGGGCAGGTCGGGTGGGGATTTATGCTCGGGATGCCGGGGTAATGTAAAAAAGGTCGAAGGAACGATGCTCTCGTCCTACCTAGGGCTCGAGGCCGCCAGAGTTGTCTGCAAAGTGCGCAGGATCAAGCTAGGCAGGGCCCCCTGTAAAGAAAACGCAATCATATTGACCTTTACCAGACTGTCGGGTCGGTCTAGGCTGCTCCAGGTAAGGCGGATGGTGACAGCAACGCTATGGACTGGTGGGTTCAGAATCTGATTGGACAAGATAAGCTGGCGGGTGTGGGTATTACCCAGTCGCATTGAGGTCTCACGCGCTTGTGGGCAGAGGTGCATGCTGCCATCGTGGCATGAACAATTGTCAAGCAAGATCCAAGATGGCAGCAGCCCTCCTCCCCTCATACTTGTAGCATATCCATCTCCTCGGGCTCGGTCTGAGCTCGGCCATAGCAGGACACATTCACCTGTGTAGAACAACAATAAGGGCACCGTCGACATGTGCCGTGGGCGCAGTAGATGGAACCGAGACAGTGCGAGCTATTATGACATGTAAGAATGCCTCCCTGGGCCATCGAGATGTGTTCTTCTTCTGTACCATGTACACAACTTAGCATGGGGCCCATGAGGAGGTTAAAAAGGTACCGGGCATACCGCTAAGTGGGTGTGTGCCACGCTGTTGAGTGGGGGATCTGGGGCAGCAATGGTACTCTGATAATGTACCATGACAGATCATTGATTGGTGGGTTTGTTCCCCTCCCACGGCCTGGCCAGGAGGTCTTGCACTGCAGCCCAATCGACAGGGCTCGAGGCAAAAGCCAGGCAGGGAGGTTGGTCCACAGGAGGAGCCCAATCGAGCCCAGTAATATCTCTTCGTGGGTTGACAATGCAATCCGACCTCATCAGATTCACATGATGTCGCCGTGATGCGAGGTGGTGGGCCCGGGAGTTCTTCCTGTACCGCCTAAGCAGATCCTCGTCGCGATGTCAAGGCGCGCAGCCGTCGAGATTTGAGAATGCCACGAGGGCGGCACAGACCGAGCCGCTACGGGTATCAACAAGACGCGCCATAACTCTGTGCCTCTTCCTCCGCCCGTCATTTTGTCAGCACCTTTTTCAACACCTTGTCAACAGGCATGGCATGTTCATGCTGTGTGATAAGTGGGGCGGGCAGCCGAGATGCAGCAAGGTTTCGATGTGCCTTGGCCGTTCGGTCCGTGTCGGCTCTGACAGGTCGCAGGGAAGAAGTCGCGGCTTGTCCAGGTTCATGGCCAACTATGAGATAACTGCTGATGTCGGCGTATCTTGTAGGTATGGATGGCATGTGATCATCTTGGATCCGGTACGTGGTAGATGAGGTTGGAGTCGACGCCATTGGGGTAGTAATTGGTGGGGGAGGAAAGATGAATTGGACTGTCCAAGAAGGCGATATTGCTGCTATGCAGGCCCAATACTAGGCAACCGAGCAGGGGGGAGGAGGTGGGCCTCGTCCCTTCCCGCTTTTCAGTCAAACTCAAAAACGACACAAGCGACAAAGTTTATGGCTTATCTTTAGGAAGGTGCGAATGAAAGAGGAAATGAGAAGGCTCGAAGGAGGGAATGGGGAAAGAACTCAGAATTGAAAGTTTCTAATCAAAAAGCCAACATGCCCTCCCTCCTCTCTCCTGAGAGCTCTGCACCCATAGCTCTACGGCTTTGGTATATACATGCTCCTGGCACGACATCATTGCGCACAAGTCGCCCTCTGCTCCTGCAATCTGTCAACCGAAAACGCAAGCACTCAGGAATTCCTCCTCTAGAGTATCTGCAGTCTCAGATAGAACCTGGCCCAGGGTGTTCCGTACGCTCTCACCCTCGGAGCTTCCATCGCTGACGGCATCATCACCTCCCGCCTCGGCTGAGACTATGCCCAGCTGCACACCAAAGCTGACCGCCTGATCCTCTTGTGTCCATCTCGCTATCATCTGCCGCAGGATTTCCTCTTTGGATCTCACTGCTGATGACCTCCTCCGTCTTGATGATTCAGCACAAGATTCAGAGCCGCCCAGCGCGTCGCGTCTTAGACAGGATGGGATTTCCTTGAGCGTTCTGGCGGCGAATAATCTCTGTGGGTTGGTAGCAGAGCCTTGATTATGACCTGTGAAGCGGCTTGTGCCAGAGAGCAACGCGACGCGGAGGCAGATAGCAGGATGCAAGCTCAATACCGAGACTGTGTCATTGTAGCCGCCTCCTGTACCTGCTTCTGCTAGAGCTGTAGATGTAGGCTGGTCGTCAAGCGATGCTACATCAAGGGTGCTCTGAATGGCTCCGTACAGATGGTCCTCAATGTCTGGCTGCGGTTGATACTTCTTAATGGCCTCACTGAGGCTGCGAAGTCGATGGTTCTGGGCACTCGAAGGTGGCGTCAATTTAGCCTTTACAATGCAAAGCACTAAAGGGAATGACATGCAATTAATTCTGGAAAAATGTCAGGTCAGCTGAATGCGAGCAGCGAAATGAGGACAAACCATACGAATTTACTGGGGCCCATCTTGATATTCGGTGCGACAAAAGGACTTCGAGGCATTGGACGGCTGCCAAAGCAGCTTCATCCATGGCGCAGCAGCTGTCGGCAAGCAGCGCCGTTCCTTTGGGGGTCATTTTCTCCTCTTCTGTCGAGAGAAAGTCGCGTATCAGATACAAACTTTCGTGGTGGAAGAGTCGCGTCAGAGCAGAACTACATGTCATAGGTCGGTTAGCTCCTTGACTCTGTGACGGACAACGGACTGAGGGAAGACTGACTGATATAACAAGTACATGTAACTGCTGTAAAGGGTCACAAATTCGTGTTGAAACTGACTCTGGTATTGAAGGTGTCCAGGAAGACCATTTCGCAACTCAGGTTGTGTCGCAACAGCCGTGTCGTACCAAGCCTTCATACGCGACCTGCAGCATCTGATTCGTCGGACGGCCTCTTCATCATGACGCGCCCTCCACAAAGGTTTGTCGTCCAGCGGCAGTATTTCCGATAACAGATCCGTGAGAATCAATGCGAGGTTCACCATGAGCGAGAAGACCGCATTCAGACTGCCCTTCGTGCTGACATTGTAGACTCGACCACGTTTGGCCTCGTCCCATACCGCCGCAGGCTCGCAAACCGCGAACCACTCATTGTCGGTATCATAATGCGCCTTGGATAGCTGGATCGGCCTTCGAGCGCAGAGAGATAGAAGACGGTCCTGTAGTAGTATGGAAGGCCACAGTGTCATCAGAGAGATGCGGCGAAAATGAGGAGCATTCGGATCTGGCCCGCCGTTATTTCGATGTGCTCCAGCCTTTTTGGCCTGCTGAATTGCAACGCTGAGCCAGTAGCTGCTAGTATGTGCACATTCGCTCGTATCAAGGGGGCACCAGGCTGAGAGGAGCAGGGCGGCTTGCGCGATGGCGATAGGTGAAGATTCGGCCGCAAAGTCAAGCAGGAGCTGTCGCACCAGATGAGCTTCGCTTTCCGGCGCTTGAAACAGAAACTGACGAACTCACCTTCGTCCGACGATACAATGCATCTTTGGCAGACTTTATATTGACGAATCCAAGTGCCTCGAGACTTTTCCGTGGGACATACTAGAATCACATCAGCAGCTGCCTGGTTGCCCAAAGACTGTTGCGAGATTAGGCTTACTTACACTACACGCTGAGAAGAGCATCGCCTGTAGCACAAGCAATGACAATCGTTCCCGAGAAGAACTGACACCGGGCTGAGAGCCGTACATCTCCCAGAAAACACCCTCGTCCACGAGCGGCATGACGGGATGTACGTGGAGGTAATATTGCTTGACGAAATCGTCCAGTATTGGTTTCGCGGGAACACGCAGGCAGCCCTGCATCTCAAGATAGCTGACATCTTGCGGCAGGATGTTTGGGAGGTTGGTGGCCTCGAGGAATGGATGGTAGGAATATGTCACGTCAGACCCGAACCGCATGCTCTGCTCACCCATCCACTCGAGCTGCTGGATCCTCGCTCTTGCTGAAGAATGTGGTGGCTGATGCACCGGCTCCTTTAGCGGCTCCTGCGGCGGTTCTGGCAGTGGCTCATAGCGTGCTGTATGGCTTGTGGATGGCACTCGATACGAGTCACCAGCATCCCCTAGGCCCCCCAAGTCGAGTCCTTTTTCTACGCCTTGGGCACTGCCAGCAGTGAGACCAGAGATGGAGTTGAAGCCACTGTCCGACTTTTCACTACCGTGATCTGACACCATGTCCGCAACGACATCAAGATTCGAAGGCTGTGCCGGGGTCGAGACATGCTCCGCTGAAAGCTGCTCTGAAGCACGTGGATCCCCGTGGACTGCATGTCCGGCTGTCTTGTTGCTACTGCCTTCGCTGTTGTTATTCGACGCCCGACTGTGTGCCAGTGTCAGCCTGGCAAGGACTCCTTTCTCAGGCTCGACGATACAAACCGTCTTGAAGCTCGACCGATCACAACACAGGCCTCGCTGTCCAGAAAACAATTCATGCACGGCCGCCCACGCTGGGACACATCGCATCGAACCTTGCGGGCCCGGCAGGCTAAGCACGCTTTGTTGGCCCGTCTTCTGATCTTGCTGGAGCCTGCCTGAGGGGGGGTGGCGAGTATCCATGGCGATGGTTATTTTTGAGTTTATGCGCAAATCTGCATGTTGGTGGAGAGAAACTAGAAGCTCTTGGTTCTCGTTCACAACAGAGTAGGCGTCCATCTATATTTGGTCCTCATGACCCAGCAAGTGCCAAGCGAACCAGGCAGGTATGAGATTGGGGTACTAATTTTCAAATGCTGGGGATGGGAAACCTTACTTGAGACCATCCCTGGAGAGTTCCTGCACTGCCGTGCACTGCGGACAAAGTTATTGCCTCGGCAATACCACGGCTACATTTGAGCCGGGATCAATACTGCAACACCTGGGTTCACCCGGACGGATGCAGATCTCCGTCAAATTAGTGCAGTGAGTAGTAGAAAGGTAGAATTATCCCATCGACAAAGAGAAGGGAAGGGAAGAAGCAACGAAATAAGCGTTGATACTGATCTTGCTGTGGAGGGGAAGTCCTCCAGGGGGGTACAGTAGCTAGCCCCGAAGGGAAACCCCTGTAAGCACTGCACACCCTGGCTTGCTTGCTGCCCTGCCCAGCACAGGAGACTCTGAAGGGCGGGTCAGGCACGACAACGACGCTTGACGGGACATGAATCCACTCTCGAATGCAGAATCGAGAGTCGCGCTGCTATCCCATGCTATGTGGTTTTGAGGTGAAAGTAAACGAAAGAGAAGAGAGACGGCCGATAGGTGAGATCAGATGCGCAATTCCTGTAATACTCTCCCGACTTTCAACACCGGCTGGGCCCGCATTTCGGAGCGCCGGTACCTAGGAACGATAGGCAATGCATCCGGCAATCTGCGTCTTACCTGTCATGATGATGACCCAGATGGCGATATCATAAACAGAACCAGGAGCCATATCTAGTTGGTGACATAAATACATGGCATCTGCCTTTCCCATCGTACATTGGAGCCCCCGGTCTGGACATGAATTGAGATTGACCCGAACCACGATGAGATCCACAACACTGCTGAGGACAGGCGTCACGCTCGCGGTATCAGCGCGGGCATGGCATTTCCCCGACACGAACCCGCAGCCATTCTGGGTGCAGCAACAGCGCCCGATAGGCTCTATACCCGAGGATGACAGCGACGTCGACATCGTGACGGGCTCGCAGTTCCGTGGCCTCAAGACCTTCGCCAACTTGCCCTATGTGAACGTCTTCTCGGACGAGGAAGCTGAGGGCAACAGGTACGACATCGCCATCCTCGGAGCCCCCTTTGACACGGCCACTTCGGGCAGGCCTGGCGCACGCTTTGGGCCCGGCGGGATCAGGACGGGCAGCCAGCGCATGTTTCCTGATGCCATCTCTGTCTACACAGGCGAGGGCACGCTGAATCAGTGGGCCAAGGTGGTGGACTGCGGGGATGTCGGGCTGACGTGGTTTGACAACACCGTTGCCCTGAGGCAGCTAGACAAGGCCCATAGGGTGTGTTGAGTGGTGACTCTTTGCCCCCTCCCCAACCTCCAAGCACCTCAACCTGTGGCTATGGACGGACAAGGTGGATCAAAATTCAAGGGCTGTGGGCTGACGGACGCTTGATGAAAAAAAAGGTTATCTCTGGGCGGCCGGCTGCGAACTCGAGCGTGTCCAAAACGCCTCGGATCCTGACTCTTGGTGGTGATCACACTACCACGCTTAGTGCGCTGAGGTCTACTGCTGATAAGTGGGGTGACGTCTCGGTCATTCATTTCGACAGTCATATTGGTGGGCAACGATTCGTGATCATCTTGGCGTCCGGAGCGACAATGGCCTGACCGATGCATGTGCTCAGATACCTGGGATCCGTCCGTATTGGGAGGTGGGCTCTCAGACTATGCGTATGGGTTTGCCTCTCATGTCAGCATGGAAGAAGAAGATTCGCTGATGCTTGTATTTTTGAAGCGGTATCAACCACGGCACATTCCTACATATTGCTCACGAGGAGGTATGTCATCATGTCCATGACTTGGAACGGCACTCAGCCGATCTGAAAGGCTCCGCTAAATCCTATCACCTCGCATAGGGCCTCATTAGGAACACCTCCATACACGCAGGTATCCGGGCCCCCGTGATGAGACCAAAGGACGATATCCGAAATGATGCCCGTTGTGGTTTTGACCTCATCACCGCGAGGGCCATCGACAACATTGGCCCGAATGGGGTCATAGATCAGATTAAGAAGCGAGTGGGAGACTCGAATGTCTACATCAGCGTCGATATTGATGTGCTCGACCCGGCATACGCTCCAGGCAAGTCCCCCCTCCCCGCCTCTCAACCACAATTACTTCTTGACCTCCTCTTCTGAAGATTGGCTGATTGGCCTTTCCTTTAGCAACTGGCACGGCCGAGCCAGGCGGCTGGACCAGTCGTGAGCTCCTCACGATCTTGGACGGACTGAGCGGACTCAAGGTGATAGGAGGCGATGTCGTCGAGGTGGCTCCCATTTACGACAATCCTGGAGAAACTACGCTTCTGGCAGCTGCGCAGGTTGGGTGGTCGCTGTTGCAGCTCATGGTCGACGTCCCTGTGGAGTCCAAGGCCGATAAAGAGCGCACATAGGGGGGCCGATTTATAGACAACAACATTTCGGGTGAGAAACAGTCAGCTGTGCTTGGATGGCACATCTACCTGAAGAGCTGGCCGCCTGCAGGTGCTCTTAAGTCTCCTCTCAGCTCTCTTAGCATGTCAAATTGCATACTATCGCATACAGATCCTCGAAATTCATGGATTCGAAAGCGATAGAAGACTTGCGGAAAATTGAATGTATAGGAAAATTCGCTATCAAAACCTTAGGAAAGAGAATATATGGCTATTCAAACTATCTGGTGAGTGCAGGCATTTGGCCCCATCGCACAGGCCAGCGCAGTGACTCACTTAACCTCGCAGAAACCAACGTCCTAGTGCCCCAGTGTGTCATCGTTGGCGACATCAACCTTGTCTCGAGGGAGGGCCGTCAGTGACATTAGGTGGAAATGACGGGATGAGTCGACATTTAGAAGACTGTCATTTCAAAAAGTATTGCCGTCCTGGCCGGGGTCCCTCGGCCCATCCCCTTGCCTTACTCCTTGATCGCCTTGAAAAGACCAGCAGCATACGTCTGACAGTTGTTTCCTCCGAAGCAGTACCCAGCCGCGACATTGTAGCGCCTGCCCGTCTTCATAAGATACGCTTCTCCCTCCTTCTGCGGGTCGGCACCAGCCTTGACAGGGCCCAACCAAGAGTGAGTGTAGCCAGTGGGGATCTTGGTCGGGTCCCAGGGTCCGGACTTGGGGCAGCAAGCCTTCGCGTCCGACGCATCAACGATAACGTGGTAGTATTTCGCATTGGCAAATTCGTATGTCGTTCCGGCCTTGTTGGTATTGTGCGCAACGATGCCCACGACTACGCGGTGGTGACCTACCCAGCCGCCGCCATCCTCGAGGATCGCGTACTGCTGGCCTTTTTCGAGTGCCTTGCTACCCGCTGCCGCCTTCAGGATCTTGTAGCCGGCTGTTTCGTAGGTAGGGCTGCGGTCGACGAGTGCGAAAGCGGACTCGTCAAGAGCACGAGCGTCAAGAACGGAGCTGTCCTGGACAATGCTGCGTTCCTGGTGCGCGTTTGGGATGTTGATGACGTGACCAAACGCCACGCTCGCGACGGCCGAGACGAAGAGGGCAATGCTTCCGAACTTCATGGCTGCGGAGGCTGGATATGCGAAGATGAACAGGTGGATATAAAAGTAGAAATTGAGGCAGGGAGAGAGGAAAATGGTTGTTATGTAGTGTTTGAAAGGTGATGATCGGAATGAGAAGAGGAAGATGAAACTGTTGGTGACGATAATTATTGAAACGTGAGTTTACTTCAATGCGATTCAAGGCTTCCTTTATAATTACCACGAGATGTTCGTGGGGTGCATTATTGGCCGCACCTTGACGAGACTTCAGTAGCGAACATCACCTACGATCATCACGGCCTGTGTTAATGGTCGGCCGATAGAACCCTTAGTTGACCTGTCATCGTGACAGGCAGGAATAGCTACATCCGGAGCCCTAATGGTGGAGTTCAGCTCACCCGGTCACCTGGTAGATGGCCGTAAAGGCCCAGGAGGCTGAGGAGTGGAGGAGGTCTTGCTGGATACCAAGTAACCTGGGAACGGCTCATGAATCCTTAAAATTACGTTATCGTAGAGACCCCATCTTACTCCGGCCGCAGGAGTCATTTGATACTATGAAAAGTAGATATGATAATTCAAAATTATCCTTAAATATTGGGTATCATTCTAAACAGGCCGGAAACTGGGCTAATCAGAGCAGGACCCGGAATGAATAATAGCTAATCATCTTTTGTAGGCTACATTTTGTGTTTAATTTCTAGCATATTTTTCGTCTATCTCTCTATTACCAGTTATCAATTTTAATGTATGCAGGGCTGCGCAGGAAATCAACTATTTTAAGAATTGGCATAACCTTAAGAGCAGACAATGTACTCCACAAACAGCTACTTACTGTGGGTATGTATAGTGTTTGTTATGTTTTGATGCTTTTTTAGGACTATCTGAGCGGGTTCCACGTGGCCTGCCTGGCTTACGGTGAAGGAACGAGTGTGGTGGGTGGTCTCAGACGCTGACGTAAACCACCCACGGGTAAGCTTACAGTCAGTCAGTAGAATTTATTGGCATTGCGGACATTGTCGCCTGCCCGTGGCGAAGCATGACCAAGTGGACAGCAGCCAGTGTTGCGACCGCTATCAGGGGCTCGAGGCAGTACTGCGCGGAGCAAATGCAAAGTGTCATCAATGCCTAGGTATAAAACCCGCTATCCGCATCGCTACCGACAGACATCGGAGTCCGCGGTATACACTGATTGCAAACACACAACGCCCAGCAACCGCAAACAGGTCCGAAGCTGCAGAATATCGACAGCCGGTCCAAACTCAAGGCACTCGAGAGTGAAAACCGGGAACACCAAGAAGCGCAAGTCCAGCACTCAGATTCAGTCATGGACTCTCTGCTTCAGAGCGCGGGAAAGCTTATAAGCGCTCTCAGCCTGCCCGGCGTACCTTTGACAAAGCCGATCGGAAACACTGCGGAATTGGACGCCAAGCGAAAGGAATGGCTGGAGACGAGCTCTCGTGGTGAGCACAAGAACCTTATCCAGATTCCCTCATGACGTCTCTCCCTCGGGTATGTCGACATGTCTGACATTGGTTCCTTTTGTTGTAGACTCGATCCTTGCCGACTTGACGAGCTGCATTCTTCATGGAAGACCTGATGGCAAACAGGCAGTATTCACCTCGGCAGAAGCTGCGAACCTGGAACACATCTTTGCTGCCCATGTCAATCGGGACAACTGTACGCCATCTCCTTGCTTTGCCCAGGACTGAAACCTTTTGTTGATCACATGTCCCCCTTCTCACACGTCACAGGCTGGGACCAGAAATCGGTCGAGTCCTACCTCCTAACGCAGATACCCAATGATGAAAAGTGTCGAGTTCTCCTGACAAGCTGCGCACCATCTCTCTGGAAGTTGATCACTCACTTTTCCCAATGGCCGTTTATCACGGTGCCGTCTGCAGGCACGGCTTCCGGATCAGCTACCGGACTGCCGTTCCACGCTTTGATCCGGGCGACTGCCTTCCTCTCAGGACGGCACAGCATCATGTTAGCGCGCTTTCACGAGGAACAGGACGCAGATGTTCCACGCCGGACGGACCGTCTGGTCCTAGAGCACATGTTCCGAGCCTTGGCCATCGACGCCGGTCAAGAGACCACCGCAGTGTCGTCGTCTTCGTCGTCGTCTGACTCTCTGCGCAACGACGTGGTCATTACCTTGAGCACAGTCCAGCCAGTCCTGAACGAGTTCACCACCTCGTTGAATCGTGAGCAGTTGGATCCTTTAGCCATTCGACTGCTGTCTTCTCCCGACGCCCCCGATCCCGCGACGACGTCGAGCCTTACCGTGCCGACTGCCGGGCCTGGTGGGATCTCCGCGCTACTCAACCTGTTCGTCTCGCTTCTTCAGCAGGCCAGCAAGTTCGACACGACCGACACACCCGTCACACTCATAAAATACCTCGAGACCGCTCGCATGCAGCTACAGAACGCCGATGGCATCTCGCTCGACGCCTTCATCAAATGGTTGGGTGATGATGACCTGAATGTATGCGACGCCATGGCTCTTTTGTTCAACACATTGCCGAATCCGAAGAGCTTGACGGATGGGATCACGATCAATCACTCTTCGGGAGACGGGATGAACTTGTTGCTCTATGCGTTGAGGAGGCCGGGGCTTACGCTGGCGTCGTCCTAAACTCCGGGACTCGTCTTCAGGTTGCCTGTCGTCACGATGTTCCGAGCCGCGCGCCGCAGCCAGGTCATCGGGGACCTTCCGAGGCTTTGTAGGCATTGCAACAGCTCGAAGAAGGCATATAAAGGTCGAAGTAAGGGTTACCTCCAAGACGACGCGATGGATCAAAACCTGAAGTAAAGAATCAAAAGTCAAGTCTCAAGAGCGAGGGCCCTGGTCATTGGAGCGAGGACAACGTTACGTACCCAATCATACCTACAGCACTATCAAGTCCGTACATTCCGAACTGAAAAGCGAAACTTGCGATTCGGGAAACGAGAATTAGTAATTGCTGACTCAGCGAAGTCGGCGACTGGGAATTGTGTGTGATTATGTTGGCGGGAGAAGGAATTGTCGACAATGAGCATTGTATTGATATATAGTCAATAATGATTGGGGAAAAGTCATCGTTAAACATGTGTGGCGCAAATGGTTTAGTGGTAAAATCCATCGTTGCCATCGATGGGCCCCCGGTTCGATTCCGGGTTTGCGCATACTTTTGCATTTTTTTGCGCGGACTACTACATTCGCATTTTTTTCGTGATCTGGGTTGTTGTACGGGACGACTTTATGCACCTACTTCTGTGTTCTTGCTTTTTTGATCCTGGCGTGTTTGTGGATCAACAAAGGTGAGGACCACCAGACAAAAATGCACAGTCGAAACGGTAAGGTAACTTTCTAGGAATGCCATATCCCGGTTACAGGTGCGCTTCGGCGCTCAGCTCTGCATCTTGCGGTTTTGGTTCTGTCTTTTTCTTTCTTTCCTTTGGAAATCTGATTTCGCTTTGCTCGGCTACCGATTAGAAAATATGGCTCAGTATACAAATCTCGGCAGACCGGACAGATGAGCCGCCCTCAACCGCAGCGCACCTAAACGAAATACGCGACAAGAATAGAAGACTCTAGCATGTTTGATGGTTGCGAAGAATCTATTGAGATAGATGTATAGGAAATTGTGGGTCAAGCCCACCGCCCACCAAACGACCAGATTTGTCATGCGTCTGCTGGTGCGTTCTCTCGATCCCCAAGAGCCTTCTGCCCCGCCCTTGTCGAGCCTCCCATGGCAGGCAGCCCTATAAGGTCTGTGGCAGGCTCTCACGTGCCACAATGCAACTCCGACCCTCAAAAGTAGCTCAGCCCGCCCCAACCAAGTAGTCCCTCCAGCTCCGCCCTGACTTCCTCCGTCTCAGAGTACCCGACCCGCCCAGCAATCTCTCCCCTCCTACCGCTTGCCAGCTCATTCCACCTGGCTAGTATTGCGCCGTCCACTATATTTGTGCCAACGCCCGAGTCGATGCCAGGTCCCATCTTGGCGGTTGTCTGCGTCGCTGATGGCGGCATGCGGTAGGCTTTGGGGTTGAGGCCCGCCGGCTGAGGGAGGGTATTGATGAGCTGCGATGTCAAGGACGAGAGGCGTCGGTATGAGGCCTCAGATAGCGCGCTGAGAGCCGCGAGAGAGCCAGTCGGCGAGGCAAAGAGGAGAATCTGCGGTGGCAGTGACCCGGGTTGTGACTTCGGATCGCCGTTCTTGAGGTGTGCCCCATTCTCTTGGCCGCGCAAGGTTGGTAAGGGGACGCGCGGGAGCATCATTGATTTCGAAGGGAGATTTGCGCCTGCGTTGAAGGTAGTGCGGTGCAAGAGTAGATGTCCCTGAAGGGATTTGGGATCTGAAATATTGTGAGCAGTGCTTCAAGGAACAGCCTCAGGAGGGGGGATGCATAGACTTACGTTCTGGGTCAAACTGGAACACGTGAAGGTTCCCGTCCGCATCGGCTGCCACAATGTAGAGCTCTTTGCCATCTGGCAGGAAGTCAACATTCAGCACCTCTAACTTAGCATTGCTCTTCCCGAACAGCAGCATCTTGTATGGCTCCTCTGTGTACCCAGTAAACCACACGCCTTTGAAAGCGTCCGACATGGCGCACAGGCCTGTGCCGGGAACCTCCTTGACGCTCGTGACGTAGTTGGACATGTCCATAAAGGCGACAGGCAGCAAGGTTCCGTCCTCCTTCAGACCACGGACGGTGCACTTTTGACCGTGAGCGACAAGTACAAAACCCTGAGTGCCGACACCCGAGATTGCTGTGACACCACCTCTCGGTATATCTTCCTTGGCCACAAGCTTGAACTTCTTGTTCGTCTCCGGTCGGCCGGGCTCGGGGATGACGGTCGCCATATCGTAGACATGGATGCGGCCCCGAATGGGGAGATCCTCGCCCCGTGAGATGGCAGTGCCGACGACAATCAGCTCACGGCGCTCGTGCGTAGATTCTGAGACTTCCAAATTGAGGCTTTCGACGCACATGATGATTTCGCACGGCTCCATGTCGACGCTATCAATAACGCTCCAGTTCTGAGGGCTGACAAGCTTCAAAATCCCACGCTCCGCCACCGGCTTGAAGGTTATTTTCTCTTTGGCCCAGAACGGAGCCTGCTGAGGGTTGCTATCCTCGTCTTTGGGGAGCTCGAACTCCTCCTCAATATTGCAGCCGATGATGTACACTGCAGCGGTGGAATGATATGCCACAGAATTGACATCCACATCCAGGGGGACCTTCTTGAGGGATAGGCCAATCTCTGAGTAGCTGCAGTCTGCTGGCAGCTGCGTGACGCGAGCTATGCCTTCTGTATCCGCGTAAATGAAGCCCTGCTCGCAGCCCTCAGTGTGGAATGGGCTCAGAGTCCTGACTCCTGCACCCTGCAGGCCGAGCACTTTAGGGGTAGACTTGGCTGATTTGATGATGAAGCTTGGTGATGACCCCGGAAGGAAGACACAACTGTAGCCAGCGATATTGTCACAGGAACGGAGCGGCATTCTCCGGAGCTCATCGGCCGAGTCGTCATCTTCTGCAGGCTCCTCCACAGCTTTAGCGAAAGCGTTGTTAGGTAATTTACGGAAGAATAATGAGGAAGTGAGGTCCTTTGAGGTAGTGTTAGGGTTCACTTGGGGTTCGTAAATCGTCAAATCGTCATTACCGTGTCGCAGCTATCAAAGTCAGCTTCATTTGCGGCGCTACAAAGAGGACTGAGAAGACATACAACAAGGTGTGGCGACTTTGCAGTTGTATCCCCAAGGTCTGTCACGAGAAGTTCGACAATGGATTCTTTGAAAGTCCCACGCCTAGCTACCCATTCAGGTGTAAGGATTGGGGGGATATGGCTCAATCCCTCAGCCGTGTACACCGGCTTGGACAGGTTTGGAAGGGCATAAACCTATATAACGTCAGTAGGTATTCTTAATCGCAGTGATGTCCAGAGACTACTGACTTGAAGCGCTCCAGTGTTGCTGAGCAAGAACATGAAGGTATTCTGTGAGCTTGTTTGGTCTTGCGCTGACGCAAAAGCCCCGGTTGTATCAGCGTATAGGCAGCCCGATACCCATTTGTTTGACGTCAAGACGCTCTTGCTCTTGTCGACCTCCTCAAGCTCGTCATCGGAGTTCATATGGGCGACGAATGCACTCGAGTCATCTCTGATGAGCAATAGGTACGGATCGCAGATACTGGCGCTCAAAACCCGTGGCTCAGCACCAGTCTCCTCATCTTGCATGGGAAGGATCATATCCAGACCAAGATCTGCTCGAGAATCAGCATGTATCAGGGCCGACCAGGGCCTGTGTTCTTACCTCCATCGTAAACGCGGACTTCTGATTTCAAAACCTGGATCACCCGGCGGTGGTTTGCCATCGTCCCTGCTTCCACCGTGAAGCCTGCCGCAGGTTCGAATTCTGTTCCCGTCAAAGACTCGAAGCCAGCAGATGTCAGTGCATAGACATCAGATGTCTCATAATTGTCCAGGTCGATCTTGGCGGCGATCATGAACTTGTCATATTGCGCAGACAGGTCGTAGTCATCGCCCATGGCCTTGGTACCTTTGCCCTCCTGCAGTGACTTTGGCATAGGCTTCTGAACACTCATGGTCCACAGGCCGCGAGCTTCCGGGAAGTCAAAGCGGCCAATTACTTTGGGCTGTATCTCGCGGTTCATGACTGCAAGAGAGCCAGCTTTGCCGACGCCCACGGCAGCAACCAGCTGCAAGTCGCTCCGCACGCCAGCCAAGTTCTGCTGATCCTCCGCTTCCGTCTCCGCAGGCGGTTTACCGTAAGTGATGTCTTGTATCGGCGCGATATTCGTGAGAGTGTCGTGGATCCGAAACACCAGTTCTCCAGCTTTTGCGGCTGCGGCGCCACTATTTGCCTGCGTGGCTGTTGTCGTATCCGCATAAAGATCATCCTCGTCTTCCACATCGTCCTCGTCGAAGTCCTCAAAGTCAAGAGACTCTTGTATGCGAGACTTCTTCTTTGACGACTGGCTGTTCTTGCGAGTCCAGCCGAAAACAAAGGAATCGCCACTCTCACTCCCCGCAAACAGCGTGTTCTTGCCTAGCCGGCTAAGTGATGATATCCTGCCGGGAATGATGCTGCCTCCGGAGGCAGGAGCCACAAGCTTGATGGTGAGGCCGGAAACCCTACGCCCGTCGATCAGAAAGTCCAGGGTCGCAAGACGGCCGTCAGACAGGACAATCAGCATCTGGCCGTTCTCTGGTGAAATAAAATCGAGAGTACAGCCCTCCAAACGGAGTCCCAGATCAGATTGATCTGTAAGGCTGAAGTCCGTGCATTGCTTGGTGAAAGGGTTTACTGCCACTCCGTTAGAGGCACCCGACTGGTCGATGTGGATCAACTCGTTGGCACCGACGAGCAGAGCACCACCTACAGGTGCAGGCAGCGCGATGACCTTGAATAAGTCATGAGGGAGACCGCCGACAGAAAGAATAGTGGTGGAAGCTTTTTGTTGCAGGTCTAGCGTGAACACCATGAAAGACAGGTGATCTTTTCGACCTATCGCAGCAGACGACCCCAGCTTGGAAGATAGAATGCCGAAGGTGGGCTCTCTATACTCGTAAAGAAAGGCGAGGTCAACAGGGTAGATGAGGTTGGGGTCGAGTATGGAGAGTCGAAGGACAAATGATGGTGAATATGGTGTGTCTTCTATGTTGCTAGTTCCATTTACAACGGCCGAAGATGCATTCTCCTGCTTGGCAGGCTTGGGCCCATCCAGGTCCGGATCCCAATCATCCATTGCAATGTCTTCCTCGTCGGCCTGCTTGAAAGGCAAGATGGCCAGGTTTCTGGCGCCAAACTTGAGGGCGGCGCATCTGCTACCAGGGTCTGCGACGAGGAAGTTGACACAGTCATTCAGCGCAGGAGCCCAAGGGCTACCCTGGTGTTCTTCTTGCTCATAGTAATGGATTGATATGGTTGTCACGCTGTAGCGCGCCGGATCCCACTCTAGCAGACTCAACTTCGCGTCCCTGAACTGGACCAGCAGCGCTTCACCACCAGACAGCGTGTTCTGTGTCTTGATCCTCGCCAGCCCCGTCACCGTTCCCGAGAGGCTGATCTCAGTGACGAGGACGAGCTTTGTATTACTTGTGCGGTCTGTTCTCTGGAAGGCTGCGTCGCCGCCGAGGAAGGAGGACTCGAGACCATCGTCGTCGTTGATCCGGCTGTCGTATTGTGCGGTCGTCTTGGTCGAGTGGAGGGTCGAGGACTGGGAATTGTCGATCTCAGCAGTGATGGTCCTCGTGTCAAAGATCTGTAGCAGGGATGACTTTGCAACAATAAGATTGTTACTCTGTGCAGACAGGAATGGAATGTCCAAAGAGTGGGTGACAGCCGTGGGAGGCGTCAACTCAGTATAGCACTGCATAGCGAGTCCTGTCAAGTCATGCTAAATGCCATCCATGAAGGGACAAGTACAGACCAGAACAGTCCCACCTGGTGCTGCTGCTGGCAAGCACCAGTACTTTTCTAGTGGTGGTGGGGTTGCAAAGGGTGAGGAAGAAGGTGATGATGGTGGTGGTGGTGTTGTTGCTTCCCTCGTCAGATGGAGAAAGGGCCTTTGCGACACTTGAGCCCTGCACAGCTGCTAGAATTGGAGCTGGCCCAGGCCCACACCGGGATGCCCAACCCCTGCTGCTCTAACCCCACACATGCCCCTGCAGATGCATGAAAGGAGGCCCAAGCTCCCTGTCTCGGACTGGATTCCAGTGGCTCTAATGCAGACCCCGACGTCACTACAAGCCCAAATGTTATGATGTGAATGCTGCCTTGCAGCTAGAACTAGAGAAACAACCTCCTGACCTTCTTCTCCATGTGAGGGCTCTCTTCCACATTCCAATTGTTCCTCTGCCACTACATCTCGATGTTTAACAGTCCATGAGAGTCAACACCAGCAATTTGACTTGATAAAAAGTCATCCAGATCAGTTCAACTCCTCGAGGACTGACAGTCTCCAAGACAACACAATACAATACAACACGACGCAATGATGGCTTCTGCAGGCTACTTGCAGGTCAGCCTGATCTGGGTAGCGTATACGGTCGCGGTCGCGCTCGCCCTGATCGCTGCGATCATCACAACCCTCATCTGGCAGGCCCCTCGGGAGAGATCCGCGATCGTGACCATCATCGCCATCATCAGCCTCACTTCCCTCCTCGCGACCGTCCTGCTCCTGCCAGTCGACATCGCCCTGATTTCTGCAACGACCTCGACCTCGCTTGGTGCAAAGAAAGAATGGGCTACTCCACAGCGCGTCGATAACATCCTCTACACTTTGAAGATCGTCTACTACTCGCTGTACAGCTTCGATGCGCTGCTATGTCTCGTCATTATACCGTTCTCGTATTTCTGGTACGAGGAGTACGATGAGGTTGAGGAAGAGGAGGGCACCAGGGGTTTCGGTGCCAAATTCTGGGGAGCTTTCAAATACACGGTGGCCTTCATCCTCCTCGTGGTGATCCTCTTCTTGGTTGGCTTCTTCGTCCCGGCTGCTGGAAACAGGGGAGACCGCCATCTTGACCTCGACTACTTCAAGAAGCTGCTGTCCGAGAACAAAGGAGAGAAGGCCCTGACCTTTGGGCTGGGACTGTTGGTGACACTGGGGACGCTGATTTATGTGCTGTATACTGGAGCGGGTTTAGCTCTGCTGCCGGTATCATGGATCAAGTCAGCCCCGTCCATCTCCGCCCCTCAGCTGTCGGAGACGACGGAGTCTCAGCTGGAGAGCAACAGAGAGCGCCAACATCAACTCGACATGCGCAACGCCGGCAACCCAGAGGGCATGTCAGCCAAAGACCAGCGTGAGATGGAACTGCTCGTTCGGGAAGAGCAAACCTTGGTGCGACGGCAGAGGCTTGCTGCTGAGGCCCGTGGCGAGGGACAGAGCTGGATATACAAGGCTTGGCTGAAGATTGAGGCCGTTTTCCGGCCCCTCAAGCTGATCGGAGGCATCCTGCTACTACTCCTTGCAGTCCTGATCTGGGTCTCGATGCTCATTACTGGCATCGACAAGGCGGCGAACTCCATCTGCAAGTCACACTGCGGCTATATTCTGGGGAAGATCAATGTCTTCCAACCCATCAACTGGATCTTTGTTCAGACAGCCAAGGCATTCCCGGTCGACTACATCCTCATGGCTCTACTTATACTTTTCTTCTTTGGAAGTTCCATCAGCGGCCTCGCAGCCATCGGCATTCGGTTTCTCTGGATCCGCATTTTCCAGATCAAGAAGGGTAGGACCCTGCCGCAAGCTCTCCTGATTGCGACCGTCATGATGGCACTCATCATCCTAGCCATCAATTACTCCATCTTCGCCATGGTGGCACCTCAATACTCGACCTATGGCACCCAAGTGTTCTGCGACAACCCACCTCGGCACCCGGGTGACCAGCCCGATTGCTCCGGACTTCGCGATCTGATCAAGCCTTGCTCCGAGCTAGCGGACAGTCAGGCTGCTCACACTGTGTGCACGCCTTCTGTCATGTCGACTTTCCTTAACCGTGTGGCACTCAACTGGCCCGTCTTCGGCGCCATCGAGTTCTGGGCGCAATTTGCCTTCCTTGGCGTCTTCCTCATCGTCTTTACCACGAGCCTCTTCCGTGCGCCCAAGATTAATTACGCCGAGATGGACGAAGAGGCTGAGGAGGACGAGGAGGAGGGCCTCCCTGGCCAGCACAGGCAGGCGATTCCAAGCTACCTGGCAGGACGTCACGGGTCGCAGTGGCGGAGGTAGCTCAGACCGTGGATACGGAACAAACTAGTGGTCGTCGCCGTTCAACGACTACTGACGAAAGGAGAGTCCTTACTGGAGGAGAAGATATCTGAAGCTACAGCATGCACCAGATTGTGTAACGACATATGACTACGTACTAGTATGGTACAGCACAGAGGAATGCACAAGGATTCGGCATATCGTGATGGGCGTAATGAGGGACATAACGCGTAAACTTTATCGGACAAACACACTGCTCCTTGTTTGTTTTGAGCGTGCATTTCTTCACATGGCTGAGTGAAGCGGCAGTCTTCAATTCTTTCATTTCATACTTATTCTCGAGGTATTCAAATGAGAATGCAGGAGTTGAACTACCTAGGAGAATATGAATTGTCTCAGTATTCTTTCAAGATGGCAATGTGTTTCTTTTTGACCGCTCCCTCCTCGATATATCACTCTAGTGAATTAACACCTCGTCTATGTACGTACAACGGACACCGTTGATAATAACGACCACTTATGGTGCTGCTATTGGATTAAGAAAGAGAGGAGCATGTGCTTCAAATGACTATGACCTTAAGGACCCAATCGCAAAAATAAAGACCAGAGTAATAAGGTGCAATGAGAAGACTGGTGACCCCAGGGCTACTATTTGTTCATCTCGGCACTCGTATCCGTGGTGATTATGGGCCCTGATTTTGAATGGGGAAATTGATGATTGAATCACCTCCGCAAAGAGGAGCTTGAAGAGTTCACAATTCCAGGAAATGCGACCATCTTAAGATGAACAACCGGCACGTTGATTTTAAGAACACTCAATACTATAACACCTTTGCCAAGTGAGGCGGATAAGCCAAAGTTGCTATTTCTAGTCCTGATACGTTGTCAATTTGACGCCAAACGCCATTGTGCTATCCTGGAACGTCATACACCAACCCAGTCCCAGAGGTATCACCAGTCGTCATTTCGTTTTCCCAATTCAAGATGCCAAACAAGAAGCAAACGCATCGTAATCAAAGAGACGAGTGCTCACCCAGATCAGGCCGTTTTTTCCTATCAGCAAAAGAACACCAAAGCCACCACGGTCGCCGCGACGGGCCAGTATCCCGCCGTCTCCGCCAGATGCCTAAAGCTCGCAGCAGCATTGGGCGACTCGGTCCCACCACTGGCCGTCGTGCCGTTGGGGAGCGTCCCGTTCAGCAGGATCGTGTCGGTGCCGTTGACGTTGGACACGGTGACCAGGCTCCGGTTCAGCTGGTTGTAGCTGCCATCGCCCAGCACGCTGTTGATGTAGTCCGTGCTGTTGTTCTCGTCGCAGCCGCACTCCTGGTACTGTTCGCAGCCGCACTGGACGGGCTTGGTCTCGTTCGAGTTCGTGGTCGCGTTGTGATAAGTCCAGGGGTGGGCATAGGGGTAGAAATAGGCCGGGTGGTACCACACGCCGGGCCACAGCGCCACCAGCGCAACCGTAGAGACCAAGGGTAGGGCGACGAGGCCGCCTGTCGACCGCACGCCCGAGCGATACGGCACGGTTGCGCCACCGCCGTAGTACTTGCCGCCGCCGTACGAGGCGGCCACGCCGGAGCCGGTGGTGGTCCTGCCGCCGGTGGAAGAGGATGAGGAGCCTAGACCCTTGGAGCTGCTGCCGGAGGAGGAGGAGGAACTGCTGGAGGAACCTGTCTTGCCTGTTGAGGAGGAGGATGATGAGCCTTCGCTGCTACCTGAGGATGAACTACTTCCGGATGTCGAACCTCCACTTGAGCCGCCTTTGGAACCCCCTCCGCCGCCGCCCTTGCGCTTGAAGAGGTCGGAGAAGGGGAGGCGCGCTGATGATGCTGCGTCGTCCCGCCGTGCGTTTGATGATGCGTGAAATGATGTAAGGTCGAAACCGCCGGGAATGGCGACTGCCGAGACAGTTGCGTCGAGGAGGGCGACAGCCGCGAGCAGTAGGTTAATCTTCATGGTGTGCGCTGGTGGCAGATGGAGGATGCGATTTCAAGACGAGCAAGCTCAAGAGAGCAAAGGAGGGTGGCCCGCAACGAGATAATTGACAAGTGACTTTGCGATGCCGAATTGAATTTGATGGCAGACAGATAATGCGTTTGGTTTTTAGTAGAGTATCAGAATCAAGAGGTTTAAGAGGATCAAGGGGCAACTTTTCAGTGAACCAAAGTGAAACGCCAAGACGGTACACAATCTTTTGCTGGACAAAACATTTCGAGCATGTCATCTGGGCAGGGTGGCGTTTGCAGGGCAATCATAATATATTCAGCGTCAGACGACCTAAGCACTGCTAGTCTGTGCCTGGTCTGACCGGCGCTGCCCTAAGATGGGGGACCCGACCCTCCACGCCTTCCAGTGGATAAAACCAAAAGGACTTTAGGCTGAGGCGCAATCAATTCGCTGATCTCGAGGCGGTCTCTAGCTGGTGTGCTTGCTGTGCCACCTTGAAGGCAAGAAAAACAGCCAACCATTTCAGTCTTCCTCAGTACTCAATGGGCACTTTAACTTGATTGAATCAGCTTTTTGTGTCCTGGTGACCTGGAAGTCACACGAGTGCGATGCCCTCGGACTTGTAATTCAGGTTTTCTCTGGGGCCTTCCCAAAAAGACCACCAGCGTATTCTCCACTCAGGAATATCTGCATATGCAGTGGCACGCCTCTCTTACATGACATAGATGCATCATAGGCTGTACAGGATCGGCACCACCCTGTACAGTTTGCGCCTAGCGAGCTGCGTCAAAGACCTTGGGTTTTAAGCTTACGGTGGTGGCTGTGGACGGCTCCACTGGCAAGCCATGCTTACAGGACGTCACGCGGGCGGGCGCTACTTGACAGTAGACGCTAATGAGCCAATACGGCAGGAGGGCAGAAGGCAGTAGAGCGTCACTGTTGCAGTACGATAGTACGACAATAGGAGGAGGAGTTGGGGGGGGGGGGGGGGCGGAAAACAAGAAATAAGGTGATTGAATCAAGAAGAATTAGAAAACATGGGTGGTGAGTGCGCTAGAAGCAAGGAAGAAAGAAAGCTCTCGGAGGATTTCAGGAGATTTCCGCTCGACAACCCGCAGTATCTTCCTACGGTCCTCGTCGGAATTGACGAGCCAACATCATGACGACAGGGTGCCGGTCATCAAGCACAAGAAATTCCATATCAATAAAGCCGCCCATGGACACACCTTGCATTCACATTTGCTCATTTCATCAAAATACAGGATTTAATGTAGTAGTAGGCACAATGATGCTTGAAATTAACCTTAAATCGCCATCAGGCACATATTGTTATTGCTCACCAAGACTCTACATACACCGATGTTGCCCTCGCTTCTTTCGTCATTGACAACTCCTGATAGAGTAGCTGGAGTAGTTGACAGTCTAGTGGTCCATGCGAGGTCACCGGAAAATTCAGGAGCCAGTGATAAGATTAGATTCAAAGCCTGATGTCCTACTGGGTAAATAAAGATGATGCAGCATCTCTGTGGGGAGGAGGGGTCAGCATCTGGGCAGTCACGCATAGGGCATGCATGTGAAATGGTCACATTGCTGCAGACCCTCTTCTTGCCTAACAATTAAGTATCTACAGAATAGCTCCTAGTCATTGAACCGGGTGAGCTGATTATTCCTATCCTACTGTAGCTATTATGACAAAAATTAGCCTTCTATGATGTACAGTATGTTGACCCAGAAAAGCTCCAAGGCTGATTATCTTTTTGGCCATGTCTCGAATCCACCCCCTGGCCAACACTTGAGATGGTATGTTCTTGGGAAACATAGCTTTGCTCAGCTAGATGAATGCAGCCTTTCGTAGAGCTTAGTCATACTAACTTGACTACTCAGATATCGAAGCAAAAGTACTATGTAGAAAAGAAAGGTGGAGTGTTGGTATTCGGCCCGGGTGGAGGTGCGACAGCAGCCAAAGGTGGCTTGATTACTTAGTAGTTTTTATACCTGACACACTGTGATCCTGGCTCGAAGGCCTGAAGCAGAGGCCACGAGACGCAAGATGGCGGGTTACAATGGACTTCATATACAGGCTGCCAGCGGGCGGCCCCACCGCTGCAGGCACTGCCCGGTGGAGCGGACCCTTAGACACATGCGTGCCCCCGCCTGCCGCTCACTCACCTGCTAAGTGACTTCGCAATATCTAACAGCGATGCTGAGCCCCTTGATCACCAACATTACAGCTTTTCTAATACAAAATCCATCGTCCTATTCCCAATTCGACTCATTCGTCCAGTTCCGCTCCCCATCATCACACGAGTCATGGCTGACCCTAATGACAAAAGTCTCCTAGCGAGGCTTAACGCCCTGAAGCCGACGAGCGTCCATCTCGATCCATCCACCAAGTCAGTATCTCCAGACTCTTGTGGCGCTCGAATTATGTGAGCTCAAACTAACACTGAGTCCCACAGCGCCTTGAACATCCCCTTGTCCGGTGACCGAAGCGCCGAGCCTTTGTCCAGGGAAGATGCATTATCCGAAAGGCTCAAGGTCCTGAGAAACCAACAGGGCGCTACCCCGGACTCTCACCCATTGAGCGACCCTCCACCACCATATGCAGAGGCTACAGGGAAAGCGGATCCAGTTGCACGCTCACATTCGCAAGGAATTTCACCGCCTGTCAGGACAGTCGGGACAGAGGCAACCCGGAGGACCGGACAAGGCCACTCCGAGGAGGACGTCGACGGCGGTGGCAAGACGCTGGACGAGATATTAGACGGTCTCGTCCTGGAGGATGATCATTGGTCTGTGTCTGAGGATGATGAGGAATCCTCGCAGAGAGTAGAGGAACTGCTAGCCGGCTTGAGGCAGGATGCAGAAGCGCAGCCATTGACATCGACCAACAAAGGTCCTCCTGATGGCGAAGAAGACGACGACTCGGAAGGGGAAGAGATGTCGCGGCAGATACAAGACGTGCTCTCCAGAGCACTAGATGAAGCCAAAGTCGAGGGCGGCCCTGATCAACCCATCCACCCAGACGCGCCCGACCCCGCCTCAACAACAGCAGACATTGGCACGACTGGGACTCGTCTGCCGGACCAGCACCAAGACGCCGACTTCGCCCTCCCAGCCGTGCCGCAGACACCCGCAGAAGACCAGCAGCCTCTTCCCGACCTCCCGACCACACCCCACGACAACACCGCCGCCTCCTCAGAACTCACGCTGCCCGCTGTGCCCAGCATCCTCCAGGACCCTGTGCCGCCGTCCAAAGCAGGTGATCCTTTCGAGTCATCCATAGCAGCACGCCTCGCGGCGCTCAAAGGCCCGGGGCACAAACCCGTCGCGACAGACGACTTCGGTTTGCCGGCGGCGCCGACATTTCAGCCGGAGGACAGGCCGGTCCCGGGTGTTGCCAAGAAGCCCGGCTATACGGACGACGACGCGAAGACATGGTGTATTGTGTGCCTTGAGGATGCTACGGTCCGATGTCTTGGATGTGATGGGGATGTGTACTGCGCGAGGTGCTGGAGGGAGATGCATGTTGGGCCTGCTGCGGGCTTTGATGAGCGAGGCCACCAGTGGGAGAAGTTTGATGTGAGGAGGAATAGGTAGAGCAAGTACTGACAATCATGGATATCTTATCTATGCACCCTGATGGGACTCTCGTAGATCTCCATTGACCCGATACAATCCTACTTCCTACATGTCTATTGTGAGCCAAATCGAGCACGAGTAGCTGTCTATAGATTTGATGTGCATGTGTGTACAGCAAATGAGTCTTCTTCTTGTATTATCTGATAATGAATCGCTATGGCCAGCCCGTCGGAGACAAGGGGCAAGATGCTACCCCAGTGACAAAATCTCAACCACAGATGCATTGTCGCCTTCTAGGGCGCTTTATCGTCAGCCTGGAGGGGTGCCTCTCGCTCAGCCCGCCGGAGCTCGACCCATGCGCCCAGCTCCCGCCAGATCTTCTCTTTCTCCTCTGGCCTCAGCGTGGCAGCAAGACCGCTTGTAGATGTTGCCACAAACACCCTCGCACCTTTCCAATCATCATGGTACACCACTCCGTCCATTTTTTCATCTGCAGCCACACTCCCAACGCCCATGTTCTCATGGGCGTCCTGCCATCCGTACTTGAACTCGTCCTTCTTGATTCCCCGCCCGCCGTGCCGCACCCGCCACACAGATTCCCAGATGCTCTTCCCGACGACACACACCACCTCGGGCCGCCATCTTCGCGCCTTGTCCTCTAGGATGCTCACACCCTGGTCCATCTCATCCTTGCTCAGCTCGGCGCCGTTGCGGCTCGGCCGGGCCACAATGTTAGTGAGGCCCAGGCTGAACCGCTCCGGCAGGGTGCGGTCCTCCTCTGCGGTGCACGGCACAGGCAGCACTCCAGACGAGTACATGAGCTTCCAGAAGCGGTTGGACGGGTGGCTGTAGGCATGGCCTGTCTGGGCGGTGCGGATGCCGGGGTTGAGGCCGCAGAAAAGGACGAGGAGGTTGGGTGCGAGGGCGTCTGGGAGGTAAGAGAGGTGTGCGTACACGGAGGGTGGCGCGTAGCCTGCCTTGGGGCGGTTGCGTTTCTTCTTCTTATTAGCTAACGGGGTAGCAGGCGCCGAGGTTTCTGTCCCAGTTGAGACGTCGACCAGGGTCGGGAGGGTATTGCCTCCTAGAGGTGTGGCGTCGGCCAGGGCGTCTGCCTTGCGCTTCTTCCCATTCTTTATTGCTGGGTCCTGGGCTCCGGCTGGTTTGGGGGATTCGGTGATACTGGACGAGAGCCGGGTGCTTCGCCGTACTGCTGTCGAGACCTCCTGTTGTGACTCTCCTGTCGTGAACTTGAATGCCTCCATGTCCAACCGACCTCGGAAGGATGATGAAGGTGACAAGGCTTGACCCTGGCTGTCAACCCGAGCCTCGCTTTTGCGTTTCTTCTCTGCCATCATGGAGGTTGGCGAGCCCTTCTAGCGGTATGGGCTGAGATCTGCAGAGAAGTTGCAGTTGTGACACGCGCTGGGCTTTGAGCCAGCTGACGGGTTCACACCGTTACAAAGGCCGTTGCTATCACCCTGGATATCAGATAGCTATCTCTAGGCAGTGGCCACGTCCGTGTGGCCTTCACAATGGAATCCAACACAGGGTTGCAAGAACACAAAAGACTCCAGGCGCCCCATTCTATGAATGCAACTTTCAGTGGGGTCTCAGACAACAACAGAATGCATTCTAGACAGCGCAGCCTATTCATCTTGTTGTCAGTCTAGGGCGTAAGTCACTTGAGACATATGAATCATAGTGTTCTTACTTGCTTGGTTCAACTTCCTGAATCCACGTTCAGCCACGATAATCAGTCGTTGCTGTCGGGAGTGTCCCATGTAGGGCAAGCAGGCAACCTGAAGGCAGGGGTGAGGCTCAAGAGTCCCTGACTTGTTCTATCCTGTCGTGTGTGTGTGGTGGAAGTCCTCAATCTGTAGGCTAGGTTCCGAGCGCCAAGCTCGTATTCTCTGTGTTGTCAAGCACCACAGAGACCAAAGCTCGTGTCTTTTAGTAGCTTAGTAGAATACGGTGGATAAATTAGGAGGTGCTTTGTAGTGGCCTACTATGTGCAATTGACCATCTGTGCCGACGTCACACCCTGAACATCCTTGCCAACCCCCTGGAACTCCCCTGCCCCTCTCAGCAAGCTAACCGCTCATGGCGCCCGGCTGCGGGCCAATTGGGTGTGCTGCCCCTCCAACACGGACAGCATGCAGCGGCCTATAGGCCTCTCTGCCATCAGGGGTTGGCGGGGCAGCTTGCTGCAGCACAGAGCAGTGGCTTGCTGGCAAGCTTCAGCTGTGATCCTGCATAGCGTATATATTTAATTCAGGAACAAAGCTGACGGTTTTCGTCCTTGTGTCACCGCCTTTCCGATTTCTGCTGACTTGTCTTCCTCCTCCTCCTCTTCTTCTCGATCATCTCCCGCTCCCCTCGTCTACATAATCAACGTCAACGAACCCCTCCTCCTCAAACAGGAGTCGATCCCCAAGAACTAAGAACCACAGCCACGAAACACAGACGTCAGTCACCATGGAAGCCATCAAGCAGACCCTCCACATTGGCACCACCGCCAAGCCAGCCCCTCCACGGGTGCCCTCGAAGGAGGAGGTCTCCGCCCTCAAGCAGAAATATGAAAAGGCGGGCCAGGAGCAGGTCTTCACCTTCTACGACTCCCTCGCCGAGGAGGAGCAGGCTCACCTATACCACCAGCTGGCTGGCTTCGACCCCGACTACATCAACACCATCACCCAGAAGGCCCTCCACCCGCCTGCCGCCGATGACAAGAAGGCAGAGCTCGAGCCCCTCCCCGAGTCTGCCACGGCGAGCATCATGGACTCTGACGCGGCAGACCTCGACAAGTGGTACAAGGCTGGCCTGGACCTTACAGCCAAGAACAAGGTGGCCGTCGTCCTGATGGCTGGTGGTCAGGGCACGAGGCTGGGCAGCTCTGCGCCCAAGGGCTGCTTCGACATCGGCCTGCCGTCGCACAAATCTCTTTTCCAGATCCAGGCGGAGAGAATTCGCAGGCTAGAGGTCCTGGCACACAAGCATGCAGGACTGTCTCAGGACAAGAAGGTCGTGGTGCCCTGGTATGTCATGACCAGCGGGCCTACGCGGGGTCCGACGGAGGCCTTCTTCGAGGAGAACAAATACTTTGGTCTGGACAAGGAGAACGTGATCATCTTCGAGCAGGGCGTCCTGCCCTGCATCTCGAACGAGGGCAAGATCCTGCTCGAGAGCAAGGGCAAGGTGGCGGTTGCCCCTGATGGCAACGGAGGCATCTACCAGGCGCTGGTCGTCTCGCCGGTGCTGGGCGACATGCGCAAGAGGGGCATCGAGCACATCCACGCCTACTGTGTGGACAACTGCCTGGTCAAGGTTGCAGACCCCACCTTTACCGGCTTCGCTGCGTCCAAGGACGTCGACATTGCCACCAAGGTGGTCCGGAAGCGTAACGCTACCGAGTCCGTGGGCCTGATCCTTCAAAAGAACGGCCGCCCTGATGTCGTCGAGTACAGCGAGATCGACAAGGAGACCGCCGAGGCCAAGGACGCCAAGCAGCCTGACGTGCTCAAGTTCCGCGCCGCAAACATTGTCAACCACTACTACAGCTTCCGCTTCCTCGAGACGATCCCCAGCTGGGCCAAGAACCTGCCGCACCACGTTGCGCGCAAGAAGATCCCCTATGCGGACCTGAAGACCGGCGAGACCGTCAAGCCCGAGAAGCCCAACGGCATCAAGCTGGAGCAGTTCGTGTTTGACGTGTTCCCCATGCTCGAGCTGAGCAAGTTTGCCTGCCTGGAGGTGAGGCGTGAGGATGAGTTCTCGCCCCTGAAGAACGCGCGGGGTACGGGTGAGGATGACCCTGATACCAGCAAGAAGGACATCATGGGCCAGGGCAAGAGATGGGCAGAGGCTGCGGGTGTGATCGTGACCGGCGAGGGTGATGGTGTCGAGGTGTCTCCTCTTGTGAGCTACGTAAGTGCAAATGACTATACCCTCTCCGAGGCAGCGTATGAGTGGCTAACATCTGCTGTTTCTTCAGGGTGGCGAGGGTCTCGCACACCTCAAGGGCAAAGAGATTGGTGCTCCTGCTGTGCTGGCCGACCCAGCAGAGCAGTAGGGAGTGTTGGCCGCTCTTTGGTTCGATGCAACAAAAGAATAAAAGAAAATTGAGCGGTGATAACTCGACGCAGTAGATTCGTTTTAGACGAGAGAGAGGGGGGGGGGGGCATAAAATTGAGGCATGTTGAAACTTTGACCTCTGATAGCACCAAACAAAAACATGCTATAGACCACGTTCATATGAGGCGTCCTAGAGATTAGCCAACATGGGGCTGCCAGGAGAGTAGAACACTCGATCAGATCACGTCGCATCCAATCTATGCAAAGGGGATTGATTCTATTGTCACACGCAGTAAACGCCTCATTCTTCAGTGTATTCCCTTCTATGCACCGCTGAATGTCAAAAGGTCAACGTCAAGACGATAGAGACCAAATGCAAGTAAACGCCTGACCATCCTCTGAAAAAAGACAGATGATTTTGGGTGTACTCCATCCTCCCATTCCTCGGTCCCAGAAGCCCGGCCACTTTCTCCCCTCCCCTACGAGCTGTTCAGATAGCTGAGGTAGCAGTTCCACCCGATGCTGATGACGTTGACGAACAGCACCCGGTGCTCCAGCGGGACCATCTTGAAGTTGACGGCCTGCACGAACGGCCAGACCATGTAGTTGGTGGTCAGCGCGTTCTTGTAGTTCTTGTCGAGCTTCTCGCCGACGGAGCCGCCCTCGAGCACGGCCATGCTCGACAGGAACACGCCGATCGCGCAGGGGGCGAAGACGCCCTGGTCCAGAGCAACGCGCGCCGCGATCGTCGCGTTGGCTGACTTGAGGTTCACGTTGCGGGCGAGAAACCCGAACCAGGTCGTGGCGGCAGGGCCGAAGACGCCTTTCGGATGGTCGGGGGTCAGTTTGCAAGATTCTTTAGAGGGAGGGCAAGTGGTATGGGTGGATTGAGCGAGAAAGGGCCGGGGGGGGTAAGAGAGGGGGAAACTGGATTTAAACGAGCAAGGCAAAGTCACAACAACTCACAGCCACCATAGAGTGCCATGCGGCCAGTTCTGGCGAGGTCATGCTTCTCAAGGCCCTTCTTGTCGACAGCCTGCTGGGCGATGATGTCGCCAGTGCCAAAGAGGACGGCTGTGGTGACAGCCTGGGTGAGGAGGGGCCTTCTGGCCAGCTTTGCTTGGTACCTGGCAAGTAGAGGGTTAGCAAGTCAATTCTTTTTGAGCTTTGTAGGTGAGAAACATCGTCGAACAACAGCCATTGCTTACCACCTGAGCATCTTGATGTGTAGGCTGGTGGTGAGGGTATCGTGTGTCGCAAAGAGGTAAGTTGCTCCTCCCTTTCAGTGGGCTGAGCTTGGTGTTGATGAAATATGGGGGATAGGAAAGAGGTGACGTCGTGCTGCTACTGTTGCTGCTGCTGCTGCAGGGTATGTGTGTGTGCAAATCTTGGTCCAAGTTTCTCTCGCCTTGTTTCGTGCTTGGAAAATGGTGTTGATGTGGTTTGAGGTTTTGTTTTCTGTCTTCTTTTTCCCCTTTTGTCTTTCTCTCTTCTTTTTCTTTTACAAGAGGACTGCTCAGCCAGGCCAGTCTCTTGTGTGCTGCAATGGAACTTGGCTTAGGTGCCCAGGGCTGCCAGGCAAAGTTGAAGTTATGACGCGGCAGCCTCTCACCCTAGAAATGCGGAGCTACCGAGATTGGCGATAGGGGCCGGGGACGCCAGCGCTGAAGTGCCACCTCAAGCGAAAAGTAAGTTAAAAAGGGCAAAGACAACTGCGGGTCCGAGATGCGAGGCAGGGGATTCTCGACTACTATTTCATAACGCCTTCAAATAAAAGAGTGATACTCTTATAGATATTTCGGGTGGTCTCGCAGATACGCCTTGGCAATGCTGCTGTCGCTGCGGGGTGCTGTATTTTTTCAGCGGTTGAAAAGATCCTTTGCGCGAGTGGAAGGTCAAGGTCTCGGTGAGACTGCTGATGGATGACGAAGCTTCAACAGATAGCAGTTGTCTGCGCGCAAAAGATTGGGATTGCTGCCAGATATTCCATTCAACTAATTCCCCCAGCAGGTCAACATGAGGGCATACCTCTGTAAAGGAGGTCCTGGATGAGATTACCCAGGATCCCTTTTGCTTTTCCCCTTTACACCAGGCTCATCGACTGGTGCGCTTATCAAGCCTGAGCTCGTCGGCCACTTTTCTGCCGAATGCCAACCACCTCACGACGCTGTCAGAATCGAAGGCGTTGGGGCAGCACACACCCACTGGCGGGGTGGATACCGCTGGCGGGATGCGGGCCGGCCCTGAGTCGTTGGGAACATTCAAAGGGGCTTAAGGGGGAAAGGTCAAGGTCTTTTTTTTTTTTTTTTTTTTTTTTTTTTTTCCCTTTCCTCCCCCATCCTTCCTAATCACCTTTCCTAGTCTGATATTTTGTTATAGGTGAAGACTAATTATGTTCAAGGAGTTTCTCCCACACATTACAATGATCAATAGAAGAGTCAAGTCCTACACATCTTGACTTACCAAAATCTCATGTCTGTCTCTCTCTCCCTTTTTTTATTTCTTCTTTCTTTTTCTCTCCAAAAGAAAACGGTGCGGTCTGGTTTAATCTACTGTATTACTTTAACACAGGCTTGCAAGTCTATTCTGATCCTACCAACCAAACCCCCCTTCTTTGCTCTTCTTCTCCCCCCCCCCCCCTCTTTCTCATTACACGACGTAGTGTGTACGACAATGTGTTCAATGTTCGCATTCTATTTCAAGGACTCTGTTTAATATTTACTGATCATCTCTAAGTTGACACATTCACTAACTAGGCTTAATGGGCCATTGGACTGTTTGAGTAATTATGCAAAAAAACATATATGCAGCTTTGCTTGCTTTATATGGCATACATTCAGTACATAAATGTAACATATTAGTATGGCATAGCAGTTTTGCGTTCTCGCAAGGGCCGTACTTGTGCTCACATCAGGGCCGACCACAGGTCTTCATTCAGTTCTTTCTCTCCAAGGCTCCGCAGGTTTCCAGCTTTCGCATTTTCCTTGGTTTAGGGGAAACAATAAAGGCGGAAATTGATGAACAGCAATGGCAAACTCTTTGTCCAGTAGTCAATTCTATCCAGTCGCGACAGCAATCCAGCTTTACGTGCTTCTGCCTTTTTTTTTTCTTGTGCTTGCCCCTGAGTATGAAAGCATCACACTGAAATGATTATTGATTTGCAGCTTGCCAGTCAAGTGCATTGATAAATAAAGAGACCGAAATCAATCAATTAACGCTTGATGAATGCGTACCAACATTGATTGCTGGCATCCAACGATAGCCAAGAGTTGCAACGTCAATGTCTTCTACTATATTTCTTTGCTTTTGTCTGATTTTTTTTTCTTGTTTTTGTTGATCCAAGCCCCTGCCAGAAAACGCAAGTTGTAGTTTACTTTCCAGGCTCATGTCCAGTGCGAGCCTTTATGTCTCTGACAAAGCAAACAATGCCCAAGATCAAAAGCCCCTAACAACCTCTCCAGTCATGAGCTAATTATAGACATTATTGACCTATTTCTCGTAGTGCCCAAAGTCGAATATAAAGGGCACATGGACGATATTTTGACCAAGACTTACTGTTGGACCTATGAACTCCAATAGTTCATTAGCACAGCAAGGCAATCCAGCAACCATACCATCGTACTCTTTGGCCTCTACCTGGACACCAACAGGGCAGCTTTCAGTTACCTGTCACCGGTTGCGGCTTTCGCTAGAAAAATCTCAACAAAACTCGCCACCCGCGTATCTTTGTCCGATTTCTACTCTCTACTTTGCACTCAGTCTTGTGCACTGTGCGGCAACTTTGGCGGGCTCGTATTTCTTGCGACCTGGACACGATGCTGTTATTCTTGCAATCGGAAGCGTCACAAACTCCTTGTGCTACCTCGTGCCTTTGTCAAGAAACAGTTCAACTTGTCCACGAGCCAAGTAAAGCAGCTGACAGCATTCCAGACTCTGCCTGGGCTCTACAATGAACACGCTATCAAAAGACGTTATTGGGTCGTCTCTGTCGGTCAGGCTATGATGTTGTCAGGTCAAACTCTACTAGGGCTGCAAGCTCACTACTGGAAGTTCTTCTTCATGGGTTCGTGCGCACTTCCTTACTACAACGGTGACAGCAGTGGCGAAGCCGACTACGGGGTGGCTTGCGCAGGCTGTGAAGATCGCCCGCGCAATTGGCCGGGCTATAGGTTGTATACACGCAATAGCTTCCCTGAACACTTTCGATGGTGTATGGGGGCGCAGGCAATATTGTCTTCGACTGATCAACCTACGACGAGGTCGAGCTCGCCCGGGGACTATAGCTATTCCAGCAACTACGGCGGCTGCCTACATGCTACTAGAATACTAGAACACCCCTTGTCCTTGCGAACTAGACGGATGATCAACAATCAACGAAGGTGGGTTGCATACATGTTCTCCGCGACGCGTGCGCCACCATGTCGCCGTCATCGTCATCGTCGCCGGACTTGTCGTCGTTGCCGCAATTGTTGCCACCATCATCATCAGAGGAGAGGAAGGAGGAGCACCAAGGGTGGCAGGAGGAAGAACAGGAGGAGGAGGGCTAGTAATGAATCAATAAAAATGAGCCCGACCTACAGTATTCTGAAACGATCTACTCTCGCATAACAACATGAAGCGTTTGTAATGGTGAACCGACAACATGGGATGTGAAGTACTTTTCTCTGGCAATACGAGGATGAGGGTCCAGAAGAGAGTGACTTGATGTCGTTGGAGCAACAGCTTCCGAACAAGGAACATAAAGAGCAACTTCTGGTCAACGTCGTACTAATGAATAGAACCTGATATCTCAGGTCTTGTTGAATGATGGGCTACTTACCTACATGCTGATCACAACAGCGGTAACGACAGGAATTGACAAGGATGTGAACGCCATTGGGTGCTTTTGCGTTTGAATTGCGGAGACGATTTGTATAGAGTAGCAGAACGGAAGGTGGACAGGAATTGGGCAGTCATTTTCGCGAGATGCCTCCAAGATAATCATGGCCCGACCGTCTGGGCATATCCTTCACAATACACAATCCTCCTTTACACTTCCATGTTTCGGCCCCTGTCCGTGTGAGCTATTATCTGACCTCCTTGACGTTGCTGAACTCGGTGGTCATACGTAATCCACGCTTTCCCAACGACCAAGGGTTTGGAACAGTAATTAGTTGTTGCTCTCTAGTTTTCCCTTTGTGATATCTTTACGTGCCCACTTGGTATGGGGTTGTGACCTTGACGAAGCACGCACTGCCGGAATCCCCCTTTTTTTTTTCTCTTCGCATTCGCAGCCGCACGATTGAGGGATGGTGAGGCGATGACACATCTTTTGACAGGGCATCAGATATTAGCACAGAAGAAGAGACATGGCTGTCTTGGGCTGTTATATGTCATGATAAGTAAGCCCACACGCGCCACAGAGTACCATGTTTGTATTATGAGGAGCCGCGGAGCCCTGCAGGTACCCCTTCAAGGTTCCACATGCAGGGTCAGCCACCTGCATTGCATCTCTTGGCTTGCAGGCGGATCTGGCTAGCCTGTCAGCATACATAGTACGTAGGTAGTACCACCACGTTCTAACCCTCCTTTTCCTGCTTTTGCCTCGTAAAGGATTCGGCGAGGTGTGGCTCTGTTTTCTCTTCCTTCCTTCTCTCACTCAAAGCCATCTCATCAATCATGGCATGAGAGGTTTGACCCTATCAAGGACAGATGCTGCCTCTCAAACATTCACCATCTTGTCTATCAGCCCCGGCGAAGGCTCCTCGGGGTTGCGGCCGGCAGCCACGGTAATACTATGCGTCTCATCAATACGACGACACTTGCGCTCGAGGAGTTCTTGGGCGCGGATGCGCACCCCTACGCGATTCTCTCTCACACCTGGGACGAGGATGAGGTCACCTTTCAGGACTGGATGGACCATGATCCTGAAGTGCGCCGTCGGAGGAAGGGTTTTGCAAAGATTGAACAGACGTGCCGTATCGCGAGGCAGCGTGGATTGCAGTACGCTTGGGTCGACACGTGCTGCATCAACAAGGAGAGCAGCGCGGAACTGACCGAGTCCATCAACTCCATGTTTGCCTGGTACCAGCAGTCAACAATTTGTCTGGTCTACCTGTCGGACCTGCCTGCTGCTCGCGAGCCCAGCTTCCCGGACCCGCTCCTCCCGGCGTGCCGGTGGTGGACAAGAGGGTGGACGCTTCAGGAGCTCATCGCGCCCAAGAACTTAACCTTTTATGATTGTGAGTGGAATGACCATGGGAGCAAGCGCATACGGAGCTACGAGATATCGAGGATCACGGGCATCGACGTGGCCGCCCTGGAAAATAGTAGGTCGCTCAAGAGCATGCCGGTGGGCAGGAGGATGTCGTGGGCCGCGCTGCGCCGGACCACGCGTGAGGAAGACATGGCATACTGTTTGCTGGGAATATTCGATGTGAACATGAGTCTCATCTATGGGGAGCGCGGCAAGGCCTTCACCCGCCTCCAGGAAGAGATACTCAAAAAGACCAATGACATGACCCTGTTTGCCTGGACATGTCAAGCAGAGGTGGGGGAAGAAGGGTTACAAGCAACGCCTAATACGGATGATACACCCAGACTGAGGGAAGGAAGACGCATCAGCAAAAGCCAGATGTACAGAGGCATACTCGCTCGGTCTCCACTGGAATTTATCAACTGCCGCGAGGTGATACCAGATCAGTCCCTGCAGCTGAATAAGGAGTCCACCCTCACCAACTCTGGGCTGCGGATCAAGACATCTTTAGTCGAGGTGTCTGGGAGCGACTACATCCTATTCATCGGATCGCAACTTGTGGGAACAGGATTCGAGACCAAGAAAATTGGCATTCACCTGCTCAAGTCGCCCTCTGGCTTCTACCGACGATTTCCCGCTGGACTCTTCTACAAACAAGACGGCGGCGGCAACAACATTGATAATAGCAACGTGTGTCTTCTTAGGACGACGGATCCGGCCACAATCTATATCCATAGAGACGTCAGCCCCAGAGAGTCCATCCGGGTCCAGAACAGGCTCTGGTACGTGAAGCTCACACTTGACCTCCCCGATCACCTGCAGCTGGCCTCGATTAAGGTGAAGCCGTCCAATATCTGGAACTCGCCTACCCAGTCATTTATGTGCGAGTCAGGCCGCAGGTATCACGCCGTCGTCCAGATTCGTCTCCTTAATCTCAAACTCGCAAAGGCCAATAAGATGGCCCACACCCGTTTTGCCGTCATCTGCGAACTGCACTCGGCGCCGCAGGAAGGACGGCCCCACATCGTCTGGTCTCTGGTGTGCTCTGAGGCGGATGCTCGCAAGGGCTCGTCGTCGTGGAGTGACCTGCAGGATTTGGTCGAGGGTTATATGGCCAGCAGTGTCGACGATGAGACAGCGGCCGTGCCGTTCGAGCTCGCCGACAAATGTGCTCAGCTGGCCGTCGCGGCGCACACACCGCAGTACTCACATCTGTACACGACGCGTCGTGGGGAGCGCACTGGTATTGCCACGCACAGGTGGCCTGGCGAGCTGAACGTTGCTTTTAGGACGGTCTCGTGGTGGCGGAGGAGACAGCTCTGGTGGCATGGACCGGATGTGACAGGGTATCCGTCGGGTGCTGCTGTATCGCTGACCAAGAGGTGGACGCGGTCGACGCTTGGGAGTGACGAGTCGCCGTGCTCTAGGCTGGCAACAGCCAAAAGCTGGCTGTTGTAATCATATGAAAAGAAACAAATATGGATGCTATCGACAATGTATCACTTACAGGAGGGAGGGTAATAGGTTCTTGAGACATAATTAATCTTTATTTTTCTTCCCATAACAGCACACAGATGAGCAAAGTCACATAGGATAAACCAACTTAGTTTCTTAAGTAGACTAGCAGGATGGCTTCCTCCATGCCACCTTCTTCCCATTATGCGTGGTGATAAACCTAACAATACTCTTCCTAACTATGAGATTTTGTTAATTAGTTGTTGGATTCCTGGGATAGTTTGGTATCAACGAATTTCTCCTCGCTTCCTGAGGCCACGCACCTAAGAGAGCTTTCCTACGAAGATGTCCCAAGCTGTGACCATCCAGACGTCTGTGTCATAGCTGTCAGGATAGACAACAATAAGGGTTTGCTATCCAGCATGGAAAATTTGAGCAATATTGCCAGCATCTGGGTCATAGTATGCCTCTTGTTGCCTTGACCGGAGGCGCAAAGAGAGAATCTAGGGCACCTGGAGGCCAGGCACTTATGAATACTAATCACTTCTATATATCAAAATGACCCCAGAAATCGCCATCACACCACACCATTTTCCCTCTAGGTTCGCCATCCTGCCTGTCACTTCTGCAGATCGGAGCCCCATGTCTCTATTAGCCACCTGACCCAAGACACCGATTCTCACTGGTCAGGTCCACTTCTTTCGTTGGGGCCCAGCCCATCTAACGTGCTACAGTATGTGCATATGGCCAGGTAACGTATTGTCCACTGTGTCAACAGATATCGAGTCACTCGGCTATCAGTCTCCGGTTATTCTCTATCAGGTAAACCACAGGGTAATTATCAAGCCGTGCGGCCCTGGACCTTGAGTTCCTCTGATCAATTTTTATCGTCTTGACATTCGGTGTCCCTGGGCGGTGGAATGGAATGCCCATGAAGCCCCGGCCGAGGTCCGTAATTACAATTGTCTACTCCATTGTCCTTATCGTAGCCAAGGGAAGCTCCCTGATTGTTCTGATGTTGCTCGAGAATTTGTGCGGGTTTGCCACCCCGGTACTTTGATGAGCTGCTGGATATCGATATCCCATGACAACGTATGACCGAGCCGTTGCCCAGAGAGATTCATCCTCTCTTATAATGGTCCCCAGCGAAGGGAATCCACAACGAGTTGCAAAAGCCGTCTTTTCCCTGCCTCTCCATATGCCTAAAGCCACGTGTGGCCACAGATGAAAGGTTCGTCATTACACGTTTCGCTCGGGCGCATTCCCGGACCGATATGGCTCGTCTGGGTCGGACATATCATTTTCCACACCACTCTCGGTTCAGGCGTCAAGGACACAAGCGGGCCTGGTTTACGAACTAGGAAGGTTGGACGCGTAGGCTTTTACCGCCTAGGTCACAAGCTCTGCATGATCAGGCGATCATCTTGACTACCCGGGTGTTTTGGAAGTTGCATGCCGAGTAGATCATTGACCTCTTGCGGGGATACGGTGCATGCTTCTAATTCTGTTTGGTTCTCATGATGACTATAAATGAGTCTGTCCTAATTATTCTATGGACCGGCTCGATTTCAATCTGCTTGATAAACAAATCGTACCATACTAACTTAATCCTTACACAATCCAAGTCTGTTGTACATGATGTCGTCAGGTTATGATCAAAGTGCCGCAGAACTGGCCCCAGCGTGGTCATCGACGTAAGTGAGCAGACTCTATGAATATTGCTTTTATTATGTGGCAAGTCGAAGTATCTCGATTGGACTGTCACTTAACTCAATGGTCTGAGGCAACTCTCACACAGAACGAATCCAATCCCGGATCCCAAGTCTGTCGAAAAGCACGGTCGGACCTACCATGGCTATGGCGAAGGGAGTAAGTCTTGAAATAACTCCTTCTTCGACTTCACTGTAGCTAATATTAATGCTCTCATGACAGAATATTATCTCCCAAATGATGCTGTATGTTTTTGTCAAAGTCTGAATCTGACAGCAGATCGCTGACTCCCAGATGAAGGAGGAACAAAACCGCCTAGGTTGGTATAAATCTTCGGATGAAGAGAAAAAAAATCACAGCACCTTACAAGCTGACACGCCAGATTGTCAGAGATCCAGCACAAGCTTTGGGCCTTGATGCTCAAGGGCAGACTACACCTGGCACCGCTGACGAATCCCAAGAACATTCTCGACATATGCGCAGGCACGGGGATCTGGGCCATCGAGGCCGCCAGGGCCTACCCCCAGGCCAAGGTGCACGGGACGGACCTGAGCCTCATCCAGCCCTCCGAGACCCCGCCCAACTGCTCCTTTTCCAGGGCGGACGCCGAAGACACCTGGTCCTTTCCGGAGAGCTTTGACTTTATCCACCTCCGTACCGTCTGCACCTGCTTCTCTGATCCCAAAGGTGTCATGCAAAAGGTCTTTGACAATCTCGAGCCCGGCGGCTGGTGTGAATACACCGATTTCGTACCGAAATGCGTGGCTGCCCCGGGAGCCGAGGAGGTTCTGGAGAAATCCGCCTTGAAAAAGTGCCTCGACACGTTCGCCAAGGGTCTGACCAATGTCGGCAGGGACCCATTGGTCACGCTCAAGTACAAGGAGTGGATGGAGGAGATTGGATTCACAGATGTCGTGGAGGAGCGCATTCTCTGCCCGGTCAATGACTGGCCTAGTGATCCGGAGGAAAGGCGGGTGGGGCAGTATTGCTGCCTCGATTTCAATAAGGCGATTGGTTCCATTTTCAAGTTGCTATTGGCAGCTGGGATGGAAGAGAAGGAGGCTACAGAATTTTTGGCAGAGGTGAAGCGCAGCGTTGCTGATGTCACGCTGCATGCCTATAGCACATGTGAGTTGGAAACGATCTCATCAGCTCACCGCGGTATGCATACAGCTCTCAGAACTGACACTAACTCATCAAGTCCTTGTTGTGCATGGGCGCAAGCCTGAGTTATCGAGTTCATAAATTGTCAAAGGAGAAGCGTAAACAGAAATCAGAAGTGTTGCCTAGAGGAATGAAAGGATCAAGGGACCAAGTATGGATAACAAGAGTATATGTACAAGGACTGCTGTCAGTAGTGTGATGATGGCATTTTCAAGCTGTCTCGTCATTGGGATTGCAATATTGTTCCTGACTTGAAAGCAGAACGGATAACTAGTGAATAGCCTATCTTGTTCTTGGCAGGAGAGCCTCGAGGGAAGGGTGTGAAAGGGGGGTGGGGGTTGTAGTCCCTATTCCTCAGCCCAGAGGGAACTCGACCCCTTTGATCAGATCCAAAGTGACCTTGATGCTGTTTCGAAAAACAGATATCAGCTAAGCATGTTGAATATAGTAAATGTTGGGAGTAGTCTAGACAAGTCCTAATATTGCCTTGAAGCAGAAATAAGAAAAGAACACTAGACAATATTGACAGGATATTCCCCCCAGCTCTTGAATTGCCGTGAGACCAGAGCCATCCTCTGTGGTCTCTTTCCCAGCGATCGGAGGGACAATGTGTAAGTGCTTGCGCTTTGCTACAAATCCTCCGATAATCTCGCCAACCCATCTCGCTGTCCTACCAACTGGATGGCTGTCTGAATCTTGCGAGGCCATGCACAGTGAGCTGCCGTCGTCTTTGATGTTACAGTAACCCCTATGAGAAGTTCGGCCATATTTCCAAACAGCCTTCGTGGGAGGTTTGAATCCCACCATTTCTCCTGAAGTTCCCCCTGTCCGTCATCTTGACAATCTCCGCGACCTGCGGGAACCTTGCAGGCATACAATACGGTGAAACCGTGAAAGAAAAAAAGAGAGAAAAAGAAAATAACCAATGAGATCGTTTAGAAGTGTTCCTTCCAGAAGCGGAACTTCACTTCCCTGACGGTAGCAGTCTTGCATGCCTTCTTGATGTCGCGAGCTGGTGATGATTGTCAGTACGTGCATATGTCCAAAGCCGAAAGAGTTACGGGGGTAAACTTACCAGCTGCCGATGGACCGCAGAAGTATACACCAACTGTCGTCCTGGTACTGCTCTCCAAGCCATTCAGATATGTGCGATCCAGAATACCGTCCCGCATCGTGGAGAACAGGTGGGAGAAGTTAGGCCGGCCAAAGTTGGTACGCGCCTTCAGCTCAGTCAGAGGGTCGACGTCGGCGCCGACGGAGTTGAGGACAATGTTGTTGGTGGTATCCATGTCGAGCTTCTGGGTGAGGTAGGTGTGGATCTTGAGGAACTCGACACCCGAGCCGCCAGGGACGCGTGCGGCCTGGGAGCTCTGCTCCTCGAGCGAGGAGAGCAGTGTCTGGAACCACTCAAAAGAGGTCGTGTCCTTGCAGACCCAGAGGAACTCGACACGGCGGAGGCGGGCGGGCGGGTTCGGGCTGTTGCGCAGATGCCAGATGTTCTTCAGGATCGAGGCCCACGGGGTCACACCAATACCTGTGCCAATCAGGACGGCGATCTCGTTCTCGAACACGTCCTCTGCGGGGGCACCGTAAGGTCCGTCGATCTGGATGGCCGGCATGTGTTGACCGTTCTGCAGGGCGACCTCGTACATTCCCATGGGGTCCACCCCCTCGTACAGCTTGGCCTGGGCCCCTCCAGCACCAACAGCATCACCCAGTGCGCGGGTAAAGTCGCCAACCTGACGGACGTGGATTGAGACGTAGGGGTCGTATGGGCAAGACGTGATCGTGAACGGGTGCCATTGGTAGTTAGAGACCGACGGGACCTTGATAAACAGCCACTGTCCAGCCTTGTACCTGAAAGAGGGCTTGGAGAATTGAACCTCGACCACATCTGCAAATACAAGTTAGCAGAAGTCCCTCAGGGTAATCTCTTGTCTCCTCCAGCTCTGGTAGTTAAACGTACCATAAGGATGGCGGACGACGCGAGTGATCTTTGTGGACCGACGAGCCCGGATCTCGCGATACAGACGCTCAGTCAGGTAGATGGCACCACCGAAAAGCTCCCATCGCCAACCTTGGTAACCAATGCAGTGCTCCCAGAAGATCTCGCCAGCAAAAGGTGAGAAGGCGTCGGTCGAGTCACGGACGAAGCAGCCGACTGCGTGGGTGTACATTCCCAAAAGAAACGGAATGAAGAGGTGGTGTGTGTACCAGAATGTCTCGAACGACTGCTGTCGGATCCTGTGGTGAGCAGTGGTGTACATCAGCAGCATGCAGAGGAGCATGATGTGGCCTGTGATGCCACCAGGCTGAGCGTAGTGGATCTGCAGCGCAAGCTCGGGTCGGACTTGTGTTCTCTCGACGTTGAAGAAGCTGTACACGTCAGCTTGAGGACCATTCCAGGGCTGCCCGGGCTGAAGAAACTACTTACTTGACGTAATGAGCAGTGACATGGCAGATGGTGAAGAACAGCATGGCATATGCAACCTGACGGTGGAACCACAGGTTCTCGTCAAGTGGCACCCACCTGATCTTGGGTCGAAGCCATCTCACCAGTGTTCGACAGACTGGTAATAAGATGAACAGTGTGTCGAAGGTCAGCACCAGACCTGCACCTCGTGAGATCCACACGGAGAACTGGAGCGCGTTCAGGGCCGCTAATCGGGGATCGCTTGCTTGCTTGTACCTATCATCCCGTCAGCATGCAGGAGGAGGAGGAAGAGGGGGGGTTTTCCTCTGGTTGAGGTGGTCTGGTCAGGGTCGTACCATCCGAAGCCGAACAGGAAGAAGTGAATTCCCCAAAAGACGGAGTTGAAGAAGAGCTTGGAAGCAGTGAACTGCTTGACCACCGTCTCGCGGTAACCCATCTTGCCCGAGCCCTCTGCTGAACCTCTCTGCCTCGTTTCCAGAACCCTATTTACTTGTCGACCGGCGACGTGGTGGTTTGGCGGCTTGATTATCGTGTCGCCTGGCGGTGATCGTTTGAAAACGTTGGCTTGTCGAGGCAGATAAGTCCCGACACTGTCGATCACGATTGCACCTTTCCCTTGATATTACAATATTCTTAAAAAAGCAAACAACACACTTGAAACTAAAGGTCAACTCAAGTTAGAAAAGAGCGGTCTGAGCCAGCAGCGACTGAAGGGAAAAGGATGCCAAGGTGGAGGAGGCTCGAAGCAGACTTTGAGGATGCTTCTGACCTTGCCAACTGGGGAAGAGAAGAAGAAGAGAAATCTGTCCAGCCAGATGCCTGATGGTGGGCAGGAGGATAGTCATAAAGGAGGGGGGGGGAGGGAAGGGTGGAGCAGAAGCATCAGAGATTCGCTAGACAGAGGGAGAGGGGGAAACCAACAGGGATGAGTCCAATACGGTGGTGGGAGGCGATATAGACGATGAGGTCTATCCCAGATACTGATGCCAGTATTCGGATGTCAGTGTGTCCATGAAACAACCAGTCCACCTACATCCCATCAGATGTCTCTGGGCTCCACAGATTAAGCAGTGGTCGCTGGGCGCGTTAGGTACTGGCGGGCCGTCAATGCGATTTGGGACGAGGTGAAGTCGAGTCCGGAACCCAGGATAAGCCAGGACGGGACCCCAAGGGCCATGTAGATCAGACGCTGGACAAAGTTTCGCTCGAGCAACTGGTCGTTCCAGGTTGGATCAACAAGCAGGTGCTGCAAGATTGGCAGTGCAATGCGATACACCGCAGTGAAAGAGTTGAGACGAGCTGCGTCGGAGATCACTGTGATCGTAGTCGCAACGAGGCTGATCTGGTGTTTCGGCCGGACCAGGATACGTACCCGAGAGGGGGCTATTTCTTGTCTTGTTGTGCTTGTCTTGTTGTGCTTGTCTTTTGTCTTGGTCCTTGCAGGGACACGAACAGGGGGTATCACTTCATGAAGAAAAACGAAGAATCAAAAGAAACTCAATTCATTCTCACTGAATTTGTCGTCGATGTTTCTTGCCAATTGTGCTGGAATTATGCAGTTGAGTGAGGGTGGGAAAGGAAAACCAGACTGACGCGGCCTACGAGAGGTGCGAATTGAGGTCGGACTCTGGGCTGCCTATGAATAGCAGTCAGTCCACTGTGTGTGACCTGCCTAACAAGTGTGACAGAATCCTCGGCGCTTAACATGGCGAGGAGAGAGGCCAGTGACTGGTGCTAGAGGGTGCTATGTGCAGCAAATCGATGGGATTCGCCAGAGGGGGAACGGGAGGCATGGCGCTAGTCCAAGATCAGGGGGTCCTCGGGCTACGGCTGCAACCCAATGAGGGCATGTCGCTACGTTAGTCGCCAGGGGGTCGGTCTAGGGGCATGTTGGAACCAGAGAGGTGCGGCTTAGGTATGCCTACGACCTGAGTGGGACACTGGAGGGCGGGATGACTCCACCAGAGCAAGGTCGTATCTTCACCGGCCCCAGCCTCATGCAGGAGAAGATCTTGCTATGATTGTGTGATTGTGGTAGACAGGTATTCTCTCGACTGCAGTGCACTTCAATTCTACCAGTCTAGTATTGCTTTTGATCTCGCGATATTCTGCAATTCTTCTCTGTGCTTCCCTTTTTTCTTCTTCTTCTCTTCCAGCAAAGGCAAAAAATGCAAGACGCATTACGGGGCCGTCTCACAAGCCAGGCACGAGGGTTCGTCTGATCGCCGGCTGGGGTCCAACAGCACTGACGAGGGTGTGAGGCACCACTAGTAGGGCGCCATCTTCTGAGTGAGACCGGCTGCCATCTGCTGCCAAGCTTCTAGGCGCTTAGGTCTGAATACCTTCAAACCAAACCCCTTCATCCCCATCCCCGCTTTCGGTTGTCTAAACCAGTCAGCTAACAGTGAGAAACATGCGCCCATCTTGATCCCAAGGATCATTCGATATAGATCCCGAAAAGCCTGTTCAACGAACGATCATGGGGACGATCTGCCTCTCTACCATCCCCCCTCTCCCCTCCAGCGGCCCGGGTCCGGTGCAAGCCGCACATGGGTGGCAGGTGCAAATTGGGACAGCGGTGACGCACCAAACGCCCGGCCTGGACATATGTCAAATTTTAAGCGTATTCGTGAGCCTCACATGGAGCAGTGCCAATTGGACCCCCCTTTGTCACCCTTCGACAGCCCGTGCCGTGCAGATGTGGGCGGCGGGTTTCAAACACCCTGGGTTATGAAACCTCGGCTGGAAGAAGCTTGTTATAACCTCGCAGCCTCGACTGCACGGAACGGTGGTCCCGCCCATTACGAGCCCCAGATGTCATTCCACGGCGATGACATTCGGATATGTCATCTGGGCTAGGTCATAGGACGACCTGTTCAGATCATCAGTCGGGCATAGGATGACCTCTGGACGGCATTGGAACCCGGAGCCCGGCCCAACTGGACTGCCATGGTGCGACGAGATTTTCTCTTTTTTTTTTTTTTTCTTCTTGTTCTGATTATCAAATAAGCGACCGACGGTTGTGCTGTATCGAGCTCAGATAGAAAGGACGTGCCTGTCGCGCACACAAAAAAACTGGAAGGACGCAATCGGGTGCGAGTCGAGGTGCTGCAGTAGTAGCAGCAGCAGCATGGTCTCATGTACCAAGGCGGGCCAGGGTCCTCGTCCCGGTGCCAGACTCTTCTCACGCCAAGAGCAATCATACTGCAGGTGTAGCAGCATGTGCGGGGCCAACGTCGTGGACAATTTGACGATCCTCCTGCTGCATCATCGAGCTCCTTGCTTCGGGTGTTCTTTATTGTTATTCCCGCTACGATGGCGTCTCTTTGACATGATCTTGATTAGCTCTCTACTGCGTTGGCGGGATCGAGGACTGGGTCTCTACATCTGGAGTGGAACCGGCCGAAGGAGATCCGGTACTCCGGGATCAGGATGAAAGGAGGACCCTGATTAAGGCTGTTCTGGAGGAAGATTTATGAACTTACAGCCCCAGCGCAAATCAACTCATCGTGTGCATCTTCCTCCACAGAGTCCCAGGGAGAAGAGGGACAAGCTTCTGCCAATTGTTTGTGCCCAAAGATCAGCCAAGGTATGTTCATTTCTCCTTGGCATTCTCGACATACTTAGTACTTAGCTTGATGAAAACCCAGATGCTTGAGGGTGTGATGAAGTGAAAGGGAGATCATGATGTAGATTTGCGTAGATGGATGTGTGATTAGCTAATCTCCCTTGCACTCGAGTAGAGCCACTATTACCTGGTCTTATGCGGCTCTCTTCTCATCTATTCCAGCTGCAATCTTGAAAGTTAACGAATCATCTGAGATGGTCATCTCATTGGCCACTTCCATATATTCATGTCTTTCACGACTTGAATGCCTTTGCATACAAGATTGTTCAGTCCATCTCTTCAAACATGATCAAACCCCAACCACTTCCTTTAGTGAATCTGAAGTCGATACACATGTGCATTTGCTAGGTCTGATGAGTACAGAGCTCGCCCAACTGCCATTGCCCACCACAACCTTAGGATTGGCATGGCAGCGGACGCCAACACACAACATTCCATTTGCCAGAACCCGGAGACCAGAATACATAAAGTATAAGCACTCGTAGTTGATGATTGCCCCATAGCTTGCGCTGTGTTTATGCCCATATCATCATAGAATATCGCGTTTGTATAAGTCGAGTCGTGAGGATCCTAGTAGAGCATCTGAACAGACCGCTAGGCAATGCTCAAAAGATGAACGTGTATGTCCACCAGATCCGGATGATCAACTAATAGGTGATAATATTGTTCAATCCTGCAACGTTAGCGATGTTCTACCATAATGATAGTGGTTTTGCTTCCATCCTTGAGATTGTAAACAGCCAAGAGCTGGGCATGTTCATTTCAACTTTAGGTTGTTATTACATCGTCCTCCAAGGCATGCAAGGTTTTCTCATTCTGGACTTCGTGTTGCTGATTTCCGATTTCTGCTCGATCAGGCCTCCAACTTACATGTAATAAGTACTATCTTGGAACACACAGTACCCATACTCCATTCAATACTTACAGTGAATCTTGCAAGGCTCTACCACAGTGATCAGCCAGTATTTCTGGGCTGATGCCGCCTATTGGTCATACTCCAAGGCGCTCTTGACAGCCTTGCACGCTACAGCATGGTGTGGCCATTCACGGGCGTTGTGATTGCAGCTGTACGGCGGCAGTCTCGGAGTGTATGGGGCCGGTAATAGTAATATGGTGAGAACAGAAGGATTGTCGTACCCAGAATGAGCTTCATAGCCTCAGTGAGTGCGTACACAGCAGGGGGAAACCTCGAGACTATAAGTCACATGCGTGGAAACAAACCAAACCAATTGAAATCATGTCCTAGAGTAATTTTCTTGGCCGAGAGGTAAAAATAGGTCAAAAAGAAAGGGAAAACAGCGTTGTATTATATCATATCCTCTTGGACGCGAGTAATTCAATGAGGACACTTGCCTCTTCACAGGAAGTAGGGGGCGTTTTCTTGATAAATGGAACGGGCTGATGTTGAAAATGGCTCACGCAAAGTCGGGAATCCCTGTGCAGTCATTGAGGCGGAGCAGGTTCTGAGCCACCACTCTGCCAGCAAGTAGGGGCGTTACGTCAGCAGCCAAGCCAGGTTGTAAGCTTGTTGTTGATTGTCGGAGCGAGGGGCGCATTGCTCTTTCTCGCTTGGCCAGGTTGCAGCGCGCACATAGCGCATAGCGCACAGCACGTCTTTCTGTCTCATCTCATCTTTATTAGCAGCCACTGAAGCCGAGTACAATCCATTCAGTCATCGCGGTTGCTGACTCCAAAGGTGAGGAGATTCCCGTCACGGCATACAGCCTTGGGTTCAACAAGCGTCAGCCTCTCTTGTCAGCGCCTATACAAGCAGTAGTACAGACCATCGTACCTGCGTGCCAAGCAGCTGTTTCGTCCCCCAAGAGACGGGAGCTGCAACAAGAAACACCCGCCCCCACCACCACGCAATCGCATGCGCACGTCACTCAGGCCTCCTCCAGGCAGCACCGACCTCGACTATCTACGAACACGATCACGATAATTAGCAACAAGCAACCCCTCTTACTCCGGCATCAGACTCTCAGAACGTCAAGCCAGCCAGCAACTCCTGACGGCGTCGCGCGGGGAGGGTTCCTGTCTGACCCCTACTACCTCCCTCTACAACCCCTGATCCGTCCTTCGAAATCCCACGCATCCGGCTTGTCGACTGGCCTCAACATCACGACAAGGCCCTTCCATATTGTTGATCGCCCGCCATGGTAAGACCGTACCAGGCTGGCAGCAGCTCCAGCAGTTCTGGCTCCAGCTCCCTCGTCTCGCGCAGACAGTCCTCCAGCTCACATATTCACTTGTTCCTCGCAGGGTATCACCAACCGCCGCAAAGATAAGGGGGCCAAGCAGGGCGGCGCGGCTGCTGCGTCCAGCGGCGGCCATGGAGGCTCCGGCGCCGCGAGGCCCAAGAAGGCAACCTTTGAGACGACCAAGAAGAAGGAGATCGGTGTGTCCGACCTCACTCTCCTCAGCAAGGTGTCCAACGAGGCCATCAACGAGAACCTGAAGAAGCGATTCGAGGGCGCAGAGATCTATACCTACATTGGCCACGTGCTGGTCTCCGTAAATCCCTTCCGCGACCTTGGCATCTACACCGAACAGGTCCTCGACAGCTACAGGGGGAAGAACAGGCTCGAGATGCCCCCTCACGTCTTCGCCATCGCCGAGTCCGCGTACTATAACATGAAGGCCTACAGCGAGAACCAGTGTGTCATCATCTCGGGTGAATCGGGTGCTGGCAAGACGGAGGCTGCGAAGCGCATCATGCAGTACATTGCAAACGTGTCAGGCGGCGAGACGGGCGACATCCAGAAGGTCAAGGACATGGTGCTGGCAACCAACCCCCTGCTGGAGTCGTTTGGCAACGCCAAGACGCTGCGCAATAACAACTCGTCGCGTTTCGGCAAGTACCTGCAGATACACTTCAACGCGCAGGGTGAGCCCATAGGAGCCGACATCACCAACTATCTGCTCGAGAAGACCCGTGTCGTCGGCCAGATCACCAACGAGCGAAACTTCCACATCTTCTACCAGTTTACCAAGGGCGCATCGCAACAACACCGCGAGCTGTTTGGCATACAGAAGCCCGAGACATATGTCTACACAAGCCGCTCCAAGTGTCTGGACGTTGACGGCATCGACGATCTGGCCGAGTTCCAGGACACACTCAACGCCATGAAGGTCATTGGCCTCTCGCAAGCAGAGCAGGACAATATCTTCAGGATGCTGGCAGCAATATTGTGGACGGGCAACCTGGTGTTCCGCGAGGATGACGACGGATACGCGGCTGTTTCGGATCAGTCCGTGGTGGACTTCCTGGCATACCTGTTGGAGGTCGATGCCCAGTCGCTCGTCAAGGCCATTACCATCCGCATTTTGACGCCCAGGAACGGAGAGGTTATCGAATCGCCTGCCAACATCGCACAGGCCACAGCTACCCGCGATGCGCTCGCCAAGGCCATATACAACAACCTTTTCGACTGGATCGTGGAAAGAGTCAACCAGTCCCTCAAGGCCAGGCAGCCAGCATCGAATTCTATCGGCATTCTCGACATTTACGGCTTCGAGATCTTCGAGAAGAACAGCTTCGAGCAGCTGTGCATCAACTACGTCAACGAGAAACTGCAACAGATCTTCATCCAGTTGACGCTCAAGGCGGAGCAGGAGGAATATGCTCGGGAGCAGATCAAGTGGACGCCGATTCAGTACTTTGACAATAAGGTTGTCTGTGATCTGATCGAGTCCGTCCGCCCTCCAGGCATCTTTTCTGCCATGAAGGACGCCACCAAGACCGCTCACGCCGATCCCGCTGCCTGCGACCGCACGTTCATGCAGAGCATCAATGGCATGTCCAATGCCAACTTGACGCCGCGTCAGGGAAGCTTCATCATTCGGCATTATGCTGGAGACGTGAGCTACACGGTCGACGGCATAACGGACAAGTGCAAAGATCAGCTTCTCAAGGGCGTTCAGAACCTGTTCCAGCGCAGTCAGAACAAGTTTATACACACTCTCTTCCCTCACCAGGTTGACCAGGACAACAGGAAACAGCCGCCTTCGGCCGGTGACAGGATAAGGGCCTCCGCGAACGCGCTGGTGGAGACTCTGATGAAGTGTCAGCCTTCATACATTAGAACGATCAAGCCGAACGAGAACAAGTCAGCCACCGAGTACAATGTTCCAAATGTGCTGCACCAGATCAAGTACCTCGGTCTACAGGAGAACGTGCGCATCCGCCGAGCAGGTTTCGCCTACCGTCAGAGCTTTGAGAAATTCACCGATCGTTTCTTCTTGCTGTCTCCGGCAACCTCGTATGCTGGAGAGTACACCTGGTCGGGCTCATATGATGCGGCTGTCAAGCAGATCCTGAAGGATACCAGTATCCCCCAGGAGGAATGGCAGATGGGCGTGACGAAAGCTTTTATCAAGTCTCCAGAAACCCTCTTCGCCCTCGAGCACATGCGAGACCGCTACTGGCACAACATGGCGACACGTATCCAGCGGATGTGGCGGGCGTACCTCGCATACAGAGCTGAATCCGCGACCCGTATCCAGCGATTCTTCCGCAAGAAGCGCACCGGGGCCGAGTACCTGCAGCTTCGAGACCAGGGGCATCGCCTTCTGCAGAACCGAAAAGAGAGGCGACGCTTCAGTCTGTTGGGCTCACGTCGGTTCTTGGGCGACTACCTGGGCATCAATGCTACTACTGGGCCTGGCAGCCAAGTGCGCAACGCCATCGGCCTGGGAACCAATGAGAAGGCAGTCTTCTCTTCCCGCGGCGAGATCTTGGAGGCCAAGTTCGGCCGTTCCAGCAAGCCGAGCCCGAGAATCATCATCGTCACCAACAGCAAGTTCTACATCGTGTCGCAGATGCTCAACAATGGTCAGTTGCAGATCGCTGTCGAGCGGTCGGTCCCCACTGGAGCCATCAAATTCATCGGCACGTCGACAGCTCGAGATGATTGGTTCTCTCTTGGCGTCGGATCGCCTCAGGAGCCTGATCCTCTCATGAACTGTGTGCTGAAGACGGAGCTGTTCACCCAGATGCAACGCGTCATGCCCGGTGGGTTCAACCTGAAAATTGGAGAGACCATCGAGTACGCCAAGAAGCCGAACAAGATGCAGATCGTCAAGGTGCTGAAGGACTCGCCGTCTCCGGTGGACTTCTACAAGAGCGGTGCTGTGCACACACAGCCAGGAGAGCCCTCGAACTCGCTCTCGAGGCCGATGCCCAAGGCGAAACCCGTGCCCCCGAGACCTATCACCAGGGGCAAGCTCATCAAGCCCGGTGGGCCGAACGGGCGACCCTCGAGAATCATGAACAACAGGACACCACAGCCTCGTCCTGGAGCCGGAGCGGCGTCGGCGGCTGCAGCGGCAGCAGCTCCTCGGCCCGTTCCCGTGCCCAAGGCCGCCGCGTCGAGACCCGTCCCCGCACCGGCTGCCATCCCCTCACATACCCGGAACACGTCGGCCGCTTCCGGAACCCGTGTGCCACCCCCGCCGCCTCCTGCTGCACCACCTGCAAAAGCCAAGATCATGGCCAAGGTGCTGTACGATTTTGCTGGCACCAAGGAGAACGAGCTGACGATCCGGGCGGGTGATATGGTTGAGGTCATCCAGAAGGAGAATAACGGTATGTTGCAGCAACGACTACCCCGACCCTCATTAAAGTTCATTGAGCACTAACAAGAAGGACAGGATGGTGGCTGGCCAAGAACGCAAGCGGGCAGGCCTGGGTGCCCGCCGCCTACGTTGAGGAACAAGCACCTGCGCCGCCGCCAGCTACCTCACGAGCACCGCCGCCGCCACCGAATGGGCGTGCTAAGCCGGCAGCACCGACGCCGCCCGCTCGCCCGGGAAAGAAGCCTGCAGCTCTGCAGGCTCGCGATTCGGGTATGAGTCTGGCCGGCAACGGGTCCGACAGCAGCAGGAGTAACACACCGACGCCCAGCCTGGCAGGTAGTCTGGCAGATGCGCTGTTGGCGAGGAAGAATGCGATGGCAAGGAAGGATGAGGACGAGGATTGGTGAGCTAGTAGTTGAATTCTGTTGTCATATCAGTAGGGAAGTTGATCAGAGTGAGTGAAAAGAGAGAGAGAGAGAGAGAGATAGAGAGAGAGCAAAGATGGATGGGGACGGCTTGGCTTGGCTTGACTGATTTGACTAGATTGTTATGGGGGCTTCGATTGATGTGCATAGCCTGGTCTGCAATTGGTTCTTTTCCCTATTTCTCTCTGCCGACACAAAAATAGATGCATGCGACCAGGATGATGGGCTCCCAAGACGAGAGCGCGCGTTTGACGTCGTTGCCACTAGGCTGTTGGCATTCCCACACTCGCAGGAGGCAGCTGCTAGCTATGTTGAGGATTCTTGTCGTCGGTCGTTTTGGAAATCGTCGGGGCGCGAGCCCGGTTGTATATACACATACACTTTATATATCTATAGAGAGGCATGTCTACCTTAAGCTTCACTGTTACCGTACGCCCTTCTCCTGCGCAGCAACTCGCCAAGTGGGACATCCTCGTCGTCATCCTCTGCGTCCTCATCCACACCGTAGTCCCGCAGACGGTCGCCCTCCGAGTTAGTCCAGCCGGGCTCCCCGTCCGCACCGTGCTCGAACCACGGCCGGCCGCGGACGGGTGGTATTGTGCCGTCATCCGCCGGTGCCGCCTCCTCATCCTCGGTATCGTATCCACCGCTGGCGCTGTCGTCGTCGCCACCCACATACTCGTAGTCCAGGTCCTCGAGCTCCTCGTCCTCCTCCAGCTCGGCGATCACCCCGGACTCGCCCTTCCTCCTGCGCAGGTCCATCTCCTGCCTCGCCCTGAACGCAGCAATCTCCTCCTGCGGGTTTTTCCACTTGTTGTCAATGCTCTCCACCTCGGCCCTCGAAGCAGCAGCGGCGCGGCCAGGCCACGTCGAGCCCCCCGCAGCGCCCGACCGGCGCATCTTGTCCGGATCTGGGGGCGGCCACATCCCCGTGCGGTCGTTGAAGCCGTTCTCCTCCCACTCCCAGCCGGTGCCTTTACCCACCTCGGCCGAGACGGTAGGCCCGCCGCCCACGAGGGGGTCGAGCCAGGACAGGACATTCTTGGTGCCCATGGCCTGGGCCATGTTCTCGAAGAAGCCGATATCGTAGGGAAACTCGACGCGGGTGATGCGTAGGTTCGCCCGACCGTCATCGCCTGTCCACCAGCCGCCCTTCTTGGCGCGCAGCAGCACGGCCTCGTGGCGCTCGACCTCCCACCCCTCGATCATGGTCTGGTTCAGCACCCAGGAGCGGGCGGTGGTAATAAGCAGGACACCTAGGCCGAGGCTGGCGAGGCCGCCAAGCAGGCCGAGGAGGGTCAAGTGGACCATGGCGGGGATGCTGGGGCCCAGGTAGGCGGGCAGGCGGGAGGAGTCGTCCCAGAAGAGAGCGCGGAAGCGTGGGTAGAGCAGGGCGCAGTGGAGGTAGGCGAGGGCGAGGTTGGCGTAGATGAGGAGGCGGAAAAAGTAGGGGAAGGTCTGGAGGGAGACGCAGTTGCCCGTCCAGGGGCAGTGGTGGTCCATCTTGGGGATGCAGGTGCCGCAATGGCGGCAGTGGTGGGCGCGGAGGGGCTTCGGGGCGGCGCATTTCTTGCACCAGCGGGCGGGTGTCGTCGATTGTTTAGAGGGTTGGTTGGTATTTGAGGAGGAGGAGGAGGAGGTGAAGGGGTCGGCTCGTTTCTTCTTGTTGTCATCGTCGTCATCGTCGTTCGACTTTGGTGGAGGGAAGGTATATCTTCCTGGTGGTACGGTACATGATTTGTAATATGTTAACCATAGACATACGAGCAGGACGTTGAAGATTGCCGTCTGGCGCTGGGTCATGGGACCTGGCTCGAGGTATTCTGCCGTGTTGAAGAGCCATTGTGAGGTATAGCCCAGGAAGAAGATGAGAATGCTGGCGGCTGGTATGAACAGCCTCTGCAGGCTGCCCGAGGCTGGGCCGGTCAAGAGGCCGGCCATGATGTCGTCGATGATCTCGTGTATGGTGTGGTATGTGTGCTTGCTCAGAGGTAGATGAGCATTGTGGTTTTTTCAATTTGTAGAGAAGAGGGGGGTGGAGGGGGGATCGCCTATTCCCCCACCAGGACAGAGTCGAAGCTTTGCAATGTACTGTGTTGGCCTCGTCAGAACTGCCAGCTGGATGGTGGATGATGATGTCTATGCGCGTGCCTCTCTAGGGGACGCGACGTTGGCCTGATCCCTGACGCTCCTCGCCCAGGGGGGTCATTAGTGGGTGGTGCCCTCCCTTCTTTAGCGCCTCTTGCCCCTATACCACCAGCCTCAGCGTCTGACCTCGCTCAGCCTCAAGAGAACAATTGCAGTATACTACCTGGTTCGAATTTGCTTCTGTCCTCTCCGAGCAAAGGAGTCGATGGGTTGAATTTGAAGCCAATTTTTGCTTTGAACTTCGTTCAGTTGGTTCCGTAATGTTTCCGAATGTAAATACCGGTCTGCACAGAATTGCTATGGCCACTTGCCATAACCAGCTGCAAATTGAAAACCGTCGGGGTTATCACAAAGAATCTTCAGAGGATGATCCCGATCACGTCACATCAACTGTCAGAAATAATCCCCAGCAGCAGAAATCCAGTCGCCTACCTTTTGTCCTCGATGTGTCCTCTGCATGGAAGCCTGTAGAGTCAACAGGGAACCGTGACCCTAGTCTGGAAAGCAGAATGCTGAGCTGACGTAACGCCATACGTTCGTTCTCGTAAGAAAGACTTGTACACATATAGTAAGAAGTGAACCCTGAGGATTCCAAGGGGCCCCTTTTTTAAACCCTTCCAGAAAGTCCAGGGTTTGACAACACACACTTGGCCAATACAACTCACACATGTCCAGATGGATGGTGTTTCTTGAGTATGGATGGTTCTGGGCGAATTGCGCTGGCATGGTAAGATGGTCTCTTTTCTTGTTCTCAATTGATTTGTGTTCCGACTGCTGACGCCACTGAACCACAGCGCGGCCCTCTTGATATTCCAGATATACGGGAGTGTCGACCAGAACCGGGTGCTTGAGCGCCCGCTGCTCTCTCAATTTCTTATCCTCTCCATCTCGGCAGCCCTCGCCTTTTCCGCCAGCTTCGTATCAAAGCGCTGGGCGGGTAGGAAGGGCAGGTTTGACGATGACGCCCGGTACAGGAAGCTCGAGGAGTCCAGGACAGCCAGCCTCCCGCAGAGGCCATCTTTCCGCTTCACATGGCTGCCCCTGGCTGTCTGTATCTCTGGCAGGCTGTACCTCCTGAACTGGCTTCACGCCCGCCAGCAGTGCTCGCACCCTGGGATCGAGCTCTTCTTGCCTTGCATGTTTGCCGTCCACACGGTCTTTGCCCGCATGAGACGGCCCGCAGGCAACAGAGCGGACGACGATGAGGATGAAGACGATATCGCGAACGATATTTTCCAGGACTTCGCAGACTGGTTTCAGAAGTCACATGTTACCAATCTCGCCGGGACTCTCGCTCTGGCTGGAGGTGCCTACCTCGTGTCTCTCCCCGCATCCAACTCAACTGTCATCTGTCCAGCCACCGAGTCCAGATCTGTCGTCTTGGCCTCACAATGGCTAGGCCTGGTGCTTGATACCGCTCTCTTCTCTCTTCTCTGGCGCATCTTGCAGTGGGCACGTACGCCGACCGAGAGGTTTATGACCGTCGGCAGCATCCTGAGTGCCTCTGCGTTCTTCACTGGCGTTGCCGTTGCTATGCATCATCGGACATCGGGCCAGTTTCAGTTTGTCGAAACTTATGGCGTCGACGCCCTCTACCTGTTCGCGATATTTGGTCAGAGCATTGCCTTGCTCTTCATCGCATCCACCTTCTTCACGGTGCAGCCTTCGCCGTTGGTCGCTAGCGGGATTGTGACTTTCCTATGCGGGGCATACGCAGCCTGGAGGAAGATGCATCAGGTCACCACATACGAACAGCCATCGAAAGCCCAGGTTCTTGTGGGAGCACTGGTGATGAGCTTTGGTTTCGCCATGTTCTCCATCAGGAATGACATCCGACACGTAGGGCTGGCCCGCAGCTTCATTGTCTTTCTCATGCTTGTCTTTTTGGTCGTCGCCAGTATCTATTCGGCTGCCGTGTCCAGTGTGCTCGACCGTCACCCCATCGACAAGCTCATATACGCCACGAGAACAGAGGCACATCGCTGGCTCGTTCAGCATGCCAGAGTCAGCGAGAGCCTGGGTGTTGCAGCACTGGAGTACAGAGATCGTCACAAAGGCCGTAAGCCACCGCCAAACTTTGACATCTGGTACGACTACGCTACGACGCGGAATTCTCCTATTATCGATCACTTCCAGCAGATCGACGATGATTTGCGACCGTTCTGGAGCATGAAGCCCAGTCATATACAGGAGGAAATACTCAAACTTGGGACCCAACATGGTATGGTCGTTGTCAGCATCAAGCAGGGCACTGTCTCCGTCCAGCAGCAATCGCCAGAGGCCTATGACGAAGCAGTGATGGGCGACCTGGTGGAACTCATTCGGCCCTTTGCCCAGCATCTGCCGGATATGGATCTTCCCATCAACATGATGGACCACCCAAGAGTCTTGCCGCCCTGGTCAGCGGGCACCACACAGAGATATGGAGAGGATGCACAGGACGACGGGTTCATGTGGTTGTGGGAGCATCACCACCAGCTTGGGCAGGCGTGTTCCAGCCATTCGTCGTCCAGGATGGGGTTTTACCCGCAAAACGGGCATTTCTGCTCCTCCTGCGCCAACCCCCAAGCCGAGGGGCAGTTCTTGAACGACAGGGTACGGGGCTGGGATTTATGTCACCAGCCAGACCTGCTGAACCTGCACGGATTCTTCGCAACTCACCAGGCCCTGAAGCCATTCGGCGACCTGGTGCCTGTCTTCAGCCGGACCAAGACGCAGCAGCACAAGGACATCCTAATCCCCCTGGCTAGGGGCAGAGATGATTATCATCCCGAGGCTATCGATCATCCAAATGAAAAGCCCTTGCTCGACAAGACGAACCAACTCTTCTGGCGCGGCAGCATCCATGCCGAGAGAGCAATGCCGCCCGGTCTGCTCGCAGCCGGCCACCAGGAGCGCCTCAGCTATCTGGCCAACAATGCCACCCGTGACGACTACGTGACGGTGCTGCTTTCCAAGAGCGACAGCAAGGAGAAATTTCTCTACGAGAAGACCCCGCTGATCGAGCTGAACCAGGCGATGAAGCTGGACGTGGGCATCAGCGACTATTCGGCCTGCACGATTCCCGGTTGCGACGAGATGAAGAAGGAGTTTGGCGTGATTCCCGAGGACAAGGACGGCAAGACTGAGGCGGACAGCCGGTACGTAATGGTCATGGACCGCGATGATGGGCCGTCCAAGGATTTTCCCAGGGTGTTGAGGTCGGGCAGTGTGCCGTTCGTAGCCTCCATATTTAAGGTACGTTTCCTTTCGCCTTTGGCTCTTCTGCTCGAGTTATTTGGACCTCTACTACTACTACTACTACTACTACTACTACTACTACTACTACTACTACTACTACCGATATCAACGACGACTGTGCTGACTGCATATTGTTTGTTTTTAAAGGAATGGTATACAGAGCGTGTGTTCCCCTGGCTCCACTACGTGCCTGTCGATATTCGCTTCCACGACCTCTACAGCACGCTGGCCTACTTCTTAGGCCTCGAGGACAAGGGCCTCATCAACGGGCGCAAGGTGCCCATGCAGTCACGTGTCGAAGACACCAAGTGGATTGCGGAGCAGGGGAAGCAGTGGGCGACTCAGGCTCTCCGGCGAGAGGACGCAGAGATCTACATGTTTCGGCTGCTGCTGGAATGGGGGAGAATCATTGATGAGAAGAGAGATGAGCTTGGCTACGAGAGTCCAAAATAAACAAAAGCAAGACAGAGTTTATGAGAAAAAAGAAACACTTTAGATGATACTATTTTGTATGTATATAGTACTTGTGTAAATTACTACGTGTTTTGGTATATCTGTAGTGTTCTCGTGTGCCTTGCTTGTTTGGCACTGAGAGAGGAGAAACGGCCAGCAACAACGGGTATCTTACTCCGGACATTCAGAGCCAGATTGTACGAGAAGACCCTTCTGTTCCATTGCCATTCTTTTGGCTGGGGGTCGTGAATCCGACCTCGAGGTTCCGGAAAGAATTGGGGCGGGCGGCCGGAGTCACAGTACAGTTGATACTACTGTGCCCAATACGTCACTGCCTTACCCCGGGTGGGCCCTTGCCCGTCTTCCGGGTCCGAGCATCTCCAACGCGTCACAAGGCACACACTTACTATGTTCTCCTCCTCCACCATCATGCATCCAATAAACTCCAGACAATCTTGACCGCCCAACCACACGATTTTGATCTTCCCTCGCGTCAGATCAAAGAGCCAGAACTGTCGTCGCATCCACACTGTCCCAAACCACTGTGCAGGGCCAGCAGCAGCAACAGGCCGGCGGCCCGGCTCGGAGAAGGGTCCTCCTCCCTCGCACCCTGCCCTCGCATTTCTCCATCTCCTTTCCGCCGCCATGGCCCCCATCAGGCGGTATCTCAGAATTACAAAGTACTCTGTGCTCGAGTGCCGCATCTACCTCGACGACCCGTCCCTGGCGCACTCGTGGCTCCTCAGCCCACGTGTCCCAGTCCTGCCCAAGGTCATCGAGGCGGTGCGGCCGTTTGTCTTGCCCAAGCTGCGCGAGGAGCGCGAGCGCAGCCGGAAGAAGAGTACCAAGAAGCGCACCATCAAGGACACGGTTACCCAAGGTAAGATCGTCTGGGTGTCTGAGTCGTGCTATTCCGTGTCCCTCGTCCCTGCTGCTGTGCGCGAATCTGGCTGATGATGATGGGAACCTGATGTTCTCTCCCAGACGATTTTGAGGTGTCCATCTTCCTGACCGAGACAAACATCCGACACTCAATGCTGTTCAAGCACAAGCACTTCCGCGACACCACACAGACAAGGCTGACGTCCAACGCGTCCAAGCTGACGGGCATCTCCAGGGAAGCCCCCATCGACGTTGATGTTCAGGCCGTGCAGGCAGCTGCAGCAGAGACGCTACACGTGCCTCAGCTCCGCGAGGAGGAGGACGATGATGACGTCGTTGCTCTCCATGACATACCAATATTACCTCAGGACGAGAATGCGGCCGCGGCAGAGGCCGCTCCCCGGGTGCCGGAACGACGGCGCGGTGGAGGTGGCTCCCCACCCGCCATAGAGGATAACCCGGACGCTCAAGAGCAGGGTGATGCTGACACCCTGGGATCAGACGAATTCGAGGAAGATCACGATGATGGCGGTGATGATGATGGCGATGATCTATTCGTAGCTCAGGAGGAGGGCGAAGACGAACACGAGGATGACGACACAGCCCCGCCTCCAGCTAAGCGTCGCAGGGACGATGCTAGTATTCTTGAACAAGAAGGAGGACGGGACGACAAGAAGAAGCTAGCCATGGACATCTCGTACGAAGGCTTCTCCATCTACGGGCGCGTCCTATGCCTGGTTGTCAAGCGGCGCGATGGCAGCAGCAGTAAAGGCAAGGGCATCGCCACGGCGGGCGGTCGGGGCAGGGCTGAACAGTCAGCTGCTGTGCCGGGCGGCCAGGCTGTGATGGAGAATTGGATCACGTCTACACAAATTCCTGATGCGGCTGTCAGCGCGCCGTCGGATGCGCTGTGAAGATGCTGAGACGCGGAGATGGGATCCCACGCTGGACAGCACAGGCCCACCCTCGTCCCATCGGCAAGACGGCCCTCTGTTGACGCCGAGCTGCTGCTCTATTTCCTTCGCCCCGAGTCATTCCTCGAAGGATGTCGTGTACATGCACAATGGGTCTTGACATCCCATGCATACCACACTTCTTCCCCCTCTCCCAACCCGGAGAGTAGAGGGGAGCTGACAGGGTCGATGGCCCCCCTCCCCCCTCGTCATGACGAGCTCGTTTCGTGTTTCACAATAAGGAAGTGTTGCGTGGTGGCATGATCTGATCAACCAGGGGGGCCAGAAGGGGGATTATCCCCACTCATCATCTAGATTGCCGACCGATCACGATCGGTACCGATGCCGAAAACCTTGGCCCCGAAGAGACGAGTTTGGCCGTCCGAGTTAATGCACATAGTTGTGCAAGCCCCAAGAGGCTGGGATGGCGGCCGCCAAAGATCGATGGTGCGATTCTCGTACATTGGCATGATCAGTGCGGTCCATTCCGCATCGCGAGACGAGGCGAAAGTGCAAATCAGCACATCGGCATAAGCTCTAATAGCCCCGGCGCCTCTCGAGAGTCATCACGTATGTGGCGCCCTTTAGCAGCCCGATAGAGCGCGGTCATAGTCCCAGGTGTCAAAGCCCACCGATCCCAGGCGGCGCACGCACAAGGAAGAAGCCGTGCGGACCGACAAAGATCGCTCGACTAGTCAGGGCTGATGGTTCCTGGGACCTTTTGCACACAAAGGACGCTTGGGGTTATAGTAGGAGGTCGGAATGTGGGATCCCAAGCCTCCCGTATCGTACTATTACCACCGCACAGACACAAAGGCTGCTATACGCCCCGGCCGAGCCACCCAGAAAAAAAACGAAGTCAAAGAAAGCGAGCCGCGTGGCCGCTAAGTCCCAAGTGTATGGTTCCAAATAGGTAGCGCCTCGAGGGCACGACTTGAGCAAAGACTGACTTGCCATTTTTGTGGTCCGATAGTACTGTACAAAGAATGAAGATCACGATTTTGAGGTTGACCTCCGACGAAGCAAGGGCGCTGGCTGTCGGATCATGTCCACCACATCCCACACACGCACACAACTCGGCGGACGAGCGGACCTAGTCGGGCGGATGGACGGTGTAAGTGACTGAGTGACTCACCCTGATGGAACCTGAAGACGGTTTCGTCCTTGGGCCACCGTGGTTGGAGCAACTGAACCAAGCCCTTGTCCACCTCATCCTCGTGATCGCGGGTGGTTCCTCTGAGTTGGGCCAAGGCCACCGTGTTCCCCCCAATCACGCGCGGGCAGCCGGTCGAGGTGGGTGGGTTCTGAAACACAGCCTTGTGCCCCTCCTCGGCCTTGCCCATCAACGTGGTAGGTAGGGCCTGGTAGGGTCGGCTACAGTCTTGTTCGATCGACCACCCCTCCCTTTCTTGCCAGTACATAATATGCCATGGTACTGGATACTGTCTGCTGTTCACCTCTGCCCGGCGATGATCTGGCTTGCGGATCCGGTTTGAGGGAGAACAGGGCGAGCGGGGGAAGATCTCAATCATACTACATATCTCGGTGTGACAGCTGTCTTGCCAGCCTGATCGTCGTCCTCATCTTCATCCCATTGCTGTCCCGACTGGGCGGTGTGATGGAAAGATCGACACGCACGCGCGATGCGCGATGAAGTCAAGCGTTGGATTGGATAGGGAGGATCCCGTCTAGTACAGGTACATAGCATTTCCGCGTTGCGCCCTCGTCCCCATCTCCATCATGTGGTTCATAGATGTGGAACCCCGGAAGTACGCAAAACAACGACTCCTACTATAGTGGTAACCTTATCGAATGCGAGCCTGCCCTGCCTGGCTGTCCTGGGGCGCGGTTAGCGAGTCGATCACTTGGTGGACCGTGTACTAGTGAAGCCCCACGGGCATAAAAATGGATGTGTCGGATGGAGGATGGACCAGAGTGGCAGATTGCTCGTAAGATGTGTGACAATGACAACGGTGGCCACTGGGGACTTGTTTCGAACAGACAAACAGCCCTAAGCCAGCAAGCCCGAGGCTACCGGAAAAGCAACTGTACACACCTAAGTCCTGGAGCCGCACGCCGAGCGTCGGGTGAACGTCTTGTAACCCTTCTCACTGGGGCCTGCCTGCTTGCTTTGCTTTGGCCTGTCGTGGATCGTGATAAACAAAGAGAGAAAAAAAAAAAAAAAAAAAGGTTTTCGATTAGCTTGTGCTTACTGCTTGTACTAGCATATCCGATCTTTTTCTTTTTCTTTTGCCGTTCAAAGACATCGTTCATAGGGCATCAGGGACAGCCTGGCGGGTTTCTTGTCAACCAACGTGCCAAGTCAAGCTTGACTTAGGCACTACGGGTACGTTTCTTGTTTTTTTGCTCCCACCACGGCCTGACACGGCACCAGAAGGCACGTCACGAGGGGGGTGTGTGTGTCCCCCCTCTTTTTCCTTCTCTTTCGCGTGACTGGATTGCTTGATTAGTTCCCTTGTTCAAGTACGCCGGCATCATCGGAGGGAGGAGGAGGGGGAGAGGTACATGTTCACGATGTACCTGTCGATCTTGCCCTCCCTCCTTTAGCCTCTCATGCATGTGTGCGCTGGTGTGTGGAATGTCAGATGGTCTTAGTGTCTCATGGCTTTTCGTGATGTGTGTGTGTGTGTGTGTGTGTGTGTGTGTGTGTCTGAGTTGTTCAAAAGTTCCAGCCGTCTTGCCGCCCTCAATCCACTCTGTCTCGGGCGGATCATGGTCGGTCGGTCAGTGGCACCTTGCACACCGACCATGGATGGAGTCGTCTCAAATCATGGCGCCATTTCCGATCGTTCCTCTGCCCCGAGTGAGACACAGAGAGAGACAGCGGTCTGTATGTAGACAGGTGTGCTATAGTTGGTGTGAGTGGGCGTGTGGATGATGAGTTGGGGTGGGTTTTGCCAAGTATGAAAGAGAGAAACGGAGATCTACACACGGATGAGATGCAATACCCCGCGATGGGTGGCAAGCAGCCAGATAGTGAGATTTGGAGGAGATTAGATTGGGGATTGCACTTTCCACGTGGAAAACTCGGGGTCGAAAGGAAGTTGGAAGCCAACCTGAAGGAAGGTATGACCTAGAGTGACCTAGCGGGGGAAGGAACCAACCACGACCAAGTGTGACGCACAACGCATGATGCACCATTGCTTGCTTTTGCATTTGCTGCTGGTGCTGGTGCTTCCTGCATGCACGTGTGTGTGCTTGTGCATATATGCATGCATGCATAGATAAAGTAGTATGCTGGATTCCACCATCAACAACAAGCAAAGCACGAGCACGTCAGGCACACATGCATGCACGCTTCAGTGGGCCCCATTCCCCTCCTTTGCCCCTCCTCTCCCCTCCATCCTGCTGTCCCACGGGCCCGACAAGGCAGGCAAAGGTGTGCGTCTGGTTCCCTGAGGAGGGCGGAGATAGCAGGAGGCAAGTCCGCCACCCACCACTAAGATTGATACCAGGCTGATCGAACGACCGCTACGACTTGAGTCTCCGCCTCCATAGGCACACATATACACAGAGAGAGATCAAGTTCATGGTATACTTGCTCCGTGAGCACGCTCGCCCTGTTTTCTCGGCCCTCGTGTGCTGATCTGAAAGCCACTCTGAAACCGCGACAGCCACTCTCGGGGCGTCTAATGCGAGTCTTCACAGAGAGGGTGGCTTGAAAAGCGGCCGCTGGCGCTTGATATTGAACGAAATCATCGCCCCGCGGACCCTCCGCAATCCTTTGCTCTCCCACACGAACGATGGGGTCAAAAGGTAAAAGTGAGTAGCCGATACTCCGATCTATTCAGCGGCGGGCCGTCCTGGCCTGCCAGCTCCGGTTCCCTAGTTCGTGGCGTTGCCTTCCCTCCACCCTCCCCGCCTCAGCCCGCCCGCGAAGGCTGGCTCTGCAGTTCAGCTGTGAGCAAATTTAATTGGATATCCGCTTGTGCCACAACCTAGGTGGGCAGTGCTGCAGCATTATTGGCAAGCTGTACGTGAACAAAATATGCAAGATGCGGTGCAATACTGTTTTTGTACCGTGCTTCCGTTGCTGCAGGGCCCCCATAAAAGAACACCTCTCCAGCTCGGTCTGAAACAGCGATCCTTGCTTGATGAGCGCTGAAAATCAGTGGCGGTGCGGCGTTTGCTTTGTTCTGATAGACTGGCTGCTGCTTGATGCTCGCTACAGCATGCAGGGCCTAGCTCGGGATGATGACAGGCCAAAATAGAGGGTGGGATCGTTGGGCGGGGATGTGACCCACGGTATTTTCGACTACAAGCCCCTATGTGTGCGCTGGCTGTATGTATCTATGTCCCTAAATGGTGAACTTACACATTTTAGCATGGTACCTGGTGAGGCTGGGGCCGATACATGGTCGATGAGTAGCCCCTCTCTCTCTATTTAGAGGTACTTTACACCTGAGTACATGCATAGACAAAGGTTGCCGCTGGTCCGTGGTATCTTGGCTTCTCCTCCACCTCCACCCCCATCGTGGTCCCTCATCTGCAAGGTGGTCTGTGTGTGTGTGCTTGCGGCTGCTGCGTAGGCGGCTAAGAAGATGGGAAGAGAAACCCCCCTCCCCCTCCGCTTCTTTCATGCTGCGTGGAGAGGGGCTACTCACTTCATTATGCGGCGTTCTCGTTCGTTTCATTGAGAATGTATATGCTGACGATGATGGGACCATACAATCATTGCGCCTTTTTATTTCTCCCCTCATTACGAAATAGTAGTCATGAGATTGTAAAGAAAATTGAGTAGGCATCAGATCAGGTGAATAGATGGACTCGCGCATAATGCAAGAAAACACAAAGTATCAATATGTGCCCCATATGGCTGTGGCGCCTTCTGCGACATCATAATTTCCTATATCGCCAGGGACAGAGGGTCAAGTGACGCGACAAAATATGAGAGCAGGCGGCCAAATCCCAAGAGTCCGAGCGGGCGATCAACACTACGGCCGTAACAGCGAGCCCCAGAAAAAAGCAAAAGCAGTGACAGAAGGACATCTCAGTTTCCTCTATTCTTCTTTTGTACTGTGGATTCTCTACATTTTCTCAGCCCACAGGGCGCATGAAATTGAATGTTCAATAGATTTGATTGACAAACCCTTGGCGGGCGGCCGCAGACAATTGCGAGAGTGGGACGGACGAGTACTGTACAGGGCTTATACAAGGTGGCCATGACACTTTTGTCCGGTTTCCCTTTGTGGAAGTGGGAATCCATTCGGTATGGCAATGTGGAGCATGGGCTGATGGTGATGCTTCGCTCAGATATTGTTTGCTTCCCCACAGCGGAACTGCAACGCATGCGAACTGCCCCGTCTTTTGCCCCCCTGCAGGAAAAAGAAAAGAAGGACGGGCATGAGTATCATACCAACATCTGCAGGGCCTACGCAAAGAATTCCGAGCCCGTCCTTTACTGCATCCCTTCATTTCCTTGTTTCGCAACGACGGGGGAGGTGGTGGCTGGCTCCTGCTCGCAGTTCAGTCCCGCGACAATGCCGAATTGTGCCTTTCCCCTCCAGGTTGATGATGATGATTCGAGACGGACGACGATCAATGGAAGGATGTCAACAAAGATCATGTCAACGGTTTCAATCAATCAATCCGCGGCGCCCAGGGTACCCTCCCTTCAGGTCAGCAGGCCAGACGGGGCGGGCAAATGTGCTGCTGTAGAGGCCTGTGGGAGTTAGCCCACCTGGAACTGGAGAAGGAAGGATCGAGGCGGGCGCCCCGTCGTAGTGAATGAATTGATGGATTGATTGATACGATCTCCAAGGGTGATGGATGGGATGTCCTTCCTCTTGGTGTCTTGTCCCCCCTCCATCCGTGACAATTGGCTAGCCCTCGAGCTCGAGGGCGCAGAACCCTGCCGTCCACGTGGGATCAGCAGCTTGTGGCTTGCCAGACAAACCATATACACACACCAACCAACACACTACCACCCTCTGGGACTGGCTACACACCAGGTCCAGCCGCGGTGTCATCTAACGGATGGATCGATTTTCGCTTTGACCACGAGCTTGCCCTGCCTCGCTCGAACCGTTTCAGAGGGGTGGTGGCCCGAGCCCCAAATTGCGGTCTGATGATTGGCTGTGGAACGGAGAACAACAACAAAAAAAAAAAAAAAAAAAAAAAAAAAAAAACAGAGAAAGAAAGAAACTACAAGCCACGCTCAGAGGCCAGGCCCGCCTTCGTGGCTTGGGGGGTGGGTGCGAGAGAGATCTCTCATCTCATCTCGTTTAGTGCCGACTACGGCGACGGCAAGGACCTTAGCCTTGGTGGGTAGGTTCGGTCTTCTTTGGAGGACTAGCTAGCTGGTAAAATTAGATGTACCATACGAGTTCACAATCAATAGTCCAAAGTCCTGCCACGTGTGAGAAAAGGAGAAATAAAGAGGAGTGAAAGGGAGAAAGAGAAGAAGAGGAAAAAAATCCTGCCGATTTTGCCGGAGGAGCCAGCTTCTGGCGGATGGATGCTAGCTGCGCAAGAGCCAGAGGAGGAGGAAAACATCAAAATAATTCCCATCCTGTCAGCAGAAAAGCCACGGCGGGCGACTAGGGCGGCTGACACGTATCGCACCTATTCTGTCTTGCCGAAGCCATGGGGCGGCCGGGCGAGTTCGCACGAGTAGTAAGTAGTACACGGGATACATTTCTAAGATGGGAAATGGGTAAATACAAGGTGAAGAAGGAAAGGAAAAAAAAAGGTATTGCGAATGCCGATATAGCCATGACGTGTCTGCCCTGTCAACTTGTCAGCTTGACCCAGCGTAGGAACGGAACGGGGTTTTGGAGGGCTCCGCAGTGACATGACAACCGGTGAACAATGTTTGCGTTGGGGTGTGGAGGGGGGAGGGAGAATGTCACATCGGGGTCCTCCTTCGTGGGTAAGGCAAGTCAAAAAAAAAAAAAGTTTGTTGAAATAGTAAGAGTCAATGATAATTTTTTTTTTTGTTATGAAAACCCACGGAAAGTAGCCGGAGACGGAGGCGCGCTTAACGATGGGCGGCGTCACACTTTGCTAAAGATTGACGATCCAGCAAAACCTGGCGGTGAGGGCGGTGAGGAAAAAACTCGGTTTTCGGCTGCTTGTTTTTCTTTTTGTCTATCACTGTTTTTTTTCCTTTTCCTCCCTTCCCTACTTCTAATCGTCGACAACTTCTTAGTCGGGCACCAAGATCGTGTAAGCCTCGGGAAACCCACAACGGGCACAACCAAGAAAACCCACTTCCTTCGAGAAGGCCAAGGAAATCTTCGCCGAGGGAGCCCATCACACCTGGGTGGGGCAGGGCGGGAGATCTGCCAGGATCCAGGGCACAGCAGCCAACAAAAGAAGAGACAAGAGGGGTAGGAGGGTAGAAAGAAAAGGAAAAAAAAAAAAAAAAAAAAATGCACGATGGATCAGGCTGTAACTGCAGGCCTGCTCTCTTCTTCTTTTTTCCCCCTCCTCTGTTGCCAGGGGGAGGTGAACCAACCAGCCGTGCCAGCCAATTTCCCAACTAACGCAGGCAGCAAAACAGCCTGCTGCAGTCGGCTGCAGTAGCCCGGCTGCCCGGGTGACCCAAATGGGTTGATGCAGTCATGAGCCACGTCTGTTTCTCGTCAGATGACCTCGCTTTCGCCTGGGGTTTGACAGGTTGGAACCAATGGAACGTATAGGATCTGCGCCTGATCCAATGGAATGCCTACGTATGCCTCTGCGCATGCATGCACTCATGTACTCTTGCCGCCTTTGCGGGCTGGTACGTACCTGCAATCCTATCTATGTGCTACGATACAGACCAAATCTCTACATTGTATGGTAGGAGGATCGATTCAAGTCCCCAGCAAGTTGGTCCGTGATCCCATGCATGTGGTCTTTGTGTTGACCAGGGCAGAGAGGGACAAAGCCAAGATAAGGGTACCATACTTATAGTATCAAAGGCCCAAGGTGGATGGGGTCATTACTACATGTGAGCCAGGGCTGGGATATGATCTTGGCCTCGTGATCAGAAACACCCCACTCTTCCAACACGAAAGAGCCCAATATGGTGAGGCGAAGGGAATAAGCCGGAAGACCCTGGTCGGGAGATCACCACAACAAAGAAAATATTATGATGACATTGTGACACAGTCAATCAATTGACAGGTCAAGGCTGCTGCTGCTGCTGCTGCTGCTCTAGTAAATGTAGCAAGTCACAGTAAAAAGAAGGCGGCCAATGACTGTGGTCCCTGGGAGCCCTCCTCTTGCTTCTATTGGCCGTCTCTTGACCGCCGTCTGTTGTTCACCATGAGGGAACAAGAGCAAGCATGCAACAACAGCAGCCACAACACAGAAAATCCCCCGCCTGAGACATGAGACAACTGTCAGAGCGGTGGATACTGACCATCTCACGGGTTGCGCGCCAAGGACGCCTACCCTTGGTAACCCGTGAGTCGCAGGAATGGACGTCGACTGACGGACAAACACGAACATTGTGCAGATGGAAGGATAGCATAGTCTCACACCCTGACGGCCGGCGTCTCCTCTCGTCCCGATCGTGTCTCTGCTTCTCCTTGCCCGTTCAAGGCGATCCGTGAGGTCCGAAGCAGGGCGTATCTTTGCTCGGCTAACGCGCAAAGACACGCGTACTTCGACGTGATTCTGCCGATCGGAGGATGTGGCCCTTGTGATCGATGCTTGCAGGAATGCAAAGGGCCCTTATCACAGCCCGGTTCTGCCATTGGACTGTCGCGGGGCAACGTGGGTATGGGTTTTGGGTATGGGTGTTTGGGTGTGTGTGGATGTGGATGTGTGTGCGGTGGGCGACTCCATATTGTTACTACTGCTGACGGGACGGGACTACATAGGTAGGTACTGTGGTGAGAAGTACTTGTGGATGTTGTATACCTACTCTCTTCGTGCCCACGATATGTCAGCGGGAGGGCGTGCGACGAAACCCATAATTTTATGGGTCGATATTGTGTGGCTTGGGTTTTGGGCTTGTGTGGATTTTCTTCTTCTTTTCTCTTCGATCCATGGTACATCTTATTACAGTACCTGGCTATAATATCTGACTTGAACCTCTCAGGGTCTTGTTGGGCCGGAGTTGGCGATGACGATGTTCGACCAGAAGTGGGCTTTGACACGGGTTATGCGGAAATGAGCCAAGGCTGCGGTGGGTTCACCTCTTGTTTGTACCTGTCTGACTGACCGACCGACTGACCCTTCCACCCTGGAAATCCCCTCTCTCGTTTTTTCTTCTTTTTTTTCTCTCTTTTTTTCAGCCTTGTGACATGTGAACCCCAACCCCTACGGGATTCGCTTAGTCAGTTATCATATCAGACTAAAAGAGGGTAAAGGTTCCAAGCCCTCGGGTCGTGCATGTGCTGGGCAGCATGGCAGCTAGCATTCACAGCTCCCCCCCCCCCCCCCCCCCAATTTCTTCCTCTTCTCCAACTCCCTTCTCGAAACGGCCTGTCACACTCCTACGATTCACCTTCCGTGTTGGGTCTGGACCTTGACGCCCTCACGAGCCCTTTACAGAAAACTCGCTATTTGTTGGTGGCGGTATTACTTGGTGTTGCAGGCTGGTGTGGATGGAGGGCGACATCCGGGACACCCATTAAGCTGCTTTTCGCCTTACTAAACAGCATCACCCTCGCTTCGGCGGGCTGAAACGCCAGCACCACATCTGCTGTAACGAGCTGTCGTGGAGTGACCAGTCATTTTTCTGCTTCTTTGGTCCCTCTCTGTTGCTGACGGTCCACTCTCCTGCCCTGACCATTCCATCATCACCTGATCCAAGTGTATATTGCTCCCGCCCTCGTGTTTGTGTTGTTGGCCCTGTCGCCCGGCCTTCCACCCCTTGCCCCATAGTCTCAGTTGTCACGGCTCCGTGTAAGTCATATTACTATCGGGCGCAGCAGCAGGGGTTGTTTGTAATCTGTGAAAGCGAGCCTCGTCTCACAAACTGTGGCACCTTGAAGCCCGTCAAGCAAGCGAGAGGCGGTACTCGCTTGTGCTGCCTGTCATATGACCTACACAATACTTAGTACAAACCTGGTTGCTGACAGCATTTTTTCGCCCATCCTCTCTACCCATGCCAAAACTCGAAAGAAGAGAAAAGAAAAGCACAATAGAGCATGACTCGGATCGCACACAGATGGCGCTCGATAGAGTAACTTGAGATGAGAAACACTGCCTGTCCCACACTATTCTCCCAACGGACCGCGATCGTCCTGTCTCATCGCGATCTCGTACCACCCGCCGTGGCACACTGGCACACACACACACACGCACATCTCGCCCATTGTGGTTAATCACGAAAGTGCGGCTATGACAAAATGGTTTCGGTCGTGGGCGTTTACCCTCGCACAGTTGAGCACCTTGCATGATCCGTGGCTCGGCGGAGACAAGGAAATTTTCAGACAATATCGCGGAGCTAACAAACTCCAGTGAGCACCAACAGTGATACATGATGCCCTATGTACAGCTTGCACCACTTAGTCATTTACACAGTACAGTAAAGTGTGGGCGCGCGGCTGCCGCTCGCTGTTGATTAGGATTCGCCCACTAGCTGGTTTAGTTCCCCATTGCATCCGACTTATCGGCAACCTGGCTGGCTGACCTCACAGCCCTCTCTGTCTCGAGACAATAAAGCGCATGAATTATATCATCATGAGGCAGTTATGGGTGTGTTGCTTGGTGGTGAGACGTTATCGCGGAGTCTATGTTGCCGTCTTACTCAGCCCACCCCAGGAACCAGTTCTAGAATGAATGGACTGGTTCTTTTCTCTGGCTGCTTCATTCCAGTCTCCTGTTACACAATGTCAAAGCAAGAAAATAAGAGGGAGAGAAGTGGGAGAGAAGGGCCCCGCAAAAAATGACCATCTTTGGCTTAGCTATCGCCAACTCACAAAGCAGCTGACCTGTAGCTCAAACACCTCTCACACAAATTCTACCTATGTAAGGGTTGCCTCCGTGTGAGACTTCGAAGGACCCACACAGCAAAAACGCACAGCTGTAAAGCACCACTGCATCGGTGGAGTCAATGCAACCTGCGATCCTTTCAGCTGCTTGATTTTTTTTTTTATCCTTCTGCCTGCCCTGCCCCTCGTGGATGTGTCTCCACTATGTCTGTGTGTCTCTTGTGAGTTCACTCTTGTAACGACAAGGTAAACTCTCTGCAGAGGCCGTGCGGACCTGGGGAAAACGGAGCCTCGGGGTCCCTCAGGTGAGGAGGGAGTGGGAATACTACCTTGCAGACGAAAATCTTACTCATCACATAGCCGTCTTGGCCCCTCGGCCAAGGAAGCTGACCGTGCATTATCATCACGCAGTGCTTGGACTGTTTCTCGATATAGGATGGGTAGTACACGTAAAAGGGACGTGCTCGAGAGGGGGAGAGATAATGGAAACAACAAAAAAGGGAAACACATTGCGCACATCAACTTGGCATCCATCACCGTTATGATGATCAATCTATCTATCTACTTGCTCAATGTATTCACACGGTGACCGACCGCAGCGCACCGCAAGCGGTTAGTATGAGAGCTGAGCCAAATCAACGTGGCTGAAGTCCTCGTGTACATGGAAGACATCCTCTACGTACACCCACACACAACCAACTTCCCCCCCCCCCCTTCCACCCTTCGGCGGTGAGCAGCCACATTCCGTCCGCCGGGGCGGGAAGTTTGTCAGTCAGAAAAGTTTAGCAGTAGCTCGACAACCCTAACGAGCCCCTTCAGGGAAGGGGAAAAACCGGCACTTTTGTATGCTGTAAGCCACAGACCTTGTTATCTCTCTCCCTCGCTCATTTCGTCTCTTTTCTTTTCGGCATTGTTACCAGGAGTGTCGGCCGGAGGATCATGATAAACCCCGGGAGCGAGAGCGACAGCGGCAGATACTGAGCAGATGCTCCGGTCCTCCGGCTGAGGCCGAAGTTTAAAACAAAACAGAAGAAGAAAAATAAATCGATAAAAATACAGAGTTCAAAACAGGCAGCAAACTCAAAAAGAAGGGTGCAATCGAATAACCTAAACCACCGGAGGTCACGGCAGTGCTGGCGCGAACTCTATATGGCCCTGCCCCTCTCATCTCCCCATGATTTTCGTCCCCAACCCGGTTAACGTAGATATGGATATGCGACCTTTTACCCAATTTCACTCAACGCTACGAGTCTTAGTTGCAGTGCTGTAACGATGGACGGAATGCCGAGAAGTCAAGCTGCCGAGCTTATATTGCTCCTCTCGCGGCTCGTGTGGCTGCGTTCCTATGTAGGTACCAAGATACTACTCACACAGGTATCACGGACCTGGTTCAGTAGGCAATCTAGATTTACACACGGCAGGCAGGATGCCGCTGGTGGATAAAAAGTAGTACTATGTAGTTGGGTGGTCTTTTGGTTGGTCGTCCCGCGGACGGGTCAGTTGTGTGGAGAAGTCGAGGTCATCTGACGAGCACACAAGACAGATCAGTTAATTGCGTATGATTACGAGCTCAGCGAAATTAACTCCATCATCAGCGGCGCCCTTGTTGTTTCTGATAACTCATAAAATCAAAAGCGGGTGTGCGTGGGATTTCTTTAAAAATAAAAAGAGAGACCATTGTTCAGCTGCTGGCGTTGGCGATATGTCATCTCCCTTTGGCGCCCAGGGAAACGAGCGGTACCGAGACAAGATCCCCCTTGGCTCACTACATTATAGTAGTACTAGGTACTTAGCCCAGGACAATGCGGGCGCCAGCCTCGATCATGGGACGTGATTGCTGCAGGCACCGTCAGACCTAAGCAAGGGGGGAGGCCTGTATCTCATCCAAGGCCTGTCTCTTGCCCGTCTGTTCACACCACGCACACGTGCACACAATACACACACACGCCTTGACACCCCCCCCCTTCTCCCTTTGGTAAAAGGTTATTATGGTATTCTCCGATGTCCATGCGACCACACAGTCCTTTTTGTCAGCTTCTCCTTGCTCCCAAGGGCCACGGACCTTGACTCATCGTGTCCGGGAATAGCCTCAGCGCCACAGGGGATGACAGACCGCTAGCTCCGATCTCTTCGAGGGCCAACATCGACGGCTTCTGATTGGGTTGTTTACATGATGTACCATGGGAAGTCCTGCGGTGGGTAGTCAGTTAATAGCCAGCACTTGTCCTCGAGGTGGAACGAGTTGGCGTTGGTAACGGACCTGATGGCCCCGTTCCCAGCTGAGGGTGTGCGCATCAACCCCCACGACCGATACTCGTCGGTTACGAAGTAAATTTAGATAGATAGACAGCAGATAGATAATGCAGGCGTACATCAGCGGGTCCTTTTGTTTCCAAAAGAGAACCCCACCCCAGAAAGGGACAAGATAAAGATTAAATCATCCTCGAATCAATGCGCCCCAATGTCGTTCATCAGTCGACAGACTTGATGACTATGCCTGGATTTGCCCTTAAAGTTAAAAGAAGAAAAGAAAAAGACAGTCAGCCTGGACGCGCTTTCGTGTCGCCTTTAGTGGCTCATTAAACCCCTGGCGATCTGCCTCAGGGTTTTGGGCTCAGCGGGCACGGAGGTGCTGGTGGCCCCTGAAACCCCTGACTATCTTGGGGGAGGGTGGGTTCTGGGGTGCTGTGCTATATATCCTTTCATAGCACTATAGCAGTCAGCAGTATTTAGTGGTATTAGTGAGCACTCATGCAAGGTAGTGAGAGGTAAACCTGTACAGCGGGGCAAAAGTGACAGAAATAAAAGCAAGAGAGGAGACAGGGCCTTGACACGTCTTCCTTCCTGTGCATGCACAAAGTAAGGTAGCATGAAGATGAGTCTGGGGAAGGCCCCTGATAGAAAGAAGTAAGTACGGTTTAAGAAGCAAAAAAGAAAAAAGAAAAAAAGAAATGAGACGCGCATGGCCGAAAACCCACCATAAACCCTTGCCTATGCCCGGATTTAACACCAAAACACCAAGGTCGGGGGGTTTCTATTTTTTTTCTTTCCCCTCCAATTATCTTTCTCTTGTCTCTTTCTTTCTTTTGTCTCTATTCTCAAACTCCGTCCTCTGACGGCCTGAACTCCACGGACCTCCACGGCGAGACCGTAGCACCGGAGTGCACGAAGAGATCTGGTCCCTAGCAGTGGACCGCAGTGGGGTACAAATCGTTCCATGGAAAATTCTATGGGTGGAGAGGTAGACCCGTCATCTGCTCAACACGCCAGGTTTCCCCAACCTCACGAAGACACAGAGAGCTGGGTCAGGGCCTGGAGAGCCGCATCAGAATTGCGTCTCGAAATGTTTCTATGTACGTACGCGCTATAGCAAGGCGCGGCTCTCTTACACACTCTCTCTTGGCGTGGGAAATTTGTGGGCTGGTTGGGCTTTGTTGGACAGTTCCACACCGAAGGTTTTGGCAGCGGTGACAAGTCACGATGACGAATTGATGAGCGTCTTCCCACACCCCCCCCCCCTTCTCTCCTCCAATACGGACTCACTATGTACACACAGTATCAGGCATCCGTACTATGCGTGGCACATTGATACTATGTGCTACTAGTACTACTAGGCAGCGTATTGAGAGTGTGGGAAGGGCAGGGCTTTCGATAGGATCACTATAGCAGGAATGTTTGTGGTTGATCGATCGCTGGGCGTACAGGATTGCCTGCCTGCTTTGGCTGGTGCCTCGTCCTCATCGCTCGCAAACAGGCGGGCGGGCTGACGGGTGGTGCTTATGCAGGGAGGGCTGTTGATCATGGGCCACGAGGCCACAACGACGGATCATAGCCTGATCGAGGTAGATGACACCCAAGTCCTGAACTCTGTTCCCGGGCTGCCGACCGCCATTCTTGCGCACAAGGCGATGCTTGCTTGCAAAGAAAGAGAAAGAAAAAAAAAAGAATAAAGCTGCCATGCTCAAACCCTGTTTACAGGTCAGTCCACTGATCAACTCTTTCGAGAACTATGGTACTGGCAGAGCAACGAGAGGTGGAGGAGGTGGGATACGCCCATGACTGCCGGCGTACCGAGAATCATCTTATCACCGCCCTCCCTCTTCTGATGTACAGTTACCTGTGTCTCGAACTTTTCTTCCTGGTGAGACGGGCTCGTCAGCAAGTCCTCCCCCAGCCTCCAAGTCCGTATTCTGGGTACTGGGTACAAACATTCATGGCGTATCTGACAGTCAGGGAGCGGGAACAGGATACGGGCCAGGGAATGACAAGGCACGAGACAAGGGCAGGACGAGGACAAAAAACAGGTCAGAGGACTTGGGGTGGTCCGTGATTTTCGGTAATAACGAGAAATGGTCACATCCCATCATCTCAGGCCAGGGGTGGCTGAGTCTGAGTATAGTGTGAGTGTGTGCCCAGATGAGTTGAGGCATAGCGGGCATGGGGCATGGCCTTAGGTGGGCCGTGGATGGGCTCTCTCCCAGCTTTCCAGGGGGGTCAGAGCACCCAAGCACCCAAGGTGTTTCATTTTGGAGGTACGTACTGTACCTGCCTCGAAAACCTCGCACCCCTGCCCTGCCTCAACAGGCTGCCCATGCTATCACAATAGCGCCCTGGTATCACTACTGCCAGAGGAAGGCGGGTACCTCGTTTGCCCGCTAGAGGCCGAGCTGCGTCACCGCCCTTGCCCACCCCAGCTGGGGCTCATGGTACATGGCACCTCTGCTGCTATTTTTTTTTTCTTCTTCCTCCTGCCAGTGTACTTTGTCCCGTTCCCGTTCCTGAACCTGTTCCTGGCCCCATTCTAATCACGGTGAGACAAGGATGTGCGGCACACACCCTGCCATGACCCTACCCTGCACACCAAGGTGATGTGGTACAACAGGTACAGGCCGACGAAGTACCTCGTGGCCCTCGTACCCGTACCGACCCCTCACCCCTGCCCGTGGCCTTCTTGTCAGTCCTGGCCTTCTCGAAGACTGGGCCCGCCATCTTGAAATGGTTGACGCTGCGCAAGATTATATTTGACCTGGCCGCCCTCCCATCTCTCTGACCATGGCCTTCTTGTCTTCTGGTCATCATCATCATCATCAGTCAGTCAAACAATCTTCTGGAAACATCAAAGTCTTTCCTCCTCCACTGCCTCAGAGTTCTCTTTTTACTCCTGCATCTACCACCCAAGCGCACACACACACACACACACACACACATACATAAGCCAACACTGCCACTACCAGTACCACCTCTCAAACTGCCCTTCTGATAGCCTCGCCCCAAGTCTGCGACTCTATCACTGCCAGCTACTTCTACAATTACCACAGCATCTGCTCCGCTCTACAACAACCCAACAAACACTCACAATGGCCGCCTACAGCAACATGGCTTCCCTCGAGCAGCGCCCATCCAACCTGCCTCCCTGCCCTGGCCCCCCACCAAACAGGCCTCTGCCTGCTCTGCCCAAGAACAGCTAAGCGGTCTCTGGGGAGTAAGCAGCCACCCACCACCCACCACCTCACAACCACGCGACGAATCCACACCTTATTTTTGGAATCGATTTTTCTTCAACAAAAGACCCGGCGTGCCGCATACTACCTGAGGAGCGACCACTGCCGCGGCCGGATACGCAGTCACTAGAACCTCGCCCCCGCCCCCCTTCTTCTTTTTTCCCCTCGTCGCTGTTACGCGATGGGGCTGGGGCAGGATGATCTTCGTCATCTGATCACACCCTCTCTGGAAGGGATGCGTGAACTATCCGCTACAGGGCCAAAAGAAGACGCACAGCCTCGTGTTCGTCCATGAGCCCTAACGCAACAAAGCCGCGGATTGCACCACGCGATCTGTTCCGGGTGGGAAGCCTGACCTTTCGAGCAACACTCTCTTCCGGGGTTTCGCACAATAAAGAAACAGAGAAATGGGATTGCAGCAAGCCACATCGAAGCATCAAAGGACCCAATACAACCCAACCTTTTTTAAAGTTCTCGACAACCAACGCCCAGAACCAGCCTCCCTCGGGGGGGCAACAGTGCTACCTCACCCGAGCCGGCTCGACGGGCACGCACACGTTTCAACATCCCAGAGCCTCGTTCGCATCGCGCTCGTTCATCGGGTCCGCTGATGCGACATGGCTCTTTGTATCACCACACACTCCACAACGCAACGTCTACAAGCAAACAACTTTTTAATACACGCCAACATGTACTATCACCAACACACAAATCACTAGCATTTACGGCGTCATCATTCATCTGAGAAAGAGGATAGCCGTTGATGATACCCAAAGGAACAATGGAGGCGAAAAAGCAGATCGGATCGGGCTGGCTCACGAGCATTTTTTTTCTCCCTTTCTACTTCTTCCCACATACACAATTCCATCAATGAGAGATCAATTACGAGAAAGCACGAGGCAAATGGGTTTTGGGTATCATGGAGGGGCAGGAGGCGGGATTATCTACGAGAATCACATATAACAATGCAACCATCTGATGGTATCCTTTCTTACACATGACGTTGGCTCCCAACACCTCGCAATGCCTCAAGTGAAAAGATGCTTCCGGCTCACCAGCACGTCAAGATTTTCCCTTTCCCATTCTTCACCCTTCTGAGCCGAATCTCTTTACCTTCCAACAGGAAGTCATCTTGTGGCATTGGCCCTGATGGGGCACAGAGGGTCTGCCCAAGTGGGCCAATATGCAGGCAGGCTTAGGTTTTTGGCCCTCTTCTTTTCCTTTACAGCTAGGCGGCGCTGACAAGTGGCCGACCGCCTGGATGGCAAATCATCCAATTCAATTTTGTAATGAGTTTTTCTTTCTTTTTCAACCATGTGAGTGTTCCCCTCCAATGAGGCCCCTTCCCACCATCCCTGTCCACAGTTGCTTTTCGCAATCTTATTCAAATCGCACGCCCGCATTAGATCCAGACACAAGAGAGATCGGAGCGGAAGAACCCAGAGCTCATCGGATCAGTACACCTGGCCAGCGAGAAGAGAGACCCAATCCGCTTAAATCTCGGACCCACAACCAGTGATACGCCAGGGCAACCTGTGTGTGTGTGTGTGTGTGTGCGTGTTCTGTATAGCAGTACGGCACATACAAGCAGGCTGGCTATGGTAGCATCGCGGGAGGAGGAGGAGGAGAAGGACCGCTGTTCGGCGGCAAGGAATGGGACGTTGGTTAGGCGGCGAAAACAACCCATGTCGAAAAGTACTACTACTACAAAGGGCGGTGGTGGTGGTGGTGGTGTTGGTGCGCGCCAGGCGCCCTCAGCGCGCGTGAATGTACGCTCTGCGCCTGCACCGCTGCCGCTGCAACTGCAGTGCTCCTTGCCCATCTTACTACTTTGTCGTACCATGGTAAAATGTTGGTGGTTACGGTAAGTATTGCCGGGGACCTCTGCGGCTGGCCCTCCTTGTCTTGCCCTGAGTAGTTACTAAGTGCCCGACCGACCGCTTCTTTTGTCCGTTTTGAGCCTCCTGCATATTGGGGGGTTTTTCTTTTTTCCTCTGCTGCTGCTGTTCACTGCAGGGTCTTGTCCATTCTGCGGCGGAGATGGAGAAGGATGAAGAGGGAGAATGAAAAAGGAGGGTGTCGGATTCGGCTGAGGCAGCCGGAGATCCTCCGTTTCTGCCCCCTCTCTCACCTCCCCCCTGTCGGAGGCATTTCCCATGGTTGCATGATGGTGTTTTTCTATCTCGTACACGTTTGCTCATCCCTCCCCTCCCCTGGTGTCTTGTTTGCTTGCCGAGACGCGCCAGCACAAAGGACAGTGATGTTCTTCGGGATTTGAAAGCAGGAATATCACCAGGGTGAGAGTTTTTTTTTTGGGGGGGGGGTGCCTGTGTCGATCGCCTGACCGACGCCTCAAACAACAACAAAACCGTACGATACGTACAGCGCATATTGCATCTTGCATCTGCATCTTCTGGGGTGTATATATATATATATATATATATATGTGCGTATGTGTTTTGAGAGAGGAGGGGTTGAGCAAAATGAACCCTGGAAAGAGCGGAGAGACACAGGCAGGGGGTCCATCCAAACGGTCTTGTGCCGCGCAATATTGATTACGCATTTCAAATACATGAATTTATTTTTTCATCACTTTTTATTTTCTTTCCTTTCCTCCCCTGGTCCTCCACTTCTCTGTCACAAAACATATCGGGATTGGAAGTGGGGGGAAACTCGGGAGGATCAGGAATGTGAGAGAAAGAGAGAAGAGAAAAGTTACGATCATTATCTGTCTGGGGTGTGTCTTTTCTTTTTCTGGCCCTACACAAAAGAGAGAACGGATTGGGAAAAAAAATGGTTGCGAGCGAGGTCTTAGTCTTGTCAAGCGAAATTTCTCCGCGCGCGCGCGCTGGTGCTGCTGGGCTTGGTCGGTTTCTGGCGTTGCCAGCGGAGTGGGCACACGTCTGTCTGCCTGGTGGTCAACGTCCGTCCCCTTCTCCCTCGTCACCAATGAAAGTGGAATTGGGGGGGGGGGGCAGGCTCCCTGTTCGGCACAAGTGACCGAATTGACCGCGGATTTGCCCGTCGGACATATTTACAAGGGCCGCCAGCAAGAGAGACAAAAGACAGAAACAAGAAAAAGAGAGAAAAAAAAAGAGGGCTGTATGGTTACCGTATGGCCCCCCCCCTCGTGGATCGTAAGCGGGCTCCATACATGTAACGTGGAGGGGACGAGGCAGGGTAGGGGTCCATGACAGGCGAGACAAGGTGACAGACGGACAGACAGCGAGAGAAAGAGGCGGAGAGAAACGTAACAATGGGGGGATGAGGAGGAGGGGGCGAGGGATAAAGGTCACGAGGGGGGGGTTGGAAGGCGTCATTTGTCTGCGATAATGTAAAGTAGATGCCACCGTGGTACTACTACTATACTAGGCCCAGCTCGCGAATCGCAAGCGAAGGTGAGCGCGCAGGTAAAAAGGCAACTTCTGACGGGGAGCACGGGGCGGTCTGCGGTCTCTATGGACTTGTACACATGGATTAAAGGAGAGGATCAAGGCTGGCCAGCTTGGGAGAAACTTGCGCTTGAGAGGTTGGGGATTGCTAAAAGCAGGCACGTACTGCTACTACTATAGGTGGTATTGTGTAGTGCTGTACATCATACACACGCAGACACCTGCGAAGTAACAGTATGTGTGAGAGACAGAGCATGCATGTGCAAGAATATCCACTTTTCTGGTCGGATTGCCTCGGCCATCTGGCCAATGGTATTTTTTTTGTTCTAATCTCACCACATACTATGTGTACACACACACACACACACACACACACACAACAAGGGAGGAGACGCTGCTGACTTGTCGTTTTGTGATGTGTGAGCAAGTTTAACATGGCCTCGCCTCATCGAGCCACGTTTGCGCCCACTTTGTCTACGAAACGTGAGATCCTGGCGTGCTTGGGACAACACACCTGCACACCTACACGGAGCAAGTCTCATCTAATTGGTAAGGGTTAGGTCACTTTTTTTTTTTTTTTCTCTTTCCCCTTCCTTTGCTCTCGTCACATATTTTCGGTGACCGCATTGACCCCACGCGACGACGATCCCGTCAGGCATGAGGGAACAGGATGCATGCATGCCACAGATGACCCCTCTGCCTCGAGCTGCCCCTCCGGATGGATCGTCCATAAGGCTAGACAGGTGGACAAGGCGTACCGTGAGAAAAAGAGACCCAGAGGAGAAAGTTCATGTACGTGTACTTGATGTACTCTCATACAACCAAAAAAGAGGTCGGGGGTATCGCTGTGGCCTGAGCACTTGTATGTACGATGCCAGAAGTGGGTCGCTGTTAAAAGAGGGGCCCAAAAAGAAAAAGAATGAGATGAGATGAACAGCAATATACTCATGTATCAACTATTGGGAAATGTGATGCGAAGATCCCGAGGATCATCAGGACGACCTCGGTCGTCTCAGGATCTGTTTTGTGGTCGGTGATGGGAATAGCGGTGGGGATGATGGGGTTTGGGTTAGGGGGAGGGGGCGTGTGTGGTGGTCAATTTCCCCTTGTCGGGAGCCCCGAGGGCGTCTGAACTTTTTCTTGGTTGCTTCCCTTTACCCCCCCCCCAAAAAAAAAAAAAAAAAAAAAAAAAGAGGAGGGGGGGAGAGTGTGTGGCAAAATAAGAATGGAGATATCCTTGTGGGTGATTGTGCTCCACGGTCCTGAAACGGCCAGCAGACAGGCTTGACAGGACAGGAAAAGGAAGAAGAAAAAAAAAAGGACACAGATGTGCAATCTTGTCTCTCGCCACTGGCGTCGATCAGGTACAGCTGGACAGGCGTGGCTGGGGATGTCCCTGCATGTCAGACGTTCTAGGGTGGCGCGGATAACATTCCAGAAGGAAATTGGACACTCACTGCGCACTAAATTCAGGAACGGGCTCTTGGGCCTCGTGATTTGTTGTGTGTGTGTGTGTGACAGAGAGAGAGAGTGTGTGTGTGTGTGTGTGAGAGTGCGGTGAGTCATATGAGTAATGCCGTGTGGGATGACAGAAGGAAGGTAAAAGGAAAAAGAGAAAAAAAAAAAAAAATTGATACATACAAAACCCCCTGCAGTATCGAAATTAATCAGCCTGGAAACATTGCCCGGAGGAGGACGAGCAGGAGGAAACAAGCTTATCCCGCCACCCGCTCCCATGTAGATACCATACATGGATGCACGGTAGAGCACATGCATACTGTAGTACATGGTACAAGAGGATAGACCATGGGAAGGGGGAGGAAAGGTGATTGTGGTCTAAAAATGACCATCAAATTTCGGGCAGCCCTTGTCGGGCAACCCATGCGGATGTCAGGGCCTGCCTCCCCTCCTCTCTTGGAGTCGGTACGCCGAAGGGTACATTGCATGGTGGTAGCAGCAGCCAGGGAGTATGGCCAGTGATACCATGGCCGCAGCAAAGTTCAAGTAGTCTGTCCGTCTGCCTGCCTTCATTGGCTGACACAATACATATGCACACACCAAGGATACACACCACTTTTAATACTGCCACGTGCTCTGTGCAAATACATACACACACACACAGAGAGGATTGCCACGTTGCCACGACATAGCCCATGCCGCTCTTGAAACGCCCCTTACCAATTGGGGATCGGCCTCGTTTCATTTGTGATCATCGTTACCCGACACAGGCAAACCCGGACAGTCTGTTGCGCGATCAGAGGGGGGGAGAAAAAAACAAAGGAGATTGGGTGAAGTCATAGGTATCATGCGCTGGCATCTTCCCTACCATGCACGTGCTATTATAGGATTACGAAGATAGCTGCAGTACCTGTGTACATTATAAGGGTACAAGAGGGCAATGTACCACAACAGTGACGAGATCATAAAATTTGTGGAATAGGAGGGAGACGAAGTTTCCGTTAGAGAAAGAACACAAAAAAGGATAGAAATCTTGGCTTACAGTAGCGTCATTACCATTTTTAGAATAACCTTTTTTTTTTTTTTTTTTCCCCTCCCCCCCTGGGGCGGACCCTGAATTTCGCCCTGCTATGCTCTCCCGTGCGGCCAGCAGAATCAAAAAAAGAAGGTTCGACCTCATTTCACCTAACCTGCCCAGTGCCTGCCTGCCTCTACCAAGTACTACAGCAGGCATGTGTCCTGTACAGTCCTTCTCTCTGTGCCTTGAAACTTTGACCATCACCACCACCATCGATCATCACAGCAAGGGACCCGTGTGTCGGTCCGGATCCTACGCCAAGAAGGGGGGGGGGGGGGTGTTGAGTCAACAGAGCCTCATCATTCGCGCGCCTCTTGACCTGTCTTCTCTAGCACCGGCTGAACGGCAACTTCCACCTGTCTGTCTGTCTGTCACCCAGACGTCACGGGGGCCACCGCCGCAATCGCACTCCTCCACCACCACCAGTACTACCACCACCACCACCACCACCACCTGCGCATTACAATCTCATCTCACCCAGTTCAGTCCCAGCTAGGCTTGTTTCTTGGGCCCTCGTGGATACTCGAACCAACCCAACCCAACACGAACCACAACAGCCAGCCAGCCAGCCAGCCAGCCGTGTTTTCCCGGTCCCTGATCCTGTTCTGTACTGCGACCTCGAACCCCGGGCAGGGGCTGCGCGCTCGAAAATAAGACAAGACCAGAGTCCAGGCTGTGGCTCGTCCTGGCTCGAGCCATCCCGCACAGCGCTTTCGCCAGCCCCGGGCGGATCGAGTGGGGCTGAGGCGCGTGTGCCTGCTGCTGCTGCTGCCGCTGCTGCTCTCGGTCCAGAGCCTGGCCTGCACTCCTCATCTCGGCAGAGGCGTCGCCCGTCTTTCGTTTATCGCATCGACGAATTGCTTGCCAGTTTGGGTCGAGACAGTCCACTGTGTGTGTATATGTGTGCGTACGTGTAGGCGTGTGCATTTGTGTGTGCGCGCTTTGACGAACAGCTGCGGCCTCTGCGTGTCCACCCCTGATCGTACTTGCTGGGTACACACCCTGGCACTGTACACCGAAACAACCGACGTCTTGTATATTGCCAATCTGGGGAACCCGACCTGTCGTACGATCGAGTCTGTGCGGGGAGCTGCACACCATTACTGGTCTGATACCTGGTCAACTCCTCCTCCTCCTCCTCCCCTTACCCGTATCCCCTCGGTCCCGCCGTTCGCCGACGGGCCCCCCCAGATTAAACGTTCCCCCCAGACGGAGCAGCAGGACAATGGTCCTCCGTCTCCACGTCTGGGGCCCGGCCTTTGGCCTGGCCTCCGTCGACGCCGAGTGTCTGGCTGTCATCACCTACTTGGCATGTGCCGTACCGGCCTCTGCATGGGAGCTCGTCGCCAGCAGTCCCTCTGGTGTCCCTACGCGTAAGTCATCAAAGCAGGATATACACAGACATTACACACACAGGCACAGCCATCCTGAGAACATTATCCCATAGATACAGACAAGCTTTCTGCTGACGAACACACACCTACACACAGGAGCACTCCCAGCCCTACACGACACCACCTCAGGAACCTGGCTCAGCGGCTTCACGGCCGTCACCAGCTACCTAGGCGCCACCAACCCGGCATGGGACCTCGACCTTGCCGCCGGTCTCTCCCGCCTCCAGGCCGCAGACGCCACGGCCTACACGGCTTTCCTCTCGAGCACGGCCGCGCCCCTGCTCGCCCTCTCCCTCTATGTCTCGAGCGAGAACTGGGCCGCCGCCACCCGGCCCGCATACAGCGCCGTCCTCCCCTTTCCCCCTGACCTGGACGGAACCCCCCGCTGTCCGCAGGCGCATGTGCGCCGCCGCCGCACACCTAGGCCTCTCCGACCTCAACATCGATGATGTCGGCGGTGAGGACCACGCCGCCGACCACGACCGCCGCGGCTTCCTGAAGATCCCAGAGCGCCTACGCCCACGCAACAGGAGCGTCAGGTCCGCCCTGGCCCCGGAGCAGACCGCTCTCTTCAGGCTCGAGGCCGCCGCCAGGGAGTGCCTTGGTGTGCTGGCGGACGCAACCGCACGAGACCACAAGCAAGACGCTCCCGCCGCTGCTGCTGGGCGCTTTCTCTTGTCCCGACGCGACCGCCCAGCCGCCCTGGACTGCCTGGCCTTTGGGTACCTGGCCCTGATGCTCGTGCCCGAGGTTCCCCGCCCCTGGCTGCGCGATCTGCTGCGCAACCGCTACGACGGCCTCTGCGTCTTTGTCGACAGCGTGCGCGACGAGCTGTTTGGCGGCGACGCGGCCTCCCCGTCCTCCCTGCCCTGGCGAGCTGAGCCTGGCGTAGAAAGACCGTGGAAGCTCGTCCGGTTCGCCAGGGGCGTCGTCGAGGCTGCCGTGCCTGAGGACTGGCTGCTTGGAGAGTCGTCCCCCGCACCCCACCAGCAGGGCAACCAGGCTATCTCGGACCAGCGATCTGGTGGAAGCAGCAGCGGCAGTTCCAGCTCGAGGGGCGGGTCCATCCTGTCGGCGCTGGGGAGCTCGGCGGCCGCGCTGGGTCTTGTGGGGAGCGTCTTTCTGTACCGCCACCTGTCGCCCTTCGGGTCGGTGCTGTACAAATGGGAGATGCAGAGGAGGAATCTGGGCGCCGCTGGAGCGTTCTTTGGTGGCATCTAGCGGGTATAGCCTGGCTGGCAGGTCGTAGGTGTGAGCCCCCAAGGAGACCAGAGCCTCGTTCATTCTACTCTTTTGGGTCAGTGCGACTGGCGTGGCGAGTTAATAGATGCGGTCCTTATAAAAGGTCTCCTGGTCAATCGCCACCATCTTCAAAGACTCTGACAGCGCCGACGTTCGTCTCGGTGCCCATGTCCATCCGCTCTCTGGAATGTTTCGAGATAGACTTCCGTAGAGGGAGCTCGACGAATCGGTAGCTAACAGGTGGCAGGGATAACCTGATCCCAGAACGTGTGGCTAGGTCACTACGCAGAATCGTTCCAGGCATAAGGAAGAGGGGTAGACAGAAAAAGAAAAAAAAGGAAGATAATCTTGTCCATTAATTTGTCGCCCTCTAACGCGAACTATGTCTTCCTTCTCTCCCCCTTATCTCCATCTAAAAGTCTATAGCAGGATAGATGATGATTTGCCCTGAACATGAATTTTTTTTAAAGCCCCTCCCCCCCCTCAAGGATTCTTCCACACAGGGGTTTGCGCCAGTGATCCTCTCCAGTTGTAATTCAACGTCGGAGGATCCTGAGCGCTTCCAGCATTGCCTCTTGCTGCTCGTCCGTAATCGGTAATCCTCGACCTCCCGGGTCGATCACATCTCTTATACCCAATGGCATGCCCGGTGTGTAGAGGTCCTCGCTCCCATCCTCATCGAGGTCCATCTCGCTGCTGCTGGGGTCTTGGGCCTGTGGTTGTTCGGCAGCGGCGGCGGCGGCATTCTCATCAAAGCCCAGCTCGGACATACCCCAGGCCTGCAAAATGATAAACGGTAGAAAATTCAGCATCTCCCTTCCCTAAGGTATGCAGAAGTCGATCCACGTCCCAAGGTAGTCCAGCCGTTGGTGTCCATTCTCCTCGCGGTGCCAGATATCCTTGAACTCGGCCAGCGTCAACCGGCCCCATCCGCCGCGCTGCTTGGCTTCCGCCTCAGCAGCGTCGAGTTTCTTCCATTCCACGAGCACCGAGCGGTCCGGGCGTGTCAGGGGCCGTCCCTTTTGTGGCGGTGCGCTGTCGAGACTGGGCTGAACGCTGCTGAACCCCTTCATTCCCGCCGCCTGTGGGCGCTGCTGCTTGGAAAGCAGGGTGGTAGCAGTGCGACGCCGGAGATCAGCGTCACTGTTGGGACGGAACTGAGGCATGGTCGGATCACAGTACGATGTCGTGTCCGTCTCATCTTTTGAACCACTCTCAGACGTCTCCTCCAGGTGGTCTTCCTCGTCTGCGCTTGTATCAAGCTCATCTTCATCCCCACGCTCGGCTACGGTCCCGTTAACGGCAAGGGTTTCGTCGATGGTGTATCCTGCGGTCGCAAGAAGCTCGTCCACGTTTCTATCCTGGATAGGTTTGTTCTCATCGACCTCAACGACGGTTCCGAAACCAGCTCCAGCTTTGGATTGCTGTTGGGTAGGTTGCGAAGGTGCTCGCAGCGGCTGATCCGGGTCAAACGAGTCCAGCACGTCGCGATATGCATCCCTCCACTCCTTCGAGTGCGCAGCTTTCACGGCAAGGTCCTCCTTCTCCTTGAAAAGGACGTCGAGGATCTCGTTGAAAGCCTGCTGCGTCACAACGTAAAGGATCTCCTTCCCCATGTCTCTCTCTGCATCGGGTATGTCCATGCCTCCCCAGCGCTCTGGCACGCTTCTTGATGACGTGGACGGATTCGACCGGATCTCGTAGTCGTCGGTGTCCTCGGCAAACCGAACCTTGGAAGACGACCGCGATCGAGCAGACAGGGGAGGCTGTCCGTCCTTGGACTCGAACCCCTCGGTTGCAGTGACATCTGCCAGAACGTCGTCTTCGGCGTCGAATCCCTCCGGTGGTGATGTGCCTTCCTCTTCCATCAAGTAGAAACTGCGCTTCCTCCAGCGGTCGAAGAGCTTCTTCCTGACTGCGCCCCGCAGTTTCCTATTCATCGCCCACTTCCTGTGGGCTTCGAGACGAAGGTGCCGAGCCCTCAGCTGGCTCTCGGTCGGCGGCCTATTGGTCCACCGCTCGTCACCAGCTTCCCGCAGCACGGCGGCAGGCAGAGAGGAGGCAACCTCAGAGGAAGGGATGCCGTTCGTCGCAGCAGAAAATCCCAGGGGCGGGTTTGTCGGTACATCAGATGCAGCTCCTTCGAGTGGTGGTCTGGGTGCTTCCGGGTCGTCTTCTTCCACAGACGTGTCTTCCTCGCTGCCGCTATCGTGGCTATTCTGTTGCTCCTCGCGGTTGTCAGGAGAGATCTCGCCCGGCTGGATGTTGCGCGACTCGCCCACCAACAAGTTCACCAGTTCAGCAACTTGTGTCGGCGGGTTGAGCAGGGCTTCGTAGTGCATGTGTGACACCTCATCTCCGCTGGGGGAGGTGACGTGCTCGGATGTAGACGCGTAGAACCTGCTGCCGTGGTCGACGTCTCCGCTTGAGCTAAAAAGACTGGAGAGTATCTCCTCGCGACTTCCAACGTCCGGCCTTGTCTCGTTGACCACACCATTCTTCTCATCAGTGATGTAGACTTCGCCATTGCTGTGGAAGACCTTGCCTTCCATCCTGCGTCCATGGTCAGCTTCAGGCACCCGGCCCTCGCGACCAAAGTGGCTGCTGAGCGGCTGCCTTCCAGTGACTAGTTGTTGGGTGTCGGTGTTGTGCAGAGCCTGCTGATCTAGACCCTCGATGACGTCTGCGTGCATCTGCTTGTACAAGACGTAATAGGTTCGGAAGATCCGCAGGCAGTCCCGTCGAGATATGTAGCCATCGCCATCGATATCGTAGCCCTTGAAGATCCTCTCGAGCCTCTCCTTGCCTTTCTTGTAGGACAACCCCTTGAGAAATTCGGGAAAGCTGATCAGGTCGTCGCCATTGGTGTCGTAGAAAGCAAACATGCGGTCGTGAATGAGGTTTGGTGCGGTGCGCTTCGTACCACTTGAAGGCACGAGGTATCTCTCAAACGTCTTGCGGTCTGCTGCGAGGTACAGCTCGTCCGGGTCGTCCCTCCACTCGGTAGCTGCGATGAACGTCCACTGTTCCCACAAGGCCTCCAGCTCGGGTCGTTCGAAGCCCGTCTCCTTGGCCAGCTGCTTGATGAGCAGACTGGGCAGGCTCCTCAGAGCTGTATCGGGGTCGCCAGGATACCACACAGGTTGCATCGACTTCGGACCAAAAGGCGGCGCGGGGACCCTGACCTTGTAGAACACATGTGTCTTGATGTGCAAGCCCTGGGCCTCGCACGTCTCGCAGAGGTCGAAATCGGCACAGTTGGCACAGCGATAGCGTATGCCCCGGATGGGCAGGAGTCCGCAGGCATTGCACATGCAGCCCCGGTGGACGTAGGCATTACGCCGGGCGTTATCCTCCGAGACCCTGAACAGCAGACCAACAATATTGTGGCCTGAGCGAGGAGGCATTGTCCATGAGTCTTCTGGCCAGTCGGGGTGCTGCCATGGCTCATCTCCAGCTACTGTCTCGGCTCTTCGGTCGATCTCACCCGGCTCGGTGGCAGCGGGCAGTTGTGGCTGCGGGACATTAATGTTCTCGTCGGGCTGCGGGGCAGAGTCTAGGGCATCAGGCTCGGGGGGTGGTGCATCTGCGGCCGTTTGGTCATGTGACGGGTTGAAATGTTGCCGAAGGAGGCCCTCGAGGTGTTGTCGCTGCTCAACACCGTCGCCTGAGTTCACGAGGTCATCGATGGCCCTTTCGATCTGACGTCGGTTGCTCCGCTCGGTTCTGCGAACTGCATTGCTCCTGTGCAATCCGGTCCCGCTGCTACCGCTGGCAGTGGCCGCAGGTGCAGAAGATGACTGTCGGGAGCGCTGCTGCCAGGCTTGATAGATGATGAAGCCAGCAGCGAGCCCTGTGATGACCTGAATGGCGAGACGTGGGCGCGTCAAGGTCGCAGCGGCTGAAGAAGTTGAATCCATGGCGGCTGGTCGGGAACCATGATGCTTCAGTTCAATCTGTCATCGCAGAGAGAATTGGCTGCCATCTGGCTGGAGGTCAGGAAAAGTTTGTTCTGTTGGGGGACACACAGGATCGAGCAGAGGGGTCGAAGGTGGCTGTCAGCAGTGGCGTTTGCTGGTTGAGAAGCTCGGAAAGCTCAAGTGGGATCGCGCGTCACTGGGGTGAGCTAGCGCTAGGTGGTGCCGCTGTAAGTACTTAGTAACAGCGGCTCAAGCAGAGGCTCCTGGATACTTATAGCTGCCAGCCGCCCGTTTCAGCCGACACTTGCAGGGGCTAGCAACCAGCCCTAGTGGCTGCGGGAGGTTCCTTTCGTAGCTTTAACTTTCCGACTACAGCACATCTACGTTACCACTCAGTACAGCAAGCAAACTGCAAATTAATCCAATTGTATTCTATGAAGCCACCAAGCCCATCACGACTATCCGTCTAACTCCACAAGTAATGTTCTCCCACGAAAATGATGTCACACAAAAACGAAGGAGAAAAAAAAGAAAGAAGAGGAAGGAAGGAAGGAAGAAAGAAAGAGGAAAACAGAAAAAACAACGAGACAAAGGACAAGATCAAGACCCAAGGTGCACTCAATAAATCACAAAGATCTCCACCAGACTCGTATGCTTCCCTGTAAGCCCCTCATGCCGAGTTCAGAATTTCCAAGATGACGCTCGCAGCCTTGGTGCGCCCTGCATGCTCTGGATGCTTCTCGGCCAGCTTCTTTGCGTTTTCTCGGAACACGGCAGCCTTCTCCCCCATCAGCACCTCCTTCAGTGCCCTGCCCAGCTCCGCACGTGCCCACCGCGGCGCAGCAGTCTTGTTCGCCCTGATGCCCACGCCGTTCAGCTCCACGCGGTTTCCAAAGTCGTAACAGTCGATCCAAGACGGCAGCACGACCTGTGGCACTCCGGCTGCCAGCGCCTCGTGGTGCGAGTTTGCCCCTCCGTGGTGTACAGAGCAGACGATACGTCCGGACAGCAGAATGGAGCAAGGGTCTGCCTTGACCCAGGACGTGATTCGCACGCGGTCGTTCTCGATCTCGGGCAGTAATGTGTCGTGCACAGCCTTCCACTCGCCCTCCCAGGCGGTTTCGTCTCTGCTGCTGCTGCTGCCGCTATCCTGGGACTCACCCGCCTTGCGCTTCAGCTTCCAGAGAACTTGCAACTTGGAGGACGGCCCAGCCGCGTCGAGGAGGTCGCGTAAAGCCAGTGCCATCTCCAGGGCCTCAGCCGGTGTCATCTTTAACTGCGTGCCCAAGTTGATATATACCGTTGGGCCCTTCGACAGCCACTCGTCTAGGGTCGGATCAGAGTCACTCAGCCTTTTTGCGTACCGCACGATCGGCCCGACGGGAATGACGTGGCTGGGTATGACATCGAGAGGATAGTCGAGGTCCGGCGAGAAGGCGCTGATGAGCCTCAGTCCGGGCGGCGGGGCGTGGACCACGCCCAACTCGGCCAGCGACATCATCTGTAGGTTCTCGTCTTTGGTATGCTCTCGAAGGAGCCTCACTGCCATCTTGATCCGTGTATCCGTCAGCATAGTCTTGGCGAGGATGAGCGTGAGGCCTATGTTATGTGCCATCTGAGACCACGGAACCGGATACGGCAGGCCAGAGCCGATGATCGGATATTTCCACAAAGCGGCGCCCTTGGGCTGACACGGCACGGCGAAGTCCTTGATGGTGTTGGGAGCCAACACGGTCCATGTGATCTTTAGGTAATGCGCTGCAGTGAGGCCGGGCCCGTAAAGCGGGTCGATGATTGTCAACTCGGGTTGGACCTCCTTGATGATGTTGACAGTCTGGGCATAAAGGTCCACAACCTCCTCCGGCTCCCAGGGCATGGCCCCGTACGAGAAGCGGCGCATAAAAACTGACGCATTCGAGAAGTTGGGCAGCGGAAGTGACCATGCGTCCATGATGCCTGCTTGGGGTCGTGACAGTGCCTCAAAAAATGACGGGCCTGCGATGCCGTGGAAGTGAAGTTTATACGGCGCTGCTTCCTTGAGGGTTTCGTCTGCCAAAGCCATCGTGTGCTCAACCTCCGGCTTCATGGGATGCTCTGATGCGACGTGGATCTCGAGAGGCGTTCCCGTCGCCATGAGAGCGTATGCGGTCGCCAGGATAACATTGGCCTGGCCATAGTCGCTGGAGCAGATGAACAGAATCTTTTTGGGCGCCGCCATGTTGACACAAGGAAGAGACTGAAGGCTCTCGAATTCCGATCAGAGATAAAGAACGCGGCCGAGCGGACGGATCAAAAGTTTCACGACTTACAAGGGGAGCTTATTATATATATATATATATATATATATACATAAGCCTCCCCCTTTTGTCCTTGCAAACTCCTCAAACCCCCACTGATGAAGCAGCTACTTCCTCCCGCCGGTCTGGGTCCATATTGCTTTCACCGAAAGTTCCCCAGTCTGAATACTACTATGTCTAAGAGCTGACCTCTTATCCAGGCGCCCCTGAAGGACCCTGCCCAGACAACGAATAAGCCGTCAATTATTATTAGTCGACCCTGAAGTTGACGTTCAACACAGAGAGAATTTCATTGCGCTCGCCATATACACGACCCAACAGATCTGTTCATTCTATTAAGATCTGTGTTGTGGACTGATATCCCGCACAAGAGAGACAAACACTTCACAGGCCTCGCTCATGGAGAGCTTGTTGGATCTTCAATACGAAGCAAGGACAGGCAGCACACGTGGAAAAGGAGCTATGTTGGGCGACAAAAAGACCCAGGCAAACTCTATTCCCAAGAGCCAAGTATGGCGTGTTGTGGACACGCCCTCTTTGGTACTACTGTACATAGTAGATGGACCTGAGTGGGTCGGCTTGGACACTACTGCAGTCCTTATCGCGTATGTGGTTATCCTATTTCCAGTCAGTCACTGGTGCCAGGCAGCCAGGTCTGTAGGCGTACAGGTGCAGTGGGCACATCAATCAGAGGGTTGCCAACGAGCTGCTGGGTCGCTCTGTTCTTCCCGTGCCTTGCGCGTCGGCAACGAGGATCTCAATAGACATACTCATGTTCGAACATGGCAGATCCCTCACGAACAGGGTCCTACAACACATTGACACGTAGGCTGGCCTTGTTCGGGTGTGGCCCTTTAAGCTCTCATAGCAGATCACACGGACAACCACACCGAAACAGGATATAATTTGTTCAGCTTGGAGATTGCGGTCGGGTCGGTGGACAAACCAAGGACTGGCCTTGTAACCATGTTTGTTGGTACTGGGTCTCATTCGGGTCAAGGACCCATACGGGCTCCTTTTACTGCCAATGAAGAACGTCGTCGAGATGTTGTGTCGGTCCACCCAGAGCTCGCAGGTAAGTAAGTAACTACATAGTAAGTATGTAAACGAAGTCTGAGCTTCCGCTCATATATGCATGATCTTAGCTAGCCGAGACAATTAAGCGAAGATCCCTAGCTTGCAGCGTCCTCACGACCCTAACCCTCAGCACCCTGGCGCGCGTAGCTTGAAATTCTTGGACGCGCCCGCCGTGGATCATGGAACGAGAGCATTCTCGGATACAGCCATGCCGCCAGTGACAAGGACGGGACATGGGCTGTAGGAGAGGAACATGTCGAAGTCGTGGCAGTCGACCATAAGACTGCCAAAGGCCTCTTTTCCGTAAGTCAGCTCGAGCCGTGCGGTCTTCTTTGCACACAGACAGACTGACGTACCTTTTTTTTTTTTTTGTTCGCTCAGACCTCGGCCAGCAACGCACCAGCGCGAACAGTATCTCCAGCGATGCACGACGGGCCTATACGAATGGCAGGCCACCAATCGAAACTCTGAGAAGGCTTTCATCCTGCATGATGGCCCTCCGTATGCCAATGGCTCGCTCCACGTCGGCCACGCGCTGAACAAGATCCTCAAGGACATTATACTGCGTGTCAAGGTGCAGCAGGGGCACAGGGTCCAATATGTGCCGGGCTGGGACTGTCATGGCCTTCCTATCGAGCTCAAGGCACTCGAGGCAGCTTCGGGCTTGGCCAAGAAGGGGAAGAGCAGCAGCGGCAGTGGTGGTGTGACGAGCACAAACATGACGCCCGTCGAGATTCGAGCCTCAGCCCGGGATCTTGCGAGCAGGACGGTGCTTTCACAAATGGAGGAGTTCAAGTCCTTCGCTGTCATGGCGAACTGGGAAGGCAGGTGGACCACCATGGACCCGGAATTCGAGATCAGACAGCTTGAACTGTTCCTGGGCATGGTCCAGAGGGGTCTGATCTACCGACGCTTTAAGCCCGTCTACTGGTCCCCTTCCTCGGGTACTGCGCTTGCTGAGGCCGAGCTCGAGTACAAAGATGACCACACATCCACGGCGGCGTATGTGCGCTTCCCGATACTGGACACGGCTGATGGTGCGCTGCGCGAGCTTCTGGGGGAGGGCTTCAGCGGCAAGCTGTACGCCGTCATCTGGACCACGACTCCTTGGACACTACCGGCCAACAAGGCCATTGCTGTGCATGACGAGCTCGAGTACGTCATTGTGAGGCATGGGGAAGATGCGCTCATAGTGGGCAAGGAGTGCTTGCCGGCGATACAGGCAGCCCTTGCTTCAGAGGCGATGAACACTTCAAGAATCATCACCGTACGCAAAGGAGCCGACCTGCGCCACCTCACGTATCGAAATCCTCTCCACGGCGATACTGCTCCTCAGCAGCCTATTATCCATGCAGACTTCGTTTCAGCAGACTCTGGATCAGGCCTGGTCCATCTTGCGCCGGGCCATGGTCACGACGACTACGACGTCTGCAGGTCTCTTGGGGTGGAGATCTCTGCACCGGTGGATGACCGTGGTCACTTTACTGCGGAGGCATATCCGCAAGATCCAGAACGCTTGCAAGGTCTGTTCGTGCAGGGCAAGGGCAACGCGGCAGTGCTGGACCTTCTAGGCAGTGATGTACTGTTTGTGCACAAGTACCTGCACAAATACCCCCACGACTGGCGGACAAAGAAGCCAATTATTATCAGAGCTACAGCGCAGTGGTTTGCTGATGTCGCGGGGATCAAGGACGATGCCCTGAAGGCGCTTGATGATGTGCAGTTCATCCCGCCCAGCGGCAAGACGAGGCTGGAAAGCTTCGTAAAGGGACGCAGCGAGTGGTGCATCTCGAGGCAGCGAGCATGGGGCGTTCCGATCCCTGCTCTGTACCACAGCAATGGCGATGCTGTGATGACAGAGGAAAGCGTGAAGCATATCATATCCGTCATCCGAAAGAGGGGCACGGATGCCTGGTGGTCTGATGCCCCCAACGATCCGGAGTGGATTCCGCCATCCTTGCAAAGTAGTGGCGAGTACCGACGTGGCACGGATACCATGGACGTATGGTTCGACAGCGGCAGCAGTTGGACTCACGAGGGTGGCGCGAGGGCTGACGTCTACTTAGAGGGCTCCGATCAGCATCGCGGCTGGTTCCAGTCCAGTCTGTTGACGCGTGTCGCTGCAGCGACCTCTAAGGCAAACGTACCGGGAAAGCCCAGCCTCCTTGAGCAGGGCGTCGGCCTGGCTCCGTTCAGACGTCTCATCACACACGGCTTCACTTTGGACAAGAGCGGGAGGAAAATGTCCAAGTCTTTGGGAAACATCCTGCTTCCCAAGGAGGTGATGGCAGGCACGTTGCTGCCGCCGGTCAAGAAGAGGAAGGGCAAAGACGCCCCGAAGGACGAGGGCACAGCCCCGTCCGGTCCTCGCTATGATGCGCTCGGGCCAGATGCGCTTCGGCTCTGGGCTACGAGCAGCGACTACACCCACGACGTGGTCATAGGGGTGCCGGTCCTGCAGTCGATACATACGTCTCTCATCAAGTATCGAACCATCACCAAGATGTTGCTCGGCTCGATGCTCCCCTCTGCCCGGACGACACCGCTGACAGCCACGGATCACATCGCAGTCATACAGCTACGGGACGTCATGGACGAGGTTGGCAGGGCGTATGACAGGTTTGAGTTCTACAAAGGCTTCAGCGCGCTGAACCGGTGGGTTAACAATGACCTGTCTGCCTTTTACCTCGAGGCCATGAAGGACAGGCTCTACTGCGGCGACGGGGGCGGCGTCCTGGAGCCCATCTTCTGGGGCATGATGCGCATGCTCGCGCCCATCACGCCGATGCTCGTCGAAGAGGCGTGGGATCACGCTCCAGACTGGCTACAGAGTGATGCCATTCACCCTCTGCAGCAGCTCTACAAGTCTCCCGTGATGGACGAAAGCCGGCTGCCAGGCGACGAGGCCGTGCTCCGCAAGGCCATACCAGTGCTATCAGCCATCCATGCGGGCATCAAGTCTGCGACCGAGGCTGCGCGCAGAGACAAGGCTATGGGCACATCGCTGCAGTGCTCCATCGTGGTCGAGGTTTCTGACTCGGCTGTGGTAGGACTACTCGAGCAGTTTGGAGACGAGCTGGAGAGTCTTTTCGTCGTATCGTCTGTGCATATCAACAAGCCACTGCCAGAGACACCTGAATGGAAGTATACGACTGAGTTTGAGATCCCTTCTATTGACGGCCAATCTGCAAGTGTGCAATGCAGGGTTTGGGCCTTGCCACCCGAGGCGCACAAGTGTCCAAGGTGCTGGCGTTATGTTGCGCCCAAGGAGGATGATTTGTGTGGGAGATGCGAGGGAACGGTGCAGGGATCTGAATGATCTTGATCTCAAGACTTTGTCGTAGAATAAAGATGAGATGGTGCTATATAAATTCTAGAAGATACCCCCCCTCTCACTTGAGTTCCTACTTCACGATGGTTATCTCAGAGCTCGGAAGAGTGGTCCATGAGTCCTCAATGGATATCGGCTCATCATTACCTGGACTTTTTGTTCTTCTTTCGTTATCCATCATATCTATTACATGAAAGTTGTTTCTTGTCCCGGCCAATCTGATGTTGTCTTGCTCGGCCGCCGCCGACCTCGGTCACCGGCGAGCCGGAATCTAACTTAGCAGCTAAATAAATACTGTACACTGAGGTGGGGCAGTGCGCTCTCACACCTTCTGCAGGTCGGCGACTTTCTGACCTCTCAACTGCCTGCAGCCTATTGTATTTGACAGGCCCATTTACAATCTGCACAGGTCTGGAAACAGAAAAGACCTGCAATGCAATGCAATATGTACTGAGGAGATTTACATCATTTTCTGCCACTTCATCTCATTTTTCATTTACACTTCTCATAAGAGACGGCTTATCCAAGGGGCGCAAAATGAGCTCGTCATCGAGCAGGACGTACGCAGTGAGTCTCAACAACCCCATCATCTCAAACCCTCCCCAGTTTGGATGACTCAAAGCCTCACTCGCAAAATAGACCTAGACGAGTGTAAGTACTGATTGGCAAGATGACAGGATGCGATCGATACCCTCAACAACTTACAGACACCCTTCGCGGTCATCGAGGCACGGCGAAAAGCCGGCATCCGGCCTGCTGAGAATAGCATCCAAGAGATGAAGGCCTACTGGGCGCGCCTGGGCCACACCGTGAGCACATTCCTTACCTATTCTGTCTTGCCTATCTGCTTGTCTAGGGAAAGTACTAATCAGCCCTGATCCTTCCCTCCTCGTCTAGCCCGAGGACCTCAACCGCCTTAACGTGATCCACGTAGCAGGCACCAAAGGCAAAGGCAGCGTCTGCGCCTTCGTGGCATCCATCCTCTCGCACCATCAGCAGCGCACCACCACCACCACCTCCCACCACGCGCCTCGGCCCTCCAAGATAGGCCTGCTCACCAGCCCACACCTCATCGCCGTCCGCGAGCGCATCCGCCTCGACGGCGCGCCCATCTCAGAGGCCCTCTTCGCAAGGTACTTTTTCGAGGTGTACGACCTGCTCACCTCCCCGTCGACAGCCGCCATAGGTGGCGACGGTGCCGAGCCGGGGTCCACGCCCAGCTACGCGCGCTACCTGACCCTCTTGGCCTTCCACGTGTTCCTGCGCGAGGGCGTCGACGCGGCGGTCGTCGAGACGGGCGTCGGCGGCGAGTATGATGCCTCCAATGTGGTCGAGAAACCCGTGTGCACGGGAATCAGCACGCTGGGCATCGACCACGTCTTTGTCCTGGGGGACACGGTGGAGAAGATCGCGTGGCACAAGGCTGGGATCATGAAGGCCGGGTCTCCCGCGTTTGCGGTGGAGCAGGTGGCTTTCCCCAGCGCCGAGGAGGTGCTGAGGGCCAGGGCGGCCGAGAAAGGCGTCGACTTGAGGGTGGTGGGCGTGGATGCGAGGCTGAGGGCGGGAGGTGTGAAGGTCAGGCCGGACGCGGGGTTCCAGAGGCGCAATGTGAGTCTGGCCATTGCGCTGGCGGAGACGGCGCTGGAGAGGATCGACCCGGATGGGTTCACGAGAAGTGAGAGTGCCCTGCCGGTCGAGTTCAAGAATGCCATCGAACAGGTCGACTGGAGAGGGAGGTGCGAGGTGAAGGAGGAGGGGCGGATCAGGTGGTGTATTGATGGGGCGCATACCACGGATAGTCTCAAGGTGGCCGCGAGGTGGTTCAAGGAGGAGTGTGAGGGGAGGTAAGTCCATGTTCCTCTGTGATCTGATGGGAGCGTTGGGGATCTGAGAGGACAGCAGGTGAAAGCGAAGAGAGATGCTGAATAACTCGTCACAGGTCGGGCCCGAGACTTCTGATCTTCAACCAGCAAGGTAGGGTCGAGGCCATTGACTTTCTGGACGGGCTCCACTCGGGCGCCCAGGCGGATGACGGATCGTCGTTCGACCATGTCATGTTTTGCACGAACGTTACATACGCAGCGACGGGCTACAAGCGAGGTAGGTTCATTCTTGCGTAAGCCCGCGGCCCGGTGTTTTCTAGAAGGCTGACCGGCTTTGTTTAGATTTCGTCAACCATCAGTATGACCCGGAAGCTATCAAGAAGCTGACGGTGCAACATCGCTTCGCTGAGCGTTGGGCAGAGCTCGATCCGAAGGCAAAAATCACTGTCATCCCCAGCATAGAAGAGACCATCAACAATGCTCGAGACCTGGCTCGGTCCTTGCACGGAGGTGAAACAGTGCAGGTATTCATCACAGGCAGTCTCCATCTGGTCGGAGGTGCCTTGGGTATATTAGAAGGAGCTGATGCTCTATGACCAACCCAACCACCTGATATAATCACTTGCAGCTTTCCCTTGGTCTAATTGTGTAGGGGCAGGTCTATCCGGGGCGTTTCAACATTAGAAGTAGAGGAGAACATGTGCTCAACGCACGGTATATATACCCACCCAAATTGGATTTCCATCATTTCAGATCTCACTGTCAGGGTTCAGCAACCTCAGAGCGGGTCCGACAAGATTGAAGCTCCCTGTGATCAATACCTGCACCTGCACATCGTCCTCGAATTTCCTCGCCTCCGACAAGACATTGCGCGACATGAGCAGAGCCGACGAAACGCTTTCCGCCAAAGCTGCTGTCGTAGACGGGCAGAACTGGTTCACGACGTGACAGTTCCTCTGTTGAACGGTCATATCTGGCTTCGTGGAAGAGCTGTCTAGCTCGTTCGTGGAGCAGAATGCGTGGTGGAAGATCTTGCGGTCGGGAATCTGGGACGACTCCTGCAGCGTGTTCAGGAGAGTCTGCAGGAGCTTGGTGGAATCGCGGTCCTGTTGGTTGAAGATGAGCACCCGGATCGAGTTCTTGTCGGATATCTTGCCGGCGAACCACTTTCCGACCTGTACAAGACTATCTTCGGTGTGAGCTCCGTCGAGGTACCATGAGATGCGGTCCTGCACAACGGTCTCACAGCGGCCACGAAGAGTGGCGGTCTGCAGGCCGGTAGTGAAAGGTGGTGGCATGTCCCTGAAGTCGTTAGGCAACGAGTGGCCGCTGTTCTCGAAAGACTCAGAGCCAAACTTGTGACCTAGCGCCTGTAGGTGACGTCTTGCTATAGCTGTGGCCAGCAGCATATTCGCCCTTTGAAAGAGTCCCTCCAGGTTTGCGTCAGGCACGCCCTCCCATTCCTGGACACTGCTGTGATCAAGCACCGAGAGGCTCGTCTCCCTCTCCACCGACCTCTTCTCCATGACTTCCAGCACGCTGGGGTCTCCATCCTCGGGTTTCATGACCTGGTAAGTATATGCAGGTACACGCTTCTTGAAGATTCCAGCCTTGTGCCATGCAATCTTTTGGACCATGTCGCCCAGCATGTTGACATGATCGATACCCAACTGCGTGACTGCCGACACTGTCACAGCTTCCGGCGGCAACACGTTGGTGGAGTCATACTCGCCACCGATGCCACACTCAATCACAGCCGACTTGACACCCTCGCGCAAAAATGCATGAAAGGCCAATAGAGTCAGGAAGCGGAAGTAGAACGGCTTGGTCGACGGCCCATCCGCGCCCAGGCCATCCGCATCGTCCTCTCCGGGGACCACGACACCTTCCGCCCTCGCCGCGTCCGAGAGCTTGTTCCACAGCTCGTAGAAATACACGACGAACTTGTCTCTCGTGATGGGCTGCCCGTCGAGACAGATCCTCTCCCGGACAGACACCAGGTGTGGGCTGGTGTACGTGCCGACCCTGCCGGCCACGTCTGGGTGCTGTCGCAGTATGGACGTCGTGAAGGCGCAGACGGAGCCCTTCCCCTTGGTGCCGGCCACATGGACACAGCGGAGCCTTGCGAGGTCTGCTGTTGTGTAGCCAGCACGGGAGAGCCAGGCTCTCATCTCTGGGATGGCGGAGGCGTTAATGTCATCGCTGTTGGGCGAGGCCGCGAAGAGATTGATGACGGTCTTGTTGGATTGGAGGAGGGAGAGGAGATGCAGAGCGTTGTCGTAGGTTTGGTGGAGAAGTGATGGTGAAGTGGACGACGACATGGTGACAAGGCCTGATGAGAAAACCCAGCAGGAGGATCTCAGCGCTGGGGTGAAGATATGGGCAGTTCTGGAGAATGGAGCTGGGGTTCGAATGAGGCCGTTGATGAGACCAAAATACATCTGCGCAGCGCTCAGTAGAGGGATCAAGATGGAGTCCGATCTATCTAGGCTGCGGATCTTGCACGTCAGTCTGCGGACCCGTGGTGAATATCTGCAACGTCCTCAAGATGCGATCTTCATATCATGAGAAGCGTTGTCCAAATAAATCAGGCGGAACGGAATGGCTGATGCGAGTCGAATTTCAAGCTCAGGGCCTTTGGTGAGGGCGCAACCCCCTTAGGGAGCAACTATCCGCTGTAGCAGCCCCACCCTATCTCCAACCAGGAAGCCTATAGCTGGTAGGGATGTTCCGTTACGGGCCTTTTCACAGGGCTCCGTCCGCCTAGAAAACTCATCTCCCACAGTGGCTTCCATAGCTACCACGCCCGGGAACCCGCGAATATTAAGCAGCTTAATTGAGAAGTATGCCGTGATAGGCAGCCGATGTCAGACTGACGAGGTATAACAGAAATGAGAGCTTGTCGAAACGTCGGCTCCCATAGACATGGTACTAGCTCCGTCAACTCAGGGATACATAAACAGGTGTTGAGGACAAGGCCCGCCATATTCGAAACTAGAAATAGTATCAACAAAGTCGGCAACATACCATGTCACAGCGTAGGTGTTGCTTGTCAGCTTTGTATCCTACAGTGCGCAACAAATCCCCAAATTCTTGAGAACTGTGTTGCAAACAATCTCATTCTGCAGCCGTAGACGAGGCTCACATGAAAATCCTGCCGACGATGTGTGTTTGTTGACCCCAGCGGACGAGTAACAGTTTCTGCGAGGGGGCACTCTGCACATGCATGGCCACTTCTGCAGGTGGTCTATTGGGGAGGTCCTTAGTCTGCCCAGCAGGTAGGCTGAGTATAAGAAGTATTGTATCTTCAGCCTATGAATAGGTGATCAAGAAAGGCAAAGGTAGTGACAGCTCGATGATCAGTATTATAAAGTATCTGTTACAGGAATTTGTTAGTAGAACAAAGCCTGGCTATCTCTCACAAGTACTAGAGTACAGCGTCTACCAAAGTCAAACTCATCACAATACTGCTCAAATACAACAAAGCTTGCCATGACCTGCACCCATTCACTGTGGTGATCTTCAAGAAGCTTCAATCATGGTTCCCGTTGATTCTTGATTCAACTCTCCCTCATGTGCTTCGCCTGCTACAAGTCCTGCAAAGCAAAGACCAAGGGAGGCTGTGCGATTAATGGCAGTGGAGATGATGAGCAGCACGCTATAATAGAATCTTGCTGTTGTTTTTTCATCACAAGGCAAGATGGCCGAGCGGTCTAAGGCGCCACGTTCAGGTCCTCAAAACTTGAATATCTCTTCGTGGTCTCGCAAGAGGCGTGAGTTCGAATCTCACTCTTGTCATTTTTCTTTTTTCCTATCATCTACCTTGAATGATTTTTTTTTGCTCTTCTTTACAGAGAAAAGTCTTGATGTGTTAAGTCAGTCTGAACCTGAAAATCCTATTCTTTGCTGACGTTCTGGCTTCCATGGACTCCAGGGCTGTTAGTTATCATGGAACAACCTAGACTAGGTAATAGGGTTGAGGTCACCTAGAATTGCTGTGAGCCAAGAGGAGGCATCTTCTCAGTAATGCAAACCAAATGGAGTTTTCAAGGTCAGACAAAATCGGAAAGCTGATTCGCGAGCCTTTAGCAAGCACTTCTTCAGATGCTGAAGATTGTTTGTTGGCTTGCAATGGTCCGAAAAAAGCCAGGTGCTCACGCACCTAGACCTGACCATATCTAGGGAGTTCGACGCCCACTAGACACAATGGAAAATCATACAACACTATCTCTGAAACGCACATCCCTTTCTACTGTCCAAGAAATCTAGGATAGCCTCCCTACTTGTCTTCACGTTCTCTTTCCTGCCACACTCATCATTTCATCCCTCTCGCGCTTCTCACTACCCTCTCAACCGCATATTCCATTATTCCGCTCATTCTATTCCCGCTACTCCTCACTATCCTCCGACCCGTGATATGCCATTTTAGTCCTGCATAGAATATGTAAGCAATAAACAAGAATAAGCGGGCACAGAATGAAGAAAGAGAATTCTCTGACCAGTCATCGTCAGTCAGTGGATGAAAGCTCCCAATCATCTGCCGGCCTGGATCGTCCTTGATGAAGGTGACTTTCCCAGCCAGCTTCTTCTTTTTTTCTTGGCGGATGTGTCGCCTTGTATGGCCACCTCCTCAATTGTCCCAAACAGATATGGCTCCGTGGAGTGTCTTATGACATACTTGCGGACCCTGAGAATATTTTTCCAATTGGTTTCAAAGCGTCAGCATCTCCGAGCACCGAGGAGAGGACGAGATAAGGACAGACCTATCAGCAGTGAACCGCTCGCCATACGGAATGTCGTGGCTGGCATAGCCGCTTGCCGGCGTAAGAGCTGGTTCTCCGCCATCGTCAAATTTCTTCAAGAACCGCTTTCGATAGTAAGGACGGGACCTGTCCCTTGAGAGGACAATCTCGGAGTAGAGCAACCGAGCGAGACCCTGAAGATCGCTAAGGTCTGGTCCATCTTCTTCCCATTCTGCAAAATCGTTGATATAATCGGTCTTGATTTGTGATCGGTCGAGAGAGCCCCAGAACACGTCAAAGTTCTGGTTGCGGTACTTCCACAAGCGATTTTCATATGCTAAGTATTTTCCCGTATGTTCAGGAACAGGATCTGTCTGGGAGCAGGAAGACATTAGATGGATTGACGTACATGGGCTTCGACGGGTGAGGTCGATAGTGTTGGTGTGTGTAGCGATGGCTGTGATGCCCCGAGGATTAGAGTACACCTGCCTTCCGTCAAAGGCAACGCAGGCACAATCGACATCGAAACCAGCCAGTATCTCGCTGATGGATTTGTACAGCCTTAGGATGATCTACTTGTGCCACCCAGAATTATTTGGTACTGATTAACGTTTGCGTAGTATATGTGGGTAGGTGCAGGCTGTCCGTACCTGTACATGCCGATATGGCCATCTCGGCGAGATGAGCGTGATAGCATTATTGGAGCGCAGAGATATGGCCGTGTTAGGAAGCAAGCGCTGCTTCTTCCGCACTGAAGCCTCCAATGCAAGTATACGACTGATGGCCGTATCCTCGCTGTCGAGGCCGTAGATGAATATATCAATGTCACTCGCGCGTGCAATCGTTCTTGGAAATTATGATTAGCTTCGAGCCCGGCTCGACCCTGAGACTGACATACTGGTAATAGGCCTCGAGCGGATCTTCCACTCCTGGATCGTCGTTTGTGTCCACCTGCATATCCTGCTTGCGTGACAGGAGTGGTAGAAGCGCAGCTGACCCGGCTACGACAACATTGGACCAATCTGGAGTTTTACGCTCAGCTCTTGTTCAGTATCCGACTGATACTGGTGAATGCGTCAAGGTATAATCACATACCGAGATCTGCCAGGACGCCTGTGATCCCATTCCTTCAATCTTAGCAAGTCGTTGACAAACAAGGCGCAGGGCGAACTGACCATGAGTGAAAGCTTCGAAATTCCGCCCATATTCGTTCATTGACGTCGCAATGGCTAGCGCACCGTCTGCTGGGAGCTCATAATCAGGCAGTCGCATCAAATACTTCTCCCTATCAGCCTCACGGCGGTCGATTCCGCGGATCTTGAAAGAGGTCTCGTCGCCATTGTAGATGGGAACCAGCCCGGCAAGACTGTCGATGCCGGGCTGATTACTGGCGAATGCCTTGCGCAACCACGTCTCATATGCCAGATAGGGCTTAACCAGCTCGCGCGTCGGAGTTTGGGGATGGGTAGCAAGATGAGAGAGGAATTGGGAAGGCGGCGGCGTCGGAATGTTGGACATGTCGGCTCCAACATCGCTCTCGACGTCGTCGCCGCTGCAGACGCTCAAAAGGAATCTGGTCAACAGCCCTCGGCCGTAAGGCATGGGTCGCTGGTGGGAAAGGGAACGACCATGTGAGCAAGACTTCAGCTGCCAAGGTCAAGAGACTATTCCAAAATCATAGTTCAGGTGGCAAGCAGTACAGTAAAAGAAATAACGTACATGCTGAAGGCGAGCTTCACGCGTGCGCTGTGTCATCCTTGCGCAGTCCTATTGGCCTTCTAAGGAAGAAAGATGTGCAACAATATTGCTGCGTTCGTGCCCGAACCAAGCTTTGCAGAGTGTGCTGGTGAACCTTTTTTCCCATAAAGATGCTCTGTTCATTGGTCGTATCGACAGTCAAGTACTGGCCGTGTGGTGGAGGCTGAGTGCCAATCCTTTCCAAACAGAGCCATTCAGCTAATGCCGGCACGACGTGGCTGGCCTTGCGTTGGCATCTTCGTGGCCTTCCATTTTTTATTCATCGCCTATGGCGCATTCAAATGGGTTTGAAGTACACGCCTGTTTAGCTGAGATATCACTTCCCGCAGATTAATCGATGATCTGTGATTACAACTGTTTAGTGCCCACGTGCAACTAGCAGGCTTTTGGAGGTATTGAGCATCTTCGATCTCGAGTAATTATAACGGCGATCTGATCCACTCTAGCTCAACTTACATACTCGCATTATTAATGGCTATAACGAATTCTATTTTTTGTTTCTATACACCTTCTAGGTGCTTCAACATTAACTGTAATTCTTATCTCACACTGGACAAATGCAACATACGGGGAAAGCCTCAGAAAAAAGACACAAGGCATGGCAGACCCAGGCTCAGTCCTCAGGTCTCCCAAACCGCTATGCAGCACCTGCAACGAGCTGGACCTGGAGGAGGTGCTTGGCAGTGAGAGAAACGAGAGACCCATGGGCCTTCTCGAGGACTACCAGGACCCCAATTGTCCATTTTGCGGTCTGATCTCCCAGGCATTGGGTCTCGCCTGGGGCAGCGGATGGGATTCTGCCAGACTGTGCGCAGAAAGTAGCAGCTCTCATCCGCCCAAGCTTTTCATCCAGAGTCGGAGTCCTCTGTCTGTCAAGAGGAGAGGTCGTACCGAGCACCCTCAGCCATGCCTCCTGGTAGCGATAGACCAGAAGCCGCCAAGTTTTCACCGCAACAGAGCCCCTCTCAGAGAGATCGATCGTGTAAAGGACCGTTATATCATTGCCGAGATCGAGTCGTTGCCAGAAAGTCTGGTGGCCAAGGAGCCGTGTTTCATGCCACGACGCGAGGTTGGGGACCATGTCAACGTTCAGCTGGTGAAGAAATGGCTTGAGGAGTGCAAAAAGCATCGTCACTCCGACAAGATCATGGAAGAACCGAGAGATAACCTGTTTGACCCCGAGTACCCCTTCAGGCTCATCGACGTGGTAGACGAGTGTCTGGTGCAGAGAGCCCAAAGGTGTGACTATGTGGCTTTGTCCTACGTCTGGGGTCGCATTCCCACTATCCTTTTCCCTGGTGATGACCCTGAGGTCGTCCCTATTCTTCTCACCATTCAACACAACGTCAAAGCCCTGAGCATCCCGAGAGCTCTATCCCGAGCGCAGGAAGCTTCGCCCATGGGTGCGAAAATCCCCCGGACTGTCCGCGACGCTATGGAATTGACTCGAAAGATCGGTATGAGATATCTCTGGGTGGATACCCTCTGCATTGTGCAGGATGACCCAGAGGACAAGGCGCGACTGATTGGAAGCATGGACGACGTCTACGACACTGCGACATTGACCATCATCGCCGCCGCGGGCAGTAATGCGGACGCTGGACTGAGGGGGAGTCAGCCCTCGCACTGGGCGGCCTATAAAGCCGGCTCGGATAACGAATGCCTCTGACGCGATGTCAGCGCTCAATCTTTCACTTCGCCCGCCATCTCTGTGTGAAGAGGTGCGGGATTCTACTTGGAACACTCGAGGCTGGACGTTCCAGGAACAGTGCCTGTCTCAGCGCTGCATTTACTTCACTGCCGAGGAAACCTTCTTCAACTGCGCCGAGGTCCAATGGAGAGAGGCTTATGACTTTGAAGAAGAGAAGCGTGAAGGCTCCGACGTCCAGGTCCGCACAGGACCGCCTTGGTGGAGCTCGAAGCTGAGAAGGGACCTCGACCCGACGCCATATTACTATCTGGGAGGTGCGAGTAAACAACCAGACATCCAAGAGTACCAAAAGGCGGTGCAAGACTACGGCAGGAAGGATCTCACATTTCCGCAGGATGTGCTTGACGCTTTTGAGGGCGTCTTCAACCGCTTCAAACGGGGCGGGGGTATCTCGGAACTTAGCATTCGTCAGACACAGGGCATACCATCCCATCTCCTATTTCTAGCCATACTGTGGTTCCCCTCGGACGAGTCCCGAAAGCGCATCTGCAAGCCTACCGAGCCGGGAGGGACGGTTGAACGATTCTCGACATGGTCATGGTACGTTGTTACATTTGATGCCGCTGTCACCATCACTCACTGCATGCATACACTATGAGAACTAATAACTCGTCCGTGCTAGGGCTTCGTGGATTGGTCCCGTTGATTTTGTCTTTGCCGATAGTCTCTGGCTGTCGAGAAACATATCCCAGGCTCTAACCAAGCATGTTTCTATCTATGCGCTCATTCCTTGTTGGCACTATGGAGGTTCGAGCCGGAACTTCTGGTCCGACGGTGTCTGGAAGGCCGCTTATGAGCAGCTAGGAAATGGCAGCACCAAGCACGACTCTGGGTGGGAAGTGTCTCGCGCAAAGACCTTCCTGAGCCACCGCATCGGGATCGACGTTGCTCAGCTCCTTGACCAGTCGCCAACTCAGGTCATACCACCGGGTCTAGGCTGTTGTGAACTCGGTTTCCTCGGACCATATTTGCCACCCAGCGAGTTCAGCATCTCGGTCGCAACAGGTCAACGTGCCGGGTCTCTGCAAGTGTCCGCTTCCCATCATGGCAAGTTTAGGTTTGACAACCAAGTCGATACGAGAGTGGATGAGCTTGTTGGCGTCGTTGCCGCCGACACGATCACCAAGCCGCCTGATACACAGTCGACTTTTCTGGGCCTCGCTACGCGAGACGGAATCTCTTGTCGGGTTGGTATTGGGTACATCTATTACTCCCGAGAGCCGAGGGTCCCCAAACCGAAGTGGCAGTACAAGTACTTCAAGGTGCAGTGAAGCATTTATGCTTCCTACTTGTAGTCTGTGTGGAAAGTGCCGGGCCCAAGTGTTCAAAAGTACTTATGAGGATGCATGGAAAAAGGAGTGAAAACAGGTAAGGAAAGAAGAAAGACAATAAGACAAAAACAATAGAGAAAGAAGAGGCAAAGCAATATGCTTCCTCGTGGAAAGTGAGGGTCCTGGTTCAAAACGGCGAGCGTTGAGGGAGTTGAATATGTGGTATTCACAGCTGTTTGGTGTTAGACGGGCTCGGAGGCTTCGGTAGCAGCTACTGTACCGTAGGCCATACAGTAACTGGAAAATAAGCTTGAATTAGGGGCTAGGCAGTAGCGAGACTTGCGGTGGACCACTATAACTTAGTGCCCCTTCCTCCCCTCCTTTGTAATCAGACTCTAACAAGATCACTCACTCTTGAACGTTCATCTCGGTACATAATCTACACATATTGTCTTACTTCCAATATAGACTCTATCGTTATCTTAATTGATCCTTCTGGCTCTCGGCGTGGGTGGGGAGATGCGCACGGTCATGCACGTGAGATGACCTGCATGCAAGTGTTGTAGCCCAGTGTGCTGTCCAGAAACTGGCGGTCGACCCAGGCAACCCTCGACATCCTCAGGGGGTTATTCACCTTGGGTATCATCTTAATCGAGAGATATCGTGTCAGCATGGCGCCCTCGAGTTCTGATCCTCAGCAGATACTGGTGGTCTTGAATCCAGCCCGCAGGAAGGCTCTGTACCAGCTCGTGAGCGAGATCACGACGTACATGCGATCGCAGTTGGAACTGCAGGAGGGCAATGATCACCACCAGCACTACGCCGAGAAGGACTCACTCCCAAATCAGCACTTTGATGCTTCTGTTGCCCACGGAGGAGAACCGGATGCTTTGCTGACTACGCCTAATGTCTCGTCCAAGGCAAAGGCAGATGCCTCTGTGTCACAACTCCATGTGCCGCCTAGTCCTGAGCTCGTCCAACTACGCCAAGCAGCTTTGGCCCATCTCGATGGCTGGGGAAAAGAGTTTCTAACCAAGCTGAGGGAACTCAAGATTCTGTCCCCAACAGACGACGCCGAGATCTTGAAAGCGCGACGGACACGCACGGAGAAGATCGCTGCTCAGGTCAAGAGTGACGTTCTTGCGGACGGGGAAGACCTCATGAGTTTCGGAGGGGAGGAGGTGGCCAACAATGCAGCACGAGATACCGCCGAGGCAGTCAAAGCCTTGCAGGCCATATACCATCCTATACCCACTAGACTCACGACCATACCAGTCGAAGACCGAAAGGAGGTGCTCAGCGCTGTTCTCATCCTTTTGCTGTCGACGGGCAGCTATTCTGCCTACTCCCGTGCCTTCATCACATTCCTGGCCTCTGCACTCGAGCTTCCCCTCTCGTTTCTCACCACAGAGGAGAAGGAGATCGCCACGATGATGATCCAGGCGTCATCCGAGGCGGAAAAGTCTGCACGGACCGGCGGAATGTCGGCTGAGGCCGAGGCCCAGAAACGGAAGCAGCAGGCACAGGCGGGCAGGTTCTGGAAGGTCGGCCTCGCATCTGTGGCTGGCGCTGCCATCATTGGCGTGACAGGCGGACTCGCGGCACCTGTAGTGGCCGGGGCCATCGGAGGCTTGATGGGCTCGGTGGGGCTGGGAGGTCTGGCCAGCTTCTTGGGAATCTTCTGGATGAACGGCGCCCTGGTTGGGACATTGTTTGGGGCTTTTGGGGCCCGCATGACTGTAAGAAGCTCTTGTCCTCCTTGGCTGGGTGTGCCTGATCTCATGACTAACAAGCTGCAGGGCGAGATGATGGATAAATACGCCAGAGAAGTCGAAGACTTTCGTTTTCTACCGCTGAAGGATGAGTGGGGTCCCGAATTCTCCAAAGAGGACAAAGATTTCCGGAGACTCCGGGTGACCGTCGGTATCAACGGCTGGCTAATGTCTGAAGACGGCGTCACTGAGCCTTGGCGGATTCTCGGCGATGAGACTGAGGCCTTCGCCCTGAGGTACGAAGTACAGTGTCTGCTTCAGCTTGGAAATGCCCTCAAGGACATGGTCTCATCATATGCCTGGAGTTTCCTGAAGATCGAGATCCTCCGGCGCACCGTTCTCGCCACCTTGTGGGCGGCGCTGTGGCCGGTACAGGTCCTAAAGCTGGCAACCAGCGTTGACAACCCATGGAACCTGGCCAAGAACCGCTCAGAAAAGGCAGGGCGGATATTGGCTGACGCGCTCATCAACAAGGCCCAGGGCGAGCGTCCCGTCACCCTCGTCGGCTACTCGCTGGGCGCGAGGGTGATTTACTTCTGCCTCAAGACCCTCGCAGAGCGCAGGGCTTTCGGCCTGATCGACACGGTCGTGCTGATCGGTGCGCCAATCCCGTCGAACCGGACGCACTGGCAGATGATGCGAAGCGTCGTGGCCGGCAAGATGTTCAATGTCTACTCGGAGAATGACTACATCCTCGCTTTCTTGTACCGTGCCACGAGCATACAGCTCGGCATCAGCGGGCTCCAAGCCGTGGAGGACATCGAGGGTGTCGAGAACCTCGACCTGAGTGAGGAGGTCAAGGGACACCTGCGGTACCCTGGGCTCGTCGCCCAGATTCTCACGAGGTGCGGGTTCCCCAACATCCGCGGCGGCGAGGCGCCCATTGAGAAGGAGGAGATCAAACTCGACGACAAAGATCAAAGTATCAAGGAGGGGATTCTGGTGGATCTCGATGATGTTGACGATGATGCTGAGCCTATAGTCTCTCCCGTGAAAGTCAAGCCGCTGGGCAAGAAAACACATCGTAAGATATCCTTCCCCAGTGGCATTTCCCAAGCTGAAGAAAGGCCTATTGTGAGGAAGGTTCAATCACTGCCCGCCCCTACGGGATCTAGCCTCCACTCGTCATCTCTTGAGAGTTCTCAGAAATCGTCAAAGAATCAAGTCTTCGTGGAGGAGGGTGATAATTCCGGGGGCCCTGACGATGTACTCACCGTTATGGAGCCGGAGCCTATGGAATGAGATGCATTGTGATGGGAGAAAAGCCCAGCAACAGTCTTGTGACACCTGAAGAGCTCATGGCTTCTCATCCCATGCGCATTCAAACTTAACTCGAGAGCTCGTCTCGCCAGGTTGAAGGAGGAGTATCATTCTCGACATATTGGCTTAGATCCCGCGCAATCAAGTTCATAGCGAAGACGGAGTTGAAGCTCTGCCATACAGAGTTCACATATTTCACGAGTGGTTAGTGGCTAGAGGCGGTCATTTCCAATCCTGGCTGCGGAAGGTAGAACAGTACAGGCTATTGGCGACGTTGCCCAGGAATCGACCGTCGCCGAAATTGGTTGCCAAACTTCCAACCAAAAGGCCCAGGGTGAGATACCCATGACAGCACTAGGAAGCGACAGAGGACCTCAACCTGAGTGCTGCGAATCAATGTGAGGATCATCACGACGTCTCAGAAGAAAATGCATAGCCGAGTAAGTGCTAGGGTCGATTCCCCACCATGTGATAGGAAAGCTGAGCAGACATTCAATCTTCCTCGAGCAACGTACATTTATATATACCTTTGATGGCGTTCGTCTTACTTCAGATCTCCCCTCTCAACGTTCTTGAGTATGTGATCCCACTACTTGGCCTGACCGGACAGGGGTTGTGCTTGATTGCAAGTGCCAAATAAGACGAAATACCCCGTCATGGCACTGCTACAGTAGGCTATCTTTCGGGTCAGACCAGCACCAATCTGCCCACCAGCCTATATGTGGCTGCTAGCCTTGCAGTCATTTCATCACAGATGTCAGCCTTACACGCCTCATTCGATATATGCTATCACCTACTGCGTATAGCGGATCGTTTACAACCTCTTATTTCATCCACTCTGCAAGTAGAAACCCGCACCTGCGCTTAGCACGAGGAATATCAGGGCGAGGCGGCTGTATAGAAACATATCGACACTTTTGTCCAGAATATGAAGGATGTCGGAGCAGGAGGAGACAGAGGAGCCGAGATGCAAGAAACAGCTCTACCACCTGGAAAACGTGGCGGGCCCTTGGCGAACCAGTTTTGCTCTTGCCTGTTTTTCCTACTCGGGGAGCCGGAAGCCGACGCAGCACTGGTAGACGAGATCCAGGGCGCGTTTGCAAGCTACGATGCCATCAGTAGCGAGACGACGGCAGGTTCAAAGTATTTGCAGGCTTGCGCGCAGGAGGGTTTCCGGCTTCACCAGGACACCGTTGATGGTCTGCCCCGTGTAAGTCCCGTTGCTATGGTAGATGGGGCATACATCCCTGAAGGTGTAACTTTAAGATCCATGCTCCCTCTCATTATGTCTCATCAAGATCGAACCCCCTCAAGAAGCCCATAACGACCTGCATGTTGCTGAGAACTCTTTCTCGGGAAAATATAGATTACCTGCCAGATAAGCTAATTACTTCAGCGCGGCAAGGAGCCCACGCTTCTTTGCTGGACCGCTCAGGTTCCGCCCGGAAAGGCGATTGCCCGCGGGCCATCCGAGGTACGATCTGAAGTACAGAGAAGACGACCTGAAGGCCTCCAAAGTATTTAGCCAGGGTCCCAGAGGCTGTCCCGGCGGGGCTATAGCCTCGGGCGTGCTTCGACTGTGTGTCGCTAAGGTCCTGTGGCAGTTTGATCTGGAGACTGTGCCTGGTCAGGGAAAGGACTTCAAATGTCTTACGTTCTGGAAGAGGCCGCCGTTTTGGGTGCATTTCAAGGCTGTTGAAAGGGTAGAAAGCCAGGGAAAGGAGATCACTGCGTCGGTTTGACCATACAGATGACCAAGAAATGAAGATATGCATTCTGTTCAAATATCATAAGTTTTTTCTCATCTTGTCGTGCCTGGAGAATTCTCGGTACGAGAGGCTACTCGATGCTGTGATCTCTAACAAGTCAATTTGTCCACAGCCTGAGATTACAAGTGATTAGCCCTACTATGTTGACGCCCAGTCCTTCACGGCCGTGGGCGTATTGCAGGGCGAAAGACCGATAGAACACTCACTGGAAGCTAAAATTGACAAATGACCTGAATATTATATAGAAGGTAATGCCTAGGGACTTCTATACATGCAGCGCACCTGGCCGTGCTCTTAAACGCCAGGAGACTCTTGATCTAGCTCTGATCACCCTTATTCAATGCACCCAAAAAACTCCCATAATCCTGGCTAGGAAATCCAGGGGAAAAAAAAACAAAGATGAAGTCATTACTATTGATCCCCTGTAGCAAGCGGGTCTTCAAAACACAGTCACCGCGCTGACATAGCCATTCTTGAGAACCTCGAAGACCAGGCCGGGGAATCCGTACAGAGTAGTAGTAGAGTCCTCGGTCCCGTCAGCGCGCTTGGGGCCAACACCTGGTGCCACGTGGGCACTGCTGTCCTCCCAGCCACCAAGAAACTCGATACTGCTCCCAGGGCTGTCTCCCCAGCCGCGGTTGAGTACCATACCTCTCTGCTTCTGGATTGCTTCCGCCTCTGAGGAGTAGATGTACTGCCATTCTTGCCGAAGGTGCTTTTGGATATCTGGAAAGACAGTCTCCGCGTTGATCGGTGTTTCTGGTGAGGCGTAATCGAGATATGCAATTTCCCACCTGCAACGTCTGTGTCGGTTGAATGGATAGGAGCCTGGTACATTCCCATGGAGTATCAGCTTGGTTGCCACCAGACGATCTGGTGATGCAACCTTGACCATCTTTTCTGGGACAATCGACGAGTCTTGTGAGAGAGGTGGCTCTGATGGGGTCGTTGGTGCCGAGACGAGCACATCAAAGCCGAGGTAAAAATAGTTGTAGAAGCACTCCCCGGACACATTGGCCGCCACATCATCATCAATCGCCTCATCGTCATTCGAGTCCTCAGACGTTGTGTGCGCTGAGGACTGGTCCGTGTCTGTCGAGTCGCCCTGTCGCCTGAGATCATCGCTATCTGGCCTCGTTCGACTGTTGCTGGCTGTTCTTATCTTGTGGATGTACATGCGCTGGTCATTCTTCCGGTAGATCGCGTCAGGAGGACCAAGTTCAGCCACGAGCTCCTGTGGTGTTGTCTCGCCCAGCGAGATCCAGACAGAGTTGGTGGTCCACCTCTTGAAGAGCTGAAGCTTTCCGCCGCCGTGTATCTTGACAAGCGAAATCTCATCAGGACACACATCCTTGCCCTTGGCAAGTGGTGCGAATGTCTTGATGCTGGGCAGAACCTCAGTCCAGAGCATCTTTCGAGACTGAGCCCAAGAGTCTCCGTTGAAGACCGCCATCGAGGTAGCCGCTCGTGTCGCTGAAGACAGCAGGGTCACGACGTCCTTGTCGGGCGAGTACGCCGATCCAGATAGAGGAAAGGTGAAGGCAACGCCTGGATACGAAAGAACGTAGATGCCCATGTCTTGGCCATCGGCAGCCGGTATGAACTCGCCGTCATAGGTTGGACCCAGAAAGCGCTGGTATATGTGTTTGAATGTAGGTTCGGCTGCGGCGCTCACGTCGGTCGACGGCTCGGCAGGGGGCTTCACCAGGTCGCGCTCGGTGTTCTGATCCTTGAAGGTGATGTGGTTCTTCGAAAAGTCGACGACCTCTATTAAACGAAGGCGCTGCTCGGGCCCATCAAAACGTATCCTGATGCCATTCGCAGGCAGTGTCACCGTGACAGGCTCGTTGACCGGGTTTTCGGGGGCGTAGGCGAGCTCGAGTCTGGGGAATCGCTGAGGCTCCGCCTTGAGTCGGGTCAAGATATCGTGAAGGGACGCACCGAGGACTACAACACGAGAGAGGGAAAGGAATCAAGTTAGCAGCAGCTCTGGATTGGCAACTTTCTACGGTCTTTCAGGATGAAGAGATGTCCCTACCTAAGAATCCCAAAGCGCGCCCTGGATGGAGCTGCGCGGTGAACAGCGACGACATCGTGTTGATATGATATGCTGGTGGTATACGAGTAGACTGCTGGCTACAATGATCAGTTATGAGAAAGTACGTTGTGTTTCGGATCGTCTCGTAGGCCACGGTATTCTGTGTGTGAGAAGATTGTGGACAGAGCAGCAACTACTCCTTCTCACGTTCCTGATGAATCCGGCAAGTGGTAGTCACTCGATCGCGGACCTGCCGCGTGATGCGGTTCAGCTCAGGGGACCCTTCAGCCTTTAGGGGACCTCTAGCAGGCGGTAGGGCAATTACTAGGGAGGGGGGTGGGACGCGGGGTCCTCTGAGACGTCATCTGCAGGTGTCACCAGGGAGGTTCAAGCGTGCAAGGGTCCAGTATCGATAGTTGCTGTGACGACGGTCCACGGCTCCAATGCTCCGCTAAAGAATGGAGATACAGGGGTCCTACAGCAGCCGACCCGCCGTGGAGTCAATACTAGGCATGGTACGCGCCTCCAAAGCAAACCGAGCAGCCCTCAGGTGTAGCTTTCTATTTCATGTGCTCATGTCTCGGCTCTTGATCCTGGCACAGCTGTACACACGCATGCGCCTGAGCTGCTGACGTTACTTGTATTTTACACTATTTCGATATACCAATGCTTCTACCACAATTTGATCCTTTGGTCCTTGGGTTCAACAACATTCATTTGAATCTCGAGTATTAAAAAAAAAAACAAAGACTACCAGGAGTTTCTGGTTGAGCGCGCGTTACCTTCTCCCACCCGAAGTTGATCCCACAACAAACCGCCGCGCTGGATTCCAAACGCTCAGCTCCCCTGAGGAGGGGCGCCAGATCCTCAACCACCATGCCTCCTCCCCCTCCATCACGATCCGCTGCCACCGGGCGCTCAAGCATCCGTCAAGCGTCACGCGTTCCCTCCTTCCGGCCCCAGAGCGCCGCCGCCACCCCGCGACACGACAGGTCCGTTGCCACATCCCCTGCAGAGTCCACCTCATCTGCGCCGAACGCTGCAGGCATCAAGCGCAAGGAACGCGACTTCGACTCTGAGTTCAACGAGGAGACGAACATCAATGTCGTGGTGCGGTGTCGAGGGCGCAACGAGCGCGAGGTCCGTGAGAACAGCGCGGTTGTCGTCAATACGGACGGCGCGATGGGCAAGCACATTGAGCTGTCCATGGGTCCCAATGCGCTCAGCAACAAGACCTATGCCTTTGATCGCGTCTTCTCGCAGGCAGCAGACCAGTCTATGGTCTTCGATGATGTGGTGAAACCCATCTTGGGCCAGGTGAGTCTGGGCGGAGGTGACGGAGAAGACCGCACAAAGTGCGTGCAAAGCTGACTGATCACTGCAGATGCTCGCTGGTTTCAACTGCACCATTTTCGCTTATGGCCAGACTGGTACTGGAAAGACCTACACCATGTCTGGCGACATGACCGAGTCCCTGGGGCTTCTTGCTCCCGATGCTGGCATCATCCCTCGTGTCCTGCAGGCCCTGTTCAACAAGCTCGAGGCCGACGGGACCGAGAATTGCGTCCGGTGCTCATTCATAGAGCTCTACAACGAGGAGCTTCGCGACCTGCTCACGCCCGACGAGAACGCCAAGCTGAAGATCTTCGATGACTTGTCCAAGAAGGGCCATGCCACCACAATCGTGCAGGGTGTCGAGGAGCGACACATCACAAACGCGGCCGAGGGTATTGCGCGACTCCAGGAAGGAAGCTTAAGACGCCAGGTCGCCGCAACCAAGTGCAATGATCTGAGCAGTCGGAGTCATACCGTCTTCACAATCACTGTTCACGCCAAGCGCCAAGGGGGTGGTGATGATTTCATCAGCCTCGGAAAGCTGAACCTGGTGGACCTTGCGGGCAGCGAGAACATCCAGCGGTCTGGGGCGGAGAACAAGCGAGCTGCAGAGGCGGGTCTCATCAACAAGAGCCTGCTGACGCTTGGTCGTGTCATCAATGCGCTGACTGACAAGAGCTCGCACATCCCTTATAGGGAGTCGAAACTCACACGGCTGCTCCAGGACTCACTTGGAGGGCGGACCAAGACCTGCATCATTGCTACCATATCACCAGCCAAGAGCAATCTGGAGGAGACCATCTCAACACTAGACTATGCGTTCCGGGCCAAGAATATCAAGAACAAGCCGCAGGTCAACACTCTGATCAACAAGAAGGCCCTGCTGAAGGAGTTCACGGCAGAGATTGAGAGGCTGAAGACGGAGCTGATCGCCACCCGGCTGCGCAACGGTGTACATCTCACCAACGAGGTTTATGAGGAGATGACGGCACAGAGCGAATCGCGTCGCATTCTGGCTGATGAGCAGGCCGCCAAGATCGAGACGCTGGAGTCAAACCTGCGCATCAAGGTGCAGGAGCTCTTTTCCTTGACTTCGAGCTTTATGGGACTCAAGAAAGAGCACGAGGGCACCAAAGCGCAGCTTGATGACACAAAAGAGATCTTAGACCAGACGGAGATCATCTTGGAAGCTACACGAAAGTCACTTGCGGAGGAGACGCACGTTCGAAAAGCGCACCAAATGACAGAACAAAAGCTGACAGCCGTCGGAGGAGAGCTCATCGCCACGTTGAGGAAGACGGTAGGCGATGTTGGTGGGCTTCGCGCAAAGGACAAGAGAAAATCAGACTTGCAGGACCTGAACCGTAGTACCTGGGCCATGTCACAAGCCCAAGTCACAGACGTCACCGAACTCGTCGAGAGCAGGATCCAGGATTTCCGAAAAGATCAGGATGCCCACATTTCGAGCGTTTCCGAAAGGATGCAAGCCTTTGTGCAGAAGGAACTGCAGAGGCTCACCGCAACGCAGAGCTTTCTTGACGAGAATCTTCGGAGGTTTGAAACCTCACGAGACGACTTAGTAGAGCAGAAGCAGCGCTCTAAGGAGGAGATGGACACTGTCTTGGAAGAGATCATGGAGGTCAGAGACAACATCAAGGAGCGGGTAGGGCAGAGCCTCCTAGCGATAGCGACGGCGGCAGAGAGAATAGCGGCGGATGTGCTCAGCGAGTTGGATACTTTCCACAATCACTTGCACACCTCCTACAACTCTCTCGGCAAGGACTTCAAATCAATCTTCGAGGACTTGCTCCAGCATCTTGGGTCCCAACGGAGCGAGTCCGATAACCTGAGGCGCCAGTTAGAGGAGGCAAGTCAGGCTATGGTTCAGGCAAACGAATCAGCGTCTGATCAGATCCAAGAGGTGATTGAGGAGGAGCGCAAACAAGCTGCCGAGGACCGGCAGAAGCTGTTGACGCAGATCACCGGCCTCATCAATGCTCATGCCGAGCAGCAAGAGTCTCGTCTCGCTGGCAAGGCCACCAAGATCCAGCACCATGTTAACGGGGCCAATGAGGCCTTCGGGGGTCAGGTGGCGATCTACTCAGCTGGCATGGATCAGCTGGGCTTGGACGAGGAGAAAATGCTGCAGGATGTTGCCAGGTCGAGAGAAATCGTGAAGACGAAGCTCAAGGACGACTGGGTTGTAAGTCTCCGGTGTGATTGTGTTGTGCTTCGAGAGCATTCGCTGACATCTGCAAAACAAAACAGACCGCGCGTGATCACAGCACATCTATACAAAACACGACACAGTCTGTGCACCAAGAGACGGTTCGCGTTGTGGATCAGCAGATGGTGGACATGGAACTCCAGATGAAGGACCTGGATAATTTCTTAACCAGAGCTCGACGCGAGAATGCTGATCACCACAGCCAACACTCAGAATCTGTGGATCAATTATCGGCTACCGTGGGAGATTCGTTCTCAAACATCTCCAATCACTACAAAGAGACGTTCTCGCGTGTCCAGGGTCTCAAGACAGACATGGAAGCAGACGTGGAATGCTTACAGGGTGATCTCGAACCTCTGAGCGACATGCTTTGCCAGCCACTGAGCAGGCTGCGACAAGACATCTCCGACACCAACATTCGAGAATACGAGCCCACAGGAGAGACACCAGAGAAGGTCCAATACCAGTACCCCACCCACCTACCCCGAACAGCCTCCCAGGATGCCCTTATCGGCGGCATGCGAGATGGATCAAACGCCCAAACACCAAGTCGAGCAATTGCCACCCCTGGCAGATGGACACCGGCACCACCGCAGGCGCAGATTTTCAACGACTTGGACCACTCGGAGCAGGCCCGATCGCCATCCCGACCAACATCATCTGACTCAAACACACGAAACCCCCTGGCTTCTAGTCTACGTGACGTGAATACGAATCTGACGACCAGCTCGCTAGTGTTTGATCCGTCTGCGAGTGTCCTGTCGGTTCTCCCACCCGGCGACGAGAACACGATGCCCATCGTCAAGAAGGGCACAAGTCGGATCCCACGGGAGGGGAAGAATAAAAAGATGCGTCTCGACGGAGTTGAGAATTTGCCCCCCTCAGAATTGTCACAGAGCACGCAGAGGAGAAGGAGCCCTCGACGACAGCAATAAGACGCTGGGTTACTGCATGGCATTTCATATTGTCATTAATAGAGGCATTTTTGATGTCTCGGAAATTTGGGTAGTGGACGACGCGTGGACTTGATGAGATGGTAAGGGGCGGCTGTCTGCTTCTTTTTTTCAAATGACTACGACTGCAATGCCTGGCATGGTGTGCAGAAGACACGGAGTGTTTGGTGTAGGTTTTATTCAGTATTTCTGATACCCCTTTGGAATGCGGTGTCGTATGATGTCTCTCGCCTTAGTGAATTCAATTCCATTATTTCGACACGTCCTTTTACAAATTCACATGCGTGACCTCTTGTCTGTCTTGTTACTTGTCCGATCGAATTGGATCATGCAACCGTAGCTAACAGACAATCAATCAAGCCAAACGAGGATCCAGCTTATTTCTAGAACTGGAAAGGTATCAAAAATATCGACTTGACCGGCCCGGAACCGTTGAAATCTGCAGGTGAACATCACAGCATCGGCATATACGCCCTTCCGAGTGGAGTAGTTGGAGTTCAACTGCGGAGGACTAGACCAAAGGGCGCGGTGGCGATACCGGTCCACAATGTGTACGTATAAAAAGGCCAGTAGAATCAAAGAATGAAATTCCGATTCTTGGTTTCCCTCTCCTCATAGAATTCTATTGCAACTGCTCTCGTTGCTAAGGGACTAACTCGTCAACCCAGGGCTTCCTCGACATTCTGCATTGAACCCCCAACCTCACCATCATGGCCCAAGTCGACAACACAACCGACCTCACGGGCTACAAGGCCCTGTCCTTTGACTGCTACGGCACGCTCATTGAATGGGAACCCGGCCTCGTGGCCGCGCTGCAGCCCATCATCGACCAGCTGCCCGCGGACCACGCCTTCGCCCAGGACCCGAGGGGGCGCCCTCCAGCGCTTCGACTCCTTCTCCAACGAGCTGGAGCGGACCCAGCCGACGCTCAAGTACGACGTGAACCTGAGCACGGCCATGCGGAAGCTTGCGCAGGAGCTGGGCGTCGCGGATAAGGTGGCGGACGGGGCGTACCAGGAGATGGCGGAGGGGCCTGGGAGGTGGCCTGCGTTCCCGGACACGATCGAGGCGCTGCGGGTGCTCAAGCGGCACTACAAGCTGATTATCCTGTCCAACATCGACAACGAGAACATTGCGCGCACGACGGCAGGGCCGCTCGGCGAGGTTCCGTTTGACGCCGTGTACACGGCTGAGGACATTGGGAGCTACAAGCCCAGCGCCAAAAACTTTGAGTACCTGTTCCGCAGGGCGCGGGACGAGCTGGGCGTCGATGTGGACAAGGGCGAGCTGCTGCACGTGGCGAGGAGCCTCCGGGTGGACCACACTGCTGCCAAGGCGCTGGGCTTTAGGAGCTGTTGGATCTCGAGGGGCGGCGATAAGAAGGAGGGCGAGGGGATTGGGGGCGATTATGAGCGCATGGTGAAGGATGGTGAGGTCAGTTTCCAGTGGAAATTTGACAAGCTTGGTGATTTTGCAGCTGAGGTCGCGAGACAGTTTGGTGACAAGAAGTGAGGGGAAGAGAAGAAAAGAGTCGCTGTTGGCTTCCTGGACGAGGCCGCAAGATTGAGCGCCAGCACTCAGAATGGGTTGCGTTGGTAAAATATGAAGTAGCTCTTTCAAACGAGTCGCTTTCTCGTCACGCTGCGCTCTGTTCATCATCTGGTGCAGAGCCACGCCTCCGCCGCTTCTCTGACGTCCTCGGAGCCCTCTTCCTAGCGTCCTCTGTTCTCCAGCCTTTTTGGGCGTGTATGGGCTCGAGGTGTCCATCACGATGAACACCGCCAAGCAGGTGTGCCGTCTCCGAGTTCCCCATCGCCTTTCTGGCCATACTCCCGTTGCCGTGAACACGCTTCAGATGCCTCTCTAGGTTGTACATCCTATCAAAGCCTGTATACGCCCTCTGACAGTCAGCGTGGGGGCAGAAATGCTGTCCCACGGCGGGGCTCCGCGTTTGTCGCTTCCGATTATGTTGCTCCATAAGCGACTCGTCTTCTGCGCCCTCCTCTTCGCTTGCGCTCGAGCTCGCATCTCCGTGTACTCTTTTCAAATGTCGCCTCAGATTGTAAAGCCTATCGAAAGCCCGGGTCGCCCTTTCGCAGTCTGCATGGGGGCAGAAGAGCGGGCCCTTCGAGGGCGCACGAGAGCCGCTCCGTCTCTGTGGCTTTCTAGGTGCCTTACGGCCGCGCTTCTCCTCAGTGATCGTTTCTGGCGAGGCGGACCTGCTCGGCGTGACCCTGGATGCCCGAATTGCCGAACGTATATAGAGCATTCCGGAGCCGTCGGCTTTGTTTTCGCCATCATCCGAGGCCCTTGAGGGTGGCACGTCCTCACCGGGTAAGTAGCGCCTCGTCTCGACGGCTCCGTCGTCAGCTATGGTGTGCATATCCATGCCCTGATGGAACAGGTTCGCACACCTCTGCGTCGCGCGCTTGATAACATCCGGCGAAAAGCCAGCTAGAGCAGCAGCACCCATAACATCGCCCCAGTCACGCAGGTTTAGTCTGTCCGATCTCCTCTGCATCCAGTATTCGTCAGTCTCGTCGAAGCTCTGCCGCCGCTTGCTTCTCCTCCTTCCCTGTGGCTTTCTGCCCGACGACTTGGCGCTCTCTGCTGCTGTAGTCGTGCCTCCGTCCTCCTCATCCGAGAATACAGGCCGTTTCTTCTTCTGCTCCTTGGCACGTCTGATGAGGAACTCTCGCTGGGTCTCGCCCTCTCTGGGCATCGACGTAGGCTTACGCCCACGTCTGGATTTTCTCTTCTGGGGTTCAGAATCCAGAGCTTTGCGATCCGTATTCGCCAGCGATGTGCTTCGTGAGCGAGCACGCTCGGTGCTGACGCGCGATGTGGCCCGAGACCGGGACCGACGACCGCGGGTCGCAGTGTCGTACATATCCTCATCTTCTGAGGAGGATGTGATGTCTTCTGATTCATTTGCCAAGTCTTGCGTGCTCGACATACGAGCGTTGTGCAGGACGGTCAATGTCTGGTCCAGCTTCTCGAGGATTGCTCGAGTGGTTGGTCTTATGAGCTCATAAGAGACGTCATCGTCGGTAGCCATGGCAGGCTTCAACACCCTCCCAGTACCCTCACTCTCATTTTCAGAGTCCGTCTCCTCACTAGGTAGGGACTCGGCGTCCGTCGACACACGGTCCTGTTTGATGTTTGCAGCCACATCAGAAGAGCTCGGAACCTGACCACCGAGACTTCTCTTGCGGAACCTCTCCTTGGCGCACCTCAGAACAGCAGCAGAGATGACCTCTTCCAGCTTGGAACTAGGCACCTGCCTCTCCACACGCCGAAAAGTCAACGCCTCATCCTCATCCTCTGTCCTCTTCATGAAATCATCTGGGGGCATCAGCTGTGTACTGAGTGGCCATGCCGTCCAGGACCTGGGTGGCTCCCACGGCTTCGTGTGTACAGCCTGACCCGATCCTGCTTCGAGGCCCTATTCCTCGAGCAAACGAAGATGAAAAATGTCAGCTGTAAATTCTAAGATGCTTCCTGTCCTCTCCCTGTTCTCTCTCACGATCTCGCAACACACACCTGGTCTTCGCCCGATGCTTCAGCGTGTAGAGAGCGCGCAGGCAGATGCTTCAGCGCAAAGGCATTATACAGATGCACCGACAGGTCCTGGTTTTGCAGCCGCTCGAGGGCGTTGTAGGTGAGGCGGTCCTCTTCTGTCAGGGCCCGCCAGCTCTGCGGTGGACCGCGCCAGCGGTTTGGCCGCGAGGCGAACAGGTTTCCTGAGTCCTCAGACTGGATTTCTGAGGTGCTCTTGTCCCATTCGCTGCTGTCGTCATCTTGTGAACTCGCCATGATGGATTGTGTGAGAGTTTATGTTTGTTCTGCTTGGTTTTTGGTAGTTGAAGAAGGGTTTACAGTGGCTACTGAGTGACGGCGGCCCGCTAAGCCTAGGGTTTTAGTGGCTGGGGCTGGTACTGTAATACTTCGAAAAGGGAACCTCGACAGCATGAATGACAGAAGTAGGCACAGATTATTGAAGGAAAAAATAGAAATAAATTAGTGCAGCAAGAGAAGTACTGTGGCGATTTGAACAAACAAAAGACTCTATAGAAAGATGACGCGGCAAATGTGATTTCATTATTGGTATTCTCTGAGAATGCATAGTCTACGCCTTCTTGCCCATCTGCTTTTCAATCTTTCTCCTCTTAGCCCGCAGCTTCTCGTCCTCGGCGCTCTTCTTCTTGTTCGTGTACTGCATCTGCTCAAACAGCTTCCTCTTCTTTTTACTGAGCATACCCTTGGCCCGTTCCAGATCCTCGGCCTCCTCCTTGGCCTTCTTCTGTACGGCCTTGCGGGCCTCCGCCTTCTTCTTATCCCCGGGTTTTTTTTGTTGAGGCTTGACGTGCTTGCCCGTCAGCTCTGCCTCCAGCTCGCGTTGTCTCTGCAGCGCGGCCGATTCCTCCTCATCCGACTCTTCGCCCTCCTGATCTTCGTCCTCCTCTGCCCCGGAGAGTCCTCCGAATTCTCCATTCTCCTCATCCTCGTCCTCGGCGACATCCATGTCATTCTCCTCGTCGTCGTCGTCTTCCTCCTCATCCGGCTCTTCTTCGCTGTCCGCCAGCCTCTCAGCCTCAGTCTGCTGTTCCTCCAGCGTCATGGTAGGATCGTACTGGCCCTGGACTGGCTTGACGAAGGGGCTCAGGTGAGGCGGGAGCTCGGCACCTGGCGCATACAGATTCGGGTCTTTCATCTCCTCGTCATTGATCGAGTCCCACACCCATTGAGGCTGGACATATATCCGCCCCGGCACTCTTTGGTTTGGCGCAAGCTTCTGTGCGGTCTGGTTATCGTCCCCATCACCATTTGCCTCCACCACTGCCTGGATGAGCGGGCGGTCAATGATCTGGTGTGTTATGGACGGGTCAAGCTCGTTGGTGGTGAAGGCACCCTCGCCCAACACGGCGTCCCAGCCTATACGCTTGCACCCAAAAGCCCGTAGTATGAACTCAAGTGGTTGGCGTGGCGTCTCACGACCGAGGAAGAACGTGCATTTCGAGAACAGAGACGCAGGGTCGTTGGTGCTGTATGACGGTTGCAGGAGGACATCGCCGCCCTCGACCGCGGGCTCGAACTTGTCGATAGCATCTGTGGCTTCCTCGACATCTGCGCTCTCGTTTGCGTCATCTGCCGTCTTGTTGTCGCCATTCGTCTCGCCTTCACGCATCGACTTGACCAGCTTGTTGACCTCGGCCTGCACCTTGGGGTCCGGGCCGTGCTCGCTCTCGCCGTTTGTCAACTGCTTTGGCTCGTCTGACTTTGCTGCTATGTTGACGCCTTCCAGGGTGAAGGCACCAAGCTCTCCGCCTTCGTCATCCTTGCTTTTGTCGAACTTGGGCGGGTACTTCAAGCCAATCGACGTGTAGAGTCTGTAGTTGACGAAGCCTAGCAGGGTCATGTAGAATTCCACAAAGGTGCCCATGATCCTGAAATCAACGTCTCCGACCACCCTCTGGTTGAACTTGTAGGGTACCAGCCACAGCACGTCCTCGCCCATGATGTTCGCCTGGTAGTATATGCCTTTGATGGACAAGAAGGATTTGCGCAGGCTGTTCGACACGATCAAGAAATGTTCGAACTCGAGACACAGACGCTCGCATCGGGCGATCATCTTGGCAGGGACAGTAGAGGTCGATGGCAGATTGGCGAATAGGAACAGCATAGACAGGCAGTCATCGAGGTCCCTCACAGCATCAACGAAGGTCGGATAGCGCTCCCTGATGACATGATCGAGAGTGTAGCGAGGCTTGCCCGTCTTTTCTGGGTTCGAAGCATTGCGCTCGAGGCGGGCGGCGTCACCAACATCACCGCGTCCGAGAGCACGGGAGATCTTCTTCTCGAGGGCCTTCTGGTCGCGAAACTTCTGGAGGAGAGGCTCGTGGAGGAGATACTGGATGTCCTTGGTGTAGTAGAAGGTGGTGGAGGGTGTAGAGTTCTTGGACACCTTCTTCTTGTCCCTGGGCTCGCGCGGGTAGATGCCCTTCCAGATGCACAGCTTTCGGAAATCGGGCAGGCTGAGTTGCAGTTTCTTCACAGCCTGAGTCCGAGAAATGAAGTTCTTGGCGTTACCAGCTTCGCCCTTCTTCTTGATGCGACCCATCTTGACAATCGGTGTCGTAAAGGTGATGTGAAGAAGCTGGGTACTGGCAGAGTTTGGTCGGGAAACGGAACCGCCCGCCAAAACTCGCTGCATGCGCTTCACTTCTTCTTCTCTCGAACTTTTTTTCTGCGGCCGACTTTTTTCTGCCACCGCCGAGCCTAGACAGGCTAGCGTCTCAAGTTGTAGTGGGGGTAAACAGGGGTCCCATCATCTGGGGCAGGGGGATTCCCAAGTACTCGCTACGGCAGGCAATAGTTGTTATTGGCTTTAGGGATGACACCCTGGCCGGCGACAAGTCGGACTCAGCTTCATCTTGTCCTGGACAGACAATTCTGGTGAAAGACAGCCCCTCTCTTGACTCGGCAATGGACACAAGATGAATGCCGATTTCTCGAGCCTGAAAAGGCCCCAGGGTCTGTTCCTGGCTGCTGCTGCCCTACGGCTTGCCCTCTTCTTCTTCTTTCCTGGCCTACCAGAATTGGTTGCAGGCCGTGTTGAGGTTTCGACGCCTGTCAACAGCTTCAAGAGACGTGCGTAATCCCTCGAGCTAGAGATAAACCCAGACACTAATATTTCTCCCCCACTCTGCCTCTCTATAGTACAAGAAGGACTCTTCCTCTACAATCACAATGTGTCACCTTACGACGGGGGTGTCTACCACCAGGCGCCGCTCCTTCTGCCGCTGTTCTCCCTACTTCCGAGCTTCGCGTCTCTGCCCGTATTCACATACCTGCTGTACATTGCTGTGGACATATGGAGCGCCGATGCGCTGATGACAATTGCAAATTCTGGAGAGGCTGTGTGTTCTGCGCTCTTCACCTCGCCGCGCAAGGACAAGAGATGGAGTGGGCTTATGGTTGCAGCCCTGTGCGTCTTTTCCTTCAGCTGCGAGTATGAATTCGGATTACTGACGAGCCGTACTCCAGCTTCTTGTTCAACCCTTTCACGATCGCGACATGTATCGGCAGGCCAACGACCGTCTTCACGACCTGCGCCATCCTCCACGCCATCTCCAACGCTGTTACAGGCGCCCCATTCAGTGCTCTGATTGCCATGTCGTTCGCCTCGTACCTGTCCATGTATCCGCTTCTACTCTTACCGCCCTTATCTCTCTTGGCGTATGATCGGTGGCAGCCGCAAGAGAAGAAGCAACCGTTCAAGTTTGCAGCATCTTGTGTCGGCGTCGCGGTGGTCACCATTGCAGTGTTGTTTCAAATGTCCTACTTCATCACGGGCTCATGGGAATTCCTCTATTCCACATACGGCATTCAGCTTACCCTAACCGACTTGACGCCCAATGTGGGCCTTTGGTGGTATTTCTTCATCGAAATGTTCGACTCGTTTCGATCCTTCTTCTTGGCCGTCTTCTGGCTACATCTGTCGTCCTACGTTGGGGCCCTGAGCGTCCGCATCCGCAGACAGCCGTTGTTTGTCATCACACTCCTTCTTGGGATCTTTGGCATCTTCAAGCCCTACCCAAGCATCAGCGACACGTCGCTCTTCTTGGCCCTTGTTCCCCTCTACAGACACGTGTTTCCTCTCATGCGGTACACATTCGTCAGTGCTGCAACGATATTATACTCGACCTGTCTCGGACCTGCCTTCTACTATCTATGGGTGTATGCCGGCAGCGGAAACGCGAATTTCTTCTACGCCATCACCTTGGTGTGGAGTCTCGGCCAAAGTCTGCTCATTAGCGACCTCACTTTCGCGGTGCTACGAGACGAGTGGGAAATCGAGAGGCCGGAGATGGTGGGCAAGGAGATTAGACAGATATAAAAGACTTTCCATACCTGCCCAGCACGTGTAAGGCAGGACAATTAAGCAGCAGACAATGTCATCCTTGTGCTTTCGCCAAAACGTATGATTATAAGGTATGGTCGAGTCATCGACATTGCTTGACAAGATCATTACCATTGCCTTCGCATGTCTACAAGGCTGCTCCGTGATTAATTCAGGCGAAGCGCACCTCGGTCAGGTTCACATAAAGGGACAATAGTCCGAGCAACGGGAGAGGCCTCTGCAGCCCCGCGCGTGCTTGAGGGTAAGTTGATGGCGATCAAGGTCGAGAAGGCTCAGATCAGGCGGGAAGTCCTGTTCTAGCCCTATCCAGGGAGTACCAACTTGAAGAGAAGAATGCATAATGTTCATTAGTGATTTTTTTTGCGTAAAAGGAGCCTTGGAGCCGAACGGCAGGTCGCCATTTTATACTATGAAGCAGCTCAAAACCCATCGACATCTCTGGTCCCGGGTATACACTCCTAGCAACCGTAACATCAAGCGCAGTTGAAGGACAATTCGATGTGCCATATTGAACTGCTCCTATACAACTTTGATCTGCCGAAGAAGCTGGTACATCGGAGGGTACAGTAAGTCGTAAGTATCCCAGGTATTCATATTTCTACACCATATTAGCGAATAAGAAAAGGAGTCAAATTCGACCTGAAGACTGAAGTAATGGAAGTTCCAGCGATGTGTCTAATTATCTGGCTCTATCCCAGCTCCCCGGTACCAGGAGCAGGTCGTGGTCACTAGCCAGCCACAAGCCCGTTTTTCGGCTTTCTCTTTGCGTCCTTCCACACTTGGCACACGGCGGCGACGACATGCATGCTATTTACCGAATTACATTTTCACAGCTCCATTTACGTATTTGTAGCGTCCTATCAACCAGCCACTTGTTGAGAACTTTCCAAGGTTTTGGAGATCGATAGACTCGTGGACCACAAATGCAGGTCGAAAGTTTATATCAACTAAGTTCGCACAAGCCGATATTTAATTTAAAAAAAAAAATCAAGGTCTTCTTGCTTATTATATCAAGTTGATACGTCAAGAGATTCGAGAAAAGGCGTGTTCGTGAGACGACCTTGATTCTCGAACGATTTCACGGAGCTTTGTTCTTGGCCTATCATGGGATCCCAACAAGCGGACAAGCACACATTCATGCCCAGGTTCATGATAATGAACCGCTTAATAATGAACAACGTGTCATATTATATCTGAAATATAGAAATGGGAAATACCTAAAGCCCTGAGCCATATCTGGAGCCAAACTACTAGGTTCTCTTCTGTAATATGACATCGACTCCTAGGAGTGTAAAAGTAAAACAGCCTACGAAATGCGCCACCCCCCCCCCCGACCCTCCTTTTGGAGGGCGGGGACGTTTTTTTCATGCATGCAGGCTGCACAACACCTAAATTTAGCTTCAGGGGCTGCATATTAGTCTCGGCAAGTAACGTGATAAGTATACCTGAGCTCAAGAGATCATATTGCCTTACAGCACAGATAAGTTTAGGCTTCGGTGTGAAATTGAGCACCGGTTATCAACCATGAATAAGTGTATGCCTAGATTTTGCTCTCGGCAATACATGAAAAAACATTATTCAGAAAATTGGCAGTAGTGTTTATGTCCATCGTATTCCCTTTATGTAATTTAAATATGCAATCATGACTGCTGGCTATGCACAATTTGAAGCCCTTGGAAATATGAAAGTGTTTATATACAAGCAGAACAGATAAACCCCGGGATATCAGGTAGGCGCCTTTCAACACAAAAAGGAAGGGGAAAAAACCAAAATATCGCTCATCACCAGAACCAGGCTAGGTCAAGTTCATGAGAGAAACTCATTTGGCACATACAAGGGCATCGAATCCTCCCACATGGAGTCGGTCAGCATCTGCTTATTGCTGCCGTCCTTGTCCATGATCATGATCTGGCCGTAGGGCTGGAAGGTGTCGTCGTACAAGGCACACTCGTCGCGGAAGCCGTACATGCCCGAGTTGTAGAGGATGCGGTTGTCCGAGGTCCAGACAGCGTGGGCATCGTTGGCGCCGCTGGTGGTGAGCTTGGTCTCTTCGGTGCCGTCCGGGTTGATGGTCCAGACGTCGTAGCGATCGGCGTACCAGCGGCCGCCCATCTCCTCGGTCCAGTTGCTGTTGCGGGCAAAGACGATCTTGGTGCCGTCGGGGGACCAGCCTGGGGTGGTGTCCCAGCCGTAGGTCAGGTTGGTGATGGCGCCGGTGGTGATATTGAGGATGCGCAGGCCAAGGGGACCGTCGTCTCCGTTCCAGCCACGGTAGACGAGGGCATCGCTCGTTGGGGAATAGCTGGGGAAGCCGATGTTGTGGACGCCGTCTCCAGTCAGATACTCGTAGGTGGAGCCGTTGGCGGTGGCGCGGTACAGGTAGGCAGGGTAGTCGGCGCGATCGAAGAACCAGTAGCCAATACCAAAGGCGGCCCACTCCTCGGTGGGGGACCAGGTAGGCTGGAAGGATCCTGCCAGACCCTCAGCGACGAAAGTCTCGTCGACGATACCACCGTCGAAAGAGCTGAAGATGAGCGTCTCGTTGGTGCCGTCGGGGTTGCTGCTCACGACGTTGGACGTCCCGTTGCCGGTCTGCTTGGCCGTGTACAGGAGCTTGCCCGTCTTGGAGAGCTGGGGGAACACGTCCATGAAGCGTGCCTCCCAGCCGTCCTGCCAGCTGTAGATGGGCTTCTCGAGAGGGCGGATGTCCCAGCCAGTACGCTCGTAGACGATCTGGGTGCCATCGGGAGACCAGCTGGGGTTGCGGACGGACTGGATAAACTGCTGGTGGGCCGTGGTGTACGAGGTGTAGTTGATGCCCTCGTCGGCGACACCCTTGACGAGGTATCCGATGGTCGAGTTAGAGACCCAGGAGGGCGACAGCTTGACGCCAGCACCAGAGGTGTGGTACACCACGTCAGTGCCCGTAGCGAAGTCGACAGAGGCAATCTGAGACGTGGTCGAGTTGACGGTATCGATTCGGTGGGCGTTGTAGGTGTTCTCGCGGGTGATCTCGTAGTATGCAATACGAGAACCATCAGGAGACCACGCAGGGGAGCCCAGGGTGTAGCCTTCCTTGCTGACCACCTGCCTGAACCCAGTGCCGTCTGGCTTGATCACGTAGACCGACAGCTCCTGGGTGTGCTCCCAGCCGGTGCCGTTGCTGTGGCCTGTCCAGTCGGTGTTCCTGTCGGAGGAAAAGAGGATCCACTCGCCATCAGGCGACCACGAGGGACGGAAGTGGCTATCAGGGCTGTCCTCGGTAGGCTTGCCAACCGTGTCGGGCGTGTTGGTCAGGTTCTTAGCCTCGCCAGTGATCAGGTCCTTGACCCAGATATTGGCCACGTAGTTGTTGGCCGTGGAGACATAGGCCAGCTTGGTGCCATCAGGCGAGAGGACACCATTGTTCTCAAAGGAGGGGGAAGCAATCAACGACCTCATGCCAGTGCCGTTGGTGCTGATCTGGTAGATATCGGCGTTGCCATCCACCCTCTCGCTGGTGAAAATGACAGACTTGCCATCTGGCGTGAAGTGGGCCTGGTACTCGAAGACGGACGAGTTGGAAGGCAAGAGCGCCCTCTCGTTGCTGCCGTCCGCGTTTGCTATATACAGCGTAGACGCGGAAGGTCCAATGCGGTTCCTGATACTAGTGGTTAGCCTTGTGCCCTGATGCGAGGGAAAGAGCTGTTTTTGAGTTTGTATGAGGCAGGCATGATGAACGATCAAAGTGAAAATGCAGTAGGGCAGGTTAGGTCTGACCAATCCCGGACCAGACACCAGTCACCAGACAATAGTGTAAACCTTCTTCCAACACAAAAAGCGTAACTTACATGAAGAAGACACCCTTCTTGCCTTCAGCACGCTTCCCCAGATCTGCCTTCCGCGACTCTATGCCCTTAGTGTTCAATTCGGACCGGGCCGCAATCTGCTCAGCATAGGGACATGCTGCCAAGGCGTTTTGAGCAGCCAGGCCCAGCAGGGCCAATGTCGTTGACGGGCGCATGATCGTGCTTTGTTGCCTTCCGTCTGAACAATTCGAGGGTAGGCTCTCTTGCCCCAGGTAAAGCGGATCTTGATCGACAACAAAAGAGTGAGTGCTGTCTCTCCCCTGGGGAAGATCACCATCAAGATCGGGATCAATGCCTAGGTATATATTTCTTCGCCTCCAGCTCCGGCCGTTGAACGCTTTTCCTATTTCCCTCCCATCTCGCCTCCACCGACTTGTCCGAGCACACCTCGGAGAAGCTGCCTCGCGGTTCATAATTTTCACCCGGGGTCAAGATGAAGGATGGGGCCCCCCTGTGGATCACCTATAGGAAGCCGTGCCTTGTGCTACTCCCCCTCCAAGTTAAGCACAGCCTGCACAGCAAAAACGCAAGCACTAATCGAAAGCACATCGCCGCCATGGCCCCTTCCTACCCCCTCCGTTCCCCTTGTGGCATCCTATACCGCAAGTCGGCGTCCCAAGCCAAATGTATCAAGGCTCATAGGAAGCGAGATAGGCGGATCCCGGGCCCTACCTAATAGGGGCAAATTCCCCTTGCCAACCATGTTTGTATCGAAGCTCCTGCGCAGCCACGTTGGGTGACCCTTCCGCCTCCATGTTCGTTGCGCAGATCGTCAAGGAGGGATCAGGGCGAATCAGGAGCTTTGAATTGCAATAGCCTCTGTCCGGGTTGCGATAGCATCAGCTCCTTCGCTCCCCCATCGCTAGAGCATCTTCGCCTCGCATACTACTAATGTCATAGTACACATAAGGAGCACAGGTGGGCCCCCTGATCTTTTCACCGAGTTCGTGCCCACCCCGGAGTGCTGCCACGCATTAATGGGTTGAACATTTTCGTCACGGCTTTTGCTTGTACTAGAGCAATGACGGTCTCTGCGACTGGACAAGGAAGCTCGGTTCAGCTATGGGGCCGTGGCGGAGCGCAGTGGGTGAAGAAGATAGGATACCGTTGTGGGCTCTAGTGACGGGCGGATTCTAGTTCTTCGGCAGTTTGTTCGTCTAGGGAGTACTTGGGCGTTCCGGGGAATGGCGGGAGGATGACGGTAGTGGGTTCTGTTAGGAGCAGAAAGGTACGGGCCACAGTTCAGCGTTGAACAGATCGTAGTCTAAAAAAACGGTATGCAGTCCATCGCACTGCAAACTAAAGTAGGACATAAGCATTGTCAGGGAAGTTTAAAAAAAGAAAGAAAGAAAGAAAGTCAAATTGATATGCATGCACGCCTTCGCCTACGTAAGCGGCCAGTTGTGGACGTTTGTCCCTGAATTATGTCCATTGCATATGCAGCCATTTAGCCTAACGAAGATAATAGAACTTGGATCTCCTAATTCGCACTATACCACGTACGCTGCCACGCGGGCTGCATTGCTTATATTTCGGGGGTTGGTGAAAATTCTGGAGTTACATACGCCACCAATTTCGGACTGCCGCATCATAGATCCCTACCCCGGCCGCTTGTCCCAACGCTCACGGGTATTTCATTTTAAACTTATTTGAACATCTTGCGGGGAAAGGATATCAATCCTTCACGTTGTAAACCAAACGAAGCCTGACCGAAATCGAATTCATTAGGCCATCCTCTCTCTTCCTTTCCTGCGGCAGTGCTCTGTGACAAAGTGAGGACATGTAAAAAAGAAAAGAAGAGGACTGTGCGGCCGCGTAATTGTTTCGAGCATCGTGGCTAATTATGATCTACTGCCATGTTCCCTACTACTACCTAGTATTACGTAGCGCATGTGTGGGGCCTTTGACTCTTGTGTGCGGATTTACTGCGGGAAACAAACAGCAGCATCTTTACTGGGCAAGCCCTGGCCCTGGGTGGGGGACGACAAGCAACCAAAAAACGTCCTGTCCACTTTTGCCAGCTGGTAAAATGGGGAAAGGCAAGAGCCAAGGATTCCTAAATGTACGTAGTACATATAGTAATTACTCCAAGGAAACGTCCTCCATAGATCTGGCAGCAAAATTTCCCTCGGATATATCGGCCGTTCAGCAGGTCGCCGCCGCCAAGCCCTTTACCATAGCGTGCAAAGTACTATATTCTGCGTGACATCCCTGGCCTGTCTGGGGACTTCCCGTAAATAAAACTGCCAAGCTTGGTAGAAATGCAACATGCCCTCCCGGTCCTGCGGGCCCCTTCACACTCCCCACCCCATCCCCTTCCCAAATCCAAAGAAGGGCGCGCGGCTGACGCGCGAGGGGATCTGCCAGACCCGAGATATCAACGGCGTTAAGCATCGCCACCTTGGACGAACACCCGTGTCGGCGATACGACCACGGCCCCGCCTGCACCCAGAGATCCGGATTGATTTGTTCTGGAAAACAAGTCTTGGCAGGGCCGGCGGATCCTCCGGCGCTGGCCTAGGAGTGCGCGCGGCCAAACAACAACGATAATGCATGAGCAGCCAGGGGCCCACTTTTTGTGTTCATGCCTGTCCAGACCATGGTGAAGATCTTGCTTCAGCTCTGTTCTCGTGGCGAAGCACCCACGAGGTGGATATAAAGGCTGCCGAGAAGCCGATTGCCACGGTTCCTGAGGGCTCGCCGAGCGATATATGGATCGATCCAGACGTCATGTAAGTAATGCAAGAAACATGATACGTCCAAGAGTCCAGCGTTCAAGCCCAACCACCAGCCCGCCTCATTATGTGTGAAACCCAAACACGCGGCCCGGCATGTGTTTGTGAACACCGCCACGGCTCTTGGCATCATACGACATGGTAGTTGGCCTGCATTTACCGCCTCGTACCACACGAGCAAGAGCACAGGTATGCAGAGGGCTCAGTTGCCTGTCACGACACAGCCCGCCAGCGAGAACTTGTTGTGCTCCGCAGCTCGACAATTGGGAAAGGGATATCTGGCGGTGAGCGTGACATCACCTTTACAATGAATCAAGACATCTTGGTCGAACGGCGAGGTCCGTTCTTGAGACTCAGGGCAGACTGGCCAATGCTTACTGACGACGGAGCTCAAAAGTGTCAACGAACGTATCCGGACAGTAAGTATGAAGTCATGTCTCAATCTTTGACGTTGTGGCTGACTCGTCACCTTTATCAGACCTTATCGTCTGGCATCGAGGTCGTCAGGAGTCAAATGTCTCGTGACTCTCCTCTACCCGCTGGTGGCCCTCATCAATCGCCACCTCTGCTTCTCTTTTCCTTGATGAAGCCAAGGATGTTCTCCCGGCTCAGAATTGTCTGTGCCTATCGAGAAAGCGCGGTCAGGCTGCTTCCCTGTCATGTTCCCCTGTATGGTCTGCTAGGTCGGGAACAACTTGCCAGGTCAAGCTTCTTTTCGGCTCATTCAGAGCAAGATTGAGAACGGGTTGCCCATTTATATATCAATCTTCATGAGAGATCGAGCGGCAGCCTCCTGCAGCCGCAACACAATCATGACACTGATATGACTGCTACCGATCCCGAACCGCTGGTATGTCAAAAAGTAAGAGCGACTCATCAAGTATTGCGTGGCGGAAGCGGTGCGTCTTGAGAACGTTCAAACTTCTGAGGGCCGAAATTGGGTCTAGGTCTCGGTCGCAAGTGCGCGTCTGCCGGCTCAGCATGCACCCTACAATCCTGGACAACATTTTGTCGCTCACAGAATATGCTGCTATGATACTAGGAAAAGCGTTGTGCACCTGAACCAAGCAGAAGACCAACACGCACCGCCAAGTGAAATGACATCATCGCCGCTCCAATGGGATGCTAGTCTAGATCCGTTACATAGCTGATGTATTACTGGAAAGCAAAATACTATCTGTGTGCTACATGATGCCTGTGCCCAGGTGGATTCCCTGTCTTCATATTTTTGGCTGACCTCGTTTCTTGGGTTTTTATAGAGACAGATGAGATTGTCTATGGTATTTCTAAATGAGCAAACAGGTGTAAAGGCACTTATTACCGTGTCAGAGCATAGGGAATTCATACTTGAATACAGGCCTAGATTACACACATTCTCAGCAAATACGCCAGAAGAAGAGGAGAAGGAGAGGGGAAAGGGTAGGCTCTGGAAAGGACAGTCGAGTTCCACAATTCAAGTCTTTATAATAAGCGAATGTAGATCAATATTGACTGCTGAGATGAGTGAATACAGGTTGTGATTGCATGTCTAAGACAGAAAGCCTCTTTTGACTTTTGTGGGAGACAATGGAATGTCGGTGTCTGAAAAGTGACATGAATTGTTGTAAGTAGAAGGTAGTACTTTGGGATGCAGTGTACCAAGTATATGCGTTTAGGACCAGCATGTGACGGTCTCTAATCCTGCTGAAGCTGCATAACCAGAAGTCAAGTGGGCAGGTGGGGTACCAAATTCACACTATGGAGGAGGCGTGCTATGTAGGGGGCCGACACATGGATGACATCTGACAAGTTTAGATCAGGGTTTAGGACCCTTGCAGCGCTCAGAACCCTGGTTTGCCCAGCGTGCTCAGGTCAAATGCTCAAATGTTGGGGCGGCACTGGTCTGTGCCGACGGCTCCCCGACGTCGTTGCACTCAGGCTTCATTTACCCCCCCCGATATCCAAAAGCTGCCGGCCCAACCCCCCTTTACGCAAACACTATACCAAACACGCTGGCTGAACCCCTCACGCCGCCAGCCAACTGCAACACAAACTCCCCTACCACGTGCCTACCTGGCTCTCGCGTACGAGCGATCTGCAGACAAGGTGCGGTGGCCCGTCGTGGTGAGTGGTGAGTGGTGAGTGGCTTGCCAGCAAGCTAACCAGCCAGCCCAGCATTTCATCTTCTGCCGCGAGCGTCGCCATTTGCCACCCACGCCAGCCTCGGGATCGCAATTCCATCGATCAGAACCTCTTCAGTGCCCACAAGATCGGCTGCGACGACAAGAACTTAATTCAGCAAGTTATTGCACAAGATGTCTCTCACCTCAACACCTCACATCCTCTAGAGCGTTTCCACTGCTGCCGCCCACGCCACCTTTTTGGCATGTGAAGAAAGGCTCGAGATGACGGAACACGATGCCGGTCATCAGCAGAACGACCTGTTACGGCCCCCTGGGCATCGATACCCCTCCCCCTCCACCTCCCGCCTTCGAGATCTTCATGACGCTCCGGGAAGTCCAGAGACCGGCGGGTCGAGCCATTCCGGCAGCCTTCTAAACAGCACCTGGACCAATGATGCAACTCTCGCCCAGCGACCCTCCCACGATGGTTCACTCGATGACGCCCACGCGGACGAACGCCATGCCAGGGATCACAGGAGCTCTCGCCGCTCGAATAAGCCACAGTCGCACAAGCACAAGTCGACTGGCGCGTTCCTCCTCTCGGATCCCTTTGACGAGCCAGGTGTAGACGACCTTCGTCCTCGCAAGACCAGAGGCCGGGCGATGGGGGACAAGAACAAGGAGACGACGCCAAGGCACAGCCATGAGCATGTGCACGGTACCAGGCAGTCAGGAGTCGGTCTAGGTCTTCCGCCAGATCTTAAGAAGGGGAACGGCTCTGCAGCACAGTCACCAGGCACACCCTCGGGGCACCTCGGGACGGACAGAAGGTCGGCAGAGCTGCTACAGGTCAGCCCGGATATGGCTTCCTCGCATTCGTCGCCGTCCTCTGTGGACATGGACTCAACCCAGATCGTGAGCATGGCGCTGAACCTGAGCGAGGGTCGGCGTCTTGCGCAGAGGAGGATCATGTCTCAGACCTTGCCTCCCAGGCTCGCGCCTCTCCCTACGGATAATACCGTGGCCGGCACCCTGAGACAGCAGCTACAGCAGCAGAGGAGGATGTCAAGGACGGCATCACCGGGTCACGAGAAAGGATCTGGCGGGAGAGCAGTCTCGAGCGGCAAGTCAGCTGTCGTGCTGCAGCCGCCCTTTGAGCCTACGGCCACAGAGGGCAGCTACCAGTACAACTTTTCAAGTTCGACGTGGGCAAGGGCGCAGAAGGCCAAAGACTACATGGAACTTCTCGCACAGTACCGCCGGGTTCTTGACTTGCTCCCGCCACTGAAACCGAACTCACTCTCCAAGGTGTCCACCAGCGAGCTCTCGCCTTCTATGCCCATGAGTCTAGACACCGTCAACGCCACGGGGCAGATAGGTCGTCCATATGACCCCCTGCAGTACGTCAGAAATCGAAAGGTTAGGGCACGAGAGAGGCAGACCATCGATGGTGAGAGCCAGGGCTTTGGTGATGTGAGCAGGGTTACCGACTGGGTGGACGATGTCGCCAAATGGGTTGCGACTCGCCAGGTCCGAACACCAGGGAGCGCAGCTCTGCCTCCGTTCTCTAGTGCAGATGTGTTCTCCATGGACACCTCGCCATCTACCCACGTGTCTCGGTCGGCAGCTCCGGTCATGAAATCGAAGCGACCCAGGAATGACTGGATGATTGAGCCGGCAGACATGCTAGCCGACATCTATTGGCTGGAGCAAGATGATCATAAACGACTTGTCGAGGATCGACACTGGCGGCGCGTTTTTCCTCAGGACGCCGATTTATACCGGCCACTATCCCGCTCTACGAATGATGCGTCGCCAGCACTTGGGCTCACATCCTCACCCGGCCAGCAGGCTATTGAAACAGCGGAGCATTTGTCTGGAAAAACTCATGGTGAAGCCAAGGCGCACAAAGGAGTGTCCGACCATTTTTCAAGCAGCACACGTGGAAAGGCCCGCCAAAAGCTGCAAGAGATAAGAGGATTTCACCGCCACAGCGCAGCGCATGGCGATAAGCACCACCACCACAGCCGTCTTCGAGGCCGGAGTGATTCTACGTCAAGCTCTTCCAGTTCGGACAGCCAAGATCGCAGCCGGAAGAGCATGTCTGGAGACCCAGACAGAGACATACTTGAGAAGCAGATGATGGAGATGATGGCCAGGGAAGCTCAAGAGAATAAAGAAGATGACCTGAGACTTGCGCAGGAGCCGGAGCTTACACAGCTCAGGGCTCAGCCATCGGATATCGGTAGCCAACCCCAAGTTACCCCTCCGGACTCAACAGTCGTCAGTCGTCAACCCAGCCGCAGAGAATCACGGATCGATACAAGCGATGCCGACGAAAAGAAGTCTATTGTTGGGTCAGGTGCAGCATCCCCCCAGCGTTTCGGCCGAGAGAGCCTGGAAGTGCCTCCCTTTCAGCGGGGACGGAGGATGTCCATCGGCTCCGAGTCTTCTGCACCGAACTCACCTGACATCCGAACCTCGCGTCGGGATAACTACTTCATCCCCGGCATTGGTGCAGATCTGTCACCAGCCTCTAGTAGGGCTGGCTCGCCTTCGAGAAATCCACTGTCAAGGGTCAAGCAGATCTTCCGTGACCGCAGTCGAGACCGAGCTCCGGAGCGCTACCATGAACCCTTGTCGAGCGAGAAGGAGAGCTCAGCAGAGTTTGTGTCTTCAAACCCCTCCAGCAGGATTTCCAGTCCTCCTGAAATGTTCGACAAGTGGCAGTCGCACTCGAGGACCAACTCTGTCGGACCAGACCTGAAGCTTACCCCACGGAACACAGGAGATAGTCACAAGTCTCATCGCAAAAACAACAGTATCCGACTGGATCCAGGAGCTGGTCTCCGAGGCCTCTTCAAGGGGCCTCGCATCGACAGTGTCCTGAAGTCTGGGGTCTCGAAGATGAGCGAGTTGCTATGGAAGAAGGAATCGGAAGCAGAAGATTCTGACTCTTCAACATCGCTATCAGGTGAATCAGACGATGAAACCCGCGGTAGGCGCAGGCACCCAAACTCGCTATCTCCCACACCTTCCTTGAAAGATCGGGCCGGCCAGGCGAAGTATGAAAGACACTACTTGGATGTCATGCCGCCTTTTGTGCCTTCGTCAGAACACAGAGACAACTACCATAACCGTAGTGACTCTCTGTTTGCACCACTCTCGAAGCCAGCCAGCAACCGGTCCACTCGCTTCGAAATATTGAGGCCACCGCGGATCGACATCTCGATCGCTTCCGACACGCCTGATCCACGAGACCAAACAGCAGCGGACCAGTCTGATACCAAAACCCGTTCGGACCGCGCTCATGAGGCTGAGAATAACGGAAATAGACGGCCGAGCCTTTCAATACGCCCACCCAGTGCGCGTAGGTTATCAGCAGAGAGCCGCCCCTTCTCTTTGGCCGACAAGAGCTTCTCGTCTGATCATGCCCCCATCTCGAGACGCGAGGTCGCCCGCCTCCGCGCCATGGTCCTTAGCTCTGGCGTCATGGCCATGGAAATATCCCGCCGAGCCCACCAGCCTACGACCTTGACACCCAGCGCATCCAGTGAAAGCGTCCCAGTCCTTCAGGCCCTCGGGAACAAGATTTCGTGGCCCGAGATTGCCTCCCTAGCCCCTGAAGACCAACGCGACGAGCTTCTCTCCCAGCCTGTCTCGCAAGCCGACCTGTTCCCAGTGACGGCTGACGTCCTCCGCACAGCTATCCGCTCCTCGCGTGAGAACTGGCAGTCCGAGGCGGATTCGTTCAAGCACCACACCCGGACTGAGCTGATTGAAGGCCGCATCGAGACCCTCCGCGCGCGTATACAGCTCGACCTGAGCTCCATGACACGTGCTGCTGCAGAGGAGGCGGACGAAGTTGGCGGGGACCTGGTGGATGGGCAGAGGCTCAAGGTGAAGGTTGTGGTGGACGGCATCGACAAACTCTCTCGGCGACGGCGGCGGCGTTTTCGCTGGGTCAGGCGTGCGGGCTGGCTGGTGGTCGAGTGGGCGCTGGTCGGTTTTATGTGGTATGTGTGGTTTGTGGTGATGATTACGCGAGTCGTCCTCGGCATCGGCAAGGGTTTCGTGGGGGGAGTCAGGTGGTTGCTGTGGCTGTGAGGAAGGGCCTCCACTGCCTTGGTGACACGTTCTCGCTTCTTTCTTTGGTCAAGTTGTTATATCCCACTATGGTCTATCATATCTATCATAGCCGCGGAGTTGGATCAGTGTGTTTGCTTTTCTTTTCTTTTCTTTTTTAATTCGGTTCCCTTTGTCTTACCGTTTTCAACACATCACCAGAGGCAGAGCAAAGCAAAGCAGGGGCAGACTGGCTTCTCGTGTAATCTCGCGCTTGTTTTTGAACATCCTTCTTCTTGCCTTTTGCTTTCTTTCGGTACTGATTCTCACAGGCACCTTGATACCCCCGAAAGGCTCATTTGTACTTTGAGTTTCTTCTCTTTGATTTAATTAGGTAGTAATCTCTACATTTGCTCACAGGGCCGAACAAAAGGGATCTTGCTGCTGGGGAGGCTGGGTTGGGAAACGGGGAACGGTGGGTAAAGGAAACATGGTAAGGATGGCGGGGGGATCAAATAGTAACTTACAATTAACAAAATATCACAATTACCCTATTTGCTATCAATGTTGAATTTGTGTCGATGCTGTGTTGTACAGAAAGCATTGTCCGCTTCATTTTCTCCTCTGTGGGAACCTACTTACCCAACGACCTCTCGGGACCTCATCAAGATATCTCCCGTGTGCATTTGCTGATACAGCATTTACTTGGAAGGACACCTATTCAACCATGTCCTCTACACAAACACAATTCTTTTGTCACAGACAAGCAACGTCAGAAGCAAGGCCTCGTGAAAGTGTATTGGTTTTGGCTAGTAATTGTCCGGAACACCAATCTTGATGGTGATGGGCCTCAGCATGATCTGTCAACCAAAGATGGGCCAAGCTTGACGCGTCATGTTAATATTGTCCCTTTGATTTTCCCGAGACCTCAGATGCTCTTTCTTTCTTTCAACAGGCAAAGCGTCACAGGATAAGAGCGCATCACCGTGCCACGTCTGCACACTGAAACCTCTCCTCCATACGTCAGCCTCCATCCTTTGCCAGGCTCGGAGAAAAGCAACCTCACTCCTATAACCACACTCGACTCATCTCTCAGACCAGATAGTCCAGCCTCCAGCCCTGCGTGGCAGCCACCCACTTCTTGGCGTCCCCGTCCCACCGGAACCAGTCGTCGTAGGTCCAGTTCCAGGCCCAGCCGTTCTGGTCCTGGGGCGGCATGATGCGCGCGGCACGCGCGTCGCGCTCGACCTCCTCGAGCAGAGGGGTGATGTGGCGGATGGAGCGGACGCCGGGCTCGATGCTGAGGAGGCGGGTGCGCGCGTACTCGATGCGGGCGAGGGAGTCGGCGCCGAGGGAGAAGTCGGCGTCCGAGGGGTGGGGGAGGAAGTGCTCCAGGGTTCGCTCGAGGGCGTCGAGGCGGTTGTTCAGGGTCGCGATCGACGGGGTGTTTGCGATAGATGTGGGAATTTTGTCCTGGTTTTGGTGGGAGCAGAAGTGAGTGAGCAAGCCTGAGCTTCCAAACATGTGTGACGCGTGCTGGGTTTCGTTCTCGGGGAAGGAGCAAGGGAGGGGGGGAGGGGAGGGGTACGAGAGCAACTCGAGAAAACGTGGAAGGAGAGGCAATATTTGATATAGAGGGTTTCGTCGTGACGAGTACAGCATTGAAGTACAAAGTGACCTGGGCAAGAACTCTGCTTACCTTCTCGAGGGTCCCAGCCCAGCCGACCACGCTGTAGGTAAGCGCCAGGCGACACTGGCCAAGCATGTGCTTGAAAGCGACGGCGACCTCACGACGGTGAGCGTGTGCGCGGAGCTGTTCCTGGGCGATGAGGGGCAGCGCCTCAGCACCAGGGCAGCCCACGGTGGGCTTCAACTCGCCGTGCTCTGCAGCCCCTGGCGTCTGCATTGCCTGGGCGTCTGAGCCCTGGGTCTGAGACTGTTGGCCTGGTGTAAAGTCGGCCATGATGGAGACACAACGATGGTGATACGCTGGAGGTCGGAGTGAGTTGCCGCTAATGGGCGAATAACGGTATGGATCAGGAGAGGTGCAACCTAGAAGGTGAGAAGTCGGAAAGGCAAACGGAGATCAGAGGGAGGTTGGGAATCACCTTCTTGTCAGCTGTTTTGCAGGGAAGTTAGCAAGAACTTTCTATGGCTTGAGCCCTACCTTCTTTGGCTGTCGACATCACGAAGTGTTCAGCAAGAAGGCTGGATGAGGCCCTCGATGATTCTCAGAGAAAAGTGATTCCGGGCAGGCAGAGAGAGAGAGAGAGGTGAAGACGACATGAACATGTGCCACTTGCAGTCTTGCCAAAGCAGTAAAATGAGACGAGTTGTCCGAGCAGCAACATTATATCAGAGACTTCCAACCAAGCCTTGCTTGTGTGATATATTCTTCTGACATGGTTCTGTCCAGCTGGCGGGACGAATCAGACTTCTGATTCTTTACAAGTCTATGAGCAGTAAAGATTGCTGCATTCCAGCGAGCTTTGATGACCTATACTGATGCTCTCTTGTTGTAACTTCAGAAGAACCAGCCTAGGTCATGGATGTGTCTGAAGTGAGGGCCTCTCATGACATTTCTTGTTGCATTACCTGAACAAGTCCAAGCTTCAAAACTTATTCTCAGTATCTCTTCTACTTATTTGTTATGCGTCGTTACAGCAGAGGACTACTACCCTTTTATTTGACCAAATCTTTCCGATAGGACGGTGCACAGGGAGGCAGGGACAGTCATGTCTAGCTGACAAGGATAGACATGATATTCCAATATAAGTCACAATGAAGAACAGATCAGCTCTGGTAAGGTAGTCTAAGATTGGTAGTAAATGAAGAGGAAGACCTGGTCACTCTGTCGACCAGGCCTTGAGATTTATATCAGCTTACTCAATAAAATAACGCTACACCTGGCCGGGGGGGGGGGGGGGGACGATGGAAGGAAAGTGCAATGTATTAGTACAAGATGATACGACGTGTATGCGCACGCAGGCGGAGGCCAGAGGTCTACTCGATCCTCTTCTTGCCCTCTTCTGCGTTGGAATATCTGACCGCACTCAGACCACGCTCGTGTCGTGCCACCAGGGAACCCAGCAGAGGATCCTTCCTGACCTTGCTGATGGTCTCCTGGTAACCCTCTGCCACATAGGGTCTGGGATTGAGTTTGGGCCAGTTTACCTGCGCGATTGAGCGTCAGTCAGGATTTACAAAGGTTGCATCATGGGGACCGCCGTCAAGACTTACGTAGAGCATGCCGTGCTTCAGGATAAAGTGAGCTGACCAGGCACCTACGACGAGCCAGAAGAGGATGAAAAGCCGCATGGGCGTGACTGCGGAGTCCGGCAGCCGCTTGGTAAACAAGCCCACAAGGACAAAGAAAATACTGAAGGCCAGAATATAGGGAATAGACTGAATAAGAATGGGCCGTCTGTCAGCAAAGACCAGGCTGGGCCCGACTGAGGACGTGCCTGGGAGGTAGACCCCCAGGAAGAGGTCAAAGGCGTCTTGCCTGGGCCCGTCGAGGAAGTTGTTCTTCATGTATCGCGTGACAGCAATCTGGCCGTCGCGGAGAGCACCGGCTTTGGTGCGGATACCCAGGCGGGTCATGTCTGTCTTCATGGCGCCGGTGCCCGAGTAGCTGTTGCTGACCACGTCGGCGTTATCAGCCCACAGGTTGCGGAACATGAACTCGAAAGCAGGGTCTTCGTCCTTGAAGGTCGCGCCACGCTGCATCAAGCCAAGATCGACAAACATGCGGTCCAGAGTCCACCGGGCCATCATGCTCTGGACGACATTCGTGCGGTCCAGGCAGTCCATACAGTTGGTGCGCACCACAGAGGTCTGCAGATTCCTGACCTCAAGCCGCCCATCGATACCAGCCGGCATATCGACCGCCCGGAAGTACTGCTGGGCAGCGAGGGCGTCCTGCATCCTGTCCAGGAGGAGCTGTGCGCGGTGCAGCTTCATCCCTTTGGTCTCAGAATGAAAGTCGAAGTAGATGTAGTGGACACGATCAAAGGTCTGCTGAGATGAGCCGGACTCGATGATGTGGAACTTCTCGTCAGTCACGGTGTTGCCCGTGACAGCCTCTCTTGGCGATGACTGTAGTTTCTGTACCACTTGCTCGTATGCCTCTTTCACCCGCTGCTCGCGACCCTTCTGGTTGACAAGGTTCACCAAGTAATTGTCGCCGTATATCCGAACCTGTTCATCAAAGTGTGCTGCGGCCGCGGGAGAGGCAGAGTCGATACCGCGGATCTGTAGCTTTGGAGTGTACGACAGGGTGTTGATCTCTGCCCAGTACACTGGAACGCTGCCTCGAGTCTGCACATAGGCCATGATCTGCATCTCACGGTTCTCCGTCTTGGAGGTCTGCGTGTTGTTGCCCCCGGTGAACCCGCTCATGCCGCTCCCGCTGTCATTCAGTATCAACACCTGCTCCGTCTCATTGTAGTTGGAAACATGTCCCTCCTCATCAATGCCACGGGAGAAGTATCTTGTTCCACCTCGGTGTCGAGACCGGCGGGTGATGAGGATAATTGTTAGAGGGGTGCCCTTGAAGGTTGTCGGGTGAATCTCGAGCATGCCGAAGATGACCGGGAGGATGTATGGGTCGGCGCCTGGCTGTGGTCCTGGCTGACCTCTTGCGCCCATGTTCCGGTACTCGATCAAGTCGGACTGGACGAATTTGTTCCAAAAGAAGCGGTCGTCCGCCCTTTGCCACAGCGGGGCCGAGCTGTCATGGTGTGACTGCCGCTGAAAGGTGTTCGTAAGGTCGATAGAGTAGGAGAAGTACATCGGACCAGACCTGATGAAGGTCCTCAGGATGGCAAGAAACCTGTCCTCATCCGGGTCGTGAACCTGTCGCTCCCGCATGGGAAGGATGTCGGTGGAGACAATCTTGTAGACCATGTGGCCCCTGAGGCGGCCGACGGGCTGGGCTTTCGTGATCACGATGACATACTTGTCTGTTCAGAGGTCGGGGTCAGAATGGCGCTGGTAATGCTATCTTTCGAGGCTTCTCGAGTATCTCCTTACCAAGTCGCAACTGGATAATCCCCAAGATGCCAGCGATGCTTGTCACCCTCGAGACCCTCTTTCCAGCAACAAGAGCTCCATCGCTCAGCCGGATGTCTCCAGACGGACGGTCTATTGTGAGGGCAGGAGCATTTGGCGAGGAGGGGGAACGGAAGACGTAGCTGTCGGAGGCGACCTGGACGTTGATGTCCCTGAAAGGGAGGGCCATGATGGGCAAAGTTGGGGCAAGGGAAGACAACGGGACAGTTTGTAGATCAGAGATGGGATCTCACTGGCTGGTCTGGGGGTGATCGATGGGGGGTTTGGTGGATTCGACTGGGCAGAAAAATCTAGGCCATCAGATGTTGTGGTGTAGACCCTGCAACTTGCTACAGAAGGAGAAGTGGCAAGCTGGTGATTGCAAGGCTTGAGGGGTTCGTGTCAACGAGATGATGGCCTGGATGATAATATTACACGTTGATGAGCTAAACGTGGTAGCTTGCTTGTCTGCATGTGCAGACTGGACCCCCAAGGTTACAAGGGGCTATTCTAATTTCAGCCGGACCTTCGTCATCTGGACAGGGGACCAGGGACCAGACCCAGTGCCCTGCACAGCGCTACACTGCACTGGCTTGTGAATTCGGTTTGGGGGTCATGTTTTTACTACTACAGTATGTACAATGTACCATGAGGTGTACTAAGCACAGAGATAGTGGGAGAGGGAGAGAAACAGAGAGGGATAGAGGGGTGCACGGGCCAGGAGGTGGGACACCTCGGAACCTTGGGCTGTCCCGTCAGTCAGTAGCAGCGCCTGACGTGTTTGTATGCAGGCAGACCAGGCCAAGGACCAAGCCACTGCCGCAACCTGTTAGTGTCAGAAGCGCCTCTCTCTCAACAGTCTTGGTCACTGAGGCTAACCAAATCACACGCTTTCATCATCCACTCCACCATCTCAACCTCAACAGCCACACAGCCTCCTGCGAAACCATCCTCGTCAGGCAGTCAGCTACTTCCTCTCTTCTTCTACCCAAACCCTCTCTCCTCTTCTCCTACTGACTGTGAGCCCTTCCCTCTACTGGTACCCCTCCCAGCCCAGCCTTTTCGGCAGCCCGATCTCACCTCAAACCGAGTCCCTCAGCTTGTTAGCGGTGGGCCTCCGACGACCTCTTGGACATTACCACAGCAGTCTCTGGCAAAGCCTTCCAACACCTCTGTCATGGCTTCCCGAGGACCTCCTGGTGCCCGTGGCATGGGCAACAGATTTGCGCAGTTCAAGCTGGTCCTGCTTGGTATGTCTTCATCCTGGTCAAGATGGCCACAGACCGCAAACATCTTGTGCTAACCGTCCTGCAGGAGAGTCTGCCGTCGGCAAGGTATCAACTCCGTAACCATCGCTTCCATCCCCGCTGCTTGCGCTGACCTGCGAATCCAGAGCTCAATAGTGCTGCGTTTTGTAAAGGTGCGGCAGAACCCGATCCCGTCCTTCCCGGTACTGAGAATTATGGGCTGACCGGATGTTCAGGACCAATTCGACTCCTACAGAGAATCTACCATCGGCGCCGCCTTCCTCACACAGACCATCTCCCTCGATGAAGCCACCACCGTCAAGTTCGAGATCTGGGATACTGCCGGGCAAGAGCGGTACAAGTCTCTCGCGCCCATGTACTACAGGAATGCAAACTGCGCCGTAGTCGTCTACGATATCACACAAGCCGTACGTATACGTTGATGCGGAAGGGATGATAGGGGTGTGTGTGCGCGCTCGCGCGAACGGAGACCATGCTGACCTGCCGAGATATAGTCATCGCTGGACAAGGCGAAGGCGTGGGTCAAGGAGCTCCAGCGCCAGGCCAACGAGAACATCATCATCGCGCTCGCCGGAAACAAGCTCGATCTCGTCACCGAGCAGCCCGACAAGAGGGCCATCCAGACATCGGAGGCTGAGGCGTACGCCCGCGAGGCCGGCCTCCTGTTCTTTGAGACCTCGGCCAAGACGGCCGAGAACGTCAAAGAACTGTTCACTGCGATTGCCAAGAAGCTGCCCCTCGACCAGGCCGGTCCGCGACACTCACGGACAGGCCAACGGCCGGGAGTCAGCCTCGGCGCGGCGGAGAATGCTAACACTAATAGCAACGGCCCGTGTGCCTGCTAAGCAACCCCCAGTCTCTGCGAAGTGTCGAGGCATTTGGAGTGGTGGGGAGGCTTGCGTGTCGCTAGGGGACCCGCTCACCTTCCGGATGAGATTTTACACAACCTACGATGCATACGCCTGGGAATCGAAACACCATCACGGAGCGGAGGAGGTCGTTTGCTGCTTGTGTTGACAAGTTACATGCACTTTCAGAACGAGTAACAAGTCCCTGAATGTCGGCTCATCCTCTGGTGTCGTATACTGGTACGATGGGAACGGCATCAGTCTTTATTTAATACCTCTTTTATGATGCGTCCTCCCGGGAATTCCCAATCTAAGAGCTTTTCGATCGTTTGGCTTGGTCCAGGGAAGAGACAGGATTCACTGGCGTCGGGGTGGGGATTCGAGTTGATGAGATTCTTCTTTTGGTTTTTCTACTTTTTTGTGCCTCCGGTCTCGTGTGCAGATGACAGGACAGGAGACGCATTTGTACGAGGAGAATGTTGAATACAATACCACATTGAGACAGACTTTTGTAGTCCTGCCCTGTTATCGTAACCCATTGTTTGTGTCCGTATGCCACGGATGGGTTTAGGGATGCCCGCCCGAATTCTTGACATGCCTCTTCGACCGTCTCTCCCAAGCAGTAAAATAGTAACAGGAAACAGTTGCAGAAACTGTACAGTCATATATGATGGTACTCAAAGGCAATCTTGATCCGAGTCTTGCAATTGTACCAGGAAAATATTGACAAAAGAAATTAAACAAAAGCCCTCAAATGCTCTCGCCGGGCCAGCAATAGGCGGATTGTGCATTGCGCACAGTATGACAGTATGACGTTACTGCTCATAAACTTTTAGTAGGCACCGGAGCCTGAGTACCCTACTGTAGAGGGTAAGTAGCATGCTGTAGGGATCCCTGTCGCTTCTAGCCAGCCGCCAGAGCTTCGGCAAAACCAGGTCGAGTCGCGAATTTTCCCGCAAAGCAGCACTCTGATAAACCCAGGTCGTGTACTTCCCACCCCTCCTCCTCCATCCCTCACAACCCAATTCGATACCCGCGACGGGCCATTGCATTCCCTCATGTTGCGGACATCGCTTCGATCCGTGAGGGGGGCTGAGCAGCAGGTCTGTTGCCGCTGCTCCTGGCCGCCAATGGCAAGTAGCAGCAGCTCGGCCTGCTGGCCTCCTCGTGACGAGGGTGAGTGCCGTTGAATTTGTTCTCTGTCTCTGGTCGTGTGAAGGCACACCGGCGTCTCGAGCGCGATGTTCTGCTGATAATTGACTAACTAACCACGTGGCATGTGCGCAGAGAGGCTACGCCGATGAGAAGCCCCAAGTTCCCAAATTCCCGGCTGCAGAGACGAATACTGCCCCATCAACACAACCACCTCCCCCATCGACCGAGACGAACGTCCAGGCCAACACCATCGCGCCCGAGAACGTGCCCCTGACACCTCCCGCACCAGAAGACCTCGGGCATGTCTCGAGCAAGCAAGGGGCGGCGACTTCGACACCTCCCCCGCCTCCACCTGCAGGCATTGGCTTCTTCCGGAGACTGCGCAATTATGTCCTGACCCTCGTGATCCTTGGTGCTGTCGCCTTTGGCGGTGGTGTCTACTACGCGCGGGTCAACGACAAGTTCCACGACTTCTTCACAGAGTACATTCCCTACGGCGAGCAGGCCGTGCTCTACCTGGAGGAGATGGAGTTCCGCAAGCGCTTCCCCAACATCTCCAACCGCGGCGGCCAGCGCCCACGCGACACGGGCGAGGCGGTGCGCATCCCAGCCCAACATGGTGTGGCCTGGAGGGTGGCAGACTCTGGTGAGCCGGCCGGACGGCAGTCGAGCGCTGTTGAGAAGACGGTCGCGGTGAAGAAGGAAGCCGGCAAGAAGACGCCCGCTCCCGAGGCCCCCAAGCCCAAGGAGAAGCCTGCTCCGGCTCCCAAGGCGGAGCCCAAGAAGGACGCCCCTGCCCCGGTCACTACTGCTCCTGCGGCGGCGGCTGCTGCTGCTGCTTCCGCCGCACCATCTGGTTTCAGGGCGCCTGAGGTCAACGAGCCGTCGCGCCTTCCTCCTGCCGCACCGATTGAGCCTGTCTACTTCCCTGATGCCGACGAGCCCGTGGTCCAGAACCTGGCGCACATGCTGAACGACATCATCGCCGTCATCAACGCGGACGGTGCGCACGGCAAGTATGCCTCGTCTGTCGAGAAGGCCAAGAACGAGCTCAAGAAGGTCTTTGGAGAGATCGACCAGATCAAGGCGGCTGCTGAGGCGGAGGCTGCTGCCAAGGTGAAGGCCCGGGTCGAGGACTTTGACAAGGCTGCGAATGACCTGCTCAGCCGCGTTGAGAATACCATGGCTGCGCAGGAGGCCGGCTGGCAGCGTGAGTTCAACGAGGAGATGAAGAGGATCAAGGAGACGTACGACGAGCGCCTCAAGGTCATGTCGGACCGGGAGAGGCAGCTGCACGAGGACAAGCTCAGCAACAAGCTCCTCGAGCAGGCCATCGCGCTCAAGCGCCACTTCAAGGACCAGATCAAGAGGCAGGTCGAGACGGAGCGGAACGGCAGGCTCGGCAAGCTGGAGGAGCTGTCCAAGTCCGTCTCGGACCTGGAGAGCCTGGCCACCGGCTGGAACGAGGTGATAGACATGAACCTGCGCACACAGCAGCTCCACGTCGCAGTGGAGGCGGTCCGCGCCAGCCTCGAGGACGCGGCCCACCCGCGACCCTTCATCAAGGAGCTGGTGGCGCTCAAGGAGATCGCAGCGGACGATGCCGTGGTTAACGCGGCCATCGCGTCGATCAACCCCTCGGCATACCAGCGCGGCGTGTCCAACTCGGCAGAGCTGATTGACAGGTTCCGGCGAGTGGCCAACGAGGTGCGCAAGGCCTCGTTGCTGCCAGAGGATGCGGGCGTCGCCAGCCACGCGTCCAGCTTTGTGCTGAGCAAGGTGCTGTTCAAGAAGCAGGGGATCGCCGCCGGCGACGACGTCGAGAGCATCCTCACGCGCACCCAGACTCTCCTCGAGGAGGGTAACCTGGACGCTGCAGCGCGGGAGATGAACGGCCTGACGGGCTGGGCAAAGACGCTAAGCCGGGACTGGCTGGGCGAGGTGAGGAAGGTGTTGGAGGTCAGGCAGGCTCTGGAGGTAAGCTCACCACGAACTCCATGCAATTTTTTATACACGACTTTGTGTTGTGAACAATCTATGCTAACGTCTTTGTGCTACAGGTGATCCAGACGGAGGCCAGGCTGCAGAGTCTCAAGGTTGAGTAGATGCACAAGGTCTCCTCGAATATTCCAAAAGGCCGAACTGATCCCATTCGAGCTCAAGTGCCCTAGCCTGACTTGTACATTGCATGGATAGAATTCGTCCACACCCTAGCCAGAGAAATGAGGGAGGGGGAGTGGGGGGAGTTGAGGGGGGCTGCTGTTAGCCCTGTGTACCAAGATACTAAGTACTATAGAAGTGGATGACCTAGGAGGGGACAAAAGCAAAGGGAATATGACATTCAAAAGAACCCTTAGACTTGAAGTGTGAACTCTGTTGTGCTGTATCAAACGCCATGCCTCCCTCCTCTTTCCAACCTCAACTAAGCCGAAGAGCATCGCCTTTGATCTCGCCTCCAAGGGGGAAAAGAGTGACCCCATGGATAGTCTGTGATGGTTCGGCGATCATACCATGTCAATTGATTCTCAAGAGACAAAGAAAGATTGCCAATCAATCACCTTCTTTTGTCCTTTTCAAAAAAGCATCCATAGAACCTTTCCAACGTTACGCCCGAAGATGCCGGGAAGCGGAGCCTTCAAGTGCCGGGGCCAAGGCCCCGTCTAGCACCCGCCGTGGCTGCTCTGTAAAGCTTTCCCGGAGCAGGGCCCTCGTCATTTTCCTCCCGGCTGTCGTGCTACTTGCAGCAACTGGCTCCCCTCCCAAGGAGAACGAATTACCAAGTGCCGACCAGGAGAGACACCCACCCGCACCAATCCTATCGTTCAGTAATCTTTTATTTTAATAGGCAAAGGGACCAGTGCGCGGCGCGATGATCGGCTAGTCTGCATCGACGCCCTATTCAGTATCCTCGCCGGGCAGAGAGGCAGAATTCCATCCACGCTCAAACCTCGGACCTTGCTCGAACCCTTCCCCGTCTGGGCGTATTCTCCCTCCTTCTCTCTCTTTGCACGATGTCACAACAGCTCAGCAGCAGGACGGCGACTCTGCTGAAGGGCCTGCGAGCCCCACAGACCTCTACAGGAGGCGCGAGAGCGGTGCAAAGGATACCGGGCGCATTGCTGAGCCAGCAGACAAGATGGGCCTCGGACAAAGGAGGTTCCAAGAGCAGTAGCAGTAGTCGTGAGTCGACTTTCAAGGGTCAGATGCTAGAGAGTATTACACAGCGTATGGCAAGGGAGAAGGAGGAGCTGAGGCGGGCGGCGATCGAGAGAGAGGCGAGGAGCGGTGGTGGGAGAAACCTCGCGACTACGGTTGGTAAGTAGTAGGAAGGTTCTCGTCCAGTGTCCCTTTCGTCCTCGCCCTGTCCAGGGAAACTCAATATCTGAATGGGATCAAAACTTGCAAAAGCTGACCGTCTGTTGTCTCCGGCTTCTCCGAATTCCAGTCGTCGTCCTGGCCTCCCTGATGGCCTTTTACTGCGGCACCAAGCTACCCCGCGACCCAGAACCGACCTCGACCCTGCCTCTCTCCGTGATCCGACCCCCAAAACACAATGTCGCCCCCGCCGAGCTCCAGGCCGCCTGGTCCGACTTTGTCGAGATCGTCGGCAAGGACAACGTCTCCACCATGGAGGACGTCCTCCTCTCGCACGCGCAGTCCGAGTGGTCCACCCACAACCGGCCGGCCTCGGAGCCCATGCCCTTCTGCGTCGTGTACCCGGCCACCACAGAGGAGGTCTCGCGCATCATGAAGGTGTGCCACAAGCGCAGGATCCCCGTGACGGGCTACAGCGGCGGCACGAGCCTCGAGGGCCACTTCGCGCCCACCAGGGGCGGCATCTGCGTCGACTTTGGCCGCATGGACAAGGTCATCGCCCTGCACAAGGACGACCTCGACGTCGTGGTCCAGCCCGCCGTCGGCTGGGAGCACCTCAACGAGCAGCTAGCCGACGAGGGCCTGTTCTTCCCGCCCGACCCTGGCCCGGGCGCCATGATCGGCGGCATGATCGGCACGGGCTGCAGCGGGACCAACGCCTACCGGTACGGCACCATGAGGGAGTGGGTGCTGAGCCTGACGGTGGTGCTCGCCGACGGCACCATCATCAAGACGCGCCAGAGGCCGAGGAAGAGCTCTGCTGGCTACGACCTGACCAAGGTCTTCATCGGCAGCGAGGGCACCCTCGGCCTCGTCACCGAGGCCACGCTCAAGGTCACCGTGCGCCCCGCCACGACCAGCGTCGCCGTGTGCTCCTTTGGCTCGATCCGCCAGGCCGCCGACTGCGTGGGCCGCGTCGTCGGGTCCGGCGTGCCCGTCGCCGCCGTGGAGATCCTCGACGACGAGATGATGAAGTGCATCAACAAGGCCGGCCACACCGCCCGCGCCTGGCAGGAGGCGCCGACCCTGTTCTTCAAGTTCGCGGGCACCGACAAGGGCGTCAAGGAGCAGATCGACATTGTCAGGCAGATGGCCAAGCAGTCCGGCAGCACCGGGTTCGACTTTGCCAGGAGCCAGGAGGAGCAGCTGGAGCTGTGGTCGGCGCGGAAAGAGGCGCTGTGGAGCACCACGGCCGTCAAGAAGGACGGCGACAAGGTGTGGACGGGCGATGTTGCCGTGCCCATCTCGAGGCTGCCGGACATCATCGAGGAGACCAAGAAGGACGTGCAGCAGAGTGGGCTCTATGGCACCATCGTGGGACACGTCGGGGACGGCAACTTTCACAGTATGTCTTGACACCATCCACCACTTACACACACCCATTTTCCAAGGCCGTGCATTTTTCGCGAAAGAAATAATGCTGACCTCCTTGTCCCGCCCGCAGCAATATTACTCTACAGTGACGCCCAGAGGAAGCTCGCAGAGGAGGTCGTCCACAGGATGGTCAAGCGAGCCGTCGAGATGGAGGGCACAGTGACTGTAAGTGACACATCCTCCGTCCCCAATCCTTTTCCCTCTCTCTCTCTCCTCTCCCTTGTAGAGGATGTGATCGTTGGGGAGATCACCAGTCTCGGTCCTGACAAAATTCCCTCCAGGGCGAGCATGGAGTTGGTCTGGTCAAGCGCGACTACCTCCCCCACGAGCTAGGCGCCAGCACGGTAGATGTCATGAGAAAGGTACGTTCCCCCCCCCCCCAACCCCAATGTTTGTGTTCTGTCCGCCCCCGCGCCCAAAACTGATTCGTTCTCATGTACTCTTGCACAGATGAAGCAAGCTTTTGACCCTCTGTGCCTGCTCAACTGTGACAAGGTCGTAAGGATGCAGAAACCCAAGGCAGGTGAGATTGCCGAGTGGTAAGCTGGTAGAAGGGGAAAACGTAGGCAGGGTTCAGGCCGCATTCCTTGTCGCGCGCACGTCACTTCTCGTGTGAATAAGTATGAATAAGGGAGGGCGTCCTTCTTGAAGCTGACGGATCGCCAATGTGGGCATTGTTCTCCTGTTTGAGGGAAGATGCTTGACGCCTGTAGTCGGTGTACTACTTATATTCCCTGCCCTAGAAGCAAGGTCGGCCTGTTCTCCACTGAGCTGAGGAAGTTTCGATATTGGGTCATCTACTCTAATACCTCGCTTCGACCACGGGAAAAGTTCTGTAATCGAGAGTGTATGTACAAATTCGCCTGAATGCATGCTTATCCCCAAACCAAACAACCAAAGACTTCTTTCCGAAACCTTGACATTGTACCACCGACGCAAATGGGCGTCACAAGAGCTCTCTTCTCAGAACACCCTCTCTTAATTGAACGTCTTGCCTTCCTTGGCCAGCTCAACCACATCAACCCAAGCTTCAGGCCTGACCCGTCCGCCTCCAGGCCCCTCCCTCAGATACCTTTCCCCCTCCGCTGCCCACCCGAGCAGTCTCTCCTCCTCACCCCACATTCCCATCGCTAGCATGCCGACAGGTAGCTTTCCCTGGCCCTTGTCTGGCTGCACGTACCCGACGGGCACCGTGACAGACGGGCAACCGCTCATATTGCTTAGCCACACAAACAGCATGCTGCGCATGGTACGGTCGCCATCCGTGAACCCGCGCGCCTCGTCGTCGGGGTGGATGGCGTACCCTGCATCGGGCAGCGTCGGCGACGCGATCAGCAAGCCCGCTCCGTACCGCTCGAAAAGGAACGCCAAGTGCCGCATGAGCGCCGATCGCACCTGGGCGAAGCGCAGGTAGTCACCAGCAGCGGTCTGCGCGCCTACGCAGCAGGTGATGGCGTTGGCTGGCGACAGTAGGTCGGTCCATCTTGCGGCTGCGGCGGCCCCGTCGGCCGCGGGCGACACGCGTGCGCGGGCCTTGTCGGCAGCCTCGGCGAGGTTGACAGCGCCGTGCGCGGTGCGACCCTCGGCTATGAATGGGATATCGATGTCGATGACCTCGTAGCCTAGCTCTTGTTCGTACCATTCGACGGCCTTGTCGAACAGGGCGCGCACATCGGGGGCGGCACGATTGAGCCACGGCCGGCATAGGCCAAGGTACCTCTTCGCGCCTGCTGCACCGGTCACCGGCTTTTCGCTCGCGGCGAACAGGCCGCTCACGGGGTCGGAGATGTCTGGCTGGGCCATGACGCGGTATGCAACGGTGAGGTCGCTGACGTTGGCGCACATGGGTCCAACGATGCACATGCTGCTGCTCATGACGCAGGTGCGGTTATGGCTCGTCTTGAGGGAGACGCACCCCGCTGTTGAGGAAGGCACACGAATTGAGCCGCCAGCATCGGTGCCGACGCACAAGGGCACGAGACCGGCGCCTAGGGCCGAGCCGGCGCCCGACGAGGACCCTCCAGGGTAGTACGCCGGGTTACAGAAGTTGACGGGGGTCCCCGTCACGGGGTTGCAGCCCGTCGTGTCCATACCAATTTCATGCTGGTTCATCTTGCCGAGCATGATGGCGCCGGCCTCCTCGAGCTTCTGGACGGGCCAGAGCGTCTCGGCCTCGGGCGTGCGAAAGAATGACAGTGACGGGTCCACGCGCATGCCGTAGGTGCTCAGATAGCCCTTCACGGGAAGGTCGGCCTTGACGCCAAAGGGGACGCCATCGAGCACGCCCAGGGGCTTTCCAGATGCGTAGCGCTCAGCAGAAGCCCTGGCCGCGGCGAGGACTTCGTCAACGTGGATGTCGAGCCATGCCTTGGCATAGGGCGTCGGCGAGGGGACATCACGCCGGATCAGGGGGAGGAGAGCCTCCACCACCTGCACGGGTGTGGCGGCACCGGAGAGGTAGAGTTTGTGGTAGTCTGCAAAGGAGGAGTAGCGCCCTGGTATATCTGCGGGCAGGGCCTCGAGAAGCTCTGATTCGAACGTTGGCTGTGAGACGCTCTGGGCCGAGGGATCTCTGAGGGGGATCACGGTGGGCTAACGATAAAAGCTGTCAGCTCGTAGACCACACACCGACAGGCTGGCTGTGTCTGCAGCCCTCCACCTCCGTCGTCCCACAGGTAAAGACCAGCTCACCTCGAATCGCCAATGCTCATCGTTCAGACTCTCCACAGCACTCAGCTTATCGAACCCAGCATTGCCGTACAGAAACCGCTGCACGATAGTGCTTCTCGTGACGCTACAAGTGTTGCAGGACACAGGTTAGAAAACTCAGGAAAAAATATTTAGTCTTGAGAATGGGACACTTCTCTGCTGCTAACTTACATGGCCGCACCTATGGCTAGGGGAAGCCCGCGCAACACGGGGTTCTTTGCCTGGTCGTCCAGGTCATAGCTGATATCCGTCGCCTCCCTTGCGCCTGGGTAGTTGGCGAACGATCTCAGAGGCGCCATTGCCGTGGATTGTCTTCCTTTTTTCTTTCTCTCCTTGCAAGCTTGTGATGGATGTCTGTTCTGTCGTAGATATTAATTGTTTCAAAGGAGGCAAGACTCGACCAAGATCAGGTTGGGTTTTGTATCTGCAAAGGAAGGTGAGATAGAGGTGAGATGGTCTCGGTGTGATCTTGAGTTTGAGCAGGAAGGACCCGAGTGCTTAAATCAGCGTCCCGTGCGTGTGGTAAGCAAGTATAGTTAAGAGGCTGCTGTAGAACCTACTGTAAAAATCACCACCACTGATCATACCACTGAACCACAACCACTTTGTCCCGGCGCAAAACCTCTTACAAGAAGAAGAAAAGAACTGCAGACCAAGAAACCTCCATTTTCGTTCCAATCGACAAACTGAACATCCAAGCTACTCGACGCGACAGCCAAAAGAGACCCGACCCATAGTTTGAGCACCGAACCCTGGGCACGCACGACGCTGTAATTACAGTGACACCCCCAGCGGGGGCCCGGGGCCCTGGAGCCACTATAATGTGTAGTCATATCGTCGCTGTTATTATTTACCTCGTCTGCTCTTACTACTTAGTACCTTCCCAGCCTCCCCGACGGAACGAACGGATCACAGTAGTTCCAAATCCATCCCTCGGCTGCTGATGAGGAGCGTCAAGGAGTGGGGTATGCTCGGGCGGAGAGACAGAGTGAAAAGACGAGGTTTCACATGCCAAAGTCAATGGAAGGGAAGGGTCCAGCACAAATTACAGTAGTAGGCAGGCAGGCCATATTTGGTCACTCATTCCGACTTACGATATACACCCAGTCAGTGTCGAAAAATCAAGCTCGATTTATTTGCCTCTGCTCCGTTTTTCCCCCACCAGAGGCCACCGCCAGTGGTATCTAAAAGAATAAAGAAAAATGAAAAGAGACCGAACCATGCTGTCTCCCCTTTCCCCATCACCAAAATGTTGAGGAGAGCCCAGATGTTGCATTTGTATTCCATCCGTTCACCAGATAAACACACGAGATGCAAAAGCCCCTGCTATCAGACTGAGCAGAGACGATGACGAGTGGTTGCGATTTTAACGCCTCCCTATCCGACAAAACGCCCATAAACCACAGAAAAATCAGAATGTTTGCCAAGCCAAACACCTCGCGAATGGGGGAATAAAAATAGACGAGAAGAATGGGCAGTCAACTGCTGTGCTCGATGCCTCTGTGCTATGATTGCACATCCTATGTACGTAGCTGGCACCTCCCATCTGCATGCGTTGACGGAGTCTTGTTGTGATGGTGGTCGTGATGGTGGTGATGACGAAGTCGATGCATGCACAAGGCTGGACAGGGTGGCTGTGGGAGACAGAACCAGGAAACCCGATGCTTTGCTCTCGATATGATAGCTGTGAATGCCAATGCTGTGCAGGGATGTATCTGGTGGCACCTCTATGTGCTGTAATGCATAACGTATACCAATGAGCTGATGGTTTCATTGTGATGACCGGCTGGGTGATTGAGGTGTAGGATATGTGGTGGTCTACCGGCGACCCAGCTTCAGCAGGCGGGTGCGGAACCACAGGACAAACGAGGTCCAGTAGCTCTGGGTCTTCCTCTTGGCAGTGGTGGTCCGCTTGGGCGTCTCGAAGCGGATGTCCATGACGTCCTGTCCGAAGCTGGGCGCAGCGCCGTCCGCCGTGCTCTCGTAGTTGCTGCTGAGGAATCCCGTGCTCAAGCCCTCGGCCTTCTCGTTGATTGTGGTAGTGGCGACGCCGCCGCCCTGGTGGTGGTGATGGTGAGGCTGGTCGTCGTGGTGGTGGTGGTGACGACCGCTATGCTGGTGGATGGCAGAGTCACCAGACCGGGTGCGGCGGGTGCCCGACGCATTGCTGGCCGTCGAGGTGAGGGGTGGCGACCGCCTCCGCGAGAAGGACGAGCGCCCGATGCTGGGCGACTTCTCGCCGCCGCCAACACCACCTGCCATCTTCCGCGCGGCGGCAGCCCTCTCCTTCTCCTGTCTGCGCTCCTGCTTGCGCCGCTGCTCGGCCTCGTATTTCTCTTGTTTTATGCGCTCGTTCTCCTCGAACTTGCGGCGGGCCTCGCGGATGTCCTGGCGGGCGCCCATGTCCACCTCGCTGCGGGAGCGCAGGCGGAAGGCTCCCTCCAGGCTGGTGCGGAGCGGTGACATGGCGGTCACGCTCGAGTTGGTGGGGCTGGCGAGGTGCAGGGACGGCCGTGGTGAGTCGGTGGGGCTTAGGTTGAGGTGCAGGTCGGAGATTGAGTTGGAGTTCGAGTTGGCCGTGCCGAGGGAGCCATGTGCTGCCGGTCTCGAGGACGTCGGGACGGAGCGCGGGAAGTTTGGGGTCGTGTTGACGCGCAGGGGTGGGTTGTGGCTGTGGTTGGAGTTGTTGCTGTAGCTGCGGATGTCTGACAGCGACGACGTGCGCTGGCTGGCCAGCGAGGGACGCCTGAGGTTGGTGGTGGAATGACTGTTCTGGGGCCTGTGAAGGTGAGAGGCGGCGGCGGCGAGTGACTGGGAGAGGGAGGAGGAGCCAGCACGGTGGTGGTGGTGGTGGCGGTGGTGGTGGTGATGGTAAAGCTCGTCTTCGTCGTCGTCGTTCTCGGTGATGATGGTGGGGGAGTAATCCCTGGCGGGGTTGTTGTTCTCGCGCTCAAACGAGGTGAACGAGTTGGCATAGGTCAGCGGCGGGGTGTGCGTCCGAGGCGTCTGCTGGAAGGGGTGTACAAAGGAGCCCCCGCCGGGCCGGTGGTTGCTGCCGTTGGTGCCTATCGAGACGTGCGACGCGGCCGAGGTTGATCTCGCGTGCTGGTACCTGCCACGACTGAGGTTTCTTGCTGCGCTGGACGTCACGCCTACGTGTATCGACGCCGCTTCCAGCCCCGCCGCCCCGACTGGTGTTGTCGCTCCTGAGCCCGCAGCTGAGCCTCCTCCGCCTACCCCACCAACACCACCACCTCCTCCTCCAACTCCGACGCCGCCGCCGTAGCCCGTGGGCTCCCACGACGGAGGGAACTGGAAGCTCACGTCGCGGATGGAAGGCGACATGCTCGGCCGCCCTGAGGACTCGTACGTGCTGCTGCTGTTGTTGTTGTTGTTGTTGCCGCCGCCGCCGCCGCCGCCATAGCCAAGGTCTACCGTCTGGTCCTCCCAGCCCCTGTCCAGATCGAGCGAATTCTTGGGCGACGACGTCGAGGCGAGTCTCTTCAGGATGGGCTTGACCATCTTACCTCCTCGAGGAGTCTTTGTGATCTTCTTGGAAGGGTGGTGTTGGTGGTGATGATGATGGCTCGCCAGATCCGAGAGGCTGGCCATCTTGAGCGTGATCCCCTGTACCATGAAGGGCTCCCGGGATTGCCCTCAGAAAAGGGAGGGGCTGCCTTTATTGATCTATGGTCTGTGTCCTATGTCCTATTCTTGGGGCTGGAGAGGGAAGGGAAGAAAGAGAGAACGTCGAAAGCCACGAGAAGAGGGCGAGGGGGGGGGGGGTGGACCTCTGTGGCGGTCGTAACCCGCCTGACCAGCTCAGAGGAGGTTGAAGTTGGTCGCAGGCTGGGACATGACGAGGGATTATTGCCGGCAATCTTGGATCGTGGGTAGAGGCGGAATTGGGTATGAGAAGGGAGGGAGGGGGGGGTATTCCGTTGTGGTCCTTGTCGCTATGACGCGGCAGATCGGAATCAAGATGAAGCACAGATCAATGCAGATATAAATTGCGTTCCGGGTCAAGAGGAAACGCGACAATAAAAGAAGCAAAAAATGGGACCAAGAACAACAGGTAGAAGGAAAAAGAGGGGGTAAAGGCAAAAAGGGAAAAAGAAAAAAAAAATGAACACGCTCTCGAAACGTTGCAGAATGTAATCAAGATGGCTAACAGGGCAGAGCACAAGAAGGTATACGCAAAAGATACCAGGAGAAAAGTGAAGAGGGGGAAGGATTGATTGCGGGAAGGAGAGGGGGGGGTCATTGACATTCAGAGAAATAGAAGAGGAGATGAATTGCCTCAAGGATCAAGCAGCCAGAGCGAGGGTGAGCGGGAGACGAGACACACACGGACAAGAGGTGCTGACGACCAAAACCCTGATCCTGTATCCTGATCCTGATCTGCCCGCACTAGGCGCACGGAGCGGACGGCAAGCCGAGTCGGTGTGTCAGCCCAGGCCAAGCCCAGGCCGGTAATAGTACGGCAGAGGAAGAGGAGAAGAAACAAAGGCAGCGCGGAAGGGGAGCATGTGGAGGATACCAAGGAGGGTACAGTCCTACTCCGAAAAAACACAAACTACTGTAGCAACTCAGTCATCACTCCTCTCTGCCTTATCGTCGTACAGGGACAATGGTAGTTTATCCCCTCAACAGCTTCAACTCTTACATGTACGCTGGTCCTCTCAAGGTTGTGGCGGCACGGCGTCGGGTCAGTCAGGGAGACCGAGTGATACGAGCAGAGGAGCACACACACACATACACACACACAGCTCTTCGTTTTTGCCGCCTCTGTCACAGAATCTCTCACACACAAGGTTTCTCGTTTGATGTTGTTGATGATGATGATTGTTGTTCTCCTGAGGTCTGCAGCACACCCGTTGTCCCATCCTCGTCTCCCCTCCCCCCCCCCCCGCCGCCTTCTTCCTCCTTTTTCTAACCTTTCCCTCTTGAGGTTCTGCCTCGAAGGGCGGTGTTACCGATACCCGCGAAACCGAACACATCCTCAGGTTGTGCTTGCTCGCCTGTTTTTCATCTCCTGCGCTTTCGGCTCCGCGTGTTGCAATGCGGACCAACGCCTGGGTAAGGTTCACAGCCTCCTCGCCCCCCTCCACACCCCTCCACAAGGGGGGGGAGGAAGGGGGAGCCACAGGTTCGCAGGGCTCCAGCCCACACCCACCCCCTCCACAATCTCAAAACTTCGTCGAAGGGCGGTGTTTGACCGCCTTCAGCTGGGCTGCGGGAGAAAAACTTCAACAAAGAGTCGCGGCGTCAGCGTGGGGGAGACTAGCAGCATCTTGATTGGACCTCCGATCTCTCCTTGGGAGGATTCTGCAGGGGGCGTGTTTTCCTCCAATCGCCAGGACGTCGGGTCCGGGGGCCCGTGGGCTGATGGTACACTTCCCTGGGCGTTCGAACGGTGGTGGGTGGTGGGTGGTGGGTGGTCCCCTTCCCCCCTCCCCCCTCCCCCTCCCCCTCTTACCCCCTTTAGCTTGGGATCTTTTGTTGTGCCTAGGCACACCTGCTGCCGTGTTACCAGAGTATGCATCGTATAGCTAGCTTTCTTTTTGTGATTTTTGGTTTCGATCAACCTCGGGTCTCTTCCTCACCAATCCCACCTTGAGACAATTCCTGCGCCCTCCAGTCTGGGCGAGTTCGAAGACGGAACCACCGACAGGATGAGAACAAGAAAAAAAAACAACCCTCTCCCTCTTTCTCACACTGTGGTCCCCCATTCGTCTGATCTCGAATCGAACAGGGGCTTCATCTCGTCAATGGCACTATTGGACTGGTCATCGACTTTGGTTTGGATCGCCTGCGCTGCAGGGACCCGTTATCTTACGGCGCCCCGTCGATAGCCTCAAGCCTATACTGTACCCACGAACCCAGACCAGCCGCCAAGGCTTGACAACTGTCCTGTGTATCTTGGGTCGTTGGAGATCGTGAGAACCATGGCAGAGCCATAGTGTAAGAAGTTGTTGTTGTTGTTGTTTTCCCCCCCCTCCTCTTCTCCTCAGGTTCTTGTGTGTCCGTGCTCGGATTCTTGCCCTTTTTCTTCTTCCTCCCTCTTCATCCCTCTTCCTGGCTGCGCGGCCTCAATTCGTTTCGACCCCGGGCCCCAGAATATGGGGAACACATACACTCGGAAGCTTTCCTGCCCCTGTTCATCAGTGGGCCCTCCTGAACGCCTCAGGTTGTTTCTTCCCGCCAATTTTACCGCTCCAGGCGTGTGCGCGAATGCGACCATGGGTCCTCGTCCGCCGCCCACCACACTTAGAAAACCGTTTGTGTAGTAATAAATTGAAGAACAGAGAGAGACAAGGGCAGGTCAATACTCTTTACCGCATCATCTAGAAAAGACAGACGCCACCCTCATCTACACCCGACGCGACTCTCGGTTCGTTTGCCTTGCCCTCTGCTGTCGATCCCTCGTTACAATCACATGTCTGCTTGCCTTCTTGTATGCGCGTCTGTGAGAGAGCGTGTGGGTGTGTGTTTGCTACTTTAGCATTTGCTGCGCCGCTCGGTTGGCAGCAGCAGCAGCAGCAAGCTGGCAGGAGTCCAGAACGAGCCGATTGACCCCTCCCACCCCTCACCCCCCTTCCAGTCTGCAGGTCTGCACCGGCCAAGCCGCGCCGCATGCATGAGGTGGTCCTGCCATGCTGTGTGCCAGTGCCACTGGCACTTGCTTCTCTTGCTCTCTCTCTTCCTCTCTCTCTCTCTATCTCTCCCCCCCTCGCCCTCTGGCCTTTGTTTTATTTATGTTGCCCTGTCTCTCTTTCGCCCCACGGTCCATCTCGAACAGGTTGGTTCGTGTTTTTTCCCCTCAACGCGGCGCGCCCATGCGGGTCTCGCATGTTGGTGGCGTTGTGATACCAGCTGCTCATAGGCATCAGCAAAAAACCTTGGTTGGGGTCCCCCCCCCCCCCACTACGAGCCACCGTCAGACCAACATGCGCGGTGCCTACTACTTCTGGCGACCTAAGTCTCTGATTTGCTTGCTTGCTGGTGATTTGAGTGCTGCTGCTATTCCGTATCAATCACCTTTCTTTTCCAATCGGGCCGGCTTGCAACCTGTACTTCTTTCTAGTTGGACAGAGACTGGCGGGGTAGTCCAGTGCCTACCATACATGCCATCTCGCCATCGCCCCTGTGTGATGGTTTATATGGGCCCCCTTTTCCTGAAAGTGTCTCTTTGTCCGTTCGTATTGCTGTCGGCCTGGCTTGTCTTGCTGCTGGAACGATAGGTGGTGCCATGGCGATACCGACTGGAAGCTAGTTAGACTTGGACCTTTCCCCCCCCCCCCCCCAGCCTGTAGAGCGTGTTAGCAAGTGGCGGAAGGATTCCGCCAAAAGCATATATCATACTGTCTCACTACTAAGTATCAGTAGCATACCTCGTTTTCGAGATATGGGAAGGAATGCGGAGGAGAGAACTACCTACTTGTGATTGGACTTGTAAAGAATCGAGCAGCAGATGCCCGCGGAAAAGGCTTTGAGAAATGATGTATATCAAAAGAAAAGAAAAAAAAAAACTGCTGGACGACACAGCCCAGTTTGAACGTGGCGATATTAGCCACACACCCTGCACCGGACAATCAGGCAGCAGCAGAGCAGCAGAGCAGCATAGCTCTAGAATTCGTTGCTTCTCTCACACATTCGCATGTGACGAAGATTCCGTGTGGATCTGTTTCAGAAATCCTAGTCGTAGACTTTATCAATGTGAAGGCATTCCCACGACGTGTCGCTGAAACTTGTCAGTCGACGACGGCTGTAGAGACAACGACGCCTCCCTCTTGACTGGGCGAGGCTCAGCATCCAAAACGACCACAGAGAAAGTGTCACCATCCCATTATTTTTTGAACGTGTTTCTGTCGTAGGGAGGGTTGGGAAAAACTGGTTGTCCCGTGGAATCAATCTCCTGGTAGTCATCTCGCTGAACTTGAGCACCAAGCCCAGCACAACAGTCAATTCTCTGCGCCTCTGTAAGCAGGTCGTTCAAAAATTGATAGCAGCTCCAGTACATACAGCCCAAGGGGCTTCTGCAGATTCTGGAACAAATACCGGAAGTCGTTGTTTTGGATGCGAGGCGTCTCTGCGGCGGGCAGAAGGCCATGGCTTATGAAAACCAGCTCATGAAGTTTGGCAATGAAACATCATCCCTCGCCTCCGTGAGATAGGTCGTCCAACCTACTCGAACCATCGTTGATACGTCTCTGCACATGTTTACTTGCCTAACAGAGCAGATTCCTCAGGGAGGGCGGTGATTGGAAAGTTTCAGAAAGTCTGAACACGATTTCATCACTCCAAGCCAGGCATTTTGTCAAGGGCCCCATCTCTCGGGACGTTCACCATTCTTCGAGCGTATGGTACGATACTCATATCATCGGTTAGTCTCGTTGTGAGCTGTCTCTGGTAAAGGTAAAGGGGGGGGGGGGGATAAAAAAAGGGGAGTAAGGGGGGTTTCTGTCTGCAAGTACCATGTGCACATCAATCGCGTGGCCGACATACCACTTAATTAGATAGCAAATATGCTCTCGCATACGATCACGGCAAACATCACTGCGTTTGTAGAATCGAACCATGATTATGCATTCTCTGAGAGAGCACCATTGACCATTGGTACGTCACCGCGCAAGTACCGGAACTTCGTGCCACCCCCCAGGCTCTCGATCTCTAACGAGGGTTGGAGACATGGACACGTATCAGCACAGCCACTTCCTTCCCTCCGGAGTACGACGGATTCCTAAGGAGGAGATTGCTACTACGCTGCTGTCGAGCGACATTTGGGTCCGAGTCGACCCACAGTATTATGCGTATACCTTAGTCGAGGAGAGATCCTTCGTCTGAACTCGTCTTTCGGTGAGAGAATGCATGAGACGTCCCCGGGATATCAATTTCACCATGCTTTCTCTTCTGGGTGACATGTCGAGACAGGATTTCCTCTTTCGCCGATGCCGCCTGCATTGGTTTGCTGCTGGAAGGATACCTATCAGGGGATCTCTGGGCTGGTCTGGGCGCTGAGGCCCCAAGGTTGGCCTTTCATAAAGCCGAGATTGATGGCCACGGGCCTCAGTGGCGACAGAGCGCCTCCTCAGCATGGGGGAACTGATCTGTTGGTCGTGAGAGCAGCCGCACGATGAGTGCAGTGGCGCCCATGTGGAGTCTGGAGCCACGACAACGTCCACATATTGGGGTCGCACGAAGTTCTGAGGATTGGCAGCGAGGTCCAGGCCGCCGATGCCAAAATGGTTGAAAGGGTACTCGAGGTGTCGGTACCATGGTATGTAGCAAGCGTGTTCCCCCCCGCCTAGTGCAGCTTCCTGCCTCGTTGTCCCCTCAATTGCGGTTGGGGGCGAGGCAGCCTGAGCATTGACTTTGAAAAAGGCAAGCACGGTGGGTGTATCGGCTCTGTTCACTCAATACGAAAGAAACAGTAGATGCATCTCCTCGTATTTCTCAACTGGTACATGGCCCCTCGTCACTGGAAGTATCGTCCTAGATATGTCAGTTCAAATAGCATCAATCTGCATGAAATCTCGCCGTACACACCACACGCAATGGAAGCCCCGTTGGTAGAAGCATGGTTGGGTTTCGTGACGAGGTAGATCTTGTTCATAAGGCAAGAAATCGCGGTGGTGCCGGTACGGTGGTGCACTCTAGAAGAGGATCGACGTGGTTATGGATAAACATGATCTCATGAATCCTGAGGGTGATCCATGGCTTGCTAAAGAGAGACTCGGAGCATGACGAGATGCTGGTGACGGTATCAGGAAGACGACGAGTCTGACAGCACAACAAGTGTGTGTGCCCACTGACTTTACTCAGGTTGGATCCAGCGAGGTCGCACGAGCACAGGACAGATGTAGCCTCTAGAGGAGGAGTGTTGATCCTTGCCTTTCCGATGTTATTCTATGCGAGTTAGCTGTTTTCTCCGCCCTCCATGGGGTAGGTATCTATACTCGGCAGGACACCCAACGGTTTGATGACATCAAGATCGCTGGTGGCCACCAAGTCAACGGAACTTTGGTCCGAATTGACATCATATTGAAGATTCTCGCTGATTGACTCTGCAGAAAAGGACACAAGTCCAGATGCCGATCTTTAGTCTCGACGGCTCAGTTCATAATGAATCAATGTAACAGGGCGTCATAATCCCGAACCATGTTCGTCCGAGCCCCAGGTCCAGACTCAGTTCCGAAGAGGAAGGAGAGGGGTCCAGACGCCGGCGACCAGAACCCACGGTGGACATTTACCTCTCATGAATACAGAAATTGGAGGGGCCCTGTGTTTTTGTCATGATGCGAGAGACACAGACTCTTGCACGAATGATCGTGATCGGACGGAGGAGCGGTTTCCGAGCGGGCCAGTGAAGAAGGGAGAACTCACCGGAGCTATCCAATTTTGTGATATGAAATTAAAATGTCTCTGGAAACGGGTCTGGACAGCCAGGTGAGAAGGGATTTGCATCAGAGGCCGCAACGAAGGTTCAATTTGTGTCCTGGCAGTACTGGCCAATGCGTTTGATGGGACCAGATGGAGCTCTTGCTGCGGTTGTTGGGGTCTTGCATTGTTCTGGATCGTCCGCGCAACCCGCCCTCGCCCACCAGCACTTGGAAATTGGTGACAGTGTCACATATCACATTCACTTGCCACAAAGACGTTTCTTCTAGCCAAAGAACCTCCTCCAGTCTCGTGCTGGGATGCGAGGGCGAGGGTCGCTCGCATTGGTGACGCCCGAGCCCGCATGTACCATCGGCCCAGGAGGCCGGATCCTGCAGCCGGACGCCCTGAACCAGGGTGAGATACAGTAGGTCTGAAGTACAATTATACAGCAATGAAGCTTTGAGAGGGGGGGGTCTGCAGCTGCAGCCGGCAAGGTCCTCCGGTCTATCCCACCCTCCTCTGAAGACATGCAGTAATCTATGCTCCTCACTTCGGAAAGGAGAAGGGGGGGGGGGGGGGGGCATACAAGCGGGGATTTCAAGGGCACATACGTGCTTTTCCAAGAGGAGTCTCTCGGCAGCCGAATGTCAGTTCGTGGGGACCCCTCTCGGTACTCCCTTGCCACTGCCCTTTTATGTACATGATTGAGTAGGCGCTCCTGTCACCGGCTAAGCGACCCATAGTAGGAACTTGAACCGTTTGATGTAATGCTCGCCCTAGCAAGGTTCTGAAAAGGATTTGAGGGACCTGCATGTGTACATGCATGGCAAAAGCTTCGGGCTTCGACGCAGAAGCCCTAAGCCCTTAGCCATGATGAATCGACACGGGTTGGCGATACGACCTGTGTGCCTGCACCATGGGACAGGACGGATAATTGCACCACTCGCATAACACGCGCTCGATTGGAGGGAGCAGGTCATCATGTTGTAGTAGGCTGGGAAGCGTGCGCGAAGGCCGTTCGGTTGAGAAATTTGGGAAGGTCGTCGCGGTCCGAGAGAGATTAAAACTGCACCAATTTCTGCAGGCTCCGGAGGATCTCCATGTGTGGATTCTGGTTCCCTGAAATGGTGGAGGGCCGGATATGCATCTCCCTTGCTCCCCGTTCCTTACTCCCGCTCAACGATGCGCCCTCCCCAGGCTTTACGTTCCACCACAGCTTGACAATGCATCTATGGCGTGTAATGGGGGGGGGGTTGGAAGGAGGGTGGTTCGGAGGAGGGGCCACGAGAACTTCTGCTGCGACAGGTGCCATGGGCAGGATGTTGTTCTCCACGTCGAACACGGTGCTCCATAGGGGCGAGACACGTCGTCCACGTCGAGGTGATGAAGCGATGGAACCGTGGAAGAAGTTGCATTATCATTTCCAATCATCTAATTGCCTGCATTATCCGTAGCTGTTCCAAAAACGCTGCAACACAGTGTCTTTTGGACGTCATTGACGAGCTGTCCGCTGATAGAGATACTTTGGTACAAGTGAAATACCTACAAACAGTTGTTCTTGGGTCAGAATTTTCTCATGCATGCATGCATGGTGGGGACCAACGAACTGCGACCGACGACTAGGGTCGTATTGCGCAAACAAACATCGATGATTGATGAGGATGAGGATGAGGGCCCAACGGCAATGGTCCATTGTTCTTTTTTTTTTTTTTTTCTTCTTTCACGCACAGCAGGATCTAGGTGAAGTACTATGTATAGTGTTCAGAGGCAGGCGCGCTTGGTCTGCCGCCCAAGATCCGATGCCCCTTGGCAGTGATGACCACCCCGCAGGGTTAGCTTCATCGCCAGTGGGCTCCTCTCGACCCCACGGTCTGCGATGTCGTTGCCGCGGCTGAGGTGTTTCTGCATCCTACCGTTGACACCTGCAAGTGGGATCAGAAGAGAAAAGCAATTTCATCTCGCAAGGTGTCGATCCTGACGACGGATATGCACAGGCCTTGAAGACCCTGGACCGTCCCCAGCCGACTAAGATCAGATCCCGACTAGGATGACGGCATCTCCCGGTCCGCCAACAGAGAGCAAAGTCAACAGGAGGTAGCCCATCAGTCTTGCCCCTCCCCTCACCCTCCCCTCACCCTCTCCTCAAGGAGGTGAGGGTCGATAGCTGACTCGAGAACTTGAGCAGAGAACTCGTACTATGTAGAGATGGAGGTTTGGAGATTTCTGACGCCGCATGTCTGACAGATGAACTGGATGGATGTCTGACGGTACGACTGACATGTGTATCAGGAATCATCGAGGGTTCCCAACAACCATGCCGGTCGAGGTCTGTGCTGGGCTATCCACTAGTAGTTGTAGGTACACACTATTAGAGGCACACTATAAAGTAGGTGCAGACAGCTGGCGTACGCACTTGGCTAACGAGTCTAAGGATATGGAGCCTCTAGCACTAAATTGCAGGTAGCTAGGTGGATGGTCGGCGCGTGACTCGCTTCTGGTAATGAGGTGAGGAAGGCATAGGCCATATTGCTACCTCCGATGACTCGACTCATCGTCAGTGATGTCGAGGACCTACGTAGGTGAAACCCTCGCGACTCAAGTTATGCCAGGTAGGTGCTCTGTCTCCAGAATTCTCATCCGACAACCACGATAGAGCTACATGCATCGGGCGGCGAGGTTTCTCTCGGCATACGAGTCGTTGTGTCTGCGTGGGTGGTGCAGTCAGGTATAATGTATATCCTTAGTGTGCAAGGTACCCATATAAGTACCCCCTGTACCCAAGCTCTGAGAAAGGTGGTGGTAGTGATGGAAAGCGCCCCAAAGCCTAGGACAGTAGAGGACTGCCTGCCGAACGATACGATACGTGCTACCACACAGTAATAGGTAACAAACAAGTACCCGGGAAGGTACTGCGGAAGGATACGTACCGCCTAGGTCCTTCCGCTGCGGGACCCCTCCGTAACCAAGGCAGGCGCAGCACAGGCGACAGAACTTAAAATTGGTCTGGACTTCCAAGGTCGTGTTTCTTCTTCCTGGCCAGCACAGTTGACCTACGCTTAAAATCCCAACCACAACCTCCTGCCGCCTACCAGACCCCCATATAATATATCATTTCTCTGGTCCTGGACCGTACGATCTTCTGGCGAGAGAGCTCTTGGGTGGACTTGAAGGCGATCAAAGAGCACAGTACTCCATCCACGCGTTACCGAGTCAAGACGGTACAGTACCCTACCACGACTCTTTCGGTGGCTGGCTATACAGTACGACTTACAGTGAGCATGATACAAGAACACCATGGGGTTCCGCTACAGCAAATGTCGCTTCATCCGTAAGGATGGTCCCTGGAGAAGCTGATTTCCCGGTTTCCGAATTGGTACAGCTGCATCTCGAGCTTCTGGCTAGCTGGACAGACTGCACATCTGCTGATGAACCATCTGCCATTTAGCATTGGCGAGCAGGACGAACCACCCGACCAGATAGACCACACGCTATCGTCGACGGACCGACGAGCTACCAAGGAAAAGAGAGCAAACCAACAGCCAAGGCGGCCATCTCATCACGCGTCAAGGACTCTCTCAGACCAGCGGCCCTACTCAGGGCAGGGTCCAGCTGGGCTAGGCTGGGCTTACGGACGATGGCTTTATTCCAAAATAGACATGCAGCACGCAGGAAGCGCGATGCCCGCACGGACTTGTCCAAGAAGCTTGTGATAACCGAGAGCAACACAGCCATTATTGTCCACCATTTCTTTTTCAGGGTCCCAACAGTCGGCCTGCCAGTGGCTGTTACCGCCCTTATCGCCTATACAGCCGCTGCAAGACATACTTCCTCACTCTGCCGCTCATGTCTGTGCGCTGGTCAGCATCGAATTTTCTCGCCAGACTGCACTTTGCCGTGGTCTACAGAAGTCGGCAGGTTTTCGATGGGCCAGCAATGCTCGCGCCTCAGCATCAAATGAGGTCGGCCGGCCGGGAATGCGCCTCTACTCATTCCGCCTCCTCCCTACTCCTCGCCTTGACGGCTAGAGTGAAGCAGGCTATGGTGACCGACGTGCGATGGCCGGTCGCGTATACAAAAATGGCTTCCGCATCGCAGAAAATCGGGAAGGCCGCGCACTCGAATGTGTCTTGTTTTGTTGCAATACCTGCATGCGCCGGTGAACTACCTATCAAGCCTGCAACATGGTTCGATTGATTTGCAAATCGATGGCGAGCGTACTTGATGAAGAGCTGCGCTCAGGACTAGTATTCGCCTGGGGCCTTCGGAGTATTGAACTACGTATTTTCCAGAGCAGCAGACTGAGTGGGTGCTGACGCTTACCATACCATACCACTCATCAGGACAACGGTCCGGACCCAAGCACGGCGGCCACAATGTACCTTTCGAGTACCTCCCCAGTCCCGTCGATCTCTAATCGGGATCAGGAGCTGGGACCAGGTGCTTCCCGAGGGACAGGCCTGCTATCCTCGGGCAAAAGTTGGCTACAGCCGTTGACCCCACGCCGCCGAGCGAACTCTCGCACTCTTTGCGCCTTCTTGTCAATGCACACGACATGGTTGGTACTATACAGTGTTGCTCACTAGAAATTGTGGAAGAGAGGGGAAGAGGGGGGGGGGGTCCTCTTCCTCTGGGCGGCCCCCCGACTGCGGCACGCTGCGTGGGTCACATATCTTGTGTACCATGCAGCTGCGAGGCTGCATCAACCCTGACATCATTTTAAGCGGGAACGAGCCATCCCATGCTCTGCATCTCTTTCTTTTCTCTCTCTCTCTCTCTCTCTCTCTCTGAAGGGTATTTTCGTACGTCTTCTTGGGCTCATGCCACTAGTCACCTCTCGTGATACCACATTCTTCCATGCCTTGCCGTTTCGATTAGCCAGTTTCGACAGTACCGCCGGCTGGGTATTGCCTACTATTAGCATGTACATTCTTCCGTGATCGAGCTTGACTAAGTCGAGAAGGTGGGTTTCCTTCCCACAGAGGTTGTCTTCAAATTCATCACGACAGGTTGCAACACGCCGGACTCCCAACATACATCGTGCCAGAGGCCCTTCATCGCTCTTGGTGCCCTCGGCCAACAGACCATTGGCCGGCCTGTACCTCGCCAGACTCAACATCAACCAGTTCATGGTTCCTTCTCACATACACTTCTTGCCACCCGACCCGCGTCCATGAGCTCTACCTCCCTGCCCTGCTTAGAGTATCGGTAGCCAAGGGCAGCACAGGGTAGCGGAAACGATCCTAAGGCTCCTTACTCATCAGTTGCATAGTGTGCTGCGACTATCCATCGTCCGAGAGTGCAGTTGTCTGGGCCTTTCCAAGTGGATACTCGACTCCGCATCTCGCTGAGCGAGCGAAGTGGGCGTGGTGGGTAGTCAAGGATTCAGGAAGAGCCAGGGTCAGGGAGCTGGCCATCGCCCCGATTGAGAGCAGAGCATATCCTTGTTGGGTCTTCTTCGGGGTCTCCACGTTCTTCAGAGGTCCATCGCCAGTCTCGACGTATCCTGGCCGCTACTTTCCCCGAAGACACCCCCCCCCCTTCCCGCTACATAGTATTGATAGCCAACGGAATTGAGGCTACGGCTGCCCCACTGGAGCTCTCTTTTTCTCCCTCTCTCTGAGCCAAGACCCGGTGGAGGCTAGATGACAGTCCTTCTGCCCCCCCCCCCCCTTGCGAGAGCCCACACGAGGACCTCCAGATCCTGAATGGGTGTAGGGGCGCAACTCCATGCAGCATGCATTAACAGATCAGCACTGTACTATGGTACGTACCGTAGTACTCTCTGCATACCCCTACCATCAATCCCTACTCGTACCCTCCACTTGATTCCCGCGCTTTTTTTTTTTTTTTTTTTTTTTCAATCTGCCTGCAGTTCGAACATGCAATCGACAAATTGTACTGCGTACATTGCCCCAGAAGTGGGCTTGTCAACCCTCGTAAACATATTGTTCCAATTACTTCCTTGTTATTGCGTCTCTCCTCACTGCAAGACCGGAGGAACTCAGACCATCTTCCTTGTAGGGTATCCGCCCAAATCACAACAACCCCCAGACAGCCTCCTCGGCCGTCCATCTCCCGTCCACCCTGCCTATATATGTCTCCAGTCCCCATCGCTTTCCATATCTCATAGCTTGCCTTGCTCTTCATAATCGGTCCCCTTTCTTCTTATTTTCAATCTTCGTCGCCCCGGGGCCTCATGGTCAGAACAATGGATTTGTTATAAAGGCTTCGCTTTGCTTTCCCGTCTCTCAATTGTATAAGTTCCTACCACCCTCGGCTGCCGTGTGACAGAAACCCCCAGTGGTGCTCGATGCCCAGTTCTTCGTTACAAGTCGCTCGTTGTACGCCTACTATTTTTCCACCACCAAGAAGGAAACGGAATCGAACTTCCAGTTGAACCTGTGACTACCTCCTGGTTTAGGGGAGACACTATCAACCTGCTCCTGGTTTGAACCCCCCCACTTCCTCCTCGTACTCAGCGCGCCTGGTCTTCAGGTTGCCTCCGGCGCCACCAACCACTCTCCCCGCCACACACCTCTTTGGGAGACAGAAAAGACACCATAAGTGTCAGATTCTAGGGCTTGTGACAATAAGTCTAGAACGTGACGTGAAAGGCAATTTCTGTCAGAAAAGGAGGAGAAAGCCGATCCGGATCCCAGCGCACCCAGACATCGTGACCCAAAGTCACGATTCTTTCGCTCCCAGACTGCTCAGCAGCAACTTGATATCACTGCGGCCCCTCCGACCAGGCCTGGTTGGAAAAACCTCTGAACCATATATACATCCGCCTTGATCTTAATCTGTCACTTTCTACGATCCACTGCAGAAATTGTTCACGTCGCGACGTGGCCAGTTGCTACCTACCGGAGCCAGGATGCCGAACTCAACAATCGTGCAGGCTGGCCCGCCTGAGGACATCATGTATTCCCTCACAGATCTGTTTGCCGCCTCTACGGCTTTCTATTCGCAATGGAACTCAATCATCACCTGGACTTGCATTTTCGTCATTACCTGGTAGGTTTCCTTTCAAAACGTTTCCTACCGAATTCTCACCAGTCTCACCATTCGGGACTACATTGTGCTAATACCATAGGCCAGGCTACACCGATATGTCCGATTAATTGTCCACAGTATCAGCCACTGGACCTACAAGTCCAAGCCCATCCCGGAAAAGCCAAAATTCACCTCGAAAGATGTGACGGTTGTGATTCCTACCATCCATAATGAGATGGAGGAACTTCGGGATTCGCTGAACAGCATCCTAGCCTGTGAGCCATACGAGCTGATTCTGGTCACGACTGCTGAGAAGCACGAGGCCCTGCAAAAACTTGCCAAGTCGCTCAACTACCGTCGGATCCGGGTTCTCTTTACGGGGATTGCCAACAAGCGCCTGCAGGTATGCGCTGCACTGCCAGAAGTCCGCACTGCCATTACAATCATGGCGGATGACGATGTCACCTGGCCAAAGACCATGATGCCCTGGATCCTGGCCCCTTTCGAAGACCCCAGGATGGGCGGCGTGGGGACCTGCCAGAGAGTCCGACGGGAGTGGACAGCTCCCTTTGCCAACCGATGCTGGAACTGGCTCGGAGCTGCTTACATTGAGCGGCGGAACTTTGAGATCTCCGCCACGCACAACATTGACGGCGGCACCTCGTGCATGTCTGGACGCACGGGTGCGTACAGGACCGAGATCCTCAACAACGGCGAGTTCTTGGATGGCTTCAAGAACGAGCGGTGGCGAAAGTACATCCTCAATGCCGACGACGACAACTTTGTCACGCGATGGCTCGTCAGTCACCAGTGGAAGACCTGGATCCAGTACGAGCGGGAGTGTGAGCTCGAGACGACCCTGGAAAACGGGAAGAAGTTCCTTTACCAGTGCTCCCGGTGGGCGCGGAGCAACTGGCGCAGCAACTTCACGAGTCTCGTCGTCGAACGTCATGTGTGGAGGTAAGCCGACCGAAACCTTTGATACGTGCCGCCTATATCCGTGCTAACTGGGCTCTCTCACCCGCACAGCCAACAACCGTGGTGCACATATGCGCTGCATATCGCAACGTTTACATCGCTTGCGTTCGTCATGGATCCCTTCATCATCTTTGCGCTGTGGAAGGCGACGGCGAGCTGGGATCCCACCTACCGCTCGATGGCGATCTGGGCGCAGATTATCTTTGTCTTTGGGTTCTCCAAGACGGTGAAGCTCTGGGGCCTCTTCAGGCGCAATCCGAGCGATATTGTGTATCTGCCACTGTCGATCGTGTTCGGCTGGTTCCATGGTCTGATCAAGATCTGGGCGCTAATTACGCTTAATATGGTGCGTCCCACTCAGCCCTCCTCGAGTCCTAAGCCGAGTAACGCCAAACTAACAAATCAATGCCGCAGACCTCTTGGGGCAGCCGAGCGGATGGTGATCTTCACGACAAGGCGCGTCTCAAACGCCCACAGCGAAGCATGAGCATGAGCACCCCCAAGGAGAAAGGAGAGCTTGTCCGCTACAACCCGCCGCGCCGCATGACCCTGCCGTCGGGGTCCGAGAAACCCGATTTACTATAAGCGGACGATCACTCAGCCGCCATGAGAGAAAGAGAGACAGGCGGTGTTCAAGCTCAGCTTCCACGAGAACAACACGAACGAACTTTCTGGATCCACTTCCCGTTTGCAGAAGGGGTCGGAATGACTTAATGAATTCATGGTCATGGGAGCAAGCTTACGGCGTCTGGGTTTGAGGTTTAACAGCACTCTCTGCGGCCAAATATAACGGACCCGGTCAGAAAAGAAGAGCCTGCTATGCCTGGGCTGACCGGGGCCACATGCAATGTGTTTTGATGGATATTGGGTTATCGAAGGGCCTTTCCTCTTTTTTTTTTTTTTTTTTTTTCTTTGTTTCTTTCTCGTATTCATCTCTTTTCATTTTTTGGCTTTTTGTTCTTGATTTCTTTCCCTCCTACCGCCAAAGTTATTCCTGTCTTGGTTATCTCCACTTTTTCTTTTTCCCTGTCGGCCTCCAAATGTCCTGGCTAAAAATGAATCGCGACATACAAGGCATCCAAAAAGTTGTTATCTACGGTCGGCTTTCTTTTTTTTTTCTTTTTCTTTTTAGTGGAGTGGGCTTCGGACTCTACATCGACTCGCCACAAAAACATGTTCTGGGCGTGCCATTCAGTTTTCTCTCACACACTGGACAAGACAAAAGGACAAAAAAAAAAAAAAAGACACAACCTAGGGGGCCTGGCATGGGACAGGCACAAAATTCTCGGGGAAAGAGGATACATTGTTCTTGATTTTCCCGTCTGGGTCATTGGAATCTGCTCCCCCAAAGGAACGAGCGAGACTGGTGTTGGGGACGGCGTTGTCCTTTGCTCTGCAGGAGGACAATAGAGATGCATACCTCACAGGCATACATGCCTCTCTGGCTTGGCAGAAGATAGACTTCTGAGACAAAAATTGCTACACGCATAGGCTTTTCTCCCCCTTGTCCGATCGACCCTCTCTGTCTCTGTCTCGCTCTCTCTTTTACACACACACACACACACATCTACGTCTCCATCACTATGACCACCACCATGATGATGATGTCAAACCTGATGTATCAACAGACGCGAGGTCCAGAACCACGCCACTTATCTAGCGTACCTCCATGTGATTCTCGTCTCCGAAATGGAGGCGTGCCCTCCAGGCATGTTCATTCGTCAGGTCTCGGTGCATCTGAGGATGACTGGGCGGGGAGACAGGATCCTGTTCTTTGTCCGTGTGTGCCTCGTATCCGCCTGGCGGTCTGCTAGCTAATTACTACTCACGCGCACCGCCCGTAACACGTTTCTGGTCCTTTTTCTTCTTTCTTGTTTAGCCGAGCGAGTCAACAAAATCCTAGGACGGATGCCATTTTCTAGACGTGTCACATCTCACAGGGCTGACTACAACTCGTCCTCCAACGCTGAGAGGCTCAAGCCCAGCCGAAGTTACACGGCAGCACACCAGTGTGCCGCGCAAGCCACGGCGCTCCTCCAAAATCCTACCCTCCTGCCTCCACTTTCTCTCCCACACACACACACACACACGAAAGGGAGCTATCATCGTTCGGCCAAGAAAAAAAAAGAAGGATAGAAGGGATAAAGAAAAGTTGGAGAAGGCATGGGCGTGGGGAAGGGTGTGCCTCCATTTGCTCACAAAAGGTCCTCAGATCATCAGTCAGCCCACCATGAGCGGCCACCATTTGTCTAGTTCGTCCACGCAGCTGCATCGACGCATGCCATGGTGGTTGTCTCTAGAACGGACCAGGCCCTCGGCAGCTCGGGCAGAAGTGTGGTAGTGGTCGGTCGACTTTTTTTTTTTTTTTTTTAGAGGGGGAGAAGGAGGGGGGGAGGGGGAGGAGAGCGGGGGCCAGAAGTGGAATTTGTGAATTTACTAGGCAGAGGGACGACAAGGTTTTCTTTGGGGGGGGGGAATGCAGGAGGTTGACTCTCGACTCGCATGAACCCTCCACGGCTGCCGAGCCTTATCTTGCTGGGAATGAGATGATCGCCGCAGGACCCAGTTCAGTCAGCCAACCAGCCGCTCTACTTTCTTGTTCGCTTCCTTTTGCCCCCCTCTGATTACTATCCAATAGTTCCAATGTCACTTCAGTGTCGGACCCGGTACGGCGGCAGGCTTGGGCACACTCTGATAGTACTACTGACTTATCATCGCCAGGGATCTATCATCTCGCTTGACGGGAGCAACCTTCTCACCTTCAGGGACCGAGCCTGTAGGTGAACAGCGTGTCGTCAGGTTCTCTCCCCCCCCCCGCGCCCTCTCTTTGGAGGAGCAGAAGGAGGAGGGGGTTTTCTGCACGCTCCGATTCGTGTCATGCCATTTTCCCCTCACCTCCCTGTATCATCTTTGGGTTTCCCCTTAGTCAATTGGACACAAAACGGACCATTCCAAATTTTCTCGGTGTTTCTTGTCCCCTTTACACGAAACATCTCATGCAACAATTCTGCAATACTACACACACACGAGCAATCATGGGCGTCAAAGTCAGCGGAGTATCCACTACTGCGCAGCTGGTGGGCGACCGTTGTATTTTTCTTCTTCATTTGCCTCTTTCCCTTTTTTTTGGGGGGGGGGGTTCCCACCCTTTTTGTTTTTTCTCTACCTCGCTGGCTGCGGCCGGCGGGCCACACATCCTGAGACTTTGGTATGACGTCTCCCCGCAGTAAAGCACACCCTCCTTCACACCTACATCTCGTGCTGAGGGAGGCTTTTTTGACATATGAAAGTGGACTTGTGCATAAGCCACTTTCCTTACTATTACTAGACCTGCACCGGGGATGCAGTCTCACAGAAGCCTGTGCCGTTCTCGCAGCAGATCTAGAAGCTCGAGCTACCCCCCCCCCACCCAACCAACCAAATTCTACCCCTCCCCCCTCCCCCTCCTTCTCTTCTGCACCCCGTGAGGACTTGTCACAAGAATACGGCACAACACGAGAGCCGTCATCGTAATGTACATGCAGGTGACTTGAGAACGGCACACAGAAAGAGAGGAGAGCACACAAAACCTGGTGGGGTCGGAGACAAACACACACACACACACCCATCATATGGTGGGATCACTCGTCAATGCCAAATCCGCATCTGTCTGTTTCAACAAGAAACTGGTTGGTGTGGATATCCTGCGTGTTGGCCGTTGGTTCCGCTGCGCGTTTTGCGTCTGTTTGACTTGCAATGTGTTTGAATGTGTGTGTGGGAACTTCTGGAGACCAAGATGCATAATCCCGATGATCAGATTGGCGAAGCTGCGACTTCGCAGGGCCAGCCGTGGGAACAAGCCCCCGGCGCGCGTCCACTCACACCTTCGCTCGTCAGTGCTCATGCAAGAAGCATCTCTTGTCAACCTCTTTTGGTCATGTCGTCGATTTCCTTTTTTGGTCTATCTCTCTCACTCTCATGCGCGTCATCCGAAGCTCTGCCGCTGCGGTCTATCGAGTATACATACACCTTGACCACGCAGCAACGATGGGGCCATAACGGAGTGGTGGTGGTGGTGGTGGTGGTGGTGGTGGATTACTCTGTGACGACGTGCAGGTGAGACAAGCCTTGCCTTGCAGATGCCATATGCAATGTATATGCAGCGTGCGTGATCAGAAAATTCTGTTAGCAGCCCTCCTTCTTCTCCCCCTCCTCTTCCGCCTTCTCTGCCTTTCCCGAGATAGGCCTACGAGCCAACGAAAACCACTATGTAGGTCCGGCAGCCGTACTAGCTTCTGTAGCATGTCGCGCTTCATGCGGGCTGTTGGTGCCGCAGGTCATGTCATCGGACAGGAGGGCGTTTTACTTTTTTTTTTTTTTTTTTTTTTTTTCCCACACAGACTATTCCCCTTGCTGCCACGAGGCTTGCAAGGTGGTGTCGTCGTGTTCCCACTCAGCACGGAGTGGTCATCATCATCGTCACTATAGGCGGCACAGAAACAATGCGTGTGGAGAAAACGCGGGTCTCGCGGTGTGCCCTGTTGGTGTTGCGAAGAGGTAGAGAGAGGATCATGACTTAATGGTCGTCACCTAAGGCGAGGATTGGCCATGTTACTATGGAGTACCTCGATGGTACTGCCGGAGTGCACACTATGCATGTATATAGAGGGGTATGATATGGTAACCTAAAAAGCTGGAGGCCTGGGTGGGTGCCAACATACCAGTAAGCTATGTCTTGGCGCGTTTTCCCTTCCCATCGGTATCCCACTGCAGAACCTCGCGCGCACACACACTGTTAACTCGTGGTGCTGATGGCCCTGCCTCCCTCTCTCTGTGCCCGTCATGCCTTGTTATTTGCTTCCGGTCTTACGATAACCAATCATTGGTCAGCTCTGGTCTCTTCTGTCCTTTCGTTTCAGCACTTGGCTCGACTTTTTTGGACTAAAAAGGTCCTCCTGATGCGATATCCGCAGAGGTCGTCGCAACTGGCGCTTAAGCTGATAATGAACGAGGCTGGGGGATCGTTGCGAGATCTGGTCGATCTTGAGATTGGCCTTTTTGCAGGGGGGGGTCTTAATTGATCAACTGCGTTGTTCCCGGGGAACGTTGTGAAGGAGGGGGAAGGATAGTGCATCCAGTAAGAGCTGAAGGAAGGGGGGGAAAGGCCACCCCCCCCCTCTCTTCGTTTGTCTCTTCCCCTCCTCCTCTTTCCTTGGACGATCTGCCGTAGCTTCATCTGCTAGGACATATCTCTCCGGGGTCCTCTTTTGGATTGAACAGAAATGGAAATAATCCACACGAGAGAGGGCCCAGAAGGGAGGGGGGGGGGGGGCAAAAAGAGGTTTCCCCTCCTTGCGCCCAGCTTCCCTGGCTCACTCAGCTGCAGCAAGCAACAGGGCCCCGTTGCGCACTCTCTTTCTCTCCTCATAGCGCATGTTCTGGCGTGATCAGCAGAGGGAAAACACCCATAGGCACAACGCACGAGGGAGGGTCGTCAGATTTTTGAGAGAGCCCACCTTCTCCACGATGTCGTGCTGTTGTATCCGCCGGGTTGTCTCCGTACGAACTACTACCATGGTACGATAGTTCATGACCATGTACCATGTATGTAGAGAAGTAGCCAGCATAATCTTGTACTCCGAATGTATCGTCCAGAGCTCGAGGTCTAGCCTCGACTCAGTTTGCTCGGCTCACCCCTCCCCCCCACCTTTTCCTCCTCTTCCGCCTTCTCCTCACCCTTTACTCCCTTCCTCTACTAGTTATTTCCATCTCTCGACCCTCATCTTTTGTCTAACTTTTCTCCACACTCGATCACACGCTGGATGACCTCTGCATGATTAGCCCTCCCGCGCTTAACCTGTTTGTCATGGACCTGCATCGACTTGCAGAGCTGCCTCGAGCCGTATTTAGATGGTGCTGCCGTTGTGGTGCATAAGTCTGCGCCTCCAGGTCGAGCCGAGCTTGCCTTGTTTGGTTTACAGAATATTACGTATCACATCCTAATGAGGATAGAGAGGCTATCGTCATTTCCTGACTCTTTCTCTCTCTCTCTCTCTCTTCTCTGCGCCCGCAGCTCTGGCTAGTGCTGCTAGGTACTGCTACAGCGTACTATCGTGCATTGGCACTAGAGATGCTAAAGCCATACTTACAGCAGGAAGGCAGGACGCCACGATTAGTATCTACCTAGTAGGTACTTAGGTAAGTATGCTGGCAGGTGCGTTTGGTGGTGGCTGGTGCTATGTGAGCAGCTGCCGCCTTCAGTCTTCTCATACCAGGATCGCCCGCCTAAGCTCTGACAGCTCTGAGGGAAAGAGGGACCTGTCGAATGTGCTAGTCCCCTTGCCCCAGTCCACACCCCCCCCCCCTCTCACCAGCGTCATCCTCCTCCTGCTCCTCCTTCATCAGCACCATTGCTTTCGTCGCCATCATCACCATCGTCATCCCTACTACATCCCCATCTTTCTTTCCCGTTTTCCTTTAACCTCGTGCTGCTGACATGCGCCGGGGCAACCGGAAGGATTCAAATGTCTCGGGTGGCCACATGAACTGAAAGTCACGCAGTGCTCTGTTCCACCACTCACGGCACAGAGCGGGTCATCTCTGGCCAGCCTCGCGCCTTGCTCTCGTGTCACCCCCCACCCCCCCCCCCCTTCCCTTCCTCCATGTTACCTCTTTTGTCTCCTTTGTTGAGGGACCCTGAAGGGGCCAATACTAGGGGCATCGTTGTCCTCTCATACCATGGTACTACTGCTCTCCCTCTCGCCCTCATCCTTCTCCTCGTCACGACTAGAGCTGGTACCATGGTAATCAGATGTCTGTAGCCGGAGCTCCAGCAATTAAAGACCACCCCCTCCTCCCCACACTGAGGGACCCGTGCCGAGCTTCAAAGATAGGCGCCGTGCTCGGCGATCTCAAGCTCGCCAGGAACACCCTGCGATCCCCGGACGAAGAGACTACCATGCTAAGATCCAAATGCTACCCTTTTTGCTGTGGTATGCTCTGGGGTAGCCCTGGGGGCCTTGCGCCCGAGTCCTCCGTCAGCACCGAGTCATGCGGCCATTCTGTTCAGCCGCGATGATGTGATGGAACGGCGATGCTGGGACGCAGGTTCTTAGTCTGGCCAAAATAAAAATCCAAGGGCTGGCTACCTTGCTGTCCAGGGTACTATGTACGACAGCAAGCAACGTCTGCTTGTCGCTGGTGATGCTGCTGCTTACTACTAGATCTTGATCGCCAGCCTCGTATTCCGCATATGAACCCCCCCCCCCTTCTCTTCCCCAACATCTGGCGGGCCTGAGGCTATTTAGATCTTCGTGTCCGGTCCCGATGCGATGTTCATTTCCGGCCGCGGGCTGGCTATGCTACAGCCATGATACTACGCTGGCCAGGAAGCTGTCCGTGGGAGGAGTAAGCGAGGTTCCACTCTACGATCCGGTGCACAACGATCGCCCGCGGGCCCCATTCAGTCTTTTTGCGGAATTTGGCCCCATATGCGCCTCCCAGCGCGCAGATCTGTAGAGATCGGTGCCGTTGCTCGCACCGTGCCACCCCAGCTGGCTGGTGTGGGGGTCACACTGAGTGGCCCTGGGCCCTGCACGCAGCGGTGCCATCATCAGTGCGCCGTCGAGAGCGGATCTGATACCATCACTATAGTCGCTACTATGTGGACTATAGTACTGCACATGTACACTACGATCCACTATGCCAACTTCAACGGGGACGAGGGCTCGACAAGAAAGGCGGGTCGTCTGACGAGAATCATCAGTTCAGCAGAGATCCCAAGATCGTGAGGGTCATCAACCCCGCGCGCCGTTGCGGCGAGCAAGGTTGGCCAAGTGGGCTGGCCCCATCATGTGCTGGCCGACACTATCCATTGTCCATCACCATCCACTCATTGAGTTTGTGCGAGAATGGCCCGGTCGCGACGAAGGGACCCTTCCTTACCCACCCGCGAGCGGCGTACGTACGTTACTATTGTTGTCCGTGTGTCGATTGTGTCGGTTCCATCTTGGATTAGGAACGGACCATCTCCTGTTCGCTCGTGGACCGTGCTGTCCGAGGCAATAGGCTACATGTACTATGTAGTAGTAGGGGTACGCCACGTAGCGCTGGAGTCGTGCTTCCTGGCTGTGGGTGGGTAGGCGAAGGTACAGATCTCCATCCCTTGGAGACGACCGCAGCGTTATTTGACGCCTGGCTCTATCCTCCTCTCAAGAATCCCAATCAGACCCGACCACTGCGACGGCGCCCCGGGACGGCCGTCAATTAAGAAAATCCCCGACTTGTTTCCGTCCAGGTCGAAGGGCGGCCGTCCGTCCAGCCGGCCCGAAACGCCTTCTTAACCAAGCTTGGCGAGATCGTCGTTGCTGTTCACTTCGACATCCGACGTGTCTGGACCACAGGCGACGGCAAGAGAGAAGATGACGCGAAGAGAAGTCAATAAGCGAGGGAGGCTGGAGTCCTCTGGTACCGTTCATCGAGGCCACTTTGCTCCACCCGTCCCGTGATCTTTCTGGCCAAGCAATGTCGTGCTGTCTTTGGTTGCTCCAATGCGACGGCTCCATGCGACAGACATGGCTGTAGCCGAGCACAAAGAAAGAAAAAGGAAGAGGAGAGGGGGGGGGGGGTTCGATGGATATCAGCATGCAGTGCAACACCTTAGCCTACTGCTCAACCTCGTGGCTGGAACCCCTACAGTATTACCTCGCAATTACACATCGAGCACTCAGTTCACATACATCCTTCAACGGGGCACCATCGTCCTTCAGGACGAAGCTGAGAGGGCCCACCGGCGCAAGACGCTGTGTGCACGACACCGACACACCTTGTCCCTTTTTTTTTTCTTTTTCCTCATACGATCTCACCAGCAATTTTATGGGACCGCTCATTTGTTACCTATGGGGCAGGACTTTTTCGGCCAAGGTAGTTCCTTACATACCCTTTTACTGCAGGTATCGTGCCAGTCTTTCCCCTTCCGGCACGTGTGTGATTCGAGTGTTTAATCCGCTCCTGGAGCCTTTCTTAACTTGAAAATGTTGCTGTCGCAGATTGGGAAGCCGGACAGCTGTGTTGAGCGTCGCATTCTCAATGGAGAGCTATGAATATCACTTGCCGCCCGCGAGTGAAAACGCAAACCCGCGGAACCACCACCCCACGCCCCCCCCCCTTTACTACCTACACAGCAGGAGCGCTACAAGATATGCGGGCGAATATATGGGGACATGGGGTCTTGTCGATGCAACAAAGGCTCTTTCTCTCTTTCTCTTTACGTCAACATGCAGGCTTCAGGCCCAGCTTCAGACCTGTGATATTGCTTGAAACGGCCAGAGGTATAGCTTGGCCTGCATAACGGAAGGCCTGACCCGGTCTCCGCGAGCTGTCCCAACGTCTCGCGGACTGAGCTGTATTGGATGGGGCCCCCACTCATCAGGAGGAGAGCCATCTGGACACACAAGACCTTGGAAGTGGGACCATCAAGAAAGTCTGGCTGACCTGTATGAACATAGGATGTGCCAACCAACATGATGTGTTCACTGTACCAGTGTGTGCGGGTCCATTCCGTCCTGGAGCCGAGAAGAGAGCCAGCGAAGGGAAACATCAGCCTACTGAAAAGAGCATGGACCCTACTACGATATTTACCCACCACACAGTAGTGATTCAACCAAGAGACAGATGCTGACTGTAATGTGCGTGTCAAGCGAATCCGAGCACGACGAGCCATTGGAGCATCTTGACAGCCTGTCTTCCCCACGCTTTCCTCTCCCCCCTTCTCCATACACTCTCTACTTGGCAAATCCGGCAGATCGTCTGGAACGAACTAGGGACAACCCTCGCACCTCTCATGATGGTGTGAAGTACCACACGCACCTTTCTCCCCAACAACAAGGCATTTGGGGAAACGAGAAGGATGGGGGAGGGATATCATGGGCGAATCATCTTACACCATTTCTCAGGGATGGCTCAATCGTTCGTGAGTGGCTGGCCTTTTGAGGCATGCAAGGCAATTGCTGTGACGCTGTGCTGGTGGGCACAGCAGGTATAGTCTTGGGTCTTGCATCCTCTCATGGACCGACAGATGTGGGCATGCCTGGGTTACCATGGAAGAGATTCTGCTCGTGGGAAGCCAGAGTTGCTCTGTCCTATCGCTGGCTGCCTTGTGCCGGTAGGTAAGTTTATACACATTCCCAATTCAGGCATGCTCGATATAGCGAGAGGTGGGAGGGGTGGGGGCGTAGGTCTATAGGTTTGAAAATTCGATGTTGGTTGCGGAGCAAGACTGCAGAGGCATAGACACCCCCCTTTCAGGCAACGAGGTTGAACGAATGCTGACCCCCAACATCTTCCCTCTGTCGAAAGGTTCACGTCGAGCTGGACCCGACAGATCTCGGCCTGAGCAGGCCACCCTCATCATGATCTTACCAAATACAAACCCAGAGCGCTGGTCCCGTCACCCCAACACAACCACAGTGTTGTTTCCTCTCTGTTGGACCTTGAGAAAGGGGATGATATCTCCGTGCCCGTGCTGTCCAAATCATTCTCCGAAAGGGGGGCGGGGGACCCGGCTACGACTCTGAAAGTCGATGGCCAGAGCCTGCACGTGGCGTACGAATGTACAGTTTCGTGCCAGTAGACCCTAGAGCTGGGAATTCTCTCGGAACAAAGGCGAAGAAGAAACATAGGTAAGCTAGCCTTGACCTCTGCAAGATATCGAACTGGGGGTGCGCAGGCTGGTCCGCATAACCGATGCGAGTTTGGTACACTGCCGACCATGTCCGGAGAGCAGCGTAGCTTTACGCTCTTGTAATGGCGCCACAGGGCAAGAGACGCTGCATCAGGCAGAACGAGCTGCGAGATGACCGCACTGCGTTGATAAAGAGACTGCGCTGCTCTACGAATTGCCAAGGGAGAACAATGTCTTGCGCGGAGGAGCAAGCATGTTTTGTATTTACGGGCAAGGCCGCTCAGGCAACGCCATGCTTTCTTGTTGGCTCATTCAGGCGTAAGGAGAGCGTGTATGGAAGCACGTTCAGGGACTTGCATATATGAAGCGTCCGAGACATCTAACAACAGATTGATGACGGCAACAGGACACATGCATGAATTTTTATTCATTTTTTCTCTTCCTTGGGAGACAGCAAGCGTGATGAGCTCCAGGTTTCTCTTGTTCGAAAATCAACGACAAATGGGTATCAAGTCCAGGTTTTTGTAATGTCATCTCCCTCCCAACATCCCATCCTGCACTGCTAACACCCCTCGTCTTTTATCATATCTTCACTGCAATCGTCGTTATCGTCTTGGAGCAAGTGAGCTAAGTACTGTTGGGTGGTTCATGTTCTGGATTTCATGACCACAATGGCTCCTTTGCCTCCATCGGGGTTGTTTCCTCGTTGACCAGTGCCTCGTCCCGACGAGCGATCAATTCCCTCATGAAAGAAAGAATCTGCAGCGCAGCCTCGTGAGGCAGGATGCTCGTGGTGTTGATTGTCAGGCCTTCATGTCCCTTGTACACGAAGAGCTTGCCTCCCTCGGACCTGACCGTGCGCGCCTCATTGGGGCTGCAGACTGAAGGGCGAACAACGTCAGCAGGTACATCGCAAACTCCATGCTATATCATTCATCACGACACCAGCGGCAAAGCCTCAGGGTGCTGGCCGTGATGAGAAATATCCTGACAGGTACTCCGGTGACACTGGATATCGTGGAAGACTTACTCTTGTCCTTCAGGCTGACCCTTCTCTCCGAGTTCGCGATCCTGCGCATGTTCTCATCCAGACGACATTCGAGGTAGACGGGTATCAAAAGGCGCTTGCATCGATTGGCGACAGTCTCGAATTCTTGCGCCAAGGCCCTGCCCTCTGATGTGTCTGGTAGGCAGTCGGTGCAGATGACGATATCCTTCAGGGTGGTAGGATGCTCGACCTGCTCCGCGAAGCATGCGTCACGTCGTTTCTTTTGTGTGATCGCGTCGTCCTCGGCAGCTGGCAGAAAGTTCTCACCCTCGCTCTCTGACTTGGTCCAGTCGACTAGGCTCGCCTTGTCGTCGCCGATGAGGATCTTGAGAGTCTCGGCCACGGTGTCTTTGCCCACGCCGGGCCAGCCGTTCAGCAGAATGATAGGGGCAATCATGGCCTCCGCCCTTTTTGAACCGATGTAGAAGAGGTTGATGGCAATGGTCAGTCGGTTCAGTAGTTTGTGGCCCTGCCCGAGGGAATCGGATCCTGTCCTGTCTCTACCTGAGAGAGCTGTCGACGTCCAGCTTGAAGTCGGAAGCAGTGGTCTGTGTCCGCAAGCGGAAAGGATGGGCTCTAGGATGATCGGCAGTCGTCTCTGGCTCGTGACCACAAGGCAAGCTCCTCTCCGCGGACCTCCGGTCCTCGTCTAGTAGTTGCCAGAGAGCTAGCTTCTTTTCGAGCAGCTTGACAGTTCGCTTATGTCGATGATGGTAAGTGACGCGGAGAGCAGAGAGTCGTGCAGTCTGTCTTCTCACACAAGCTTTCTCCCGAATGATTGATTCTCTTAAGGTCGGCGTGAAGGCGCTTGCACCAGCATGCCTCAACCATGAAGGCGTTGACGACAGAGACACAAGACGGTTGATATGAAGGAGGAAAAAAAACCTCAAGAGACTGTCGTGGAAGTCAGTGCAGATCATGCCGCTTCTGAGACATGGAATGGCTGCAAATTTAGGAGCGGCAGCCTTTGTGGGTCTCTCGGGTCATCTTGACTCACTTTGTTATTAAAGTCGTACAGACGGCAGAGAGAGATGCTGCCCGAAGTGGATCTCAGGGTCCTGGAAAAAAAAAATAGGTTGCTTGTTGACGACGCCTAACTACATAAGCGAGACAGAAGCAACCTTGACACTGATAGCTGCTGGGTATGTTGATGAGCTCCGAGCCCATGAACCGGTCCTGTCTGGCAAATGCTGTGGCCAGGAGCTTGTGGAGGGCGTTGGTTTGCTCATTCTAGACCGTCGAGGAGACACAGATGCCCAAGACGTGGGGTTTTTAGTGTCCTTAGTAGCTATGACATGTGAACGAACCAGCCAGTTGCAGGAGGAAACCGCGCTGGTTGCAGTTGCATGAATCTGCACCGGTCGAGAGCTGAAACTCTATGCGGGCGTACTATCATGGTAGATTTGTCGCCGTGCCAGTGATATTGCCTTGATCTGAACGGTTCCCTGCACTATTGACGAGGTTTATTGGTTCTTTCGTCTGTTTGGTGGAGTCTACTTATGGTTGCTTGCTACCTAGGCGTTACCGTATATCCAATTGGAACCAAGATGGATAAGTTTTCTGCTCGCACCATATTCGAAACTTTGTTGTTGGGCCCTGGCAGTGCTTGTTTCCTTCTTTCTTCGGAGGGGGAAGGGGGGCAACGCGTTCAGGCTGCAACTTGCAGACTCTAATTTGGTGCTTTCGTACCCGCCGCAGATGCCAAACATTGGTGATCACGTTGCATGTCGCACCCGGCCAGCTGCTCTTTCCTCATCTAGGCAGAGACTATCGACAATTCAAATTTCAGGTATCTGACCTCATTAATCTGGAACTGAACCCAAGACATATCCCATGTTTCTCGTTGCACTCGTCCATTTTTCTTTCATGACCACATTCTGGAAATACTTGAAAATCTCAACGCTCGCAACAGATAGTCTGGGCCCGTCCTCTGAGAAGTGGAAGAACGACCGTGCCCACAAAAAGATAGCGACAATATCAAATATTGGACAACGCACCACCGGGGTGGTAGTTTCTGCTCCTTTAGCTCAGAGTCCACCCACCCCTTCTTCCACCAATTCGGTGCTTCCTTAGACTTTGCCACCTAGATGCAGCACGTTCTGTTCCACTGCCTTGCTTAATTCTCCACTGCCCGTGTACACGTATGCCAGAGTCTGGGCCCAGACCTCGGGATGTGGCATCGGCAGATCGATGGAATCCCCAGTCTTGACGTGTCCAGACAGCATCAGCGCTGCCAGCGCAGGCATGTATGAGCGCGCATACGCAAGATCTAGACCATGGAAAGACCGATTAGCGGTGCCACTTTGGTACTTGCGACACAGTGGGAACAGTACAACAGCAAGGGGAGACGATGGGGGAACACATGCTTGCATGCGAGACACAAGAAAGGGGAGAGAAAAGAAGAAGAGGAAAAAAGAACAAGAAAAAGCACGACTGAGGGATACACTCACGGACTGGCAGCTCTTTGGGGGTGCTGCTGGTGCTGTTGCTGGTAGCCTTCGACTGGTGACTACCACCAACCCGATTCCCGGATGCGGCCACGCTAGATCGGCGCCGGTCCGAGCCTAGTGGTGTCAGGGGAGTCCGGGGGTCTGTCGGGGTCCGCGCCGAATTTGACTGATCCTCGGGGGACAGCTGGGCTGTGGACTGGCGGCGAGAGGACGACGGCGTGCTGGGTGTCGAGGGGATGGTGGTCCTGAGCTGCTCGAGGTCGAAACTCCGTGTCAGAACGAAAGGCTTGCGGTCCTTGGTCCTGGGCCGGATCCGCGCCCGGATCACGAGCTTGTTTCCTTCGTCCCCTTCTGGCTGCCCGATGCCCCCACTCTTGCGTCTCAGTGAGGTAGGGGCCACGAAGACATCCGCCTTGGCCGGATCACCCAGGTAGACGTGGCCAAACTCCTGCAGCAGGTCCGCGTGGAGGAAAGCCAGGCTCTGCCTCCGGCCCTTGGGAGATATCGCAGATGCAAGTGACAGTTTGCGGTTACCCACTGTGCCCAGATCATTCGCCTGCGACGCTGTCAAGCCCGAGAGCAGCATCGATCTGGTCTCGGCCACAATCGACCGGCTCCGCACTCCCTGAAAGGAGCCTTGTGGATTACTGCGCGTGTCAGGAGGTGGTTGTGTGAAGGCTGGCGTTGACATCTGTGCTTACCTTGGACTTTCCATAGTCATGTGCCCAACTTTCTCTGCCATCTTCTGCTCCGCGACGGGTGACATCGGCGCCCAGGCTGGTCGTCCAGCCCCGCCTAGCGAGCTCTGCCTGGTACGGCCATCGAGGCTTTCGAACCCCACCCTGTCATGCTGTCTCATGAGTACATCGTAGCCAGGTGTAGCGGGCTGGACGGGGTTCGGCAACGGCTTCGCTGTCAAGGGGCTGATAGAGGGCAAGGGGCTGCGATGATGTTGGAAAGCCGGCCTCGGAAGCCTGTCGAAGTCGTTCACATAGTCTGTCCTGACTTCGAGATTGGGCCTATTCCGAGTCTGTGCCTCCATAGACATAATGACAGGGGTCGAAGACAGTCAATAGGGCACAAGAAGAAGAAAAGAAAGAAAAAAACCACCCAGATTCAAAAGAATTTGAGTATGCAACGGGGACTATCGAGGACCGGCACCAGCGACGTTTCTCGCAGCGGACCCAGGAGACTTTGAAGGGCAAAAGTCCCAGAGGGAGATGGGCAGGGAGCGCAACATGATGCTCAGTCTTGTACGTCGTCCTTCTGGCCCTCCCCCCCTTTTTTTCCTTTCTTCTCCCTCGTCCAAGGGCTGATCGCCAAGCGTCATGAGCTCATGCCTGAGAACAAAGACCGGCGTCTCTTGAGATCTGACAACAAAGAAACGCGTGTTACGCCGTGTCTCTCAGAGGACAAAGGACCCGCGATAGCGGCTAGTCTTGGCGGTCCAGCAGTTTGGACCAGAAGCTCCCGATACCCGAGCATCGCCACTGGAGTTGTCCTGTTCCTTTGTTTGCATCGGATAAGTAAGTGCTTCCTCGTATTTCCTCACAGGCCTGAATCCGAGAGCGACCAGAGCTACCATGGTAATGGAATAATGTGTGCCGCGGAGGAGGAGACCGAGAAGGAGGAGGAGGAGGAGAGCACATGTGGAAAAGCGAGAGTGACGTATCGCACACAGGGCCAGGAAGTCGCGTTCAGGGGCTCACAGGCGATTTCCCCCACTTGGTCCCGCCCGCTCATTGGGTAGAGCCCGCTCCTGGCTATCCGAGACACAAGAGGACAACTGAAGCTACGACCTTACCTCGGAACCTTCATAGGCGAGGCTGAGGAGACTCAACCCTCTCATGCCAACCTGTCCTTACAAAGTCGTCCGTGACTAATCGGGCCGCGCGCAATGACCCCCCTGACTCTGGAGTGACAATTTTCTGATCTTGAGACGACTCCTCGGTTTTTTGGTGGTATTTTTTTTTTAAACTTTTTGTGGTTGCTCTGCAACGCGACTGGCCTCAACATGTCTAATTCGACCGCGAGCTATAAGCAGCTCAAGGAGGACTTCGTGTCTGGGCTGACGGGCGGCCCCGTCAGCGAGATTGTAGCGGTGACTGCTGTCTTACCAGTGAGTTGGGCTGGCATGTGAGAGATCAGAGCTGAAGATGAAGCTGATTGCTCGCAACAGGTCGCAGCCCTGGTCTGGTCAGTCTTGCAGGCGCGTCAGTCCTTCTTCAGGCCCTACACAGCCCTGGGGCTTGTCGTCGACTACCTCCTCAACATCGGAGCTCCCCTGCTAGCCATCACGCTGTACGCAAACAGCGCAGTCCTGCTCATCATACTGCTCCTCGCGCCCGCCCTCCTTGTCTGCGCCCTGCCACCCAGCACGGGCGCGCGGAGAAAGAAGAAGCCCCAGCTTCCCCCCGTGGCGGCCGGCACCACTGCGGCGGCCGGCCGGGACCTTGATGTGCTCTCAACAAAGCCATTCCTGACCTTCTTCCGCGGCTCGATGCTGGTCCTCACCTCTCTGGCGATCCTGGCCGTCGACTTTCGCATCTTCCCGAGGCGCTTTGCAAAAGTGGAGACATGGGGCACGTCCCTGATGGATGTCGGCGTGGGCGCCTTTGTCTTTTCTGCAGGCTTGGTCGCAGCACGGCCCGTCCTCAAAGAACGTGCTTCGCATGCAGGCGGCAGCCGCGCAATGACCGCGACCCTGCCCAGGCGGCTCGCCAATTCATGCCGCCATTCTATACCTCTCCTTGTCCTGGGCGTGGTCCGCCTGCTTAGCGTCAAGGGGCTCGACTATGCCGAGCATGTCACCGAATACGGGGTGCACTGGAATTTCTTTTTCACGCTGGCCTTCCTACCACCCTTTGTCGCCGTGTTCCAGTCGGCATTAAAAATAATCCCGTCGTACGCGGCTCTCGCGCTCATCCTGGGTGTAGCATACCAGGTGGTCCTAGAGAGCACCAGCCTGAAGGCCTATATCCTCACTGCCCCTAGGGTCGACCTGCTGTCCAGGAATCGAGAAGGGGTCTTCAGCTTTCTGGGCTATCTGGCCATCTTCCTCACCGGTCAGGACACAGGCATGTATGTTCTGCCGCGCAGGATCAACCCGCGCAGTGGCTCGAGCGGCGCGACTCAGAGGACGACCCTCCTGATGACATTGGCCGTGTGGTGCAGCATATGGTCAGCGCTGTACTTTTTTGCGACGGACTATAACTACGGGGCAGGCCTGTCTGTGTCCCGGAGGCTGGCAAATCTGCCCTACATCTTGGGGGTGGCCGCCTTGGGCTCGCTGCAGCTGTTCGCGTCCTGCCTGGTCGAGACGCTGTGCTTTCCTGGGTTCTATAGCGCCGTGGACATGAAGTCGGAGAAGGAGGCGTACGAGGTGGCGACGAGCAGGGTGCTTCGTGCTTACAACCGCAATGGTCTTGCCCTCTTCCTGTTGGCGAATCTTCTGACCGGGTTAGTAAATCTGACGGTGCCGACGTTGGATGTCGGGCCGGTGGGAAGCATCGGCATTCTCGTAGTGTACAGCGCTGCCTTGACTGCTGTAGCAGTCGCACTGGATGCCTATGACATCAACATCAAGCTGTCTTGAAGAGAAGATGACCAAAAGCAAGATTCTGGCCAAACTGGTCTCGCTGTTCTATCAAGGTCTCACCAATTCGAGAACATGATCCGCAGACCTGGCTGTCTCTAGCCCTTGTTTGAACAGATGTTCGAGCATACCGCATGCCTATAAGGAGAGAACAGGGCATGAACATCGCCTCCTCTCTTATGGTCTCATGCTCTCGTTGCGCCACTTGGTCACGCAGCTATATAGTTCCCTTGTAACGGGGCATGCCCAGGAGCGAACCAACACTTTGCAGTACTTTGCAGCTGCGTCCTTCTGAACTGGGACAAAGACATCACCTCTCGACCCTAATTCACACATAATAGAGCATTCTCCTTCGCCTTGATGCTGAAGAGAAGAAGCAGAGTGGTCTCATTCAGTAGCATCCCAGTTGACTCCTTTGCAATGATGAAAAGTCGGACTGCCGATTTGCAGAGAGACCTTTTTCGGGACCCCTCCGTCTCTGCCAATCCTTGTTTCTCGGGGGGGGGAGAGGGGGAGGGGGGGGAACAAGCAAAGCTCAAGAAGAGTCCCCCGGGCCTTTGCTCCGGAAGCCCTGTGATGGTGTATGTTCGGGTTGCTGCAGGCTTGTGTCCGATCGGCTGCATCGCTTTGTCACAAGAAACATGGATGTGGGAGACAAAGGCGAGTTGATTAGGGGCCACCGACTTCTGCGGCTGGCGTTGAATTCAAACACCAGACTGATCTATCCTGATAGTATCCAGAAAGCGACGAGACACGGAGGAGTCGTCACGAGACCCCGGCCAGATGATCGCCGAACAAGATGGATGGATGGATGGATGGGTGAGCATCATAGTATTTAGTATCTCGACTGTGTCTTCTTTTTTGCCTCGTCTTCTTCTAACTCTTGTTGACCGTTCCGGTCTTAAAGTATTCGATGCTTTTGGAAAGTAACCCCGTTGTTCCGTCTTTGATTTTCTTTTTCCTGTGGGCGCTACCTTCTCGACGGCGTGCACTTGCGACATAGACGGAAAGATGTCCCGGGACCATAAAACATCCCCCAAGCCCCGGCCGAGCGCCATCGAGGCGGTCAGCTAGCCTTGTCAGTTCCTTTTCCTATTCTTGTGTGGCAGGCCGCAGGGGTTGTGAATGTTTCAGAATAATAGACACACACACACACACACACACACACACACACAGAAGAGAGACAGATTGAGGAAAGCAAATGTGTGGTGCGACATGTCTCTCCTGTTGGCAAGTTGAGGAGGGGGCGGGACGGAGATGTGAGATGATGAGCTGGAGGGTAGGATGCTGTGGTGGCACGCCCACAACACACGACCACGCTGTTGTTCCACCACACACCCACCGTCACAGATACACAGATGACACATATATCCATCCATCTCTGATCTGACACCTTTACATGCGTCACAGTCGATGTTGTGGTGCAATATGGCTGGCTGTGTGTGCTACATGATAGTGTGCACTCCGAAGGTCCGCTGGAGTACGAGGTCATATGTCCAGATGATGACGAGGAATTTTACTTTGAGATGAGCACAGGAGAGAGAATTCAACAAGAGAGTTTCACAAACATGGGCCTGTGATGTCAACAATAAACTCTGCCGTCATTCAAAACCCCGAAGTTGTTGTTGTACAGTAGCACTCCAGGGGGGAAAAACCCCCAATAATAAATAAATACTGGCCGCCAACGGGCTTCTCCGCAATGCAGCATGCGTGACAGCAAGAAGAAAAAGCAACCCGCGCGGCTCAACCCATCCATCACACCCGCCCCCCTTGCCAACGAAACACTTGTTATCCGCTGGCCGGACATATACCAACACATGCAATATGTGACATGGTAGAGAGAGTTTGACAGCAGTGATCGACGGACGAGCCGCGTGGGTTCGTCGTCGGCTGTCCCGCGGGGGAAGGGGGGGATCCTTGCTGCTGTGTTCATGCGCTGGTCAAAGGAGGGAACTTGGGCCAGGTTTTAGTCAGGGCGGGTGGAAAGGTACTATGTAAGTGGGTTTAGCGGCCCCAGGCAAACTTGCTTGGGAAGAGAGAGAGAGAGAGAGAGAGAGAGAGAGAGAAAGAAAGGTAGGGGGGAAACAAAGTATCCTGAGAGTGGAAGAGATGCCGTGAAGGTTTATGCCAGTCGGGGCGATACGTGGTGCCAGTGTAGTGCCCCTTCCTTCCCCAACCTCCCTTTAGGCCTCATATGCAACCCCGTAACCGCACTCCCAGCTGCAAGGGTCAGGTCGGCACGCTGGGGGCCACCGGTTGAAACTCGTCGGCCGAGTTAGCGCGACGAGATATTCTTGATTTATGTACGATCAAATTACAGAGAATGCGATGCTTTCTATGCACATATTCAGACGCACACACACACACACAGAGAGAGAGAGAGAGAGAGAGAGAGAGAGAGAGAAAAAGAAAGAATAAGGAAGAAAAGAAGTCTCGGGTATTTGGTCATCGGATATCGCCCACGAGTTGCAAGGTCCTGCCGGCGTTGGTGATGGTGCGCTCGCGTGTTTGCTTATGATAATGATCAGCGCCCGCGTGGTCTATTGATGGCAACCGATTGCTACCCTGCCTCCTGAGAGGGTCTCGTTTGTTCACCTGTCGACAGCCAGCGGAGAAAGGGAAAACAAAAATGCCGCAATTGGCTGTAATGTGCGTCCAGCCGTAAGACTTCAAGTAAAACATGATAGATTGTTGGCAACAACAATGCAGAGCACAAGAGGCCATGAATGATGATTGGGATGAGTTGAAGAAGAAAGTTGCCGTGCATCGAACCCTGGGCCCTGTCAACAGGCGGTACTTAGCGCGGGGCCAATCCAGGAACAGGAGCAGCTGGGGAGCCACTACGTAATTTCCATGTCTCACCCCCAGCGCCTGTCACACACACACACACTCTCTCTCTCTCTCTATCTTTCTGGCGGATGAAAAGGACCCAGAATATAGACACCACAAAAGAAAAGAGAGAAAAGGAAGAAATAAGAAAGGAATGAAAAGACATGTCTTACACTGGTACACAGATCAAGACAGAGCAAAGCTGGTCGGTCCTGAAGAACTACCTGCCATCTTTTCGCCCTTTTTTTTTCTTCTTTTTCTCTCCCGCTCTTACTTCAAAGCTTGACAAGGCAGATATAGACAGGCAGCTTTGTTTCTTCTCCTGCCCCTACCCTGTTCGTCTGATTATTCTGCGACGAGATCGATCGTATCGGCCCCTTAGCATCAGAGCGTCAGTTTGAAAGGGACGAAAAGAAAAGCCTGTGGCTGGGTTTCGATGGGCACATCATGCAGAATCCTGCCCGTGTCACATGCTTCGACCCGGACCTTCTCGAAGGATAATGTGGAGACGGCTGATAGCGCAGCCAAGGACCAGCGTCGTTTCTGTTGGCCTGGGATGAACGCTACTGCGACACAAAACTTGTGAAATCACTGAGTGTGATGAACAGCGCAGAGGTGCAGGAAGAGGGAACAAAACAAGAGAGGACCACAGAAATGGGGAAAGAGAGTAGCCACCAGCACCACCACCAGTAGCAGCATACGGACATCAGTTGGACACGGCCATCTCCAAGTCAATCGAGGCCAAATTTGCCTAGCACGTCTGTATTGATGACGGCGCTTCGCTTTGCTGGCGACTCGCCCTCGAGTGTGGTTTGGACTGTTTATTTCTCCGGCCGCTGGAAGCTATCGTGGATCCGGGAGGTAGTACCCGCCTCGCCGTGCCTGGCATGTTGGCTGGGTGCATATGCACGGACACGCCGTACCTGCGCTGGCCTTCTGCTGGCCCCCCCCCCCCGCCCGCTTCAAGCCCAGCCCCCTTGTCCCTCGGTCAACCAAAGCTCAGCCAGCCGCAGACACGCTGCAACCTGCCAGACATTTACGAGAAAGACCTTGGAGCCCGAAAAAAAGAGGCCGCTGCAGTACCGGACCATTCCCCTTCTCCACCACCCTCTTCTGTGAATGGCAGGCAGGCAAGCAGGCGTGGGCCGTGTCACCGAGACCACGCAGGGGGGAATAGACGGGCTTGTTTGTGCGTGTGCTTGAAACCACAATTGTTTATTACCGTGCGTTTTCCCCGCGGGCCCATGACCAAAGTTCCCGACGGTACCCCGAAAATCGGTTGGTTGGTTGGTCGAGTCTCTCGAGGGCATCTTTTGATAGTCGGTGGGGCTGAGACATGGAGATGCTGTGACCCGTCCACGCCGTCCTTCTGTTGCTACCCAAGGCATGGTGTGCGGGTTACCTCTGCTCGGGGGCGGGGTGGTGGTGCTACATAGTATCGCCAGGTCGGTCCCAGCGGGCAAAGCAATTTTGAGGCTGTCTACACAAGGCAATACCTCTTTTGGGCGTTGCCAAGGCCCATCTGAGCTCTTTGACCAGAAACAAGGAAGAAAGCAGAAGACACGAAAAAGTCTGTTGGACTGACGTGGTTTCTTGACTGATCTTGGAAAATTAAATGGCGTCGCATAAAGCCGTGATTTACTAGTACTCCGTACAAGCTGCCATCAGAGACAGACCGGCATGTCCCCGGCTGATACCGCAGGCTAGAGCAAGCAAGTCAAGCCAAGGGGGCGGGAAAGATTGCCATGGAGCGGGACATGGCCATCTCGGGGTAGAGGAGGACACGAGCTAGGCCAGAGATGCCGTACTGAGGGAGGCAGAATAGAAGAGGGAAATCAGAGAGAAAGGGAGAGAGACATACACGAGAGAGAAGGTCTCCTGGCAGCACTGCTACCACTGCTGCTGCTTAAGGTTTATGTAAAGACGGCCAGCGTTGGATTGGACTGCACACAGCGAAATGAGATGTCGGGCTCGCCTGTTGGTGAGATTTGAAGCGCGTGCATTGACCGGGCTGACATGTTTGCGTGGAGTCATTTGGGCGAAGTGGCTCGGCCCAGGGAAGAGGAAAAACCAAGGAAGAAAGTCCAAAGGAACACAAGGGAAACGAGCTGTCAATTTTGCAGAGATTAGCCTAGCCCAACGCTCTACGCCTGGCTTATGATGCCTGTTCCTCTCTTCACCCACACTCTCTCTTTCTCTCTGCGTCTCCCTCCCTTCCCTGCTTGTTTGCCCTGATATTGACTGACATGCCGTCAGGACCAGGCACCCCGTCTCAAGCGCCACTATTACTATGGCTATTAGTGTCATGCCATTAGATTAGGGACAGTCAAGCAGAAAGTGTCATAGTCGATAGTGCTGTAAAAATAGTAACCTGCAGTGAAAAAGAGGTGGTGTGTTGTGTACTGTATAGTGGCTTCGCACCACATTGACAGTCAACACATATACACACACAGAGAGAGAGAGTGTGTGTGTGTGACAAGGACCCCGATCTTTCGTTGCAATCCCTTGACCTGGCCCGCCCTCGAGACCCAGCCTCTCCCTCCTTTGCATCATCACCACCAGATTGCTCCCTTTCCTGCGAGAGAGGATCGATCAACGCCCCCCCCCCCCGGGCCAGCCCTCAAACACTCTCTTTCCTCCTCCTCCTGCTCCTTCTTCTTTTCGTCATCGTCACCACCAACGGCGTGTACCTCGTTGACAAGTCGCAGTCTCTCGTTCTTTTCTCTCCTTTTCTTTTCCCTCTGTTCTTTTCTTCTTTTTCATTTTATTTAGTTTTTTTCCCTTGCTCGAACCGTACAGATACCTCTGTCCCACCGTGGCACGACCCGACCTCGACACGGCCAACCCAGTCCCCACCGGAACCTGGCCTCCTGCGACACAGCCGCGCCTAGAGATTAATTGAACCATTGATCTAACCCTACAACAACAACCGTACCGTCTACGTCTTGCCGCGCCTCGCCTGCTCCGAGCCGCCAGCTGTCACGACCAAGAGAGAACAAGCCCCCCGTGTGTGCGCGTGTGAGAGAGTGAGTGAGAGTGTGTGGCCAGGATTCGTCGGGACCAAAACGGCAAGCGACAGCAACATTGACAGCACATCTGGGCCAGGCTGTGAACACGTCGGCAGGTCGTTAGAGCGCTTGCAGGACAGGGCTCGAAGAGAGAGCGCCAGAGAGGCTCTTACCCCAAGCTGACCTGCAGGTGGTCGCGCCGTGCGGGCTGCTGCATGCATGCAGGGTGCCCACGCCTTGAGTCGACAAGTGCCATCCACTTTACCAATCGAGACTCCGGGCGAGGCACAGGGGGTTGGGAAAAAGCGAGTTGTAGGGCGATCCATCGACAAACAGATCTCCATAACCCTACACACCTGCAGACCCGGAGCAGCAAGAGGGACCCTTGACCGCCCCTCCTGCAGGACTGCGACTGGTGACTTTTTTTTTTTTGTTGCAGGACCTGTCTGGACAAACCACCACAACCACCACAAGATCGTGAGGTCACAGGGCAGCCATGATACCATAAGCCGTCATAGCAAGACACACTCTTCTTCGGATGGCCAATTGGTGCCCGAGCCTCTTGACATTTTCCTGACGAGACTTGGGCCCTCTTTTGCTTTGCTGGCTGGAGATTTGGGCACCTATTTTAAACCACCTTGCAGTGCATAATTACAGCGCAACGGTCCGGTCTTCAGGCTCATTCTTGCAGCAAAGTACTCAGCCCCAGCCCAGGACCAGGACAGGAAAGCAAGACAGAGAGACAGAGGAAGAACGCCCAAGACTTTGGTACGGATACAAAACAAGCAAGGCACAACAGCACTCTACTACCCTTCTTGGGGCCACATCCCGTTCCCTTCATCTTGCCTGGCACGCCTGGTTACTTTTTTTTTTTTCCCCTCCTTCTCTTTTTTATTATTTTGTTTTGTTCTTTTGTTTTTATTTTATTTTTTTCTGATTTTTTTTTCCTGAGAAAAGTCCTCAGCTCCTGCCCGCGTTCCCCATATCCAATAAATTACCCTCTCTCGACACGTCGCCCTTTTCTGAGCGAAAAGAAGGAAAAAGAAGGAAAAGAAAAAAAAGAGGAAAAGGAAAAGGAAAAAGCACAGGCGCTGGAGGCAGCGTCGAGGTTGTGGATACTAGCTCTTCGGCTACTGCTGTTGCTCCTCCTCGTCCCTGTCCTTGTCGTCTCTCACTCCATCCCTCCCTCCTACTACAACTGCCCGACCCATCCTCCTCGTCCTGCTCTCCCGCCGCCGCATTCTGCGACCTCATAGACCTGGGAAACCCGTGGTCTGGACCGAGGGACATTAGCCAGCGACACCTCACCCCTCTGCCATCAGCCCAGCTTCAGGACCCGACGTTGTGCTAGAGGGTCATTAGCAGGTCGTGCTAAGCCCAACGTCTCCCGAAACACACCCTACCGGCCCAACGCCCGCCGCCCCCTTTCCCGCCCTTCAATCCGTCCTGCCTACCACTACAAACTACACGACCTCGCCCAACTCGAGAGGTCTCGATCAATTGCGGGCGACCGCTGCGCCGACAAGAGGTCCAGCTGAGCGACGCCAAGTCACGCCGATAATCAATCGAGCTGCATTCCTGTGAAGAAGGGGCCAGAGGAGTCGCTGCCGCCGCCGCCACCGCCGCCGCCGCGTGTCGTGTCGCTGCAGCGCCTACTGCAGCACACCTCCCTCCCTGCACCCACCTCGTCACGTCACGTCACCGCACCGCAACGCACGACGTTCACCTGCGACCCGCATACCGACTGGACCGACGACCCCTTGCCCCCCTCAACTTGTTGTTGCTGCTACCCCTCCGCGCGTTTTTCGTGGGAAGATGTCATCGGCTGCACTACAGACCACACCCCATCAGACTGCAACCTCCGTCGCGACCCTCAGCTCACCGCCTCTAGCCGCCACCTCGTCTGCCGGCCCTGGTCGCCAACAACAGCAATTGACCTCGTCGCCAGGGCGTGACCCCTATTATGCTACGTCTCAGAACATCAATCCTTCCTCCTCAGCTTCTCATCGCTCCTCCAGGAAACACAGCAACGGCAACGGCAACGGAGTCAACAAAGGAGACCAGACCAACTCCCCAATGAGTTCCCGCGCCGCCCTTGCGTCCCCCATTCCCGTCAACACAACTTACGATCGGCCCTCCTCCTCCGATCGTCGCAACAAGAACATGCCTTCCGCCGTCGTGCCCCCACGAACCTCGTCCCAGCAGGTCCCGGGCAATTCTGGCGGTGTCTCGACGTCTTCGAGAAAACAGCAGTCTGGGGAGCGGTCGGCATCCCAGCGATATGGCGGCGCCGATGCCAATGGACAGGCTGGTGCCGGCCAGGGCTATCAGGAGGATGGCAGCCGCAGCCGAAGGTCAGAAAAGCCGAGCAGTAACAGCCAGAGAGATGCGGCAAGAGCAAATGCGCCGCCCGTCTCGATGCCTATCCGGACACAGCACAGCGCATCGTCCACCCCGCAAGGTCCCTCTCGGGAGGCGAGTGAGATATTGAACACAATGCTGGTATCACAGCCCGAGGTCGACATCGAGCGGGAACGTGAACGCGCCGCACTGTCGCACCGACACCCGTCAGAAGTCCTTGATGACGCCGCCGCCACCGCCGCCGGTGAGCAGCAGGGCGAGGAGTCTCGGCGCGGTACCCGGAGCAGGCACGACTACAGCAAGCGAGAGAAGCACACCAAGTTTGGCGAGTACATCCTGGGCAACACTATTGGTGAGGGCGAGTTTGGCAAGGTCAAGCTTGGCTGGAAGCAAGAGGGCGGCGTGCAGGTAAGACGATAAAAAAAAAAAAACCACCAGAAAACAACCCCCAACAAAAGACCGCTCCGGCGGTGAATACTTGTTTCATGATGCTGACTACCATCCCGCGCTCTATACAGGTCGCCATCAAGCTCATCAAGAAGGACCAGCTTGGCAGCAATCCGTCTCGCATGGCCAAGATCATGCGTGAGGTCCATATCCTCAAACAGCTGACGCATCCCAACATCGTCCGGCTGCACAAGATGGAAGAGTCTGAACGGCATTACGGTATCGTCTTGGAGTATGCTTCGGGAGGCGAGCTCTTCGATTACATCCTTAACCACCGCTACCTCAAGGATAACGCCGCCCGGCGGCTCTTCGCCCAGCTTGTGTCTGGCGTGGGGTATCTGCACAAGAAGGGTATCGTGCACCGAGATCTGAAGCTGGAGAACCTGTTGCTCGACCGCAATCGCAACATTATCATCACCGATTTTGGTTTTGCAAACACTTTCGACCCCACAGAGGAGCTCTCTGACGAGGAGGAGAACAACCTCAGCGACCGCGAGTTTGTCAAGCGTATGGGCCTGAATCAGGTGAAGCCCAATGGGTTGAGGAAAGGTGATCTGATGCAGACGAGCTGTGGCAGTCCCTGTTATGCCGCCCCAGAGCTAGTCGTCAGCGACTCGCTGTACACCGGTCGCAAGGTCGATGTATGGAGCTGTGGTGTAATATTGGTAAGTTTTGGTGGAGAGCTGATCTCTTGACTCCATGACAGCTGACAACGCTCCCAGTATGCCATGCTGGCAGGCTATCTCCCTTTTGATGATGACCCTGCGAACCCCGAGGGCGACAACATCAATCTGCTCTACAAGTACATCGTCAACACACCGCTCACCTTTCCCGAATACGTCACACCTCACGCACGCGATCTGTTGCGACGGATATTAGTCCCGAACCCGCGAAAACGCGCCGACCTCTTCGAAGTCGCCAGACACAGCTGGCTGAGCGAGTATGCGCACGTCGTCGAGTTCATCACCAGCAGCACGACCACGCCAGGGGAGATCCAGAACACGACCGTCGGGGAGGAGGACGACCGGCCCACAATGGGTCGCAGTGCTTCTGTCAGGGAGGCACACAGGAAGCCCGCTCCCGCGCCCGCCATCGGCGGCCTGGCTAGCAAGCAGGGTACCGTCGACCCCGAGGCCGAGGCTGCGGCGCATGCCAAGCAGCAGAGGGACAACAAGAGAAGGACAGTGCAGGTGGAATATGTTGCGCCAAACACCCAGACACAACGTGGTGAGACCGCCGGCAGTGCCCACCAGGGCGGCAGCTCCAAGACCAAGGCGCGCTCGAGCAGTCAAGGGCCCGTCGAGGTTCCGTCCGAGAAGCCGCTCCCCCGAGACCCGCCGGCAGCCCAGCAGTACCCCCCCGTCTCCTCGAGGAAGCCGCCAAGCACGCACATGAACAACAACCAGGCCGTGGCGCCGTCTAGGACGAGCCGTGAATCTACACGGGCAGCTTCTGATGGCTCCTGGATGACTTCTGGCATGGGCGCTTCAGGTCGCCCCATGACCGGCGGGTCATCCAATTCAATGGGTCTTGGAAGCGGAAGATCTCAGTATGCCGAGCCATCCGCCCCCATGGTTGCTGATACTAACGTGCATGGAAGAATACAACAACCGCCCGGTCGCTCCAACTACGAACCCTCTGGCCACGCGCATACGCAGAGCACGGATTTCGGCAGACTCTCCGTCAACACGCAGAACAAGGCATCCAGCACCTCCGGATACTCCGATGCTGGCAGCGACACCAAGGGCCACAGGCGGTCGAACACGATCGGTGAGATCGGCGGCAAGATCTTTGGCCGGAGCGGGTCGCTCTTTGGCAATAAGAACCGCAGGAGCCAACAAGCTCGCCCCGACGAGAAGAGATACCCTCCTGTCAGCATGACCAAGCCCATCGCTGACGATGCCGTGGGCCGCCCGTCGATGGACTCGAAGCCCTCACGGCGGTCATTCTCGCTCGGCCTGGGAGGGAAGAAGAGGTCTGGAAGCATGACAGGATCGTCGACGTCCCTCGATAAGCAGAGCAAGCGGTTCTCCTTGCTGCCCAACTCGTTCTCGAAGGCCATCGGGCTCGGAAAGGATGACGGCTACGACCAGCGTGGGTCGCAACCGAGCTTGGCGACCCAAGATCCGCCACAGGTCGATGAGCATGGACGGTACTTTGAGCAACCCCAGGCGCCGGACGCTACCGATATCGACGGCATGTACGCTCAACTACAACAACCTCATCCTCAAGGACCCGCCCCGACTTCGGCACCTGGCCAGGCCCAACAGTACCAGCAGCAGTACGGCTCAACACACGCGACGCCGGGCCAGAGGCAACAAGACGCTGGGCAGCACCAGGGCCAGGCTCGTATGATGCAGCATCAGCAGCAGGGAGCAGCCCTCAATAGCGCCTCGAATTCGTCTGCTGAGCACATTCAACGGCCAACAAACCAATCAGCCTACTCGCTCGATCAGTCCGACTCCAGGAGAACTCCTAGCAGGGGTGGCCGTGGTGTTCTGTCCAAGAACAAGCGGTTCGTTGATGCCTACGATACGGATGAGTACTCGCAGTCGCAACGGCACGGTCCTGCAGGTAGCAGTGGAGCCGCGAGGAGAGTAATGGACTTCTTCCGCAGGAGAGGGAAGGCAAGAGGTGGCGAAGACCGATGAATGTCTCGTGAAGATACCAGCCCAACGAGATTCATCAACCTTGCAACAGCCCCCCGTCAGCATACCCCCACATAGGGTTGTCGCACCGTTTTTTCCTTTTTCTTTTTTTAAAGGAAAAAAAAAGAGGAAGAGAGAGACCATGTTCAGATTGGAAGCGTTGCGAGTTATCCATCACGCCTTCATCGCAGCTGGATCCATGCAATTTAAGCAGGGATTGCCTCAAAAAAGGCGATCAGGCAGCAAGCGACCAGCGCGCTGGCCAGCATATTAACATATGGCTGCACGCCCCTGGACGCGGAAGCAGCCGGAGACAGAAAGACCAAATACCCCGCCGCAGTTTGTTCGATTATTACCGCATTGGAATGTTTTCACATGCTATGGAAAGCGAGGAAGAGATCACGATGATACCTATCACCCAAGCTTCATCTCATTTACTGGTGGCTGAAGACTGTTTCTTACACCTAGCTGGCGTTGCTAGGTAATTCTTTGTGTCTTTGGGAGGTTTTCAAGAGAGTTCTTATTTTATATTATCGGGAGAGGGGGAGAATTTGAGCAAGTGAGTTGAGATGGCGAACCGGTTTCGGCTCGAGGCCGCGAGATAAAGTTTGCTAGCAGATCATTGTCCGTTATACTCACACACACTCTCATACAAAAACATCTAACATTCTATTCCTATAATGATATTCCGTTTGATTCCCCCTCACCAGGCCCTTCCAGATATCTGTTGCGCTGGATACTAAGGGTGTCTGTGTAATGACGGCCCTAGGGAATGACTATTTAAAGCAGTGGAGAAGAAGCCAGAGGTGGATCAAAGAGCATATTCGTAGACCAAGTGAAGCTGTCAGTGTCTTTGTATTGGGACTTCTATCTATATAACAGCTTTTCTTCTTCCAAAATCGCTACCACCATGGTCTCCGTATTGTACATAACTCTACTGTTGTGGTGATGTGATGTGATGATCACTATGGCCATTTGATCCTCAGATGATTCTCAAATCTCTACGACGACAGGAGCTGGGGAGATAGACCATAGAAAAATAACGTTGATGCAAATTACAATGGCATTTTATATAATCATGCTCGAGTGCAAGATTGCTAATGGGACCCCCTTTCCCTCCCTTCCAAACTCCCCACCCAAAAAAGGAAAGGCAATAGCTGTTCCATAAATATGGATGACTGACTGACTCCGTGTGTATGTATGTATATATATATGTATGTATGACCTTGATTTGGTATCTCTGCAATTGTCCGCTTGAAAAAGAAAGGGTTGACGCCCACCTCCTGATCTTTTGTCGTTGGTGGGAAAACGAGTATAACATAAGTGTACGAAGAAAATGCCCGGGCTAAACTCCTCCTGAGACCTATTCCTTTTGTGCTTCCCGGAGCTGGTCGTTCTGGTCGTCCTGTCGTGGGATTCGTCTCTCTGTCCGCGAGATGTACAACGTCGTCACCGTTGAGGTTTGGCTTTCTGTCCATGTCATTGAACACCATCTCTACCACATGCCTTGCCCCCTCGGCAAAGATCATGGCCTCTCGTTCTCGTGCTCGTCTGCTGGGCGAGCGCTGGAGGGTTCGATAACGATCTGCGGGAGACCAGACAGCCTCAGACTCGGGAGCTGCGGGATCCCGCCGACCCCTCTTGAGCTTTGTCCCGTCTGTGTCGTCGAGGCGGCCCGCTCCTGCTCCTGCTGCTGCTGCTGCGCCTCCATAGCAGCCTGCTGCTGCTGTTGTTGTTGCTGTTGGGCCGCGAGGTCTGCCATGTGCGCAGAGAGTCGGTTCTGTCGAGCCCGCGTCGGGCTGTCCTGTTGACGTGCACGTTCTTCTGCAGCCTGGCCGGGATAGTCGGGCGGCGGGTCGTTGTACGGGCTGTCTCGTCCGGACTGCCCTGATTGGTACAAGGCCTCGGGAGGGGTAAGCTCCTCGAGCGAGACGTCGTCATATCCTGGAGGCGAGTGCATGGGCATCTCGTTCTCGCCGATATCTGCCTCTGCCGCGTCGATCAGCTCAGGGCTGGAGCCGGCCCGCTGCGACATGGCAGAGCCCGCCCGTGGCAGGGTGGCCATGCTATAGCCCTCGCTCAGCTGGCCTCTGGAGCTGGCTCGGCTGCGGGCCGTGCCCTGGCCTGGAGACGCAGACCTCGAGCCGCCTCCGTTGTGGCTCCTGAACGTGTCGATGCTCAGCACGCTCTGCGAGCTGGGCAGCCTCCTGTGCTGCAGTGAGCTCTGGGCGTCGCCGTTGCTGAGTGCAATGCTCGCCGCGTCGCTCAGCAGGCCCATGCGCTCGCTCTCGTTGCTGTTTGCGCGCAGTCTCGTCCCATCGGCCCGGACCAGGCCGACATCCGCATAGGATACGCTGCTGACAGCCCGCTGCCGGTTCTGCTTGATGACATCGTGCTGTCCCCGCAGCTCATCGACCTCTCGCACGGCCTGCTCGGACGCCTCTCTTGCACGATTTCTGATCTCGGCCAGGGCACGATGGTCGTGTCTCTCCCTCGCCTCCCTCCGCTCCTGCCGCCTCTCCTCGCGCTCTGCGAGCTGGCGGCGCCTGGCGAGTCGGATCTGGTACAAGGCATCCATCTCCTCCTCGCGCATGGCCTCCTCCTCCTCGGCGGTCGGCAGCTCGACGACGGTGTCGATGCCATCGCGCTCGCCCTCCCGGCCTAGCACCTGTTCCGTGTCTGTAGCCTTGGGGCGGTAGGCAGGAAGGGTCATGACGGACCGGACCGATGTGTTTCGGTTGACACCGTCTTGGCCTGTGGCACCAGCGTTCTGGCTGGCCCGGCGGGCTGCTGCCTCCTGCTGTGCCACTGCCAGGTGCAGGGCGTCTTCCAGGTTATCCTGGGCCTCGCGCATGCGCACGCGAGGGTGGAAGCGGTCGTCTTCCCCGCCATCACCGGTTCGCGCATATCGTGTCTTGGAGCGGCGGGGGCCTACATCCCATTTGGACCACAGCTTCCTCAGAGGCTTGGGGAGATATTTCGGCTCCGCATTGCGGGATCGGACGATGCGGAGGAAGAGAAAGGCGCAGATCAATACGATGATGGCTACTACCACGGCCAGGATGATCTATACGGAGGAGAGAGGTTTGGTCAGTAGAGAGCGCCTACAAATCGACGACCCGCCGCGATGGAGGGGGGGGGGCTGGGAAGAAAGGGCTAGGACGAACTATAGCTGTCGTGCTGACACCACCACTGCTGTCGTTATTGTTGTTGTCATTGCTATTGCTGCTGCTGCTGCTGCTGCTGCTGCTGCTGCTGCTACCACCGCCCCCGGAACCAGAATCGGAACCAGGGGAGGGAACATTGCTGCCCTGCTGCCGAGGGTCTAGTCTCAGCGCCACAGGTACCGGAAGCGGAGACGAGACGACGGGAACGGCGACTATCCGTGGTCGAGGCATCCTGAGCAAGATTGTTTCCGTTGTTCTTTCCCTGATCGCTCTGTGGGCAAATATGGGGACGTGAGTTGCTGGTTAAGCTGCGAATCGTCGAGGGCGTTAAATGTCGGTTGCAACTATATGGCGGTCTCAATTGACGGCATGATTGGCCCGAATGCTCACCCCCCAGAACAACCCAGGTGAGGGCGCCAGGGAATATTGGGGAGAGCTGGAAAAAAAGGCCGGCTGGGGATTAATCAGTCCGCCCGTTGTCGACGGCGACGAGTTGAGGAAATGTTCGTAGGTAGGGAAGCCTGTGGACAAGTGGTGGCACGAACAAAAAGAACGAGAGTTGGCGGTTATAGTACTATGGGTATAGGAGGGAGCCCGTCTGCGACTCTGACATCAACCTTAAAGATAATATAAGCGGGTAGGTTTGAAAGAGATTCCCCGGCTGAGACAAGGTACCAAAGCAGATCGGAGTGCGACACGATATTTCGTGAAAGGATGCCAACGATTGAGATGGCCGTCAGGAGAGAGACAATATGGGAACTTTTCAGTCGAAAAAAAGGAAAAAAGGAAGAAGAAGGAGAAGAGTCAGGATCGGGTCGAGAGAGAAAGAGAGGCTGAGAAAGTTGAGGAGAGGGTGAGAAGGTAAAAAAGAATGGACATGGGGATGGATGCCAACATGATGAACGCGAGGTTGGTAGGCTGGTAGGCCCCTGCTCAATGTCGTCGTAATACGGGGGGGGAGGCACTGTGGCAGTGGGGTTGGGCCCAGGTCTCCAGGCTAAGCAGGGTTGTCTTCTGTAGCGGCGGGAAGACCACTCTTCAGCGCCTTTGTTAGTGGCCAGCCGTTGCTGCGGGCGCTGGGTTGGGTCACCTTTGGGATTACGACCTCGCGCAGTGGTTGGTGACTTGGCCTCGAACCTCGAACCTGTCTGTACGTTACACACCACCATTGTCGTGTCTCTCCTGCGTAGCTTGTATGCCGTGAGCTAACACAGCGTCTTACGAACTCGACCCAAGCAAACTTGATGTACTATTCTCTGCAAAAACTCCCCTCAGACGGTGCCGTGCTTGGCACTTGCGGTCTTATCCTCGGATGCCTCGGGACGTCGACCTCGGGGGGACGGTTCTAACAGAGTCTTTGGGTTAGCTCTGATTGATCATCTACTGTGTATACGTTGGGAAACAATCTAGATTGATCATCGATGGTGATATGGGCCTTTCATGCTGCTAAAGGAGGGTGACATGACGAGGGTGTGCGCAGCTGGGTTTTGGGGGCACACACATCGCGATCTCTCATGCAGGTCTCACCTCCAGAAACCTAAGCAGCAGAGGAACCCGGGGCCACCACGCACAGCCCAACGGCTTTCTGCACCACCACTCTTTCTTAGGTGCATGCTCTGTGTGCCGATGCTGCGCTATAGGGATGAAACCAGAGACGAACGAGATGGAGTTGACAAAGCCCCCCCCCCCCTTCCTTCTCCCTCACGCACATACGACAAAACCCACTCTATCTCCGTACTAAATTGGTATTAGGCGCCAGGGCCTGCCTGAGTGAGTGGCTGGGCCTAGCTGTGCCTCCATCTCTTGTTTACAGGACAACATGGTCTGCACGGTTCACGCAGTTCATGCGACACAGATCAGCGCTGTCAACACTCGTGTGCAAACGTCAACTTAACTCTAATTTTTCCCTCCTATTCTCCTCCCTCCGTTTCCGGACCCTATCGATCCTATAAGACGCACTGCTGCCTCCATGCCTTGTTGTTGTCCATGCTTTTGACGATCTTTGAACTTGGCATACCTTCCATGTTACTACTTTGTAATCCTTTCTGTATCTACCTGTATCTTCCAGAAAGAGAATCCCAAGTGGAGCAACGTGTGGTAAGATGGGCCAAATTTACAGGCTGTGTGCCAATGCAGCCCTACCGCATGCACCTCCTCCTCTCACTATCTCATCCTGGGTCAGATCTTAGCGCTGATCTTTGCTCGCTGCATTCTGGGAGGGTGTGGTGTGATGGTCCTCAACACACACACACACACACACACATGTCTTAACCTCAGAACTAACTCACAAAAGTAAAAGAAGGGGAAGCCGCCATTGTATTGCTATTTCGAGAACACACGTGCATGCCGCCATCTCGGAGCATTCGGTGCTTGTTCTTGCGTCCTTTCAAGAATAGCTTCAGTTACGCATCTCACTTATCCTCACGGCCCAACAGGAACGCGGATCTTCCAGATTTAGAAATACCTCTTCTAAGGCAAGAAAGAATTATCCTACAGAATCTGACAGATTGCATGATAGAGGTCATGCTTCGAAACCGGAAGAGATGTCTGTGTCTGCCCTACGAGGCGCGAATGGAATGATTCAGCGTGTCAGTAATGAATACTGTAGACGTATCAGCAATCAAGACAATTCCCATCTGCATCTGTTACTGTATCTACAAGAGATATATGTAACGGCTTCATTTGCCTGCCCATGACGGTCCCAATACTCTCCCTTGGTGCCAAGGACAAGCCACAACTCTTACTAACCAAGTATGATAGAAAGGGACCCTGCCTGTTCTTGTAATACAACACATCCAAGACCACGTTCAATCACTTTTGACTGGCAATAGCCTCCTCGACCAGGAACTGTTGAGGTAGACTCGCTGCAGGCAGGGGAGGAATCCTAGAACGGGAGCGTGTATGAACTGCCTTTCCCTTAGAGTACGTACCAAGTGCGAGTTACATATAGTCCAGACACATTAGCAATGGTGATTCAATTCAGGCGTCCGCTGTATCGCCGTCCCCATCCATACTGCCACCACCACCACCACCACCACCTCCTCCCCGATAAAGAATCTCACAGACCCCCGCCAATGGCACATCCATCACCGCATCAGTCCCCTCGTTCCAACACCCCCTCCAGTCCACCTCCCTCTCCCGCGCCGCGAACCCGTTCCCGCTCCCCTTGCGCAGGTGGTGACGCCTCGCCCCCCTCGCGTCCTCCCGCTCCCGCTCCCTCTCCAGGTTCCTCCTCCTCTCCTCGCTGTGCACGATCCTGCCCCGCCTGTCCACCACGGCGATCTTGCCCGCCTCGTCCACGATCGTCTCGAGGCTCTGCAGCGGCAGCGTCAGGTACTCTGTGTTGTACAGCGCCAGCGCGACATAGATGTACGCCAGCAGGATGACCAGGAACGAGGGCACCGCGAGGCTCCACCACCGGTCCGGGTAGTAGTGCACCCCCAGCGCGTGCAGGAAGGGCGACGGCAGGTACGACCACAGCAGGTACATGAGGAAGCAGCACGACGAGAAGAGGTAGAGCACGAAGCCGTAGTACTCGTAGGTCGGCACTTTTGGGCTCGCGCGGGGCACCGGCTCGGCGCTGTTGAGGCCCTCGTCGTCGCTTGCATCTGGGGTCGTGGGCCGCGACGGTCGGAGCAGCGAGGTCAGGCTCGGCGACGGCGGTAGCGGCGTGGGCGGACGGCCGTAGTAAGGGGGCCCGAAGGATAGCATCTGGGCCTGGGTCGGTGGAGGGGCAGGCGCATGCTGCGACTGGGACGAGGAGCGTTTGTTGTTGTTGTTGTTGTTGTTGTTGTTGTTGGTCGTGGTGTTGAAGGGTTCGTCGACATCATCGTCAAAGTCGCTGGAGAGATCGTTGGGGTCTTCTTCATCTTCGAGGCTTTCTTGCCCGTCGGAGAGGAACTGGTTGCCCCTCTCTTCATCCTCTTCAGAGCTCAGCGACATGATATTCGAGTACGGTATCTGTGCCGCATTGTGAGGCAGTAAATGGTATGTCTAATTGAGCATTGAGCAGCTGTGCGCTACTGGCCGTTCGACGCGATTGGGAGACGTGACGTTCAGCTAATTACTGTAGTTCGCGCTGCCTGCCGCACTAGGCACTTACGTAGTGAGCACTGGTTCATACAGTACTACTATTACAGTATTCAGTTAGGGGTAAATCAGACCACTAAAACCCCCTGAACCCTCCCATTCGTACGTACTCTAACCCCCTGTCGTTTATGAAGCACATACGTCAATACGATCAACTACACCTCCACAACAAACCAAACATACCACCCGTTCCCCCCCCCCAAAAAAAAGGGGAGACGAAGAAGAAGAAAAAGGAAAAGGCCGAGGCGCATCAGGAATCAAATCAATATATGCAAGTACTATCTTGGCTACGTATCAATGTCCTTTCTACCCATCTATGGGGCATCTATATTCCCTCTCCCGACCGTACTCATCGACATGCCTCCTTGCTCCCGTCAGCTCATCCCTCGCCTGCAGCGCCTCTAGACAGCTCTGGTGATATATATGCCTGCAAGCTAGAAGCACGATTGGCTGCGGGATGACATGAGGAGCAGGATTCAGATTCGCAGCGCCTAGACCGCTCGCCTTCTGCAGCGCGACTGCAGAATCGTTTTGAGCCTGTTCGGTGGACTCCTCGTCAGGCGGTTGCTCGTCAGCAGACGCCTCATCGCGTTCCCCTTGGCTTGGTCCTCTGGCTTCAAAGGACTCGGGTGTCATAGGCACCGAACTCTTCCCCTTGCCTCGGCTGTCGCCGCCACTGGCTGCTTCGCCGACTCGCTCGTACATGCCCTCAAGGTCGACCTCTTCTCTGCCCTTGCCGTTGCCGCGCTCTGTCTTCTTCCCCATCATCTCTAATTTGTCCTTCCTCCTCTGGTCCTTGGCGGCAGTCCTCTCTTCCCATGCGTCGATTATGCCGCTGGAAATGGCCCCTGGACCCCAGACTCTTGCCCCACAGGCCTCGCACGTCGAGCCCCGGGGCCTCCACCCCCGCTGGCGAAGCTCCGTCGCCTGCTTGACACTCACAAAGAGGCTGCGCTCGAGAAGGCGGTTTGACAGGCGCAGGATTGACTCTTCATACGCATAAGCTGCAAAGATAGACTGCAGAACCGCTCGCAGGTCTGCAAGATTCGGTGATGAAGCTGCTGCCCTGGTGAGAAAAGCCCGTAGAATGCGTAGAAAAGCTAGGTTGTCGCCCCCTGTTGATCCGGGAATGGTCACGCGTAGGGAACCGCTCGCTGATGATGTGTGCGACGTGGACGTCGCCGTCAGCAGAGCAGTAAAGGTATGCTGAACAAGTGTCCGTAACAGGGTAACCAGCTTCTCGGTGTCCATCGTTAGCTGGTGGTGCGCCGTGTTACCGTTGACCTGTTTGCCCCCTTCGGCAGCAGCCTGGGCCGCCTGGCCGGTCAATTTGTGGATTGCAGCCGAAAGGCGACGTGTGATCTGCACCGTTGCATCAATCAGGCTCAGCCACAATGTCTCGTCGGACGAGAGTCCTTCGCCGGGGTCCGACTTCAGTCTCCGCTGCACCCCGTTCGCTTTCCTCGCCGTTCTGGTCTGCCCCTGACAGAGCCAGATGCCGACGTGGGTATACTTTTGGAGGCCTCTCAGGAGATCTTCAGTCGCAGACTGCAGGTCGACAGCCTGGTCGTGGCCCTCCGCACTGACGAGGAGACCTTGTAGGGCCGACTCCAGGGTATCGAGATGCTTCACAAGTCGGTCCATAGCCTCCTTGACCTGCCCTTCGCGGGCCATCAGCACCACTGCGGCATCTATGACGCCCGTCTCCTCCATGGTCGGCAGTAGCTTCTCCAGCCGCAAGTTTGTGGCCTGCACCAGACTAATGTAGTCTGACACGTGAGATGGCTCGAACCTGCACATCAGTTGTACATAGTACTCGATGTGATCTCTATCCGGCGATGCTTTCAAGATGTCTGCTCTGTCGACGGCGGGCTCTAGGACGGCTTTGAGGTAGTGGAACTGCAGTTCCGGCTCCTCGGTCGTGGCTTGCAGTATATGGCCATGCAGTTCCGAGGCATGGTCTTCGATAACCCTGGCAGCCCTGTGCGGATCAAGCTCGACAAGCTCAGCTGAGTTGTCTCGGATGACCTGGTGCACCTCTTGGATCTGCCGTTTTGTGAGCGCTGCCTGCTGCCGCAGGATCTCTGCAATGCAGTCGAAAATGCCGTCCTTTTCATCCGGGTCCTCGAAATAAGCCTGCACCAGCTTGCCGTACTGCTTGTCAAGCCTGTACTGCCTCTTCAGGATCCGGTAAAACCCGGCCTGTTTGAACAGCGGCATCAGGTTTGGGAGGTCTGGGGGGTGATACACTGAAAGTAGATACTCGGCGCTCAGCTGAGCATCGTCTGCAAGATCCACTCCTGGGAAATTGCAAAGGCCGGTTAGGACCTTAGTCAACGCTGAGCCAGGCAGCAGTAGATACTGAGGGTATTTGGGCAGGTTTCGTGCGATGAACATGTCGAGGTAGATCGTGTCTTCGGGTGCGAAGTCGGTCGGGTTCATGAGCTCGATCAGAATGGAGACAATGTACTGCCGGTCTACGGTCAATCCAAAGATCTGCTCTTCTGGTAAATCTCCTCTCGCACCCCCGTTGACTTGCTTCTCGGGCGAGTCGTTCAAGAATGAGTCTTCGAAGGCCTCGTTCAGGGTACTCAGAAAGCTGGGTGCATCTAACTTCAGAATCATCCTCAGGTACGGGAATGACGGCTCGTCGTTTTGGTTCGGCCGTGTCAGGAAGCGCTTTGTACTCCCCTTCGGCCAGGTGATGCTCTTGCCTGAGAAGAGGAACCAGTACAGCTCCGCCTTTGATCTCATCGATAGATCGTGCTGGAGTGCTTCGCCGGTTGGATAGATTCGACCCGTCAGGGCGTAAGAGAGGTAGGGGAAAATCTTGAGGGCGTTGACGCCAGAGTGCTCCTCGTTTAGGATATTAGCTGAGGGTTCTTCGTCGGCCTCTCGCATCAGTGGTATAAGGAGGGCCAGTAAGTCTATGAGTGGCGTGATGTAGTCGTTCAATGCTTGGTTCCAAACGTAAATCAGGGCATCGTAAAGTCCGTTCTGTTTGCATAGGTTGGTGACTTGGTCTAGATCCAAAGTCATGGTGTCCATGTGGCAGATCATCTCCTCGAGCCGGCTCTCCAGGCCCTTACCCACATAATGTGTGACCATGGCCTTCACAATTGTAGGCGGCACGGCTTGAATCTTCCTTTCTAGAATATACGGCTCCATAGTCTCGAGAAAGAGCCCTTGTACGTCGGCTTCCTCGTACCACTCGTACATCTCATCGAAGAGGAAGTCTGTATCCTGGAGGCTCTGACATGCTGTGAAGCAAGTCTCGGCGAGGTCTTGAAGATGACTTTCGTCTGCAGTTGCAGAATCCTTTCGTCTCTGGCCAAAGGCGTACTTGAGAGATGCACTCATGATCTCCAGGAGCTTGTCCCTGACCATGGTGTGCCGCACCTCGCCGTCTTCTGGCAGCCCGACCGTGAGCTTGTCTGCGTCTCCTGTGTAGTAGGTCGTGGCCAGTTGTATTGCACCAATGTAGTCGCCATTCTCCATCAGCGCGATCAGTCGGTCCGCCCAGTTGGAGAGCGATCCTATTGACACGTCATTGAAACCTAACAAAAATATCCTGTTCTTGTAGGTCTTGAAGCTCATGTAAAAGGCGTCTGCCACGACGCCGTGCATAGACGTATCCTCTTCATCCAGCTGCTCGACCAGGGTGTGCAGCTGTTTCGAGAACAAGTCAACGTGGTAGATGTGTCGACCGATGAGGTCAAAAGCCTCCGTCATCCTCATACTCCGGTCTTCCAGGATGATGAGCCTCTGGCTGATGGTGAGGACGGCCAGGACGTTGCGACTCAGCCACTGGATCGCGACGAGAGCCTCTTCGCATTTCCACCTGCTTCTAGCCTTGAACCTGAGGTTCGGCGGTTTGTCCTTGTCCTCGGACGGGACCTCCTCGACGTCTAGAACGGTCAACACGTTGGACCAGCAGTAAGCGAGCTTCGCCCTGGCGACCTGGCCACCGCTCGCGGGATCTGGAATCTTCAGCCTGACGGCTGGGAACCAGGCTAGACATCCAGTCATGGCACTGTGGGCAGCCACCTCCTTTGGCCTCGCCGATTTGTGCTGCGTCTGCGCGATGGGCGTGGTTGAGACGATCACCAAGAGGTACGGGGTGAGCATTGCAGTCAGGCCCATCGTGTCTGTCGCCCGCTCGACGTTGCCCAGTGGCAGGGGCGCAAAGCCCAGGACGGTGCTGGGCTTGAGGGGGTTTGCTGGACGGCGGTGGTTTGGCGTCTGGATACCGCCCCAATATTCTTGTGGTTTTGACCGTCCTGCCAAAGGAGCCAGTGCCTCTAGTGGCAAGATGTGAAAAGGCCATGCCCCTGTCGTCCGCCGAGACAAGCGCCGTGTGTCTTGTCCCCAGGAAGCCGAGGTGGGTGATAGCGAAGCCAGGGCAGTGCCCGTCCATGGTGCGGTTCTGCATCTGCGCATCATCCACTGGCGGGATCTGCAGGAAGGGTCGTGCCGGTCGCGAGGTGTCCCACGTGAAGATGCTCCCGTCGGCATGGCCGCCACCAACAGTTGTGTGGTCCGCCGATATCGCGATGGACGTGATCGCACCGCACTCCACAGCCTTGGTGCCGGGCCCGATGATCATTTTCAGGTTTTGGTTGTAGTCAAACATCAATATTATGCCCTTGGACGTGCCCAGAACTACATGCGCGGAGACCGCGACGCACGTGGGTGACCCAAAATTTCGCCTTCCCACTTCTGAGAAGGCCTGTCCGTTGAGCTTCTTCAATCTGGTCCACCGCACAACCTCCCAGGGCGGCGACGGCGTCTCGGTTTCGCCATGGTCTAATAACAGCTGGCTAACGAGAGAGGCATGTCGGCTGTGGCCGGAGAGGAATGCTGGGGAGGCTGATCTGGGGGAAAGGGTGCTCGGCGAGGCGATGCGCGACGAGAAGCGCCGATCGAAGGGTCGGAACGAGGGCGTTGGGCTGCCCAGGCGAGGTCTCGAAGCTAACGACGGTAGGACACTGCTCCCTGGAGAGGAGAGAACAGAGCCCTTTTAGTAGGTCAGACCGGTGCTCCCGCTTCTTCCAAGGAAGGGCCAACATACTTGAACAGAGGGGGTGTCGTCTGGGATAGACAGCGTCGAATCCACGGGACTCGCAGCTCTCCTGGGCAGTGCGTCTGCAGAGCCCTGATCAGAGGCTCCGCCGCCTTCCTCCTGCGCGAGCTCCTTGTACCTGTTGACGACGCCCGTGTCTTGCGCCTGGAGGTCAGACGACTGGCGTCTCTCCTCTTCTAACAACTCGGATATATGATGACCCTCTTCGTCGCCCTGGTCATCATCGTCCCGGGCTGGTGGCAGGTCCGCCATATTGGCCATTTCCTGTTCAGCGACATCCTCCCCCCTCGCATCCTCCTCCCGTTCCTCTGCTGGTGCGCTCATGGAGACGGCTCCGGAGTGAGCATGGCTTCGGATGATGGCGGACGGTTTGAGATAAGAGCTTTAGCCTTCAGCGAACAGAGATCGGTCGGTCCCGGAGGGTCCAATTGGCCTCTCGGCTTAGGAGTACATAAGAAGGACGGTATCCTAGTGGCGCAGCAGCGAGGAGGAGGAAAAGGCCCAAGTAGGACTTGAGTTGGCACATTGAACAGAAGGCAAGTTCCTCGTCTGCCTAGTTGCTCTACTGTACATATTGCGCGCTGAGCCACCAGCCTTACCAACCTGCTGGGAGCTGCCGGCTAGCGGCTCACCTACGTACAGGACTCAATCTACAGGGGTTCCCAGGGCCAACCGAGGATCCTCCGACGATAAGATAGAGCTCTATACTACAGCCTCTAGCAACCTCCGTGCCCATAGCATCTGCATCTCTCCGAAAAGATACACCAACAAAAGAGTTCGCACTTCTGCGCTATCCAACCAACGCTGTAACTTTCCTCTGATTCTGCTCAAAAGAACCACATCCCTAGCACAGACTTTCCGAAAAAGGTTGTACGCTAAACAAAATGTCCTCAATCGGCCCACAACTCCCACCACACCTCGCAAAGCGCAAGCGCGACGACCAGGACGACATTCCGGACTCACCGCCATCCAAAACTGCGCGACCAGACCAGGACGGCAGCGACAGCGACTCGGATGATGGCTACGGGCCGAGGGCACCTAGAGTAGCAGTGCCACAACCAGCACCACCACCAGCAACAGCAGCAGTCATAGGGCCTACCATGCCGACCGTGACGGCAGCGCCGCCTTCACCAGAGGTCAGGCCCTCGAGGCCGCCACCTATAGGCCCGACCATGCCTCCCACCGGGAACACGGACGAGATCGGCCTCGACGACGCAGATTCTGACGGCGGCGACACAGGTCCAGCACCAGCGCCCTTCAATCCCTCACCGCCAACGGCAGCGCCCCGGCGTGTCCTCGGCCCGGCACCGCCACCAGCATCCCTCTCCGAGCGCCCTACCAACAGCAACGTATCTCCTTCTTCCTCGGACAGCGAAGACGACGACTACGGTCCTGCCCTTCCCGCCGCCGCCACCACCACCCGCAATGCCCATCAGGATGCCTCCTCCTCTCCCTTCCCAGCCGTCGTCGATACCGCCCCCAGGCGCGACGACTGGATGCTCGCCCCACCTACCTCGTCCGGCTACCGAGAACGTGACCCGACCAAGATCAAGTCCCGCAAGTTCGCGTCGGGCGCAAGCGCGACTACGCGCCCCAAAGAAGGAAGCGGCGCCGGTGCCATCAGCAGCATCTGGACCGAGACGCCCGAGGAGAAGGCGAGGCGGCTGGCGGATGCCGTGCTGGGGCGTGGTGCGGATGCCGCTGGTCCGCAGCAGCCTCGTCCTGCCGGCATGAGCAGCAGTGGCGGCAGCGGGGCAGGGCGGGACGATAAGATCCGGACATTTACAGAGCAGACGAGAGGGAAGAGCCTGTACGAGGAGCACCAGGCTGCGCGCAAGGCCGGACGGGCTGGTGAGAGTGCGAGCGGTGGCGGTGCCAAGAAGGGAGGACGAGATAACGACCAGGAGGAGGACGATGATCCCAGCAAGAGGGCTTTTGATCGGGAGAAGGATATGGGTCTAGGGATGAAAATCACGGCATCCCAACGGAAAGAACTACTGAACAGAGCGTCGGATTTCGGTGGAAGATTCTCTAAGGGAAACTATCTATGACTTGGTCCCACCGCCTCCTTGCTAAGTAGGTAGGGCGAGCTCTTGCTGAGACTTTGTTCCAGCCCCTCTGCCATTACAGAACCGGAGGACCAGTCAGACTAACGACGTCAAGCAGGGAGGGGGAGGAGTTCATTTAAGCATCGTGTTTGCAACATTTCAAATCGATTTCACGTTATAACACCCTATTGCCCGATGCGCGAACTCCTGCTGCAGAGTGTAAGACAAATCATGCGCTTGCTAATAAACCAATCGCCCATCGCCGAGTTCTTGCTATGCAATCCATTTGCAATCGTGGTCGTGTTGGCCATCCTCTCCGATGGCCCGCCAGGAAGCACGATCAATTCCATCGCACATAGATTCCCAAAGGACTTTCTCTGCGGTGAGCACGTACGTCCCTCCTCATGTGCTCAACCCATAGCTCAGCTTCGTGAGATATGTTTGGCCGTGTCATATATAAATCAGAATTCCAGATTCAACTTCGTTCGCAACATTTACCCAGTCATTCGATGGTTCCCGGCCGGGAGGGGGGGGAAAGGACTGAAGTTAGCCGGCTCAGCAGCCGCTGGCCAGGGTGCATTGATATACAGGTCGAAAGTTGTTTGCTGTGGCGGCACGGAGAGTGGTGGAATGATGGGGTTGGAAGTGATGTGAATATGATATAGTATAGTTATTGATTCTAGCTGGCTAGCGACTGTCATCTAGCAGCGTCGGTACGTGTGCCGGCCTCCAAATCCGAGGGCGTTACCTCAGCAGCGGCATTGTTAGGGTTCGACTGCGTCGATCTGCCAGGTAGGTTAAACCTAGGCATTCGTATGTGGGACATGAAACCGCCGGATTGGGTTTCCGTGGTTTCGGATGCGTTCTGCCCAGATGACCGCGACTGACCCCGTACTCCTGTCGCTGTTCGGGACATGAAGCCAGACTGCTGAGGCCGTCGTGAACCTGAGGTACGCGGCTCCGTAGGTGACTGTGTAGAGGTTGCGTTTCGTCTTCTGTTCCACGAAGGGAAATTGACGCGACCGCGGCGGCCGGGCAGGGCCCACGCGACACCTGGCCTCGAGGGCATATTCATCCGATTCGTCCTCGGATCTTGGTTGATGGACACGGTTGGGCCCATCTCCGGGTGTGGTCCGCCCTCTGCAGGAGCGGGTCGAGGCTTCGGAGTGTAATAGTCGGCCTTGCAGAGCGGGCAGCATGCTCGTCTGCTGATCAGCCACGGATCGAGACATCCAGCATGGAATGCATGGCCACAAGTGAGCCCGCGAACATCGTCGTCGTCCTCAAGGGTGTCGATGCAGATAGCACAGGTATCTCCCGATGTCTCCAGAGCCTCTGGTGGAAGCGCATCATGGATCTGGTCGTCATCATCATCATCGTGCTCATCATCGGTGCCGGGGCTGTCGGTTCGTTCCAGTGAGGCGCCCGCCGCCGCCGTTGCCGTCGCGCCTGCCGCTGCGCCACCTGCGATCTGCCGCTGTCCATCTACATTGGCAGCGGTCGACGTCTTCTCAGCATGTTCGGCAGTTGGCTCCTCATGCGTCGGCGATGTCGTTATCGAGGCGCCGCCTGTCGCGGGCCTGTCCTCGGTCGACTCGCGCTCCTTGGTCACTGGTATAATACCATCGGCGTCCGCCAGACTGGGCGCGCGGCTTGGTGGCTGCGAGATGCCACCCTGTGTCGGCAGTCCTTCCTGCGCACGGCTTGCCACCCAGCTCTTGTACTTCATCATCGGAAACTTCTCGTTGACCTCGTCTATGGTCATCAGCTTCTTCTCCCGACGACGGCGGCGGGGGTGCTGAGGCATGTTCTCCAGGTTGATGGGTTCGCCATCCTCCCCGGTCATGCGCATGTTGCGGTTTCGGGCATTGTAGCGGAAACAGTACTTGACACCGACGATGATCCTATTTTTCCAGACAATTAGACTAGGACCAGCTCGCCACCGGGGCACGCAGAAGGTAGGCCCTGCCCCCTCTCGCAAAGCAGATGCTCACCATAAATTTGTAAACACGACACCGAACCCCAGAGCCACGAAGAAGAGCAACGGCGAGGAGCCAGAGGTACTGTTGTTGTTATTGTTGTTGCCGCCATTTCCAGATCCGTCGCTCGTTGATGCCGGCGGCGGAGCTGAGGTTGAGGACGGTAGCAGGGACGAGGACGAGGCCAGAGGGGTTGTCGTCGGGCTCGCTATGGCGCTCGAGATGGCGCTCGAGGTGGTCTGCCTGACCTGATGCTGCAAGGCGCGGAGGGCGAGATTGGCCATGCCGGCCAGATCGGGGCTATCGAGCACCATGGTGATGGTGGGTGGACGGTCTGTCACAATAGAAACTGCCGTGAAAAAGAATCCAAGGCCGAAAATGGGCGTGTGTGGACGTTGAACAGGTCCGGCACCTCCGCTTGTTCTGCGACAAATCCCGCGGCTAGTCGCTCGGTAACAGCCAGGACGATGGTCAATCGACGGGGACCATTGAGACCTGCGCTGGGTCTGTGCCCGAAAACTCGTAATCAAAATGAAGCACGGCAGCCCCGACGAGGAACAGCAGGAGAGGAGGGAATTTTACCGCCTTATGAGGACTGTGGTTGGCGGTAAGGGCTGGACGAGCAGGTGAGTGAGAAGTAAGAAAAGAGAAGAAGTGAGGGTAAGGAAGAATGAGAGGAGAGGCTTATTGGTGTGGAGTGGAAAAGGCAGGACGCCGGGCAGACTTTCAGTGCCAAGGCAAGGCAGGGCAGGGCATTGAAGGGGAGGGAATGCAGGCGGGTTCCAAGCAGATGGGAGGGGGGGGGCCATTGTACTTGGGGGGTCAAGAGTTGGTGTGTGGGCGTGTGTGGGACGGGGCCCAGGATAAGTGGGCAAGTTGGCCGGGTGGTGGGCGTATTGGCGTAAAATGAGAGGAGAGGCTATGCCGCAAGCGGTAGAGACGGGAGCAGATAGGTTTTGGGGGGGGGAGGGGTGGTTGGTTCCAGGCTGATAGGATGCTAAAGTTGGTAGGCGTGGTAGGGTAATTCCACGCTGTGGCCTGTCAGAGACAGAGGGTCGAACCGCTCAGACCATACTCATCAAGCGCTGAGCCTAGGCCTAACCTGTTATTACACAGCACAATATACCCACCGGCCGAGGACCGGGTGAAAAGAAGTTGAAAAAATTAATTTGTTGCAACTACACTGCTCAACCGATGCACCTTCTTCAACACAGTCTCTCTCTTTTGTCACATCTCCGAAAAGACCAGGTGACTGATTGTTGGATCGGGGTGGTGGAGGAGGAGCAATCTGTGGAGCAGCTGTGGATAACTCGGCATGAACCGCATAATTCATCCCATGAGCAAGACTCTCTGACCTGTCTTCGTCTATTTTTTCTTTTCCACACCTGCCTGTTTTCGACCGCCTCTCCTAGGCACGGCTGATGGTGGCACAGTGGCTAGAGTTGCCAAAGTGCATAGTCCTGAGGCTACAGGTGGGCGTGCAGGGGGTCCCCCCTCCTCTGTCTCTCTTGAAAGGGCCACTCCTACAGGGGTCTCCCACCCGCAACAATCGAGGGTTGAAAAAGTGAGACCTCGAATGCCTGTTCCCGCATGGGTCGACGGGGTCGCACAGGTCTCAAGTTCACAACATCTCTCGCACTAGTGCTGGCTGGATTCAGGGGAGGAAACAAGAAAGGCGGAACAAGAGAGAAGAGACTCAACGAGTCTAGGTGAGAGTGCTGCTGACGCCTCCCTCTATCGGGGGTTTGAGAGAGATGGAGGCAGGGGGTGGGGACTCGGGTGTGGACCTGGTCTGCTGCAGCACAGCATTTGCGATGGGACAGTACCCTCCCCCGCCCGGGAACCATGGTTAGAAAGTGACAAGCACTGCCGACATGATCAATTGATTAACTCATCACTATAGCCATTTTGGGTGGGATTGACACAACGCCAGTGCCTGTTGATCAACAGCGGTGTCTTGGAGTGCAGAGATGGTCGGTGGTAGTGGTGTTGTCTTTGGTGGCTCTGGAGAGTCGAGACCCAGAGGATTGTGACTGATCAGGTCGACGTCATGATTCCTTCTTTCTCGTTCTCCCTCTCTCCACCATCCTACACACATTGTCTGTCTTCGTCTTACGTCCTGCCCACCTCTCCCTCTGTTCTTCTTCCTGCTATCTCCGGCACTAGTCCTGCTTACTCGTCCATCAGCGATAGTGCTACGTAGGACATTTATAAACCAGGTAGTATATGCAATGCAGTCCTGGCAGGGTCCATGAACGCTATGTAAGTACGACAATGGCCCTACGGGTGGGTGGATTCTTTTCTTGTGCTGGGAGTGCACAGTCCGGTTCCATGTCTCAGGCTGTTGACAAGATCTCGAGTGGGTCCTTCTCAGCCTCGACAACCCCGGACATTCTCAAACTCTGGGGATGAAAGGACGCCCAGAGATGCGGTCTCAAGATCAACAATTTAAGCTCGGCCCGGTCGCTGCATCTGTCATTGTGAAGCTGCTTCGCCCCCCGTCCCCCCGGTACCATACTCTGTACCAGCAGATCCTCATTCACAGGCCTCGCAATGAACCTTATTTCGAACCCAGAAATAGGAGGAGGAGAAGAAGGAAAGGCGGGGGGGGGGGGGGGGTTGGGTTGTTCATTCACATGATGGTCGTCGGGCTTGTCACGGATGGCTCGGTACAAACGTCTTACGATATACTCTTAGCCCACTGATAAGGCGTGTAAGAGCGAGAGAGGGGAATGACACACTGCGTCATGGACGTATAGACGTCGATTTCCTGTAGGAATGGACCTGCCTCGGTGTACTGTATGTCATCCCAATTCTCTCGTGCTGTTCCAGAATTCCTAAATGCTGCCGCTTCTGGAGGTAGTCAGCATTTGGGTAGCATGCATACCTTTCCAACCCCAGTTGCTCCAACGACGGACACATACCTACCGCCAGGCCCGATAAGCTACAACCCGTTGCCACGCACCATCATCCTGCACAGACAGACCTGATGCTTAGTGCCTCATCGTGCGCATAGACCCCCAAGAGAAAGAAATAATACTACATTCCAGTACGCACTATCACAGATCCGTTTCGTCAAGCGCCGGCTACCACCCTAATCATGACAGTTTATAACCAACATTGTCTCAATTGACCTTTCGGATTACAGGTTTCGGAGATTACCCTGACCAAGAAGAAGACGCAAATATTCTTCCGCTATCGGTCCCCTTGCCTTCTGTATATTCCTTTACTTTTCCCATGTTGTTCTTTGTCCTGATTCTATAGCTGAAGGGGCTGAACTGGCTGACGGTGTCGCCACGACCACTCGCTGCTACCAGCACGCCGGTTCAGGGGGGTTTATGGCGCAACATAGTGATTTTTTTGGGGGCCGTTCATGCAACCTTCACATCTGTCAGCACAACCTTCTTGACAAGTCGTACACACGTGGCCGATCAAGTCCTCAGGTCTAGACTTCATCAGCCTCTGAGAGGGAAGGCCGCTGGGTGCATGACAGACATCCTTTCAACTTGACGCATGCGTCCGAAAGCTGAACGTTTCACTACGACCATACGACAATACGTTTACTTCCTATGCAGATGTTCCATCTATAGTACATGTATGGTGAACGGTACCGTGTTCTTTGAGCAAGGAGGCTGTGTCTGGCACTGGTAGTGCCTTCCCTGCATCATTCATTCCTCAAAGATTCGTCACCACCTAGGGGCGCAATCATCGCACCTACCCAGACAACATACTTAGTACTTACCATTACGAATAAGGGGGCCACACCTTCCGAAGCCACATGCACCATCTCGACGCACACAAAAATTTCCACAACAGCGCCGGAAGCCTGCAGAAGGGTGCCGCCGCCTCGAGTTTCCCCCCCTTTTCATGGCGCACTACCAATTCGTTGGCGGGGAACTTGGAACTTCTCTCGAAAGCCCGCCGAAGAAGCATCAAAGCACCCACCCACACAAACACATAAAAGTGAGACATCCTTACGGCTCTGATAGTATGACGGGACTTTTTTCCCCAATTTTTTGTCATCATCTCCGAGAATTGATTCTTTGGGAAACTTAGTGTTCACCACGCCACAATACACAGATAGATCCCGGCTTATCCATGGGGACGCCTCGCCGCAGCATCCGACCTACTGCACCGCAGCACCCGGCGGAGCCGCATGTCGTCCCCCCTCTTGTCCGAATCCGAGAAGGTGGTGGTGGCAGGAACCATACCGGACTTGTAGGAAAGAGTTGCACTTTGGCGTGTATGGTCCTACTGTAAATAGCGCCAAGACAGGACCGTCTAGACCCTCTCGGCAGACCAAGTAGCCGGGCTGCAGTCCTTGACGCTATCGCTTTGCCACCCGTCCTTTCACATACATCCTGCACTATGGTACTGTACACCCACCTGGTACAGAGCAGACTGCTGTTTTGGGGGGGGGGATTTCGGGGTCTATGAGCTGAACAATGACTTCTTGCTGACGACATTTCTGCCTCTTGACAACATGATGCAGTCTTCCCCAATTTTTATCCCCACCACTCGGATCTTCAGACTTGAAGGGACATGTGCCAACCACCCCCCCCCCCGGGGTTCTCTTCCTCGACCGTCACGAGACACTTGCAGATCGCTACCGCCGTGGGAGAAACAAGATTCCCACTAAAGTTGTAACGGCTGTCCTTACTTAGCCTGGAGCCTTTTTGGGAACTTGTGCTACTCTTCTACCAAGCACATGGTAAGAAATCTCGCAGGTCTAGATCTGGATGAGCTAGGCACAAACGGATGTGCTGTGTTCGTGTCTGTTGGAAGTGTGACGTGATTCTTTGTCTCCTTGACGTTACGGTATCTCGGTGTCACGAGATGGGCTTCTACACAGACGAGCAACTCACATGGCAAATGGATTGCCTTTCCGTATCTTGTCTCCTGGGATCGAACTTTTGCTGGCCACATACAAGCTTCGTTGACAAGCCGAAAGGGCCGAGAGGATGACCTTATCTCATAAGCTGAGACGAGTGTCTGGCTCTCGGCGTCAGACACTGGCTGTTCGATAATGGTCCCCTGGGTGGCTCGAAAGGCAGGCTGGGCTCTTGTCTACAAATTCGAGGATACTACCTTAGTTGTCCAGATGAGTTTCAAGTTGAGACGGTCCTGGATTTGATGTTGTGCGGCGGTGAGCATGACCAGTACCATTACATAGGCAGCTTTTTGCCCAGCAGCTCTCTGATTTCGATGCGCAGGAGGATGGAACGAGGGAGGATGGCAAGTTGAGCTGGTTCCCCATGGATTATAAGTACTAAACCAATATATGAGAGGTCTATGCCGAGGAATCTAAAGTATGAGCAAGAACACCCGGGCGATAAGGGGTTTAAGCGGCTCTCTCTGGGTGGTTTGTCCCGTCAAACGGATGGACGAGATTCGCAGATGTGGCGCAGCTCGGCATCCTGTATTCGGGACAAGAGACGTCCATTCCCAGGCAATAGCCTCAGTCAACCTTTGGCACCGATACTCAATGTGGTTTCTGGTCGGCACTATCGAGGTGACTAGGACCTGATGCGCCTCTTCTTTGCCTCGTGGGGTACTTGATGCTAATCAGATTGACATAGGGTATCCTCAGCACGAGACCATGATCCTGCTGCTCCGCATCAAGAGTCTTGATGACGGCTGGGAGCAATGTTACTGGATCGCAAGCACTGGTAATCTGGCTCATCAAATTGCATTTATGGCTGCTCCCGCCGCAATTTATGGTGGTGGATTGTCGTCTGCTTTCTGCGTAAAGTTGAAGGGGAGCAGAGCATGGCACAAGATGAAATGCAGCATTTTCCACGGCGCGGACGAGGTGAGGACGTCTCTGCCCCTGCCACGTGGGTCAGAGCGCAAGATGGTGAGATGATCTCAAGTTTGAGCCCGGTCAGACCTGTTGAAAGACAGGTCTATGATGGCCTGAGCATGAGCCTATCTGGTCGTGTCGGGAGGATAGCGTGAGAAGGAGCAGTGAGCCCAAGATGGTCGGAACTCTGTGTGAGTTGAAGTAGCTGGACGTTGACTCCAAGATGTCTCACCTGCATCCGCGAGCGTCAGTACAATCAGAATGAAGACCTGGTTAACATGTCGAGTTCATTGAGTTGACCAAATTAATTTTGAGTCAGATTCAAAAAGGTGAAGGGCGAGAATGAATAAAAAACCAAGAATGCAAGCCAGATGTCAATGGAAATACTATCCAACATCCACTCGAGTATGGGCTTGGCTAGCACAGTTCTGTCCAGCGCAAGTAGCGGTACTAGGCCCCTGTAATCCTGGAAGCTCCAGGGCTACCGGTCCCCTGGAACGGATCAATACTCGACCCTTTTGAATTTTCAGCACAACGGCAACAAAGCTCTTCCTTGCCATCTTTCACCTATCCCACCAGCACGCCAGAAAATACAACACACTGACGGCGAATATGGCTCCCACACAACTGCCTGAGAATGGCAACCCTCTGTGAGTCGGAACAAGACCCCTTCCCCAAAGAAAGGAATATGTCGAGCATGTAGGGGGACACCAAAGAGAAGATGCAGACCGAACCCTAACCCGCCAGGTATCATTCATGCTGGGCCGTTGGGGGCAGCTTAAGGATGAGTGTCAGTGTGCTAATGGGTGAACATTCCGGCAGTGTATTCTTCGATATGACCTTGGGGGGTAAGTCGAGACTGTCTTGTCCGAGTTCTTCCTCTTTGCGTCAGGGGCCACCTCGTCTTCCCCATTGACGGGGGGTTGTCCGCTCCCCTTCAACATGCTCCGACCTGTAGTGCTGGCTTTGAGCAAGGCAAAGAAGACCTTGCTCGTACTCCTAGGACATGATACGCTACTGCTCCTCCCTCAGGACCAACTAGCGTCTACTCAAGGCAGATACCGGGCGAGAGGAGAGTCTGAATAACGAGCTGCGAGAAACCATGAAGCAACTTGAGAGGGCAGACGAGGTCTGCTGCTGCCTGTGACAGACCCACACTCTTCATATCTGACCTCCTCTCCTGTCACTGTCATGACGAAGCCCCCCCCCCCCTTTCTCGTCCAGCGTCTTGAGGTGTGAGAGAGAGGGGTTTTCCAGGGCCTGAAACGGCGTGGCTGTGATACACAACCACCCGGGGAAGACAAAGACACTGGCTGACAGTCTACTTTCTCCTCTACCAACAGGTGAACCCCTGGGCCGTATAACCTTTGAGCTCTTCAAGGACGTCGTACCCCGTACTGCCGAGAACTTTCGCCAGTTCTGCACCGGCGAGTACAAAGTCAACGGCAAAGCACAGGGCTACAAGGGATCAAGGTTTCACCGGATCGTAAGGTCCCCCTCCCCCCCCCCCCCCCGCTCTTTCATGTTCTGAAGTCTTTTTCTTTGTTTCTCGAGGAGTGCTGTGGATATCAGGGGCGGTCAAAGTTGAGGCAGGAGAGCCGAGCAGATAGGAAGACTGACGAGGAAGAACGCAGATTCCAAAGTTCATGTGCCAGGGCGGCGACTACCTCCACGGCGACGGCACCGGCTCCACATGCATCTACGGCACCAAGAGCTTCGCCGACGAGGATTTCAATCTGAAGCACGACACAGAGGGACTCTTGTCAATGGCTGTAACGTTACCTCCCCCCCCCCCCCCCAATCCCCTCTTTTTCCTTAAAACCAAGCCCACACTACCTCTCTTATTCTTCTCCAAGGGAGATGAAAGATCTCAACAGCTGAGCCACGGCCAAACTAACCCTCCTCTCCTTTTTGATAGAACGCTGGCCCCAACACCAACGGCTCCCAGTTCTTCATCACCAACGGTGCCCACGCCCTTCCTCGACAAGAAGCACGTCGTCTTCGGCCGCGTGGTCGACGGCATGGACGTCGTGCGCAAGATGGAGGCCACCAAGACGGGGCGGAGGGGCAAGGACGTGCCGGACCTGGATGTCATTGTTGCCCAGTGTGGCGAGATGTGAGCGGGAAGCGGACCAGCACCTCAAGAGTGAGGGAATGGGCTCGCTTTCTCTGCTTCTTTTGTGAGCTGTTTCTCAAGAAGGACGCACCGTCACTCGGCACAATACTCTAGGGCTACTTTGAGGGAGATAGGCAATACAAAAATCACTCAAGTGCCTCAGTCTAAGCGAAGCAGCGACACGCACATTTAACATGCCTAAAGCAACTCATTGTTTCATTGCTTATCTCATGTACTCTCTATATTAAATATGGGAGGTGATGAACGTGCCCACGGAACATGCTCGGAAAAGAGCCCAGCCGTTGAGAAACACTCCACGCCGACCATATCATCCTCCTCAGCTTCTTGGGAAATCTCCATCTCTCGTTCATATTGGGGGGTATAAAACCTTTGGCCCAGCCATGCAATCAAAGGACGATCAATGCTCCCGTTCCATGATGCCGATTAGACCCAATAAGAAAATTCGTCAGCAAGTCATGAATCAATCCCCAGCCCAGTCCATAACCGTTTCCCCGACCGATCACCCCCAAACCAGTGGCGCATTGGCCCCCTAAAGTCAGATGCCTGAAGGCGAAAAGAACGAAAACGAAGAAAGTGAACAAAAGCCGCCAAGGCTCTCAGGTGAGCTCGACGGAAAGAGAAAGAACAACGCAGCGGCCTGGGCGCGCTTAGTTGAGCATCTCGATCCGCGAGCGCCTTCGTCTCGCAAAAGGCTGAACTGAGGGGGCCACGCCTTGCGTGCGTGGGATGCTGAGGTCACCATTGCTGGCCTCGACGACCAGGGTGGGTGTGTCTGTGTTGGTGCTCGTGCCGCCGGCGGTCACCGTGACTGTTGCCACGCCCTGTTTTGGCGTTAGCTGATATTCAATATTTTAAGGGTGGTGGGCTAGTGGAGTGAGTAGCTTACCTCTGTGACCGTGACCGTGCTGAGAGCTACGGTAACCTGGGCAGCACCAGCTGTGCTTGTCTTGCTGGTTGCAGCGGTGGTGATCGTCTGGAAGGTGGAGGCGGTGGCCGTGCCGGCGGCAGCCTCAGTGCTGGTGGCGGCAGCGGAGCTGGCAGTAGCCAGGTTGGGCGGTGCGGACATGCCGTCATTGGAGCCGCTGTCAGCATTGGTATCGTCAACACTGACGGCGAAGTTTCCTGTGAGCTCCTGTGGGACGGCTGCTGCGCTGTAGGACTGGGCCTTGTCGAAGGACTTGAGGATATTTGACTTTGTGCCCGTGGAGCAGGCCGGAGACTTGGTATCGCCGAGCTCATCAGAGCAGGGATCCACAATCTTGAGGTCGATGCAGGAGGTGTAGATCTCCTGACGAGCGACTGTCACGCCGGCCTCGCCCTCCATGGCGTTGGCCTTGTTCAGGGTGGGCCAGTCCCAGACCCAGTACAGGGTGTAGTTCACACCGGCGGTGATGTTGGAAGGGAGCTGAATGTCGGACTGGCACCAGAGATCGGAGCCCATGGGGTTCGAGGCGACCTTGCTGAACTGCTTCTGACGAGACGTGGAGATGTCGCCGTCGTTGACCTGATAGCACTGTCCATCGTCAAAGTTGCGCGTCGCCAGCAGGCGACCCCTCCCATCGCCACCTGTGCCAGCCACATTCCACACCTTGTGGATCGAATCGAGGGTGTCGTCAGGCTTTGACTGGGTGGTTCCGTAAATGTAAATGGTACCGCGGTTGCGAGGCTTGTTGGCCTGGTTCTGAGGCAGCGTCACGTGGCCGTTCTCCTGGTGACGCATCGAGATGAAGTCGCCTGGTGCGGTGACCAGCCGGGTGAATTCGCTCGTGTAGTTGCTGGTGGACTGCTGAGGGCTGCAGATGGTGTCGTTCTTGAGGATTGTCGTGCGGCCCAGGGCGTTGGCTGGAAGCTGCCACAGGTCGTCCGAGATGTCGCCCTTGAACAATGGGTTGTCACGAGCGACGTAACCCCGCTGATAGCCAAGAGGGCTGATGATGGTGCCGTTGGCGGCGATACGTTGCAGCTGCTCCACCCACGAGTGTGCTGTTGCTGTAGGGGCATCTGAAAGTGCCACCAAGACCAAGAAGGCCTGATGCAAACAGGTGTGGCCCTTCATAATTCTTTCTCTCGAACGACGGGTTGTAGAAGGTGTGTTGGTGGTTGTCGTTGTCGTCGTCGTTGTAGAGTGGAATTCGAGATATTTTTTTCTTCTTTTTATCGGATTTGCTTCAGGGAGAAAAGGGAAAAAAAAGAGACTTTGAAGTTTTGTCGTCAAGACAAAGTTAAAAGTAACGTCCCGCGAAAAGGTTCAGCCCGGCTGATAGAAGAAGAAGTAAAGGAAAAGAATAGAAAAGGAAGAAAACTTTTTGATCACAGTAGCATTGTGTCAAACGAGGTGTTCAGAGGTATTCAGAGGGTGTAGGTGCTTCCCTGCGGCTGGAAGGCTGGGGATTTGTGCACGAGGCCTGGTCAGCAGAAAGCCTTAGCTGGGCCCTCGAAGGAAAGAAATAGGATAGAAATTCTTGTTGGGTGGGACTGATTGGGTGTCGATGTCGATATCCAAGGAGGCTGAAGGGAGGTGGGGGTCCAACGTGGCTCAGTGGCCCAGACACAGCGTGCTTGTGTTGGGGGTCACGAAGGAGGAGGTAGGGTGGTGGTGAAAGACTTGTGCAGTCTGCCCGCGTGTGTGTTTGTCTTTTGGGGTACCTGAAGGACGAAGAGAGGAGGAGAGTGACGGAGGAAGGCTGGAAAATGGATGCTGAAATCTGCAGGTCAAGTACAAAGAGGGGAGAAGGGGCGGGTCTTGATGCACGGTGAAGGTCGGCCCACGGGTCGCTTGATGTCGTACGGATTGTCGGCAGCCAGATCGATCCACAAGTGGACGGCTCTCGTCATGGGAAATGTGTAGATTTTAGGCGGACACGAGCATGAGGACAGCAAGAGGTCGGAATTCCAGATCCGAGTTACTGGTTCAAGGTGGACACTGCACCAGGTGAACGATAGGTGTTGAGGGCATCTGAGATGTAATGAGAGAAGGCCGAGGATGATCAGCATCCAGGGTCAGAGAGGGTCCAAGGCATGGGTCTAGCTTCACAACAAGGCCGAGCGCCTGTCTTGTAGGGCGGGGCAACATGTCCGATTCCTTGTAATGTGAGAGGTGACAAGGGAGATCATGGGGTGGTGGTGGTCTGTGGACCAGGAAACACTTGTTGGGTAGCAAGGACGGGGGGGCCACCATCATCTTCCGTCCCATGTCCCATGTCCCATGTCGACATCTTAGCTGGAAACGCCCGGCCGGGCGAGAGCCAGAGCAGGATACCACGAGGCAAGCCACACCATATGCAGGGAAGCTGCGAACCAGGCCAGGGGAGACAGCCTTGGGAACTCCCAATGTCCCTTGTAGCGCCAAGGTCGGGCGTTTTGAACGCGCAATGCTCTTTCCTGTGTGTCCATTGGACCGTGGCAGGAATTTCTGAGGGTAAACCCCAGACAGACGAGAAAAGGGAGATGCTACCTACTGTGGGAGCTAGTCGACCAGGAGCTGGTCTCGACCAGAGAGCAACCATTGCTTCCTATCCTAACCTACTGTGGTGCCTTCACGTAGAAGCTGAGTGTGTATCATAGTAGCGGTGGGGGAGAAATTACGGATGGGGGATTTTTGCGGTGTCTGTCTGGGGATGGAAGACTTCCCATCCACTCATCTGTCTTCCGTCGATGCTGATGGGAGTGGGTGGGGAGTGGAAAGAGAGTGGGGGACTTGTGTGAATCCAGACCACGCGTCGTCTCTGGAGCCAGCCCAGGAGGCTGAACGCCAGAGGCTTGACGTTGTTGTGGCTTGGGGCAAATCGAGGAACGACGGCATTCAAGGTGAGGTCGAAAAAGAGGCGGGCGGCTCTTTTCCCTCGACAGACAAGGAACCCCCCTGTCTCGGGGCCTGAATTTTAAACGCTTGCCGTTTCTTGTGGGACCATTCTCCTGTGGGGAAGCTGCTTCAGTGCCTCAGAGGCTTCTCCGAGCTGCGCACCCTGCATTGGCTTCTGGTTTCGTAGCAGGGGGTCTGCCCTAAAGCTTGGCGCCAAACCCTCTCTTTTTGCTTAATATTTCAGATGATAATGCGATCAATCTATAGTGCAGAGCTGGTGCTGGTGCTGCGGCGTCCAATTTTCTTAGCTTGGGAGACAGACGATACTGCCAGGAAGGACATTGGACATTATTCAAGCACTGCACAGTATGCTGCTGACAGTTGGCTGGCGAGCGCGAATATCCCAGTTCATGTAAGGTGAAGTGTCCTGCCTGGTCCGTGCTCAGAAGGACCCCTGGCACCCCTGGGCAGCCAGCCATCGAGAACCACTGGTTTTGCAACTTGGCAGGGGTTGCTCGAACGGCCCACACCTGCTCTGTCGACATACTTGGACCACTCATTTCTTATCACCAACACCACTGTGGCTTGCGGGTGTCCCGATGCCAGCTGCAGCACCAGAGATCCATGTTGCTCATCTTCACTCGCTAGGGTGCTCCCGCAAGTGATCAGCCGCCGGTGGGTCATGCACGGTCGCTGAGGCCGGCGGCTATAGCTGCGACCATCACCGTCCACTCGTTGTAAGCACCTTGGCCTCAGTTGCGGCGAGACCCGCTGTCAGTCAACGAGTTGTGTACACGCCGGACAATAATGAGCTATTGAGCCATGATCTGCGAGTCAACCACACACCATCACGAATGTCGTGGTATGACTCTTCTTGCGCGAAATAATATAGAGGTCGCTTGAAGCCTTCGTCGGCATTTCGGCTCACCTGAAACCAGCCTGTCCTTGTTTTTTTCCTTTTTTTTCTTCTCTCTGTCTCTCTCTTCACATGGCCTGTTTAGTTGCTCTGAAGAAGGCCCCACGCCACGATCATGGTCAGCCTACCTGGTGTGGCTGGGCACTCACTCACTAACCACCTGCCAGGCCTGAGCGAATGATACCACTGGTCCTTCTATCCTTTTTCTTTTGCTCCTTCTCGTTCGACACTAAGAGGAAGAAGGGGGTGTGAAGGAAGGTGCGAGGGGTTGGGAGGGGCGGGAAGTTTACCATTTTGAGGCCATCGTCCTTGCTAGTTTTGACAGCTTCGCTTGAGTCGGCGGCGCTTGGGCACCACGGCGCTCACCTAGCATCCATGCGATTTCGTCCCGACGTCTCAACACACCACCGCCTTCATTGGACAACATCGACCCGTCTCTACTACGGTTTTTCACAACCTGGAACGACAAGCCTTGTGCTGCGGGCCGAAGAGTCATTGCAATTCGTTCTCTGGACCACCATGATGCTGGCTGGGCTGACCAATGATGGCACCAATCGCGCCGATAAACACCTTGACGAGGCTGTTTCAACCACTCCCTCGAAACGAACTCCTACGCTCTATTTCTCTTGATTGTTGAGGATTTGCCCCCTCGCAGCCCGGGCAACAGCAACCATCTTGCTTGCTGCAATTCGAAACTGTGGTGAATACTTGCAAGGATGAGCCGAGCCGACACCCTCAACTACGGGCTGGTCTGAAACGCCTCCTTATATTGTGCGGTCGCGGATACAGAGGCCAGGAATGAAAGGGTGTGTGTCGCGCCTACGAAGCCCTTTATCGATAAGAGGCAAATCACCGTCTCGGCCACACCCCCTGTCTATATTTTTTGAGGCCTAAGAAAGGGGAAGCCGGAGACCGCGCTTGTGCGCCAACTTCAACCACAACTCGCTCGACCCCTCACTTGAAACAAGCTTCGCTGATCGCTGGCATGCCGCACATCCCTCGTTCCAAGTGGCGATGAGGTGATCGACAGGAACACCAATCAGTGACCAACCTTGCAATAATCATTCCTCGAAACACACTACAAGACGGGGAAAGAAAAGAGGAGAGGAAAAGGAAAAGGTTTACTGACACGGTGGGGGCCTAGCAATGCGAGCAGAGATCATCTCAGAATGTACTTGCTCTTACAATAACTGTACTCTAGGTCCACAGTTTCTGTTTCGCCAAATGCAGCATCGAGACAAACCCCATCATCCCAAGATGCCTCAGCAAACACAGACAGAAACAAGTGAATCTATGCGAACCACGAGATGGACCGCTCTAGAGCCAATTAAGGAGTTTCATCCCACCACGTCTTTTGCCGCCTGCCTATCGTGGGGAACCTTGCACTGGTGTTTGAGCGATGGGCGACTTCAGTCCTGCTACGACAACAAGAGAATGGAACACAGAATTGCAACAGAGAGATACGCCGTGAAGAGGATTTAGCCTTGGGATGTGCCCTAGGTGTTTGCTAACGGTACCTAGACTCCATCCACAGCCAAATTTGCTTGTTCATATGAATCCTGTCTCCGACATCTTGCGCGATAATAATAACGATAATAAACATCATGAAACGCCGAACATCCTGACTAAGTTTATTGCTTGGTGAGTGGATAAATCAATCCAAAACTCCGTAACGCTGTCGCAGCCTAGAACCTGTCTCTCGGCGTTTTCTGGTCCACACACGAGTGAAGAATACCAGCAGCATCAGGAAGAGGAGGGTGCCAAGTAAATGGACAACGCGGCATTGCTATCCGGTCACCAGCAGATTTCGATTGACCTCTTAGAACAGAGAGTCTGTCTGTCTTACTCGGGTCCGCGCGGCTCCTGTAACGACCAGGTATGGTCCTCCTGGCGATCAGTGATGGCTGTCGGCATGGTATATCTGCCGTTATCCCGGTGCGGATAAGTCGGCATGGGGCCCGAGTCGTACTTGTGGTTGTCATTGTGGTCGTCGTCCTCCTCCTCTCGGCGCCTCTTGCGGTTCAGCAGCGGGCTCAGACTGACTGAGCTGTAGTCATGAAGCGGCTTGTTTGACTCGCCAATTGCTACCAGCCTGTCGTCGCCACCATGCGGCTGCGAGTAGTGACCGTGGACCACATCATCGTCCCAGCCAGCTGTCGATTGGCTGAGATGCGGGCCGAGATTCTCGCGGTGTGCCTGGCTGTTGCCGACCTGGTCGCTGTCGCCCTCCTGCCGTGCTCTCTTCAGCTCAATGCTCTCCCGCAGCGGGTGGAGATACTGTCTCGAGTACTGATCGGGCGAGTGCATCCTGCGCTCCCTTGCCTCGGCCCGCAGCTGAGCAAAGGGATCATACGACTGTTGTAGCTGCTGCACATCTTCATCAAACGAAGTCGCCCTAGCGTCGCATTCACTGCCAGCCATCTCCTGGGCCACCATGGATAGGCTGTGGAGGGCGTGGTTATCCCAGTCCAGGGATACCGCGCTGTTGGTAGTGTGAGCAGTGCTGTTCAGATTGGGCCACTGGTGCGCGCCAAACCCGGCCAGGTCCGTAGTTGTCTCGCCCGGCAGGGTTGTGTCGCTCTCGTTGTCATCTGCCTCGTCATAGAACGTGCTGTGTGTGGTGCTCGGGAGAAATGGCGCCGTGTACAGGCTGTCGGCCACGAAGCCGGACTTGGCATCGACAGATGTCACCGGCATATAGCCCATGTGCTCGCCACCGAGGCCTTGTGGCTGCAGGATGCTGGTGGCTCCCTCGAATGTATACGTTGAGGGGAGTGTGGCCGACGCAGGAGGCGTGACGAGACCGTTGGAAAAGCTGCCGTGGACATGGATTGGTGACGGGCCATAAGTCGCCATCGGCGACACCGGCATAGAAGCCGGCGCGGAGTGGACGCCTCCCGCCGAAGGGAGACCCCATACTGCGCTCATGTTCTCGGCCATCTGGCTGTTGAGCAGCTGCTGGTACGACGGCGAGGGTGACATGACGCCACGGTCGTTGTGGGGGGTCGCGTCGAGGAGCATCCGCTCCTGGTGCACCGCCGAGAGGGGGGTCGACGGCCGACAGGAACCGCCACTGCGTGCCCGCAGGCGTCTCGCACAGGTTGTTGTCCTTGTCGAAGAAGTGAATCGTGTTGAATGTCCACAGGATCACCGCCCTGCGCGTCCATGTGGGCTGCTCCAGTGAGCCGGCCGGCACGGGTGCGCTGGACCACAGCTCCTGGAACATGGCTGTGCCCCTCATCAGGTCCATCTGGGTGACGGTGTCGGACTCTGGCATCTCGTCCTCCCTCCTCAGGCGCCCTGAGTTTCGCTTCTTGGGCACCAGGTACCGCGGAAACTGCGCACACAGGCCCAGCGACTCGGCCCAGGTGTTAGCCGGGATCGGCACCAGCCACACACTGCTCATGTGTCTGTTGCGACAGTCACAGTGCGGGTTGTCGTCGCCGCAGCCCCGCATGTGCGTCATTTCGTTCATCATGGCCTTCTCGTGCTTGGTCCTCACCATGCCGTCGCCGCGGGCCACCTCGCCCTTGCAGGAGCTGCTGCGCGTCAGCTCGAGCGGCCGCTCCAGCCACGTGCGCACGCGCCAGTCGTGACCCATCAGCCCGGGTTGCGCGACGCTGATCTTGAAGGGCCACTCGAAGCTCGTGCCCTCGGGCAGGCAGGACACGCGGTGGACGTCGAACGTGACGTCCACGTGGATGATGTCGCACAGCTTGTTCACGGGCAGCGCGTGCGCATTCTGCAGCTGGTGCTGTTCCATGACCCCGCTGAGCATGGCGTGCAGGTCCGGGTGCTCCAACTCCCACTCGTCCAGCACCTCCCGCGCCGACGACGACTCGGTCTGCTTGAGGGGCCAGGCGTACTCGTGCAGGAGCTTGTGGCGGATGTTGCGCACCTCGCGCTCCCGCTGCGTCCAGGGGCTCTCCTCTCCCATGGGAGGGTTGTTGAAGGCGTACCGGTGTGGGAAATCCTCGCGAAACAGGAGGCCCTTGCGGGTGTGGTATGTGTTGACGACGGTGCTTGTTCCGTGTGCCTTGCCCGTCCCGTATGCGCTGCCGCTGCCTCCTCCTCCTCCGCCGCCTTCTTCAGGCTCACGGAGGCCCTCCTTGGTAATCATGGGCTTCTTCGTGTCAAAGCTGGAGGGGACGAGGGACGGAGACGAGGAGGGCTGGTCGCGTAGTGACGAGTTGGCTACGTAGATCCAGCAAGTAGACGGCCGGACTTGTACCTTGGTGTCCATAGCCAAAAGCTGCCGGAAATACTCATAGTTGGGCCGCACCGTGGGGAGTTGCTTGCGCTCAAGAGCCGTGAGCACAGGGTCGCCCTTGAAGGAGCGCTGGTCTGTGTTCTCCTTGTACCACCTGTTAGGGGCGGGCTGCTTGTTCTTGTCCTTGGAGCCTTCCTCCTTGCCCTTGGAGAAGAGGAAGTTATCTGCAGATGTCGACAGTCAGTCCCTTGTTTACATTGTGGCAAGAGATGGCGTATTTGACTTGGTAAACTCACAAGCCCAATTAAGTCTAAAGAACCCCTTGAGCACCTGGATGTGACTCGACACCTGCTTACGCTTCCGGTACATATCATGATACTTTCCAGGGTGCTCATCCGGCAGGTTCAGCGGGCGCCCGTCCTTGCCCTGGATCTCACAGATCTTGCTGGGGATTGACCCCGGTGGCAGCGTGGCAACCCACCGCAGCCAGATGTATTCTGAGATGATCATGTTGCGGCCGTGTTGCTTGCCGCCCATGTAGAACTTGCGACGGCCCATGTGGAGGATGAGCAGGAGGGCTTGCGGAGTTCCATTGTCAGCTTGTGTGTTTCTGTCTCTCATATTTTGGAAAACTAATTGTCTCTTTGTCTCTTCTCCCTTGGTGGGAAGTCTGAAGACCAGGGAGGGAGGATTCTGGTGGGTCGGTGACGGCCTGATCCAGGGAGGGAGCGTTGACAGAAATAAGACCAAAAACATAAAAGAGAAGAAACTCACCATCAAGGAAAGCATGCTCTAGCACATCCGGCCACACCTGCCGGTCCTTATCCTTCTGCTTGAGTCTGTACTGCGCAAACTCGGGACAGTCATAGATAGGGTTTCGGTTTCGCTTCTGCACCAGCTCATGGTACCGCCGCACCCTCAGCGACGAAGAGTTTGACCCCGGCGCCGGGCCGGGCCCCGACGCTACCGTCGCCGATGCTGACCCAGCAGCAGACGCGGCAGCAGCAGGATGCGGTGGCGCATTGGAGGCCAGGATCGGTGGCGCCGGAAGAGGCCCCGTCAGGATGGACAGAGAGGGCGTCGACGAGAGGGCCGGCGTGCAGGACCTCGAGATGGGCTGGAGGGAGGGGGAGGGGATACTGGCCGGGAGGGTAGAGCGAGGGGACCTGGTGGTGCTGGGCATTGCCTGTCGACTCCTGGAGGGGCTGCCTGGTGCTGCTTGTGCTGCCAGCCGTACCCTCGCTGAGACAGCCCGTGCTGGACCTGGAGGCGGAGGTGGAAGCAGTGGAAGAGGAGGAGGCGGCAGCGACGCCTGCGGAAGGAGGGACAGTGGTGGTGCTGGTGTGTCCGCCATCATGCGAAGCCAGGCTGGCTGTGTCGCCACCATACTCCGCCACCAAAGATTGTGTAGGAGGAACGGTGGAAGAGGATGGAGGGTAAGGTTGAGAGGACAAAACTGGGCGACGAGCGTCCATAGCGTAGAATCTTTTTTCTTTTCGCTGATTCCTGGTGAGATATGCATGCACTCCAATACACGTTCTTTTCCCCTTTCCCTTTTTTTTTTCCTCCTTTTTCTTCTCCTTTCTTGTTCAAATTTTCTTTAGGAATTCAAAAAACACTTGAAGCGTTAGGATGTCTGCTGCAAAGAATGGATAGTTGCTGTGATACGGCTAATACCACAAAATGCTTTCGAAGCGTAAGGAACGTGAAAGGGTAGGAAGAAGAGAAGGAGAAAGGAATGACAACGGGGAGCTGGAAAGAATGTCGCTGGGGGGGGGGAACGAATTTCTTCTCCTCCGTGGCGAAGGAAAGGCAGGCGAGTGAGAGTATAAGATACTTATTTTCAGGAATAACCCTCCACCCCCCTCCCTCCTCCCATGAATGGTGGATCTCCCTATCCGCTTGACCAGTCTGTCTATCGTAGGGAGGACGGCGCTTCTACATGACCATGACATGACGATAACAAATGCTACAAAGGCCATGACCACACGAGTTTCTCCCTCACCCTCCTCCCCCCCCCCCCCCCCTGTCGTCCACCGTAATCTGCACCGAATCGCTCACTCCCTTCTGTGCTGCGGGGAGACGGCTGCTGCAGGAACTTGCCCTCATCAGGTAACGCATAGTCCTAAGGGCAGGGCAACGCCGGACTCTAGAAAACGCCACTGGTCTAGGTACTGCCATGCAGAAGAGATCTGCCAGTGAAGAAACTAGAGTACTAGACAGATCTATGCGAAAGGAACGTAGGGGAAATTGTGGGTTGACGACAAGGGCCCTGATGAGGCTCCGAGGGGGGGTTCCCTGTCTTCCCGACGTGCGAGGCATGCGAACAAGATTAGCTATAGACATTATTTTCAAAGCAGGAGGACCAGAGAGGGAGGAACGTTCCAATTGTTTGTTAGGGAAGGTTGTTGGTTGGCGGGCTGAGCAAGGGATGGTGAGCAAGACACACGAGTCACAACCCACAAGTACGGAACAGATACCTCTGGTACTTCGAGTCCAAGCATATTTCGGGATTGGCGTAGGACCCACGAGCCCCAGAAAAGGTTATCAAGAGAGACCTCAGCCTTATGCATCGTCCTCATTTTCCTCCCCGATCTCAAATCTCTGTCTGGGCCCCTTCCCGGTGAGCTTCTGGACCGCGACCTTGTTGACCTGTCCTCCGATCTTCTTCTGCATCTTGGCGATTTCCTCTTCAGCGTCAACTGCCTCAGCCTCGGCGTAATCCAGCACCAGTCTGCGGCCAAGCAAATGGGTATCTTTGAGAGACTTGATGCAATTCTCTGCATCTCGTGGCGACTCGAATTCGGCAAACGCGAACCCTCGTCTGTTTATTCACAAACGTTAGTAAGATACCAAAAAAGGGCGCGTAGCCCAGAGAGGAAGGGAGCAGCATACGATGAGTTGCCAAATTTCTTTGGAATGCGGACGACTCTGAGCTTGCCGTAAGTCCCGAGCAACCGCCGAAGATCAGTCTTGGACGCCTCGAATGCTAGGTTCTTGATGACAATCTTAGTCCTCTGGCCCTTTTTGGCCTTATCCTCCCGGCGCCTCTCCTCGGCTGCATCAAGCCCCTTGTGGGAAGCCTTGACCCCTAGCGTGTGCCCATCCAGGACATGACCGTCCATGACCTTCAGGGCAGCCTCAGCCTGTGCCTTTGAGCGGAAATGAACAAAGCCGAAACCCATGCTCAGCACCTGGCCCGGCTTCTTGGGATCCAATTTTGTCTTCACTTGTGCGCTGACGAAGCCGTCCAGAGACGCGAAAGCCTCAGCCAACTGAGCTGTTGTTGTGTCAAAGTTCAGGTTTCTAACGTATAGAGACCCGGTCTCCCCGGTCTCCCCGTCATCCTCCCGTTCTAAAAGATCAGTAGCAGACACTTTCTGCACGCCAGTGTGGCGACCTTGCTGGTTTGGCGTGATAGGCTGTTGATCTGAGAACAGATCTGCAGGCGCCTTCTCAAGAAACAATATCGAGGATCCCATACGTCTATAGGCTAGCTTTGCAAAAGCTGTTCTGCACGCCACCGGTTGTGAGAATTGCACGATGGCAATGGTCTTACTGGGTGGCATCAGCACCTGGAGGACATTTCCGGCTGCAGCGTCCTCAAACAGCTTGCGCAGTTCCTCGAGGGTGGTGCCGAAGGGGAAGTTCTTGACCAGAATCGCCGCATCTCCCTTCTTCTGGGATTTGAAAGCGTCAAGATTCACGCCGTGGGTGGCAAAGTAGCTTTTGGTATCCGTGATGATTTGTGTCTCGGCTACAGCCTGTTTCACAGCGGCATCGGTCGATGTAGGGTCGAGCAGCTCTGATTTGGACACGCCAAGTCGATCTGCTGTTGAGGCGAGCACGGCATCTTGGTTCATGTACAGCGAGTTCCAATTGAAGGTGGTCGTCGTCGCCTGTGCCTTCTTGCGCAGGAGATTTTGCTTCTTCAGCGGCAGCTGTGAAATGGCAAACTCATCCAACTGATGGTCCTTCTTGGGCTGACCAGGGATGACATGAAGGAGGCGGCCCTGGAAAGGCTTGCCATCGACGTCCTGCAAGGCGGCGATGGCGGATTCTGAATCCGCAAAGGAAACATGGGCAAATCCCTTACCTTGGCCAGAGGCTGCGACGGGAACATGGAGCTAGAATTTCCACGAGAATCAGCAAGAGAGTGTCATCAACACAGTTTCTCGAGCATCGATAAACAACATGTCCTAGGTTCAGAAGAGCGAAGCATCTACTAAAATACTCGACCCGGGTTCTCATCAAATGCTTTGAGCATAAGCTGTCCCTATCTGGGATTCATCACATGGAAGGACCAGAAAGAAAGGAGGAGTTAAAAAATGGAGAGAAAACTCACCTCTTCGACTGCGCCATACTTCGAGAAATGGTCTCGGAGTTCAGCCTCGGTAGCCTTGAAAGGTAAGTTCCGGACGAAAAGCCTCGCAGTGCGACGGACTTGATCTGTGGCACTGTCGCCATCTGCTTGCTCCGTGGCTGGCTCATGAGGCGACCCCGGCTCCGCAGCGGCGTCAATCATGTCGGTGTCTTCCGTTGGCGAGGGACCAGCAGCCTCGGCAGGCTGCTGGCTTGGGCGCGATGCGATCGCGGACAGAGCTGCTGGGTCATCAGGATCAACGAGGTCGAGCAATCTGTTTGTGCGTGACCTCAACCAGTCATCATCTGTAGCGTCAGCTGGCTCTGGTTCCTTGTTTGCATCTTCGGCTGCTGGTTGTGGATCATCACCGGGGGGGGCCGGTTGCTGCTGCTGGAGGAGAGGGGACTGTGTGTTGCACATCCTCCTTGTGACGCTTCGACTTGTGGGCGGGGATCTCCTCGTATTCGTCATCACTCTCATCTTCCACAGGTATTATTGGCAATGCAGTGTCGACCTCTTCTGTAGGTTGTCCAAGAATGCCCTCAAGTTTGCTGGAGGTCGTCTGACCTGGACGCATCACATCGAGGTACTCTTTTAATTTGGGATCAGCGGGATCCAGATCCTGTCGCTTCCTTTTCTTGCTATCGGTCTCAACGACGTTTCTTGTCTTCGGCTCGGGGTCTGGCGTAGGAAGCCGGTTCGCAACATGCTTGGTCTTGTGTGTGGTGGGCAGGGCAGGGTCTGAGATGGGCCGGGCTGGCTCGACAGATATCTTTGACATGCGGATGTAGGACTTGTTGAAGTACTTGACAGCCTTAGCAGCCTCCTCAGGCGTCTTGTAGCCAACATAACCAATCCTCCTCTTCGCAATCAACTTGACATCAGTAACTTGTCGACCGCCTGTGGAAAAGTGCTTCCGGAAGTCGGCCTCGTTGATAGTTGGGGGCAGGTTCTTGACGAACAGGCGCGAGGACTCCATGGCTGCAACGCACAGCTGACCAACAAGAGGGGGCGATTTTCAGACTGTGAGGCGTGCAGACGACTTTTTTATCCTGCAGTCTGTAGTCGTCGAGCATTCGAGGAGGAAAGGGTAATGTGGGCGGCAGTATGAGAGAGGACGAGCAAGTGAAAGTGGAAGCGAGGAAGGGACCAAAGACGAGGCGTCCACCAGAAATTTTCAGCGGGTCTTCAGCAAAGCAGGAGCAAGTGATTGGTGGCCCTGCTTAATGCAAGAGCGGCAGCCAGACCTCCCTGCAACGGCGTCCCGCACCCGAGGTTGCCCTTGCCTGCCGCAGGTAAGTAAGTACCTTACTTTCAGGGGTCGTCATTTCGACCATCTTGTGGTGTTGCTTTGGCTTGTGCAACGCTGAGGCTGGAGCCAAAACATTGACCCTACGGTGAATATCAAGAAGCTGATGACCACACACGACACCCTCTCCTTCTCTCCCGTCACATACACATTCGAACATACTGTGTTCTTGCCAGCCCACAAAGCATCCCAAGGTACGACGCGCCCCCCTCTTTGATCCACTCGAGACCAGTTCGACATTACGCTGCTGGTACTTGGCCAAGGGTTTCTCTCCCAATCCTGTGTTCCTCTCGACTTCACTTTGGTGTTTTTCTGGAATATCTCTTCTTCAATTGCTCAACTACTTAAAATATGACCGATATCAGCTCTCCCGACTCCACGAAACCTGTAGCGACCATGGTTGAAGCCAGCCCAACATCCCCCGGCGCTGGGGAGAAGAAGCTCGTGCCTCAGATCAAGAGCGCCGACATGGTGAGGCCCTCATTTGTCCGAGTTTGTATGACCTGTGGCTTACTTTAGGCGCAAGACGGAGGAAATGTCGCAGGAGGCTGTTGAAGTGGGTAAGTGGGCTCGCAAACCAATCACGTACGCGCGTGAAACAGTCCGTCTGTTAACATGTTTGGACAGCTCAGGAGGCCATGGCCAAGTTCACCATTGAGAAGGTAAACGTCCACCCAAGGCCCTCGATCATTCCGACCTCCTTTCACCTTTACCAAGGCCTCTTCGAGCCCCCGCGATGACAACCCACTCGTCCCTCTTCAGGTCAGAATATACGGTGGTTGACAAGAGCTTGAATTCAGGACATCGCGCAGCACATCAAGAAGACATTTGACGATCGGAAGGGTCCCACATGGCACTGCATCGTGGGCCGCAACTTTGGCAGCTTTGTCACTCATGGTACGCTCGGTCTGCTGAGGCATTCTCTGCCCGGACTCTCTTATCTGCTTGATCGGCCGAGCACGACATGTGCTCAACAACGTGTGAGGTTGGGTTCCGAAGAACATGATGGCTGACGAGGTAACAGAGACCAAGCACTTCATATATTTCTACCTTGGCCACTGCGCCATCCTTCTCTTCAAGACACAATAGACAAACGCGCACACGAGACATCAGCTGTTTGGCAGAGCAGATCTAGTAGAGCCAGTGCAGTTCTGGGTGATACAGGTCTGATTCGCGTGAGGATGAGGCCCATTATATGAACTGATGATCAATTTTGGAGCACGGAAGCATGTCTTGTACGTTATACGGCCGGCCACCCTTGCCCCTATATTTTTTTCTTTCTTTTTTTTCTTCTTCTTTGGACCTGGTCTGAGCAGCCGTTTCTTTTTAACCTGGTTATAATATGCTTCACCACTATCCAGACCGCAAGCAGATAAATGCATTAGCAGATCATCCATTCACATCGTGTTTCGGCCAATGACCCCAGCACCGAAATTTGTGTCTCAAACTTACACGTGGGATCGTGACATCTGGCTCGACGCGCCCAGCGCTTCGGAATTCACTATCATCTCGATAGGTTTCCTCCTGTCTTAGAATGAGCACAGGAAGCCTGGGAGTTTGGGGAGCTGAACAATTCTTCGACCCCCCTTTGAGAAGAAGGATCATGTGACGAGTTTGACTGATGTAGATGTGTGCTAAACTGAAGCCTTGGCATGATCGTCACTGCCAGCACGCAGCATGGCAACATCGGTACTGGACTCACCACACTCGTGATGCTAGCAGGAAAGGCACACCGGCTTGACTGGCTCCTAAGACGGCGGGGCGATGGGGGTGGGAGAGGTGGGGTGATGTCTGGGCGTGGATCGGCGTATAACTTTGCGCACAAGGGTCCGTGGTCACCGCTTTATACTATGTACTATGAGTGCAAATGAGTGGCAAGCCCAATGGCCAGAGGGTGGACCTGGAGGTCACGGCGCAGGTAGCCGCGGCTTCTTATCACGAATTTCCTTGCCCGACGACTGACTTTGGGATCGTAGGACCGATTTCCTCCAGCAAGTAACTGCTCAATCATTGACTCATAATTCCTTCAGTCAATATTCTGTGCTGGATACCAATTTATGGAAAGAAGTAGTACATAATAACTGGATGGCCGGTGCCGAGTCATTTCCTGCGGCATATCTTCTCACAGCCAAGGCATAGCAATATGATCACCAAGAAATAGTTCCGAGTCTTTCCCCAGACCCACTGCGTTCTGGAGATGCGGGGAAGACCGTCACGTCAGGACCTCCACCACACATAGTAAGTTCTCGGCGGAACGGCGAAGACAACACCGAGGCGCGATGCAGTCCTGCAGTAGATGTTGGGTAACATGGCCGGTCAGGGACTTCGAGCCGGGAATTCATTCACCCGCCGAGCATCAGTCAAAGTTTTTGAAGATGGCCTTGTCGTACACCCTCATTCTCTTCTCTTCATACGTGCATACTTCTCAAAGGGATTATGAGTGGTTCCCGACATTATCTCGCGGAGGCTTCAACGCCCTCAAGTTCTAGCACGCAGTTATGTGGCCCTACTGAAGAGACACCTTTAATCATGCCATCTTACTCGTCGTCGATAGCGATGGTGTCCCCCAGAGGCATCTGGGAGGAGGTCCGGGCTCACAGGCGGGCTTATATTCTGACCGCTGTGGCCTCCTTCGGAGGCATGCTTTTCGGGTGAGCTGCGCTGTGATTACATTTCCTCGTCTGACTCGACCGTGGTTCTAACAAGACATGGCATCAATAGCTGGGACACAGGTCTAATCGGAGGAGTGCTTACCATGAAGTCGTTTCAACACTCTTTCAATCTTGACGCCGACAGCGCCTCGTACGCCAATCTGCAGGGTAACATCGTCTCTGTCCTTCAGGGAGGCTGTTTCTTTGGCGCTGCTGCTTCGTTTTGGCTGAGTGATAAGATGTCGGTCTCTTCTCTTTTCTCTCTCTTCTCTCTTTGTCCTCAAGTGGTCTGTTTGGGTGTTTGGATGTTTCCTCGAGTTATTACTGACCCCAGAACAGAGGCCGCAAGTGGTCTCTCATCTTAGCCGACTTCGTCTTCCTGGCCGGCTCGATCATACAGACTTGTTGCGCCATCAATACCACAAACCTTGCTCAGCTCTATGTCGGACGATTCATCGGTGGCTTTGGCGTGGGTCTCATCTCCGCTGTTGTTCCGACTTATATTGGCGAGAATGCGAACCGAGAGATCCGCGGGCGCTGTATTGGATGGTTCGTAAACCTTCTCTTTTTCCCTCTACTTCTCCTCGCACAACCAAGACTGACAAAAAGTCTGTAATAGTATGCAACTCTTCAACGTTACCGGAATCATGATATCGTACTTTATCAACTACGGCATCTCCAAACAGATCACCGACCCCAACAACTCGGCACAGTGGCGGATCCCCTTTGCCCTACAGATGATCCCGGGTCTACTTCTCCTCCTCGTCTTCTTCCAGAACGAGTCGCCGCGCTGGCTCGTCGAGAAAAACCGTGTCTCAGAGGCCAAGCGTGCCCTGTCGCGTGTTCGTGCCGTGCCCGAGGACGACCCTGCGCTTCAGGAGGAGCTGGATGAGATTGTCGCCGACTTTGAGGGAAAGGAGAAGCTCTCTCTCCGTATGCAGGCCAAGGCAGCCTGCTCGAGCAAGAAATTGTTCTACCAGGCCAGCATGGGGGTGGTGCTCATGTTCTGGCAGCAGTGGACCGGGACAAACAGCATCAACTATTACAGCCCGTAAGCAGCCCTGACCTGCCCATTGTGTCTTCTTTTGTGACGATCGCCAAGCTGACTAAGTCTTTTGCCCCTTACAGACAAATCTTCGAAAGTGTCGGTCTGTCGAGCTCGTCAGCAGGACTCTTTGCTACCGGTATTTACGGTGTCGTCAAGGTGGTCTTCACCGCGCTTGCTTTGATGTTTGGTGTTGAACAGGCCGGACGAAAGGTGAGTCGAGGTCACCGACTTCATACTCATGATGGCAATATGGCTCAATAGCTAATAACTACCCTATGATGCACACAGTGGTCGCTCATCTGCGGAGCTGCGGGCCAAGCGTTCGCCATGTTCTACATCGGTATCAACCAGGCTGTTCATCCCACCGACAAGTCGCTGTCGGGGAACAACATCTTCGCCATCATCTGCGTCTACCTCTTCGTCGTGTTCTACTCATTTGGCTGGGGCCCCATCCCGTTCATCTTGGCTTCTGAGTGTTCTCCCAACCATGGTGAGTATCAAACTCCCCTCTTGCCATCTCCGCGATCTTGGACCAAGGCTAACTTTGTTCTTCTCCCTCCCAGTGCGCTCCCTGGTCATGGCAGCGTCCCTCATGACACAGTGGCTCTTCAACTTCGTCATCGCCAAGCTCACACCCATCATGCTCGAGGACATCACCTTCGGCACCTACCTGCTCTTCGGCGCTTGTTGCGTCCTGATGCTCGTGTACGCAGTTTTCTGCGTGCCGGAGACCAAAGGCGTCCCGCTGGAGAGCGTCGGCCTGCTCTTCGAGGGCAACATCATTGCTGGCGCCACGAGGGACACCTGCTCTGGTGCCAGGGCGAGGAAGCTGCGGGAACAACACATGGCGGCACTGAGTTCTCGGAGGGGCGAAGATGGTGGCGGCAAGCTGGCTGATGAGGCTGAGCACCTCGAGGATGCTAACTAATAGGCGGATCATGGGTTTGCCTCGTGGTCGGCCAGCTTCAGTCTATGGTTCATATCAGAGAAGTAATTTTCTGATATGATGTGAGGGCACATTTTCACACATTCCAGGAGGACCGAAATTGTGGAAAGAATGGCATCTAGATGACTTGAGAAGGCTACAGCAGAGGAGTCAAGTATGAAGTGAGGGGTTGCTTCGCCCTGTCGAGACTGTCTTGTAGGCGGCAGGCTGCAGATACAGAAGCAGGTAAGTAAGTGGCTGGGGGGGGGGGTCGGCTTTTCAAAACGCGTCGAGCGATAGCTTCTATATAGGTCAGTCCAACAGTGATTCTGCCACTTGGGAATCAAGGCCTCACACGTAGTGTAGCGGTCCCTGTGGTTCACGCCTCACACCCAGGCACTATAAGATACATGTCGCGCGCTGTATGTTCAATCCTAGCCTCTAGGAGCCTTGATTCATTTTTTGCGGTTTTCCCCCCTTTTTATTCCCCTGGTACTTTTGCAGTCTCTTTTTCCCCTTTTAGATGATCACTACTCTATAAATATCATTTTTGAGATTATGATGGCGTCTATTCATTATATAAAACCCTGATCTTTTTTTTTTCTTTTTCTTTTGACTAAAAAATTGTGTGCTTTTTCTGGAAAGTGATGTTGTTGATGAACGCGTCGTGTGTACGCGTGCTCACTTTGGATAGCCACTCAATCGAGACAAGACGAAGACATTCGATGTGATCTATAACAGCTTGACGATAGCTATGAATATATATATCACTCTATTGTCTACTATAACTTTATTCTTCTTCCAAATACACCTAACCAGCACTTGACACGACCCGCTTCTTCGTCCTCGTCGCCGCCCCAATCATCCTGACCGGTAACAACGCTCTCCTCTAAGCAGACCAATGGCGTCGACTTGGAGCCCATCTCTTTTCTAAACGATGAGAGGAGCTTGACTGTGACGGCATCGCGCTGAGGTACCATGACCATGACCCTGGCGTCTGCATCGAGAGCAAGCTGCTCATCAATGGCACCAGCCAGGAGACCAGGATGCTCATCGTCGTAAAGCGGGTCGGCAACGATGATGATCTTGAACTTGTTCTGAGCAGCGAACAAGATAGGATCTACTTCGTCTTCATCTCCACCCCAGGTCAGAGCGCCGGTGTCCAGGCTGCCACCTCGCTCTTGTATCATGTCACGGTTCTGACTGACGTTGTGAGCCAAATTGGGCATGATTTCCGGGAGGTCTGTAAGGATGACATGTGTTTCCCAGATTGCTGCTGCGGCCAGCCCAAGAAGACCCGTGCCAGACCCGAGCTCCAACACCGGTGGCTTCGCCTGACTGCTGACCTTGCTGACCTTGCTGCCGAGCAGGTGTGACAAGGAAGTCTCACCGACAGTGTGCAGCATCTGCGCAAGCACATAAGACGAGCCCCACGTCTTCAGCCCAAGGTTGTCACCGGTCAGAGGTGGCTCCCTAACGATGAGGTCAAATGGCTGGTATTTATCTCCTTCGAAGGGCCATCGTCGAGTGATTTCGCCCATAGCTAAAACATGACAGGGTGAGCAAGTGTGTCTCAAAGCGACAGCCTTGATAGGAGTGGTGATGGGTCTTACCACTCCGTCCGCAGCGCTCCGAGAACCGCTTGCTGGCCTCGGTCCAGATGATCTCCCTATCCTCCTCATCATCTATCCAGGCCAGCTCACTCTTGATGATGCTCGACAAGTAAGCCGCGACTTCCCGTCGATGCTGCCCTGTGATGTCTTGCTGCTTGAGCACTTCAGCCCGAGAGACCTTCAGGTTCCATATTGGAGGATCGACACGGAGTTGTTGGAGGGACTCGATGAGCTCATCAGCGGCAGGCTTCTGCCAGACCTGAGGCAAGTCGAAGGCAGATACAGCCATGACTGGCCTTCGAGGATCACCGTTTCAGCTGCAAACGATTGAGGAGGGGGTGATTCAGACAAAAAGGAAAAAGAAGACGAGGAATAAGAAAGAGACACACCGCGCACTACCGAGAACGGCAGTGCTTCCCAAATGCAGACATCTTTGGTGTGAGTGAGGGCGACAAGGGGAATATCAGAGTGATGAAGATTCTAGAAAAGGAATCAACGCTGTCAGCATGGCAGAGCGCATCTAATTCTAGGTGAATCCGGGGAAGCCGGGGCGGTCTGGCCAGCGTTTTTTTTGCTATCTTATCTATCATCGTGACTTACAGTGGCGGCAGTAGGAGGGACCCTGAAGTCTGAGCCGGGGGCTCCCTGTTGACCGCCACCTAGCGGAAATCATTAGACATTCTGATTGGCTGTGAAAGCTTGAGCCGCAGGCACACCGATTTGTGACTCCAACATCAAAATTCAAGACGCGACTCTTTGCTTTCTGTTTTCCCTTCTCCTTCTTTCTTTCCCTCTCAAGCGTCACCGCCCTCAACGCTACCCTTCTATGCTACAAACGGAGAGATATGCGCAAGCACATCTCTCAAGCCTTCACGGGCGTCATTCTGGCATGTGAGAAATTCGGAGCATGTCCCAAGGGTCAGGCTTTGCCTGGCCGCCTGATCACTCGGCTCTTGCCCTCGGGCGGCGCCGTGTGTTGATGGTCCTGCCGGTGACGGCACGAGGTGATACCACCTCCGCAGTTGGCATCAGAAAAGCAGGACGCTGGCTGTCCCTGTTCACGCGGGGCTCCAGTCCAGTCGTTCCTCTGGGAGAGTCACTGCCGGGATCGCTTGCGACGACAAGCTGAAGCGCAATGGGTGGCGTGTCGTCGACCTTCTACTTGTGGGAGGAAGACTTCATCATTCAATTCCGATCATTCTCTGGGCGGTGACGCTTCAACCTCTTTTTTTCTTCAGGTCAGTGGTACACAATTCATCAATTTGAAGAAGGATACTACTAACAATGCCTCAATGACCCATGACGTCGCTTGAGAAACTCGCACCAGCGCATTCGACCACACTCGCCCTCACATGTGTCTTGTACTCTGTCCAGTCGGCCGGTGTTTCTTCTCTCGCAATCGATCAAGTGACTACTGGCCAGTCCGTGCGTCTTCAAGGTCTTCTTGTCCTACGTTGCCGCGACCACCCACTGTCAATCTTGCCGTTTGTTCCTATACAAGTCAATACTTAGTTGGCTGCTATCAGCTCGGATCAAATTCAAAACTTTTGTCATTGTGTTGCTTGTCCTTTCACATGTACCCTGATCTTCCATGCCATTACAAGACATCCAGAACGAAGAACAGCGCTTCTTGAACCAGAAACAGCCCCCTCTGTCCATTTCTCCATCTTCTCCATCTCTGGCAACCTCATCATTTGGGGCCGTTCAACTGACCCTTCCCGCTCTCTGCTCTGACCAAAGAAGTTACCGAACGCTATTATCAAGGATCGAAGCGGATGGGGCAGAAAAAGGGAGATCTCTAATGCCAGCTAGATCATGGGCATTTGGTCAGGATAAGACCTGGGCAGAATTGGCAGACTGATCTCAGAAAACGCTCATCGCAATATCTTCTTCGCAAACACCATTCACAGTGCTAGCTTCTGGATCGAGGCGCATTTGAAAGACGAAAGGACAGGATCGAATGGATTTGCGTCAGCTTTTCGGTACCAGTTGCAATTGGACGACTGGGGATCATTGAACAAACAGCCTTCCTATGTCCCGCATTTCAGGCTGTTCATCTCAGTGCCCAAGTCTAAGCAACCTCTCATCCGAAGTCGATCTCAATGATCACCCCGCCGCCGTCGCCACTCGTTTGACGAGCAGACCCCTGGGCATCTTGCTATTTACTCCTCAGGGGGTTCGCCGGTATCACCCACTAGTATCTTCATCCCGGCAACCATCATTCTCATCTCGTCTACCATGGCATTGAAATCCTTGATGCTTTGCGAAGCCCCTGCGTGGAGTTCGGCGATCCTTCGCGATCTCGCCCTCAGGATTTTCAGCTCGTGGGCCTCCTTTTGTCTCTTGTCATGCTCGTCTTGATCGTCAGCTCCACCCTCTATATCCGCCTCCGCAGATCGCAATGCTCGTTGGATGTGGCCTTCGATGTCGACTGCCAGATTCATGAACAGATGCTTGTGCAACTCGCTGTCCTTGAGCTTCGAAGCCATCAGACTGCCCCACAGCTTGTTGCGGCACTCCACGTCCAGGTAGGCCAGATTCTCGACATCGGTGTAGTATTGTTGGGTGCAGTGTTGAGAGAACTCAAGGGCATCCTGAAGAAGTCGCGACAAGTGCTGGAGCGCCACAGCAGTTGGAACAACCATCTTTGGATTATATTGAGCGACGGAGCCCGATCCAGGGTCATTGTCGTTCCCTGCAGCGTCGGCTGGCGCGCTCCATGAGTTTGTAGCGCGCGGGGCAGTACGGGGGCTAGGCCAATCGTTAGTCTGTGTGTTTTGCGACATGGCCTGCCGACAAGAAGTGTTTGCAGGTGGTCCAAAGGTCTGCCGAGGATCCTGCTCCCAGCCTGGAACCACAGTGAAAGGGACTTGTGGAGGAAAGCCGTAGAGCGGATGCCAGGGCATTACGGAGGTTACATGCCACAACAATCGGGGATCGAAGTGACTCTTGCGGTCCGTGAGCTCTTTGAACAGCGTTGCGTTGGACTGTGCCTGGTGCTGGGTCTGCTTCGCGGACGATTTGCAATGACGGTGCATCATTGAGTCACGAGTGTAGCCTAGGCTCTGCAGTTAGTCGTTAGGCTTGGTGGAAAGCGGGAATAGACGCCTATAGACTCTGTAAAGCATACTGGTAGACCTGATTGCCCCTTATATTGCGAATCATCTCAACACAGGCACATGAGACTACATGTTTGTGCCTGTCACTTGGCTTGATGCTTGATCTCGGCAACCTTTGTTGGTATGCAATCAAGCAAACAAGCTACTGGCTGCCGCCTATCCCATACCAATGACATCCCCATTCTTTCGATATATAACTGAGTGCTATTGAAAGCTTATGACCCAGACCAAGCAAAAGATACAGCAAGCAAGCGAATTTGGAGCATTTGCCCAAAGTATGTTTGCGTGAGGCCGTTTGCCTCAGACCTCTAGACTTCTCAACGAGAACTCTATAGACAGAATGATCCATTGCTGGCGGGTCTTGTTCTCAACACCCTATGTGGCCCTTCTATTCTCAGAAGTGAGATCCCCTTGCTGGAATCTCCCTTGCTGCAGACAATGCTCCCAGAGTTGACGGTTCGCTGAACATGGAAGTTCAGCTGACACTTCCGCCACATAGGACCCACCACACAGTGACATCAAGCATCGTCGTGATCAAGTCTCCAAGAGTCAGCAATGTCTCTCTAATTCTCTATCCTGACCAAATTTGTTTCTCTATCCTGCCAGTCCTATGACGACGCTCTGGGAAAGATCGACACCGGGGAACCCCCCTTCGCAAGACCTGCAGAGGAACGGTCCAAGCGCCACCGGACCACGTAAGTCAAATCTTGGACATCCTCAACGCCTTGGTCTTACCCGTCGACCCGGGACTTTTCCAAGAGGGCCAGCCCGACTACGCGGCAGGACCACCCCCAAGTGTCCTATGCGATGGCTGGCGACCGCATCATCGGCCTGGGCCTGGCATACACTGTACCATACAAGTGCAACGGATGGCACTCCCTCTCAGAGATACGCGATGTAACCGAGATCTCAAGGTCCCAGAGCGATGGACAGACCGGTTCAGACCAGGCAGGGCTTTCCAGATCTGGATGTTTGGTCCTGGTGGTTGATCGGCAGGACAGGCTGCCGTTCCAATACCTTTCGGCCGAGCAGGATCTGCTCTATTTATACAAGAAAATTGGGGTTTACTGCTATGCAGACCTGTCTCATATGGCCTGCATTGGTAAATCGCAAGGAAATCGTCGGCGCGGTCATGAAGCCTCTTCAACAAGCCATGAGTCCCGCGGCCAAATAATCTAGTGTTGTTGGTATCTGCTGAAAGCCACGCACGCGGCCAGATCTCCAAGAGGGCCCATCTTTGACGGATTTCAAAGGTCACCTGAATTCGCCCCTTGTCCATGGCAAAGCCGGAAAATGGCTGTGTGTGTGTCTCTCTCTCTCCCTCTCCCCCCATCAACGGACTCCACCACCACCGCCCTCACACTGCCCAGTACCCACATTTCCGTCGTCGTCAGTCACCGCGTAAACCCAGCCCGCCATCATATGCAAACTGCATATGAGGATCAACAGACAAGTGTTGTTTCAGCCGCAGTTCACGGACTCTCACGATGTTGATCGATCTTTTGTGCATGCAAAAGACCATTGCGAATTTTCTCCAAAAGTCCAATATCGCAACGACGCAGTGACTCGCAGAGCGGATCGTCCCCGATATCCAGCTGGATGGATGGAGAATCATTCTCTGCACAGCCACCTGATCACTCGTATGACAGGCAAGATCTCTTTCCCATCCCGACAGACCTTTTGCGACAAAGAACTCTACGGGAGGGGGGGGGTCATGTAGAGTTCCGCCTGCTGTGTAGTAGATTTTTCGATGTGTGTTTATACTTCACTTCGGTTCTTGGTTCATAGTATGAATATGCGGCGTTTCAAAACAAGGTCTAGCGGCGCCACGGCCCGCCACCGTCGTATGTACGACTCACGTACCACGTGCTGTACTTGTTATGGGCTGTATTAATAATTACTGCGGACAGGCAAAGCAGCCCTGTGGCAGGCCCTGCGCTGGGCCCCTCCCTGCTGCAGCCATGGGATTTTGCAGTGACGTGGGTAAGTAGATTTGCCCATCTCCCTCACTTTCCCACCTCCCTCCCATAACGCCTCAGGTCGCGTACCCCGCGTATTATTTGGGAAGTTTCAAGGTGAGTTGCATTACGCGCTGGAGGACAAAGGAAAAGAAAAAAAAAGGATATTTAAATTATAGCGTTTCAAGGGAGATAAAATATGCCTAACCGTCCTTGAGTCTTTTTCTCTCCCCTACAGCACTTTTGCTGTCGGCCCTCGTTACATTTTATGCAACGACGTAGGCGACAAGGACGGGATGGCCCTCTCGCTTGAGCCGTCTGATGGAATGGCGCGGGACGGGCTGGCCCTGCAGCAGCGGTTGCACGACAGCACTGTGGGTCCTTCTCTCCTCCTCTCCCAGCAGAGCTGCAGTGGGCGATCGAGGTCGTCTTTTCGTTGGAGAAATGCGCCGGGAACACCCTCGCTCCACTGAAGGATAGTGAAGAGAGGGAGGGAAGAGTGGATACCATCTCGATGCTACCATGTACAGTGCAGTACAGTTTTTCCAGCTGTGGCTGGTTTGTGGACTTGATCTCGAGGCTGAAATGGCCCTTTTTTTTTTCCTTTCCTGATCACCGGACTGAAACAAAAATGTGATGGAGGCGTTTTCCTCGAGGACGCCAAGAAGCGAGGGAAGCGCTTTTGTAATCTTTCTTCTTCATTCTTGTTATTCATCACATTTCAGAAGGGTCTCGATCGATGTTCACAACGAGAACCGAGGACAAAGGGTAGACTCGAGGCTTCGCTTGTCGAGACGAGACGAGAGAAGCCGGGAAGCCGGACAGGACATTTCACACAGACCTTGGACCGAGCTGGCCCCTTGTCAAGGCACCGCGTGGCCACCCGGCAGATGGGATCAAAGAAGGGTGGGAGAAAAAAAAAAAAAAAAAAAAAAAAAAAAACACTACCCCTACAGTCGATCATCTTTTCCCAGGGTCCTCACCATTTGGCGTGCCACCTCACGCTCTATATCTCGCCTGAGAGATCAAAAATCTTGCGGAACATCACACAGCTATTGTTTCTCTCTACTGTCACCACAGGGTCGTCGCCCACTGCCCAAACAGGAGGAGGAGTTGACTTTTGATGAGGTGAGCCGACCGCAGATCGTCTCGTCCACCCCGACCGGCCGCCCAGCGCCGCCGCCGCCTATGAGGAAAGAAGAGTGTGTGTGGATCAGCGCACCGCGCTTTCGCCTTCCCCTCCATCTCATCTGAGACCAGGTACAAGCCGGTACCTGCGGATCAGCTGCAGTGATCAGTTCCTAAAGTGTGTGTGTGTGTGTGTGTGTGTGTGTATGTGTGTGTGTGTGTGTGTGTATGTGTGTGTCTTGTGTCTGTATTCCGTACCACCACCCCTCCGCTGCCACCTTCCCACCATCAAAGGGCCCAAGCCCGTCATGTTCCCTCGACAATCCTACAAGGAACCCGGAGCCGGACATGGCGGAACTGTGGCTAGGTTTGCGCAAGTTCATGGGGGAATAGAAAGACAAGCAGAGTCGGCTTTTAGGACGAAGCGACAATATATATATCTTTATATATTTCATACATGTCAAAGGGATACATACTACGACCTCGAACAGAGAGACGGCGTCATGGTGTCTGAAATAGTTGAACAGGAAAAAGCAATGGTAAGCTGGACGGGACATAACCATGTCGGACGCCCCGATCGATCTTGAGAATAAAAAAAGATGTTGCAGGCGGGAAAAAACAAGTTTTGGGACATGATGAGATGGGACATGTCTCTTCCAATTTCCTCCGATGTGCTGTTCCGGTGCTGCCCCTCCACCTAGGTCCAGATCCCCGCCCCCCCCCCCCTCTCCTCTTCTCAGAGCTCTCCACACACCATCCAGACCTTTCTCTTCTACTATGGTACTTCATGTCTCTGGGCTCGACTCAGGCCGCCCCCCCCCCCCGGGTGTGTGGAGGACCGGCGATAACGAGCACGACACCCCACCATCACCTTTTCTTCCCACCCAATTCCCCTCCATCATGTGTGCGTCTGTCGAAACGCTCTCCTGAGATGTCAGTTTTCTTCCCACCACCGGTGCTTTCCCTCGCACGGACTTCCTTTCTCTGTGTGAGCCCGCAAGGACACCTTCCGGAATCTTTTGATAATGGTACCATTCAGGAGAGTAGCGTAGGGAAAAAGAGGGGGGAGGGGGGAGACCACCTGCATGCCATGCCATGCACACCCTTCCTGCATTCTTCCCTCGTGCGCATACGAAGAATTGTTTCCGCATTCAAAGTCCCGCCAATGGCGTGTGTCTTGAGAGCCCATGCTTGCCCCCCCGCTGGGACCTCGGCGAGCTCGGTCGGCACACACTGCACCAGAACAGGCGTTGCGCCTGACCCGCCGCCCTCTACATTCGGGATCTGGGGTTTTATTTCCGCGGGCGTGCGTGTACTCTATACAGGGTCTACACCGAGGTGGTGCGTACTACTCTAGAATATTTGTGAAAAGTAACAGAGAGAAGAGATGAACCCAAGGGGGGGAAAAGGAAAAGGGCCCACGAAGTCCACTCACACTCGCATACTGACTACTGAAGACTAATCACCTCACTACTTACTCTGTTCCGCACAGCGTGCCATTCACACTTGTGTCAACCGTCCCCATATACGTAAGCGTCGACTCAAGCACGATTCACTAGTTCCTCGCCCAGTAGCCCTTTTCCTGGTTAAGAGGTGGGTTTCCCAACTGGGTGCCGTGTGTCCGTGGCCTGTCACCCCGGCCTATGGACAGACGACCGACAGATGGGCATCTGACAGGACCAGGACCAGGACCCCCATCTTCTCTTCTTCTTCCTTCTCACCCCCCAACGGAGTAGATGCCGAGGAGGGAGGGGCAACTGAAATAAGGACCCTGCTCGAAATGCATACCATGTACTAGAATCGCATCTGTCTTTGCAAGGGCCGGCCTATCTGTCAATCTATCACGGAAGCAGACAAACATGGACAGGTGGCGGATCAACGGCTCCGGTGTTCTGGTACAGAAGGAGCTGAGCATATCACATAACACAATGTCTTGAGTCGACATGATAGTCCGCAGATCGTTCCTCCGTGGGTTGGTGCTACGTGACAGCTGTTCATGGGTCCGACCATCAAGGGTTGCACATCTGCGATGAGTGTCTGGCCTGCAAGTGGAATAAGAAGGAGGGAATCAAAAGAGACAGTGTTACGGAAAAGACAAAAAGCCAAAAGACTCATCTGCGCATATGCTCGGTCAGAACACCCGGTGCACACCCCGGGAAAATTGCATGTCGAGGACAGTACGTACATGATACTTCACATACCACAAGACACCTCCGCGGGGGATGGCATCTAAGACATGCATGCATGCCTGCATGCATTGCGTCGTCGTCCCAAAGTACACACAGCAGGTACAGCCGTGCACTGGGCAAAAGAGAACAAAGATGGAGGGGGTGGTTTGTAAGTACGTACCTTAGTGTCCACAAGGGCGGTATGCGTGTCTCTGATCGATCTGCCCTTCCCCCCCCCCCCGCCCTTTATTCGCGAAAAAAAGGCGAAGGCGGCGGAAGAGTAACTGTAGGACAGTCGAGTTTTTGGCGAGCTAATCCTTTGTCATCGACCTTTCTCCTCACCTAGCTCGTCGTTTCGTCCAACGCGCCTCTTTCCCGGCAGGCGAAATGCAGTATGACAATCCGGCTGGCTGGGAATCTACTTAGCGGTCCCGTATCGAGAGCTCGGTCGGTGACAAGTGGCGACTGAGGGGCCGTGAAGAGCAGCGACGAGGGCGGGGGGTCAAGAAAGAGGAGGAAGAGGAGGAGCGGCATGCCGGGGTCCTTTGCATAGCGGGCTTTGTATCGTCATGTATCTCTGGTTCAGCGGCAGTCGAGGCCCAAGCAGGTGCTACCATAGCACTTGCCTCTTGGTGGATGAGTGGCTGGACGCCCCCCCCCCAGCGCCTTGAATAAGGCCTGATTAGGAGGCGAAATACGCTGTCTTTTCTCCGTTGGTGGCCCAGACCCAGGCCCAGGCTGGTATTGGTTGAGAGACACGAACAGCCAGCCACTCAAGTCTTTTTTTTTTTTTTTTTACCCTGCAAGGCAAACACAAATTTCCTTCGATACCGCCATACTAGTTCGGCAGTTGTGAACTTGAATAGCAAGGCACGCCTGTCCGCGCCTAAGTTTTTTTCTTCTTCTTTCTTTCTTTCTTTGGCGCAGACAACCTGAGACGAACATGCGTTCAACCTGTCCCGGTTTCGTGTTGATGAGGCAATGACAGTGCAATACGCAGGTGCATGTTGCTGCAGCATCAGCATCAGCGTCAGCCAGGCGATCCGATTAGTCGAGAAGGCTCGTTCATGCAGACGAGGGAAAAGCTTGGTCGGTCAGCCCGCCCGTCAGCTTTACGTTGGTTGCAGCTGATGACAGGCTTCAGAGCTGGCATGTGTGTAAGCGGCAGTATCCTTATGGCCGCTTCCTTTCCCCTTGATATACTGTAGAGGTGAGGTGAGGAGCAGAGAAGTAATTCTTGTCTCTGCCCACGTATATAAGCTGCGCAGTGGTTGGTCTGGTCCCTGCGCATAGGGCTGAGGCAGTGCCCAGCGAGGATCACTGCTTAACAAAGTAACTGCTGTTGCTGCCGCTGCTGAGCCAGCTTAGCGCTCCACTGCTTTGGGTACCCTTATTTATTTATTCAGTTTCTTTGTAATTTTTTTTGTGGGGGGGGGGGGGGGGGGCAAATGTCAGCCAGCACCCACTAAGCATGGGGATCACCACAAAGGCGCGGGAATCCACATTTTAGGACTACCCTTCTCTTCGATTTTCTCCATCCTCCCTGTTGCCAACAGTCGAGTAAAAAATATCTAACTATTGCTGGCTCGAGTTATCAATTCGTCGACCCCCAACCACCCCTCGCTTCCTAAATCAATGGCCTGATTCGTAGGGCCCCCGTTTGGGCTTGGCGATCCTGGCTGAGATTCCCTAGTCGGCCCTTTCTGCGGTGACTCTACGCCGCCGGCGGCTACTCTGTAAGCTGATGCCGGACGCTGGCCGTCGCGTGCAGCAGTAGTAGTTCCACGGGGCGTAGTTTTAGATTCCTCTTTTCCAAAAAAAAAAAAAAAAAAAAAAAAAAAAAAAAAAACATGGCTTGACCGCTTTGTGCATCTTGCAGCAACACTTTGCGAGGGACACATCACTTTCTGAGCTGCTGTGCACCCTTTTGTACCAATGGTTAGGGAGGGAAGGCGGGCTGGAGAAACACGCAAAACAGTATGTTTGTCCGTCTGATATCTGAGAGAGGGGAGAAAGAAGAGTAGAGCTTGTACTTCAGAGCCCCGCAGCTCCAGATGGAAAGAACAAACTCGGGCGACCAGCGAGATCCACATCGGCGGGTCGGTGCGTGGGAAGGACGATTGTGGACCACCTCCTTCCTCAAGGTTCCCCCCACCTTGAACTTGAATTCGAAAGGGAGCAGGAGCACAGTGCCCACCCAACAGTACATTGTACAGGCAGTAGTAGGAGGAGGAGGGGGCCCTTTCTCTCCAGGGAGGACAGAGGATCAAATCGCCAAGACGTACCGCCAACCTCACTGAGGCTTGTACGATCTGTTTATATCATCTTTTAAACTCTGATTCCCATGAATTCGATTCATTACGTATATGGTGGTGTGAGTTTGGAGTTATGCATGATCCACCGCAGAACGCATAACTTTTTTTTTTCTTTCTTTGGCTTTTTGCTTTCTCCTTCTTCGTCGGGTCTTCGGCATGCGGGAGTGCCTGACAATCACAAACGTCGATCACCCAATGCATGGGGCCCTTCCCGACCTGGCGAGGCCCCCGGACCTGGCCAACAAAGGCCAGTCGATTCGGGGACCATCAGAATAAGAGTAAGAGTGAGGTGAGGTGAGGTGAGGTGAACCAAGACTAAACTAACTAATCCACATAGTAGGATATAGTAGCAAAGTAGCAAGGAGGGGGAGTGAGGGAGAGTCTTCGCGCAGTAGCAGCGGCACGAGCGGATAATAAAGTTTCATACTGTACCGTGGTAACGTTCACCTGGGCTCACACGACACGTTCTCACCGGCAGGCGGCAACAATGCAGGGCAAAGTGGGCAAGTGAGAGCCCCTCCGCTCGCAGGAACCGAGCCTATAGCCTGAGCGCTGTGTGTGTGTGTGTGTCAGATCATCCACGAGTTTTGAGTCGAGTCGCTAGAGACTCTACAGAGTGGAGCAGCATGACTTGGGATCTTGCCTCAAGAAACACAGATCTTCTTCTCGATTGGGAGTGACTTTGTTATTAAGGGATGGTCACCATAGCCTAAAGACAGCATAGGGTTCTCTACGTGGGAGGCCCAAGATGTCAAGTACTATTGGCACGGTAAAAGTTGCCTTACCGGCATCGATAGTTCTTTCATTTTATTTCCGACGTCTTGACATCTTATTTTCATTTCTTCTTGTTTTCCTTAATGTATTGCCCGCGGCCGAAACCCGCTGCAAAAAGACCCTGTCAGTCAGACTTGACAGCTGAGAATTGGTGGGAAGGATTAAACCCCCTGGGTTCTGACAATCTAGTTTGCTAAGCATTGCTTAGCACAGACAAGAGAAGAGGCGAAGAGATCATTCTCAAACACAAGACACCCGCTACAAGGGCTTTTCCTGCCCGACGGGCGCACACCCAGCTAAAACATGAAGCGAGGTCACAGAGGAGAGGGGTGGAGAGCCCCCCATTTCAGCGGGCAGCCCAAGCCACGCGCCTCCATTGGCCGCCTGATCAGAGGCTCAATTGGCTCTGTCGTTCGGGGCGAATCCCCGTTCAGCCTCGGAGTGTTTCACCGCCTGAGTTTGCCCACCATTCACCGAGAATGTTGGCTGTGTTGGGCGGCCCTGCCTCGGTGGGTCAGGACTGTCTTTGTGCTGGAAGAGGGAGAAAGTTGTCCTGCTGCCGTCCGTCTCTTGTTTGTGCGTTTTAAGAAACACAGAGGCACATTGATACCTGTCCCTCAGCAGTGGAGCCGTATACGGAGGCATAGTAAAGTATACAGTAGGGATAACTCACTCTCGATCCGCCAAGCCTTCAGCATAAATGAACCGGGGAGAAGAATCCGGGGGCAGGGAGGAAGAGAGACACACACAAGAGATTGAACGGCGAGTGCCCTGATATGTCAAACCCTAGGTCAGAAAGAAGGCACTGTACGAAAAGCTACCTCTCGGCACGGGTAAGTGAGCGGGCGAGAGACCACGCCCCTCCAACAACACCTTTTTGTTGCCTGCCTCGTATTCTCCTGCAGACGCCGAAAGTCTCGGATGCCTCTCATCACAGGACTGTATCGTCGTCACCTCATCCATGACACACACCATGGCATCTCTAAGAAGAGAGGGACGAGGGCCGACAAATCGACCCACAAGGGAGCTAGTGCGTGTCGTCACACGCCTCGGTAGGTGACTCTGCCGTTGAGCATGATCAAGTTGCAGTCAGGAGATCACACACTACACACACAGAGCAGACAAGACAAACAAAACTTGGAGTGATGTCAACTGCCTGCCCGGCAGCCCCCAAGAGAATGCAAACAAGGGCCAGAGGGCACGGCATGGTAAAAGAGCAGGGCACTCGCTCCGCACCAGATCGTGCGAGACATCTGGTGGATTGATGGATGGATGGGCGTCTTTGCCTGGTACCTGGGCCTGCTGGGCTTTGCTTGGGAGAGAGATAGAGGGGGGGGGCCAGAGAGAAGGAACAAGGGCCCAGCTCGGCCGGATCGCCGCGAGAGCAACACCACTAAAGCCCCCAGCGAGCTGGCCCCCCAAGAGCTTTAGGCCTTACGAAGGCTAATGCTAATCCTTTCCGGGGCTGGCAGATACCGCCTTACCGCCCCGGCTGGCGAGCTAGTCTGAATCTGTAGCGATAGGATTTCCAGATGGAGGGGCAGTGCGAGACACTGGATTCTGGAACGCGGCAATCTACGAAAGCTCCGCACTATCCCGGGAGCAAGAGGAGAAGGGACTGGGAGAGGGGAGGGGGAGGGGTCGTTGCGGTGAAGAGGACCGAGAAAAGAAAGAATGATAATTAAATCATATATTGCGAGAAAAAGAAAAAGAAGAGAGAAAATATATCTTTTAATTGAAAGCGAAGAGTAAACTTCCCCTATTCTTCAAGGGCCACTCGCTCACTCTCCGGCCCCCCCTCCCCGGTTCCTCTCCCCTCTTTTGCTTTTTCTCTCACCGTTGACACTCCTTTTCCCACATAGTACGAGTTCCCCGGAACTTTTAGGGTGTGTGATTGGAGACGGGGCACTGCGGCGGTGCGCGATGAATGAGGTGTGGGGGGGCTCGTCTTTTTTGACAAGGCGGATGACCCAGCCGACGAGTTCCGCCTGGCAAGGCAGGGCCACGACACGATGAGGGAATGCGTGGTTCCCGCCCCCGCCCTGCCCTGCCTGCGGATGAGCTGATTTTCCACAGACACGGGCTAGTACATATGTGGAGAGAGGGAGGAGGAGGAGGAGGAAGAGAAAGAGAGGGGAAGAAAGACTTCATGGATCAGCATAGTCGGGACAGTTATTCTGGTGTGTGCTATCGTAGTAATGAGCAATGGATGAACGCCAACGGGAGGCCGGGGACAAAGCCATTGCTATTTCGAGGTTCGAAACGCATTGACAGTTCCATAGTCATCTCGACTGAGGCGACGGACGGGCCACCTACTAAGGCCCGTTCTGATGTCGCCTCCGGAGCCGGTGCATTTAACACCCCCCCTGGCAAAGAGAAAATAAGAAATAAAAAAATTCCACAGTCTCCAGGCGGATGATGATGACCTTGTTCTATTTGTGTCAAGGTTTAAGAAACAGGCTGCATGGGATTGATTGTGTAGTAATGTCCACCAGAGAGACCTCGTTGATTGTGGCTCCTCAATTGACTCCCTCCAGAGAAGCCTGCACCAATTGCACTACCACCTTCTGCATTAACAAATCGCAGATCAAAACAAGGCTGGTACTCGACAAAATGTAAGATGGTGAGTAGAATGTGAGTGATCAAAGGACTCAAAGGGTCTTCTGACAAGAAAATGCACCTAGACCAAATCATGCTGGGCCGTCGATCCATGTTCCCTGCTGCGATGCACACAGGCCAGAGACAGGCCTCATGTAGCCTGAAGTAGCTCCCCAACCTGCTCCCCTCACAATTACCTTTGATAGGCGCTGCCAGCTCGACTTGTTCTGAATCGGGTGTGTGCTGGATGTTTGGCCCAGCACAGCGGGCTGTTTCAACTTCTCTCGAGGCGCTGAAGAACAGGCCTGACAGGCTGCATGACAAGACCTGGGTTCTGGCAGGCTTACCACAGCTACTGCGAGGTACCTCCCCCCCTTTGCCCTTGGGAGGTACATGCCGGAACATCAACAGGCTCCACTCTCGGCTGCGCTAGGCCAAGGCTGGCTGCTCAGGTCCCAGACACACCCAGCCCATGGGCTTCAGTGCCATCATATTGTATCCACCCTTGTCTTGCTGCTGCAGCATCCTCCCCCCCGGTCACTCTTATGTACTGTGTGTAGTGTATGGTGTGGTGCCTTGTTCCTCGCTTCGCCCTCTGCATGCTGCTACTGCTACTGCGCTACGTACTGGGCGTCGCCTGGTGTGGTGCCTCGCTCTCCCGTACCCTCACCACTAGACAACTCTATACCTCAATTCTACCGACCGACCATACACCATACGAAGTACCTCCTCTCCTCCCACTTCTTCCGCCTCTCCTTCAACCTAGACTAGGTAGCACAGCTGGCTTGGTCCCCCAAAGGAGCTCTACTCTCCTCCGCCCTTTGACCTCTCTTCTCCTCCTTTACTTCCTCACTCCTACAACCTGATTCACCCTTCGAACCCTCCTCACCTTCTCGACTCGGCCCCTCTCCCTCCTGTGCCTCGCCCTGCCTCTGTCGACAGACCGAAAGAACGGACCCGAACAGTCATGTAGTGGTGTGCTGCATTTCACTCAATACTACACAACTCACAACTGCCTCTGCCTCAGGGATTCGTTTCTCTTTAGAGGCACTGCGACCCTAGTCACCCCGATCCGGACCCCCTCCTACCCTTCCGTAGACGAAGCCGAGAAAAGACCCAAGAAATATCGAGTCTCCAGTTCTGTTCCGCCTTCATACTCCTCAACCCAAACCTTGACAGCTTCGGCTGCTGGTCTTGTGGTGCGGAAACCCGACACATCCACGCTCCTCGAGCTGGGAACCTGCATACGACTCCTGACATGGTCTTGAGGATACCCGAGACCGGCCTCCAGCTGGAGAGCTCGGACAGTACTGCAGATGCCCTCCCTCTGCAGGCCTTTGCCATAACACTCAGCGACGATGTGATTGGGGACCTCATACAATGCGTGGAAGATGGGGAGGACATCCACTTGTCGCTGGGGAACGTTCCCGTAAGTGCTCCGTGTGATTCGATCTCTCGTGGGTTCCATGATGGACGGGGATGTGCGCACGCGCGAAAAGAATGGCGACCGTCTATTGTTCTATCGCTGGACAAAAAATGCGTACAATCACAAATGTGCCCTAGGCACACGATCAATGGTGCTGCGCGCTGGAATTAATCCCTATTTGGAACAATGCGACTGGGACGGGCAATTGTTCTGGGCATCGCCCTATATAGCAACCCAGCTTACTGACTTCACTCTCGCTCCCTATGGCAACAGTCATTCCTCTATGGCAGCGATACCGAAGTTCACAAGATCTCCAAGTCATCAGAAATCACCGACCTCGACCTCTACCTCACCGATCCTTCAGACTCGACACAAGACGCAGAGAGATTTCCCCTTCCGACCATGTCGCTCTTTGCGAAACCACCACTCAGCCGATACCCCCGACTGGCTGAGGGCCGCGAGGTGGCTCGGGACAAGATATCCTACAAGGGCCCTGCAGCACGCCACAAGCCGCAGGATGCCAAGACCGAGGACGACTTCCTGAAGCTCAAGCAGTCCATACAGAAGGCCAATGACGAGAAGAAAGAGAACTCGTATGTGTGGCATGGTGGCAGTGGTTGGACACGGCCCATACTAATACGTCTGCGTGTAGGACCAAGATACTCGAATCGACTACGATCAGGACAACTAGTGGCAAGCAGGGTGCGGCCAAGGGCAACAAGTCGAAATTGCTCCCGGGCAAGACAGGCTCCATGGCCACCGCTATCACCAGGTCTCGCCCCAACAGCCCTGCCCTGAGCGCGGGCATCTCGCCCTCCTTGAATCCCACGTTGTCAGCGGCTGAGCAGGCCAAAGAAGAGGCTCGGGAGCTCCGGGCGCCCATAGTACACGAGTTAGCCGTTAAGGAATTGTCACACGAAGAGCTGCGGTCGCGGTGGCCTGGAGATGACGAGGATTTCCAGAAGGTACTCGACAAGGTAGCCGACTTCGACGACGGCCTGCAGAAGTTCACCCTCAAGAAGCTATACTGGAAGGAGCTGGACGTGTTCAAATACGACTACGACTCAGACGAGGATCGCCAGCTTGCCATTAACAATGCCATCAACCGGTATGACCGTATGCGCATGAGCGCCTCGGAGCCTGTGTGGGACAGACTGCTGCCCAAGGAGGAGCGTGGGAAAGGAAAGTGTCTCAGCAAGCTTCTGCCCACAATCGCCAAGGGTCCGCCACAGCCTGCTGCCAGGACGCCCCAGCTCAAGACGAACGACGCCGAGGACTCGAGCGGCAGCAGGAATGGAGACGGCAGCCCGTCTGGCGCGGAGACCAAGAAGGCAACCAAGAAGTCGAGCCAGCCCATGTCGCGATCGACATCGCAGACCAAGCAGCCGGCCAAGAAGATTGAGAAAAAGTGGGTTGGCAAGAAGGCTGCCACAAAGTTGTCACCGGCCAAAGCCGGTAGCAAGTCTAAAGACAAGGCCGGCCGGGTCCTTTCGAAAGAGTTCATCTCGGATTCGGATTCATCCTCGTCAGAGGCGCCTCTCTCCAAGACTGTGCCCAGAGCGAAGAAGGACAACGAAGACCGAGAAAAAGAAAGGGAGAAGGAGAAGGAGAAGGAGAAGGAGAGGCTGGAAAAGCAAAAGGACAAGGACGCGGCCCCGGCACCTCCGAAGCAGAAACCAAAGCCGTCCGCGGCCAAGGAGGTCATCAAGCCGCAAGTCATCGCGCGGCCGATCCCTAGCAGGCGGAACCGGGAGGAGATGTCTGATGACAGCAGTTCCAGCTCGGGCACCCCGCTGAGCAAGCGCACCAGCAAGGAAATCAAGGCCTCGGGCGCAGCGCACACCTCAGTATCGTACAAGCGACCACCCTCCGACTCCAGCTCGCAAAGCTCGTCTCGCAGCAACAGCTACGTGGGACCTGGGTACACCACCAAGAACAAGAACACCAGCCCGGTGAAGTCGTCACCGCTAGCATCTTCTCCGCCTACCAATGCATCTGACTTGGAGCAGCAGACAGCCGATGAGGTTCGTCACGAGCGTGAGCGCGACCGCTCCCGCGACCGCTCCGTGACCGTCGCCAATGGCTCCATCAATGTGAAGAAGCGCAAGATGGAGGCCGACGGTGATGTCATCGATGTCGCTGTGGCAGAGAAGAAGCGCCAGCGGGTATCGAGTGATATCTTGAACGAGGCACGCCAGTTCAAGACGTTCTACGAGGTGTACCAGAAGCTCCACTACGAGCTGTCGGGCAGCAGCACTTTCTCTCAAGAGAAATACGACACGCTGCTGAGACAGCGGAAGAGGCTGGAGGGGTTGAAGGCATCAATCTACAGACAGATGCGGGAGTGCTACTGAGGGGAGGGAAGGGAACAAAAGGAAAGAAAGAAAAACGCGCGAATGATCTTACCGAGTTGCACGAGTTGACATGGGATGGACGGGGCCTCCCGGGAACAGAGTGGGATGAACTTTGATGCTTGCATATGGGCCAGGACACGCGCGACCTGGCTTGAATCCCACGGTTCGTGATTTCTTCCTGATTTTGTTCATTTCTTTGTTTTCCCAGACGGCGTTCAGGGGGAGGTGTTTTTGTGTTTTACAGCTCGCCCATCGGCTTGAGCGCATCGTCTTCGGCCGAATCCCGAGACAGCATTTGCAAAACGGCTGCATTCACACCGGACAGGTGTTACTGATTTGACAGGGGGGGTCGGCGATCTGCAATGAGCGTTTCCTTTTTATTTTTATTTTTGTTGTCTTTTCTATTTTCCCCTCGGCCAATGTCCCGTATGGGAGGCAAATGATACCAAATGACAGACAGAAAGCATAATGATACAGTTCCATGAGACTATCACGCTGTGCAATTGTGTGTTTGTATGTGATGCCGTTGCCTACTCCGCAAGCTCCTTGCAGATCTACTCACTTTGTTACTATGGATGCGCTTGAAGCCAAGGCTACCCATGTATCACGTGTAGTCTATCAGCATGTGGACTGCAACCCAAATTAAGACAAAGCTCTCAAGAAGGTCAAAACATCTTGTCTCTAGGCTTGATCACACATTGCATGCCATGGATAGCAGGTCTTCTGCTTGGCTGTTGTACATGTATATGAGCATCTATAGGCATGACAATGTGCGAGTTGCCTGGTGCAGTGTGACCCCTTTGATATTGACACCTCAAAGCCCATCTTGTTGTCTCAAAGTGAAGATTTAGGAAGAAGTCAGGCTAGCAAGCATGGGCTTTCACCGAAATTCTTTCCCAGACAGCCGTGAAATAGTCATCGTGACAGCTGCATCTTGCCAGCCGCTGTTGACTGGTCATATCTTCTTGAAAGGATCTGTGGTCATCTTCGAGGTATCATCATCTGCTTGAACATCCTCTGACCGCTTGAGGCCGGCAAGCCAACCGGTGGACAAGAGCTAGCGAGAAGAGAAGAGATGCGATGCAGACAGGATGCCGGGTAAGTACTAGAGGCTTGCCAGAATCGAGTAGTCCTTGACATGGGATACAAACCTCCTGTGCAGACACCAACGGCAGGCGAAGCATACCTTTGAAGAGCTGGCATGTAGGCAGGTGATGACATGGTGGGCTAGTCTTCTGCTGGGTAGTTGGATTCTATAGCATCCAAAAAGGACAATATTCAACAGGGTGGGTGACTGGCCACATCTGGGCTTCCTCTCCGTAAGTTTTGGCCAGTCATTGCCTCTCCCCATCATATATACGATCCAAGGAATGCATACTTGAGTCAACTTGTGAACATGCCTGACAGTTTCCTGACTAATTCCAACAGTCTGCCTGAGTATCTTGTGATAGATATGAGTGCCCAAAGCCTGATTCTTCTTAGAGTCCCAGTCCTGCTGCCTTCCTGGACATCTATTGCCTGCTGCATGATCTAGAGCCTCGCTCTATCAACATGGTGTCAACAGCTCTTGTATATACGCCGCATCCTCCACAAAGCATATTCCAAACACCAAACTTGCATAACTACATACCATTGCCACCCATAATCTACCACAGCCTACCTCTCTACAAATCTACTTCCCAAATCCTTCGGCGCACATCTTCCTTTCGCCCACATAGACCTCTCTACACACCTCTTCCATGCAAGTAGCCCCTTGCCCTTCTCTCGAATGCGTATTAAGTATATGCACCAATTCGCCTCCAAAGCCCCCCCCTCTTTCCCTCTTGTGCTGTCATTATGGTCCCATAATCACATTTGCAATCCCATTCTTCTCTCTATAAGCTTCACCATCTCCAACAATCTCCTTTACCAGAACCTTCTGCGCATATCATTGTTCTCCACCAAGATCCCCGCTCATCATCAGGTCTGCCTCCCTTCAATAGTCCTGCCCTCATCATCACTGACTGGCCTACCCCTTTTTCCTCTTGAAGCCCACAGCCCAGAACAATCTGTGACACAAGAGCACTTCATCCAGCATACCCCAGTAAGAACGTCCTTGCTCTATCGCCATTCTCTGACTAGGACCTGAAATGCAAGTGTATCTGAGCAGACCAGAGGGAGCATATTCCTACAATCAATACCAGAACCATCACTTATCCCAACACCAGGGGCAGTCCAAGGTGAAAAGGTACACAGATCCGGCATCACCACCTTGTTCTGATCACTGGCTGCACATGCTTCACTTGTCATGGGTGGTCACTGGGTGTCTGAGCAGCTCAGGTTCACTCATCCTTGATATTTATCTGTGGCACCTGGAATCACCCAGCTTTTCTTTTCTCTGCCTGGTCTACTACCTCATCTGCATCTTGGTGCCTTGATCCCAGACACGCCTCCAGGATACATAACCCTACCCTTGGACCCAAACCCCCACCTGGGGGGTCTTCGATCTATCCATCTTGCCACTATCCAACCTTTCATCCTCTCTGCCTCACACTCCTGACCCCTCCACGCCTTTGAGCCCTGACCTCAGTCAACAGTCACTAACAACAAAAAGCTACCAGCGCCGCGTCCAGGTCAACTTGCCTAAACCCCCACTTCCTCTGCCCCAACTTCCAGAATCAACAATGGTCCAGACCCGCAAGTATAACACCCAAGAGATCAACTACGTTCTCTCGCGCATTGCAGCAGGCTGGGATTTCAAGATCATTGCCAAGGCCTTCAAGCAAGACTTTCCTGGCCACTGGGAGGCACAAAAGTTCACAGCCAAGCAGGTTGGGTACATGAAGGGTGCCTTTCAGCAGCCTCCAGGGTTGTTTCCCCCCCCCCCCCCCCCCAATACTCTTTCCAATAACCCCTTGTCTCGAGAGAGGGCACCTCTGGCTGACTGTCTTCCCCTCCCTTCCCCCCACTCTAGAACTGTCAAGCCATACAGAGGCCCCATTCCTACCTTTCCCGACTCCCCAGTCCAGCAGCTAGCAGCATTTCAAGCACTACCACCACCAGCAGCGCTCCCCAACATGGCGCAGAATAACAGCTACATGGCCGACAATGCCATGGCTGGACCCTCTCACGTGGCCGATGAGCCTCAGGATGGACAGAACTTTGGCCAGCAAGATCAGCCTGTTCGCCATCCCCCCTCCTTTCTGCCCCCCCCGGACCTAGAAGAAGAGGGAGTGTTGTTTTTCATTGACGCGTCGGCTAACATTGTTCCCACAGATGACTGATATGATAGACTTCGACACCATCATGGCAGAGAACATGCTCAACAACAATGCACCTTTTGATTACAATGGCACTGATGTGACCCTCGAGGATTTCGACTTCAATCTGCCCGACGGAAACCTGTTTCCGACCACGCCGGGCCGCGACGACTCTGCTGGGCTCCAGCCCGGTGCAGAAGATGAGAATGCCCTCCAGCAGCCCAGCCTCGGAGACGCTGCGCCTAACATGGGTCAAGACCTGAACGGTGTGGGCTCGCAGTTTGACGCTGGACTCGCAGGCCAGCAGCCCATGCAGGAGTTGGATCAAGTCGTGGCAGGCAAGCAGTCCGGACCAGACACTCCCCTGCCGTCCATTGAGGAACCGCAGCTTGGAGGTGGCCCCGTCTACGAACCTGAGCCAGCCATTGGCGGCGACGTCCAGTCCGCACGTCGAGACAACGAAAAATTCGTAGCCATCACGGCAGATGGATATGTCGGTGTGACCCGCGACGAGGGCAAGAAACCTGCTGCAGATAGAATCCCTCCTCACTGCACAGAAGACTTGGCCTTGTGCCGTGATGAGCAGGGCCTCTGGTTCGGCGGCCCCCACGACAGCTGCATTGTCCTGCTGCAACACCGACACGCCTGGGACGGCGGCATCCACTTCCGCAGCTATGAGCAGCTCGTTCACTCCTTCATCGCCATGGGCGACGCGTCCAACGGAACCCCCTTCATTCTCGGCATCTCCACTGCCCTTCAGGTCTTGCAGGACCAAGTCCGTGCCACGTGCAACCATGAGCTCTGCATCCGTGCTCGGGACCTTGCCCAGCGCAGCATCAACACCGCTCTGCCTGCCGACTCTCCGTTCCGCCGTCACCCCATCAAGGTTCCTTCCCCCGAGATTTCTGCCCTGCTGGGCGAGATCAATCTCCGACTGCCTGTGGGATACGTCTACGATCCCATGCTGGACATGGCCGTGCAATGCGACACGCTGGTCGATCACGCCTCAATCGGCAACGAGCTCCTCGCCAATCTGGGCATCGCTCCCGTAGCCGCACACCAGAATAATGCTCAGCAGAACGTAGGCAGCCAGGCAGGTGCTGGACAGAACATGATTGGTCACCAAGGTATGAACACCACACAGCAGGGCGGCACTTGCGTACCCACTGGCGTGCAAGGCCCCAGCCAACAGGTCATCGAGATGGCCAACACCCCCGCGGTCAGTGAACCCAGGCGCGGAGTATACAACAGCGCCTCGCCGGCGCCGTTTGCATCCATGGAGGTTTTGTCGCCTTATGGCCAGGCCCAGCAGAGTAGGGGTCACCAGCAGCAACACTCCCAGCAGTTCCAAGTTCGACAGAATACTGCCCCTCCCGGTCCCAGCCGACCGCAGCCGCAGCAGCCGCAGCAGTCTGGCCTACGACAGGGGTCTGGTCCTTCCAACTACCCTCAGCGGCAGCTTGTTCATGATCATCAGCAGGGAACTGGATCCCCAGGCCAGCAACAGCAACAGTATGGCCAGCAGCGAGGCCGTTCCACAAGCCTATCCCAGCAGTACACTTATCAGCAGGAGTCTGGCCCTTCGAGCCGACCTCAGCAGCAGAACGCCGCTCGTCAGCACTTCGCCGGTCAGCAGAGAACCGAATCATTGAGCCTGACTCCGCAGCAGCACGACGGTCACCAGGGACGTGGCTCACCCAGCCGAACTCAGCAGCAGAGTTATGGTGAGCAGGGCGGCATTCCCTCCGGCCGGCAGCAGCAGCGAGGCGACACCCCCCAACAGCAGGCTCAGCAGTTCGCAGGCCAGAAGCGTGCTGGATCCCCAATCTACCCTGAGGAGGACCCCCAGTACCTCATCCGCCAGCGCCAGCGCCAGGCCAATGCTCGTCAGGGCTCGAGCTGTTGAGGAAGTGTTGTTGGGTCAGCAGAAGTGGCCATAGCAAGGATTTTATGCTCTCTTTTTGTTTCGTGTCCAAGCTTGGAGTTCAAGCTGTGGCAGGGGCGAGTAGAGAGTAGAAGGAGCGGACCGGACCAGACCTGGCGCTACTAGGGAGCTCCTGCTGCCTATACTAAGTACTACGCTTACTTTACTGGAGCGTCGAGACTAATGGGCGGAAACCCTCAACGAGCTTGGAACCCCCATCTTGCACCTGCATGCTGCAACGAGTCTTACCTCCTTTGTCTCCTCCCCTGATAGGTCTGCTTTGCAGGTGAGTAGTCTTAATCTTGTCGTATGTTCGATCTCGTTCACTAACTCTCTACGTCATATTAGCCTTTTTGTACAACACCTCCATCCCGAGCACAGACAGGGGTTCACAGGTCTGGAAGAAAGAAAGAAAAAAAAAAAAGTCAATGTCCGGAAAAGCAGGTTAATACATCCTCCACACGTTCTCTGCCCAAACATATTGCAAGCTTGTCTGGCTAACACTGCTATCAGCCTCAAGACTAACTGCCCTAGAGAACACACATCGAGAGGATAAATCATGGGTTGGGATTCCAGTCTCTATGGCTTGGTACATTCACAGTGGACTTGATAGCATTAGATTACTTGGCCGAATCAAATTTGAATGATTTCACTTACTGCCTCAAAACAATTGTGCATGCCTTCACTGTAAATCTCAAAAGAAAAGGGTCACGTTTATTGACAGGCTTCATTTTGAAGAAGCTGGCTGAAAAGGTAAGAAGACAATATATAGTAAGCTTTCATCATAATAAAATTTTACCACCCAAGAAAACCCTTGCAGCGCCAATCAACAACATAAGCCGACCCAAGGGGGTATCGAGTGCGTACATAAATAAAGAAAAGGGAAGAAAGAGAAGGAAAGGGAAAAGAAGGAGACAAGCTGACTATAAAGAGGAGTACTAAATGATTTTTCTGTGTGCACATCTTCCCTGCCAAAAGTCATGATCATCATAAGGTGGCTATTGTCGTTTCCAACTTCTTGAAACTTGCCAGGAAAGAAAACACTCTCCCCCCCCCCCGCACTTTTTTTTCTGGGTGTTTTCTTCTCTTTCCGCGTGCCCCTGTGAGGTGTGTGCATCATGTGTTGGCTTAACCAAAGCAAGACAAAGATCAAAGGTGGTGGGAAAGAAGCGAAGTGCAACAGTCCGTCATAGGTCGTGGCAGCTTTCAACAGGCCCGTGACTTCCTAGACGTTCGGCGCATACTCTCAGACGGCGATGCTGACATTCTTTCTGTTCTCCACCTCGTCCAGGGGGAACCCAAACACTAGTTTGTACAGGTCCCTTAGGAACCCGTACTGCCCCTGGGTCCTGAGAGACATCCAGCCCACACTCGCCGCCACATCGGTGGCATTGACCCGCCTACCCCGACTGGGCAGCGGCGCTGCGGTTCGGAAGGTGGTATCCGACAGTACTAGGTTCTTGTAATTCTGCAATAAGGTCGCGTGGTTCGGAAGTGACCCAAAAGAGCCGGTAGGTAGGCTTTTCACAAAGGTTCGCAGCGCCGCCGCACCCGACTTGGTGTCGGCCGAGTCACGGTTGAAGCCAATGTTCATCGCCGCCTTGAGAAGGAGAATTTTGATCCGCGTCACGTTGATATCCTCGGCCGAGGTTGTCGTCGTCGCCGTGCTGCTCGTCTTCGCGCTCGACTGGGAGTAGCCCGACAAGTTACTGGCGCTGCTTGACCAGCGGCCGCCGCGGGGACCACCCTGGCTGTTTTCGGACGGAGTTCCCAACACGAGTATATTGGGCATCTGCGGGCTCTCGCTGCCTGGCGAGATGGGCGTGTCTCCCGTGTCTTCAAACTCGGTCACGGGAGTCTCAGGGACCGGTAGAGTCTGTTTGTTGCGCCGTGATTGCGGGTCGTCAGGCAGGCTCTTGAGGCTTTCTCGTTTCGACTTCATCGAGCCGCGACTCGTGGTAGACCGCACGTCCGATGCCTGGCTCTGCTGGAAGAAGCTATAGTGGCTTGGTCTTGGGGTCCCCCGGTCAGGCCTGACCTGCGTCCAACCCTCCCTGAAGATGTCACAGAGTTCCCAGCATGCCTGCACCGCAGAGCCGAGGAGCTCCTCGTCCGGCGCTTTCCCATCGCGAGCATTCTGTCGTAGGCTGAACAACATTTCAGCTAGCGACCAGCATGCTCGCAGCAGAGAATCAGTCTCCTCGGCGAGCTCGCTCCGCTGCTTCATGAGGCGGTGGCACAGGGTGATGTAGAAGTCCAGTGTTCTCTCCCGAAACGCCTCTGGCAAGGTACGCGTGTCCTGAGCGCTGTAGAGACTGCAAAGCGCTGTCAGATCTTGAGGCCTAGAGAGGGGGAGGGGGGGAACAGAGGGGTTCCTTCGGTTGCTTACTGGTTATTTAGCTCAAAACTGACCCGCAAAACAGAGTCACCGGTCTCATCCTTCCGTTGCCGCACGTCGAACAGCGACTGGCAAAAATCTCGGCACAGATCCAGGTTTGTGCGTGCGTTGGAAGACTCAATAGCGTCGTCGCGGCTGTTGTATAGCTTCTGGCATAACTTCCAGCAGCTCTTCCATGCCTTCTCGTGGGCATCGGGCGTGCCAGAGCTATTGAACACACGCTCTCGATGAATCGAGCTCAGGTTCGCCAGCGTATTGCACAGAGTCCAGCATTCCTCCAAGGCGGCTCTGAGCGCCCTGATTTCCGAATCTTCGATGGTGGCTGGCGTAGCAAAGTACTCGCTACGAGCGGTGTCCGTCTCGGCATCGTTCTCCTCTTCGTGCGTTTCCGGTATCACTATGTTGTGTTAGTTAGTGTGTCACCTCCAAGCATGGCGATTAGATTCTTACAGTCAAGACTGCTGGAGCTACTTGATCGCAATCTCGCTGACTCGTTGAGAACATCTTTGAGATCTTGGGCTTGGGGCGTAGCGTTATCCAGAGAAAATGTTGCTGGCTTGACGTCTGTCGAGAGGGGCGAGAGCATTGGCTGACATTGAGAAACACAATGGTAAGTCACGAACGAGCCCAAACTAGGGTTCAATGGGGAAGACAGGTCCGGACCATACCTTGCTTGAGGGCTCGCTTAGAGGAGGACTGATGATGTCGTCAGGTTTGTCTGTGTTATGGCTGGACTCCTTTCCTGTCTGCCGTACGTTTAGTCTTCAGCACAAACTTGGTCCTAGGCTTCTCGTTCCACGCACCCAATTCTTAAACCCCTCGGGGGCATGTATAACCGAGACAGCCTCTTCGCTCGATGACTTGCGCACGTGGTCAGGAATATTCGTTTTCAACTTGATGGACTACGACAACATTGTCAGCTATGAGTCCTCAGAGGTAGAGCCGCATTCTCGCGCTCTCACCTTAGAGGCCGAACTAGCGTCAGCCGACGCGGGTTGGCTAACAGTTTCCTGTTCTTCATCGTCGATCTCGGTCGTTTCTGTACCGGTCGATGTGACGGGTGAGGGCCCGACTATATCGCTGGACGGGCTGAGAAGATGTGCGGATTGTGGCCTCACGTAGGTGGTTGGCCGCAGGGTTTGAGAATCGGCAGGGTTTTGACTCGACCTGGGTAAGAGAAGACTCTGAAGTCAGTTTCATTTTTTTCTTCTTTAATTGTTTCTTCCCGTCCTGGATCAACAATGCATGGAGAGACCTCATATGAGGCCACACGAATCGAGCATGAGAAGTAGACAAGAAATATTTGTTCCCAGGAAAGGCCACTGACATTTCTTGAAACCTGGTCAAAGGAGACATCAAATTCCCAGTAGACGCTCTGAAGGGTGCTTCCAGAGCCATGGTCCCTCTCAGCCAAAGTTTTCAACCCTGAGTAGATGAGAGGAGGGACAGCAGGGATTTGTCGTTGTCGCAAAGGTCGAAGAAGGGGTAATCGAGCCCAGAAGACGAAGCCAAAGCAACATTCAGAACTGGGCGCATCGACAATGGACAGCCAGGAGGGAGAACAACACAAAAGACCAATGTCGATTGACGGACACCAGAGGCTCAGCAGAGCTAGGCAGTCCAATTGCGAAGGCGACCCGACGGGAGTGGCTTGCCCAGACGACGATGATGCGCCTGGTGTGGGAGCAACCTTCAGAGGATGACCAGGAACACGGGTGAGGGGCAGAAGCCACTTAAAGGTGAAGGATGTCCTTGCGTTGATGATCAGGCAGGGTTGCAAGTACCAACGTAGGCCGGCTAAGCATGGACAAGGCTCCCAGGGCGCAAGACCAGACCGACGGCAGGGGACGCGCGCGGGGCGCGAGAAAGAAAGAGAGAGAGAGAGAGAGAGAGAGAGAAGCGTGAGGCCGAAGTCTTGCTCTGGAGGCTCTTTCGACGAACAGACGTGTTTTCTGTAGCCGCGAGAATGGGCGTTGGGCGACAAAGAGTGTAGCGCTCGGCGGACCTTGTCTGCGGCCTGGCGGGGTCCTGACAGCTCAAACCAACAACAGCGTACGCACGAGATTGCAGGAAAGTCAATCAAGGAGAGCGGGCGCCGACTAATGGCGCCCCGAGGTAGGCGCGGGCCGGACGGTTGGTAACGTCGGTGCGACACCGGCTGTGGTCCAAGGATAAACAGGTGCGCCTCGAGTCCCCTGTGCAATGATGAAGAGGAGCGCGCAGGAGCTGATAGTGTGGCGTTCGGCGACTTCAGAACTTTGGTGGTGAAATCGGGCCAGTAAAGACGGGTCTCAAGTCTGACTGGTGGGTGTATGGCGATGTGGTTTCGAAGGATGAGCCTTGCCGGAGGGGGTGGTGTGGGAGGCGAGGACGACGGGACTGACCAGGAACGTGAGACGATAGAACCATTCCGGAAGGCTGCTATAATTGGTGCACCTCGATTCAGCCAACAGCCAAAACCCCTGCAGTCTGTTGATTGAGCGCACGCCGGATGGCAAAGTCGAGAGGAGGAAGTCTGGGAGGTGGGGGAGAAAGCAAAAGATCGGAAAGGTCAGGAGGCTTTGTGCCTGGCCGCAATAGTGTTGCTGCGAGGAACCTAGTTCAGTGATGCAGCCCGTCACGTACTATGCATGGTCTTGCAGTGGTGTTCCCGGCGGATGCAGATGCTCTCCTTCTGTTCTTTCGTCCAACAAAACCCTTTCGAGACGCTCCCAGCCAGTAGGAAGTGGGCAACGAGCCGGCGTGGTGGAGGCCAAGGCTGGTAGCCAGTAAAGAGCTGCATGAGGCGACAGGGCCTCGGCGCTTAGAGATGGTGTCAAGGTGTGCTGCTCGGGGGACCCATCCAACGAGCAAGTCACATCGGGCTTAAATGCTGTGCCACCCCTGTCGATAACAGGCCCGGTACCAGACTGGGACGAGGGCAATGCGTAACTACTCACACCCTGCGGCCGCACGCTGATAGAGAGACAGAAGAGACTCAAGGCCCAGCGCACCCTGGCCATTCTCGATCATGGTCTCCAACTACTATGTACACAGTAGAGCATGTCGGCGTGGTGACTGGGTTCCCAGCCAGCCGGATCAGAAGCAGGTGGATGGAGCCACTCGATCGACAGGGCAGCCATCACCGTTCCTCATGAGCCAATGAATTCGGGGCCCACTCGATAGTGAGGATTGCGATACTTGTGGTGACTTGACACATGGCAGGGCGGCGACATGGTTGTTCCTGTGCGGGCTGCAGCTCTTGCAGCTCCTGCCGGGTGACTGCAGCCCGAGCTGGTCATTCTGAGGTGATCTTGTGGACGTCTACTATGGCATGTTCCGCTCGAATCTCGAGATCCGTCGGGTCGGCAGAAGGGAACGTTGTTGCCTTGCGATGTCATTATCATTATCACTCTCCAACGCCAGTCGACAGCAGCTGGGATGACAGACTGGACCGAGCTGCAGCTTGCCGGCTTTGCATCACCTGGTTCTCGGGCCCGAGGACAGAGGACTCTTGTCTGCCGAGGCATGTCGTGCAATGCTGTTGGCTCACACGCTTCTGCTCTTGCTACCACTGCTCCTGCTGCAGCGTGCCGTACTTCCCAACCCCTCTGTGGATCTTCCACGATCCCTGCCTCGTCCTCAAGAGCGTCCCGGAGATCTGGGAACCCCTCTTTCATCTGAGTTTAGCGCATCCTATTTCTGGGCCTTGCCCCGGACCAAGAGGTGTTGATCGACCTCTGGAGGTCGGCGCTCGATAGCATGGCGCCTCGTTGACAAATATGATGGAACATCATGAGCAGAACAAGCTGGGTCATCTGACGGATTGCATTGCTGCCGTGCCCCATATCTTCTTCATGGTGTTTTAGCGACTGCCGATACGTGTGTGATGACGATCGAGGGGCCATCCATGCATGGTGTCTTGAGGTCGAGCTCAGAAGGAGAAGGAGGGGGGGGGGAGAAAGTCCAAGCATGGCAAGGCAGGTCAAGAAAGGCCCAGTCCAGGTGTCCCAAGACATGTCGACGGATGCTGGTCGTTGGCTCCTTCTTTGTGATTGACAGGCGTAACGGGCCAGGTGCTCAGTGGGGTCATATCTTAGCCTTAGAACCCATCCCTGCCCTCTGAGCCAGTGTGATTTTTCGGGGACGATTGAGAGTTCAGAGCCAGCCTCCTCCAGAGCACACCGGCCCTGGGTCTGACCTATTTGTTATCCAGATCATCCCGAACTATACCACCTCTTTGGGCAGCTGGCAGCCTTATGGTTTGTCACACTTACGATGGTATAAGACTAGCTAGCAAGACCGCGTTTTGATACCCAAATCACCCCGTAATGGGGGGCTGGGTGGTAAGGACAACAGGGCTCATCGTTGTGGGAAATTTTCTGTCCAAGGAAGAAACAACTACTTCGACATATCGCATCACAATGTCTCCGCGCGCTTCGTACTGCCCTCGACTTAGTCGAGTCATTTCGAATAGTCGTCAGTATGTTGGATCGATCTCTGCAGGATTAGCTCGCCTCCAGCCCCAGGGATGTGGTGTCTGGTCTTTTGTCCGCATCCTGACCGCCTTGTACGACGTCGACACGTCTTCGATATAGCTGCAGTTTAGCCGCCCGTAGAGTCGATGATCCTGGCTGGTCTCACAAGCGCGTCCGCAGGCTGTCGTGCGAGGCGATCTGATACAGACTCCGGCTGCCGTGCATATGTATGATGTTGCGGCGCACCATAGCATATTTCTGTTCGGAAACGGCGGTTTGTCTGTGAAGCTTGACTTGGATAATGTAGGCTGGTAGCTAGAAGATGGCTTGTTGCGCTGCGTCTCTCTGTCCAATCATGCCGGAAGACGCACCGGGTCCGGAGAAGCCAAAGAAATCCTATCAACTAAATATGCAGAGGGCTTCTTTCGCCTGGCTATTGCGGCAATCTTCATGAATCATCCCCTTTTCTAGTCAAATGCTGGCTGCCTTGTTGATAGCCACAAGCTCTCACTGGCCGTGGATGGCCCATTCCAGGATCCTGTGGCTGCTGCCTCGCGCCTAGCATTGTCAAGCTGTCGTCTTTCCAAACCTGGTCACAGCCCCTGCCCGTAAAATCCCGGAGAGCATTGCTGCCATGCCAAAAGAAAGTGCAGTACCATATCCCATGTGGCAGACCAGGTAAATTGATGTATGCAGTGCATAGCAGAGCCAGCACATGTAGACAATCGGCAAGGCCGCGCGATGTGTTTCTTGTGGTCTTTCACATTTCTTTCCCAAGTCCCTCTCTCAAGGCGATCCTGCTATTCAAAATCAAGTCTTTTCCGCGTCTACACCCGTGGGTTCGTAGAAGGAGAACGCAAGCCGTAACGCCACGCAATGCAGATCAAAAGCCTTTTTTTCCTTCCTTTTTGACCAGTATACCATACCATCTATTGGTTCTGGTGCAGCTGATTCTTCTTCTCGTTGCGTCCATCGGGCGTGTACCTGCGAGACGTGTTGTGGTCAGCAACGGAACCGCTGTGTGTTCACCTAGACCGGCGCGCATGAAGGCCTCGCCGGCATAGGAAGCTGCTGAAAAGAGGGCATACTTGAGCAGTTTCTCGATGAGGTCGACGTGGGTCATAATCATGCGGCGGCAGCAGTATCGTTTCAGGCCGAGCTGGTCCATCGCGTCTCTGTCGCATCGCGTCAGCTCGTTGCGCACCCCGAGATAACCATCGCATCACTGAGCGCCCCTTACCCATCGGGAATGTCCTGGTCGATCATAGCAAGATAGCGCTCCCAAAGGTCGGCTGTCACCTGCATCGGGGGCGTCAGTCTCGTTCGTTTTGATAGTCGGAGGGGGAGTTTGTGTCTATCGGCTGCTGACCTTGCCGCAAGAGAAGCACCGCACAGGGATAATCATCTTGTCTCAGTACCCCAAAGCAGAGCGGATTTTGGCTAGACTTTTGAGGAAAGCCTTCACGAAAATAGAGATTCAACGGGGTGCAGGACAGTTGAGAGTGCGGGGTGTGTTGAGACTGGGGATTCTAAAGGCGGCAGAGAGGATTGATTTCATTGTCAAAGCAAAATCAGGAGCCAAGTCAAGGCTCCTGTGCCGCCGACTTTCCAGCGACTAGCCCCACTTAAAATTCTCTTATCGCTGCCTTATCGTGCACTCAAGAAATTCTCAGCAGTGATGAAGGCCCTGGTACCTGTAACTTTACGGGTTCATGCAAAAGCTCTCACAAGGTGACACTTTTCTCCCTCCTCCCACGACAACCACCCGACCTCCCCTCTTCCTGTCCGACCTGACCTGCACCATGGCATCCTCCAGGCCACAGGCCAGCAAGGGATCTGAGAAGAGGAAGCGAGACAAGACCGACCGAGACGAGTCCTCGCACACCAAAAAGCGAAAGCACGGGAAGGCGGACAAGGAGGACGCTTCTGTCACGCCGTCAAAGAAAGGTCATGCGGATCGCGCAGGGGACGAGACGGCTACCAATTCAGGCGGGATCGAGTCTAGAGTCAAAGGCGGTGGTCTCTTTCAAACGAACAACACGCAAAACTGGAGAATATCCGAGCCAATGGGTGGAAGAATGTCGGACGTAGATCCCATCTTCAGTGTGGACGAGAAGTAGGTCTTGCTTTCCTTGCCCGCCAGCATTACGCTGTGCTGACAACCCAATGTAGATTCCTCCTCGTAATATACGACACTTCACTTCAAGTCTACTCAGTCGCCGACTCCCTGCTGGTCCGCCGGATTGCCCTGCCTGTGGTCGGCGCAAACAGTGGCGCTCCTTACCTCGTCGCATCCGCACTCTCCGAAACATCACCAAACCTTGTCTGGCTCGCTGCCTCAGACGGACGGATATGGCGCATTGACTGGACGAACGGCCATGGCGTCGAGGACTGCTTCCGAACCAAGGCGGGAGTGATCCATGATATGACCGTGAGGGCAGTCACCTTGAATAAGACTCTTTCGGATGTCCTGTTTGTCTCGGAGAGCCTCAAGTCTTCCTCCAAGATTGTCGCATACGATCCATCAGACCTTGCCAACCCACAGAGTCACATCCTACAGAGCGACATAGGGAAGGTCAACATTGTTCGGACCTCAATCGGAGGTCTTGTGCTTGTTGCTGTCGCAGGGACCACGATGTCCCTGGGTGCTCTGAGGCAAAAGAATGTCCTCAGTGTGGAGGACCTGCACTACGACTTCTACTCTGTCAACACGGTCGACGACGTTTGCTGCTTGAGCATAAGACACCCGCCCAAGAAGTCTGGCCCCAAGAAAAAATCTGGTCACGATTCTAATGACTTGGTCGTTGACGTAGCCATTGGATGTGTTCGGGGTTCAATTCTCGTCTATTCGGATTTGCTCACACAACTTCAGAGTAAAGCAAGAAAGGCACTTGATATGCCTAGGAAGCAACACTGGCATCGAAAGGCTGTCCATAGTGTGGCCTGGTCCAAAGATGGTATGCCTGGAGCGGAATGATCGCCTGGTTCTAGGGTTGCAATCGCTAACGAAACTTACTCTCCAGGTAATTATCTTATTTCTGGTGGTTCAGAGTCAGTGCTCGTGCTGTGGCAGCTGGACACGGGCAAACTCGACTTTCTCCCGCACCTGGCTGCCAGCATCGAGAATATTGTGGTCTCCCCGAGCGGCTCATCTTATGCTGTTCACATGGATGACAACTCCACAATGGTCCTCTCCACCGCCGAGATGAAGCCCATCACATATGTGTCAGGTCTGCAATCGCTTGTCTTTGAGGCCAAGAAGTCCAAGGACGAGTTGATCCATCGTGTTTCTGAGGGCCTAAACGAGATCAATGCGCCACTAGCAGCAGCGATCGATCTGAGAGACCCATCCCAGCTGCTTATCTGCGTGGGCAGCAGTCAGCAGGCAACTCGCGTCGGCTCATTGCCGATCACCCCTTTTCTGCAGCGATTTGACCTCGGCTCTTTCCAAAGTCTCGCAAAACAGCCCCTGACCAGGACAAACAATGCTCAGCTGCACGCAGCACCTTCGGGCCACCCAATTATCGAGCCAAGAGCATGTCAGCTTGCCTTTTCCCACGATGGCAAGTGGCTCGCCACGATCGACGAGTGGGAACCTCCTGAGCGGGATGTAGCGGCCCTTACGGAGGGCTCGATTGCTGCTGCAGAGGAGTATACCCGTGAGCGTCGTGAAGTATACCTCAAGTTCTGGGAGACCAAGGACGATGGGACGACTATGGCATTGTCCAGCAGGGTCAATGGCCCTCATTCAACACGGCAGCCGGAGGATGTCTTCGCTATTGCTGCAGACAGGGTGTCTACAAAGTTTGCGACTGTTGGCGAGGACGGCTGCCTGCGAATTTGGGCACCTCGGCTTCGCGAGCGTGATGGTCTCGCGGCCACTGCTCCCACTGGGGAGGCTTTGGTCAGCTGGTCTTGTGTCCGGACTATAGCACTTGGTGAGAGTGTAAAGTCGCAAGATGAGCTGATCCCGGTTGGGGGGCAGACGACACAGAAGAAGAGCGGGGCGCTGGCCTACTCGGAAGATGGCTCCATTCTATTTGTGGCATATGGCTACTACAACGAAGTCGTCATCTATATCATCGACATGGAATCAGGAGAGATCCGGAGCAGCCTGCAAGACCTGTGCAAGGGCGCCGTCAGGTCAATACAGCTGCTCAACTCCTGCCTGATCATCCTCTCCGAGGACCTTGCTGTCTACGACCTGGTAAGAGACGAGCTCCGGTACGGTGTTCAGCTAGGCGACAGGTCACAGTCTGCCGCAAAAATGACCCACCTTGCCGTCGACAACAAATCACAGAGCTTCGCAGTTGCCCTGCCTTTCCTGAAAGCCACCAATGGGAAGCTGTCGAGGGGTGCCTTCTCGGAGGTTGCTATCTTCGGCCTGGAGGACAACGAACCCCAGCTGATGAAGAAGCTTCCACACCTCGTCACTGCACTCCTCCCGGCCGTCAGCTCATCGGGCTTCGTGGCAGTCGACTCGGCAGCCCAAATCTGGCCCATCGTCGAGGGCACGGACTCGTCTAACATTGCGCGGCCCCTTTCGGAGCTGAAGCTTGACGACCAGCCCGCAGTGGGGGAGGAGAAGGCGGCGGAAGAGAGTAGCAGACCCATCATCATAAATGGTGCAGATGACGAGGGCAGCGATGAGGAAGGCGATGGCGAGGCTATGGACGTCGACGAGGGCGATGATGACGCACATGCAGCTGTCGTTGCACCTCAGCGCCTCGCTGAGATCTTTGACGCAGCGCCTGCTTTTGCGATGCCGCCTATCGAGGACACCTTCTACAAGGTGGTGGGCTTGTTCTCCCAGAAGACGCCGCAGGGTAGTTGAAGCGGTTCAGATTCCGGAACAGACTTGCTACAAGCTGGAATTCGAGAGACCGACAGAAAGTCCCGAGACGGAGTCAAGCCACAGGCAAGACCTGCAGACCACCACTAAACGCTGCGCCAAGAATCGAGTAGTTGGTGGTCGGAGAAGTGATGATCATCGTTGGACTAGCCTAAGGGATGGCCTCATAGTTTATCTGCCTGGTTGATATGGATACAAGTCCCACCCGAGCGTTTTTTCGATTTTCGATCATGCGCGGTGAGGGCCGTAGGCTGAGGAAGGTTCCCAAGCCGTGTGGGCTTGATGTGCATACTGCATAGGGCATATATTTGGGTTGGCTAAACGGCGTCAAGCATGGCGTGTATTCCGTGTTCCGTGTCGAACAACGGCATATAAACATCTCGAGACAAATACAAAAGTTAAATCAAACATAAGTATATAAGTTTCCCAGTGCTGCATTTGCAAGTGTCCGTTACGGTATTGTCAATGTTTGTCAACTCCTTCCTCTTAACTTCCCAACCCTCCCTCTTGTGGTCGATTGTATCGGGATGAAGCCTCACCGATCAACGACAAGCTCACCAGACAACAAAATCAGTGTGTTCATTGGCGATGTCAAGGCAAGATATGGGGGTATCATTTTTAGATAATAATTTCACTGTAGTAATCGTCTTCGTCTCCCGAGGCCTTGGCATTCTGGCATCAAGCAGTCAGTGTCGGGTACCGTATCGTCCGTGAGTCGAAGAGCGCATTCAGTGAATACTCCGACGAGCGCCCTCTCACCGGGGCTGGAAGTGGCCCGCCGACGGGGCCGGCGCCGGAATCATGGCCAAGTCCTCTCCCCTAGCCATGAGCGCCACCATCCGTACCTCGTCCATGGCCGGCCTCCTCCTGTCCTCCTCGGCCGCCGCACCACCCCCTATGCCGGGCTGCCCAGCCGGCTGGCCCGAGCTAGGAGCAATGGGCTGCATGTCCTTCATCGCCGTGTCTCCCTCGCCATCCTCCTCGTCACTATCGTCTTCCTCGTCCTCATCACTATCCTCCTCCTCATCCTCGAGCGACCTCTTTAGCCCCGTACGGACATTCTCGATCCCCATCGCTCGCTCCTCCGCCGTATACAGGCTCTCCTCGAACTCGTGTGCGAACCTCTTAAGCCGCTCCCGGCACCACGCCATCGAGTCGACCCACACATCGCCCAGTGGGATCGGCTCGTTGATCCGCTCCCCGCCCTCGTCGTCCGACCCACTGGTGCCCTCGCCCTCGTCTCCATCCTCCTCCTCGGACGAGGACTCCCCGCCCGCGTCGACGCCGCCCATGGAGAAGCCGAACTTTGCCTGCCGCCGCTCGGCCCTCTCACGCTCGCGCTGGGCGAGGAGGCCTTCCTGTGAGACGAAAGAGCGGTCCGGGGATATGCCCGCGGCGAGGGCCTCGTCGCGCGCCGCCTCGACGAGCGTCTCAATCTGGGGCTCGAGCTTCTTGCGGAGGAAGACACCGAGCACGTCCTCCTGGGTGCGGCCTGGGTAGTTGGGGGACGGGTGTACGGCGAGGCGCTGGAAGAGGGCCGAATGCTTGGAGAGGATCTCGAGGAGGTAGGTTGTGTGGTGCTTGAGGATACCGGCCGAGGTCTGGAGCGATTGTCTATGGTGGGTGAAGGGGAGGCGTTCGACTTAGTTAGAGCTAGGTGAACGATATGGTCCAGGAGAAGGGGAGGAGCGAGGGACGAGCTTACGGGTTAGGCAGGTTGCCCTGGGACGTGTAGAGGTCGTGTTGGAAGCTCGCGAGACTGTTTGTGAGGTTCTGCAGGCGGAAACGCGTCCCCTCGAGGGCGCGCAGCTCGGCAGGGCTCAGGCCAAGCCCGCCGGCTGGTGGCTGTTGTAGGTTATGTGCTGGGAACGCGCTGCTCGCCATGATGGCCAGCTGCCGATGGTGTGAAATGCCAGTGCTGCACGTGGGTCCGTTTGCTAGCAGTCTGGCAGGTGGGGAGAACTAGGCTTGGGGGGGGGAGGAAGGCGCGATCTTGGCCTGTCAGGCTGATGCTATTCACAAGTCGTTTCGATGGGTTGAGGTCGAAGCTGCCCACCCACACCCCACCAGAAAGCGTCAAGCTTTCGGCCAGAAAAAGCCGGGGTTGGAGGGGCGGGTGGAACAACAGCTCCACCCTTCGACTACCATGCCCCTGTCGTGGAAGAACGCGAAGAATCCGCCTACCCTAACCCTTGAGCCGACCCTGCTTTGTTCCCCTTTGTCCCTTCCTTATTTTTACTGAGCACGTTCTACGCAGTATGTCATCCAGCAGGGGTTCCCTTCACCTCCTTGGAAGCCTCGTCAGCCTTTCCAATCACGACATCCCGCCTCCCACTTGCACCATCTCCCCTTCTTCCCGCACGCACCACAGCGCGTCCGCACCACGATTTTCAAACGAGGTTTCAGTTTCGGAAGACGAAAGGGAGAAAGAGGGTTCGTGGTTTGATCCGTCCATCCCATTCTCGTTTCCTGTAGACCCCCCCCTTCCCCCTTCCATTCCGCGGGTGTCCCTTGCAGCCCATCCCCAGCCCTACGCAGTCTTTGCCGCAGGAACCGAAGCACGTCAGAATCCGGAGAAGTGACGAGACACACTCAATGGCCCCATTTGTCAGGAATAGACAGATGGGACGGACGAATGCAGGTGACAAAACAAAATTTGTCCGACCTCTTCTGGAAGTTCCAGATCGCCTGTGGGCTTTGCCCAGGGTCTGAGGAATGGGGCCCGAGTGAGCCGGTCAAAACGCTTGGTCTGTCTCACATTGACTACACCTTAGATGATCTCGACATCTTAGGACAGGTTTACAAATCGCCAAGGCAGTCACTTGGTTGGTGAGATCGAGATGTAGCAGTCATAGCAGCAAATTCCAAGTGCTCATTCTCTCTCTAAGATCTAATCCTGTCTGAGCAGCCAAGACCAAGCAACCAAGCAGTGCTTTTTGAAACACACCATGACCAGACTGACCAAATCCATTTTTTTCTTCTTACCCGTTGCAAAAAGATCCTCGGCCGGTACGACGCCCAAGGGAGATAGGAAAAATGAAGAACCAAAGAGTACCAAGATAACTCAGATGAAGACACGTTCAACGAAGAAAAAGAAACATCCACAGACATTGTGCATCCGCTGGAGGTACAATGAGATAGACTCAAGAAAAGTCCCAAAAGCATCCGTCAAATCAAAAGTGTTGTTCTCGTCGTTAAAGCAAAAGTCATGGAAATGTGAAAAAGAAAGTCCAAAGGTCGGGCCATTGAGACACCCGGGATATCATTGTCGCAGAAGGGTTAGAGAAGAAAAAATAGCATCGCACGCTTTTGAAACAGTCGCAGGCGGTAGCGGTAATGCTGTGGTCTTCCTTTACTCTCCGTGAGCGCCGGCCTGGTCCACCAGGATAGTCTTGGTGGCATTGCCGTACTTGTCGACGGGAGGGTAGCGGGCCATCCTCTCCAGGTTGTCAAGTTCCATGTGAGAGCGGATGTATCTAGTTGGAGAAAGAAACATGGTCAGCCCCTTCGTCCTATATACTTCTGTCGGTAGTCTTGAGTCAGGAACTTACTCGTTGCGGCCATCCTTCTCAGGCTGGAAGTCCCAGCTCGTGAATTGACCGATCTTCAGCGCCTTCCACACCAGCTTGCGCTGCCTCTGAGACAAGAGAACCGCCTTGGTGATGGCGTCAAAGTCCCACCTCTCCCTGGCCTCGGCCTCAAAGGCGTCAAACACCTCCTTGACCTTCTGGTCCTCAGCCGACAGGGAGCCGGCACGCTTCTTGCCAAGGCTCTTGGCAAGGTCGTTGAGCTCGTACGGGTCGTTCTCCAGGTTGAAGAGCTGGCTGCCGTCCGTGGGGCAGGTGATGTACTTCCAAGCGCCGCGGCGGATCATCATCAGCGGGGCAATGGTGCCCTCGCCCGTGTACTCGGCGATAACAGTGTCGTGGCCGCCCTGGCCCAGGAGGTGGGGCATCATCGAGAGACCGTCCATGGGGAAGGTAGGGTCTGGCTTGGTGCCGACCAGGTCGCACATGGTGGGCAGGATGTCGAGGGTGGAGACGTTCTCTGTCACACGGTGGGGAGTGAACCACTTGGGGTAGGAGATGAGCATGGGCACGCGCACCGAGCCCTCGAAGTAGCTCATCTTGTACCAGAGGCCACGCTCGCCCAGCATGTCGCCATGATCACCGCTGAAGACGATGATGGTGTCGTCAGACAGGTTCAGATCCTCCAGGGTCTCGATAAGCTTGCCGATGTTGTCATCGACAAAGCTGCACGAGCCGTAGTACGCCCGCTTTGCCTTCTTGATCTGCTCAGGGGTGAAGTTCTCGTCCCACAGGTCGCAGACCTTCAGCAGGCGCTTGCTGTGAGGGTCCTGCTCCTCCTTGGGAATATTAACCTTGGGAAGATCAATATCCACGCCCTCATAGCGCTCCCAGTACTTCTTGGAGATGGTGTACGGGTCATGAGGGTGAGTCAGTGAGACCTGCCATGAAGGTGATGACACTGTTAGCATATATTGCCTGTGACAGAGAGCATTTCTCACTTGGTCTGCATGACGAAGGAGTACTTTCGTCTACAACTTTGGTTTTGTGCTTTCATAACTTACGGTGAGGCAGAATGGGCGGTCGTCCGAGCTCCGGACGTGGTCCTTCAGGAATCTCTGGGACTGGAACATGACGTCCTCGTCGTAGTCCATCTGGTTGCTGGCAGCGCAGACGCCAGCCTGGAGGATAGAGCTGGCGTTGTGGTACCACTCGAGGCGGGTGTCGGGCTTGTCCCAGTCGACGCACCAGCCAAAGTCGCCAGGGTAGATGTCGGAGGTGAGGCGCTTCTCGTAGCCGTGCAGCTGGTCGCCAACGAAGTGCATCTTGCCAGCCAGGGCAGTGATGTAGCCCTGAAGTCGCAGGTAGTGGGCGTACGTCAGGGTGTCGCTAGGGATTTGAGAGGCGTTGTCGTAGGCGCCGATCCTCATGGGCAGCTGACCCGAGATCATGCTCATACGCGATGGTGCGCAGAGCGGCGACGGGCAGTAGGCCGAGTCGAACTGGACGGACCTCGCGGCCAGCGCGTCGAGGTGAGGCGTCTTGATCTGGGAGTCCGGATTGTACATCTTCAGCTGTGGTGCGGACATCTGATCGGCCATGATGTAGAGGATGTTGGGCTGCTTGCGTCCAGAGCTGAGGCCTGGCGCGGGGCCGTCGTAGAGGGCATTAGCGATACCATTGCTGTCGCTGGAGCCAGTCCCATTAGATGGGAACTCCGGCTTCGACATGTTAGGTGAGGAGGGCATAGAGTTCAAGTCGGGTGCCATTGTATCTGAGTCTGAGTCTCTGAGTGGGTGTGTACGTAAAGACAGTGGATGTGGTCCCAAGCCCAAAAATCAGATGGAACAATAGCAGAGAAGCACAAGAAAAGACTCTGGTCAAAGAGAAAGTGGTGTTGTGTGGTGGAAGTAGTGATGTAAAGCTGTCCACGACGTAGATGGTATAGTGTGGTGTGTGTGCGTGTGTGTGTGTGTGTGTGTGTGTGATGGAGAGATGGAGGGAGATGGGTGAAGGTATGAAGGAAGAGGTTGCTGATGAGGATGAGACCAGAGTAGTTGGGTAATGAGGTAGAAGGGTCCGTCCCGTCTAGATATATATGAATAGATTTTCTCTCCCCAGATGATGTGTGTTGCACCCCAGCCCCTGAGAGGAGACAGATATGCCGGTACAGATCAGAGAAGGTTGGGTTGGTTGGATGGAACCGGATGAGAAATGAGCCCGCGTATCCGCCTCAGATAAACGCCGCCACGCACAGTCGTCCACTGTCTGGTCGTTGACGCTATGTGTGTCTGATAGTCACGTCTTCCTGCCAGATCGGTACAGAGAACAAGAAACTTATGCACAGGCCCAGAAACAGTAGTAGGAGAAGGAAGTGCAAGACGCAAGACGCAACGTCAGAAACGATGATGAACAAGGGGGATCAGCCCTCTATTTTCCCCCCCTTTCCTTCCCGGTGAGTCCTGTCTCCCTGAACCTGACCTACTCAAACAAGAAGCACAGTGAGCTGGGGATGGCTGATCAACGCCTCAGCAGCAAGCACGCAATTCAGGTCCTGAATGCAATCAGCGTGGAAAGTAGGCCGACGCGTGTGTATTAGTTCCCGAGCGGTGACGATGGCGCAATCGGGGGGCAGTGGTACCATGGAGAAAGAAAGTGGATGACTCGATCTTATTTATGCTCAACCACAGTATGATTACTCAGTATCAAGACAGTAGTCAGAGTACATAGTAGTTGGTAGTCTGCGGTGAAACATGATCCAGTGGACATGGGATAGGAGAAGCTGAAGAAAAAGCTGAGGACGAAGAAGACCAAGGTGGCAAGGGCAAGATACATGTGACAGCAGCAAGTTACAAGCAGCTCCACGGCCTGTTGTGGTCTGCAGGGAAACCCGCTGTCAGTTATCATGAAGAGAGCACGCACACACACGTTTACCCTACACACAGTATGCAGAACCCCAGGCTTGGTCGCGTGCCGGGAAGAAGGGACTTGATGCAGTGCGCCCTTCCGTAACGGGGTTGGCCAAGGTCAGAGATAGAAGAGTCGCACAGGACAGTGCAGAAACACTGGAGAAGCAAGAAGCTGGACAAGTCTTCTCCTTGTGAACCTAAACCCACAGTTCGAAAAAGGGGAGAAATTTCAAGACACGATAGGTTGAACTAGAGGGTAGGACCCCACTCGCGGGACGTTCTCCCATAGTACTTAGTACCTGAAGTTGGGAAGTGCCTTTTTAATTTTGGGGCTCTTTGTCCAGAGACCCCGGCAGCCCCGGATTGATTGAATCCCTGCCTGTCGTACTAAGGCTGTAGCAGGCGCAGCGGGTCTTCGCTCAACCACCCGGCTGGTTCCTTCTTCTTCTTCTTCCATTCCACGGATCCGTAGCGTAGTAGTGGCGACTGGTTCCACTCCCACCTACTTTTGGACCTGCAGCGCACATTTCACGCCAGTGAGACTGGAAATGTCGCCATTGGTAGAAACAAAAATGCATTACTATACTTAAAACTGCCATGACCATGGAGCATGTACCATAGTTTTCTGCAGTAGTCCTACGAAGTAGTGTGGCGGTGAAGACTGCCAAGGGAGGGGGGGGGGGGGGCTGGAGGGCGAGACGGAGTAGCGTCACGGGCAGGCTGAGGCAATCAGAAGAAGACCATCTTCTATTGTCCCTCCTAGATCGGATCTGCGCAGGTGACCTGCTGCTATCACACCAATGACTCGCCAGAAGGACCAAAACGTGAGATTACTACTAGTCATTCTCTACTTGGAGAAGAGGGTAGCAGAATTCCAAGAGATGAGAATCAGCAAAAGCCGTATCTGTGGATGATGTGGATGATTGCTTCTGGGGTCACACTCGTCGTGCTGTCCAGTCCTGCGGTGAGACAATCCCTCGACGGATTACACAGACTGCTGCGTACGCAGTACTACCGTGCCACTCACTAATACTACTACGCATCCTACTATAGTGCTGTCGCTCACACCACGCTCTAGACTCTCTTTGCTGAGCGTCGTCACCCCTCATATCCCCCCCCTTCTTTCCCCCAGTCGCTCTCGCTTCCAGGTTCTTCTCGCTTCTCCGTCCATCCTATTCCTTCTCCTGCAATGGAAGCAGTGGAGCCGTCGTCGGCCCCGATGATTCCACTCTCTGATCGGGGAAAGTTGTGGAGTCAAGAGATATATCACCCGTATCAACTACATGCTATAGTCATACCACAACTGTAGTACATGTGGGAGTGGAGAAGGGCGGGGGCAGGAGGGTGAGAGAAGGGAGGGGCGGACTGAGGAGAGGGAAGAGAGATCTGCATGACTACATCGCACCGTCCACACCGATACCTAGGGTGACATGAGCCGCCATCCGCATGGTGACTGGCCAGAACAAATGAGGGCGCTTCTCCTGACCGCACCTCTTGGACACGGCTGCACCACTCAGAGCCTTGGCTGTACGGCCCCAAAGACCCAGCAGATAGATAGACAGACAGAAGATCTGCCCCCGTCCCCTTTCTTGCCTGATACGCAGATGCCCACCCCCTTGGGCTCAACCCAACCCTTCACCCCTGGCCTTTCAATGACCGGCATTCGTCTCCGGGTCATTCACTGATTTATCTGGTCAATTGGTGGGAATTGGCCAGAAGCGAGTTCAAGGCCTACGCATGCACTGGTCTCACCGGACCACGCACATTCGAGATCTGGCCACGAGACCGTTGTGCCGTGTTGGTGACGATCTTGGCCCTGAACAGGACATCTAGGAGGCACGCGACCGGAAATGCAACGTCTGCCAACCAGAGAAGAAGGTTGGTCAAGAGAGAAGATAGGGGGTGGCCGGCGAGAAAACACATTCTGAGGTCGACTCTGGACCGTCTGCTGTGCCACTCACCACATCGGCAAGACTAGAAGTCCTTATGCCCGCCGGGGATCCAAGCACGCCCGGAAATTCGTACGGGAGAGTGCATGCAGGAGCACCCCAAGACGGGATAAGGCTTGCAAGGTCCTTTGGGAGAATAGAAGTGACCACTGGCGGACGAAACAAGTCATCACGCCCGGTCTAGGCCCTCATTTTCAACCCAGATCATCAGCACACCCGCGCTTCCCTCTCCCCTCTGCCCTCCCTCCAAATCTTCCCGCAGCCCCAAGCTCCCACACGAGCAACGTGGCTCCAAACGGTCGTGTGATGACGCCCTCGACAGCTCGTGTCTCTATATCGGGCAAGTCCTGGCTCGGTATGCCGCCCGAGAGCCGTAAGCAGGCCTCCTTCCGTCGCGCGCTGGCTGGCTGCTTTGCTCTCCGCTGGAGGGACGCCATTGTCAGACCTGGCCACCTGCAGCGACGACCAAGTCAAATCTGATAAGCGACGAGACTTCTCGACTGGACGGACTGCGGGGAACGGCACAGACAAGTGTGAACACAGTCTGCACGAATCCAGCGTGCAGAGCGGGCATTGCATGCAAACCTGGCCCGGTCTCGCTCCTGTTGGCGTTCTGGATCAGGTTGGGCAGCTCGGGCAGGTGTGAGCGAGATAGGAGCCCAGACCACTCGCCTCCTTGCTTTAGGCAAGCTAGGCGGCGTGCCCAGCCAGCCACCGAATTTTTTTCTCTCACTGGCAATCTGAGATCTGATCGGGCAATGTGGACTGCAGCTGTGGTTGTAGTAGTGATAAGTGACTTCTTTGTCCTGCGGTCCAGGGTGCCGTCTCCTGATTTGGCTGGTGCATCGCGCTGCACGGGTCTCCTAGTGATCCGTGCACTAGGGGCCACCACCGCCTGCCTACCGTGGCGAGGGCTGCTCCTTCAGGTTTTGCGTTTACAAAGTCTTGGTAGGAGCCATTGAAGCCTTTAGAGGGCAGCTCCCAAACGTGAGCACTCGGCACTTAGAACTTGCCAAGAGTGACTCCACACCTTGTTGGCTTAAGTACATTAGCGCCTGCGTACGACGCTCACTGGCTGGCCCAGCTGTGACAAGCAGCGTCTCCCGTGGTCGTATATTGATTGGGCTTGGCCACAACCCCAAAGCCAAGCGAGTCAGACGACACCTGGTAGACATCAAGACTATGCGTATACGTCACAAAGGCTTGCACTTACCATGCCGTACTTGGTTTCTCAGATGCAAAGCAACTGCATCATGTAAGTTACCTGTTTAATGAAAATATCAAGCTATCCGAGCCCCTCAGCGCCTTCGTAGATCTCACACCTCACCCACACCCCAGGTCTTGCCATACTCAGACCCAGAGTGCGCAGTCCAACCAAAGAAAAATGTCAAAATTCTAGACTTATGTTGCAGTGCTGTTCACGAATTTTCGCCTTGTGATCCCACACGCTTGCATACGAAAGTCTCCATAATTTGCCTCGCTGGAGCCCTGCAGGCAAGCAATCAGCCATTGGGCAATAGTGTGTCAATTGAAGGTTGCGTGGTCATAGGGCTGACGCTCATGAGAGAATCCACTCACTATCAATTCGATGCGCATTCGAAGTCAAGTCTGCGCCTCAATCACTCTATCCTTGGTGTGTATCCGGGATGGTGGGAAACTTATTCTACGCCTCAATTTTCAAAGATCGTGATCCTGGACCTGGTAACTTGACCAATGTGCTGGAGCGACTGTCCAGAATACTGGCATGGTCCTCAGAGTACGTCGAGATGGGCATGGGATTCCATCGGCATGCTTCTTCTGCTTCCAGCTGGTGTCTTTCCACTGGAGACCAATCTCGTTCGCGCCGATGATCGTAGTGGTCATGATTCTTGTTACATATATTGAGTAAATAAAAAATGATCATCACTCTTCCATCAGTTCGACCGCGGCCCTTCTCCTCTCTATTTTGTCCACGCCCACGCACAATATCCATATAGCTTGCATGAGCCCAATCTCTCCGAAAGCTGTAGCTATTCCAGGTCCAAATTTTCCGGACAGAACTAGATTTCATCACGACGTAGCAGGTGGCTTTATCCCAGCAACCTCTAGCCCAATCTACTCACCCTGACCCACCCTTACTAGAAATCCACAGCTTTCGCAAGCCTACTTAGCTCATTTTTAATCTTTAAGTAATCCCCATAGATGGTATGTTAACATAGGCCCTGCACCAGGAGATCCAGGGCTTGCATGGCCGCCGTACTTGCAAATCCCTTGAACTTTTGTCCGCCAGTTTTCCTATTTCCTGGGGCCGGGTAGGTAGCCAGATGGGCGGTCTCCTCACCGATTCATGTTCTCTCGGCCTCGTTCTCGGGGAACATTTGGTCCTCAATTGCAATTTGGGCGATGTATTCCAATGTTCATTTATGTCAGCACGAACTATGGCACACACGTGGCGGGCACATGGTTCTAAATGCTAAAGTGGGAACCCAGACGCCTGGGATGTGAGATATTTGTATGAACTGATATTTATACGTATGGCTCGACCATGCTAGCGAGACGGGCTGGAGGCTTAGTCTAAGCATGTTCATATATGGTCTTTGCATATTAAAATATAGGCCTCCGCAGATCCCAGCAGACCCCATGAATCAGTGAGAGACAGAAGTAAGTATATGATCCTGTCTAAATCAGCTTTGCTAAACGATTACCGCCTTGTTTTCTGATTGTCTGCAATCCTGGGCTAGACCATTTAGTCAATTTCTTCTTCAATCATATACTTTTGGCTTTCCTTTCAGATTGAATGTTCCCTATCATTCAATCCATCAACCTCATAGAAATCCCGCCCAGCGCACGCATCGAGAACATCGAGGAATATGAAGCCAAGAACAGCCTCGATGCAGGTCCTGTACAAATGACCCAACTACGATTTTGGGAAAACATCGTCAAGGGTCTAATTATTGGGTGTGTTGGAAAGATTCTCGACATGTACACTGAGCAAGTGAGGCTTAGCCTCCGAGAGCAGCTCCAAGGTATAGAGTAATGCTTCGTTGAGGTCTCTACCACAACAGCCAGTAAGTGGCAAGTCTTTCTTTTTTCTTAAGAATAAATTTGGCTTGGTCACCCTGCGAAAGGCTCCAACACTAACAATCTCGGCCGCCATTATCAGCACCCACGCAGCAGCCTTCAGTATCTCATTGCAGAGCCATCCCTCTCCAAATGAGCTAGGGAAGGATACTACCGCTATCGTGTGCAGGCTTGTCGAGTTTCCCTCCTCGTTCCCCTTTGCGAGAAGAATAGATGAACGACAACGCGTCTGCCATTGACAAAGGGGCAGCTTTCTTCCGAGCCATTCTGCACCCGAAAGCCCATCATACCCTATCCAGCCAGCCATACATAACTTCACCACAGGCTAGCAGCCCAGACTCCAATCTCACATTCATCACCCAGCACGGGAAGGACGCGCAAGACTATATCGCCAGCAGCTGTTTCGAAAGCCAGGCCGTCCTAGCTACTAACTAGTCCAGCTCTTCCTCCCAGGTGGACGCTATGCTCCTCGCCGTGCCGAAACTGTCTCTTCACGAGCCGGGGCTGCAGGAGCTGCGTGTGCCTGGCAAGGTTGCTGGGACCCTGGTGCGCCTCGTAGGGCTGATTTATATTGTTATCAACGGGGATGGATCTCTCGCTTGGGGAGACTCCGGCCGGCGTGCATCCGCCAAGGGACACACAGTAAGCTTTCTCGCCTACGAAAGCTCAGTTGCAGCTGCTGATGTATATATATAGGCTTCTATGGTCAACAGTCTTGACAAGGTCTTTCCCTTTTCAATTAACCAACAGCAGACAACATAGTTAGTTTTCTAAGTGTACAGATATTCCTAAGGAGGACATCAAAACTGGGAGTTGGGCACACAGAATACAATTCACTGCTTACTATTGCACCTAGTATGAAGCACTACTGTGCCAGGGATCATCTATCAATCGACACACCTAGAGAGGCACCACAGCCTACTAATTACATTATCCGAACAGCCTTGCAGGGTAATTAATCGAAAATCTTACATTTTGCTTGATTTCGAGGATCTAGCTACTCAAAGGTTTAGCCAAGTCTCGAGCCTGGTTGCTAGGCAACGACATACTACTCCTATGTGTGTGTATCTGCATACATCTGCACATTCATCCTTTGAACCAGTGACAACATGACAGACCCTCCAGGACAGACCCCCCAATCCTACAAACACGGAAAGACCCTCGTCGGTCAGGTAGGTAAATAAAGTCCCTAGCCCCGTCTGCGCGTCGTTGGGGCTTTCTTGGGCACAGCGCTCGTGGCGCCAGCATCCAAGGCGGTTGGAGAAGAGGAAGTCTCAGGCTGCAGGGCGATGACCTCCTTGCGTTTGCCCAGAGCCTTGGCGGAGGGCGCGTTCCAGTAGTAAACCATCTGGGCGGCGAGCACGCAATTGAGCACGAAGCCCGCAACAAAGCCGTACAGGATGAGCTTGTCGTCCACCTCCTGAAAGGTTGTGAAGATGCGCACGGCTGAGCCGAGCAGATAGTTGAAGACCTGCCGTATGCGGTAGTTAGTCGTGCTGTTTGGGGCTGCTGTCATTGCTCGATCAGGAAGCTGCATGCGCATCTCGGGAGACGACATCGCGCGGGGGTCACAGGGTTACCCGCCCTCCCCCCCCCACCGGCCTCTCTTCGCCTGGATGGGAAAGTGACATGTTTATGAAGATGGTAGAAAATTATCATCTCGCATCGCTTGCCACTCTATGCGAGCAGACCCCGAACATTGAACAATCAACCACACACAAAGGATCTGTACTCACTGTGAACGCGCTCAGCTGTCCCGTGCCACCCTCTTGATAGATTGCCAGGATCTGCGGCACCTTGCTGGCCACACCCAGTGTTCCCGCGCCCGCCTGCAGGTATCCCAACACGTCCATACCCACGAGCGCCTCGCTGAATAGCGTCGCGACGCTCGCAGCCAGCACCGCCACGAACAGCGCCGCCAGCGATGTCTTACCGCTGTAGTTCAAGACGAGCACGGTGATGACCACGTTCTGGCCCAGGATAAGCGCTGTCTCTCCGTACGTCGAGAAGGGGAAGCCGTTGCGGACGTTGTACGCCAGCGAGATGAGGTAGCTCGTCGTCTCGAGGAGGTAGCTGAGGAAGGACACGCCTGACGCGGACTTGCTGCGCACAAGATTGAGGATCTGCGGGACCTTGACTATTGAGGAGGCGGCCACGATGCCGATACCCAACGCCTTAGAAACGGCCAGTTTCAGGCACTCGATGTCGGCGACATCGATGTCGAGGACGAGCGAGGAGTAGCATTGTTCGCCGAGGAGGGAGACGCCCAAGTCGCGGATCGGTTGTGGGAGGTTGTGGGTCACAGGCTGCAGGATAGGCTGTAGGGTATCTCGGAGCGAGTCCATCTTGATCGCTGTTGTCGAGGTGGTGCTCGTGTTTGTCGGTGGTGAGCAAATCAGAATGTGGCGACGCAGTGCAATGCAACGCGCAGTTCTTGAAGAAATGCGACGCGCTCTCTCCTATTTAGCCGATCGAAAGGGACTACACAGCTGCACTAAAGTGACATGTATGTAGACAGCTTCTCAGAGAGCAGCACGGGGCACTCAACCAGGACCAGGCAAAGTTTATTGACTGGTTGTTGGAATGAAAGTGAAGTGGACTGACTGACTGGTTGTCGAATACAAGCTTGTGACAGACCAGAACACCTGTCAGAATCGCAGTCAGCTAGCTGTACCATAAGCTAGTAGTACCATCCCAGCACACCTAATCAAGGGAGCTTGGATCCCTGCTGACAATACGTAGATGGACCCACAATGCCATACTATTACTATGTAGAGGGCCCCTACAAATGAGCTAGTGAGGGAGGGTCCTTACCCAACATGTATATTAATATTGCCCTGCTTGACACAATAAAGGTATAAAATATAAAAAAGAGCATCGCATTGTGTGCCTATACTGGCTTGACGGTCCAAAGAATCACCAGATGCCGTTTTAGATCTGCTTGAGATGTAGCCAGTGCTTCTTCTAGTATTGGACCGTCCCGTTTTTTTGACAATTATTCGTGTGTCGTGTGCGGAACACAGGCACTTCCGCACATTTAACCCATTGCCAAGTCTATCTCTCTAAGAAGCGGCGGCAGGATCATCGGCGGCTCATTAGCCGTTAGATAGCTTGCGTTCAGGATCCACTGCTCAGCGCTCGGTATATCCTACCTCTCACAGCCATGTCTTTCCATCGCACCGAAGGTCAGAGAACCCTCACGAGCTCTTCTTAGGTCGGCCCGGACGGCGGCCGGCTTTTGCAGGAGCGGCTGCCTTCTTAGAGCCCTTCTTCGGAAGGGAAGCTGCAGCTGCAGCTTTCTTGGCCGGAGAGGTCTTCTTCTTCGGCCCAGGCTTCCTTTTCTCCTTTTTGCGCGCGGCATTGAACCCGTCCACCATGGCAGCAGCGTTCGCCATGTTCTTCTTCGGCTCCCAGCTATTGGCCGAATCGTCGTAGCCCTTCCACTTCACTAGATACATATGCTCCTTGGACTCGTAGTCGATATCATAATCCAGAATTCTCTCGACCTCGTACTCCACGCCCGCCTCCTCGTCCTCCTCCTCTTCTGCCTCCTCCTCCGGCACCTTTTTGGTCCTGGAGCCTGGTTTCGGTCCTCGCTTGCCGCCGGTAGCCTTCGGTGTCTGCCAATGTGACACGTTAGCTGTTGTTAAGAGAGAGTCCCTAAGACCTTCTTTTACCTTAGCAGTGCCGGGAGCGGCGCGTGGTCGCTTAGCCGAGGCCAGCTTGATGGCGTCAGAAGCGGCGGCGGCAGTAGCGCGACCGTGACTGCGCCGTTTGACAGCAGGCTCGTCTGCAGGTGCACCAGCCTTGCGCTTGCGACCAGCAGTCGGGGCGCCGCTCTTGGGCGTCTTTTTGGGAGTCGCAGAGCGCGACGCGGTGGATGCAGGCCTGCCACGCTTCTTGACTGGAGCCGGGTCGGCGGGCGCCTCTACCACTGCGCCCGCGCTCGGTATGTCTTCGTCCTCGCTCTCTTCGTCCTCGTCGCCCTCTTGCTCCTCGCCCGCGCTGTTATTCTCCACAGCCGCTTCGCCGTTGTTTGGCGGGGAGTCGGGCAGGTCCGCGGCGCCCTCGCCTTCCTCGTCTCGCATGATCTCGGGAATAACTGGGCCGGCGTCTGAGAGTCCATCGTCGCTGCCGCCGTGGTCTTCGAACAGGTCCGTTCCAATATTAGGAATAGGGACGTCGTCGAAGTTGTCCCTAGTAATTCCATGCTTGGGTCAGCTATCCGCAAAGCCTGAGCGCAGCGATGCGCCTCCATGCGCCGCACTGCGTAGCTCCCTTGGAATGTAGTGCAGTCGGTCTTACAACTCTTGATTGTCAACAAAAGGCATCCCGTCTGATGGTCTGTCTATCTGCGTGTTGCGTAAACTCCTTGGAATTTCTTTCTTTGTGTAAAAAGGGAGAAGAGATTCAAAGGAATCGAGGCGTTCGGTGCAAAGGTGAGAGATTTCAAGACTTTGTCGTGAAGTTCGTAATTGGTGTAAGAAAGAAGGAGGGAAGTCGCGACCTGAAGTAACGCGTTTTAATACCAACGGCGTAAATACCGGGGGACGGAAAGAGCTCGGGCCACCCAGGTTCCCACAGTAGACGTACAGGTACACGCTGCAGTATGCCCTTTTTAGCGGCTGTTGGGAGTACAGGGGGTACGTACCGGGCATCTCTCAGTGCTCCCTACAGTAGTACCCTGCCAGTGCCTGCCAATATTCTCTGCTTTTCGCTGCGCATTCACGCTGGTAATACTTGCTTGAGTAGGCGAAAACGGTTTTTCAGACCACTGTTCTTTGCAAAATGTCCGGCAGTAGGGATGATCTCATCAAGCCATCTAAAAACCTTGACAGCGGGTTTCTGGCCCAAGCCCAAGATGCGCAACCTCACATGGGATGCCAAAGCCATCCCATCTTCTCGTCCAGTCTCAAAAGGTGAAAGAACAAGGACACCCAAAGCAAAGTAGAGCATCTATGCAATGGTCAGCTGCACAGAATGTTATTCTTCAGACCAAGTCTCCGTCTTGTCGTAGAAGTGCCAGTCGAATTAGGGTCCGCCATATAATGCCATCGTAATTGAGTTACCCTCCAGCTCCCGAGGTTCTGGGGCGTTCTGAACCTCAAGGTCACTCACGGGTAACCTCCTGAAGATGGCCTCTCTTATGTCACCTGTGACGCTTTCACTTGTCACGGTCCAACTGGTGGTCATTCTAATTATCGCTTCTGTGTATCACAGTGCAAGTTCTAGAGATGCATTCACAACGCTGATCCCATGCCTTCCATAAAACCATTGCTTTCCCAAAACAACATGCCGCCTACAGCCCAAAGAGGACAAATAATAATGACCATCATGCGTCGCTTCATGGCTTCATGACCTTCTTAGTCCAGCTCTTCCACCCTCTCATCATCTTGGATGTCCTGAAAACGACCCTCTCGAAAGGCCTGTTCGATGGGGTTCTGTACGTCGATGATGCCGGTCTTCTTGAGCCTATGAGAGACAGTTAGCACACCTACAGAGCAACATGAAAAAGAAGGAAGGGAAGGAAAAGAAAGGCAAAAAACAGAAAATAAAGGGGCCATGTCATAATGTCCGGCAAAGCCTACCTCTCAAATAGGACGAATAGTCTCTCCGCCTCCCTCTCTTTCTCCTCATCCGTCATCTCCGGGACCTGAGGGACCGTCTCTCGATCCAGGAACTGGCCGGTGATAGGGTTAATCGGCCTGTTACCGGTCCCGTTCCCTGTCTCCTCGCCGCCCGACGCGTTCTGTGGCACGGGAATGTTGTTCTGGAACAGGAAACCCGACGCGAAACCGTACCCGACATTATCGACAAATTTGTGCGCATCCTTGTCTGACATCTCGAAGAGGAGGTGCGAGATAGTGTCGCGCAGCTGTGGGGTGAGCGCGTTGGTCGAGTTGCGCAGAACCCTGGCCGGGAGCGTCTCGCCGCGGCCCAGGACCTTCTGCCTGTCCTCGGGCGCGGGGAGGAGCTTGCTGCGGAGGAAAGCCTTGACGGGCTCCGGGGCGGACTGGTAGAGAAGTCGGAAGACGGAGAAGACAGGTGTGACGGTCTGCTCGAGCTCGTTATCGCGATACTTGGCCAGAGCGAGGTCGACAAGGTGGACGAGGCGGTCCACCACGGAGGTCCGCGCGTCGCCTTCTGGGTAGAGGGCTGCCTGCGCCTCTGCACTTTCGAGCTTGAGGTTGATGAGGGCGTTCACCAGGGCACTGAAGGGGCCGTCGAGAGGTTGTGAGGGTGTCACATCGCGCTCTGTGATGAGTGTCACGATGTGAGGCACTGCTGGTGTGAACAAGTCGACCCTTGCTTGACAGTAGTGCGCCACGTTGAACAGCAGCCTTGATATCTCGGCCAGCGCCATATCCTGCATTGGATCCGCCTTCTCCTTTCCGGCACGCTTGGCGACCTCCACGTGTTTTGCCAGTCTTGCGATGATGATCTCTGCCAGCCCGTGTTCGTCGATGAGTTTTACCAGCTCGACGTTCGTGCCGTAGGTCGTGAGAAAGATGACTCTCGATACTAAAAACTCGTCGTCCCACGTGTCCCGCTTCAGCAGGGCGCACGCCTTGGCCACGTAGTCTAGATCGACAAACATCTGCCGCGCCTCGGATTTGATGAGCATGGTGTTGGCGAGGCATCTTAGGGCAGCGTGTGATGTCGATACTGTCTCGTCGTCGAAAGCGTGCCTGGTGAGCGTTCTTATGCCCTGTCCCGAGTTTCAGCCTCACCTGCACCATGAACGCATTCCCCAGCAACTGACCTCCTTGGTGAATATGGGATCTGCATCTCGAGGGTCTCTCCCGTAGACCTTGAGTTCATCTAGCGCGGCATCGCGTTCTGCAGGGAAGTTAGTTAGGGTGGCCGACCTCGAAGGATGTTGTGGATGTCGAAGGCTGCCGACCTTCCGTAGTCAGGTCGTGCTTTTCAATATCAATTGTGAGTTTCTCCAGCAACCTGGTGACCGTCTGAAGCTTGGCTATAGGATGGGGTCAGCTGAAGGGATCCCCGTGTGTGCTCGTGAGCGGACGTCCTGAAACTTGCCTGCGCCTGTAAGGTTCCCAGTCCAGGGCTGGCCGCCGGACGCCATGGTGTACGGGGGCTCGCGAGCCCTGCGAAACGTTCCAGAAGAAGCCTTCTTCTTGAGTGGTTTCGCAACAAGGCGCAGGTTGGCCGCGAATCCGAATTGAGTGTGGTCTCTCGCCCCAGTATGCCACGGCTGGACTTTGGAGCTTGCCCCTCCCAGAGGTATAAGTGTCCTGTTCGAGATGACCGCTTTTTATGAGTTGGCCTGGACCAGGAGGATGCGGATATCAACCAGCTGTCAGGTGCACAAGGTTCAAATTGCAGGGGACAACACATGTAAGATATCTGAGATATCGCTAGCGGGACCAGTCATGCGTCGTGTCGTAATTTTTTCTTTCAAGGTCCGCCTTTACCCTGTTAAGCCGGAGCGAGGAAGGGGCGGAGTGGCAAGACGGGGAGAGGGAGAAGCAGAAATGCAGAGGGAAATGACGAGATCGGTTGGCTCGGTGATAAGGTAAAACAAAACGCCAATTTCAGGTTCTGTGATCGTCACATGCACGAGCTGAGATCACAGCCAGGACTTTCACACTCGCAACATGCAATGCGGGAACAAGGCAAGACAAAGGTATGGGATTGGATGGGCTAAGCTACTAGCATGCCCGCAGTACAGCGGCACCTCACATTTAGCAGGCAGGGCAGGATAAGGACTTCCAGGTCGACCGATTAGCCATGGTCATCTGCAAATCTTGGCAAGGGCCCCACGGGCTAGTATTCTGATGCTTGTCTGCATGTAGTGACGCACTCACAGTCCAAGAGATTCAGTCGGGTGCTGTAACAACTTCATTTTGTAAACAGAGGTGAAGAAAGACTTCATTTTATACATCATTGTAGGATACTCAAAGCTCAAGAATGTCTTATTTTCTCTCCTGTCACTTTCATCTCTGATCTTTCTTTCTTCTTTCTTCCCCCCCCCTTTTCCCTCGCTCTCGTTCTTATTGATGAATCGCCACGTGGGGAAAAATGGTTGAAGTATCTGTGGCTTGCGTTTCGAGCCCCTGTCAGGTTGACCTGCTGAAGGTTGAGCTGAGGTGCGGTCAGGGGTTCTGCTCCCCTCGGTAGCTCGAGTTAGTGGCTTCTCTTCTCTCTCTCTCTCTCTGTGTGTGTGTGTGGGTGTGTGTGTGTGTATGCGTGAGAGCCTGCAGGCCGGCCTCTGAACGGTACTGCAATGCAGCTGCGGCTTGGCTTTTGACGCATGCAACGGCGGCACGGAGGGGCCCCTGAAGAGTGGAGATATAACTTACCACGGTAGTACCCAGCGGTAGTATCCCCTCCGTCAAAGGCCGAAATCCCGTGTGCTCTGAACAAGCTTCTTACACTCTCAATTCTTCTTGTCTATCTACGACCCAGCATGAAGTTTGTGAGAAATTTTCAGAGGCTCTTCCCAGGCACAGCTGCTCCCTCTGATCCTAAACATCAATGCAACATCCAGATCCATGTAGAAACCATGATCCAGGTGGGAGAGAAAGGGCGGCACATCAACCGGACTTGTAACACAGCAGGCTTGATACACAATTATTCTCCTTTCTTATGCCCGAGATTGCAGGACACCAAGGATCGGTGCCTTGCATCTAATATTTTTGGCTGGTATATGATACAGATACAGTACAGTAAGCACAAAGGTCAATAAAGACTTGTGAATGTCTAAACCCCAGAAAGTGCACGCGCTCGATGCTCCATGAACTCCGTCTCCTCCATCGTAGATGAATGCCAGGACAGAATGTATGCCAAGGACTCTTGTCTAAACTAAACGCCGTAAAAGTGCATCGCCATGCTGAAAAGTGGGGATCTCTGAATGATTTAGCGGGATCTTGCTCAGTCCATATCTTGCTCTTGTTGTTTTTTCGACGCCCGCTCGTTGACATCTCTGAAGAGCTTCTTGCCCATCTCAAAGCTGCTGATCATGATTGCACACGCAGGAGCAACCTTCATCACACGTGGCATCCAGCCCCTGAACAGCCCAGGCACGCCCTCGGTCTTCACGATATGGCGAAGGAGGCCAAACATGGTTTGTTCCTCTGGCGCCATAGCCGCCTTGTCAACGTTTTTTGCTATGCCCTTCCCAGCACCTTGGTACACCTGTGTCCGGGTCTTGCCGACATCGAAGGGCATGGTGGCGATACAGGACATGGCGCCCGACAGCGAGCCCGCAACAAAGCTGTCCGTGAAGGTCTCTCGGTGGTTCTCCTGGCTCTGAGACCGTCGCCGCGCGCGAATATCGCCTTCGTATGTCCGGCCCCGGCCCCGTTCCCGGGTCTCTGTAAGCTTGGCTCGTATCGTCTCGTAGCCCCACCAGTACATGGCTGAGAACGGCACATCTCTCCACAGTGTCAAGCTGAGGCCGCGCCAGAGCGAGCGATAGCCCTGCGTCCTGACCGACTCTTGCATGCTCTGAAGCGTATCCTTGACGTGGCCGGCAGCCGTATCACCGTGTGAGGCTTGGAGTTTCGTCCGGAACAATTCGATCGGGCCGATGGATGTGGCTGCGACTACTCTGGCAAGGGCGCCTGCTACCAAGGGTGCGGAATCGTTGTCCATCCATGCGAGAGGGCTCTTTCTGTCGTACCGCAGCCATTCGTATCCGGTAAAGTAAATCATGTTGGCCGGAATAGCCATAAGAAGGGTCGGCGATAATCCTCTCCATAACGTAAACAGCCCCTCGTTCCTAGCAATCTTGCGCATTCCATCGAAAGTAGAGGTGAATGTTCTCTTTTGTGTCTCCTCCACAGCACACTCAATCCCTCGTACGGGGCGGTCGACGTGAGGGCCCACGACACAGACCTCAGCATTGTTGTTGGCGAAGAAAACCTCTCTGCAGCAGGCGGTCACGCCAAGATTGGCAGGGCGAAAGACATCGGGTGAATTCAAGGGAATTTTGTTGAATGCGGTGTTTTTCACGGGGCTCGGTTGGTGTACACTTTGCGACTGCCAACGGACTCGGACGACATCTAAAGGTGTCACTGTATGAGGTCAGCGTATTGCGGAAGCTCTGAGTAAGGAAGAAGAAATTAGCACGTACTGGTCAGTCCAGTCAGAAGGCTGCCTGTCGTAGCGGACAGCATCTTCTGAAAGGGTGTAATGTCAGGCACCGCATCGCCATCGCTCATGTCCCGCCCGGTTGATACCATGTGGCGCGGGCTCAGCCCGTCCTCATGATCGAATCGGTCATGGTTTTGCCCACGCGGGCTGTCTACGAGGGCGCTGGCCATGTCGGGCGTGCGCAAGTTTCGCACGTATGGCCCTGGCCGTGCAGCCCGAGTCGTGCGGTCCAGTCACGCTCTGGGAGCGTGAAGCTGGAGGTATAGAAGAGGCCGGTTCGGCCGTGGGACTTTAAAATTGTCGTTGTCGTTGCAATCGCTGATGGCGTTGGCCGGATAGGTATGCGGACAGTGGTTGTTCAGCAGATTTTGTGCTGGGGGTGGTTATGTCTTTCGGCTGGAAATTCGGGGATAGGTTTTCTGACGCCTACAAATTCGGCGCCGTTCTTTTTTTCTGGACGGGGATTATGCGTAGTGCAAGGGCGCGGCGCGGGCAGCTCTTCAGCGTGATCGCGGAAAGTACATGATGTCACCCCCACAGCGCCGCTTGTCATTGGCTAATCTGCTAAGCTGCTACTCCGGTCTCGCGGTATTGGGGGTCCAGACCTCGGCCGCCACTCTACAGGCTTACAGGAGGCGATAATGGGATCTTGATTGATTATCATGTATGTCTCGCTAGAATCCAGCGGTCTCCTTCTTTTGGCCCCCTGGATTAACAGAGACAGTCGTACAAAGCCATCTGGTGGAAGAGAAACTCCGCTCCTGAAGAGGGAAAACAGTTGGAGATGCTATGTACAGGGGTCAGCAAGCAAGCATATCGTCACCGATAAGATAAGCTGACGATGCTGGTGTCTCGTTCAGGGCGCTTGATGTGCCGTGACGGCCAAACCACTTACACACGGTGATCATACATTCTCCCCGTCTTTCACGACCAAAACCCTCCATTGTCCTAAATGAAATTATTCTTTGAGCATGCAAAACTCTCCTAGAATCTCCCATATCGATCCTGCAATCTATTTTGTTCTTGGTGTCCCACAGAAGCTTCAGTAATCGTTCAGTCAATGAATTTATAATCAACCCCCCTTCCCCCAACCCGTTCTCTCTCCGCCCTTCAGCCATGAACGCCTCTCCGGACGTCAACCCGGAGCTGGACTCGTTCCGTGAGCAATGGCGCGCTGAAGTCCGGGCAAAGACCACAGCGGGCTCTGCTTCTCAGCAGCAGCAGCAGCAGGACACCACTGTACCCATTCTCCCCGGCAGCTCCAAGGACACTGCCCCACGACCGCCGCGTTCAAGCCACCCAGGCTCCGGACAGCCAAAGATTTTCGACACAGATGAGGACTATGTGCAGAACAAAACATTCGACGAGCTCGAACCTCCTATACAATCAAAGAAGCAAGATGACAAGGAAAAGAGAGAGCTGGTCACGGCACTGGATCACTATGAGCGTGCGGTTGAGAAGGAGACGCAGGGCTCTCTGGGAGACAGTCTGACGCTGTACCGAAAAGCCTTCAGAGTGCGTCTTCCGCTGCCTATGAAGCCTGTTGCTGCCTATACCTAACATACGATTTGATCTAGATGGATCATAAAGTCGACCAGAAGTATAAGAACAAGCATTTCGCGTCAGCATGGGCCAAGCCAGCACAGCCGGCCAAGCCAACGACCACTGCTGCTCACGAGCCATCGACCTCGGGACGTCCAGAGAATAAGCCATCCCTGACAACCGAGGAGCTGATCAACAGCTTCTCCAAACTCAATATCGAGCCCGCGGCGCCCCCCAATAAAAGGCATGCCCCAACCTCCATGTCCCATCGCCTCGCTACCCGAAGAGATCCTCGTCCATATACTACGAGACGTAGCCATAGCAGATGTGGGCGATTACGTTCGGCTGTCTCGCGTGTGCAAGCGCTTCGCCTGGCTCGTCGGCACAGAGGACAGCGTCTGGCGGCAGATCTGCCTCGATTCCAAATTCGGCTTTACATGTATGCACTACGACTTCCAAGTGCACCCCAACTGGCGGCCGCTTCCAGAGTCCGCCCATCGAGAGCGTGCCATTCTCAGTGGTCTCTCTGGCGACAAATTTGACCCGAATGAACTAGTGCAGAGGCAAGAGGAAGAGGCATACGCAACGACAATCGCCTTGTTCAACACAACATACCAGTCTTCATGGCAAAGAATGTTCCGGCGCAGGCCGCGCATAAGGTTCAACGGATGCTATATAAGCACTGTGAACTACATCCGACCGGGCCAGCAAGTCAATTCGATCACTTGGAACAGCCCTGTGCACATAGTGACCTACTACCGCTACCTGCGCCTCTTTAGAGACGGGACGGCCATTTCGCTCTGCACGGTCGACGAACCCTCAGCAGTAGTGCACCACATGACAAAGGAGAACATGGCGCTGCACAAGGGCGGCGCGATGGGGCACCTCCCATCCAGCGTAATGCACCTCGCGCTGCCTGCGAGGTGGAAGCTGAGCTCCGCCGCTGACTACGAGGGGAAGTTGGGCGACGGAGAGAAGGAGGTCAGTCTCGCGGACTCCGAGGGTGACTTGTTCGTGGAATCTGACGGAGGTGGGAACTACCTGTATCGCATGGAGCTGAGCCTACGGTCGGCGGGCAAAGGGGCCCGGAACAACAAGCTCTTGTGGAGGGGCTTCTACAGCTTCAACAAGACGAGCGACATATGGGACGAGTTCACTCTCCGAAACGACAATAACAAGCCATGGTTTTTCAGTCGAGTCAGGACATACGGATTCGGGGAGATATGATGAAGAGCTGCCAGGCGGCGACGCAGGCGGTGGCGGTCTCTCAGTGGAGGAAAAAAAAAAAAAATAAAGCGTAGAGAGCGTGGCTCTGGAACATAGCCACAGTGACGCTCATCTCTGACGGGGCGTTATGGTCCTTGTTGACAAGTATATCTCGAAGCTTCATCACAGTGCAGGCGATCATAAGTGAATGCGTCGCCAGTGACCTTGCTGCCGCTGAAAATGCTGGTTAGAGGATGGAGACCTCTCGTGGGGACACCTGCATCGAGACGTCTACTTCTGGCCCGGGACGATCTTTTTCGTCAGCCAATCTGATATCTTGGTTCGGTAGACTCCGAGAACAGCGTCTAAAAAGCCCAGTCCAGACAGTTGGTCCGACTTTGGCTTCTCCCTTTGGCGATGAGCCCGTGCGGTATGGGTAGATGGACCGCTATAGGAGCAGTACCAAGACCGGGTGCTGTGGGCCGGTGGAGAGTGGACGTCGGTGCTGTGCACGCTATCTTGAGGCCGCGGGTTTCACCTTGTCGAGGCCCAGCCTAGGGACTAGTGAGCCACGGGATCATATTTCATCTTAATTCTTCTTGGTGCGGCAACAGAGGGTAATGTCCGTTGTTGCTGCGAGGGATGCGCGTGTGTGGGATACTAGCGGCGGGCAAGGCTCGTCTGATCTGGACTGGACAGGATGGCTTCGGAACAAGTCCTTTTCCTTCGTTGCCTTTACCCAGTGCCGAGGCTACTCTCGAGGTGGGGACTGTACTCCGATGTTTTAAGGTAGAAAGTGTGTCCGAAATCACTGCATGCATGCCATGCATGTCATATCCCGCAAGGGGCGTCGCTGTCGGTCGCGCTGTCTGTACCCAATATTGGCGTAAAGCATATTCCCCAATGACTGTGGGTACGCCCACGATGGTGGTGGTATCCGTGCCTAGACATTTTGCCAATAGTCGCCGATCCCAATTGGGTTGTGTGGTGTCCCAGAGTCTGGGCGAGGTGAGCACAGGGCTCAAACCTGCAGCCAGACCATCGAGCGACCTGTGTCTCTGTGTGACTAGCTCTCTCTCTCTCTCGCGCTCTCTCGCGCTCTCCAAGGAGTAGATGTATCACCACTATCAGCACCGCGACTGAGGTGAAGTCAGCTTCTAGATTGGCCCCCAAACAAATTGCTCAAGTACCGAGGCGCCAAACCTGCAGGCGGTCTGACTGATCAGCTGGGACAAAGGGTCGGGCCCCCGAGTCGCGTGGCACACGGAAGGGGGGAGAGCAACGGCAAATGCAGGTCCAGAGGCGAAACCTGTATGGCGAAATGCAGGTCGTCAGCAAGCTACTGACGCGACGCCTGGGATGGACTGGTACGTATGGCGGTCTAGGGCCTTTGAGAGAGTAGCACACGGCCGTGACGAGGATGAAGATTGGAGGCAACCCGGTTGACCGCGTTCGTTATTGGTGATGCAGGGGAGATTCTAGTTAGTTCGGTGCTTTTTGGTATAGGTCCCTTCTCCTTGGGACGGGATGTGACACGAGGGGCGTTCAGCCTCTTCTTATCTTGACGAGAGTCCTATTGACGGTATAGCAAGGTAGGGAGACACGAGGAGTATCTAGTGGTTCTCAGTTCATGTCTGGCGATGCACGGCCAGCGCATAGAGCGAGGTGGAGGCTAATTGGTTGCAGCTTCTCGCCTGACCATCATGGCGTTCCTCAAGCAGTGAATGTGAGAATGGTGGTTGGCCCTGCCATGAATGATGCGCTGGCAGGGCAGCGACCACCCAGAGCATAGTTGATCAGGGAAGGTGCTGCCTCCGTCATGCAAGGGTCGAGACACTCGAGAAGAGGAAAGGTTGGGTGTCATCCCGGCACACGCCATGTGGGACCAAGACGGTTGGGACGTGATCCTTGGCGATTTCCTCATGTATGTACTGATACTGTGATTTGATGTGATGTGTGACTGATCGTCGAACCTCGCAGAGGACTGTCGGTTTGCCGCTGAGCTCAGGAGGCGTTAGCTGACTGGCACACTGGCAAGACAGCGGATAGTCCATCATCCCTGTGGTGACGATGACGATGAAGTGGAAGGGCGTACGAGCGTGCGAGGCTAAGCTGGAACAGCGCGATCCAGTCGTTCATCTTAGGCCATGCTGCACCATCCCGGAGAGCAACCCAGCCCTTTTTACCTCTGCTACTGCTGTGTACATCTGTAAGTGATAAGTAGTATACACTGACTAGCAATTCTGTCCAACCTGGCGCGGAGATTTTCTCATGTCATCAATCCACCACAGCGGGACGGCGAGGTGGTCCCCTGGAGTCAGAGGAAGAGGGGTGGGCCATACTTGTGGTTCCTGGCGTGCCTGGCCAAACTGGTCTGGCTCGCCTGGGTAAAGTATCAACTGGAGACTGAGGCCTGGCGCCCGTGGACTGCAGCCGCTAGGACATGAAGGTGTCCATAGCTTCCTCCCGACCATGTAGGTCTAGGCCTAGCCGCGCATGCTGGGGACTGCCACAAGCAGGAGCTCCCAAGCACCACTGCCTACAGTTGAGGCTTATGCTGACGGCTGATGATGATTGGCGGTGGGGCCTGTGACCCAGCAGCATCGACAGTGATGTTGTGCAGTCTGCAGCCAGACAAGGCGGGATAGACATGGTTGGTGTTTTAAATTGAGAGAGCATGAATTGATCGATCCACCTTTTACCTCTTACACTCCATCACCATACCATTAGTATACAGCATATGCCGGACCTGGATCCGTAATTGTTCCTGTCAGAGACTGACAACCTCATCAAACACCATCTTCATCTTGACCAAGAAGGTTCAACTGCTAGCGAGTGAGGGTGGATTGGCGACGAATAGCAGCTCGGACACGGCCGAAGCACAGGGGAGAGGGAGGACTGGGAGAAGGGAAGTTGAAGAAGCTGGAGACTGTACTTAGTTGGGGACCCTAGTCTGCTTTCCCTCCCTCATATGGCTGGCTTATTCTGAGGGCTCCCCTCAGGGCCTTTAATTTCTTTTGGGGCACAAGGCAATAATACATTGCACGACCAGTCCAGCGACCAGCACGGGACAGGATCCTACGCCACCTGGAACGGCCTGCATTGTCCGACCTTGACCAAAGTGTCCTCCTCTCCTCCTTGACCCAGCTACCACGAGAACGAGGCCATTCACTCACCGCAGCCCGATTCTGGGTGACTTTCATCTGTTCTGGTGAGGTACATAGTATCCCCTTGTGCGTCATGTGTTTGTGCTGTACGGTACGGTAGAAGAGAGGGTCTCTCCCTTGTCCATTGTACCCTCTTCCCTTTCCCTCCCCGGGGCCACCTCCGGATTTAGCCCTCCAGAGGATGATCGAAGTCTAATCTGTACATTCGGCAACGGAGAAGTATTCCCGAGTAGGAGGTCTGGTAGTATCAAGATTGGTAGTAGTCTCGACGATTGACGGATTGGTGACAGGGCACGTCCAATTAATTTCACCTGCGACCTATCAATTGCTACCTGTACAATCTTGCACCCGCGCAGGAGGTGCAGCAGGTCCCATCTGCAATCGCTTTCTCCTTTCCCCTTCCAGAACTCTCTACCCCTGAGAGCTGCTTCCCCTCTACCACACACAGACAGTACCACTCTTTTTTTCTTCCCCTCTGCTTCTCTTTTGGTCCCTCCCAGGTCTATCACCACTCGGTTCGTTTTCTCAACCTCTCACTCGTTATCGTTCTCCCAGTCGATCTTTTTTCCCTTGTTTTCTTGCCCTTTCTATCTCTCGATACCCTTTTTTTTTTTTTTTCTTTCATCATTTTTTACTTCGACCCCCTCCCCCTCTCCAACCGTCAGGGGCAATTTCTGCCAAATTGGTACACCTCTTTGGCCATTCCAATACAGTTCGATAACACCACCCCCTTAAGGCAAACCACTTCAGCCTCCCCCATATCACGAATCAACTTGCGACATTGCGCCGCTACTCGGCCACCACTGAGGATTCCGACCGAGTTATCTACCCTACCGCCGATCCGACGAAATTACCTCCTGGTTCCCAATTCTCATTACCCGCCTACTCAGGTGGCCAGACTGGCGACTCCTCGTCATCTTCGACTCTGCGAAAGATCACACACAACCCTTTTTTTTTTTCTTCCCACGGACCGACCCAGACGCGCCAACCGCGTTCTGCCGCGCCCAGTGGATTTCCGCCTTGAGCCTCGAATGTCTCAAGTACCCTGAGCAGCCTAAACCGAGATCGATCCCTTGACACAGGAGGATGGGCATCTTTTCGCGGTCCAAAAAGGACGGCAAGTCCAAGAAGAAGGGCGGCAACCATGACCTCGACCAGCAACCTGCCAAACCACAATGGACAGATGCCTGGGCTCGATCTTCGGTCGAGCCCGAGGAGGTACACGAGCTTGTTAAGCGGTGCACCGAGGAGATCAAGACCAGAGGTACGTCGTGGATCAATCTTGTGTCTGCATCTTTCGTGCCCCGCGTCTGCAGGTTCCCTTTGTCTTAGGCCTTCTTCGTCCTAGGCGTCTGCCCTACTAGGCTATACGATCTCACACTCTTATTTTCTTCCTTTTCTTGTCGCGTCTTACACGGAAGGACTAGTTTGGCTGATTGATGCTAATTGATATATCGCTTGATGCGCAGCTCTCGACCACCCCTTCCTGCTCCTGCCTTTCCGGCCGACTTCAGACCCCAGCGCTGTTCGCACCTTCATACGCCATTTCTTCGATAACCATGCGATTCGTGGCGAGGCATTGGTGCAGGAGCTTCGGATGACCGAGCCGATGGTACGTTTCCACAGACAGGTGCGCGCACGTCTGCATGCTAAATTGGAGAATAACAGGTCATCACGGGTGTCATAAAATGGTGCTGGAGCCGATTGCAGGGCGGTGTGGTAGGCTGGGACGCCTACGAGCTATTCAAAGTGGGAGAGCAAGGTGTGCAGGGTGCCCTATCCTGCGGCCACTGGAGCAATGGACATCATGGAAGGCTGACAGGTACTCTCTACAGACTCGAACATGGCCCGCGACTCCTTCAAGACCTTCATCCCGCTTAGTGTCGAGAATGGCGCACGCTCGAGTATCATCTTCAACTTTTTCGACCTCTTATCGGCCATTGCAGCACACGGCAGAGCGAACGGCTTTGGCGGTCGCAAGCTGTCTCGCATGGCAGCTTGGTGGGCGTTCGAGCACAAGGACACAAGCAATGGTTTTGATGGCGGGTACAAGGAGTGGTTGAGGTGAGCCGGATCGCGCCTGTTCCACAGCAATCAGGACAAGACTGACAATGCACACAGATCTGCCGACGCCACGAGTCACCTCTTCTTCGCGTATCTTCGGACGCTCGGTCCTGCGCAGCAGGGTCCTGGTACCATCTCCATGCTGCCGAGGTCCCTGCAGTCGCTGCTGCAGGATACCGAATATCCACCAAAGCGACCAATCCTGATGCAGGCATCCACCTACAAAGTGGTCATGATTGTTGAGTCCGTCTCGCCGACACCCTTTGCTCTTCTCCGCCGGGGAAACCACTTCCAGTACCGAGAGGACTCACTGCAGCGATTCTCCGAATACGAAGATCCCGTGGCAGCTTTGACGGAGGAGTGCCATCGGGTGTTGAGAGCTATCGCTGCTGCCAACCAGACCCAGGCCGTTTCCAGCGCGAAACATTCCACAAGCCTGCGAGATGCTTCCTGGTCACGATTTGAGGACATCGGCTTCCAGAGCACGATGGATGATGATGACGATGACGGTATGCTATCAGCACCGGCACCGCAGCCCATTACAGGATTGAGGACGACCCCGGCTTCCGGCGCTAATAGAGGCGGAAGACCTACCACGCCGTCCTGGGCTGACTTCCTGTCATCTGGATTCGTTGACGACCGTGCCACCAGTCCTACGAGTCTTTTGCCCCCAGACAAAGTGCTTCCTCCCATCGATACGACTGTACGACAGCAGTCTGCCCAGTCACACAGGCCACGTCTAGAGTCGGGGTCCGTAGTCGAGCAAGGTGAACTTGCGAGCATCAACAGAGTCGACCTCGATGAAGCCTTTTGGTGGGTGTGGATGAACAGTCTGGCACCGGAAGAGACACCCGAGAGAAAGTCAGCCTTCGGTCGTTGTGCAGTCATCGAGACGATTATCAGGAATGGAAGGTGGCTTGTCTTTGAGGAGGTTGTCAAGGGTGCGGCAACTGAGCCTGCAGAGGGCGCGTATGTCGCGCAGAAGAAGAGCTTCTTCAGCTGGAGACGGAAGGACAAGGACAGCCTGTCGCGACGTAAATCAGCTGCCGGGAAGAACGCCATGGAAAACGGCCACCTGAAGAGCAGCGCAACTGTCGGCGCTATCAGCAAGACCAGCCTCGGTCCCGACCAGCAGGCCAAGATCCAGGCCGCAGCGCAGCAGCTCCAGCTGAAGCAAGAGAGGGAGAGACGGCAGGCTCAGGGCATGCCGATGCGTCGAGGTCGGACTGATGCCGAGCTTGTGGCGGAGAAGACGCAGAGTGTGATGACGCTGCAGCCGATGATTATGAAGGAAGCCTCGCCAGCGATGAAGTGGGCGAACAAATATGATAAGGACACTATTCGTGAAGCCTATCTGGCAAATTCGATGGCGGGGCGTGGTCTTGGACAGTCAACCATGCAATCTAACGGGCTTCTGGGAAGCAGCGTGGCTGAAGAATCGTCGCCCTCACCTCTGCCTCAGTCGCCTTCAATGCGGACGCCCCGCGAAGAGCAACGCGAGGAGCCACTGAGCTCTCCTCCGGCAGGTACGGAGACAGGCCGCGACTCTCCACTGCCTGCATTGCCTGCCCAAGAAGAGGCGCAGCCTACCAGTCTTGATATGGTACGCGACAACATGATGTCGCCGGAGCCTGCTGAGGACGGCAGCCCGAAGCAGCACAAGAAGCTCCACAAGGACGAGAAGAAGGGCGCAGGCGGGTTCCGAAGGCTGTTTGGCAGGCAAAGGCGGGCTTCGAAGGTGCCAGAGAACACACCCGCCGAAATAGCTGCCGCTCTCGCCGAGCCGGAACGCGGTGCATCAACACCAGCACCGGACTCGCCAGTCAGGGCCGACACGCCCCAGCAAGAGACACCCGGACAGCGGACACCCCGGCGACAGCAACCTGTCGAGACTGGCCCTATCAGCCCGGCGTCCCCTCAGCAGCAAGAGGAAGCAGAGCACGCCGAGCCGGCGTACGAGCCCTCTGCTGCGTCACTCGACGACTCTCGCGCCAGCACTCCCGATGCCCAGGAGGCGACCAATGAGTTCTCTCGATTTGACCAGGGCCCCCTTGAGGATCAGCCTGCTTTCGTTCCGGACAGTGACGAGGAAGATGATGCCACGCCTCCGCCTATCCAGCGACGCAGGTCTCCGAACCCTCCGGAGACAGAGGTCGAGCAGCAAGCTGCGCCTCAACCCGCGGCCGAGCCCGAGCCTGTCCGTCAGCCCAAGACGAAGCCCAGGCCGAGACCCGTCAACATCTCTAACGAGCCCCAGACAGCGCCTGCCATTGAGCGCTGGGCGCAGATCCGCAAAAATGCAGCCGAGCGTGCTGCCGCAGCCCAGCAGTCTTCCACCCAGAGACAGAAGGAGCCGCAGGGCCGGCCGTCGGCCGCTACCCCACCATCAGACACTCCGGGAACCAGTGGCGAGGAGAGTAAGTAATCATCATTTGGGTGGACACTTTGGATTGCACCGATACTGACACAGCGACAGGCATTGAATCTCGCGTCGCACGCATCAAGGCCCGTGTCGCCGAGCTTACCAACAATATGGATGGTTCCCAGGCGCCAGGTTCTCGCCCTCCCGTTCCTCGCTAGGGATCGAGGACAGAAACCTGCGTGACCGTGATCGCAAGCGACCGAGAACACCACACTACGCGGACTTTGTTCGCATACAGACGTCTCAACCGGAGCGCATGGGCATCTGTGCCGTTTGCTTCGGGCTGAACGGACATTCTTACGCAATTTCCCTTGTCATTTCCTCTTTTTCCAAAATCCAAAATGATACCACTAGAGAGCTTCACGTTTATTTTCCCTTCTTTCTTGCGGGTGTCCGACCTCTTGCAGGACGACACTTGAATAATACCCCTTACCAAATGTCGCGAGGCCTTGGGCACTTATCTTCTTCTTGAGCCGGAATGACACGGCAGATCAGCTCTCTACAGATACTCCCAAGTCTGCACACTATGCTATCCTTGAAATGGGCGCCGTGCGATGCGGAGCGGTCAGGCCAGGTCAGCATGCGTGGGAAAGCTGCATAGTGCCTCGTTGTTCTTCTCCTGTCCTCTGCCATTTCGCGGAATGTTTGGTGGAAACGTATCCGGCAGACTTGAAGAGACTCCTCTTTCCTTTCCTTCATTTGTTTCCGTTTTCCCACTTGCTCGATCGATCTCGAGAGGTCAGTTGTACGTACAGTCTTGGCATCTTTCCCTTTTGATCAGATCAGGAAACAGGTCCTCTGAGAGAGATCTGTGTAGTTAGTGAGCTTGGAAATATTGAAACAAAATACTCTGGTGATTTCTCTATGCTCATGTTTATGCGGAAGCGTGCAGCATAGGGTTTTTTTTTTTCTTTCCTTCTCTAGACAAGGACGTCTGTATCGCGTGATAAGATTTGTCTGAGAAGAGCAAGCTGTAGCACTGATGGTGTTATTCAACCGCTAAATGTTCTAAGAGAAGAAACCGATTCACCTCGAATTGAATCGTGACATCGGACCAGGATCACTTGGGAGCAGAGATTCACAAAAGGAGAAAACTCGAGGGTAATCTATGGTAAGTACTTGAATGGTCTGGTTTCATCTGTGAATTTGTTCCAGGGTATCCGCAAGTGGTTTTATGAAGAAGGCAAGAAACAGACAACCATCGCTATGCTGACTACTTGATTGTGGATTGACTACAACCAACCCACACATATTGATTCACACGACTACACACCCGCAAACGTCCTCGGCACAATGTCACCACCACAGACAGCAGTCTTCTCGCTCTCTGACAGGCTGGCAGCCCACTGCCGCAGCTCGTCCACGGTGATATTGGCCCTCGCGAGCTTCCATTCGACGCTCCCGCGCTGGTACACCTCCACCACGCCCCCGCCGACGGCGCCAACTTCCATCATACTCGCGTTCATCACCGGGGCCCGGCTGTCGTTGTTGCTGTTGTTGCTCTTCTGCAGGATGGTGAAGCGAAGAGCGACTTCTGTGACAGTAACGACAATGGAGATGACGATGAGGATAATGATGATCCAGGTGATGACGGACATCTTGGCGTCGGCGACAGTGTCAGACAGGATCTCGGCAAGGTCGAGGAAGACGCGGCAGCGCTCGTTGAGGACCTTGATGCGCGGGTCGATCTCGAGGTAGTCGCGGATGGCCGTGTAGAGAGGGTGAAGAGTGGGCTCGGATTCCCAGAAGAAGTTGGGGACGGGCAGGATGTTTGATGCTGTGCAGGGCGTCAGTCAGGTTTTGAGCTGCATGTGCTTATACCTCCCGCGTGGCAGAAGTGAGCCGACAAAAGTTAAAGATAGCTTACAAAGGTTGATGTCTACCCTGCTCTTGAAGAGTCGGCCTAGGATCTTTACTATTTCATCCCGGCCCATGTTGAGGTCTCCCGTCGTGGCCATGGTCTTGGGAACCGGCAGAGCCTCCTGCATCGTATCGGACATCCTCTCCTCGAAGGAGCACAACTTCGTGCTTTGTGCGACGGCGTGGCTGATACCGAGCTTCACCATATGGTCGGACCGTGGCAGCAGGGTGATCATGTCGTTGAAGATGCGCGGGTGCTTGATGTCGGCGCTGTATTCGAAGTGAAACTCCTCGGTCTCGTAGTCGTTGGGCTCAAAGGGGCGGACGACGAGGGACCCTCCCCGCTCGCTCTCGGCGAAGGTCAAGTCACCTAGGATGTCCTTCTCTTGCCGCTCGGTGAAGTTCCAGAAGACGACCACACCGTACGAGAAGACGAACATCTCGGCGAAGTTCTTGGCGTCGGGGGCAAGGCGGTTGATGGGGCTGAGGGCTGGGTGGTCATCTGCATGGCTGTCCATGGTCCGACCGCGGTCCTCCGAGCTGCTGCTGCTGGGGATGGGGTGCAGGGTAGAGGGGCTGTCGGGGGCGAGCGGACTACCGGTGTAGTCCTCCATGTAGCCGTAGTGATGATCCCTCCTCTCGCTTCTCTCGATCTCCAGGTCCAGCACTGTTTTGCCTGTTCCAGGCGTCTTGAGTATGGGCCTGCTCCGCACCCGGTATCCGTCGATGCCAGACATGAGTGGGAGGTGGTAGACCACGTACAGACAGTCGTCGTACAGTTTCGTTTTGGCCTCGTGCTTCGTCCGCAGGAACTCCGCGGTGGCCTTCATCTTGAAGGACTCGGCCGTACAATAGGCCGTCAGCCTCGAGACCTTCTCTGCGCGCTGCCGTTTCGGTAGCCGTTCTGCATAGCTCTTGCCGCGGATGCCGCCACGTTTCTTCAGCACGTCTAGCTCCACGTCCCTCAGCGGCCTGTCCTCCTCCTGCTCCATGACCCTCCTCCTCGCCCTCTCGTCCTCTCCTTCCAGCAGGGCGGTGTCCTCCTCGACATCGTCGTCATCGTCCGGGGCGTCAGGGATAAGCACCAGCTTCTCGCTGACCTTGGTCGTGCGCTGGGGCAGATTCTGCGGCACGATCCGCCTGCCCGCTACGTCTACCACACCAGACATACTGCCACCTGCGCTGGGGTTCGTTCTTCTCGCTGCGGCTCGTGCTGCGGCTCGTGTTGCGGCGATCGACCCGGGCTGCGGCTGGCGCGGGGGTTGCCTCACCTGTTGCTGTTGCTGGAGAAGCTGTTGCTGCTGCTGCTGCTGCTGCTGCTGTTGCTGGAGAAGCTGCTGTGCAGGTGGTACGCGAGGCTGGCCAGACGGGATCTCGGTGGCGTTGCGCAGGACCCTGTCGACAGAGACCTGGTGCATAGGCGAGAAGGTTCGCGGGGGGGAGGGCGGCACCTGTATCTTGACGCTGGGCCATGGCGGGTCGTTTATTTGAGGAGGACATTTCGTTGAAAGGGGGGCCGTTTTACGGGGCGGCAGAGAGTACGGCCAGACGTAATAGTGGATATTGAGTCAGGGGGTGGGCTGCTTTGTTAATGTCGACGGGTCATCCGAGATTCGAAAGGACTAGGAGCCGTAGCAGCAGTGCTAATCCCGTTGGTGGTGGGAAGGGTGTACTCCGTGCGTGCTGGACGAGCTCTTGTCACCGTTGGTGTGCTACTTTTGCTCCAGCGCTTGGGAGCGAGGGTGTCTCGCGTGATGATCGTCAACGTCGTCGCCGCCGTCGTCGCCGCCGTCGGTTCTCGCAGGGTTGAAACTGGACTGGGCTTGTCAAGAGAGAGCCTCAGAGTCCTAGGCGGCAGGTGCCTCAAGGTCGACGGGAGGGCATGATGAGCAGCTCGATCAATTGGGCCAGGAAGCTCTCGAGATCGTGAGTATCGTTTCTGCAGGTCGTGCTGATGCCGCAGGTGCCATGTCATCCAATCCATCCTAATAGCACCAAAAAAAGAAGGCCGCGGCCCCCCTGTGGGGCTCTTTCCTTCTCTTGCAGGGCTGAGCACAGACGTCATGTCCCCGCCCTGCTAAAGGGTCGAATACCCTAACCCTGTCTCTCTTTCTCATAGCTCAACCTGCATATCAAAAGTGGTTTGTGGCGCATGGCATCTGAGGATATGGCGGAGACTGTAGAGAGTGAATGAAATTGTCTGGAACAAAGACTTATACCGATAATACACCTCTCTGCTCGTCCCTCTGACTAGGCGTCTTGATGTAGTATCAGGCACGCATATCAACGGCCGCAAGGTGAGACACATCAGGGGAACGAACACACACACCACAGTCGAGGAAATCGGGCCCTTAGGCTCATCAAATAATCATTGCTTCATCATTATTCTTGTCAAGGGTATACAGAATCAGTGACAAATCATAGGTGCAACGTGCCCCATCCAGCAAGACTGGAGCTTAAGCCCGACTTGACGAGGCGTAAATCCACCACTGTGCTTGCAACGCCGTTACGCCGCCTAAAAATCATGGTCCTCCCGAAAAAGAAAGGACATGGCGGATTGCGATCAATTATCCGTAGGTCATATGCGTCTGGGCTTGGCCTCCCTCTTGAGGATGTTGGTTATTCCAGCCCTGTGGTGGTCCTTGAGGCTGCTGATGCTGCAATGGCACCCCACCGCCACCTCCTCCTCCTCCCTTCATAGACTGAACATCTGGGCGGGCATCAAGTGGCTGCGCAAAGTTACAAATGTTGCAGACGATGTCCACATAGCCGTGGAAGGAGAGTGGTATCACGGGCTGTTCTCCTCGTCAGCATGTGTTTCCTACAATAGCAATTTCCCCCTTATCCCTGCTTACCACAAAGCAAAAGGTGAACCACGGATGACTCTTGATGATATGGCCGCTGTAGTTTCCGCAGTTGTGACACTGACAGACAACGCCCTCGTATCCTTCGACCTGCTTCCTGAAGGTATGCTCGCCACAGGTGAACACGATACACATGATGAGAAAATCGTCCCTCAGGGAAGAAGGTTTGTGCTTGGATTATCTCGTCCACAAGGGAAAAAAAACGAAAAGATATTGTCAGTCGAACTCGAGATGATTGGGTGTGTGTGAGGTGATATGTATTACGCGACAAAATGCGGAAGAGCTGTTTCACGACAGAGAGGGAAGATGAGTGGAGGCAGCAATCGGGCCAGGTTATATACCACTGCAGGATATCACGTTTTCCATCAAGTAAATCGCCATTGATGTCACGCTCCCCAGCATGCCGCGGCGAGCTATTGAGGCTGTGCTAGGCCTGCGGACCACTGGAGCTCTAGCGCCAAGTCCACCTCTTTGCACGCCCAGAGCTGCCAAGGACACTACTCTGGCATGTCCGGTACGTAACTGAACCCCCAATGGTTCCCCCCTGTCAGCAGGGTGACACCCCTGAAGGTTTATGGGGGCAGCCCTGTCAATCGCGGTTCCACCCCTCGAACTTTTTTTGAGAGCTTGCTTCCCTTTCAGCCTTGCGACCCAACACGCAGTCTCGAGAGCTCATCAACACACACACACACACACATACAGAGCTGCCCGACGCCTTCAAGTGCGATTCCAATACGCACAAAATACATAAAGAGAACGTACATTAGCCGGCGGAGGACCCGGGCCGGACCAACGTATCCATACCGTGATGATATAACGACAAGAGGAGACGAGAGACGCCCTCCGCCACGATGTTGTACGATCTCAACATCGTCTGGACGCCCCAGACCACACAGGCCGACCTTGAGCGCACTCTCAGGTTCAGCCACTCTCTAGGCTACAACGTCGTCGCCCTGAACAACATCCTCGAGCCGCCCATCCCAGCACAGGTCACCAACCCCATACCACAAATAGGCCCAGCCCACCCCGCCTTCCCACAACCACCACCACCACCACCACCAACCGCCGCCTCCACCACCACCAACAACAACGCCTCTTCTACTCCTGCTCCTCCTCCTCACACTCCCTTCTCGACAAAACCCCTGCCCACCGTCCTCCGCCGCGCCACCATCCTCGTCTCCGACCCAGCAGCCAACCACCGCCTTCCCCTCCTAGTCCAAACCTACCCCCTCCTCGCCGCCCGCCCCTTGACCGAGCGTGCCTTTGTCGCCCTTACAACCGGCACCTCCTTTTCAGAGGTAGGCCTCATCTCCCTCGACCTGTCCGTCTCCCAGCCCTTCCGCTTCCGCCCCAAGCCATGCATGGCCGCCGTCAACCGCGGCGTGCTGTTCGAGGTGTGCTACGGCCAGCTGCTGCTAGCCGGCGACTCCTCGCCACCGCAGGCACGGGCCCGCGCCTCCTTCATCGCAAATTTCCTGGAGCTCGTGCGCGCCACCAAGGGCCGCGGGATCGTGGTGAGCAGCGAGTGCAGGGCCGGAGGGCCGGCCGGGGGAGGTGGGTTGCGGGCGCCGGCGGATGTGGTGAACCTTCTCGCGTGCTGGGGACTGGGGCCGGAGAGGGGGGCTGGAGGGGCTGGGGGTCAACCCGCGGGCGGTCGTGATGAATGAGGGGCTGAAGAGGAGGAGTTTCAGGGGGGTGGTGGATATTGTGAGCGCGGAGGGGAGAGTGCCGGGGGCAAGACGAGCCGAGAAGGGCGACGGTGACGGCGGTGGGGGGGGACGGGGGGCCGAACAAGAAGACTGCCAACAAGAAGAAGAAGGGTGGTAGTGGACAACCTGGGCAGCAGCAGAGCACACAGCAGCAGGGAAAGAGGAAACATGACGGCGGGAGTGATCCCGGAGGCGGAGACCAGAGTCTTCCCGTCATGAGCAAGAGGCAGGCCAAGAAGATGAAGCTGGCTGGCAAGAACCCGGTGACGGCCGCAGAGACCTCGAGGTGAGGCGTCTATCCACGCATTGTGTATCAGAGGCATCAATTCGGGCACGATTTATATTAAAAAACAAATCAATCAATCAATGATACCCCTAGACATCATAGTCAAGAGCTTACAACAAGGCTGGCGACGAACTGCACAAGCACCATGAGATATGATACATTTATTGAGGGTTCAAGCAGAGAGATCTGGATATTAAATCTTTATATCACCAACATTTCAACATACACCAAAGAGCCCCCCGGGCCGGTGTGTCTCTCCTCTCTTCTCCCGAGAACAAAATAAGATCCATGGCGTCCCTGAGCCAAGGGGTGTGTTTTAAAAACCAATTAAATCATCATCCAGTGAGGCAGGGTTCTCATATACAAGTCCCCCCCACCACCCTCTGCTCTCCCCCCCCCCCCCCCCCCGGGTTTCCTCCAATTCTAGGTGTCCATCTCTCTCCTCCCCTTCCTGCCTCCATCCCTCTAGGCGAGAACCATCGTTGCGGTCGCCAGATTGCCGAGGCTCAACGCGCTCACCAGGGTCAGCCCGCTCGTGTCCACACTCGTCACAGTGGCGCCCGCAGCATCGGCGGCGCTGGTCGTGGCGGCGGCGGGGGCGGCGGCTGCAGCGGTGGTGGTGGTGGCGACGGTCGAGGAGGAGGAAGCAGCGGTGGTAGAGTCGACGGCAGGGTTGTTGGCGGCAGCTGGCGTGGTGGTGGTCGTACCGACGGCGCCTAGGCTGACGGAGGACGAGAGCGCGCTGGCGGATGCCACTGCTGCTGGAGGAAGGGAAAGATGGATTAGCATGACTGATGATACGGACAATCTTGTCGTGACGTGTCTCTTCTCTCCTTTGATTTGGGGGATAAAAAACGTACTGGTAGTCGCTGCAGCCGCTGTGGTCGTTGCAGCCGCCGTCGAGGTGGTGGTCTGCAGCTCAGACGGGACGGGAACAGTCGAGACACCAGCTCCGGCAGCAGCAGCGGGAGCACTGCTGGCGGCACCGGTGGCGGCGCAGGGCAGTGTGACCATTACGGTCTGGGTGACGGTCGAGGCGAGCGCGGTGATTGTCGTGGTGCCTGGGGCGCCACTTGCGAAAACGGTCGTTGTGAGGAAGGACAGGACACCACTATGTGCGCGCATGTGTGTCAGCAGGAAATTAATCAAGAGGACCACAGAGTTTGTCCATCAAGGGCTCTATTGTAGAGAACTCACCCTGAAACAGCGGCAGTCTGGTTGTTGGGTGCTGCCGCCGCCGCCGCTGCTGCGGTCACCGTCGCGGTCACCGTCTGGGTCTGGGCCTGGTTCTGCTTCTGGGCCTCGAGCTGATCCTCTGCCTCTTTCAGGGCCGCCACGAGGCCGGCAACCACATCGGCCGCGCCGTCATCACCATTGCCGTCGTGGTGGTGCCTGGCAACAAGTTCTTGTCCTCGAGCCAGTATATCATTTCCGCCTTGGGTACCCCGGACCGCATATCTGAACGAGGATGCCTACAAGTCCTGTTGTCAGCGTGACTGACGCCTTACTTTCGTGTATATATCCGGGTCCGCATGTTAAGGTTCAACGCACCTGTGCCACCGACACGGACCCAATTACGAGTAGAAGATACCGGAAAAGAAACTTCATCTTGGCGTCGTCCTGGTACAGCCCTGATCCGCTCTTCTACTCTCCAACCAACAACAGAACAAAACAAGGAAATAAAGATCAAAGGAATGACACAACAGAACCAGCCGTCGGGAGAATCAAAGAAGAAATCGTCGTCGCGGACGTCGTCGTCGTCGATCAGGTCTCGGACCGTCTCGGTAGGAAGAAGAGAAGGGAAGAAAGAAAGTTGTCTGTAAGTTTAGTTTGGAACGAAAGGGAAGGGTGGTGGGAAAAGCCAAGCCCACGACAGGTTGGGATTAGGACGAGCCTCTTGGTGAAGGAAGATCGACCGGAGGGACAGGATAGCCATGTCGGAGATGGGACGGGGCCAAGGGGGGTTTTTTACCAGAAGCCAGGACGCATGGACGAGAAGGAAGGAGATCATGGAAATCACGGGGGATCGTAGCAGCGGTTGTGGCTGTCTCAAGTCTACCACCGCATGCTGGGCATGTGGATCGGACTTTGCGACCAGCAGGACCTCCACCACGATACCCAAAGCGTGAGACGGTAGCGACAAACCCCCGGACCGGGCGGTTAAGAGCCGTGTCTCTGGCGTGCGTAATTCAGAGAGCTTCAGAGGAAACGAGACTGTTTCTTGCCCCTCTCAAGCGAGGTGAGCGTGCGTTTCTTGACAGGCCTAGCCCTGCATAAACGGCCCAAGGGAAGTATGTAGGTACTTGGGGGAGGAGGGGGGCCGGAAGGAAATGATCACGTCTCTCTCACCGACGAGTCGACGGCCATGACATATTGTGATGGAGGCAAATCTCTCGACCCGAGGAGAGGAGACACACGAGGCCGTGCTCGTCAGTACATGTCCAGTCAAACTTGGACAAGACGAGAACACCCGACTTCAAGAGATCATGGCTCGCTCGGCGCCTGTGATGGCCCCATGGTCCAATTCGTGTGTGGACACGGCATGGCTCACAGGTTTCGTCCCAAAGTCCACGCAGGGGACGAGAGACGAGTGCAAGACGGCGGTAGTGTCGAATTCTTGGCATCGGCGGCGCAGACTGTCAGGAAGAGGAAATACCCGTCCGTGTTGCTGCTGCAGGAGAGACAAAAGATGGTGGGTGCGGGCCTCGTACGTAGTAGTCAAGTCAGGATAAAGTTTTAGGTTGTGCCAAGCAATACACGCTATGCAGCAGCGGCTAGAGCCTCGTCGGGGGGTGGATTGAGAAGGGAAGGGGTCCCAGTTCAGGGGGGCTTGTGCTTGTGGGTGATGAGACAAGGCCCGTGACAGATGCTGTCTGAGTACAACTGGGGCGAAACGGGGGGGACACGAACCAAAACCTCCGCCCCCCTCCCAAAGCATGAATTGTTTTCGTTGTGACCGAGTTCATAAATCAATCCTCCATCATCAGTAACGCCCGCTTTGGTTACTTACATGCGCCCTTTTGTGATACGGACGCAAAAGGGGGGGGGGGAGGGGGTAGCGAATAGATTGTCGATTGCAGAAACAATCCTCAGCTATAAATAAATGACAAAGTTGGGGAGCAGGTGGAAATGGTTTGATCAGGACGGATACTGTCGACTACTAGGTATATGTATCTAACTGAGTGAGGTGAGGCTTGCCGAGACTGCATCGTAGAAACTGGACGACGCGGTCGTCAACGTGGGATTCTCCCCGAGAACGATCGCCCTCGCATGCGGTCGCTAAACCCCTGGTTGGCCTCAAGATGGGACGGATGGTGGAGGGACACATCATGATGATGATGTTCTTTCTGGAGGCCAGACCATGGCCCTGCTGCGTCAGCACCGTATCGTGGGGTCGAGGCCATCGAGGCTCAGTCCAGCAGAGCAGATTGACATGTCGATTTCTGGGTGGTCGGATAATTTTCTCATCAGAGTTGAAAAGAAGCTCTATTCCTGGACTGTGCTGTCCTAGGCATTCGCTCCAGAGAGGACAGGGGTTTTGGTTGCAGTGCAGGCCAGAAAGAGGTCCTCAGGCCGGGGCGAGACCGTGGGGAAATTCGATGCAATTTCGATCCAGGAGCTCTGCATGTGTCCAATCGGTCCACACAGGCGGACGCCATTGTTACATGCTTCCGCAGCAGTGAGCCAATGTAAAAGGAGAGGAACAAGACGAACAGAAGCTCAAGCAACAGGATAATGTGGCCGTTGGTGTGGCGGCCAAGCCAAGATTTAACCTTAAAAAAGAATAGTTCTGGCCGACAACGACGAAGGCGGTGATGATGGTAATGAGCCAGAGGAGCCGGTCCACCTGGAGCTATCGCGCTCTGCGGGTGCCCAGCCACTAACCTGTGGCTGCTGACAGGAGCACTGCCGTGGTGACGGTACTATAGTATTAGCACAGAAAGGCACTGTAGGCCACTGGATGACGGTAGGAGTACCCACCCCCCTGCTACTGTATGTACTTACGGATTGAGAGGCTCTCGATGATGACGACGATGACTTTTCATGTGAGATCAGGCTTCTCAGTGCACCATCTGCGAAAAGACCTCCACGATGTACACTATCAATTCTATACTTTGTGTAAAGGAAACAAATACAAACTGCACAGATACAGTTTTTCGTTTCGACGAAACATTCCAATTAATACATTCCCATTCTCATTATGCTTTGATCGTTTGCTCGGTTTATCCCTTTGCCGGAGCTCGTTTAAAAAAGAACAAAGTGACGGACGACGGAGAGAAGAACAACCAGAGGCTCACGGTCCAAATTCCCCAGGAATATACCCTCAGACATACATGCATACATACATACATACATACCTTAGCTAGAAACACACGACCGTAATAGTTGTCAAGGCATACATACTGCCCAAGATGGAGGGCACCGTCCACGTCCTCGACGACTACTACCTCGCCATCACCCTCCTCATCACCGTCGCCTACCAGCTCATCTTTTTCGCCGTGGCCTTTACCTTTAAATTCGACAAACTGACCGGTAAGATCATCATCATCATCACTCTCTCTCCCTCTTTTTCTCTATCACTTTTCTTTGCTAACACCCAAGACCACACAAGACTTTGCTGGCGGCACCAACTTCGTCGTCCTGGCCATCATCACCCTCAGCCTCTCCGCCTCCCACCCCACCGCCCGCCAGATCGTCGCCTCCATCTTCATCATGCTCTGGGGCGCCCGCCTCTCGGGCTTCCTCCTCTTCCGCATCCTCAAGACCGGCAAGGACGACCGCTTCGACGACAAGCGCGACCGCTTCTTCCCCTTCCTCGGCTTCTGGGTCTTCCAGATGGTCTGGGTCTGGACCGTCTCCCTGCCCGTCACCGTGCTCAACTCGCCCGCCGTCACGCGGTACCCCTCTGTCGCCTTTGGCACGGGCCGCGACATTGCCGGCGTCGTGCTGTTCGCGCTGGGCTTTGTCATGGAGAGCGTCAGCGATGTGGAAAAGTTCATCTTTCGCCAGAGCCAGCCCAAGAGTGCTGTCTGTGACAGGGGACTCTGGGGTTGGTCGAGGCACCCCAACTATTTTGGCGAGATCATCATCCAGTTCGGTCAGTGATTTCTTCTCTTCTCTCCCCTCTCACGTCTTGCTTTTTTTATTTTGTTTTTTTTATTTTTTTGGTGTCTCTATATACACACGCTAATACACCCACGACACAGCCATCTACATGATAGCAGTATCCTCCGCAGCCGACGGCCACGTCCAGGGCCAGGCCTACAAAGCCCTCTACGCCACCATCCTGGGCCCCTTCTTCCTCACCGCCCTCCTCATGTTCGTCTCGGGCCTCCCGCTCTCCGAGCGCCCGGGCGCCAAGAAGCGCTACGAAAAGGGCGACAACTGGGATGGGTACAGGCGGTACCTGGACCGCACGAGCATCCTGATCCCTTTCCCGCCGCGGCTGTACGAGAAGGTGCCCACGCTGCTGAGGCGGACGGTGTTTCTTGAGTTCCCCATGTATGTGTTTGACCCGGCGAAGCATTCTGATGCAGGGAGGCCGGGCGGCGAGGAGGAGCAGCGGACGGCCGAGGAAGGTGGTGGTGGTGGTGGTGGTGGGAGTATCGACCAGGAGAGACTGACTGCGTAAGGGGACTCGCAATAGGGCATGGGGAGTTGTGTGAGGATAATAAGCAGCGGCTTGTTTTAGTGCGCTGAATCGAAATGTGGATTCAACTGATTTCTTCCTGGCCACCCAAGTATGTATTCCAGCGTTTACAGAATACCCCGATATAGACAGATAGACTAATCGACAAACCCATCTCTCACATGTGTAAAACCATATCGTTCTGGATATCGTCATGCTCCACCGTCCTCTCGCCCTCTGATTGTCTCTCGTTTCCTCGTACCAGCCTCCCTCTCTACATCTAATGCAGGATATTCTTCAGATCCGGGCCCGAGAGCTCACAGAGCCCCTGCGTGTCCGTCTTCCGCTGCGCCTCCACCGCCCCCCCGCCAGGGATTCCTCCGCTCCCGGCCAGCATGCCGGGCTGATCCAGGCACTCCTGCGAGTCGCCGTAGCTGGTCTGCGTCGACTCCTCCGAGTAGCTCTCGGCGCCCTCGGGGATGGGGATCATGGCGGACTGGGTCCAGATGTGGATGGCGCGAGACCAGTCGAGGCCTTCGAGGCAGCCGCCCTTGACGGAGACGACGTTCTTGTTCTGTCGGAAGGGGGGTGAGGTCAGTGGGGAAGGGGAAAAGGGAATGGGAACAGAGAAGAGGGGCCACGCGCGTATGACAGGGTCTTCAGAGGAAATGGTTGGAAGATGAGTGATACTTACAGGTGTGGTGTGGATGAGCCGGGTTCCGCATTTCTTGCAAAAGTAGCTGAGGAGAGGAGTGTGAGCCTTGACTTCTCAACACCTCACAATTGCGCCTATCACAAAGAAGGGGGGGGGGAGGGGGAGTCCTCCACACTCATGGTACTCACCAGTACAGTGTCTGTCCAGAGACGGTGGGCCGTCTGTATATTTCGAATCACAGAAAATAGTCAGCTGATTCTGCCTCACCTACTTGATACACTCTCCTCCCGCCTTTCCTTCCCCGCCCCTTCTTTTTCTTTTGCACATTTGAATCTTCCCATAAACGCCCTATCGCTCATGTGCCCTCCTTGCGACCACACCAGCGCCTCACTCATCCCTTCATTTACCAAAATCATCCTCCCCGTGCTATGTCTCTTGACCAGAAAAGAGACCCCCTCAACGTGTAATTAAGAGAAATGAACCTCGGACTCACGTATAGACGCTTAGCAGCTCGGCATCCGGCAGGTCAAAGCGCGGGAAGATAGCCGACGTGCCAAAGGCGGACGAGGTCTGGCGCCTGCACTCTGCGCAGTGGCAGATGTAGAGCGCCAGGGGTTTTTCCATGGGCGTCTTGAAGGTGACGGCGCCGCACTGACATGCCGCGTCCATGATGTGCTGTCGTCTTTCCCTTTGTTCCTCTCGTTTGTGTTTGGTTTGATCCTGTCACCTCTCTCTTTCTCTTTTGTCATTGATAGCGTGAGGTCAGCTCTCTCGTTCATTCGCCCACAGACAAACTCTCTGATACACGCAGTCACATACATACGCGGACAACGTCTTCAACCTCAGCAAGCGGGGCCAATCTATAAGATGGTATAGTGCCACAGCCAAGCAGAAAAGGAGCAGGCCAAGAAGTGTATGTTGGCAGGTGAGACAACAGGAAGAAATGAGGAGGGAAGAATAAAATCAGAAACAGAAACAAAAGAAAAGAAAAGTATATCAAGATTCCTCGGGCGACGAAAGCGTGAAGTAGCAGTCCCGCCCCGTCGAGCTGAATAAGCACCGCTTTGGTTGGAACGGGAAGACGTCAAGAAAAGCAGGGTTTCGGAAGGAGGGGCACCTTGCATCCCAAGCTTTTTGTCCTGTTTAGCCCCTTCTCACTGCATCCCTTGCCCTCCGTAAATGACTGACTTTGAGGGGGAAGATCTACTCTTGTGACTCGAACGGCGAACAAGGGACAATTGCCTTCCAATACAAGGGAAAAAAAGGGCGTCATACAGCACCGGTTTCAATCGAGAATGGTCCGTTATCGCTGTTCAATTCCAGGGATATAAGTGGTTGGAAAAATGAACTTCGACGCAGAGATACAAAAAAATAGAATGGGAATACACGTAATTGGTTTAGACCTCTTCTCAAATGCGCATCGACGTGACTCACAGGAGAGGAAAAAAAAAGGGACTCCCCATCCCAGGTTCCGGGCCAGAGAGGACCCTCCACGTCGCGAAGTCACATGCTTTCCACCCCCGCTCCGCCTTACTCCTCCGCTCCTCCTCCTATCGGAGAAAAAGGCCACACTGATTAGGCGGTGGAGAGAAAATGGCGGAATGTGAGAATCGTAACAGTCATTTCTTGTGTGCATGAATTTTTTTTTTTCTTTTTTTTTAACTTTACAGCCGTCATCATGGGAAGATCATGTCAGCACTAAAAAGCCAGGGGAGAGCGCGACCGAGGTGTGCAGATTCACCTGCGATATGGCACTAAAGAGTAACTGTGGGAACAACAGGCTTCCCGCCCACCTCCCTGGCCCCTTTTCCCCGCCAGCGGGACAGGAGAGGGGAAGCAGGGCCTAGAACTCCGCATGACAAGTAATTAATCAAATTCCCCGGGGTGGAAGCGGAACAAGAGACACGAGGGGGAGATCGACGTGCGCGAAGATCACAGTAGAGCTGATATCATACTCATGACAAAGCTGCTGCGATGATCGGTGCGAGGGATTGTATCAATCATTACGCCAAGGTACATCTTTGGTCCGTCTTACATGAATTCAATTTTACACAAATATAATTTGTCCTTCAATTGGGATTTTATCTTTGGGGGGGTTCGAGCAGGTCGTGCGGTTCTGGATTAGGTCAGGAGACCGACTGCCGTTGTACAGAAGTACATACAAGAGTCCCATCGTGACATCTTGCCACACAGTAGCAAGAACTATTACGTAGAGAGACCCGAGGATTACCCAGGAGTAACTGCAGCAATTCATGTAGTACAAACATTCTTACACTGGCAAATACATCAATTGCCGTCTAGGTAAGAAAATGATGGTAAATGTTTAATGCTTTCGAGATTGGATACCACAACGCCAGCCTGATGCTCTATGCTATGCTTTTTTGTATGTACAAAATGCCAAATAACCTATCCTCTCCTTCTTCTACTACTTCTACTACTTCCTCAGCGTGCCTCCTGGGGCTTCCCTAGCTCGACCTCGGTCTCAACCATCCACTTCTCCGCCGTCCGCGCCAGCCTGATCATGGGTATGTCCACCAGCCGCCAGAACACATCCGCAACCCACACCACAATCGGGCCCAGCACCATCAGCCCCAGCACCCACAGCGCCGTCCGCTGCGCCGCCGATTCGACCCCGATCAGGCCCTTGAGCCCGCGCGGGAGCACCTCCCGTCTGTACCCGGGAAGTCCTGGCGCGGCCATCGGCGGCTGATACAGCGTGCCCACCACGGCGCGCTGCAGCAGCTCCAGCACCGGCCCGTGCACAATGTACAGCGCGTAGCTGATGTGCCCACAGTACTGCGGGACGGGCCCCTCGAGAAACCGCCTCACGGGCCGCAGCTCGCCGCATGTCCACACCATGGTGACGGCCTGCGCCGCGAACCAAAATTTCTGCGGCGTCAGGTTGTCCACAGGCGGGAACGAGGGCGGGGTGTGGTTGTACAGCCAGCGGATGATGGGGCTGCGGTGTGCGTCGAAATTGGGCCAGCCCTGCACGTACAGCGCCCCGAGCAGGAGCAGCGTGTGCACGATATAGTGCAGCGCCGGGTTCTCAATCACTGGAGGCAGCTCGCCGGGGCTGCCCACCGACGGAGCGGCTGTCCCTGCTGCTGGTGGTGATGGTGGCGATGACGACTTCTCGTAGTGTCGCGCCTTGGCGTCGATCGAGCGGCGGATGTGGATGTCGGCGAGGATCATGCCCGCGTAGAACTCCATGGCAGCCCACTTGCCGCAAGCAACTACATAGGCCAGCAGGAAGAACATGACCGCGGTGCGCACGCGCTGGCGCAGCCGCGACAGCATCAGGATGGTCAGGAACAGCAGCATCGAGTGGACAAACTCGATGGGGATGGACCACAGGTGAACGTCAAAGGCCGGGCGCAGGTCGAAATCCCACGCCCACGGCCAGGTGATCTGGTGGAACACAGCGTCGATCCAGGCCTGGAGCTGCATATAGCTGGACGGCAGTGGTCGGTACAGCAGGCGCATCTGGATCATGACCCCAATGATGGCCGTGGACACGATGCAGGGCCCAAACAGCCGGAAGGGTCGCCGCAGGGTCGAGGAGGCCAGCGCCGCCCAGCACCGCTCCAGGTCCCTCGCGCGTATCTCTTTCAGCGGCTTGTAGGACAGCACGAACCCTGAGATGACAAAGAAGATGTGCACCATGGGCCGCCCGCTGTATAGGATCCGGAAGAAGGGCAGCTGTAGGAAGGAGGAGACGTGGTCGACATTGAGGCCGTAGGTGGGGACGAGGTACTGGTGGTTCTCCTCGGTGTAGTGGCAGAAGAAGACCACCATGGCCGCCAGCCCGCGGAGGCCATCGAGGTACGAGGTCGGGTGTAGCCTGTGGGTGGCCAGGGGGCTCTTGTGGTCGGGCCACAGGGCATCGGCGGCGAAGCTAGGAACGAGGTCGCGGAGGGCCATGTCGTGGGTGATGGAACATGGTGGGTTTGTAGGACTGTGGCCGTAGAAATAGAAGCTGGTGGTATGTAGGTGCCACGTGAAACCGCCCTCGTACGCGCAATGAGAAGCACAGAGAGAAAGCGAGAGACAGTTATCGAGAACGAATGTGTATCTATGCGTATTCGTGTGTTTGTAAGGGTGACGTCGGGTCAGATTGGGCCAGGTTGGTCAAACCAGCGCCAGGCACCGTCGGTAGGCTTGTCGAAAGAAAAGGTCTCGAGCAGGAGAAAAGTGGAGGGTTTATGTGATCTTGGCCGTCTCTGTCTTGGATCGGGGAGAGTAAGGTCAGGCACAGCGACGACAAAGACGACGACACACCCAAGGAAGGTCGGAAGTCGGGAGATGGTCAGGATAGAGGAGGAGGTGGTCAGGATCTGCACAGCGGGAGGCCACGCATTGCTGTGGGTCAGGGCCAGGTGCGATCAACAAATGTCTTGCGAAGAGAAACTGGGGCCGGCCAGGGATTGGTATTTAAATTTGGGGGGAAATAAGAGAATAAGAAATCCCCAGGAGGGGGGGGTCCCTAGTGGTGCAGCAGGTACGGGGTACCGAACAGAATGAAAGTCTGGAGGTGAATGAAGGGAAGTTTTTTCTGGAAAGGGGATGATGACCGGAAGAGGGATGGCATGGATGGAGGATCACTGCAGGTGACGACGATGCATGGAGGAAGGAGCATGGATTAGGGTACCTTAGTATAGCAGTAGTATTAGTACTTAGTAAGTACCACCGTGTAAGTGGTACCTACATAGTTTGGTACGTAAGTGCTATGTAAAAATATAGTATGATCTCTCGCCAGGGGCTGATGGGGCTGGATGGGGCGACAAGTGACCCCCCCCCCCAAGAATGGTTTGCCATGGCACTGACAATGACGGGCCATTGCCGAGGATGATGGAGAAGGAAAAGAAAGACAGGTAGAGGAGAAGAAGAGATAGGAGAAACGAGGAGAAAGTGAAACAAGGCTGGAGAACATAATGTGGAGTCGATTGGATGCACACTGCTATGAAAGGAATGGCACGAGGCACCAAGCTAACACGAAGATGGGTTGAAGTAAACCCACCCCCATCCTGCTCAATCTACATAGCACAGAAAAGGGGAGAGAGGGCGGGGGGAGAGGAATCGAGGAATGTCGAGTGCAAAAGGAGTAAACAATGCCATTGTAGTCTTTCTAAGTATCACATATGATACTGTTGAATTAGTGATATTTTGTGTCCCCGAGGTCGAAGAAAAAGGCAGGAAAAGAAACGGTGACTCGAGGTCGGCTGTTCATTGTCTGGTTAGCTGTTGACGACGCGCACGACGACGCCATGTGGCTTGAAATAGGGGGGGGGGGGGTCGAGATTCCCTGCCAAGCTATCTAGCTGCTGATCACAGCGGCCAAAATTGGAGCCACCAGCACTATATTCTACAAGCTCTGTATGGTGGTGTGAGTACAGCATGTAGATGGTAGAGGGCTAGAAATCAGCCTGACAAGATAATTTAAAAAAAAATAACATCATGGTAGCATTAGATCATGCCTCAATAAAGAGGTCCCAGCAACTTATCCAAATAGACCTTCTTAATCCAGAAAATGTTTCCTGGTCCTCAATTAATACACTGCTGTATGACAAGGAAGAGCCCTGCACGCAAATAAGTATATACTTAAGCCTAGGAAACAACGTACTTACTGGCCCGGCTTCTCCTTCCTCTTCTCGACACACAACACACGTAGATCCCTCCTTCCCCCGCCGCGCACCACCGTCTCCCTCAGCCTGCCACACCACCTCATCATCTCTGCTGCTGGCCACCCCACATCCGCCATCTCGACCTCCAACTGCCTCAGTTCCTTGAGCCTCCCCAGCGCCTCTGTCGCCCACTCTGTTCTCCTCCCGTCCTCTCCCACCAGCTCCCACGGGCTCCCCTCCCCTTCAGCCTCCTTACTCCTCCTCCCTCTCCTCCTCCCCCCCGGTCAATATTACCATCGTCGTCGTCGTCATCCACCTCTACCGCCTCCTCCTCCCTCCACGGCTGGTAAGCCCCTCCACCCTCCATCCACACCGTCAGCCGCAGTCCCCTCAATCCCGTCCACATCCCGCACAGCTCCGCCCAGTCCCGCGCCCTCGTCCCGCTCTTGGGCCCCGCCACATCCCGAGCAAATATCTCCAACCGGACGAACCGCATCGCCTTCAGCTGCCAGGGACGCCGAGCCCGCGTAAAGGCCAGCGCCGATGATAAACCCGACGAGAACCAGTTGATAAAGATAAACTCGTTCTCGCTGAACGGAATCCCTCGTGCCTCCTCGTTGGCCTGCCGGCACGTCCGGAGCAGTGCCATCGGCATCCGCGCGAACGGTCGGTCCGGCGCCAGGAGGTTAGTGCTAGCTTGCACTGTCCTTGTCGTCATTCTTGTCGTCGTCGTTTCCTTTTCCTCCTTGTCGTCTCCGCTGCCGTTTGCCTCAGCGACCACGGGCTGGACGATGTAGGATCGGCATGTGGGGATGGGATACCACGGCGCAAGCTGTTTGTGCTGCACAGGGCTGGACAGGTAGACCCAGTGATAAATCTGCAGACGGATCTCGAGGGGCAGGTCGAAGAGGGAGAGGCTGTGTCTGGCTTCTTCCGCCGGCGTTGGCGCTGGCTCGGCGACTGGGACAGGTGCCTCTGCCCGGATGGTCGAACAAGGACCCATGATTTACCGGTAGGGTTTTTTTTCGACTGTTGTTCTTGTATTGAGCTTTATACTAGCAACAGCAGTGTTGGTTCGCTAGGTGACATGAGTCTCGTCTTCGACAGACGCAAGTTGACAACGGAAAGTCGTCATCCCACCAGAGCTGCCCATTTCTGTGGTGCCGATTCACTAGCTTTTCTAATTCTTCCTTCTCGGGTAATCGAACGTGACAAAAGTTAAATGAAAAAGGGAAGTTGAAAAATTGCTCAGCACCATGTAGAGCTGCCGCCGGATATGCTAATTATAGAGAACGCACCTCGACGGATAGCCCGCTCATCACTCAGCAGCGCTGAGCTTACAGCCGCCTCGCACGGATTGGAAAACACTCATACAATGTGGGAGGAGACCGGCCCTCGAAAACCCGTGGCTGGCCCAGCTCGAGCTGACTAGCTACTTCTTGGGGGCTCGGGTCTTCCTCAGTCTCTCCCTTTGTTCTGTGAGCTGACACCGCTTGCAGCCCGACGGGGGTGCCGAGAACCAATAGTAAGAGTGTGTGGCTTGAAAGCCTTTGCCTGATGTTGATTCGGCGATTGGGCTCCCACTGCAGGTCAGGCAAGAATGCCACACACCGGTCTAATAACTGGCGACTGATGTCTCAGATCTCTTGAAAACATGTCGAACCTCAGCCATGGCGAGTCCGCGGGTCAACACTTCCCGAGAAGACCAGGCCTGAGATTGCGCGCGGCTCGCCATCACCGTGTGGAAAGCGGCCAGTCACAATGCGGCATGGTATTTGACCAAACGAGCCACGTGAATCGCCTGGCCCGACTGTCACTCGGTTTGGGCACACAAAGCGTCGTCGCTTGGCCACACATACGACAGACAGTCGTCAACGTTGTGCTCTCGTGCACAAGTAGCAAACACCGTCGGACCAACAGCTGCCCTCGTGGCCCTGGGAGAACTTTTTGAGGATGATACATATGCCTACAATGACCCATGCTTGGACCTTTTCACCCTCTCACTCGGCGCCACCGCCGATCAGTATCCCGGCCCGGCCCGTTGTGCCCCGTGCAGATCGGGGTTGTGGGTCGTCTTTTGCGGCCCCGTTCTGGCTTTCTCGGCGATTATCTGCTGTAGGTCTACTGTATTCCTCGAAAGACAAGTGAAGACCTCAGAAGAGTAATCGGTAGCCTGTCTACAGCTCAGCCACCGGTACCCAGCCAATTATAGGGTCTCATAAAAGTCAGCGATTTTGTATGAGGTCCGCAATGATATTGAAGCAGACCATCGCGGGAAGAAGATCAATGAGCATCAGTTCTCTCGACTTGGTCTGATTGGGTCTGAAGCTAGAGCTGCTTCAGGTGAGGCTGTCTACTAGATCTCAAATAGTCTCGAGACACGGCCAACCCCCTCCTCTCCACAGGATCATCAAGCACGCTGATGTAGAGCATCAGAATGGTGATTGCCCAAGAGTTACCTGCGATAGCTGCGGTTTTAGTATGACCGCCTAGTGATTAGCCACATATTCTCGTCATCGTCAGAAACATAAGGCCCGATACTCGACGGTGCACGAGCACGCACCACCCTCGTGAGATCTCCATTCTACCCACACGTTAAAGGAAAACGTACTGTACTTACCACAAGCACCAACATTCTCGTCCATTGAATTCTGGGTCACCACTGACCCGGCATCGGGACTTGGCTCTCTTGCTCAGCGCGGACCGTTGGCCCGTCCCAGAGGAAGCTTTCAGGGGTGAACCAGGAGGATGAGCGGCACTTCATCTTGTTCGAGGTTGGCATAGTATCAAACGCCGGAGAGGGACAAGCCGAGCCATCAGGCTTAGCCTGGCAGGATGCGATAGTTCATTAGCCCTCCCAAGCTTCCAAATTCATCAATTGGCCCCCATGAGAAGGTGTCTTACCTTTCCAACACGGCCCGTTCCACCACCCACAGGGCCGTGGGAACCATCAAGGACCTCCTGCAGCTTGGGGCAGCCGCGGACAGCAGCCGCGGCGGCGACAACCTCATCACCAATCTCGTACTCGTCGCGGACAGCCTCCATCTTGACCTCGTGTCGGTTCTTGGCGGCGCCGACTGAGCCCTCGTGGGCGCGCTGGATGTTGTCCAGCTCCTCGGCCTCCATGCGCTCGATCTTGTGGAGGGCGGCCTCCCTGCGGGCCTGGGAGGCGGCGGCGGCCTGCTGCAGGCGGTAGGCGCGCTCGGCCTCGATCCTGGCGAGCTCGGCCTCGTGCTCGTGCTGGTGGGAGCGGTAGAGGGCTACCTTGGCCGGGTCGGGGTTGAGGTTGTTCATTTTTGTTGACGCTTCTGTGAATGAGGGGTAATAAACGAGCGACAATAGAGGGAAAAACCAATGCCTAACAGGATGTCTGGGAGGGAGGGTGGTAGTCAGTAGAGGTAATTGGTCAAAATGCTCCAAAGAACAATTGATGATATTGATGCAGAATCACATACCAGGCAATGGGTGATGCCAATACTTGTTGACGGCTTCTTGTTGTGTTTTCTAAGCAGAGTGGAAATAAAGCAGGGACAAGTCTGGGGCTCAAAAGGTCACTTATGGGTGTCATAGTGAAGGGAAAGGCGGCGACAATCAAGATCACGATGATCCCGGGCCTATCTCGATGTCTCAGCAGGCTGTGATATGGTGACAGTATCACAAGATCAGAGCACACTGGCATCACTTTTCCTTCAAGAGAGGATAGTGGATCCCGGAGTTCTCTGAGTCCTAGAAGGGGACTACTAGATATAGTTAATAAAGCGGAGAGCGTCCAGATAGGTGTCTTTCTCTGGGTCTTGTTATATAATTAGTGCAAATCATGAGAGAGAGATATGTGTGCGTGCGCGTGTGTATGGATAGATAGCCATGCACTCAAGCTTGTCAGTCTAGCCCTTGCTTTGTATTATAACCTAAGGGAGGAGGTTAGCTGTAATATCTGTTACAAGTGTAAACAATCTTGAACCTAGCCCTCCTCCTCCTTCAGTAGAGCCCACAAGCCAATGAGCGCAGGATAGTTCCCTATATTAGGAAGTTCACCTAAGCTATAGATCGTCAGGATGATTATGGTTCAAAGCAATTGTTTAGCTCGAGTATTCTTGTAAGTGAAAGCCTCAGAAACCAGGGCTCAGCATCCCGATCTCTAGGGAGCTAAATGAAAAGAGCAAAACTAAATGAGAATATAAGGGTATGTACCCTATGTGGTATCATTGCCGGTGCACGACAGTCTACACAAAAGGCAGAGAGGCCGGACAACCCCAAGTCACAAGGCTGAGAACTGCCTGACAAGGTCACAAATACACAGAGACCCAGCAACTCAATGAAAGCCCATTCCACTGCAGCATTATTATGCATCAAATAAACGTGAGTATGTATCATGCTCTACCAATGTGGGTGTGTGTCTCCTGAAGGTTTTTATCTAGCGGCCAAGAAGTACATACCACCAATTTCGTATCTTCTTCTGTTGCTCCTCTTCATGCCTTCCCCACCTCCCCCGTTTCCCCCTTCCAGCCAAATTCGGCTTCCCGAGTAATCGGTTAATGGGAATTCAGAATCAAATGCAATGTCAAAGCAATACACACTCCCACCCCCCACGCCCTGAACACCGAAATCTGCCTATGTGGGTAGTAAAAAGGTATCCATTCCGTTGTGTCCGTGTCCATCCAGCACCCATCGATACAACCCAAGTCATACCTCGTCGATCCATGCTTGCTTGCCTGCGACCTTCTAGGCCGCTTGTTTTTTTCGCCCGCCGCCTCACCCATGTTTTTCGGGTCTCAAGCCCGATCCCTATTTTTTTTTTGTTTTCTTTTTTTTTTTTTTTTTGTCTCTTTGGTTTCCTTCTTGTTTTACTTCCAATACCTCTCGGGGCTGGATTTGATCATTGAGTCTTGTAAAACTTCTTGTACAACAAGTGCAACAAGAGGTTCACGTTCACCTTCAGGTTGCCCTCGAACAGTGTCATGAACTGGTGCGACTCGAACTGTGCCTGCAGGAGATCCTCAATGGGCACGAGGGCGCTGGCCCCGGGGATCTGGATGTGGCCTCGGGATCCTTCGATGGCGAAGACGCCGACTTGGTCACAAGAGATTGTCAGGTTGATCTTGTCCCAGTCGCGGTCTGCCGTGCCTGACCAGCTGACCAGTGCGCCCTTGTCCATGAGCTGCCGCGCGCTGTACTTGTACGAGCCGAACTTGGGCACCCGGCCGCTGCGCTCAAGCTCGCGCTGGTGATTGTACTGCCGAGTGAAGGGGAGGAGGAACTTCTTCTTTCTGTTGCGGTTGTCAGTATTTCTCTGCCTGTCTCGCGATGGAGGTCTTCGCAGTAGTAGATATAACTTACCCCTTGTTCTTCTGCAGTGTCAACATGGCCTGCTCAATGTAGTCGTCGTAGCTCTTCCGCTGCTGCTCGAGATACTTGGCCTTCTCGTGCAGGTTGGCGAGGGTCAGGCCGACGCCCTCGAGCTCGCGTTGTCTCTGAACCCTCCTCCGGCTCTTGGTGCGGATGTCGAGGGCGATGGCGTTAAGCACGTCCTGGTAGTAGTTGTGCTTGGAGATGCGGCCCATGTGCTCAAGCCTCATGACGTTCTCGAGGGCGGTCTTCTTGAGCTCGTAGTAGGACATCCTCGTGACGTCGACCATGTTGGCATCCGAATAGGCACCCCTGGTGTGGCCCTGACCGGAGAAGTCTTCCCGCAGGACCTTGTCCCACTTGAGCTCATCCTCTGGGGTGATTGGTTTGACCAGGATCTCGAGGAGGTTGGCACCGCTCTGGACACGGATGATGTAGAGGACACACCTCTTGGTCTCCATGAAGAGGGCCTTGGCCGCGGCTTCCGGATCCTCCACATCATGCAGCTTGGGCGTGAGGAACATCTGAATATCAGACGAGCCTGTAGCTGTCATCTCGTTCTCGTTGTTCTTGGCGCTGCCAAGATCCTGCATGATCTCGCGGAGCACGTCGTCCCGGTTCGGGCAGATGAAAGGGAGCTCGCCCGCGATCAGGCTGTGGACGGCAAATATATCGCTCATCTTGATGTACAGGGTCGGGCGGTTCTTCGCGTACAGGTCGTTGAACTCGTCAATGTCGAATGTGCTCTCGGCGTCGGGCACCTCGATGAGGTCCACCATAATCTGGTTGAAGCGCTCGATCGACTCTCCGATGAACGCGTTAAGTGGTTGCAGGTACACATTCTCGCCTCCAAAGTGGCGGCCCGTCGCGACCTGCCCCAGCACCTTGGCAACCTCGCTGAGGTTGCGCTTCTGCAGAGGGCTCAGCTGGCGCTCGATGACGCCCACGTTCTCCGGGGCCGTGAGGGCGTTGTAGAGATAGAATCTCCAGAACCAATTTCCGACCATCTGGAGCAGGTTCTGCTGCGGTTCCCGCTTGAAGTGTTCGCAGAGGAAGCGGAACATCTGCTGGCAGAGATAGCGGATCCCGTACGGCAGGCGCGGCAGGAGATCCTCCAGGGCCATCAGGAACTGGTCGCAGATCTCGCGCAGGTCGCGCAGGTGGTCAATGAACAGTGCCCGGGTCTCTGCATCCTTTATAGCAAGTTCTCTGGGGATGTCAAGGGGTCTCCTGCTGGGCTGGCCGGTGCGGAGCTCCTCATTGCTGATAGCGGACCGGTAGATCTGCATGGGGTCGCTCTCCAGATCCAGGGCGGGGTCCTCAACAATGTTGTCCCTGATCAGGGGGCCAAGCAGATCCCGCAGATACTTCCTATCGCGAGGCGAGCGGGTGTAGTTGCCGAGGAGTTTCGACCAGAAGAAATTGCCTCGCAGGTAATCCTGGACAGAGGTGCAAGAATCGATCTCCTCCTTGATGGACCGTGCCACAAGCTTGAGGAGGTAGTACTCCTCTCGCCGCTTCTGGGCATAGCCAAAGAGTCCCATCATCAGATGCTCGATACGCTTGGTCTCCTTCTCGGTGGTTCCTTGCTCGCGAATGCGCTTGAAGAGGCGGGCTAGGTACTGCGGCTGGGTCTGCAGGTTGAAGAAGAGCTGCTGGTAGAGATCTAGCTTCTTCCTCGAGTTCTTGTTGAGCGCCTTGAGGTCGAACTGGTTGGCCGAGACCATGGAGCTGTTGGCGAGCAGTGTGCCCGTGTGGCCGCCATAGTTGTGCTGATGCCGCACAACCTCGTCCAGCGTGATCTTGTTCTTGACGAGCAGGGCGATCTTGATATCCAGCTGGTCGATGTACTGCTCGAGCATCTCATTCTGCCTGACCTGTTGTACCACTGTCTTCCGGAGCCGTTCAAACTCCACTTCTTCGTTGAAATCAAAGTCGCTATCGTTGAGCAAGTGCACAAAGTTCTTGACAGCACCAACTGGCGGGTTCTTTCCGGTCGTGAGGCTCTTGTAGGCCTCTCCCTGGAGCTTTGCTCGGACAAAGCTCTGGATCTTGACGACCTTCTGCATGTTCTCCCGGAAGTACCGCCTCTTCTCCTCGAACTTGGCCCGCACCATGAATGCCCGTGCAGCGGTCTGGACGGCGACAATCGACTCTTCTTCTTCCTCGAGCGCACCAAGCAGGAAGGAGATATCACCCCTCAGCATCGTGGCCCTAATGACGGACTGTAGAGCAATGACGCCATCTTCGTGAGACCTCAGCTCATCCAGCAGGTCGTTGTGCCTGGCCCTGTACATGCAGCCGCGGATGCATGCCTGCAGGTCGATGATCTGCGGGACCTGCTCGTCCAAGGCCTCAAGGTCTGCAGCAACCCGCTGCCGGTTCAACATGCCGCGGGCTAGCGACTGCAGGTCGACGATCTCGTCCTCGTGTGCATGCAGGCCGTCGAGGGTTTCCGCAACGTCGCGACGAACCGCAGCAGCCCGGATGCATGCCTGCAGCTGTCCTATAGCTGGCACGTGCTGTTGAAGCTCTGCCTTGGTCTGCTGGACGGCAAGCCTTGCTGATCTGCCTCGACAGGCGGCTTGCAGAGCCTCCCATTCCGGCGTGTGAAACTGGAGCGTCTCCCGCTGCACGGCGACCTGATTTCTTGTCAGCATTGCCCGCGCGGCCGCCTGCAGGTCCGTGACGGCCTGGGCTTGTTGTGCTAGGAGATGCTGGTCCTCGTCGAGCCTGCTCCTCAGAAGGGCGCCACGGACGACAGCCTGGAACCCAACGATAGGGCCAGCCATTTGAGCCGTCTCGTGCTTCTGACGATCGATATTCTGGCGGGCGAGGTAGCCCTTGAAGACCGCCTGAATATCTCGGACAGGACCGGACACTTGAGCGAGTTGCGAGTGCACGTCGCGTACCTCGTGACGGACTTTGGCAGCCCGTATCATGCTTTGCAGGTCAAGGATGGTCCCTTGCATGCTCTCCAGCACCTTATCCTTGTGGTCCTGCCTCCGGCGGGCCAGGAATCCCCCGAGCTGCGCTCTGAAGGTTGATGGCGAAGCGCCTCATCTGCAACCGGTATCCGAGGACCTGTCGGGCCCAGTCTCCACGGATGCGGGACTGGAGGTCGACCAGCAGGTCCTCGGCATCCCAGAGCTGCTGCATCGTGTGCCCCAGCCTCATCCTGCACAGCGCCCCCCTGGCCTGTGCCTGGAGCTCGACGATGCTGTCTTCCTGCTCGCCCAGCTCGCGGTCGATCCTCTCCTCCTCCGTCTCCTGGGGCTCAGGTGGTGCTGGCTCGCCAAAATCGGCACCCATCGTCCCGAAGCTAGGCATGTTGACGCCGAGCTTATCCAGGCCTTTCTGCATGGCTTCCAGCTCGTGATGCTCAAACTCGAGCTGTCCGACGAGGTTCCCGATGCGGAAGTCTACTATTCCCTTCCGGTAGAGCAGCCAGCTGAGCGCGTGGATGCAGTAGATGACCTTGGGAATGTTCTTCTTCTCGTAGAGGTCGATCAGCTCGAACCTGAACAGGTCGGGCAGCTCGACCTCGTCCAGGTACCGAAAGAAGATGGCGATATTGTCCGAGTGTCTGAACTGGAGCCGAGGGTTCCGGAATATTCTGTATCGCTTGTTGGGGTTGAGCGCCTCGACCACCTCGGCGAGGGTCACGCCATCCCGTAGTGCCTCTTCGAGCTCGACGATTGGGGGTATCGAGGTATGGATGATGTCCTCGATCCATTCCTTTGCTTCTCCGATGTGGCAGAGATACTCGTAAGCCTGGAGGAACTGCCGCTGCTTGTCCATCCAGTTCCTGCTCTCCCAGCTATAGCCAGCGCCGCGCTGACTTGACCTGTCCGAGTTGAGGTTCTGGAGCCGCCGGCGGCCGCGCAGGCCGACAACCTCCTGTGCAGGAGTGGTGATGGCAAACTCTTCTGCCTCGCCAGACTGGGCGAGCTTCGACAGAGTCCGCAGCTGGCTGGTGGACGACCGCCCCATGCTCACGAGATCTGGCCTGCCGAGGGGAGCAGCCAAAGATTGGTGTAGTGGGACTTGTGGGAGAGGGAGACCGGCGCTCCCTCCCTTGACGGTATCGGAGCGACTGAGAACCATGGAGGTCGGGCGGAGTGTAGATGCGCGCAGGCGGGCGGGAGGGGTCGGAGAGGAAGGCTCCTTGTCCTGGAGGGACAACTTGCCGATGTCGATGGACTGCCCTCGCTCATGGCGGTGGTGCTCACGGGAGGGCGTGCTGCTGGGTGTTGCGGATGGTGGCTGGGGAAGGGGCCTCAGGGACTGTCTTGCCATGCTGTAGATGCTGCCAGCACTGGTCTGAGGCCGATCGTCGGGACTCCTCGGGGAGGATGGGAGGCGGGCGACGGCCTCGCTCTTGCCGCGCTTGTGGCCCATTGGTCCATAGCCGCTGGACTGTGTAGACGACTGAGTGGTGGTTCGGCTGAGGTCGTAGTGGCCAGACGAGGACGAGTATCCCGAGGATGCCGATGATGTGGTGGAGGGCTGACGATCGAGCAGCGAATAGTCGACTGTGTGTGCCTGTCGAAGTGGGTGGGGGCGGTACGACATCTTGCGAGGGTTGTGGGAATGTTGGCAGCGACGGCACAGTCGCTCAGATGACAGCTCCTAGGAGTTCGAGATGTAGGGACACATCTAACCAAGGCGTCTTGTCGTCATGGGAGAGGAGCGAGCAGTCCTTGGCCTGATGATGGAGGGTTTGGTTTTGGGTGGTGAGTTTGTCCGGGCCAGGCAGCGCTATGAGCCAAATGACCTCGAGAACAGCAAGGGAATTAAATGGGAATCGATCCTAGCGGGTCAAAGGGTGGGGTTGCAACCCAGATGAGCGAGCCTTGGAGGGCTGAGCGAGGCGATAAATCAACAAGAGCTGGCTGGGGTGGTGTTGGGAGAGAGGGCCAGCGCGGGGTGGAACCGAGTGACCAGACGTGCTTCTCTGGTGGGAACGAGACATGAAGGCGCGCTCTGTGGCGCAAAACAATCACCAGATCTTGGAGGTTTGAAAAAAAAAAAAAAAAAAAAGATCTGGTGGATAGCAGACAGGACGGTGAGGAGGAGGAGGAGGAGGCAGGAAGAATCTCAAGATCCCAATCTGGAGAAGAGGTCGAGGGCCCGTGTGGATGGCCTGAAGCGGAAAACCTAACATTCAACCCCAGCCACTCAATTCGGCCTGATCCTTGAGCAAAGGCAGAGACAGAGGGCAGGGGGGCTGGTTGGCTGGTGTTTACTCCGTACATGAGCCGGTTACCTGTTGGCGGGGCAGCAATGCTAACCAGAAACCCACTAAACCGCTTTCTTGTGCCATCCCACCACACCCACCGGCCCTGGAACCCCGGCCTGTGCTCTCTACGTCAGCGCGAGACAGGCACCAGGGCCCTTAGCGGGAAGCAGAAGCAAGGACTGCATCACAACAAATGCATCATTTCGGAAAAGGATAAAAAGAGAGAGAGAAAAGCCAAAAAAAAATAAGGATAATGAACCAGAAATACCCTGTAAAGATGGGAGGCAAAAACCTTGCAGCAAGGGAGAGAGAGAGAAAGAGAAAGAGGGCAGGGCGGGATTGCTCCACCCAGACTCGCCGTCCAAGGATGAATATGACGGTGGCTGGGCCAGTCAAATGTGCGGGCGATCAGAAACGCAGGGCAGAGGTTCCAAGTAAAGTCATTTCTGCAGTCATTAAACAATTTAACATAGTACAATGCACAACCGACAGCCTGAAAGCAAACCTTCAAAAATCATGTCGGCCCTCTTACGGACATATAATTGATTCATGTCACACCCACATACTTAAGTACTCCCTCTGTACACAATCAACCACTATCAAGTGCCGAGGCCTAGACTGTGCCCACTGGACAGCGGCCCACAGGCAGGGGAGAGATTCTATTATTCATGCAACAGCCTGCTATCTCAAACGAGGCTGTCCTATCACATTATCTCAACATTTCTGCCGGGTTAAGACGGTGTACGCCGTCTAACATGCTGTGCCAGTACATCGTATGGCTGGCTGCTTGCTGTGTGTGTGTGAGAGTGAGAGAGACAGAGAGATGAGAGAAAATTGGGCAAGGGTCTTAGTCAGCATTTGAGAGACAGGTCTTTCATACTGCTACAGGTAAAGTATGTCAGATGCATAAGATGGCATTGGAATCCATGAGCAGTGCTATATCTACTATAGTATGTAATAGACTCGATCCTCAAGTGTGCAATACAATGGATGCTGCTGTTCGGTTGGTGCCTCTTGGTGAGTGTGAAGGGTTTCCTATGCACGCTATAACTATACTGCCTAACATAACTTGGTACGTGGGCAGTGAGGTCCTGTTAGGGGCCTGTCTGCACACACTTTAACGCCGCCTGGCTGCACTCGGCCGCTCCCGACACTGCTGATATAAGTACTTCAGATAAGGACCCTGTTCCCCACATTTCAGCAAATCTGACCCGCCGGTCCCGCATAAAGTTTTTGAAGCAGCCGCCTCTGCTCCCCTCCTTCTCCTCTTCTCTTTTTTTTTTTTTCTCTTGGGAAACCCTCCCCGTCAAGAAGACCAGTCGATTTGACGAATACAAGCCATCACCTCCTCTGTCATCTTCTTGACCAGCACTCCCTTTCGCCCTCCTTCCTCTCCGCACCAAATTTCCCCCAAACAAAAACAAGGGCAGCAGCTGTCTCGCGCGCGCCCAAGATGCCTGCCACCAATGGAAGTGCCAATGGCAAGGCCAACGTGCTGGACTACACCAAGGCCGAGGAGATCCTCAAGGAGTACGACTCTCGCGATGGCCTGGGCATCAAGGACCTCATGAACGCCAAGGTCCACGGCGGCCTGACCTACAATGACTTCCTCCTCCTGCCTGGCTACATCGGCTTCCCCGCCTCCGATGTCTCCCTCGACGCCCCCATCACGAAGCGCATCTCTCTCAAGACGCCCTTCGTCTCCTCCCCCATGGACACCGTTACCGAGCACGAGATGGCCATCCACATGGCCCTGCAGGGTGGTGTCGGCGTCATCCACCACAACTGCTCTCCCGAGGCCCAGGCCGACATGGTCCGCAGCGTCAAGCGCTACGAGAACGGCTTCATCAACGACCCCGTCCTGATCACCAAGAACACTACAGTTGGCGAGGCCAAGGCTCTTAAGGAGAAGTGGGGTTTTGGTGGTTTCCCTGTGACTGGTACGTTGTCTCTCCCTGCACAGTTTCTGGGCTTATGCTCCTTGACTTTATTTTTTCTCTCGCTGCTCTTATGATTATACTCCCATATCACTTATAACTTTCGTTCCACCAAAGAGACTACTATGTCGTGAGGAGAACATGTTTCAATGAAAATTTCAGCACCGCAAGCAAGATGTCGAGACTTGACAACGTCAGCTTCCCATACACGTTACTGACAAGATCGATCACAAATGCAGAGGATGGCAAGCTCGGCTCTAAGCTCCTGGGTATCGTCACCAACCGAGACCTCCAGTTCGAGGACGACCTCGCCCAGCCCGTCTCCAACGTCATGGTCACAGAGCTTGTGACCGCCACGGATGGTGTCACCCTCATCGAGGCCAACAGCATCCTGGCCAAGTCCAAGAAGGGCAAGCTCCCCATCGTCGACAAGGACGGCCACCTTGTGTCCATGATCTCCCGCTCTGATCTCCGCAAGAACCTCCACTTCCCCCTCGCCTCCAAGCTGCCCGACTCCAAGCAGCTGATCTGCGCCGCTGCCATCGGCACCCGCCCCGAGGATAAGAAGCGCCTGCAGCTGCTCGTCGATGCCGGCCTGGACATTGTCGTCCTCGACAGCAGCCAGGGCAACAGCATGTACCAGATCGAGATGATCAAGTGGGTCAAGCAGAACTTCCCCGGCCTCGACGTCATCGGCGGAAACGTCGTGACGCGTGAGCAGGCTGCTGCCCTCATCGCCGCTGGCGTTGACGGTCTCCGTATCGGCATGGGCAGCGGTTCTGCCTGCATCACCCAGGAGGTCATGGCTGTCGGCCGTCCCCAGGCTACTGCTGTTTACAACGTCAGCAGCTTCGCCTGGAGGTTCGGTGTGCCCTGCATCGCCGACGGTGGTATCCAGAACGTTGGCCACATCGTCAAGGGCCTTGCTCTTGGTGCCTCCACCGTCATGATGGGTGGTCTCCTTGCCGGCACCACTGAGTCCCCCGGAACCTCGTTCGTGTCCCGGGAGGGTAAGCTGGTCAAGGCCTACCGTGGTATGGGCAGCATCGACGCCATGCAGGATAAGAAGGCCGGAAACGGCGGCAAGGACAGCCAGGCCAGCAATGCGGGCACGGCTCGTTACTTCTCCGAGGGCGACAGCGTCTTGGTTGCTCAGGGCGTCTCTGGTTCTGTGGCTCACCGAGGGTAAGTGATTATTCCAAAATCAAAATTCGAATGCGAGGATGTACCACAAGCTAACAATGTTCGTTCTCTCTCTCTCTCTCTCTGTGTAGCTCCATCGGCAAGTTCGTGCCTTATCTGGCCGCTGGTCTGAAGCACTCGATGCAGGATGCCGGCATCAAGAGTCTGCAGGAGCTCCATGAGTCTGTCGAGAACGGCAAGGCCCGTTTCGAGATCCGCACCGCCAGTGCTCAGCTGGAGGGTGGCGTCAATATGGAGTCGTACGAGAAGAAGCTCTATGCCTAGACCTGTTGGACCTCGTGATTCCTTGTTACACACTCGCTTGTATGGGCTCTCGTTTTTGGGCGTTTGGGATAGGTAGCTGCGGTTTGGTGGGGTTATCAAAAAGCAAAAGAAGAAAGGGTGAATATTATGGGTTTGGCATCAAGGATCTTGACGCGTATCTCGTCAGCGTCCATCCTACTTTGCTTCGCATCTAGCGAGGCAATAGTTCAGTCTTGAATCTGGTTTGAGAACTAGCCACGATATATATACCTTGAAAGATTCAGACGTTTACTCCATGATCTCCTGCTGGGAACAGCATCTCGCACGCCAGTACATACAAGACGAGCAAAGAAAAGAACATCGTGTTCGTTGTACACCAACTCGCAATCATCATCTGCAGCAGGACCAAGTCCCTTCCCTCCCACAGCCCCTCAAGAGAACACGGTCGGGAGCGAGGCCTCTTCACCGCCCATACCAAGCCCTCTCCATACTCCTCAGAACACCATAACTGACCGCACTCATCCCAAACGCCAGCTCAAACCCAACATCCCCACCACAAAGCCGTCCCACCGGCCCCGTCCACCAGGCCTGCGCCATGCCCAGCACCGCGCCAACCACGCCCACCGCAAACGCCGTCACGGCCGCCATGCCCGGCGGCAGCCTGCCAGGCGCCTCGACGTCGCGAGCCACATCGTAGCCGCCACCGCGGCGGCGGGCGCGGAACACGAGGTGCTCCGTCAGCGCGATGCCCTGGTAGATGGCCAGCCAGTAGCCGATGAGCAGCATGAGGTCCTCGAGCCAGAGCTCGAAGCGCCCGTAGTAGCCGGGCACCGCGACGGCGGCGCAGGCGCAGGTGCCGAGGACGGTCCACAGGGCCCTGGGCACGCGGCGGGTGCGGCGCGCCAGGACCTGCAGGGAGAGGGCGACCGAGTACATGTTGGGGCAGTTGTTGGCGACGGTGCTGAGGGCGAGGACGGCGAGGCAGAGCCTCCCGAAGGCGCCCAGGGGCGGGACGAGGACCGCGGCCAGGATGCCGCCGATGCCTGTGGCGGAGTAGGCCGCCAGGAAGGGGTCGTCGGCGCCCTGGCCTGCGGTGGCGGTCATGACGGCGGCGCCGAGGAGCTCCGTGAAGACGAGCGGGACGAAGAGGCCGGCAAAGGTCCACCAGAAGATGCGGCGGCGGGAGGCGGCCTCGGGCTGGTAGACGGTGTAGTCGGCCGCCATGCTCGTCCAGCCCGTGGCGAAGCCGTAGACCGAGGCCGCGAAGGAGAGGATGCTCCCCACCTCGGACGGACCGCGCGATAGAGGCAGTAGGGCGCTGAACCTGCCCGAGCGGCCGAACTCGGCTGCCACGACGAGGAAGATGAGGAAGACGGGGATCCAGGACCAGCGCTCGTAGGCGTGCACGAGGCGGTAGCCAAAGGTGGTGATGAGCAGGGTCGACAGCGAGATGATGAGGATGCCCGCCCAGCCTGGCAGGGGGGTCTGTGGGTTGATGGCTGCCAGGAGCTGCGCGCCGACTATCAGGTTGACGGCAGACCAGCCGAGACAGGCCAGGACGTTGAACAGGGCGACTTTTGGGCGGTGAAAGATATTGGTGCTGATTAGTTCTGAGCGGTGAGGAGGAGGAGGAGGGTGGTGGATTACTCACTGAGCTTGACAACGTAGTACCCAAAGAAGAAGCGAGACAGCACCATCTGCCGCAGACCAAACCGTGGTCCAAACGTCGAGAAGAAACACACTGGCAGTATCCCCAAGACGTTGAAAAAGACCACGGCCAGCGCCGTGTCCACAAACCCGAGCCTGAACACCGGCTGGGCCAGGGCCCCGATCGCGAAGCTCGACACCGTCATGTTGGCCGACATCCAGAGCGTGCCGATCTTGCTCATGCTCGTGTCTGTCCTCTCGTCGGGGAGCACTCTCTCGATGCCTCGCTTCTCGACGCCGAACCTGCCCACCAGACGCTGGATCTTGGCGGATAGGTTGGTGTCCTGGTGGCCATCTTGGCTGTCCGACTGGTCGAGGTCGACTGTCTCGATGTGGAGTTCGGCTCCGAAGCTGTCCTTGTCGCCGACACTCGACTCGTTCTCGCTTAGTCTCGTGGCGTAGTCCATTCTTGTTCACGGGATACGTCGAGAAGGCAGTCCCTCCTGGTCTTTCAAGAGATGGTAGAAATTTGTCGAGATAATGTGATGGCAGAAGACGACGTTCAAGGAAGCAAGGTTTAGTCGCCGCGCAACGATTAAGCAAAATGTATAAAGGTCATCAACTTTGAATGTATTGTCTGCTCGAGACTATAGAGAAGCGAATGGACGGGTTCAGTCGATCTGGTCTTCGCGTCACCAGAAAACAATAGCATGATCGTAACGGAACAAGACAGAAAGAGGGCGACAGAGGGATGGAGAAGGTCTTATTCTCAAGAGATATCAAGTGCAAGAGAGAGAGAGATACGGAAACAATTACTTGATTTAAGCGCCCAGCGTGATCGGCCACGGTGCCGAAACGGAGCTAAAGCCGTGTAAGAGGCGGAAATGCAATGGTCCAGCTATGCTCGCAGCCCCTCCTCGAGACGCGATGGTCGGTGTGTATCATGATGAACGACAGCCAAAGCACTAGCAACAGCCTCTGGCAGCACAGCCCCTAAATGAGATCCTCAGAATTACCACCATGCAACCATCCACAGTCAGCATGAGGACGACCATCACTACCCGCGCCGCATCCGAGAACAGGAAAGATGGTGATGTTGCAAGCCACCAGATGCATCAACCCTCTCGGTGATGAGATCTGAGCGGGACGTCCAATGAGAAGTGATGGGCACTGCTAGTATTATGCCGTGTTCCTCGACCGTCCTGCTGACGTTCGCCTAGACCGACCATACAGATCAGACACATGACCAAGGCAATGAACACAGCGATCCCAACAAGGGAAAGTCATGGAGAGGGTTTGACGGTGCCTGACGACAAAGAGGAGCCTTCCACTGAGCAGAGATCCAACTTGTAGACCATGAGAGAGTGAAGCATGGACGACGCTTTCTCTGAAGAAGTAGTTGAGAAGAAAGAAGAAAAAATAGACAAACAATAGAACGAGCTCTCTCGACGATAGCACAATGTGCCATGTAGGACGAAGCCAGCCAAGTAGGACGCCATCATTGGCCGACGGCGGTCAGAGCTCCGATCGGTTAGACGATGCAGAGGTGGTGACCCGTGAGCTGCTAGGCCAGTGCGACTGCAAGCCCGTGATACATGTATAGGACAACGAGATGCTCCACATCCGAAGTGTTGGAGAGGCAGGCCAAGAAGGAAAAGAACAACCAGGCAGAAAGGCGGAATGATGGACCAGATTGATGTTACACTTGTGCCACCAGCTTGCTCCATACAACCTTCCTCCTAGGAAGTGAGTCGTTCTCAGTCCGCCTTCATTAAACTATCGGCGAATTCTGTACGACGGCCCTGGCCGTTGACCTTGTACAACAGGAGTTGATCAAACGCGTCGTGGCGCAATCCAGGATGATCTCCCAACAAGAAGAAAGGCTTCCTCCCCCACCCACATGGAAGAGGGGGATAGCAGGCCACAAGGACGGATGTGGCCCGAACATGTTGCATTCCGATGAGCCAAGCAGGCATCTCAAGCTTTCAAGAGCAACGTACTCAGCCACTTGACCTGAAGCTGAGCAGATGGCAAGTCGACATCAAGCGAGTGCAAACAGGACCGAAGCCCCACAACCATGACAGAGATCTGAACAGGATTGAACTGTGATGCCTGGCACCCACCTCGTGCGCTCGTGCTCGACCGTGATGTAGGAACTCGTCCACCGCTCATGCTGGGTGGTGATGCCAGTACTCCTGCCGAGGCGAAATCTGTAGCTTCCTCGGCGTGTTCCTCAGCCGAGTGTGAAACGGAGATAACGTTGCAAGTGTTTATCTTTGCCACCTATGTTTTTTGGTTTTCCGGCTGTGACAATCACTTCTGATCGATGGTTGCTGCGCCATATCGACCTACCTGTAGCAGGACGTTGATAATCCTTCTTGAGTGCTGGCTGTGGCATCGAAGACGAGATTGAGTCCGACATCAGAATACCATGATCAGGCCTGCCTGGCTCAACATCTCTGCATCTCTTTCGCGAAGGGCAGGCATATATATATTGCCTGAAAATGCAGATGGATCCTAGCACGATCCGATTCGCGAGGTCTGCACCGCAGCCAGGAGGAGGGCGTGGAACTATGCTGTGCTTCGGATTCTGGAGAGTACACTGAATGCATGTGCATGTTGCCACACGACATACCTGTGGTACACTGCCGAGAAAGAATCCCTCGATCGCACACACTGTTCTGCCTGTGTGGGAAGTTGTCAGCAGCTGAAACGAAGCACGGCAGTTCCGCAATACTTGGAAAGCCTAGGGCGGAGACATTCGAGATCACCTTGTCTCTTTCTGAGCAGCTGGTCACACAGTATGGTTCTTGAATTGGTCCCAGGCATGAGCCTAAGCCGGGTCTCGGGCTGTGTGTAAACTTTTCGTGCGCCCTGCCTTCGGAGGTAGGGTGAAGGTGGTGAAGGGCAAGGTCGAATAGGGCTCAAGAGGCCAGGCTGTCTGCCCGTCCCGTTGAATCAGCCACAGCAGGGAGCCATAATTTTGACACAGGTTTTTGACTGATGGCCTAGGCCAGATGCACCACGGGATGATGGTTTTGTTTTGGAGGGGGTTGGGGGATGATTGAAGTCGAAAGTGGAGCACCAAAAGAAAAGGGCGCCCAGGGCTGGGGGGTCATGAGTGCCCGGACAGGGGCCCAGAGCCGGGTCCCGAGCCGCTACTTTACCAGGGCAACAGGGCAAACAGGAGGACAGATTAGTGTACCTACAGGTGTGTGTGTGTGTCTGTACCATTTATCCCGTGTTGCTCAGTAGTCTCTCGATAACGTTTCGAATAAAACAACAATAGTTGACATCAAGGTCTCAGCCTGATTCTATCTCTGAAACATCAGACGCCCTTCCTTCTGGTGTTTTTCGGCGATGGCCAATTAACCGGTCCTGAGGGATGGTTTCGATGCGACTCGGATCAAAAAACCATCATCCCTAAATGATCCCCACGGCACAATCCTCGCTCTTCCCACACCACTCCAATATAGCCTTCAGGGCAGGCAGCCTGTCGTCGCAGATCATCAATATCTTGTGTGGTTTCAGCTTGGGGCCGAATGCCCAGCCCAAAATATCCGAGGCAACAAGCGACGTTTAACACCTGACAAGCCAAAACTCTCTCGTTCACACCTGGAAAAGCAATGAATGGATGAGCCTGCTCACATCATAACCTTAGATCAAACCAGGCATGGGCCACTAATACGGCCGCAGTGATCACGTTGGTTCTCAAAACCTTATGTCGCCGCCGCCGCCGCCGCCCTGTTGTTACGAGCTCGGTACGAAGTGCCACGTTGGTGGCAAGAGGGTTTCGGAGGCAGATCAAGATGGTGACCTCCCACAGAGTATACACCCAGCTGTCAGATCTCGACAGCAACCAGAGCACTGCTGTCTGTACCCAAACGTGTCCACGAGCGCACAAGGAGGGGTCGTGCAAAGGTCGTCTAAATGTACCTTCTCGGGCTAATTGTCGGGAGCCCGGCCAACCTGCCACCATTGGACATGCTCTGCTCTTTTGCTTCTTTTCACCATTGGACCAGGAGCCTCCTGATTCAGGTGATTTTAGCCTCATCAAGGAACGGATCGAGTAAGAGGCTCGTTGTCCACCTCCTTGCCCGCCTCTGAGGAATGTGTTGTGCGGAGGTCACCGAGGTGACGTCTAGGTCTCCACGACAGTTGGGAAAGAAAGCGAGAGAGGTGTGTGTTTGTGTGTGCGTGTGTGGCTTGACAAGGCATCATCATCATGCTGAGGCACATTGCATATTTGATCCATGTCTGCCTGTTCCTTTTCCCTCTCTTTTGGCTTCCCCCCCAACCTTTCCCACCCCCCTCCTTCGTTTTGATACTCAGCCCCCAGCCCCAGCTCGTCATCTTCCAGTCCCCCCCAAGGCTTCCGCCGTCTGAAGTGATTCCTCGCCTGCTCACACTGTGGTACTTTTTTCTTTTTTTCCTTTCCTTTTTCTTCTTCCTTTTCTCTCTTCCTTCTTTTGCATGATCAAGACAATAGCCGCAAACGTAATTGTGCGTGCCGTCCTCGGCGTGTCACTCCTCCGAAACCCCCTCTCCCTTCCTCCCGCCCTTCGTTCGTGGCTAGGTCCTGCGTACGTCTGACCCCGGGATCCCTTCCCTCCCTGCGCCCTGAGCCGCTTTCAGCTATTCGTGGTCCCCGCAGAGCATCACCCGAGTCCTGCTTAGTATGCTCTCTGTCTGCCTCCTGTCTGAACTTTAAATCATCTTTATTTACGCTTCCTCGACTCAACGAAATTTCCTTTTCATTCCTCACCTTCCTCTCGCTCTCTCCTTGTTCTACTAGTCCATACCCGGGCAGCCTGTTTCCTGTCACTATCACAAGATGCAGCTACATACCACACTGTCAGCCGTACTTGCGGCTGTCTTCTTTGGAAGTATAGTTCATGCGTCTCCGATGCCTTGCCCTGATGTGAGTCTCTCTCCCTCTCTTGCTGTTTCTTGTCTCTCTCCATACCTCGAGGATTTACTCCCCCGCACCTCTTTTTCTCTCCATGGCAAGATCTCTAACATGATTTGTTCCTGCTTTAGTCCTTGAGAGACCAGATCCTGTTGGGCATCGTGCAGCCAGAGGCATGCTGTTCCTACGGCGTCTGCAAAGGCGATGTCAATGTGCAGGGTGGTTGACGGACGAATATCGCGCCCACGATGCGAATGCCGCCCCCAAATCTTCATCGTCCAGACAAGAACGCCGCAAGCAGTCAGACATGTCATGACACACAACTGGGGGTCATTAGTGACAACAACAACATCATCACCATCACGGCTACAGAGGATGGAAATTTTCCTGAAAAACACATGCGGTCTATTACAACAGCATCACCCCGGCGCGAAACTCGGGCTCGCGCTCTCTCTCACTCTCTCTCTCTTCCTGGCCTGAATGGACTATCTCAAACCGAGCAGCTCGCTTTCCGACTCCCATCCTTTACTACCTCTCCCCTCATCTTCGGCCTACATGCCCTTGAAAGTGGAGCAGACAACGCATCATCACGACACACATACAGGCACCGGCGCAATGGCGGTTGAACAGAAAATGACTGCATAGACACTTGCAACGTCGTGCATATACGAGGGAGGGGGGCAACAGGCCATGCCAGTTCCGGACTGGGGAACTGGACGACAACGCCTATCGAGCTGGTTCTTTTAAGAGGAATGGGGGGGGGGGGGGACAGGCGTTGCTGGGTTGGGTCTAAACACTCATTGGGTGAATGTATGGAGAGGAGATATGAGTAAGCCTATCGTGGGTCAAGCAGGATCTGGGCATGAACATCATTCGATGGAGCCGATGATGATGATGATGATGGGTGATGGATGTGATGCGAAAGAGAGTGTGTGTGTTTGTGTGTTTTTCTTAGTTGCATTGTCACGCATTAGATTCCCCCAAGAATTCTTATACGATAACCGTCATCGGACGGAACCCACTTACACGCACACACTTCAAACTCGCCGAGTCATCTCTTGTCTCTTTTCGTATGCTGAGGCAAACAAAAGTCCCTTCGTATCAGTCAGCCTCTATGTTCTGTGGCCGCTGGCCTTTTTAACCCCCCGCTCTTACCAGAGGCAAAGAAAAACCCGGGACTCCCGAGACGACGAGGAGGGGTCGCAGCAAGACAAGCTTCACTGCGAAGCTTATCGCGGTCCTGTCAGACAGGAACTCTCGAAAAGCTGACTGCAGTCTCTCGGAACACGGCTCACCCATTCATTGGCTCGACCAGCACTATTGCTATGGTACAGTATCAGGCCCAGGTCACATTTTTGGCGCGACGCCACCCTCGTCCCCCCGTGGGGAGGGGGGGGCTTCCAAATGCAACGTTAAATCACAGTGAGATATCACCAACACACTACATGACCTTTCCGCAGGTAGCAATAATAATCAAGCAAGCCACAAGGAGGAAGATGTGGGGGGGGGGGGATAGAAGATCCCCAGATCTTCGTATGTTCTCACCAAGTGAGCAAAGATACCCCCCCCCCCCAAAGAAAAAAAAAACTTAGACAACAATAGTGGTTTCTAGTATGCACGTACTATGCAAAGTCCTGCAACCACGCCGCGCCGCTTACACCTCGGGAACCACTCACCTTGGCGCACCATACAGTCCCGTGTGTGCCTCGTATTCCGCCCCAGACTACCACCACCCGCCCACCCACAGCATTATAGCTCGGCCGCATGCGGTCGCTTGGTGCTACTAGGTGTGAGTTTTTTTTTTTTTTTCTTCTTTTCTTTTTTCGTGCTGGAATTCCTACTTCGTCCACGCCCACGCATCCATCCCAAAGACGTCAGAGAGGGGCATGAGGGTGAAGCTTTTGGAGGAGGCATACTAGGGTTCATTCCAACAGCTCCGGTCACCCAGTTGTCTCCATGGTGTTGTTTTCTTTTCTTTTCTTTTCTTTTTCCTTCCCTTTTTGTCCCCACACGGCCTTCACTCATTACCCAATTAGGCCATTTAATATCTAGGGAGGCAAACTTGTTTCGGGGATACGTGCGTCCAAAAGTCTCAAGTTGTCGCGGATAACTGCATCACCCTCGAATACATCCACGCTATCCTTCTCCGTCTTTCACTCAGTAGTAGCTTCTGTGAACGTCTTGGAATCAATGACAAAGCCATAGCTGTTCTGTCCGAGGCACAGTCAGTAAAAAATGGCCTTGTAATGACAATCATTTCTTCTCTGATCCGGAGATCAGGAGTGAGACGGACGGGGAACAACACGAGGTGACGGGTTTGGCGGGTGACCCGACGGGAGGGAGAGAGGGAGAAAAGAGAGACACAACACCAGCCTCCCTTTATCCCCGGAGCAAACCCCTTCATGGGACGGAAAGTCAAATGAAACGGAAAGTTTCAGACAAAAAGACGAGGTATAGGGTTTTGAAAAGGGGAAAAAAAGAGGGAAAAGGGAGCCACCCCTCCCCCGAAAAAAAGCAGACTTGGACCAGGAAAGAACTCACGCCGACATTGTGCAAACAAACCTCCCTCGCCCCCGCTGTCGTAGTCGCACAGCAGTCCTCCACCATAACACAATCCCACCCGGCATTATACGCATCCGTAAGCGTGCCCAGCACGCACTGGTCCGTGTTGACCCCGGCAAACAGCAGCGTCGTCTTCTGCCCCTCCACGAGGTACTTCCACAGCGGCTGATCCTCGCGCCACAGCCCGCTCATCCTGTTCTTTGCGCAGTGCACATCGTCTCCTTGCCTCACCGCGTCCTGCAGCGGGCCGTAGAGCGCACTGTTCCACTCCCCAGCCACCAGACACCTCCCTTTCCCCTCGCCCAGGTCGACCCCCAGGCCTGCGGCAGGCTCATCACCGTCAACCGCAGCGATCACGGCCCGCGCGAACCCGCGCAGCACCCCCGCCGGCATCTCCTCCAGATCCGTCTCCGTGAGCCCCCAGTTCAGCCACACAACCTGCACGCCGGCCTCGCGACACCGCGATATGGTCTGTAGCAACGGCTGCACGGCCGCCAGCCCTGCAGGGTGCGAGCGGCAGGATGAATGCAGGAAGAAGTTCTGCATGTCGACGACCACAAGGGCTGTGGCGGACGGAGACAGGAGGATCGATGTGCCGGGCGGGTTGGATCCGTGCGTCAGGGTGGCGCGCAGGGCGGAGGAGGTGCATTGTCCGCGGGTGAGGTCGTAGGTCTTGGAAGAGCGGTCGTAGATCCATTGAGACCCTGGCCGGCCAAAGGTAAGTTTGGTGGAGGACATCTGTCTGTGTGTGTGGATTGTCGCCTTTGGTGGAGTTTTGTAAATTGAAAAGGCGACAGACTGGTTGTTTTTTGGTATAAATGTATTGAAAGTAAGGTCTTCACTTTGGAATGTGCACATCTGGACAGGAAGGGGATAAGAGATAAGAGGGCGCGGGGTCGTTGCCGGTGATGATGGTCTGGATATCCGGGCATGGTAGCATCCGGACGATCTCCAGCTTCTGCTGCACATCTGAGAGCCACCTGCAGGTTTCGGGTTGGAGTGATAGTGCTGCATGCACCATCTAGCACTGGTTTTGAAAGCTTTCCCTTAAAATTGATCTTCGTCTATGTCCTGTGACTCTAGCCATGGACGGTGTGATAAAACAAAAAGCCAGCCACCTGATCGCCGTGTAACGCCTTGCAATGTATCCGCCCTCCAGGTACCCAAACCAAAAGTAGCGGGCTCGTAGAAATAATCTGCATGTGCATGCCCACTTGTCTGTCATGCTGGATGGGAACCTCTTTTCAGTGTGACGTGCACCTAGTTCAAGTCCATGTTATCGTCCTCTTCAACCTCCTCATCACCGTCCAGCAACTGTGTCTGATTGCTGGACAGGCTCTCCTTCCTTCTCGACTCTCCGTAACGGCCGCCATCGACAAACATGTCGAGCTCTTCACCACCAATGACACGACCCTCGGTGTCAATCTCCTGGGACAGCTCGACAATAGCAGAGCGAGGGAGCCGCAGGAAGCCCGTGGTGCGCACGATGCGGCCCCAGTGCGTCAGGCAAAACCCTGCCGCCCGTTTGCGAAGCCACTCCTCGCTCGCCAGCCCTGAGCAGTACCAGATGATACAAGCATGATCAACGTCCAGCTCCTTACTGAGACGATTGACGCATAGGAGGCGGAGGTGAGGGATGTTGTAGATGTTGGACATGACGAGCAAGCCTGCGATATCCGCAAGATCCGAGCTGGGCCCATCCACTCCTTCGTCCTCCGGCGCCAGATCGATCCGGTCCGTGTATAAATAGTAGAGAAAAGCTTTCACCACCGAGTATGGTTCGGGAATGTGCATTTTCTTATTGTGGAATTCAGCCATGTGCGAATCCCACAGCCGAGCAAAATGTGGCCATCGGGCGTAAAGGATGAGTCGATGCGCATAGATGGGAGGTGAGGTCGGCGCATCTGGCGAGAGCCACGTCTGGTCGCCATCGGCAACATCCGTCACGCGGATCAGGGCCGAGCCCAGCAGGTCCTGTTCGTCTGGGTCACCAGAGAGTGCAGTGACAACGAAATCCGTACCGCTCCCTGACTCAGGTGGCTTGTTGAAAAGCTTCGCCAGGTCTGCACCGAGTCCCTTCGAGGGGGTGTCCACACGACGAGCTCGTGCAAGAGGCTCGGCCATCTCCGCCCGGGGCTCGGGGGTCAGGTTGTTCCCGAGGAAGCCGTATTTACGCAAATCCACTTCCATGATGTCGCTCAGGTACTCTTCCAGGTTGCCTCCCAACTCTGCCGCACCAGTATCGGAGGGACAGCCAAGCAGCCATGCCTTGGTGCCGTCCTCATTCATCGTGCAATAATGCCAGGTGTAACCAGACTTGAAGATCTCCCGTCCCTCCGCCACCTTCTGCCAACGTAGAGTTCCCAGGTCGAGCGCGGATAGAGAGCATTCTTTCGAGGTGATGGTGGCAGCAGGCGTGACAAAGTCCAAGAGGGTTCCAGACGAGTACACGTGAAAATGTATGCCGGGTCCTTGAGATGGGATATTTGGGCCGAAGTGGAACTTCAGCGACGAGATGGCTCCTGGGGCCATGGGCGCATAGTTCTTGAGCTGGAAAGAGGGAGGGTTCACTTGTGCGGTCCGGGAGTTGGCTGCATAGCCAGAAGCACCCACGGCAGGTGACTGTCCGATTGAGTAAGGAGGTCTCGGCGAGCTTCCCGCACGGCTGCCTAGGCCTGAACGGTCAAACGCACCCATCTGTGGTGTCGTTTCAAAGGCTGGACTACCCTTGAGATCAAGCCACCACAGGTCACTGACTTTGTCCATATCCTCACTCAGACCGCCAAAGACCCAGATTCTATCACCCCTGCAGAGGAGGGTCAGTTGTTTTGTCTCAGATACAAGAAAGACATGGGGTTGTGGGGTTGAGACTAACCAGACATAGGCAGAGTGATCAAATCTGCCGACGAAACGCCATGGTCTGGACCAGGTAAAGGTCTTGAGGTCAATGTAGCATATGTCATCCAACACATAATTGTCATGACCTGTTATGCCACCGATGATGAACAGCTTGTCATCATGCAGGAGCGCTGCATGTCTCGCTCGACCTTTGGGGATGGGACCCGACACGGTTGGTTGCGTCCAATGGGCAGTCTTGAGATCAAAGATGATGAGGTCAGAGAGGTAGGTACGGTGCTCGTTCTCGCCACCAAAAACAAGGAGTTTGTCGCCCTGGTAGAGTGTAGCCGTATGGCCTTGTCAAAAGTGTTAGCAAGACTGACTATACAGATGCGACTCGGCCTGGGACAAGGTTGCTCATACCCATGCGAACGCCAGGGATGTCTCCATAGTTATCGACCAGACTCCATTCGTGTTTGACCAGGTCCAAACGAAGGACGTGGTTGTAGACCTCGTCTGTGTACTGATCGAATCCACCAAACGCATATATCTGGTTGTTCCCGCAGTACGTGACGGAGGCATTGACCAGACAAGCCGGACGCTGGCCCAGGGTGCGGGTCACCTTGGGCCTGTACCCATCCGTCGCGGCTTTCTTCATGGGAGAACTGGGCATAATGTAAGTGTTGCTGGAGGAACCGGTCGCCGGAGTATTGTTGGACGCATCAAAGGGAACCAGAGACGTCGATTGACCCGCAGCAGCGCCCTGGCCTGCCCCTCCTCCGCCAAAGATCGATCCAGATGGGGTTGATGGCGCCATCTCGACGTGTCGCAGACCAGACACAGGCTAGGATCGAGGAAGGAGGCTGTCGCTCAGAGCGAGAGCATTTCGGAGAAAGAGAAAGCCTGTACCCTCACGACAGGGGAAATGATTGACCGAAAAGACTCGATATCAAGCAGGATGGAAGACGAGCTGTAGTTGGGTCGTTTGTCGGGGTCGAACGATCTATGGGATCGATCTGAAGGCTGGGGTGGACTTTTGGTTTGGCGGTGGGCAAATACAATCGTAAATGCAAAGCCAAAAAAGTATGGACAAGGAACGCGCGACGCAACGCCCTTTCCCCTGACTCTCTGGGAGGTGAAAGAGCCGGGCAAGGCCAAGGTCAGGCTGCAAGTGCTTAGGTAAGGAGGCGACACATGAGTAAGATGCAGGGTTCATACTTGCTGCCCCGCCAGCGCCAACGAGCGGCTGGGAAGGTGTGGCTCGTTGTCCTGCCAACACTGACTCAGCCCCACCCGGCGAATGTAAATAAAAGGTTGCCAACTCTCAACTGTTGAATGTCGGTGTTCTCTTTCTTTCTTTTCCTCTCTACCCGTCACATCACTCTCAATCCTCCACTGCCAGACTGCTTTCAAGCAGCCCAGCTCCTCTTTACTCCCTTCAAAGCCTTCATACATTCCTACAAGGAACCACCAATCTCAAAAGTCCACTAGATCTCATCGCTACGGCCATCTGATCGCCCTCCCGACTTTGGAGACGCCATCTCGTTCCTTGCGAAGGCTCTCTGACCTGTCTCGAACGCCAAATCAACAGATACAACAAGACGAAAAGTACTAACCAAACAACACAACTTCCAGGAATCATTAGCTTGAGTCTCTTGGAGCTCCTACGTTCGACCACTCAGAGCTCACTCTCGCCCTGCTACGAGACATTGATTTGTTCTTCGTACAGACCCCCATCAACATTCATCGTTGAATCATTGTTGTTACTGCATCATCAAGTTCCACAGCCATGGCTAGTGTCTCAGTTTCAACCCCTCTCAAGTCCCACGCGGGACTGTTCTCCTCCCGCACCGCTGGCGGTCGCATGCCCCTCACCCCTTCACCACGCACTCGTTCGACCACGGTGCCCGTCAACCTCAAGACTTCACCCTTCACTCCGGAGCGCACATCGGCACCTACCGATGGCCAGCGAGCATCCAACAAGTCAGTGTACGGGGGAAACCTCTCGGCACACCTCGCCCGGTCGAGTGCCAAGGTGAAGGCTGCCAAGCACAGCGCCTCGCCCAAGTCCAACATTGCTCGGGTTGCCCCGTCTCCCAAGAAGGCCCTCGAGCTGGGTGTCTCTGAGTTCACCCTGACGGGAACCGGACCCCACAACAAGTCGCCCGTCGCTGTCAAGACCAAGTCAGCCTCCTCTTCCAAGCACAAGCCCAAGGCTGTCCCTACCCACGCGGCCGATCGCTTTATCCCCAACCGGGGTGCCAGCTCGGCCGTCACGGGCTCTGGCTCTGGCAAGCTCGAGGCCCCCTCCAAGAAGAAGAAGGTCAAGATCACCGCTGAGACCTCGTCTGCCCTGTCTGCTGCTGCTGACGACGCGATTGCGGCACTCGAGAGCCTGGACATCAGCACCGACGCTGATACTTCAGTTGAGGAGTTCTCTCGCCCATCGCCAAACACTGCGGCGTACCAGGACTCTCTCGCCAATGCCTGTGGTGTTAGCATGAACACTCGCATCCTCGAGTTCAAGCCAGCCCCCCCAGAGTCGTCCAAGCCCATCGACCTGCGCCAGCAGTACAACCGTCCCCTCAAGCCGGCCAATGCCAGCTCAGCCCAATTCCGCCGCCGCATCGCCACTGGCCCGGAGCGCGTTCTTGACGCACCGGGTCTCATTGACGACTACTACCTCAACCTGCTGGACTGGAGCTCCGGGAACCAGGTGGCCATCGGCCTGGAGCGGAACGTGTACGTCTGGTCTGCCGACGAGGGTAGCGTGAGCTGCCTTCTTGAGACCAGCCCGGACACCTATGTCAGCAGTGTCAAGTGGTCAGGCGATGGAGCCTATGTCGGTGTTGGCCTCGGAACCGGTGAGGTCCAGATCTGGGACGTTGCCGAGGGCGCCAAGGTTCGCAGCATGTTCGGTCACGACACCCGTGTCGGCGTCATGGGCTGGAACAAGTACCTGCTGTCGTCTGGTGCCCGCAGCGGCCTGGTCTTCAACCACGATGTTCGCATCGCCGAGCACAAGGTCGCCGAGCTCGTCTCGCACACCTCCGAGGTCTGCGGCCTGGAGTGGCGCTCCGACGGGCAGCAGCTGGCCACCGGCGGAAACGACAACCTCGTCTCCATCTGGGACGCCCGCTCCCTGTCCGTGCCCAAATTCACCAAGACCAACCACAAGGCGGCTGTCAAGGCCCTGTCTTGGTGCCCCTGGAACATGAACCTGCTCGCCACCGGAGGAGGCTCCTATGACCGCCACATCCACTTCTGGAACACCACCTCGGGCGCTCGGGTCAACAGCATCGACACAGGGTCCCAGGTCACGAGCCTGCGGTGGAGCCCTCACCACCGCGAGATCGTCAGCTCCAGTGGCTTTCCTGACAACTCTCTCACCGTCTGGAGCTACCCGACGCTGGTGCGCAACATCGACATCCCTGCCCACGAGAGCAGGGTGCTGCACAGCTGCCTCAGCCCTGACGGACAGATGCTCGCAACAGCAGGTAAGCATATCTAGCAAACTTGGACCTCCGCCCCCTGTCGTTGAATCGGATACTAATGTTTAAATAATTAGCTGCCGACGAGAGCCTGAAGTTCTGGAAGCTCTTCGAGAAGAAGGCGGGTGCTACCTCACCCACGGCTGGTGCTGGCTCCTCCAGCAAGGCGTCCATGGTCAAGCAGATGACGATCCGATAAGGAACGACTGCCTCGCCGCACAAAGCAAGGCAGTCGACGGTAGGTATGAACAATTATTACGAACATGTTCATGGTCTGCTCTTATCCCGGAGGATTTGGTCCCAATTTCAGCGCGGAGTTAGGGTAATTAGCGAGCCTTGAATTCGGCTGGACAGAATGTCTTCGGCTGCAGACGGGGTCTGCTTGCTTGATCATGAGTTATGACGGGGATCCTACACGGCGGTTTTGGATCAGCTCGAGGCTGTAATTTTTATTCAGCGTGTACGAATACGAATGATAGTGTATCTAGAATGTGTGGATGCGGTGAGACTGTCAAATTTCAATGGCATGACTGTGATCACCTCTTCCGCCCTTCGAGTGACTTCTGTTCCTATAGTCGTATACTTGATGATGGCTGGCTTGCAAAGGCAAAGTTGCTCACCAATTACTTGATTTCCGGTCCAGCGTAGTAGTATTCCAAAGAAGGACGGTTCAGGTTGTCCCGGACAGCGAAAGTCTCATGGACATGATTGTTCAGCTTCTCATCTCGCTGTTGATGAGGTTGCGAGTCCGATCAAGCCACAATGTGAGGCTTCGACTTGCGCCTCACGATAGACACTATAGATAATGCCGAAGAGGCGCGAGCATTAGTGTACTGTAGTGATTAATCAGCCTGGCAGGTCCCAGCGGGAAAGCCGCCTAGCCGCCTCAGATCAGGAAACCGCCCTCCTGACTAACGATTCCTTCGTGATTTAATCATCAATCAAGCCTGGCGGCAACCCTACCACATCGTCCCCTTAACGCCTTGGCTTATGGATGGCAGTACAGTAGTTCCGTGTTGCTGTGGTGGTCGTGACGATGGTCCGTAATTTAGAGCTGCATTAGACTTGTCGTCACCATGCGGACTTACGGGCCTTTTCCTTGATGGGTCAGCGGTTTTCCATCTCTTGGTGAGCAGCCAAGCGCGCCGCGAAGGCATTCCTTTGTGGCTCTAGTACTGCGCTTCCCCTCCGAGATGGCTGGAGCTTGTTTGACTAGAGAGGCTGGAAAGAATGGGAGGGGGGTTTCGCTGGGCCGGTGAGGCTGTCTTTACAAGAGGAGAAGAAGAAGTATAAGTAGACGGGTCCGCAGCCGGATGATGAGGCTTGAGGTCTTATGTTAATCCATCGGACATCGTCTTAACATCTTCGATTGATATCTTACAAAAATTCTATTGCTCAGAAAGCCTTGAACTTCGAACTCCTGCGAGAGAGAGACACCCGAGCCAACAAAAACAACAGCTTCATCATCACTGACAATGGCCAGCAAGAAGATCATCACCGTTTTCGGAGCCACTGGAAACCAGGGCGGTAGCGTTGTCCAGAAGTTTCTGAACGATCCCAAGCTCAAGAACAATTGGGCTGTCCGCGGTGTCTCGAGGAATGCGGAGAGCGATTCCGCCAAAAAGCTGACGGCCCTGGGCGTCGAGATGGTCTCTGTAGGTCCAGCCCCACCCAGCACAATGAATGGAGGCTTCCTTGAACCCGTCTCGGGGCAAAATGCAGTATAGGACTGATAATCCAGCACAGGCCGACCTCAACGACAAGACGTCCCTAGTCCAGGCGATGAAGGGCGCATACGCTGTTTTCGCAATGACCAACTACTGGGAGAAGATGGGCATGCAGCTCGAGATCGACCAGGGCAAGAAGCTGGCCGATGCTGCCAAGGAGAACGGCGTGCAGCACTACATCTGGAGCTCGCTGTTGAATATCAAGAAATGTGAGTAGTACCCCCACCTCCTCCTGCTTCCTCCTGAGACACACACCCCCTCTCTCTGACACATGCCGCAGTGACCAACGGCAAGCTGTCACACGTCTACCACTTCGACAGCAAGGCTCTAGTCGAAGACTATGTCCGCGAGATTGGCCTCCCGGCGACCTTTTCCATGCCCGGCTTCTTCATGTCCAACATCCCCGGGGGCATGTTCCGCCCCACCCCGCCCGACAACGAGTGGACGCTCGCGCTGCCCATGCCCGAGACGGCACCGATCCCGCTGTTCGACCCAGAGGACACGGGCGCGTGGGTCAAGGCCATTGCGCTGCGGCGCGATGAGCTGCTCGGGCGGCGGGTGTACGCGGCCACAGCTTACCTTACGCCCGCAGAGATCGTGGCGCAGTTCCGAGAGGTGTTTCCTGAGCAGGCCGGGCCGGGTGCGAGGTTCGTGTCGACGCCACATGCTGAGTTCCTGGAGGGCTTGAAGGGGCGGGGTATGCCTGACTTTGCAGCCGAGGAGTTGCTGGAGAACATGCGCCTTATGGACGAGGGCGGATATTATGGCGGGGCGTCGCTCGAGGAGAGCCATGCGATCCTGGACGACAAATTGACGACCTGGAAGGACCACATGAAGAAGGCCAAGGCTTTTGCTGATCTCAAGTAAAGCGTGTGAAGCAAGAAGATGGATGGCTGGTACGGAATGCACGAAGAGGCTGTAGCACATATGAATCTGCTGCTGGATACGAAAGCTGTGACTTTTGTCAATTCATTCTGTTTTTCTTCCCAAGAGAATCTTGTTAAGTCTGGAAGACGTTCGTCTACACCCCAGGAGGAGGAACTTGCCCCCTATCCCGCTATAGGATGAGGAGCAGTTAGGATGTCAATACATTGAATGACAGAAACCGATCAAGTGCAGGGTTTCTAGAAAACAGTCGAACGGAGGGCGGGCTTTTTGTCAGCAGCGAAGTTCAGGCCCTGTGAAGTAAACAAACAGTGACTGACAGGCCCCGCCTTTAGGGGCTATTGGTGCTGAAGCTCTAGCGCTAGCCCACCGGGTTTTGCGCTGGGAGCCCCGGCTTACCTAAGCGTGCCTCCTTACTTAGCCGCTATTTCCTTGTCAAAGCAGAACTTACGCCATACCACATCACCTTTCTACGCCTGAAAGTCAGCCCCGACCCTGCGACCAACGAGACAAATTCGACCCCCTTTCCTCGAGCGAAGCAGGAATCCAGAGTCGAGAGCCACGGTCGCGATTGGCACGAGTATCTTTTTGCAGCGGCTTTTTGAGGCCGTGCGCTGGGGGAATTAGTGGTACGAAAAGGAAACCTACCACCAAGCCGTCGCAACGTTCGCATGCAACCCAGCGAGACCGGACCGTCCCCACCGACCGCTCCCCAGATCGCACCAGGCCTCCTGCTACTGTTTTGAGCTTTCGCATCGCGTCGCAAGAAATCGTTTTCTAGAGAGACAGGAGCGGACGAGTCAATATCAGCAGCAGGGCAGAAACACGTCCCGCTCTCTTCTTTCAGACGACCCGCGCCAATACCTCCGACCGATCCCCCATCTTCCCGCCATTTTCTTCCTACCGATCCTGTCGCGCCCGCTATCCAACAAACAAGATGTCGAACAATCAGGTCGGGAACATCTACCGTCAGATCATTGACGAGGTGATCGAGAGTTCGCGGGTGGACTTCGAGGAAGGCGGCGTCGAGGAGAGTGTTCTGGACGAGCTGCGAAAGGTGCGTTCTGCTGTTTGCATGACTCCTTCTCTTCCTGGGTCCCCCTCACGAGACCTTCAGCTTCCATCCCTCTTTTCCCTCCTGCTTCTCCCTCTGCATCGTATCGAGTTGTCTGCAAGCCGCATCGAAGCGTGATTCTGCATTCATCTCTTTGTAATGGGTACCTTTTGTTCTCAATTACAGAAAATACTGCCCTTTTGGCTCGTTGGTAGAGGCAGGCGGTCTTTGTCTGGCTGAGCTTGTTGGCAGACAGGGCGGCAAAAGGCGTGGATACGGTCAGAGAACAAGAGGAAGGGCAGCCTGGACTGGGTCTGACAGGCGGGTGCTCCGCTGCTATTTGGGTCTTTTAAGCTCAACCCCTTGCACAGCCCCATTGGAATTTGTCACCCCCTGTCCAGTGCTCACCACTTTTGATTGGCGACGCCATGTTCTGCTGCTGCTGCTGCTGCTGCTGCTCTTCACACACACACACACACACACACACACACACACACACACGTGCCATCTGCCTCTCTATGCTTCTACCGCAATGACACACTTTCTTCCTCTGTCCATTCCGACGCAGCACAGCTCTACACAATACAGCGTCCTGAAAGCCACCACTCACATGCCGTCGGCTAACACACACACACACACACACACCCTACACACACCCTGGTCTCCTGCATGTCTGCCTAAAATCACACATATTTCTTCTCCCCTTCATTTCTGCCTGATAATGCCAGCATGGATTACTCAACAGATGCAGGATTCTCGAGAGATTGCTAACATGTGATTGCTTCGCGACACAGGGCTGGCAGATGAAACTGTCCAAGCTGCAGGTTGCATCATTTCCTTGGGATCCCCCTCCACCACAGAACGTTCCGGCCCCTGCTGCCGCCCCAGTGTCTACGGCTCCGGCTCAACAGACCGGTACTCCCTCGTACACCTCCTCTCAGCTTAGCCCGCCTACCAATGCCCAATCCCTACCTGCGGCTAACGGCATTGCTGGGGCTAATGGCCAGCAGGTCAAGCCCGACCCTGCCGTAAAGCAGGAGGTTGGTATTAAGCAGGAGCCCGGCCTGTCCAGCACCGGCATGTCTCCTGCTTCTGCCGCCGCCCCTCAGTATGGGGGCAACCCCAACGGTCCTCCCAACGTGGCTGCTCAGCGGGCTATGCACCAGCTGCAGAACCAGTATGGCGCGGCCGCTGCAGCAAGCATTAGTGCCATACAGGGCTTTGGCCAAGGCGCTCAGGCTCAAGGATCATCGATGACCCCGCGCCCCCCCAGTGCTTCTGCTCAGGCTTCCCAGGCCCAGTTTGCCCAGCAGGTGGCCAACAGGACTGCCATGCAGCAGCAGCAACAGCAGCAGCAGCAGCAGCAGCAGCAGCAGCCCACTGCAGCTTTTCCGGGCCAGCAGCAAAACGGTTTCCAGCAGTCTCAATTTGATGGTGCTGGCGAGGACGAGTTCGAGGGTGTTCTGCTGCGTCGCAATGAGAACGGCGAGACGTCCGAGATGGGACGCGTAGACATCGATCGCATGCTTCACCGCCAGATCGCTGCCAAGGCTAAGCAGCTCGAGGGTGGCGGTCTCATGCTTCCCCTGAAGCAGGCCACGAAGCACAAGTCCATCGCTACCAAGTCCACTCGCGCTGGTGCATCTGGTTTCGACGGCATCGACGAGGATATCAAGAGGGAGGAAGACGACGAGTTCGAGCAGGACGAGCAAGTCCCCGGCCCAATAGACCTCGAAGAGCCAGAGGAGGATGAGGATGCCATCAACTCGGACCTCGACGACCCCAACGAGGTGGACATTGAGGAGGAAGATGACGATGAAAACATGGACCAGGTTATGCTCTGCATGTACGACAAGGTTCAGCGGGTCAAGAACAAGTGGTAAGTCCTCGACAATGTCCCGATCTTGTTGTGTGAGCCAAAATTTTGCAAGTACTAAACATTCAACAGGAAGTGCACACTGAAAGACGGCGTCCTCAATGTTAATGGCAAGGACTACGTCTTCCACAAGGCCACAGGCGAGTACGAGTGGTAGTTTCTCCACGCCCATACCATCTCTACAGCCATCGCAGCGGAAAATTGTGTGCTATCGCATGGCATAGCACGTGTATATGGATCGTGGGGTGCTACAGTACACAACGGGCGGTCGGCCTTGCGTCTTCATCCAGCCAAGAATGGCTCACTAAACATTGATTCTGATGATCTGGTCTTTGCAATTCGAGAGTGGGACCAAAACGTCCCCAATATACAAGTTCATTGGGAAATACTGAGAAAAAGGATGAACAGGAAAATCATCTGCTCAAGTGTCACGGGAGGAGATGGTGGCAGGTATGCCACCCACCTGATACAATATGCGATGAGCAAGGTGAGGGAGCAGTTATCACAGGCGTTCGCTGAGGATTCGGGATGGATCTGTCTCCTCTCTTTCTTCTCTTTCTTTTTTTCTTTTTTTTTTTCCTTTTCCTTCTTTCGAAACACCGGCCAGCAGATGTGGCAGAAGCAGGAAAGAAACACGGGCTTTGGTGTAATGATACTCACGATAGTTGCGACGGAATAAAAGGCTTAAAGTCCAACTGATGATGGCCCTTCGATCCATTGTGCTCTGTGAAGTCTGATATATTGCTCATCATGGGCTCGTTGCTCGTTATAGCTGTGAATTCCCGTGCTCTGTCTAATATTGTGTTGTTGCATTTAGTGGTGCTTGGAGTAGGCTTGATGCGTTTCTGGACATTTCGTTTCCGCCCAGAGACAATCAGCTCTCGTTACTTTGCACGATATGCCCTTGAAACCATTGTGTTCCGGCGCTGCGGTGAGTTGGAAGCGAAGCCACCATGTTAAAGTGATCATGACACGGGACCACGCACGACCAGAGAGGCTTTTGAGGTTTTGGGAGGGCGGGCTTGAACTCGTGTAGACGGGCTGAGGCGTGGGCCCGGGAATGTTTGGAGGGCTGTTTGAGGAGTTTCTGGTCCGATACAGGGTAACCACTGCGTGCGCGTTCGGTCGACAACAAGTCTCGCTTCTGGTGTGGGATGAGCTTGTATCTCATCAAGTATGTTGATGTTTCTTTTAAGCTCGCCTTGATCCGCATCAACTCAACTCGGAGGGCCCGGGGGGTTCCATGGTGATACATGGTTGGAGGTTGTGAGTTGGGGTATTAGAGGCGACACCAAGAAATTTTAAGTCGAGACCTCGGGAGTCTATCTGTATGGACTATTGGGTTTTGTGCAGCCACGAGTATACTGTCAAGTAAAACAGAGAAGAGTACAATCATCCATGACGGAGCACCAGGTCGAGGTGATGGTATATTGTGGTGATTGTGATTCCAGAGCCTGGACGAAGGATGGACCGTTTGTTCGTCCAGTGCCAGAATACTCACATATGTGCACTATTACAACTGCTAGATTATTCCAAGAAAACTAAAATTGTAGTACGCGCGTTCAGTTTAATCTTCTATGTTTAAGTCAAGCCTGTGTGAATAGTCATGCCAACAGAAGTCACTTGTGGTTTTTTCCCCCTGGACTATTAGAAGTGCATGTCATTTCCAGCAGGTGATTACATCTAAGCTTCCATCACATTACTATCGTGGACAGACGACACTCCACCTCTTCCGAAGGAGGAGTCCAAGACTGAATTAGGGAGTGGGGAGAAGTGTAAGCTATCATAAATGTATACACACATATATATAGGATGGAACGAATCACACATCAGTGAAGCTCTCCAAATCTGCAACACGACCGTCTGGAGCGACAGAGCACAGAGGCTTGATCCAATATACATTGCTACAAGTCAGAAACATGTCGACGGTCAAGGTTATCCGGAAATCTGATATCAACTGCGTAAAAGTCTGCCGAGAAACGCACCTTGAGGCTTGAAAATACCATCCCTCTAAAGGCTAAGATCTTTGCTTGTGGCCAGGTTCGTCCCTAGCACGGTTTTATACCATGAAAGTTACTCGACTGAGAGGATCGTTGAAAGCAGCTGTTGATCAGATAGAGGTGGTCACACATAGCCTATCATGAGACCTTTTCATGAGACCAAAATATCTCTCTTCTCTGCGAATTGTGTAGCCTGACAAGATGTTGTTGCTATTATGCCTCCTTGACTCTCATCCACCCTCCCTTTCTATAAACAGACAAAATCGTTGACCAGATACTACTGCCGCTGTGGGCTCAGCAAAGTGCAGTACAATTCTCAAGATCGGGATGTCTTCGATCTAAAGGCCCATGACTCTCCCCGCTTCTGCGGCATTAATTCAGTCACACTCCTATCCCCTCTAGCCCTCGCCTACGCCTCTTTCACTCGCCATTGATTCGCAGTCTCACAGCTTAAACACCCGCCCCCCCGCCCCCCAATTCTGAACCTATATTCCTCTTGTCGGCTCTCGTCTCTGCCCTCACGAGGCCTCGCTCCCACACCTTTCCAAGTCCCCTGCTAGGCAGTCCACCCAAACCACCCAACCGGGTTCGCTCGTTGCCCTATCCTGCCACACCACCAGGGAGCTTCAGCCAGCCCTTTGTAACCCTGCCGCCAGTGGGCCAAAGGCGGAGCCAGCTGCGAGATGGGGACAGGCGTCATGCTACTGGGCCTGAAGTGCCCTTGAATGTCAGCCCAACGAGTGTCAGGGTTCGATGCTGTGCGCATCTCGCTTGGGGACGGTGCTGGTCGACCACCCCTTTCCCCTCCCCCACTTCCTTCCTGCGTCACCTGATATGGCATCCAAGGCTGCGAGTGGATCCCCTGTGATATCGTTACCAGATTGCCGGGTCGTTGGTGCTACAGTGGTCAGGAATAAGCAAGGCACTGAATAGCGATGATCAGGGTACTTCAGCTCCCGATTACAGAGCCATAGGTACGTCGTCAAGGTTCTTTTGTCACCAAGGCCTCTTGCTAGAGGTCCCGCGCGATCCCAGAAACTAGCCCTCGCCAGCTTGGAGGCGGATCACCAACAGGCTGACTTGGAATCAGAAAATCTGGGCCAATCAACCAATCAAACGAAAGGAATTCATCTTGCACAAATATGAAGAGAAGTGCACGCCGGGTGAAGTCTATTAGTTTCCCGGTTGGTTTCCGGGAAGATAGCCTCATCCTCCTGCACACGAGCACCTCCAAATGAAGACAGCTGGAGCCTTGGGCGTGGCCAATTCTCACTTGTGGACACATAGAAAGGGTTGATAGAGCGATCGAAGACTCGTTATGAAGATCTGCCCTTGCTCACCAAGACAAAGCAGTGGGAATAGGAAGCTCGGCTTGAACTCTCAAGTCAAATCTGTTCCGCGGTCCCGTTCTAGACCTGTGATGCACAGACGCCAAGTCCAACAACACTTGCACTTGTTAGTGACGGTAAACTAAGCCAGTTGATGACCAACACCGACGCTTGTCGGTGAAAGAAGTCACGCTGGCTAAGCCTTATGTGTGTGTACCTGGTGTTGTAGTCCAAGAGCCGCAAGGTCTGAAAGACGTCTGTTATCTATTACTGCCGATCAGCGACGGCCAGACCTCGGCCTGGCCCACTTTGTGAGGACAACAGCCTCAGAGCCCGCGACGGACTACTCTTTGCCGCAAGGGGTCTCTGAGAGACTTGCTATTGGTGCTGCGGACGACAGCATTCAAAGTGGCAGACATTCTCATCGTGTGAATCAAACCAAAAGGTACCATGGACTATGATCGACCGCCCTTGACAGGCTTATCGACAATGGGCAGCAACTGCCCGAATATCATCATTTGCCTCCGAAGAATTTGCGGTACAGAGGCTAGATAATTGCACTGCACCGGAGGAGGAAGGAGAAAAAAAAAAACAAAGAAAAAGAAAGAAAGGCGGGGAGATGGAGGAGGGGAACACGAGCGGTGTGAGACGAGACGAGCTCAACGGAAGGCAACTTCCAGAGCTTCCACCTGCTGCGTGGGCAATGGCGTTGCTTCTTTGCCTCTTTGCTTTCTTTGCTTTTCCTTTCTTTTCTTTTTTTCCGGGGAGGGGGAGGGGCGAAAGGTTGCAGAAGGAGCTGCGTGGGACCATCCCCCCCCTACCCCCCTCCTTCATATAGATAAATAGTTGTCCAATGAAATCCCTGCCCACCTGCTAATACGCGTTAGCCAAAGTCCCGACAGTCTGGTAATGGGACTTTTGGGAAATTAAGCTGCCGGGGTCTGAACTGTTCCCGTGACAGCCTGGATTTGGTTTGTTGGTTACAGGACTCATGCCAAGTGGTGTAGATGTTGCTTTCCCCGGGACGCTATCGAGGAATACGAGGTGGGCGGACGTCATGACCCCGGACTTGCCTGTCGAGAAGAAGGGCTGGCAACCGTTCAGTGCAAGCACGCCATCTGACACGCACCCACGCCGGCCTGAGTCTTTTCCGCACACGCTGTTTCTGCCCGACACTGCCGAGGTGGCGAATATTTCCCCGTTGCTATCTGAGAAGAACCTATCGCCTGCATCATCATATCCCCATCAGAGCAGCGGTTGTGGTGGTGTCCATTTGACCGTATTGGGACAAGCCACTGACATCCAACGGCAGGATGTTCATGTCGATCCACACCATCGCTCTCACGGATGCGGTAGCAACGACTATGTAGCGAGAAGCCGGAAGACAGAGGACTGCCATGATTTGCAGCAAGGCGGGCAGGCTTAGACCAGCCGCTGGTGGTCTGATTTGGATGTCGCCAGACTGAAACCGTATGAAGGCCTTTGCCTTGCAGCTCCGGCAACCACTTCGAGGAAGGCGAGAGACCTGCAGACAGCGGAAGGGGGCCAAGGGTGCTCAGGGCCACAACGGACAGACCTCTTTCCGCCAGGCGCAATCCCACCAACAGGTACTGGCAGGTAACAACAAGAAGTGTATTTGCGGCGTCGTGGGTCCCGTCACACGACAGGGCTGACAATTGCGCATGACCCAACTACGGAGCACCGGGTAATGGTCATATAATTCATGCGGCGGTATAGCCCCTTTGTGGCCGGCCCTCCTCCAGCTTGTCTCGGAATAGATTGGCGGGTGAACTGGCGGTGAAGGGATGCTGGTCTGCTCGGACCATACCAAGGAATGCGATTAGCTACGTGCTCGGCGTTCCGCACTTCCGGGCCTCTCGGCGGCGAGGAGCCTTGTCGGCGAGGTACCTGCCCACGGAGGGATGCCATAACTGCTCGGCACTGGATCCACAATATCGGGGACCAAAGGCGCCGATCTCATCTTCTGCGGATGAGAGGTGGATGCAGGAGGAGTCGGAGGAGGACGAGCGCCCGGACCTCTCTACCAGGTATACAGGCCCGGAGACCAGCTATAAGGAGAAGGCGAGGTGGGACGCATGCGCGCTCTCGTGATCCACCGTCTTTCGCTCCACCTGTCGATCCATACGGTGGGAGCCCTGAATCAGGTTCCCTGGAGGATGCACCTGTTGAATGCAACCAACAAGCAGGCCCCAGAATTAGGTGCAGATGATGCATGAGGCAATGGGTACTAGGTTTGCTGGTGGCATCATCTCAAGGCCAGGTGGCTGTCAGGCTTCAGATCTTTGCGGCTTTTTTTTTTTTGCCGGGGCGGAGGGGGGGGGGGGGGGGAGGAAGGATTCCGGGTCCGCTGTCGGCCGGTCTGTCTGTCTGGCCCTTCCATCGAGCTTTGTAAGACGGACGTCACTATGAACGATTCCGTTGAGATGGCTAAGTCGTTTTACAGGTGCTCGTGTCGGTCGAAAGAATTCAGAGTACTGGTGCGCCAGCACACAGGGATCTTTTGAAGTGTGTCGCCTCTTGCGAGCGCTAGTGCAGTCGCACTTGGGCAGGTCGAGAATCCTTCGACTGCACAGAGTGGGTAGACGACTCGACGACATCCACTGCCGACCAGGCTTTTTTTCTCCTCTTTCCTCGGCTCTGAAGACTGCCGTCCTGCTGCTGGTGGTGGTAACGAATAGAAAAAGAATGAGAGGATGCAGAGCCTGGCCCACAACGACGCTAGTTCGGTAGCTTACCGGTCTGTCGGTAACCAATCAGGCTCCGCAAACTCGGCATAATCTGGGCACAAATGACAGCCAATCTCTTGTCCGTGGGGCTGCCGGATCGTTTGTCTATAGGCAGCATCCCGGGCCATGATGCCTGTTGCTTCCTTCAATGACCCATGTGGCGTCGGGCAGACGAGTTGGTCTTGCTTGGGTGGCTGTCAGTCTGGTCCATTCTGAAACAGTCTACCCAGCAGAGTTACGGCAGAATGGGTCCAGGCGCCCCGTTCTCAATCACAGATGCCGTGTTGGCGACCACGACAGCCTGCTGCTGAGTTGTACAAGATAGTGTGCCGCCGGGAAGCACATAGCCCTCTTGCAGGCGGCAAGGCAAATAAATTGCTTTGCTTCCGACAGAGGACTCGTCATGAGAGGTCTGGCCCGCCTCCCTCGCAGAAGAACCAACGGCCGAAACTTTGTCTTTCGGAGCGCCAAAGATTCTCTCCCTCAAGGACAAGGATGCCTGCACAGCTTCCTTAACCCGTGAGAAGTGTGATTTGTGGATCTAGAGTAGCGTCCAGGCTTTCAACCAAGCGAGGACGTGTCTCGACACATAGCAGGCACTGTACTCTGTCATCCCATCCCCCCCCCCCCCAGCATGACAGTCTCGCCAGCGTGCATGATCACGGGCCATGTGTGCGTTGGTGTTGGTTCTTGGCCCACGAATGAAGCGGGGCCGAGTGGAAATGTGCACTCTCGGGTAGCCGTGATATTGTGAGTTGGGCGCGGCCCGAGCACTCGATCAAGCCGAAGCATGGCCGCATCCTGCACGAGGTTCTTTTTTTGTTTTTTCTCATTCTCTCCACTTGGTGAAGTGACTCGTGTCCTTCCCTGCGCATTAGGGGCTAGGGTTTCCTCTGGGAAACTGAGAATTGTTTCCCAATGTCACGGTATGATCTTGTGGCCCGCAGCCGAATTGTCTATTTCAGAGCACCTGGTACGCCAGGGTTTCGTACATGGAGCTAGAAGCAGAGGCTCGGCAATTGCGGTATCTGCAAAGCGAGCTGGGGCGACAAGAATCTGGGATGTGCGTCGCTTGGCGGCCTTCTCGCTCCTCCGAGCCACGGAGGTCGTGTAGCAATGAGATCCCAGTAGAAATGGGCAGCTCGAAAATGAAGACCTTGAATGTTGGACGAGGCGTGACGATTCATCTCGGATTTACTTGATGGCTGGGTCCGACCCCTTGTCTGACTTGAAGAAGCTGCCATCATCAATAATCAGAGCAAGAGCACGCAGGCCTGTGGTCTCTCGAGGAAAAGCCGTGGCTGGATTGGTGTTTGCACCACCCGAGCCCGGGATAGGGGCGAATTGGCGCCTTCAGCCACCCGGGTCATCCAACATGGATAACTGACCCGACGGACTGGCTCCAGCTGGATCCAACCAATACAAGGATCCCGATCTGACCACCCTTCAGGACACCCCCTCGGGCTCATGGATCCTGGACTTAATCCAAGGATGCGGAGCTACTGCTGCGACGTGTTCAACGAGGACTCGATCCAGGTCATGTCGAGGCTGGCGCAATCGTTCTGGAACAACAAGACCGTCTCATGATGGCGATGATGATTTGCGTCGACTATCGCAGAGAAGGTAGTCAGACCGGCCGGGAAAGGAGTCCTGGGATCTTTCGGCTTATCCTCGACTCGCGGTGTGAGAAAGCAAATTGTGCGCAACGTCGCCCCGCGACCGCCTCGAATAAACAAGAGCGGGGGTTATGGAGAAGACAAGAGCGGCACGGAATGCCCGGACGTGAGAGGAGCCCCATGATCATTCCATCGGGAACTCTGTCAAGGGTCGCAATGACAACAATACGATGGCCTGGGTCGCCGTGGTCGTTGATAGGCCCAGAGGACTAATACCGGTCCATGCAGCCAATATCCTCTTCACGGAACCATCGAGGATGCGGCAGTGAGAAGCAATGGTAACAGGGGGCTTGAACATGTTGGTTGGCCGATGAACCCGTGCGACCGGGTATCTGGACCTCAAGGCGATGGGCCGACAAGGAAAAGAAAAGTACAGTATTCCAAGATTTGACCGGACCGACAGTGGTCGTATCGATGACAGCGCTCCATTCATGGCTGGAATACAGGGAGCCTGATGCGACGCCCGCCCCCCTTCTTTTCCATATTCTGGCCAGTCCACGATGTTGGTGTGTTGGTGTGTTGGTGTTGTTGGAGCTTGGTTATGTTGGCGATGTTGGTGATGAGTTGATATTGGTGTTGTATGGCCGGGGTTGGCAGAGGGCCTGAGAGCTAGGCCCGGCCTGTGTTCCATCAAAGCTTGGAAAGACCCGCCCCCCTACTACTTGGTAGTCGTCCTACTGATGTATGGAGCGCCCCTGCCCTGACTCGATGGACTCGAGCAAGGAAAGATGCACACAGAAATGTACTAGGGTTCTTAGTGCAATGTTCATAGCAGTACGTACCGCACCTGACTGGCTCTTGACGCTTCAACTTTGCATGGGGTTACGGCAGGTCTGAGCCCCGCTTTCTCCCAGCGGCCCCTGCCCCCTGCCCCCCTGCCCACACCCTGATGCAGATCTCCCAAAGGCATTTCGAAAACTTGCAGGGGTCGCCTTGTCCTGTCTCCTCGAGGATTCGAGGGCCTTGCGCTTGCCTTCTCTCAACCCAACCCCAACAACGCTCCCAGCTTTTCTTTTCTCTCCTGTCACTTTCGCTCGCCCAGCCAGGCCCAACGTTACTCGTTCGTGTATGTATTTCTCCGGCAAACTTTCACGATACCTTGGCATCCCAAACACCGCAACCGTGCCGCCCGCGCACTTTGATCGCCGAGAATACTGGGAAGGCCTCTCTTTCTCCGAGAGGAGGGTCTTGACATCTGAAAAGAGATTCAGGTTGCCGGCCCCGTGCCCGTAACCTCGCTATCTGCACAAGTCACTAACTAGTGACACGAGAGAAACACTGCGACCCCAACAGGCGCGAGGCTTTTTGAACGACTTCTCCTAGGGCGGCCTCCTCTACTTGTCTGCTTGGTCTTCTCCACTGTGACGTTGACCTTTCCGGACTTGTTGCGCCAGCAAGCACATTTGTTGTTGCTGCTGCCGCCGCTGCTGTATCAAGCCGACCAAGGGGCCACTACCCGCCTTATAGAACTTCCCGATCAGCATCCACTTCATCCTTGCCTTCTTTTACGTCTACTTCAGCTCGTCTCGGTGCCTTCGCCCAGGGCCCCTACGCAGGAGCTGTCCTGACGGTTGTATACTGCCCCACCGGATCTCGCGCTCTTCGAACGAGCCGCTGGCCCACCGGCTCACACACTAGGTACTGGGCTGGGCTGTGCTCACCTTACTAGACGACCTAGTCTTAGAATCAACGACCTGTTGGTCCAGTCGACGACTTCAACGAGGCACCAGCTACTGCTATATTAAATGCCAGCGTGGCCCCCTTCTCCTGGAACCTGCGCGAGATCTACATCCTTCATCCTTTCGATCTTCACACTTCTTTACCACCAGATATACCTGCCAGCGGTTTGGATACCCATCATCCACACATAGGACCTCCTCTCCCCTCGAGCTGTGCACGCCGCGCGTCATCACTTGCATCTTTTTGAGCCCGCCTCCGTCTACTAGCCACTCCTGTAAGCCTCGCCCGTTTCCTAAGTTTTGTCTCTTTTATGCCGCCCTGGATGTACTGTCTGTATGTCTGTCACTCCTTGCCGCTGGGTCATTGTGTCTCTCACTATCCCGTCTCGGGTCGAGAGCTGATCTGTGGCAAGCACATGCGTGTGTTGCGCTGGCTTGTCCTAAGTCGACTCTCCCCTTTCAAACCGCCCCCCCACACCTCTTCTCTCCAGGTGGCATGCCCAGCCTGGCCTGCAGAGCTTGGGACTTGGCCCAGTTCGGAATGGCGCTGCCCGGGTGTGCAAGCCTGCTGGACTACCGCGCGCTGCAGTGTTCTGCAGGTCGACGTCGGTGGTCCCAATTCTCGGGCTGGGCTTACCCACCCGACACGTTTCTCCCCTCCATCGTCACACAGGGGGGTGGTGTGCCATTCTTGTATGCGTCCCACACGAAACTTTTTGAGGGATCGTTGTTGTTCTACTGCACCTTTCCCTGAACCCTCCTTCCTATTTCTGCGAGAGGAGCATGACATCCTCGAAGGTTTCCCTCAACAAACAAACAACAGCAGCACACCACAGCACATCACATCACACATCCTAGCACACCACAGCACAGCAGAGCGGACCATTTAGTCCTCTCGCCACTTCATCCTGTCTTAAACTCAGGATATCATTGTCATCGCCACACCAGCCCTTCCATTGCAGCGCACGTTCTGGCATCGATTGAACCATGCAGTCTTGTTGCACAGGATGATGCACGACCAAAAAAAAACAAAGATCAAAGCAGATGCCACGGTCATAGGGCGAGGCAACTCACTGACATTGGCTTCTACCAGAGTAGAGACGAGATCCGCCCTCGGGCCCGTTTGCATCCGCAACTGGGGACTTGCTTTTGCACCCGGACAGCTTTTCATCGTGTGAAAATGGCAACCGACGGGAACACCACTGTTGGCACCAACGACAACGCGTATGCATAGTTCTTCTCTGACAAAGGCTCAGCACATTGCTGATCCCTCTATAGCTACCCACCTGGGGCCCCTGCTGGCCAGACGAACGTCGTGACGAACGGCGCGGGTCATGATCTGTATGAAGAATATGGACGCATTTACTCAAGGTCACACCATGGGCGTTACCTACTCCCTGTGGACGAGGTAAATCTGTACTCTTCTATCGTTGTCCTGCTCACGTTGACTCTTGCAAGTGGCCGATACTGATATGTAATGATTTTCTAGAAAGAGAAGGACCGACTCGACGCCATGCACATGTTCTTCTATCTTACAAGATACAAGATGCTATGCAGCCGGCATATTCTTGACCTGGATAACCCAAACGCATTACCTAAAGAGCCAAGGGTAGGTCTGCTCTGCGGATTCTCTCAGATGCCTTCCACTGACCTGGTCGGTTAGATCCTCGACATCGGTTTCGGAACAGCCATTTGGGTCCTCGCTGTCGCCGAGTGAGTCGTCTCCTAGGATACGTGCCATATCTTGTCTCCCCAACTAACACACTGTGACCCTATAGTACTTTTTGGATCAAGAACACCTCAAATTTCAGGCCGCACGTCGTCAAAGGATTTGATATATCTCTCCAAATGCAGCCACCTAGGTTGGTGCCTTCCCTCGGCTTTTTGTTCGGCTTCCTTGGGTTGGTGGGACTGACAATAGTAGCATCACACCGGGCGTCGAGCTGAGGACCGTAGATGTCGAAGAACCATGGCCCAGAGATGCTGGAGAAAGTTCGTGGCACCTGATTCATGTGCGCATGCTTTCTGGTTCCATCAGGTCGTGGCCACGACTCTACAGCCACATAATCAAGTACACAGTAACCAAGTCACCATATCCTTGATACATTGTGCTAATTGTGCGCACAGGCATCTGATCCCAGGACGAGGATGGATCGAGCATGTGGAGATTGATTGGGACTTTGGGAACGATAGTGGGCCGGTCTCGAGACGGTTGAGGTTCTGGGCCGACGAGCTCTTGGACGCCATGGACCGCGCGGGGTGTTCCATGCGAATCAACCCTGACGCTACTACACGGGCGCTCGGTGATGCCGGTTACGAGGAGATCTCGCAAGAAGCCATCAAGGTGTATGTCAATGGGGCTTCCCAGAACAACTACAATGCCGATGCCGGGCGGTGGTTCAATCTCTCCCTCCAGAAGGGTTTCATGTCCATGAGCTTAGCTCCTCTGGTCAAGTACAAGGGCTGGCACCCAAATGATGTAGCGGCCATCTACGAAGAGGTGATGAGGGAGACCGGAGATCGTGACAACACATCTTATTGCACACTGTAAGTGCTTCTGGATGCCCTCCTACAGAATGTCGCACGCAGCGGATTACTGATGCCACAGCAGATACATCTGGACCGGAAGGCGGCCCGCCCACACAAACGGACATCGACCCAACGGTCATCGGCCAAACGGCCATCAGACCAACGGCTATCACTGAGCTATCCTCACAGCCACCTGCAGCCGCGGTCTCGACCCTGCAGAGGTCTCGGTACCGCGCTCTCGAATTTTGAAAGTCCACCTCTTTCCAGCTGCGAGCCAGCAGCCCGATTCAGTGTTCTCCCAGACGGCGTCGGGATCGACGACTGGCTGCCGAGACTTGGACATATCTGGCAGCAGGGGATGCCCTTGTGCTTGGTGTGTTTCTGTAGGAAACAAAGTCCGAGGCAGCCCTGTACAGTTCTTCGCTCACCTCATCACACCGTGTTGCGGCGGAGGCGGACGAGCGGCAACTCGAACAAAGCCCAGCCCTCGATGACTCAATGCGCAGCTCAAGTACTGGATACTATATAGAGCTAAGCATTGCTTCAGGGTCGGTGCCCGAGGGACTTCATATTGACTCCTACGGTTCATGACCTTCGATCCTGTTGTCTGATATCATTGATCTTCCATATCGACATCTCTCTGGATAATTCATTTCAGACCAACCCAAAAATTAATTACGAGACTTGCCACGATTTTGGTGGATAGGATTCTGGTCTTATTCACGGAGTAAGAATTCGGCGGCGGCGGCGGCGTTTGCCATTTTCCGCAGGCATTGAAAGGGATGTGTCATGGCTTCTCGAATTGGGCATAAAGGTCAGGTACCATGCATGAGGTACTCGAGCACTTTTGATTTGATTGAGTTTGATGGTCGTCTTCTGTTTGCTCCTGTGTGACCTTTGGATCCCGGGTCTGCGAATAATGGCTTCAGAGTCCTAGGTTCGAAGTTTCTACTCGTCTGCGACAGCAAATACAGATGGCTCTTCCATTCATTGGTGTCCGTCTTCAACTGCTTCCATAGCCGGTCTCGCGATCGTACGTCTTCACTCCAAGGCCGGCCATTGTGAATCCTTGCCACCACTGATGCCCTATGCCGCCAAAAGGAAACATATTACGTCTACTGTGTCTGAGGGATTCGCTCCCAGCCGTCTCTGCCCATGGAAAAGCCAAGATCAAGCTGCTCGCCGCCGCCGCCGCCACCACCACCACCACCATCACCACCAAGAAGATGACGCACCCGGATCAGGCCGTGTGGTTGGCCCATTCCAGGATGAGGAACCGAGGCTATGCACTTGCGCTGGCATGGCTCTTGCACACACAGCCAAGTACAGCCAACGACATATGCAGCTGGCCAGATGGGGTAAGCAAAAGCATCAACAGCATTGCCCAAGACAACACGCGGCACTGTTCCGTTGCCCTGGAAGAGACAGTCAACCCCCCTGGCTCCTCCGGGCCCCCCACCCTTTTCTCCCACCGATTATGCGCTGCAACATCTGGCGGCGTATCATGATCCAGTGCAGGTTGATGGATGTGCGGTGTTACATCAGTAGTCTGGTCACCGAGCCTGCTCAGCCCATCTCTGCTCGTCGGTATCGTGACCACAGCTCGAACCCCTGCAGCACAGGATCATTATGCTCAGGCCAGCCCCGGCGCCTCTCCTCTTTCCTGTAGCTTGTGACTGCATCATGAAGGGTCCTTCCTGGTCAAGCAACTCTCCCCCGAGGTGCTGCTACGTAGCAGCACCTCTCTGGCCCCCAAAACCCCAGCAGGATTCGTTTTTCCGCTCTCGCCTTCTTTGCTACAACCTATCTGCTCGCTCGGAAGGGAAAAGGTTACCGAGAGGGTGGTAAAAACGCCACAAACCACGGCAAGGTCCGGCCGCCAGAACAGGCCCAGGGTTCTCTTTGCTTACTAGTTGTCCATGTAATCTTGTTCCTCCCCCCCCCCCCCCCCCCGGGTTCTTGATACCCAGTGGTTGGTCCGGTCCTCATGAGATTAGCCCTCCAACCAGCCTCCTGCATTAAACAAATTCAGGCCTCTCAGCACCATACGGCCTGTTCTTGCGGCCCTTGCTTTGGTGTGGTAAATTACACACACTCTCGGGCAAGCCAATACTTGTGAGGGCTGCCAAGCAAACCCCCCCCCCCCCCATGGCACACACACACACGCTATGTACTGATCATGCAAGAATAATAGACCCTTATGCAGCTTTCGTTCTTTAAGGAAGTTCCTCGCGAGCAGACGACCCCAATCCTTCCGCCACCTCCCCCACCCCTTCCTTTCATGTACGACACGCATATACGGTGTATTAACTTTTGCTAGTATGTTGCTTTTTACATATTCATGTTTTTTAAACCTCCTTGAATTTGGTGGATGTATGTAGTGAGAAGTTTTACGTACCTGCACTGGCGTGTTGACCCTGGATTGCGGTTGTATTTATCCCCTCTTCTTTGCCTGGGGCCTGCTATTTCATTCTATCTCTTCTACTTTATTACACATCATTTTTCTTCCCCGCAGACCCCGCACATTGGTACACCTTCAGACACACGGGGGAGAAAAAGGGCCAGCAGCGTTGCGCTCTTTGGTTTGTTTGTCCGTGGTGTGTAGGTAGCGTTTCGACCTCAACGGCCCTTTTGAAGAGACGGAGATGGATGGCTGGGATCAGCAGGGAGAGGAGAAGTCTGGCTTGGGCCGCCTTGTCTATTTTGCCGTGACGGTCAGATGTTCACTCCGAGTGGATACGATGCTGGGAAACTTTGGGACTCGATTTGATGATTGACTGGATTCGGTCTTGGTTGGGAGATTTCTTACTGGCATCGAGGGAGATTGGGTAGCTCGTACTCGATGCGAATACTATAGGTATACCTATCTACGTCGTAGTGACCAGCACGTGGATCGCATGGACGGAGGGCCCTCAGCATTGAGTCAACGTGCTGCCTCTCCCCTCGAGACAGGATAGTAGTGTAGTCACTGGCATCGAGACGGCCATGCGCTTCTGCAGAAGGACCTTGAGAGCTGGTCGTTCTGATCACCATGTCATGAAGCACGAGCCTGGTGTGAAACTGATATTACATGATACAAATGAAATAAAAGTCCTTGAGGTTCTCCGTCCTCCTCTCTATGTATGTGCACACAAGGGAGAAGGAACCTCGGAATATACACAAAAAGTCCAGGACAGGCCCGTAGAGAGACCACGGGACGCGAATTGCCAAACCCCAGGTTCCACAAGAAACAACAGCGTTTTGCCTTCACTGTGCTCAGTTGATATTGCTCGGCGCCCTATCAGTGCAGAGTGTATGTGACGCAACTGGTCGAGAGGAAGTAAGGCGAGCGGTGCGAAATCGTGACGAGGCCATGCCCTAAACCCTGGAGCTCCATTGCCGTGTTCTATGCTCGACCTCCCCCCCCCCCCCTCCTCTCTATACTCCATAGCTTTTTTGTTCCTAGATCGCGAAGGATGGACCGGATTTGTCCACCAACTCTGAAAACATGGTCTATGATGCTGAGCTGACCGCTGTCTCGAGCATTATCAAGGTCCCGCCTTCCTCCCTTCTATCAAAAACACTGACCTCCGGTTTTGAGCCTTGGCAGTCCTTCCACGCAAGACTCTTCCAAGAGACCCCTATAAACCACACTCCCCACGCCTAGACATTGATATTCTAGTGGTGGTGCGCTGTCTCGCCGTGGTATCCAACCAGCTTGAAGCGACCGATCATCTCGCCAACGGTGAAGAAGCCCAGGACTTCGGCGAGCAGGACACCGCCGCCCACGAGCTGTGCGCGCGAGATGTTCTGGAGGCGCGAGACGGCTGATGACGGGGTGGTGGCGGCGGCGCTGGAGGCGGTTGACTGGAGGAGAGTGCCGGGGTTCTTGAGGGCGCTGAGGGCGCGGTTGAAGTAGCTCTGGAAGGTGGCGACGGAGCTGTGAGAGCGGAAAACGGGTTCAGGTCAGCGGCCTTTCTGTCTGTCTTTAGGTGTTCTGACAGCGATGGGGGATCTTGATCCCACCCTCGTCATGGGGAAGAGAGCGACTTACGGAGGATCCATCTTCTGGCCCCTGAAAACGAGCTTGCCCAGCTCGAGGCCGACCTTGCTGTAGTAGACGACGAAAGGAACCTGGCCTGTTTGGGGAGAATTACCAACATTAGCAGACAACTCAGCACAGCACTTCTTCCCATCATTTCTTCCCTCTCGCCATGTTTCTTTTCTTTTGTCCGTATTCGCTTCTCTTTCTCTCGCTCGACCTGCAACTCTCTGCTGCCCCAAATCTTCTCTTTCTCTGACGCCTCCCCACTAGTCTCATCCCTCTGGGGGACAAAAAACAAGGGCACAACACATACGCTCAACAAAGGCAATCAACCTCCCCGTGCGGCCGCCCACCCTACCCAGGGCACTCGAGACACCCTTGGCGGCACCAGCAATGGCAGGCCCCGCGGCAGAGGTGACGCGCGACAGACCCTCGGCAGCCTTGGCCTTGTACTCGCCGGCGGCGTTCTTGGCGCCCTCGGCTGTCTTTTGTGCGGTCGAGGAGGCGGTGCTCTCGAAGCGGCGGGCGGCGATGCTGCGGAGGGGCTGCAGCGGCCGCCGGAGGAGAGGGCGTGCGAGGGCGGAGGACATCTTTTGGCTGGTGGTTGTCGCGTTGACCGATCTGGAAAAAATCCCTCTGGCTTTTTTTCGGATATCTTCGCTGGATGACCACGGTGGTGATGTGGTCTCTCGATCGGGTTTTGAGGAGAAGGGCAGGATGTCCGCTTGAAAAGAGAGAGAGAGGAGATTGGGGGTCGTGCGATGGAGCGAGGTTCAGTCGATGCCGCAGGTTTCACGATACGGGGGTGGGCAGGCGAGGCGAGGGCGGACGCTGAGGCCAAGGCGAGGTCAGCAACGGGAAAAAATCCAATGGAGCTCGGAAGAGGTCGGGCTCGCGGCCATTCGCCAATCAGACCGCGGAGCCGGAGCTTGGGTGGGCCTGGAGATTGGTATTATGTAAGCAGATGAAACTCGGGAGATTGTGAGGCAGGAACGAGGCTGTCTCAATATATTATCTGGCAAGTGCCAACCGAGTGCATAAATAACTAAGTAGTGATGACGGATTTGATTGGGCCAAGCTACTTGGTGGGCTTGATATTGAATTCACCTGCAGTACTGCTTGTCCTGTGTTGCCTCTTTTGAGTTTTGTGTTCACTTTCTCATGATGAAAGACAGTCAGTATAAATTCAGATGGCATCTCCATTTGGCATTTGTGAATTCCACTTAGTGAAATCTCTAGACCCTGACAGATGTACATCTATGCTTTTCTCGCCTTTCCTTTGCCCTTTGCCTTCACCTTCTTCTTCTGTCTGCCATTTCTGTTCGCCTCTTGTCCATCTTCATCGACAAAATCCTCATCATCATTGCCATTTTCATCGTCACTATCCACCACAGCTGGGGCGCGCATCTTGCGCTTTCGTCCACTTGTTGTACTCTTCCCGCTGGCCTTTGCCGAGTTGGCAGCAGCGCCCTCCTCCTGCTGCTCCACCTCACCAGTCTCATCGACAGCGGAGAGAGTATCCTTTCCTGTGCTCGCCCTCAACTTGTCCACGGCAGCAGCCATCCTCCTGCTCCCCTTGGCCCTCTGTCTGGGTGCAAAGGCCTCCTTCGCACCGACACCTACGCTTCCCTCAAAGTATCTGGTGATGTTGCTCTGCGTGCCCTCGATCTCCCTGCGGTTCATGTCACGGATCACCGGCACGAGCACCTCGTCCGTGCGCTCCTGAGTCCAGCCAATGGTCGCCATCAGGAACCGTCGCAGGCCGTCGAGGTCGGGCACGCCCCACTGGAAGGGCTCCGGGTCGTGATCCACGTCCGGTTTTAGGTAGGCCTCGTAGACGGCCGGGGAGGGGAAGCTGGTGGGGAGAAAGAGCTTCGCCGCGTTGCTCTTGCGGAACTTGCGCCGGAAGGTCGAGCTTGAGTCCGCCTCCTTGGGCCGGTTCGGGTTGGCCTGCACTTCGGTCCACCACTCCTTGAAATGTATGAGACCCTCCCGCCCAGGAAACTCAGACAAGATCTCGACTGCTGTCACCGGACCAATGCCGGGAATGCCCTCTGTGTAGTCGGAGCCCAGGAGGTGCGCGATGGAGATGAGCTGCTCGCGTGACAGCGAGAGGTCCTTCTCCAGGTCTGCTGCAAGATAGCATTCTACCAGCTTGTTGCTGTTGAACATGTTCTTGTACACGCGCGTGCCACCAAAGAGGAAGATATCCGAATCGTCCGTCACGATGCCGTCCACGAGGCCGAGTGAGACAAGCTCGGCACATTGTGCTTCGGCCTCCATGGGAGCTGTGATGTAGGGGATGCCAAACAGGCGCAGCAGGGCCTGACACTCAGTCACCATGATCTGCGTGACCTCGTCGGCATCTCGCCTGTCTTTCTTCTGCTGGTTCCGCAGCTGCCGCAGCTCACGCTCGTACTCCTCCTGGGATAGCTGTGCCGGCTTCTTGTTCAGCTCGCTTGCGAAGCGTGCGTGCTCTTCTGCCTCCTCGGCCAGCTGTGCCATGAGTTGTTCGTCTTCGGGATCACTAAACTCGTCGTACTCGCCCTCTGCAAACGCGTCAACATCATCAGCTTGTTCGGGCACTTCTGCCAGTCCCTCGATTCTTTCCTGTTGGGCTATCGGTGGCGTTGGCGGCACGACATCTTCGAACTCGGGCTCTTCGGACACCAACCGCTGTCCAGCTTCCGACGCAGCTTGTTCTGTGGCGGTATTATGCTGTTGCATTTCCACGTCCTCGAATGCAGGCTCTTCTGAATCTTGCCCAATCTTGTTTTGTGTCGTTGCCAGCTCTAGAGAAGGCTTAGCTGATGGTATTTCGACTTCCACAAACTCCTCCATTTCTGGAGAAGGTGAGCGCAAAGAAGGCTCATTCTGGAGGTTCGTTACTTCATTTTCGGCCTCTCTTTCAGGACTGGCGTCTTCTTGCAGGTCTGTGGGTGCTTCTTCAGAGCCGACTCCGGAGGTTCTGTCTGGAGGTGCAGATACTGGCTCAAAGGAACTCTTTGTGATCATCGGGCTCTCTGATTTCGCAGGTGGAGCATCCAGAATCTCGATATCATCGTTGTCATCGTCAGATGAATCGATCTCAACGATCTCGTTCTGTCGCCGCCGCCTTCGCAGCTGCCCTTGTTCCCGAGCCAAACTCTCGTCCTCTTCATTAATCTCGTTGTGCGCGCGCTGTTGGTCTCGAACCTTGTCCCGGATATCTGTGTCGTCGTGGATCATCCATGGGGGCAAGGGTCTCGGCGCATCATCTTCCACGGGTTCTTTCTCGAAGCCGCCTTCCATGCTGACCTCCTGTTGCGCTTGGCCCCCGCCGTCTGGTATCTCGATGGAGAAGCCCCCTCCAGTCTCAGCGGCCTTGTCATTTGCTTCTTTCCGTACTTGCACGTCTGTTTTCGGCTGCGGCTTCTTCTCAAATATAGAAGTCCTCCAGTCTAGCTTCTCGAATGGAAGTGGGCCGCCGAAGGGATTCTTCACGTTCGGTTTTATCGGAGCTGATGGCTTCGCCTTGGACGCCTCAACCTGCTTCTTCTTTCTCGCAACGGCCAAGGCGGCCTGAAAGTCCTCCTCGCTGTCGCTGTCGTCCTCGACGTGCTGCTTCTTCTTCGGAACGGCTGCGTTGGCTCTGTTGTTAATGATGTGTGCAACCATTGCCCCGCGGGTTGAAGTTATGGGCTTCGGCACATTGTCGACTGCCCTCTGCTCCCACTGGGGTATCGAAACATCTTCAAAATCCTCCTCCTCGGCCTCGCCCGTCTCCTTTCCGACGCCATGTTGATTCTTGAGAGACAGCTCTATTGCTCTTGCGACGTCCTCGTCTTCGTCTGCCATGAGCTGGTCTTCGGCCTTCTGTCCTACAAACATTGCCTCGTCATCTTCGCCATTATCCACAAACATCGAGTCGTCGTTGTCATCTCGTATCTGCTGTTCGCGACCGCTGGGTTTGGGCAGCCGATTCACGCCCTCAATAGGCACATCTTCGAAGTCCTCGTCGTCTTCCCATTCGTCGTCCTCCTCTTCGTCTCGCGTTGCGAACCTCAGCTGCAAGGCGTCAACGTCGATCGGCTTATGTCTCTCACCAATGTCCTTCTCCTGCGTCAGAACGCCGAGTGCATAGCCGCCCTCAACGCCGTCGTTCTTGACGAGAATATACTCCCGATTCCTCTCGCCCGCCACACGTCCGCCTCCACCGACCGTGAGATCCGTGCCAGCCATGTTCATCTCATACATGAGCCTCTGGGTAAGCCGGTTCCGCTCCTGGACGCGCTCGATCTGGAACCGCGAGAAGTCCATCCGGTTTGGGAACATGACCTCCAACTGCTCCTTGCTCAGGCCCATCCTGAGCCGACTTCTCACCCTAGCGGCGTTGAGGATGTTATAGCGGTCCGCCGCGGGCAGAGACTTGAAGAAATCCCCATCAAAGTCGATCTTGCCAAAATCGTACAGGTTGACGTCCTCACCGCTGTTGAACTGCCGCGCGTACTCCTCCAGCTCCTCGACGCTCATGATGCGCGGGTCATCGGGGCGGCCCATCTGCTCGATGCTGGTCTGGAGTTCGGGTAGATGGTACTGGTCCTGGCGAAAGAACTTTTTCTCCTTCTTCCTCTCCGACTTGGCCGTGAAGGCCTCCTCGGCGTACACCATATTTTCCATGTCCGGCAGCGCTTCGCCCTCAGGCACGCCGTCCCCTCCTCCCCCCCCTCGCCAGCATCCCGTCCTCCCGCCCTGGCCTCTTTCCGCCTCTGGTCCTCCTCTTCAGCGATCCGTTGCATCTGCACGGCGAGCAGCCTGCCCGCCGTGCGCACCGCATCCTCACGTCGGCCCTCCCGCCGCCGGCGCCGCCCCTGCAATGTGGCCCTCTTGAGCGCGGGTGCGCCGCCGTCAAAGACGAAGACGGGCTTGATGCCGAACCACAGCAGCTTGCATATGCGGCGGAAGAAGCCGACGACGTGGCTGTTGCGCAGGGCGTTGCCCTCTTTGTCGCGCACGGCCTTGAGGAATTGGTAGATCCAGATGGAGGCGTCGACGGCGAGGCGCTTCTTGTTCAGGGTCGCGAGATTTGTGGGGCGGGCTGAGGGGGAGAGGACCTGCCAGAGGCCTTGGACACCCATGTTGGCGGCGGCGGCGTGATCGTTGTCAGCGGATCGGAAGGCGTCGATTCAGGGTGGTCGGGTGAGAGAAAGAGAGAATGGACTGGCGGAGGAGTTCCCGGGGCAGATCCTGTCAAAAGAAATGCCTACGTAGGAGCGTAAAGAGTCATCGTCGTGGGCCCAGAGCAGGCATTGCCCATCTGGAGGATACTAGGAGAGCAAACTGAGAGCAAATTGAAAGGAACTCGAGACAAGAAGCTTGTTGCCTGGAATCCCGAGACCAGAGAAAGTCATCAGCGTCGCTTGCACGCTTCAGGGCGCGTTAGGCTGACCTGCTTAAGTGCTGCCCCACTAAAGCCTTACCACTGCGTCATACATGGACACGCGAGTCCGCCGCCCCGTCACGGGGAAAATTTGGAGGGGGAAAGACAAACCCCCAGGGGGGATTGGACCCGCGAACCCCAGTGTCTCTCGCCGATCCGCTGCTGTGAACCCAACTTCCAGCGCTCCACAGCAGCGCTCTGCTACGAGACATTCCCACCCCCAACATCAAGTCTACAGTGCAGCGACATTCTCCGGCCCAGCCGCGAGTCTCGTGGGCCGGAGACCAATTCAGGGCCAAGTTTCAAAGCAACTTGATTTCTGTATGCAAGAGACAGTAGTCACAAGAAGAAAAATGGCGACACAGGCGGAAAACATGGACGAGGTGTCCCCTCCTCCACCACAACAACCACCACCAGCCATGGACAAGGACACAGCCCACGAGTTCCTCTCGTCGCTGCTCAACAGGAAGCTGCGCGTGCACACCACGGACGGGAGGATGTTTTGGGGCGATTTTAAATGCACTGATCCGGTACGACGCATCGCCTGGTCCCCTTCCCCACCACACCCCCCCCCCCGCTCAACTTTGTCCGCCATGATCTGACAAGAAGTTACATGTACGATTCCAGGACCAAAACATTGTCTTGGGCTACACATACGAGTACCGTCAACCCTCTACCGAGCAGCTTGCGCAGGCCGCCGAGGAGAGCGCCGAGGCGGGCGAGAAGAGCGTCAAGATGGAGATGTCGCATCGGTACTTGGGGCTGGTGGTCGTCCCCGGAGAGCATATCGTGAGGATCGAGAAGGAAGATTTTGCTAGCCAGATGAAGCTTCAAGGCGCCATATGAGGTGAGAAGAAAGCACGAGAGAGAGGAAGAGATGTTAGAGGTGGTCAGAAGAACATATATACCCATACGCAGGTTGAAAGACATGATCAGGTCTGGGCTTGCTCTGAAGGGCAGAAAGTCCATATTGCTGCTTAACACTATAATACAACGGATATACTTCGAAAAACAAAAGGAAAGGAAAAAACAACAAAAAAAATCATCCATCATAGATAGATTGCCGCCCAATTTGTTGCCGCCCGCGTGCCCCCTATCCTTGTTGTATTGCCCGTCCGCAGAAAACCTGGTAGCCCCTATGCCTTCTTTGCAGGTTTGTCCGGTGTGTATGCCGTCATGGCGCAATTGTTTCCATATTATGTAGTGCCGTCATTAGAACATTAAGTTTTAAATCGTCGTCGGCTCATCTAGTTTGGTCTCACTGCCCTTTTCCCGAGAAGGGGTAGCAGCCCACCTCACGCTGCGATGGCCTCGTGTGTGCGTCCCCGATGTTCCCCATTGAGCCCGTTGTCGCTGCCGGCGATCTCGTCTTCCTCGTCCTCGTCTTCATCCTCCGAGTTATCGTACTCGCCCTTGTGCTGTCCTGCTGGCACCCAGGAGTCCCGATCATGAAGCGGGGCGTCCTGACCCGACAGGTCGTGGCCGCCCTCGCTGCGTGCCTTGATGTTGTTCCGGCGCCGGGTGGAGAGGGTTCGGGCGCGCACCGAGAGCTTGGAGCTGACGGCAGCGTTCTGCGTAACCCAGTTCGTAAGAGCGTCCTCGCAGTCCTGGATAATAGCCTTGCTAGCCTCGTATCCATCATAGGCCGCACGGGTCTCGCCTGGGGTGACGGGGGTGTCGTCGATCAGCTCGAGGAGGTGCTTTCCGTAGCCGGCGATGATGGCCACCTTCTCGCAGTGCTCGCGCAGGGCGTCGAACTGGTATGTGTAGGCGGCCTTGATCTTCTCGCGCGTTATGTTGGAGAGCTGTGCCTCGGCCACCAGCGACTCGGCCTCGGCGCGGACGAGTTCCTGCTCGAGGACGACGATCTTGGGCGAGTTCGGCTCCTTGTACTTCAGCTGGGCGATCTGGTCCGTGATCTTCTGCTTTCCTGCTACGGTGTCAGCACATGCGCGCACAAACATGGAGCAGCCGCTGCTGTACAGATGAAGACTCCAGGAGGGGGGGGGGGGCGCTGCTCACTGTCTCGGCTGGGCTGTACTGAGGCCTCGATATTCCTGATGCTCTTGATGGTCACTCGGTACTGGTCGTAGCGGTCGACGTATTGGTCCTCGAGCTCGCCGATCTCGTAGAGCAAGACACCAAGCTTGTCGGTAACATCGGAAACGTCTTCGTCGCAGGCTTCACCCCAGATGGAGAGTTGTTGCTGAGATCACGGGGTCAGATGGCAAGAAGAGACAAAATTGTGAAGTGGGATGGGGGCAGGCCTCATGATGAGGACATACAGCAACTTCCATTCGCTCCTTGGCGACAGTCTCGAGGCTGCGCATGACGTTCTTCTCCATCTTGACGAGCTGCGACAGCTTCTTTGCCAGGTCCGGGCCGTATGCGCCGGCCGTCCGAGCGCGGAGGGCATGACCTAGATGTCCTGTCAACCCAACAATCGATGAGTTACAAAAATCATCGCGAGTGGTTGAACTAATATTCAAGGTCACTGTAGTACAATGACGAGGCTCAAGTTCCCGAACTTACCGAATCCACCTCGGCCGAAGAGACGGCCAGACTTGGTGGTGGAGGGAGGCGGAGGAGGGTTCTGGTGACAGCATGTTTAATTATATATACTTTTTCTTTTCGTTTCTTCCTCCACCTCTCTTCTTCTTCTTCTTCTCCTCTCCCTCTGTAGGCGTAGTGTCCGGCGGCGGGAGGAGCTCACCTGTATCTGGGACGCAGTGGGCGCCCTCGTCTGGCGCATAGAATACGTGCGATGCATGGTGGGCGGTGGGCGACGGCGGAAAGGTAGATGATGGGCAGACAGGGGAGAAAGGTGGGGTGTGTGTGTGTATGTGTGTGTGTGCTCTGGTATGATTGTATCCTGGTCTGCGAGGTCGGTCGTGCAATGATACTTTGCTGTGTAAGGTCAATTCAGGAGAATGCTGCAGGATAAAAAAAGAAAAAAGGAAAAAGAAAAAATGACGATACCACCGTCGGTTAAGACCAGGGGTAGTAGACACGGCTTCTGTTAGAGTGGTAGGTTGATGATATGACAACGGTATGACCGGAAAGAGGAGGAGGATGCGGATGGACACGTCGGTGAGGGCCTGGGAGTGGGATGGTCTTTTTGTTTGCAGACGACACGGGCGCGAAGCTGAAGACAAATCGAAGACAACGACGTCATCTCATTTGGCCCCGGGGCGGCGGGCTCAGCTCTAGCGTACGCTTGGGAGCTGCTAGCGCCTGCTGATGTCGTAGCATTCCTCTCTGTGCGCTGCATGGCGCTGCAACGGCGTGCTTCCAAAACAAGTCTCGTCCCCCCCAGACCTGGATGCTGCTTCTGGCCTGTGGCCCACCACAGATTTCCCCTTTTTCACCAGGCCTCAGCGTATTCCCAGCCTCCCCCCTGCAGCGACCCTGCATCAACTTTTTGTTGTCAGGATCCATTCCCGGCACTTGAATGAGGGTCCTCTTGCTTGGGTGGTCTATCTATACTGGTGCTATGTATGTGGTATGATGAATCGTTTCAGGTTTCTTCTCGGGCTGTTTCTGAAAGGCTTCTCATCTGATGTGAACAACATTGTTCTGAACCTATAGACAGGCTGCTGTCTCAACAGTGAGATCAGAGGTCATATCCCAAGAGACAGAGAGACAGAGAGAGAGAGTGGACGCCATCGAGTCGTCATCATCATCACTAGTGCAGAGAGGGACTGACTGCTGCTGTTTGCCTTTTCTGCCCCTGCTACGACATCTACTCTGCAGAATGAAATGCATAATATAGGTATAATATTAAGAACAACAAATCACATTGTGCTTCAGTAATTTGGGAGTATATCTTATGATCAGTCAGTAGACTCTGGCCCGAGGTGCACTGTTCCAGTCACTCACTCTTCATAGTATCACGAATTGTATCACTTTGGGGTCCCCAGGCAGGGGAAATCAGCGTTTTGGCCCTATATAAAGCCCTGATCACAAATTCTAGCCTGATTGAACAGATTGCGACATGGCCATGCTTGTGTCTGGAACACTCTGTTGAGCAACCATTGCCTGCAAGTCGTGTGTCCTCATCTGCTAACAAAAAGAGTGACATATGACAACGCCCATAACCCTAACCCTTCCACTGTACCGCCTAGTTCAGTTGTACATAGCCCTTGCCAAAAGAGCCTTTTCACTTTCAGGTAAACGCGTTTCCGCCGGCGCGCATCCTTTTGGTCACGCCTCACGCCTCCGAGCCCTTTTCTCTCTCATCAACCTCACCACTACGAGTTCAGACACAATTGTGGTCTCATCCTCATCTGGTCGAGTCATCACAACCCATCACACTCCTCTCAAAGTCGGCTTCCCCGTCATACTGAGCTGCCCTTTGAAGTGTGATCTACTGGTTGAGGCACGCGCGCGCGCTCTATCAAGACGACCTGGCAGCACCAACACCACCAGGAAGATATAAAAAAAAAGGAAAGGCTCGCATGAGATTCTGTTGAACGATCCGGGCACACACGGCTCGGCAATGGGTTGCTCCGTCTTGCCTCACCTCTAGTGTCGCGACTCTACAGTGGGGTTGGACGTTGCCCTGTCTGTGTTTTTTTTTTTTTTTTGTGCAGATCCTACCAGAAACACCAAAGTCGGATCGGAGGATTTGCAATGATCCAATGGATGTGGATGTGATAGATCTTACGTTGGACGACAGCGACGTCGACATGGTGTTCCGTCGCGAAGGGACCAATCCGCCAGACGAACCCAATCCTTCTCTATCGACTACAGCTCCGCGGTTTTCAGAGAGCCATTTCCAAGTTCACGAACGAGCAGCCGCCCCACCGCGCTCTGAGTCTGCCTCGCGCGCTTCTGGTGCCGGTGCGGAACCCTCGCCGCCATCACATCCCCCGCCTGCGCCATCTGCACCCGTCCAGATGGGTCAATCCAACTCTACCCCATCAAAGGCCGACCAAGTCCCCAACCGGTCCGTCCAGGACAGCTCGGCCTTGTCGAGCCTCTCTCCCCAGCCCTCACCCTCCGCCTTCATAACCGCCCCTCGGGTCGCCCGAACCCCACCCCAGCCGGCCCCAGCTGGTGGTTCGAGGCCGAGCACTCCTCCCGCCAATGCGCAGACCCCGCGCAGGCAGGACTGGTCCCTGGACAGGATCGAGGGCTCCCTGTTCGACCTGGCAAGAGAGGTCGACCGGAACCATGCCAAGCTTGTTCACTACAGCCTGAAGCTTGCTGCCCGGCGGCCGCCTCCCAACCAGCGCCACCTGAGCGCCACCGCGGACTTGGCCGACCTCAGGCTGCCTGCTCTGCCGAGTGACACGCAGCAGGAGGACACCATGAAGGTCCAGCTCAAGCTTCACAAGGAGGACAAGACGGCCCGTGTCAACTCGGGCAAGAAGAAGGTGGCGTATGAGGTGACCTGCATCAAGTCCGACCGGGAGCGTGTCCCGAGGTACAGGTTTCATCATGTCGAGATCTCGCGCAACGTCCTGTCGCCCAACACCACCTTGAAGTTCATCCCCCACCTTCGCGACATGAAGGACAGTGAGGAGGAGCGTTACCGCCGCTGGATTAATGAGCTGGAGGCGATGGACGCCCAGTCGGGCTTCAATGTCACGTCTTCCAATAGGTCCGAGAAGGCCAGCAAGATGCTCAAGGAGGAGACGGCCGTCGAGCTCTCCCTCTACATCGACCGCTGGATCAAGAAGCTCGGGCTGGACAACTGCAGCAAGTCGAGCCTGGTCCGATACATGGCCGCCCAGTCGGAGAACAACGACAAGATGACCCCGCAGCAGAAGAACAGCATCATGAATATGCTCAGCGACGAGGTCGCCTCACCACGCGCCGTCAGGGCTGCCAAGATGTTTACAGACGCATTCAACAACCTCTGGAAGCCCACGGGCCTCACGCTCAAGGATGTCCTTGTCCATGACGAGACGGTCGAGGCTGTGGTCGAGAACAAGAAGCTGGTCAAGGACGGCAAGCCCGAGATGGAGAAGCAGGGAGCCGAGCAGCTGTTGGACTCGGTAGAGAGCAACCTGCTGAGCTACACCATCCTGGGCTGCCTGTTTTGCTACTCGCACTCATGCGAGCATGGCGATCATGACCGGGACAACCACCGGCGGCCGATGGGAGTCGAGCTCATCGGAAAGTTTGGAGGCCTGATGAGGGAGAACCTCGCAAGATCCCTCGCGACAGAACCCCAGGAAAAGTCCATGAACGCATGCCGCAACGACTGCTGGATCCTGTACCAGGATGGCAATCCCTACTTCACAACAACCCCATGGGATGAAGACGAGGTGCTTTTGCTCCGAGGGCTGTTCATCGCGTTGGGAGCCACAAACCTCCATCTGCCCTGCCTCGCCTCGGCGTTGTTGGGCCGGTACTGCTGGGAGGTCTATCGGAAGATACGCCAACTTGAGCTGGATGACAAGCCACTCCAGCAGCTAGCCGATGTGGATACCATCCCGCAGAAGATAGTCAAGTCGTTGCCCTGGTACGACCGCTTTCGCAAGGAACTCAAGCAGGACTGGCAGGATCAACTCAACCAGCACGAGTTCACTCGCAGGGAGATCCGAGACCCGTGCAACCATGCAGGCCCCTGTGGAAAGGGATGCCCATGCGTGGATGCCAAGCTGCTCTGTGACCGGTTCTGTCGCTGCACCGTCGAGAACTGTGCATACAAGTACACCGGGTGCGCCTGTGGCTCCAACGGCAAGACTTGCCTGCAGCAGAGGGTCGCCGGGCGCCCATGCATCTGCGTCCAGCTGAACCGGGAGTGCGATCCTGTTCTGTGTGCCGGCTGCGGCGCTCTTGAGCGAGCAGATCCCAGGAACGCGCACGACTCCACCCTGCACGCAAGCGGCTGCCAGAATGTTGCTCTCCAGCGCGGGGTCTCCAAGACCGTCCTCCTGGGAGAGTCTCAGATCGAGGGCTGCGGTTATGGTCTTTTCACGGCAGAAGACATTGCTCAGGACGAGTTCGTCATCGAGTATCTTGGGGAGCTGATCTCCCACGACGAGGGTGTTCGCCGAGAGGCGCGGCGCGGCGATGTCTTTGACGAGAGCAGCCATAGCAGCTACCTCTTCACGCTCCTGGACTATGAAGGTATCTGGGTTGACGCCGCCATCTACGGGAATCTCAGCCGCTACATCAACCATGCCTCCGAGGCGGACAAGATCGGCAGAAAGCGAGTGAATATTATTCCTCAGATTTTGTTTGTCAACGGCGACTTCCGGATCAAGTTCAAAGCCCTGCGGGACATCAAGGCTGGCGAGGAGCTCTTTTTCAACTACGGAGAGAACTTCCCAAACCTCACCAAGCAGCTGCTAGATGCCAAAGATGGGGAGAGCAGGCCGAAACGAGGTGGTGGCAGTGCCAGAGGGGGCCGAGGCGGCCGGGGTCGTGGGGGTCGTGGCAGGGGTCGTGGCGGCGTCAAGTTCAGCGCCGAGACCAAGAGAGCACCAGTTGCGGCGGTGATTGATGACGAGGAAGACATAGCATTGGACAACTCCGCCTTGGAGGACCAGGACGATGAAGATGACGACGACTTCAATCCACCGCGACGGATGAGAGCCAGACGCCGTGGGGCCGCTGTCGGGGCCCGAGGCGGCAGGAAGCGAAAGCGGGAGCCTGTGGAACGCGATGACTCTATGGATGCAGAGTCAGAGAGCCCTCTGCCTCGACCCAGAGCTCGGCCGAGAACAAGCGGCGCAGGCCGGGCTCGCAGTCGCGGTTTCGCTAGACGAGGCGGACGTGGCGGGGCACGTTCTGGGAACAGCAACTCCGTCACGACGACGGCCGCGTTCGTCCTTAATGAAGAATTCGAGAGCAATGCCGACGAGCCCACGGATCCAGCTCCCCGCGCAACCCCACAGACGATTCTCGGCACTCCTAGCAGCAGGGCTAGTCGGAACAAGCGCCGCAGGCAAGTCGACGATGACCACGACGAGGAAGAGTTCAGAGGGGCGATCACGCGATCCGGTAGCAGCCACCATAGTCCGAGTCTCCGGAGCCCGGGGCTCAGGAGGCGCCCGCGACAAATTCCGGACTCGGACGAGGACATGCCAGACGCGATTCTCGAGCAGCAGTTGCAGACGCCGACAAGACGGAGGGCAGACACTGAAGAAGGCAGCAACGAGGGCAGCAGCTCGTTGGATCGCTCTCAGCGTAGGAGACAGAGGCCAGCTAGGTACCGTGACTTGGAAGAGTAGGACCTTTCTAGTGAGCGTGACAACAGCAAGGCTAGGCGGCAACGTGTGAGTGAGGATGGCCAGGAGCGAGGTGCGACAACCCTCAATCCTGTGGCCTCAGAAAATGCAACTATTGGCGAAGCAGAGAGTATCACCAACAGTCGCATGACTTCATACGCCTTTCTACCGTTTGATAGGCCTCAGGTCTCCGGTGCACTGCCCGCAGGCCCTACCACTCCCGAAGGAGGAAATGCGCCCAGAAGAGCCGGCAGTCGTCCAGGCGTGCCCCGCTGCCATCCCTGGAACGACTGTGAATCTGAGCTCCTCATGGCTCTGCGAGCACAAGGGTTGAGCTTTGCGAAGATCCAGAAACGGCACTTCCCGGCCTGGTCCTCAGTAGGTTTGACTTATAAGTTCAAGCGGCTGACGGAGGTCCACTCCCGCTTGAGGGAGAGAGTCGAGGAAGTGCAGAGAATGGACTCATCCACGCGGGCTGCCGTGATTGAGCGCGCCGCCGCAGCGGTGGTGCGTTATCGCGCGACAGGCAGTTCACAAGATGCCCCGGATGACGTCGGCGGCGCGGCGGTTAGAGACGATAGTGCTCCGGAGGACGCTGGCACGTAGGACACCGCTGTAGATGCGCCTGTGGAGCAGCTTCAGGACTGACTTGGAACGGAGGGTGGCTAGTGAGTAATACCGCCCCATCCTGAGAGGCTAGAAAAATCTTGGCCTGGGGGACATTGACGAGGAGGGACAGAAGGAGAATATAACTATTTCAAAAGACGAGTCCGAGAATACATGACCAATTCTCTAGTCGTAAAAATGTATAATCATATGAGGACTTGGAAGCGTCGTTGAAGGTCCAGATATCACCGCGGGAAGTGAGCACTGAGAAGAGGCACAATCTCCAGCCAACGCGGACAGGGCATCATGGCAATGTGCAAATGACTACTTTACATTCCGCCCATTTTCACCAGACAAGATAACTTGATCCTAATGCGACTACTTGATACCCCTTAGTCTTACCTACTGCAAAATCATTGCAACTACTGTGGACCGTCGTGTAATAAGAGGATATGCATGTTCAAGCGAGACTTCTAGGCCAAACCAGGTGGGGGGAGAGATTTGGAACAAGAGTACGCTGACATGTGATCGTTCTTGCAAACACCAACAAATTTCTCCGCAGCTTCTTTTTTTTTTTTTTTCCTGTCCCCTTCCAAACCCGTACGCAAAACAGCTGGCTCTGTCGGCCACAGGCGTCTGCCTTGTATCTCCTCTCACCAAGGTTGGTGTGGGAAAAAGGCTGCTCTTGTCGGAGTGCAGAAGCATTGAATGCACCAGATCAAGTTTCTCGTTGTGAAAAAAGACTTTGCGCAAAGAGATTTTCTCTTTTTTTTTTTTTTCCCTTGCTTCATTCTTTCATGGTATTTCATCGTGTTGAAGCTGACTAGAGGAAATAGAAAACACAGACACATGCCCCTTACCCATACGATGTCCCCGGCGACGCGTCGCTGGTTGGACAGCCAGAATTGAAGAGGGGGCCATGTGTGTCTTTCATCCCATCCCACCTGGCTCCCGCCGAAACGCCTAGCATTGGAATCTTTCATGTCATGTGTGCCGCCCAATCATCATTCTTCTTCTTCCTGGCCCTCTCTGTGCGGTGGCACTACCATTCTTGCTTGCGTGTTGACCTGTCTCGTTGTCCGTCCACCCCAGCCACGCACAGGTTGCTTATGCTCCGCGGGCGATGCCATGTCGATGTCGAAAGCACAAGCCTCTTACGAGACTCGCGTCTGCGTCATTGGTCCATGTGTTGCGTGTGGTGTAACCTGCCGGCCTCAGGACCTCCCTCCTTTGCGTCACACTGGACCGCGTTCATAGCGACCAGCTGAACCAGGATTGTAGTGTCCCAGGGGCGACCTGTCTTCTGAATGCTGTGTATATCCTTCTCGCCAAAAGCAAATGATTCCCATATTCTTCCCCCTGGTTCTGGCCTAGTTTATCTCAACCAAGACCGTCACTTTTCTAGTCTTGACATTAGACTTTGTCCATCTCCTGTTTTTCCTTTTCTGTTGTAGTCTGTCGTTATCAGCACGGATAAGAATGATTCCCCCTTTGTCATAACATGTGTTTTGTTCAGTACAGCAAAAGATTACGTCGATCGTGGGCAAGTCACTTTGTTTCAGCTCCAGCTCCAATGCCGTGTGCGCCCTAGACGCTTTGAGGGTATACGTTTGCCGGCTATAGAAGTAGGAGTTAGACGTCGTCGTCGAGGGAAGCAGTTGGACATGGTGTGAATACGTACCGGGCTGTTGAGCATCTGCTGTCTCTTGTTCCGACCCTTCTTGATATGGCTCTTGAGCGCATTCGAGTCGAGAGGCTTCAGTAGTTCAAAGCTGCATAGGAGCTCGGAGGAGACAGACATGACGGCTCCCCAGTTGTCAAACTCGCCGCAATACTGTCTTGGGAGTCAGCATGTGGTTCTGGCGCGCACGGCGGTCAGATAGGGCAGAGAACAAGGCCGTAACTCACGTTTGGCGCACTAAAGACAGTCACCAGCACCCTGTCGGTGAAGAACTCGTACCCGTCCTCGACCACCATGTGTGCTCGACAGACTAGGTCGAAGTCGTGTGTGGTCAGGAAGTCCATGATGACCTTCTTTCCGAAACAATAGCTCACGCCTCTCTCGTTGGCCTCCCAGTCCTGCTCCATATCGGCGGGATCGGACCACAGCAGGTCGTTCAACAGGCCGTAGTCGGGAACATCGGTGGGCCGTGCGATGTTACGAATGTCGTCCATGTCCCTGAGGGCCGGAGACAGGCCGCCGTGGACGCAAAAGATCTTGCCGGCGACGATGGAGGCGATGGGGAGAGTGTTGAAGGTATCGATGAAGGTCTTCCAGATCTTGACGTTACATCTGCGCTTGCACTCGTCGTAGAAGCCGTAGACGCGGGTGACATTGGCGCACTCGTGATTGCCGCGCAGGAGGAAGAAGTTCTCGGGGAACTTGAGCTTATAGCACAGGAGCAGCAGGATGGTCTCGAGGGACTGCTTCCCGCGGTCGACGTAGTCGCCCAGGAAGAGGAAGTTGGCAGACGGCGGGAAGCCGCACATCTCAAACATGCGAATGAGATCTGTATACTGCCCATGGACATCACCGACGATCTTGACAGGGGCGTCGAGTTCCAGGAGGGCGGGCTGGGACAGGAAAACTTCTCTCGCGCGGTGGCAGATGGCCACGATCTCTGCGTTCTTGAGGCAGACACTCTTGGTCACCTTGCCAGCGTAGGCAGCATCCAACAGCCTCTTGATGAAATCGTCCAGGTCGATGTCCTTGATCTCGCTCATGGCCACGCTGCTTCCGGCCACCTCGTCCCTCGGCGAGGCGGCGCCTCCCTGCACGGGGTTGTTGACGGCGTTGTCGCGCCTGACCAGGATGGGTTGGCCCGGCTGGATGGGCTCGGCGTTTGGGTTGGGCACGCCTGTAGGCGGCGCATCCGAGACGTGATCGACCTCGCCCGACGCCTGGGCGGCGCTGACATCGTGCTTGCCCGACATGACAGACGCCGACTGTATGGGCGACGGGGGTGGCTGGGCGTCGTCCAGGGGGGAGGTCACGGTCGAGATGTCGGGGGAGCCCGGAGAGGCGGGCGATGTGATGGAAGGATCGGACGATCTGTTTCTTGAGTGCCGTCCAGACCTGCCCGACCTGATGGTCTCCGAGTCCGACCTGTCGGCATCGCCGTTGGACAGCAGCGCAGAGGTGCGCGGGCTGTCATTCTTTCCTGATCCCGGTATCTTGGACCGTAGGGCCTTGAAGGACCTCGTGGAGTCCTTGGTGTCGGACTTGCTGAAGGAGGGCAGGGACGGCAGGCCGTCCGGGCCGGCTGCGCTGCTCGGCCTGGAGGTGCCGCTGCCGTCCTTGGAAGGCTGATTACCCATTGAGCCGCTATGAGGTTCGGAGGGAGGGCGGTCTGTCGATCGATCGTTCGGTCGGGATGCGATGGGGGGGGGGGGCCTCGGCAGGCTAAAACGGTGTGCGCGTGGGAGGTAATGTGGTCTTCTTGTTGACTATGCCACAATAGCCTGTCGCTGCACCCGTCTTCGCCGGTGTGGGGGGAGGGGGTGGGTTGTTGTTGTCTTGTGACCCGCTCTGGCAAGTGGTGGGTGCTAAGGAGGATGGTAGAGTCGGACGAGAACAGCCACGAACCGTGTGGCGGTGATGGGACGACGGCGGCTCTGTATTGGCTCCGTGGCTGGTGATTTCGAGGTCGAGATCGTGGGAGAGGGTGAAAGAGGGCGAGGCGGGCTGGGGGGGGAGCGGCGCGGGAGGACGCGAAGCTGGGTTCGACCGAGAAAGAAAGAGAAGGGGGAAAAAAAGGCCGCTGGTAGATTATGTGTAAGGCAATGAGGTCAGAGAGAGAGGCCTGGCTTGGCTTGGCCTGTGGTGGGGATGGCAGGTGGTCTAGATCGAGGCCAAAAGAGGGTGGCAGAATGGTCAGCCTTTCGCTGGATACGGTGGACTGGTGGGCTTCGGAATTAAAAGGTGGAGGAGAAAACGAGGTCTCGTAGGGAAGGGTGCGAGGCGCAAGTGCAGCGGGGCGAATGACGATGAAAGAGGGTAACTAACTGTACGTGTGCGCGTGTGTCGGCGCTTGTGTGTGTGTGTGTGTGTGTGTGTCGTGTGAGGCTGTGGTGGGCGGAAGGGTGACGGCGCAGGCAACAAAAAGTTGTGGGCCCAAGGTTTTGGCCTGGCACCACTTAGCCGACTGAAACGGATCTAGACTAGCCTGCAAGTCGAAGTATTGCTGGAAGTTATAAGAGGCCGTGCATGGATCTGGTGTGCCGGAGGAGGAGGAGGAAGAGGAGGAGGGATATGGAGAGGAGCAGAAAGAGTAGAAGGAGGAGGAGGAGGAGGGGGGGAGGGGAAGGACAGGGGGAGATTACTCACGACCTGGCTCAGAACACCCCCCAAAAAAAAAAGAAAAAAAAACCCAGAAATGGACCGTAGTTTCTTCCTACTCTTCTTCTTCTTTTGATAGAGACAGAGAGCAGACCAGACCTGACAAAGTAAGTGACTGACTGACTGACTGACTGACTGGATGGATGGATGGATGGATGAAATTGGGTGTACGCGGCAGGAAAGGTCGAGCCGATTCTGGCTGTATTTTTAGAGGCGCCAATGTAGGTAATCTACGTCCTTTCTGGGAATCTGGGGTGGGTGTCTATCTCTGGTGTTGTTGTCTCCAAGAAGGAGCGAAGACGAGGAAGGAACTATGTTTAGAGGTTGAAAGGAGCGGTCGGGGGGTCGGTGCTTCCGGATCGAGCAGTTGTCTTATTATTATCCCGGCTTAAGCGGCCAAGGTGTTTTCTCTCTCTCTCTCTCTCTCTCTCTCTCTCTCTCTCTCTCTCTCTTTTGACAACGTCAATGGGAAAAGAAACAAGCAAGGAAAAAAAAAAAAATGGACACTCAGATGAACAGATAAGTGACCCAGACAGCAGCTGCACCATCGCCACCACTACTAGTTAGATGTGTAACGTGTGGCAGATATCACCATACAAAAGTGCTGGACTAGGACTGCCTTTGTTGGCAACAGAGGGTGGGAGCAGAACAGAATGCTGTGGAGGGAAAGACCGCACAAAGTGTACGGTCATGCTTGTGCCAGGCGGTGATGATGCCAGCCCAATACGGCACAGAACGGTCATCAGGCCAGGTCAAGTTCAGGTACAGCAAGTATTATCTAGGCCTCACAGGGCATTCTTCTGACTGACGGTTGGACTGGACAGTCCTCGCTTCACAAATCGGAGACTTGACATTGATTGGTCTCTTGGCAGAACGCCCCCAGCGCCTTGGAAGGCGCACACGTTGGTCGACTTTTGATATGATTAGGATCGAGACCATCCAAGCCAGCCAGGACAGACCGGCCTTACGCGTCCAGGTCAAGCCCTCGCGCTAGATCTCAGCAGCAGTAGCAGTCTTTTGTGATTGGGGTTTGAGTTTCCCAACACAGCGTTTTCGCCGTTCACCCCCCCGGTGTCAGCCTTGAAAGAAAGAGAGGGTTAGCTAGATGTAGGTGGGAATGAAAGGCATTAGCCTTGGTTGGTCCGGAGAAGTATCAGCAACAGCACCAGTGGGAGGTATCCAGCCGGGGCGCTGACCTGGCATGGTACTTACAGTACTGAGGTGGTGGTGGTGGGGCTGCCAAGTACTGCAGCTAACCCCAGACCCACTAGCCACAGGGTAGCACTACAGAACGGCAGGCCCACCACCTCTCTGTTGGGGGGGGAACCTATCGATAGAACACAGGCGTGCCGGGATAACAGCACTGTTTGTTAGTGTTCTTTCAATATGCTGCTGCACCCTACCATACCACAGTACAGTACCACCAATGAATGTCACAGGATGCCTTCACCTAGCAGTTCTTACTTTGATACATAATTTACAACATGACGATTCCCACTGCCCTCAAGAAACCCCTTTTATAAACAAGTCAGAGAAATACCCATCATAATCAAAGTCAATTCCACCAGACCGCCTCTTTCTTGGCCACACCAACCTCATCCCATTGCTTGTCCCCCCCCCCCCCTCTTTTCCTCACCTTGCAAAGTGATCACGCATGCCAAGGGCTCCTACGGTCTTGGCCACGCAAACACAACCCGAGCCACTGCATATTATAGTTGCAAAACCCCGAAGGAGAAGAAGAAGAAAAAAGAGAGGGAAAAACTTTGCAAAATGATTCGCTACTATTATGCAACTACTTTGCTTCTTGATAAATGGATTCTTTTTTTTTTCTTCCCCAGGAGTCTGCTGCTGCGGGGGGCCATGGTCCTATCCAACCTTTGAGACGACGGATGTGCAGGAGACCCGTGGGCGCTGTTTCAAGCAGAGTAAAAAGAGCCCATTGTTTTTTCCTCCTGAAAGTTCCACTTGTGTTTGTCTGATTCTATGCATGCTGATCAAATCTATATTGATTACCACGTCAAATTAATTTTGTGATTGGGGAAGTGTCGTGAGGATTGTGAGGAGATGGTAGGTTTGTGGGTACCATCAACTCCTCAAAATGCGCAGACAAGTCTCTACAAGATCGAGTTTCAGTAGAAAACCCTCTTGCTCATATCCTCCAGAACTCCATTCCAACACCAACAACCACAATTCCTTGCCTATTCCTCGTCCCTTCTTCTCTCCCAGACGTATCCAACACCATCGCCAGATCCCCACAGTCCGCAACACCACTATATCTGTCCCTCACCAGCGCAACCTTCTCAACACTCCCTCTCTTCCCAACGTCAACCCGCCAGGCTTTCACCCGCTGGTCGTTGCTGGCCGTGCACAAATGCACCTGGTACGCAGTCTCGCCGCCGGCCACAATGTTGAGGCCCGTGGCGCTCAGCCCTGTGACGGCAGCCGCGTGTGTGCTGTTTGCGAGACTGCGAGATTTGATAATGTAGTGGCCTGCTTCTGGGTCCCAGTCCAAGTGTAGGTGGCCGATCGCATTATCGTCGCCACCTGTCAGGACGGCGTATGAGGAGGAGAAAGAGGACGGTGAACGGCTTTCAGGCTCTGTGTTGTCGTCCTTGGGTGGAGGAGAAAGCGGGATGGAAATGGCGTCCAGTGCCTTGATACCACTCTGGTGTAGCCTCAGCACCTCTGTCAGGGCATACTCAGCTGCCCTTTTCACAGCCTCTCCCTCTGAGGAAGGCCCTGCAGACATCTTCCACAGCGCAATGTGCCCATCCGTCGAGGCCGTGAGAACATGAGCCTCCGCACCCGCATTGGCGATCCTCAGGTGCCGGATTTGCATCAGACACGCACCCGTATATCTTCCCTCAGCCAGGAGGCTGAACCCTCCGGTCTTGGAGTACCTATAAGTCCGCAGTGTTGAGTTCGAAAGGACCAGAGACAGAATCAGAGCCTCCTCGTCTTCCTCACCATTGTCGCTCCACGCTTCGACTTGAACGTCAAAGCTCAGAATCCGCAGATCGCCATCCTTCGTCTTGTCTGGATAAATCCCCTCGCAAACTACAGCGAGCCCCTCATAGCCTGACTTGTCCAGCCGCGTGACCCGCCAGACAAACAGCTCCTCGTTGCCACTGCTGCTGACCAGGTATTTCTCCCCAGCCCACTTGAGGCACTGAATGCCCGTAGTATGCCTCTCCACAACAGCAAGACACGTCAACGGCGCCGCCTCCACATCATCTTCATCTGTATCATATCTCCAGATCCGCAGCGTGGTGTCCTCCGCCCCCGTTGCCAGCAATCCCCCTCCACTGCCCACCACAGCCTTGATCTCCCGCCCATGCCCACCTCCTTTAACCACGCGCCGCGGCAGAGCCGTCTGTGCGAATACGCATGTCCGCGACGCCTTGGTCCAGACAAAGGAGAGCCTTGCCGGGTCGGAGGTGTCGATGCGGTGAGCGAACGACCTATAGGCGCCGCCGCAGTCGATGCGGGCCAATTCGAGCTGGCGAGTCTCGTTCCAGACGACAAAGTCCCGAGAGCGAAACCCGGCGAGAACGAGCTCGGGTGAGGAGGAAGGGGATGTAGTGGTGAAGAGGGCGGACTCAATGTTGGGACCGAGTGGTGGGACGGCCTCGTGCCGGAGGTGGACTACCGGGTTGGTGGCGGTGGTGAGCTCATAGATCCGGTAGCGGCCGTCTCGGGAGGTGGCGAGAAAGTAAGGGGAAGTTGAAGATGGAGAGCTATCTGGTGGTGGTGGGAGGGGAATGATAGAGGACACAGCATCTTTAGTGAAGGGGCGATCAATGCGGGCTATCCTTTCGAAGGACACGCCGCCTCGCGTGGTGGCTGCAATGGTGAGTGACGATGATATGGAGCTTGAGGGAGATAAAGATGGTCTGTAGAGTAAAAGGGCACCGAGTCGTGAGCCGAAGATGAGATGGCCATGGCAGAAGCCCACTGCTGTAGGTGTGAAGCCCTTTTCCATTTGGATCGTGTACTCCTGCTGTACAATAGTCTCGTCATCCGAAGTGAGGTCGAGCACCAGCAGGCTGACGTGCAAACTGCCCATGGTCAGGACAATGACTGGTGCGAGGTGCGATTCTGAGATTCCATCGGGAATGGGCACGAGGCCCTGCAGGTTGTCGCTGGGCAGTGGGAACACATCTGCGATTTTTCGCGTCATCTTGCACACCAGCTGAACCTGGCCGTGCCTGTAGCTGTATAACCCTCCACTTGCAGAGCCCAGGAGAGCCGTATCGGTGCCAGCCGCGCCCACGCTGCGAACAATCTGGTACCGCCGCAGGTCGTCTTGTATTGGTCTTGGCAGAGGCACTCCAGTCCACTGTATCGCTCTGCCTTGATGCTCCCACACGCCGCTGAAGACCCGCCCAGCCGTTGTCGTGGCGATGATGGAGGAGTTGGACAGGAGAGCATACATCATGAAAGGCTCGTCCTCGTCCTTCGCGGCCCCTCTCTTCTCTTTGGCCATTGTGGCACTGGCGGATAAAGGACCTTCAGCGTTCCCATTCTCATCCTCAGGGGCGCCGTCACCGATTGGAAACTGCCGCGCAACTTCTGAGCCAGAAATGTCAAGCAAAACCGAGCGGCCGTCCGATTCGCCTCCGTATACGAAGTCTTCCACGATGTTGATTTTTCCGTCACTCCCGCCCGTGGCGATAAGTAGTTTAGCCGTGCAGAGATTCTTTCCATCTTCTTCCTGCTGGCGCTGCACCAGGATAGCATTCGACCAGATGTGCTTGCCGCCATGTCTGTGTATAACAGCCTCATGCGTGATGTCGATGGCCAGGTCATTATCACCATCGCCATCACCGCCACCAACATCAAGCTGCCATCTCTGCGCAGTAGCATCCTCGCCAAACGAGTACACTGCCATCCTCCTCTTGATCCTCCCATCTGCTCCTCTTCCGGCCGGCCCGAGCATCGGCGCAAATCGCACGTTCCATATCCTCGAGATGTGACCCATAGCCACAGCCAGCGGCCTCGACGAGACATGTCTTGCGCAAGACTCAAGGTCAGACGGTCCATCATTCTCCCCAAACCCCGTCTCCCTTGCCCTGATAGCAGCCATCCTCTTCGACACGCCCACCACGAGTCCACCATTGACGTCTTTAGCACTCGCCGCAGTGTCCGAGATGTCCCACACGCGCACTGTGCGGTCATCGCTGCAGCTGGCCAGCAGCCTCACGGGCCTCTGCAAAGGCTTCACCTCGTCGTCGTTCTCCCCGCCGACCACGATCTCTGAGGATATGTCCACACCAAATATGCTTCCCTCGTGGCCTGTCAGCACGTACAGCACCTCGACCTCATCCGCGCCCTCGTCATCCTCGTCGTCGTTGACCCGACACCGCCACACCACGATTTCCCCAAAAGCAGTGCCCGCCGCGACCAGCAGCACATCCTCGTCCTCTTCCACCCACCGCAGCTGCGCCGAGTACAAGATGGGTCTTGAAGAAGGCGGCGCCCGCACCCTCCCCTCGGCGCAGAGACACGGCCCCTTCATCACCACTCCCCGGTGCAGGGGTGACGATCCGCAGCGGGACCACCTCGTTGTGCGCCGTGACCAGGGCTCCGACACCAGCCCTCCGAGGCGACAGTGCACCGGCATAGATCCAGTCCGCAGCGTGGACGACTGCTGCTGCACCTCCTCCTATGCCTGGCCTCGGCGGTGGTAGAAGCTCGAGGAGCTGAGGTTGTCCTCGGTCGTCGTACTGCCTGAGCAGGCGCGCAATCTCCGCCCCAGGAACGACAGCGGCCCATGGTCCGCCCCAGACCAGGACGTCTGGATCTGTGGAGGCGGTCGTGGTGGTGGTGATGTCGTCCCTCCTCGGCGTAGAAGGAGACGGGGAGGCGGACAAGCACACGCCATGGATGGGCTGTGAGGGGAACACGCGGATCGAGGCGCAAAGACGGGTGGTGTGGGCGTCACGGATGTGGAGGTGGTTGTCCTCGCCTGAGAGGAGGTAGAGGGTGCTGTTGACATTGCTGGACGAGGTGGTGGGCGAGGAGGAGGAGGAGGAGGAGGAGAGAAATTCTAAGGCGGTGATTGGAGTGTGAGAGTGCGTCCGTCCGAATGGAAGGAGCGGACCAGCTGCGGGCTTGCCGCCATGGTCGCTCATCGCTTGGCGAGTAACGAATTGGGCTGGAGTGAGGTTTGACGACAGTTAAGGTAGTATGAGCTGAGTTGAGTTAGTGAGTGAGGACGGTTAATTGAGGTGAAGAATATTCAAAAGTCAAGGGAGTTTTCAAGATTGTGGACTCGGGGCTCCAAATCTGTTGCTGTCTATCGGTACAATGCAGGTTCGAAAATCTCCAGTAGGGTAGTAAGATCTCCTCTTAAGATGCGCAACGTGAGTGTGCATTGTTCCATAAAAAATAAAAACAAATAGCACAGAAATACCGAAAATCGTCCTCGCATTTGTTTCCAGATCTAAGATTTTTTCTTTGGGCGATTAGAAAAATCGGAACGGGCCGAGACGAGCCCATCAATTTCCACCCACTCTATCACTTCAGTCAAGGCGATATCGTCACAGAGTAGACCAGGTCCATTCTCACTTATCAAGACCATCACATTGCTATCATAAACTGATTCACAAGGCAGCCAATCTTGTTTATAAAATGTATGTCATTCATTCCCTTGCCAATGGGTATCATGCTCTGCAGTAGCAATCTTGTCTACCTGGAACAAGTTCGTGTCGTGATGTTCCTCCCAAGACAAGAATAAAAAATAAAGAAAATAAAAAGGAAACGTGAGAGAAAAATATTCCCAAGTGTAGCAATGTCTCCAGTCATGTTGACCCTCATCCCCTCTAACGCCATACAGTGAACCTAAAGCCCGACGCAATCATTTTTTTCTCCCCGGCAGTAGATGCAGATGAACAAGACCACAATCCCATGCCCATCATTCAAAACAAAAGGGATCCCCGATCCCCTTAAGGTAGCCATTAACAGCCCGGTCCATGCATAATTACACTCCACAAACAACACACCCGTCGCTTAGGCGGCTGTGTGCTTGTAGGGCTCGTATGCTGAGCCCGAGTTGTTGTGGTTGTAGTAGTTGGCAGACTCGCCGTGGCCGTAGCCGGCGCCAGAGTAGGCACTCGACATGGCCGGGACCTCAGGGTCCGCGAGGCGCTGGTAGCCGCGGCCGCCAGTAGCACCACCGGTCTGGGCCATCATGGCGCCGTCGCTGCCATAGTTGTTGCGGCCGGCGGCGCCACGGCTCCTCTTGTGGTGGTCAGGGGCGCAGCAGCAGATGGAGAATGTCCAGAAGAGCACGGCGACGATGATGAAGAGGGCGGCGAGCCACACGTTGACCAGGAAGTGCTTGTTGAAGGAGGCGGTCACGCCAAACTTCTTGGCGCTGCCGTCGGCCAGGCCGACGACGACGGCGGCGGCACCCGTGGCCAGACCGGCGGCGGCGATGACGGCCAGGGCGGCGACGACAGCGACGAGGGTGGCGCAGATAGAGAAGAAGCGGGTGCAGTTGGCGAAGATGCCGAACAGGATGGTGGCGCCCAGGAATACGAAGGCGATGATGAAGCAGATCTCGGTCCACTTGGTCACGGCGGCGAACGTGTTCATGCCGCTCTTGAGCGAGCTGGGAATTGTCGCGTTGCCGCCCGTGGCGTTGACGACGGCCTCAAAGGTGTTCTCAAAGGTCTTGGTGGCATTGGTGGCCCAGTCGAACTTGCCCTTCTTGCAGGTGGTGGTGCCGTTGTTGCTGTGCTCGCAGTAGTTCCAGACGGAGACGTAGTAGGCGTCGGCCAGGCCCAGGTCCGCAGCCGTGATGTTGCTGCTCAGCAGCGAGTCCTTGAGGGAAGACTCGGCATCAGCCGTAGACGTCGCCGTCGAGAGGGCCGCCGAGGCCGTCTGGATCAGGCCGCTGAAGTCGCTCTTGAGGTCCGAGGTGGCAGTGCCGGCATCGCTCTCAAAGGAGCTGGCGGCGCTCTGCAGGGCGCTGCTGGCAGAGTCCCTGGCGTAGATGGGGAGGGGCTCGCTGCGCGTCTCGAGCAGCTGCGAGATCTCGCTGACGCTGACCGAGAAGTCGGTCGTGTTGATCTTGAAGTTGTATGAGTCCTTGGAGGCGATTCCTGCCAGGCAGGCCACCAACAGCGTGATGATACTGGCGATCGTGAGTGCAAACGGCACAAACACGCAGACTATCCTTCCGAAACCCATCTTGGAAACCTTTTGTGTGTGTATGTGTGTGGGTCCTGTTTTGATTTGGCTGGCAAGGGAGAGCTGCCCGTGTAGGGGCTTTTGGTTTTTGTGTTTTTTGGTTGATGTTATGAGGAAGCGAGAGAAATGACGTCGCCGCTCTTCTTGTCTGTCGGTTCCGAAAATATCTGGTGGAAGCGTTCGGATTTGCTGGTACTCGAAAGTAAACGATGGCCACCCAGAACCAGTGATCACGTTCTAGTTGTTGAGTGTGAAGAGGAGGTCTTTCTGAGTTGTTTGTCTCAACAACAAGAGAAAAGAAATGCAGGAGAAGAAAGTAATAAACAAGAGAGACAGAAAGAAAGAGCAAAGGTGGTCGGGTGGTGGCAGATAAATAAAGAGAAGGAACCAGGGAGTCCCCAAGGCAGTAGGTAGTGTCTGACAGAGGGAAAGAGACACAGACAGGCATGAACGAGGTGGTGGTGGGCAGTGATGGGGTTACAGGGGGGGCCTGTCTGGGTGCGTTCCACAGTACTTGGCACCGTAGCGGGCATGGCTGGGTGGCCGCAGCATCAGTCAGTCTACTACACTATGGTGTACGGGCATAGGGCACTGTGGGTGTCTGTTTGGTGGTGGGCTGCGCAGGGTCGGGACACGCAGCCCCCCCCCCCCCCCCCAGACAACGTCACCCCCTGTAGCCACAGCACCTGCAGGGCCTGAAAGTACCAGAATACTCCACCCCCGGCCCGCTATTTTCTTCCCTCGCTCAGGTGCTTTTTGTTGCGCCGCAGCCGCAGCCGCAGCAACGCCCGCCCGGGAACCCACCATTAAGTACATCGTGGAAATCTTAAAAAAATCTAGGTGGCGCAGTCAACCTGTTTTGTTCTTGCCATGTACGATGTGGTCCAAGATCCCTCCCACCATCATCCTCCCTCGGCCCTGCAACCTCGGGATGTCGGCCGCCACAATGAGCACGCGGCCGCTCAGGACATGTCGGGACAAGATGCCACCATCATCACCACCGCCACCCAACAGCCCGAGGCGCGAGGCAGCAGGAGCATCGCCGGATTCTCTTCCTCGGGCGACGGTGAGGTCCTGGATGGAGCCCGGCTACTAGAGAGCTGTCAGACGCGATGAGTTGTGGTGGTCTCCAGCTCCACCTGTTGGGCCTTCCTTCGGCCGCCCTCGCCTCAGCTCCAGCGGCGATCCGGCCTGTCGCAATGCCTGCCATTTCACCATCTCTCAATGCGCGACCACGTTGTTTGCTGCTGTCGCGATCCATCCATCCATACTCCTCCAGGCTGCAAGGGCCCTCCAGCCAACAACGTGTCCTGCGGGGACGAGACGGTCTGGGTCTCGACCGCTTCAACGAGCCATCACCCACAGTATCTGCCTTGCTTCACATCGCTGGTGGCCTGCCTGCTCAAAAACTGTGTGAATCTACTACAGGGTGGCCTTCTTCTATCGCCTGTGACGTCGCGTGTGCTACAGATCAGCTTACGGGGCCAACTTCACCTTGGGTCTGATACGGGCCTTCTCTGCCTCGACCAGGCTTGTAGTACATAAGCAAGGTCACCTAACCCCGTAGCGATGGAATCATCATTGAGAAACCCGGAATGTCATGAGCCGACCAGGCGGACCGAGGGATGGGAGCAGCTAAAATGGCAGACAATGTCCTACGTGCGCCGCAAGCCAGATCCTGCTGCAGCAGTTGGCTGCAGAAGTGCATCCAAGAGGATCTCTACACAGGGGGCCCAAAAGTGCTGTTGCAGGCCCGGAGCCAACAACAAGAGGGGAAGAACGAAAGACAAAAAGACGTCCGAGATTACTAGTAGACCTTCTTCACCGTCAAAACAGCTGCGGCGTGTCATAGGCGTGCATAACGAGTACCTCACCCCGCAAGAGTCCCTTGCCCCGGTGGAGAGGTGCGGGCCACGAGGCTGAGAGAGAAGCATAATCAATAAGAGTCCCATCCTGCAAGCACGGGCTGCTATAGTATGGCCTGTGCATCAGGCAGTTCATGAATCGGAGCATCTGTGTGACTGACGACCATCTCGAGATACACATGTCGATACCAATAACAGCACGTCTTACAGAGATTAGCCCCCCCTACAAGATGACGAGCGTTCTCACCCGTATCTTGGGCACCGAGAACCACACCTCTGGGCGAGGAGACGGGCAAACGAGGTGGCTGGTGGAGAGGGGATCGGCCCTGATCGGCAGACGAGGTGTGCCAGGCAACCAGCAAAAAATACGAGCTGTCCGGTATACCTCTCACAACACACTATACAGACCGCTTCTGCCATTCTATCTGTCTGTACGTCTGTATGTCATAGGAAGAACAGTTTTAATTGACCCTCTCGGCGCCTCCTCCTCCTCCTCCTCTCGTGACTAGGTTTCACCTTGAGTGCTGACCGTGAAATTTTCGAGGACCACGCAAGTGGTCCCCCCCCCCCCCCCCTCCTTTCGCGCGCCGTCCGCCACATTACGACAGCCGGCTCTCTAGTCCGCTTTGCTGGGGAGGCTGTGCAGGACTGGGGACACTCCGGATTCGCCCAGCGCCATGGCTCCCTCCCCCCCCCCCCCCCTGCAAGGGACCGTTCTTTTTTTCACTCTTCTCCAGGCCTTCTAAAAATAAAAATGCACCAAGTCTGGGCCCCTAGAGGTCCCGGCCCAACGCCAAAATCCTGCAAGGGTTCACAACGCCTCCCGTCATCATTTTTTTGACGACAGAAAAATTAGGCCCGGCTTCACGCGGCTGCTGTACTACTGATAAGTCAGAACTACAGTATGTAGGAGATGGTTTCTGGCGGGTTGTTGTCGAGGGATATCGCCACACCGGGTTGGGTCAGCCCGAATTCTGCCTGTTGGTTGGTTGATGGGGCTCGGCTGCCTCGTGATACGGCAGCGACTGCAGCAGGGTCCCCTCCTCACAAGGTGCTTTCGCGCGTCTTGAATTGCTGCATGTTCGCGTCAAACGTGGTAAGCGTGGCTCAGCGTCGGCCGATGTGCACAATTGACGTTGGGAGGGTGGCTTCAGCTCAGACAGGATGCAATGTCCTTTTTTTTCGATTCCTTTGTTCTTCCCCCCTTCCTCGATAGCATCGTGGTTGTTCGCTTTGATCTTGACTGATCGCCATCAGGTTAGTGTCATTTCGAGGCCATACTGCTTGAATGTGGGCAAGTGGTGAACATAGCACAAAAGGACTCTGTGTATACTGGTATGGATATGATCCTCCCCATGGAGCATCCGATTGAGAGCGAGGCTCGCCGACCCAGTGCAGCAGTCCTCTGGGAAGACTAAAACAAGAAGAAAGAATAAAGAAAACCCTCTTACAGCAGAGCCAGTCTACTGGGCACTGAATAAGAATCGACAGACCGGGCTCATGTCGGCCAAATGCAAGAATCGCAACCGTCATGTTCGGCCTTCGAGGCGAAGCTGTGCTCAGGTAATCGCGCCCTTCATCGACGGTTCCTACGGTCATATGGCGCCCAGGGCTCCTCAGCGAGATAAATCCCTTGTCGGAAGGAAGGCAATTGTGAAGGGAATAACACAGATGCAGGACAGGCGTCTTCTCAATAATAACAAAAGGATCCAGCCGTCAGTCTCAGGGGCAGCCCACTTCAGGTCCTTTTCTATGAAGCTCGTCGAGCCTACTAGGGACAAAAACTGGTAGGTATCCCATCTAACGGTGAATTCCGCACTTCTCTCACAAATCGACGCACTGGATTTTTTTACCAATGGGCAATTATCGGCCCCCAATAGACATAAAGATATGTTGCATACTATTTCCTCGACGAGGTAGAGCAAATCGTTGATTGCAGTCAGCATCGTCTTGTCGAGTCTCCGTAATTAGTACAATACAAGCTGTATCGCAAAGCCCAAGTGCGATTTTCCATCGCCCCAGCTAAAAAGGTCCTGACGTTCCGTCATTCACGGTGTCCTGTGGTGAACTCAAGACTTGCGATCAAGGCGTCTGCCATGGACAGTGGCGGCAGGTTGAGCCACGCAACGGCTTGCCTCATGCAAACACTCTCGACCAAAGCCCCCGATCATTGACGAGAAGGGCATTCGAGCTGACCAAGATAACATAGAGATTGCCTACATGGAGGCCCGAGAAGTAGCGATAAATCCGCCGAACTCGCGGCTCTCTGCACCCCATATAGATTCTTCATGTCTTGGTACGGCGCATGCACCAAGTGTTCAGGCAATTGGGAACATTGAGCAATATCTACTTAAACTTTGCACCCTTTCTCGATGCGTGTGGGAGTATGTCGAGCCCCATCACGGCCGTCGGGACGACATAAGCGGATGTTGATGTTAAGGCTGTAGGTAATACGCAGTATATGACGGGCGTAGGTAGGACTATCCCATGCATTCGAAGACGCTGTGTCATCAAGACTTTGAGGGTCGGCACAATTGGTCGGAAGAGCAGCATTGAGGGCAAAAGAAAGCGAATAGCGGTGACAGTTCGATGTCAACGACAAGCGCCGAGCTGTATGTGGACCTTGCTGCTCTGCGAGGTTCAGAGAGACCTGCTTCGAGATTGTATGGGCTCAATAGTAAGAAGATGTCTACGCCTGAGCTAGACAACGGCGGGGTCTGGAGCTAGAAGTTACTTGTTGAGCTGGGTGCTGGGGCGGCCCGGGGCGAGGGGGTTTGCTTCCGGAACAACAGGAGTCCTGGGCATAAAAAGAAGAGGGCAGGCAGTCCATGGATGGTGGAAGGGGAGGTCATGCTATATATCTAGAATACATGGTGGTGATATCACAAAATGAACAACAGGGGAAATGAGAGGTCGACTAAGTGCCTTCCTTTTTCATTCTCTTGTTTTTATGTTGTGTAAATATAATTACCTAGGTAGCCAGAATGGTGCATGACCTTTTGATGCCTCGTCTGGAATTTCTGCTTTTGAGGACAAGATATGATGTCAGGTTGATGGAAAGGATAAGAAGGGGGGACCTCGGGAGGGCTACATCTGCAGTGGAAGAGTTGTTTCTGTCCTCTCGTCTGTCCTTTGACGATATTGTCTTATTCACTGGGCTATTGTGCGTGTTGGAGCATACTGATAGGTCAAAGAATAATTACCCCCGATTTGAGATTATGCTTTCCCAAGAGGAAAACAGAGTAGTGTAGGTTCGAGCATCAAGTCCAGCTGATCCATACTATCAATTGAGACTGTACCCGGATTCTCCATTCTATTCATGGTTCATACTCGAAACTCTTAGACCAAGTCCTTCCAATCGTGATCCCAATTCTCTACTTATAACAATTTGGCTGGTAATTATATAATGTCAATTCTTGGTATTCTTTTTTGTTTAAATTTTTCTTATATAAACTATCAAAATAAAGAGAAAGAGGATAACAGTGGTCATCAGCCACATCTGGTATCAAAATTTCATAGAATGGCCGGGAGGCCTCGTGGTGTGCAAGTAGCTGGCTGAGTGGGAACACCAGGGCATTGTCGGTCTTCTGTCTTGAGCAGGCCAAATATTCCTGCTGGGAAATTTGCTCATATTACATTGCTGGCAGTATAAGAATGTTGAGATGGCGAAGGAAAGAAAATCGGCCAAACTTCCCAGTGGTTTCAGGTCAGCATTGTATGCAGTATGATACAACTAGTGATCATACCATGAGTTCTCAGCCCGAGTACCCTATCGATGAGCTTCCACCTGGTCAATAAGATCTTCTTGGATCTATCATGTTCTTTTTCTTTTTCTTTGTTTGTGAAAGGGGGGCCCCTGAGGTCAGAAGGTTAGGATATCAGTTGTGTGAGTTGTGAGGAGACTGACTACCAGAGGACATGCCAATTACAAGCACATCTAGAACCCCAAGCCCAGAGAGCAACATTGTTTGCAAGAATGCAGTATACAAGCACAGAACGAGCAATCCAAAAGAGATGAAGGCTTCATGTCCCAAGGTAAAGTATATACTGTGTATTGTATCAATTTCTTTCTATTTGTCTTCTTTAACAAGCACCACCTCCCCAGAAAAAGCTATGCCGGAAAACTGATCCGCCCAAGACAATGAAATACGAAAACGACAGACACCGGTGCCCATGCTTGCACATGAAATCTTTTGAAAATGTCCCAGAAGAACGCCATCGCCATGCCGCATCATAATGACAAAAAGTAGAAAACATGAAACCCGTCTGAGACCAGATGGAAAGTAAAATCGTGCTGATCCAGGCAAAGAAAAAAAGTACCGAGGTTCCCTCCGTGAACGAAAGATGTGACCCTATGTAGTGACTGACGACCGTGTTCCAATCTGAGGCGAAGAATGACAAAAAAAAAACCCGAGAGAGAAGAATGATGGGAAACGAAGGTAATTGGGTAGTCTCGAGAAAGAAGATATGATCATCTTTGTGTATATGTGTTCACACCTTGGATTGAAGAGGTGTCTAATGCAAATAATGCAGGTCCCTGGTTGGAATTAAATCCCTTCTCGCCCTTCTTGTTGATCGATAGCGTTGGTCTGACAGCCTCCTATCTCAATCAAGAAGGGAAGAACGTCTTCATACCCATGCCATAAAAAGAAGTAGTAGGACTATGCATGCCCGACAACTGCGGCACCACCGCATCTGGGCAGCACCCGTCGTAGTCCAGTCGCAGTTCGTAGTCCACCAACGTAGAAGCCGACGACAGCGGTGAGGGGATCGTCGGCAGTAGAATGGGCACACCAGCTGAGATTTGTTGCTGGGTCAGGCTGCTGGTGGTTGTGGTCCAGCCATGTGGTTCCGTCGCGTGGTGGTGGGCACCAAACACAACCTTGGGTCCCGCGCTCCACGGAGTAGCATTGAGATCGTAGAAGTCGACACCACCGTGATGATGATGATGATGGTGGTGGTGGTGGTGGCGGTGGTGTTGAGTGTGATTGTTGTTGTCGTGATGATGGTAATGATGACGATGAGGAGAAGAAGAAGAAGAAGCCTGATTTGGCTGGTAAATGTGCAGAGCCGGGCTTCTCGCAGGCTCCTCGCGGAACCTCTCGAGGTCCGCCTCAATGTCGCACAACCTCAACGTGCCGTGACCTTCCCACTGGTCAATCAGCGCCGCAATCCGCTCGAACCCGGGTGTATGACCACCACAGTGCCGCGCCTTGAAGCCACAACATATAAACAGATACGAGTGGATCAGCTCGTGCAGGAACGTCGAGATGAGCAGGCGGCGGTTGTACGACGTGTTCCTCAGGATGGGGCTGCTCAGCACAATGAGCGTCTCATAGCCGTCTCTGTGCGGATGGCTGGCCTCCCGCAGCGCCGTGGTCCCGATGATCTTGCTATCGCCTGCACCTTGGCTGGGAGGGGCGTCCACGCAGCCCGAGGACCACTCCCAGTGGACGCGCCGCGACAGTTTGCCGTAGAAGAAGATCTCGTCGGCGGCGCTGAAGATGGACTCGAGGGCGGCATTGTCCAGCTCAAAGTCGGTACTCTTGTCGGCGTGCGCCTTGGGGTGGATCAGGGCGCGCAGGATGCGCTCGTGCCGCTCAACCTTGGTCTTGGCCTTGGGCCGCTTCATGTGCTGCTCGACTAGGTACGCGGCCTCGAAGTCGTCGTCGGGCGAGAACTCGCGGCAGGATAACGACGACGACGACGACGACGACGACGAAGCCGACGGCGGCTGCAGGTCTGCGGCAGTGAGGATACCACGGCCCGAGTCGGTGCGCTCCATGAAGCAGGCGACGGGTACGGGTGATCTTGCATCTTCGCGTGGTGGCTGGGTGTTGTGTTGGAAATGTTGCTGTGACTGTTGAGGGTGGTGGAGTTGGTGACGGTGATGATGACGATGGTGATGATGTTTTTGGTGTTGGTGGTTGGGCTGGAGGTGCTGTTGCGCTTCTCCCCTCCCATTTTTTCCTCCTTTTGTGGATGGTCGTGGTGGAGGTGGAGGAGCAAATGGTGTCGCCGGTATGCCCTCCCTGATCACGAAGAATTGTGGTTCCGGTGAGGGCGAGGTCGAGGACGAGGACGACCAGTCCCGCTCCGGTGGCGTGTAGCCGCCTCCTCCTCTGGCTGCCGCTACCGCTGCCGCTCTGTCATGTCGTTGGCCCAGACCCCATTGCTGTGCTCGGTGCTGTGGCGAGTAGTAGGACGGCCATGTGTCGTCCGAGTCGGACTCAAAAATGCTGTCGCTAAGGCATACCAGGGGCTGCTGCTGTTTGCCGCCCGCCGTGGTGGTGCTCGTGCTCGACGGCCAGGCCAGCAGGAGCCCGTCCTCATCTGTGCGATCGATAGAATGGAAAAACTCCCCTGGCGCACCGATCCTGTGAGCCATTGAACATGCTGGGGGTGGAATAGTTCCCCCGAGCAACAATGTCAAAGAAAAAAGGGAATCGAGATTGCGAGCTAGCAAACTCGGTCCGCGCGTGAGGGAATGTGTGTGTGAGAAAAAGTGCAGACTGCAACGATATGATCCTGAACAGATGTCGTGGGAAGGGTATAGGGACTAGTTGAATGACCCGGTACGTGTGTACACACACGCGCACACACGCAGGCACGTAGAGCAAGCACACACGCATATACACACACACACACGCACGCACGCACACACTACGACAACAAATGATGTGCATAAAACCAGGATCAAATCAGCATGCCAGTGCCAACTGTCCGCCCCCTCCTCCTCTCAGCCGAACCAAGAGACGAGCGAGGAAGTAGTGACACCCGTGGACACACACACACACACACACACTCCCCCCACTGGTCTTTGTCTCAGTGGATGTTGTTGCGCCTCATTCTTGTCGGCGCGTGGGTGTTTAAAAAGAATTAATAAAGTCTTTTCAGGTACAAGAAGATCAGGATGAACGTTGCAGGTCTGCTGATGAGGATAGTGAAGGTGTGCCCCTTGGTTGGAGAGACTGGGAAGAACCCAATCAGAAAAAAGAGGGCGTTGGTAGCAATGACAAGAGCGAGGGAAGCCCCTGCGAGGCAAACATGCTCGCCGCCGGTCCATCTGTGTCTTGCCAGGGCCAAAGCTTAGGAGGGAAGAAAAAGGCCCCACGGAACTTGGCAGAGAGAGATGGACCTCTGATACTTGCTGGAACCCGGAGTAGGCGTCGCCCGGACGAACCTTCGATCCTCCTTCTTAGAGGGAGCGGTGAGCACTCCACAATGAGCTGCGCGTCCCAATGGCCCGGATGAGCAAAAATTGGATCTGGCCCCATCCAGAAAACGCCCTCGTGTACCGTCCCCAGCGTGTCTGGACGCCTGCAGTGGCATGGTAGGGTTCCAGCCCATTAAAGGCCATCGCACGGCAGCCGCTGTCAGATATTCGCTGCAGCAAGACTAATTTTTTTTTCTGTCTTTCTCGCCTCTTGGTCGGCTGCATTGCATCAACAGCAGCTAGGCGAAGCTGCAGCGAACCGACGAGAAGAACCGGGGAAGAACAAGATGTGTGTACCGTATGTGGCCAATAACGCCACCCATTTAAAAAAAAAAAAAAAAAAAAGAGGGAAAAGGAAAAAGGGAACCCTGTAGCCTCGTCGTGTGTGTAGCGGTGTCAATCTCCCTCCCTGTCAGCAGACAAGGCCTCAGGTTGAGAGGCGTCCGCTCCTGGTCCTCAAAGGCATGGCGTGCCAGGTGTGCCAACACAAGAAAAGATTAGAAGGAAAAAAAAAAAGGAAGAGGGAGAGAAGTGAGGCGGGCAGTTGCATAGGTGTCCGCGAAAGAAACATTGGCGAAGATCTTCGCGTGTGGGACGGTCACTCTGGTCATTCCATCCACGCGCGCACGTCGTGATTGGCTGAGGCGGATTCGCCTTACTTTGGGCACGCTTCGTGGCGTCGATCGTCCCTTTGCGACGCATCTCGCATGTACCAAAGGTGCGGAGGTAGCTATAATAGTTCATGCCTTATTCCCAGGGCTTGCTCGAGCGTGGTAGGGGGCGGCCATTTGTCCCAAACCTGTCCCAGATCCCCGATAGTACAGTTGCTGCTTATACGGGAGACACAGAAACTTTCTTGGAGGCTGTGACGAAAGATGAAGTCGGGAGCGATGGTCGCACGGCATACAAGCTGTTTCAGGGGGGGCCACTCGGGACCCCCCAAGTGGCCCACCCGAATTTTTGGTCTGTACCAGTGCATGCGCCTTGCCGCCGTACTTATGTATATGGTATGAGCCGGCAGAGCCGCTGGGGCCGGGCCAAGTTCTCGATGCACTATCGCATGGCCTGTCAAGCTTCGGAATTGGAAATTGCGTTGCCATATATATTTCCGGGCGGATGCATGCTGGTGATGTCCCGTGTGTGTATGTGTGTGTAGGTAGGTGCCGCGGGTGTGTCTACATATACGCTGATCCTAGCTGGACCCCACATCGAGTCTTTCGTGCAGCCAGTTCAGCCAGTCCACAATTGCCACCTCACCGGAGCGCATAGTATGGTACACGATGGTCACCTCAACGGGCGTTTTCCGCCTCGACATGCTCGGCTTTCCTCTTGAGTTGATTGAATGCACGCTTAGGACGCGCGGTCTGCTGGTGATCCGTGGGACATCCTTCGTGTTGGTGTCTCGTTATATATGTCCAACGGAGGACCTGACTCGTATCAGCAGCAGATCACAGGGAGTGCCTGTACCAACATAGTATTATAGCGCCGTCGCTGGCCTCGGATACGGATCGCCGCCGTCAGACAAGGACAGCGCTGGTAACTGCACAACCACAGAAGAAAAAGGAAGGCTGTTGTCGTGTCTCACGGGGCGTCGATTCCTTGCCCTGTTGTTGTCTTTAGAGGCCACAATAGGTGGTGGCGACTGCCTCACTCCTGTTATTCAGCCGCGCCTTGACTCGGGTCTCACGAGAACCAGGCATGGGAATGGGTCCCGCTAGACCCCCAGGCCGAGATCCCTGACGAACCGGACCTCGTCAGCCTGCCTCTCTAGTGCTCGCCTCATATTCTCGCTGTGAATCCTTTCCTCGTTCTCCTTTTCCAGCTCTGCGGCCGACCTGGCCTCTTCGTGGAAATCCTCTGGGCTGAAGGCGGGCGAGGATGTGAACGAGACCAGTCCAATGTTCTCGCCCGTCCAGAAGAGCAAATCATTGTCATTGACCCTCCCAGTGGGCTGGTCTTGTGTGGGCAGTAGCTTTCTCGCAATGTCATCGGAGCCGGGCATCGAGGCAAATATGGATGGGCCCTGCGTGCGCTCGCAGTGGCCGACTCGCTCCCGTCGGACTTCGGTGAATCCATCTCTTTCGAACCACTTTATACGCCCCGATCCGTCCGAGACGACCAGCCTCGTCCCCTGCGTAGTACCCGATAAGATTTTCGAGTCTGAGGATGACTGTCGGTTCTTGAAGACGGAATGCGAGAGCCCCCCTGGGAGCGATGTCGGCAGGCTCGACGACGGCTGCAGCCCATAGAGCTCCAAGGAGCCCTTCGTCTTGTACTCGCCAAACGCCAGCAGTGTCCTCCCGCCAGCCGGGGTCCTCTTGGACGTCTCGACCTGCTCGAGGGAGAGCTGGCCCTCGCGACGAAGCTCGCTGTCCAGGGTCGAGAAGGGAGCATCTATCGAGCCCAGGCTGCACAGCCGTGCCCCAGAGTGTATGCTGCCCTTGATCGAAGGAAACATACGCCTGTCGTAGAGCAGAATGCTAGGGAAACGACCCGCGACAAAGATCTCGTCCGCCATATCCGTGGCCGTACCGGGTCGCCGCATGTGAAGGATGCTTAAAGGTGCTGGGTGCGCCAGAGGGGCATACGGCGGTAAGGGGGTGTCATCGAACAACGTCTTGAGGCCTTGTTCGTAGAGCTCCTTTGCGCCAAACCCGCTCGAGCCGTCAAGCCTCTCCACGCCCTCTCGCCAAGATGCAGGTCTGGATCTGAAGTCGTGAAGATGTATGCCCGCATTCGTCCCGACGGTGAGCGGGGCCAGAGGATCTGTTGCAGAAAGAGCTGTGATGGACCAAGGAAACGATTCACACCCCACAACTGCGAGCCTCCTCAGATCTACCTCGATTAGATCTGCTGAGAGAGTCAGTTGCGCAATCGCAGTCGGGATTGAAGATCAGGAGACTGACGGCTCTGGACAGCAAAGAAGGCGAGGTGTAGTCTGCTGTCTACACTGACACACTCGGTCACCCCAGAGTCTATTCTTTGGGAGCGATTATTGCTGTCGTCGGCTGAACCTCCATCGATATGGAGGATCCCGGGCCGGCTCTTGGCCACGACGGCCCCTTTCCTGCCCTTGGCTCCCGTCACGTCCCAGAGGCAGACCGAACCGTCTTCCAGAGGTGCCACAGCAAAGATGGTCTCTAGCCCATGGGGTCCTTGGTCGGGGTTGTCAGGTCGATACAGTGCGAGGCCTCGTGTCTCAATGTAGGTGCTCTGACTGCCATCTCTCATCAAGGGCTGCTGCAGCCAGTTGACAGCCACCGGGGCGTTCCTCTGGATGTACTCGTCGTACCAGTTGACATTCTCGCCTTCATATGAAGGATCCCAGTTCGCCAGGATCCGTTTACGCTCTTTAATCTTCGGGTTAGTAGTTGAATTATGAGCATTGAACACAGAACTCCCGATAGTTGTTGTGGCTGTGACCTCGAAGCTGCTCTCGTGGCCAAGGATTTGCTGGCGTCGACGGAAGTTCTTGAGGAAGGTGGACTCTTCGAAGCACTTGGAACGCCAGAAAGTGCTGTCTCTGCAGATGCTCAGGAGCCTCTTGCACGCCAGCTGTAGATTTGTCGTCTGGGCTGGATCAAGGACTATTTGGGATTTGCGAGCGGGTCAGCTAGATCCTCGCTCCACTACCAAAGGGCAGTCGGAGCACCAACACGAGAGAATATGGAGCAGCATCTCAGGAGGAAGCCCAAGTATGCCTTTGGCCTTGACGCCCTCCTGCTGATCCTGACTTGGAGGCTGCATCTCGAGGGGTTCTCGGTGAAGCTGTCTCTGGTTTCACATTCAACAACGGATTCGAGCCCGGCATCCGAAAACTTCGTGGAAGCCCAGTGATTCGGAGCATAGGGTATACCGAGTACCTGGCCCAAAACCAAACAAAAATACTGGCGTTAGAAACTGTAGAAAGATTTGAACATTTGGGGATATATCCTATGGATACTTGTGTTGAAGGAATGAAGTTCAGACTCCATCAAAGAACACAAGCAGCAGCCAAGCCAGCTGTCTTTTCTCCCATCGTTGCAGGTGGGAAAGAAGGTGGTCGTGGGACTCTGTGGTACCTGACAAGTGAGACTAGGATGTCGAGGCACAGGTCTAACTAATGTGCTGCTACCCTAGTGGACCCGCAGTCCTGAGTCCCCCGCCGTTTAGCGGCATGAGCAGATGGGCTCCGCGTTGAGGAAGGAACGGGATCTTATCTTAATTGGCAGATAAGAGAGATGGAGGAAGGAGGGGGGTGTACTCAGGCTTGATAGGGAGACACCCTCTCCCTTCAGGGCCCTTGCTGCGATTTCGACCTCACCTCATGTCAGGCCGATGGCCATCGACCAGATGCTACACCAAGGTGGTGCCTACAGAGCACAGGTTCCCCAACACCAGTCTAGCAGTCCCAATTTGTTTGACCCAACTTTTCTGACTTTCACTCCGACATCCACTTGGCAAATGGCCATGCCTGGGCCTGCGCTGCTCCCAAGTGTCCACAGCCTGGCTGCCAATTGCGTGTCAAATTTCTTGAATTATGGATTCAAGCTCTTTAAAGTCCGTCGATCTGCTGTCGTGAGAACATCCACTGCCTATTATTTCCCACATTATCTATGGCTAGGACCAAACACCAAGGCAGCGTCATCAAATATGTTACCTGATTCTGATCTAGCTCTCTGATTCCTTCTATTCTCAAGCCCAAAGACATGCTCACATTGGTATCAAGGTGAATACCTGGTCTTCAGAACTTGAACTAGCTGATGGCGAATATCCTGAGCACATGAGCAGATCCTCACAGGTGACTACTAGACAACTCTGCCATTCAGTACGGGGTGACATCAAGGGCACATGAGAGAGCGAGGCTGTGGTGCAATCTATATAAGTCACTGCTCTTCAGCAGCTTGGAACGAGTGTCTCTATAGCTTGCAGAGTTGGTGGGGATGTTTGAGGAAGATATAACTTGGTGGGGGAAATCAATGCGGGGCAGAGGCAGTTGGGGGTTTTGGGGCACCAGCAAGAGGTAGGAGGCCATGCAATGGCTACAGAACAGAAGATGGCATCACTTTATCACTGTCAAGTGGCAGCGAAGAACAAAAGCAGGCCTCGAGCAGGCATAGATTTGACTCTTGACAATGTGGAAACGAACGGGTAATTGGAAGGGTTGATCAGGGCAGGGCGATCAGGAGAGAGAAGCTTCATCAGATAAATTGTCGGGCCTGAAATGCATAGTCTGTATTTGAGGCAAGATACTGATGATCACATGAGGAGGCCTACATGAGTATCCAAGTAGGTGCAGGACCATGCTGCTCACCCCTGCCCCCCCCCCCCCCTTCCTCCTCACACCCCAAACAAGGACAGCAGAGCATGGCCTGGATGTCAATAGTGGCAGATGGTCTGGAAAGGTGCCACCCCACAGGAGAAACAGAGGAGGAGGCCATTGGCACAAGCAGGTTATGCCAGGGATGTTTCTCTGGCATACACATCTGGCTAGCGCGAGGGGTGTAGCAGAGAGTAAGTGACCCTTCCAGCCCGCCCCCTCCTCCCCTTGGTCCTGATCTCTCCATCCTCTGCCCCGTTGTGCACAACTTCACAAGGTGAGTGACGAGTGACTCAGCATTGATAGCCAGTGGGTCCCCTGTCTACTACAGTCAACTCTCAAGAAAGAGACCATATGTGAATGATAGCTGACAGTGTTTAGCAGGGGTTGAGATCACCCAGTATCGCACTTCCTCCTCCTCATCGATGTTAAGCCATCAACGGCGAGTAATTGATAGCCTGATTCTCATTACGATATCAACCTGCGCCGACAAGCTACACCTTCAGCCTTGTCAACAACCTCAAGAAGGCCTGAGCGGAAGCAGAGGAAAGGAATATCTTCAGAGGACACCAGACGGTATGGAGATCCTCCCGTGTCTCTACCTCGAGCCTCGCGGTCCCACCTTTTCCCATCTTCCGCCTCTCATCTCCAGCTCCCGTGTTTACCACCTCGAACGTTTCGATCTTGTTGCCCCTCGAATCTCTATCTTCCTCAATCATCATCCTGACCTACTACGTTTCACCGATACATCGCCCTCTCCTCTCTCACACCGACCTCTCCCATATCTCCTTATCATCATCACTCCTCTCTTCCTCTCGATTGACCAGCCATCCACTCAACAGCATCCACGTCTGGCATAATAGGCCGGCTTGTCAAGAACTTTCCGACTGAGATCACAACAGAGATCGAGGCCGTAAGTCAAACTTGCATTGTTCATCACACACCTGAGTCTCCGTACGGTGCAACAGAACCGTTTGCCATCCATCATCACCAGGTCGTGGTCGTTTGCCCGTCGTCTTTACCTTGCCAACCATCTTCCCGCCCTCATCCACACATACCTTTCCTCCTCGAACCTCTTTATCCCAACCACAGAGCAATCCAGGATCTAATTCTCTTCTCAAGGTGCATCCCAACAATGTTTACTTCGGCGCGAAGTGCTCCACTGCCTGGTGGTGGCGGCGGCGGCGAGCAGCAGCAGTCCACAAGTCGCACCCCTTCTCTCGACGAGGCGACGAGTGCGGACCTCAACAACAACAACAACAACAACAACAACAACAGCAATAACAGGTCCAATGATGCGACTGCAGTCCGAGACTCGGCCCCGCCTCCACCTATTCCAGAGCGGTCCCTGGCCAGGCTGCCCACTCCGCGTCCGCAGCGCTTCCAAAACATACGGGAAGCCCACACGCACATCGTGCAGTCCAGACACGCGTCGCTGAACGGACCAACATCCGCGGCAGACGAGGCTCAAGACGCGTTCAAGGAAGAAGACGATGCGGTGGGATATGTTGTGAGCCCAATGACGCCCTCCAAGCCACCTCCCACGCCGGCAGAGAAGGAGGATACTACCGGAAACCTCAGCACGCCGCTGAACATGGCAGCCCTCATCCAGCGCTTTTCTCAGACAATACTCCTCCTGGGCGCGGATGAGCACCAGATGGAGGAGGAGGACGACGACGCCATGCCGCTTCCGCTCAATCTACCTCGAGCCCCAGCCTCGGCTTCCACGCAGCAGCAGGCTACTTCCGCGTCCCAGCCGTTCTCTGACGGCTCCATTGCGCGCATCATCGCACAGTACGGCAGCAACTCTTCCTCCCTCCCTCGCCTCGGCAATGACGACGACCAGGGCGCCACCCTCGACGCGCTGGATCACGTCATCGATGCCGAGCTCGACCATTTCATCGGCCAGAACCAGGACGCCGCCCAGGCCAACAACAACAGCGTCCCAGTGAACAGCGCGGCCTTGTTCCAACGCGCCACCACCACGCCCGGGTTTGCCATGACTGCTGCTACCGGGCTGGCGCGTTCTCGTCCCACAGACGCGCTGTTGCCTCCGCGCGTCGCGCTGCCCACCTTGCCCGCGTCGGTTGTTCCGACTGGCTCTGCCCTGAGTCGCCGACCAGGTCTCGTCGTTGCTGGTGGTGGTGCTGGTGGAGGTCGCTCCGTCGCTGCAGATGCGCCAGCACTGACTTCATGTAGACCGGTGTCATCGTCACCTTCATCTTCATCGTCAGAGATTCCCATCCTGCAGAGGTACGACTTCTCTGATGACGAAGAGCACACTCACAAGAAGAACGCCTCCAAGAAGACTGGCGGCAGCCGCGTTGCCGCCAAGTCCAAGGAGATCGAATCGACAGGAGGAGCAGGAGGAGACACCCCAGAGACGCCAGGTAGTGTCGCACAGCTGATCCCCCCGCCGAGCAGGATGTACTCCACGCGTCAGCAGCAACAACAGCAACGCGGCCGTCACAGCACCTCGAGCTGCTACAGCAGCGCGGCGTCGGATATGGAGCCATTCCCGTACGCCAGATACGAGGACCACCACCACCAGCAGCAGCAGCAGCAGCAGCGCAGACAGGATCAGCAGGAGGACCACCAGACCCAGCGGCAGTCTTCCGTGTTTCTTCACCCCTCCAGGGAGCGTGTGGTGTCGGCCAACCTGCGACAGGTCAGCGATCTGCCGCGTGCCAGCCAGACCACAGTGTGGTCCGAGGAGGAGGGGATGCCGTCTTCGAGGTTCTATCAGGGAGAAGGTGGGGCTGGTTTCTTACCTGTGGAACACACACACCACCCAGTACCAGCTGGGTGGAAGAGTAGGCAGAAATCAGAGGCTGCAGGTCCTGAAGGTGCTGCTGCTGCAAGTGGCAGTGGCGGTGGATTCTATGACCAGGATGCCATCAGCTCAGGATGGAAGACGGGAAGAAGCTCATCTGCTGCTGCGGGTGTGAAGGTGTCTGTAATGAAGAAAGGCAACCACTTTGGTGGAGCTAGCCGGAACATGGCAGAGAACGAGTCTTCCAAAATGACCACAACAGGTCAGGGCAGGAAGAAGAAGACGACATCATCATCGACATCCCAGGCAGCAGCAGCAGGAAGGCCCACGAACCAGGTGACTGGAGATTCCGACGATGAATAGGAGACATCGTACAACACCAGCATGAGAGGTGGTCCTTCAATGCACGGCGCAGGTTTGTCCTTCAGCCACAACACCCAGCAGAACACAGCAGCTGGTGAATACCTTGTCGGCAAGCCTTGTGGTGACAGCCTCGCAGATGTCACAGACAATGATGCTGAGCTGCCCCGAGGCCCCCAACCCCTTCATGCCTTTGAGAACAGCGGACCCTTCCGGAACAAGAACCTCTTGGTGCACCCACCACCTCCTCGAGGACAGCTGCAGCAGGGCGATACTGCGAACTTGACATACCGCAGCCACAATGTCCCTGGTCAAGAGAGACCTGTGTTGCTTCCTGAGGCCTCAAGCCAGCCAGGAGGACGACCTGATCTGTTCCAAAACAGCACTAGAAACTTTCTGGCCAGGCCCAGTCAAGGTCAGTCATCATCAGATGTTGCTGCTTGTGGCGGTGCACAGCAGATAGGACGTCGAGAATCTCTGGAGGAGCGGTTCTCTAGACTGAAGAATCCCTTCTCCAAGGCGACCAAGATTCCCATTCTGTTGCCTGGTATGTTGCAGGAGGGGCGGCCAAGGAGGTCAAGATATTCCAATCTTGAAGAAAATGAGGGCTATGAGATGGCTTCTCTCCTGCCGCCTGTGACGATGACTCCTCGTGGTCCATCTCAGCAGCAGCCGCAGCAGCAACGCCATTATGGTGAGTTTCTCGCCATCACCCCCCCAAAGTCTAAACTTCTATCCCCATTTCCTCCTCTATATTTGAACCTGATTGACAATGTGTAAATGAAGGACCATACGAGAATCGAGGAGACGTCTACAACCCCTATTTCGACCACTCCAGCAGCCCGCCCGCCGCTCCCCTCCCACAAGAATCCCTCGCCCGCCCCCGACCGCGAACCTCCACAGCCGAGTCCGCCCACACAAGCCTGGTCCAGTCCCCCTACCTCGACCTGATCGGCCTCGGAGAAGCCCAAGCCCGCGCCGCCGAGCGCCGCAGCCACGGCCGCGACGACGACCCCTCGCAGGCCCTGCGCGCGCACGGCGAGGCCTTCCGGCGCGCCCTGAGCGGCGTCCGCAGCTACCCGACCAACGTGAGCAACGCGGGCTCGCCCTCTGAGGCGTCGTCTGTCGGTGGTGGTGGTGGTGGTGCTGCTGCTGCTGCCGGCACGCCCACGAACGTGCGCAGGAACTTCATCCCCCATGGGTTTGCCAGGGGGGACTTTTCTAGCCCGCTTGCCGTCCAGAGCAGCAGTGGAGACCATGACTTGCGTAAGAGAGAAGAGAAAAAAAAGAGCCCCCAGCCAGCCACAGAAGATGATTAACACAGTCATTTGCTAACGATCCGGACAACAGGAGCTCTAGCCACCCGCGACGACACCCGTCCCACCATCGGCACAGGCACCGGCTCCGACTTGACCATCACGACCATAACCCACGCAGACGGCACGCGCAACTTCGAGTTCCACCCCCCTCCCCGCCTCCACCGCTGGGACGAGATCCGCCGCTGGGGCGGCAGCAGCGGTGCCGCCCCGCGCTCCACCGACCCCTCCCTGCGCCAGATCCATCACGGCGGCGCCGCCCTGCACCACCACGGCCGCCGTCGCCAGCAGCAGCAGCAGCAGCAGCATCACCACCACCACCACCAATGGCTATCCCGAGACGCAGACGAGCGGCGCAGGCTGTTCTTCGCGGGGACCATGGTCGCCTCGATGCTACCGTTCATCGCGCCCGTCGCGCTGTTCGGCGGCTTCGACAGCGCTCTGTCGTGGTTCACGCGCGGCCGGGTGGACGGCTTCACGCCCACGCAGAAGCGGTGGCTGTTCCTGGAGATGATCGTGGTCATGCTGGTCACTGTTGCTGTGGTCGTGTGGGTGGCCCTGCGGAACATGGCTCGCCACTGAGATGGGCGATGGAATGGATTGGGGTTCTTGGAAGAGAACCGACCGCTGTCTTTGTGCTTACTTACGCGCCTTGTATCTTCCTACGAGGAAGACGATATGATTGTGAGGGAGGCGGTTGTTTCGGAGGAAGGAAAAAAAAACCAAAAACCACCAAGACACTGGGACGGAATGGATCAAACGGGACGGAAACACGAATGAAGCAGCATCACACACATGCACGGCCTTCGTCTTCAGAAATATTGCGTACTCGACACATTTGTTGTTGTTGGATCTGCTCACCTGCGGCAAGTGTTTTGTATAAATGGAACGGAGCAGAGAACGGATGAGGAATCGGCATACATGTAGTCGCTGTACTTCCCAGAAAGCCATTTGCTGGGTGAGCAGCCCGGTGAGTATGGTGGGCCAACGATGAGAAGGTATTTTAGTCTTGTAATAACAGGAGATACTTAACGGAATTACATCAAGAAAAAAAAAACCAAACACTAAGCGTATTGCGTGCAATGGTGATGCGGTGGTACGATTACCTCTGTTCTGTTTCAAAGCAAAAGAAAAATGATGATCAAATATCAGAACTCCGTTTTTGATGCGCCCTCTCCCGTTCCTCCCCAACTGTCACGTTTATAACTCACCAAGAACCCTCCAACATCTCTAGTTCCGCGCATAATGTCTATCATGTCTCAAGACAAGGCAATGGAAAAGCCCATCACCAGCTCCTCAGTGCCCAAAAACAATAGCCTCCAGCCTCTCCCGCTCACCGCTCTCCTCACACATGCCTCTAAAGATGCCACTGCCACCGTCCTTCTCCCACAGCTCCCTCGGTCGCCCATACTCTGCGACCCTGCCATCGCTCAGCACCAGGATCCTGTCAAAGTCGGCGATGGTGCTCAGGCGGTGTGCGATGACGAGCAGTGTGGAGTCGGTGAACTCCTCGCGGATAGATCGCTGGATCAGGGCGTCAGTGCTCATATCGACGGCGCTGGTCGCCTCGTCGAGGACCATCACGCGGGGGCGGGCCACGATCGCGCGCGCCAGGCAGAGGAGCTGCCTCTGACCCTGGGACAGGTTCAGCCCGCCCTCGGAGATGGGCGACAAGAGGTCGGTGAAGATATTGGCATTGCCTGCGGTGGCGGCGTCGGTGTTATCCCCGGACGAGGGGGCCGATGGCGTGACGGTACCACCAGTGCCGCGGATTAGGTGCACGCGCTCTAGGGAGTCGCGCAGCTCGGCGTCGGTATGCCTGTTGAAGGGATCGAGGTTGGAGCGGACAGTGCCGGTGAAGAGGACCGGGTCCTGGGGTATGATGGCCAGGCGTGAGCGCAAGTCGTGCAGCTTGATCTTGGAGATATCCAGGCCATCGATGTGGATGGTGCCGGATCGCGCCTCGAGGAAGCGGAAGAGCGCCAGGGTCAGCGAGGACTTGCCCGCGCCCGTCCGTCCGACCACGCCGATGCGCTCGTTTCGATTCACGCTGAAGGTGAGACCCTTCAGCACCGGGGGTAGGTCCGGTGCGTAGCCCACGACCAGGTCGTCGACCTCGATGATGCCCTCGGTGGGCCAGGCGGCGGGCGGGGTAGTGCCCTCGAGGGTCTCGTGGTCCAGCTCGGTAAACTCGACAATTCCTGTTACACATAAATTCAGTTTCTTACTTGGGTCTCTCTTTTTTCCTCTTCTTCTTTTCTCTTGTCCTTCTCCGTCGCCACCGGGCTCGTAGGATGACAAACTTACGCTCGGCTGCATTCATGTTCAGCTCCAGATTTGCATACAGCCGGACAGTAAAGGTTACGGCGCTCGCAAACTCGAGCGCAAAAGCCAAGGCGAAGCCTGCCAGCGCCGCGTTGATACCTGGAGTCAACAATACCAGAACGGACACGACGATCGCGAACATGCTGCCCACAAGCGCCATGCGCCAGCCCATCCACCGGTTGAACAGCCACAGATGCCAGGTGGCGGATCCGTAGTCATCGATCTTGGCATACATCCTGTCCACGTACGTGTTCGTCTTGTCGAAGCCTCGAATGGTGGCCACGCCTGTCAGGGCCGAGCCGAACTGCTCAAATACGGGGCTCTTGGCAGTGCTCTCTAGACGCTTGACTGGCCGGGCGCCGTGGAGGTACAGGATCGCAAAGCGTAGAGCAAAGACCAGCAGGACCATCGCGAGCAGGACGAGGTAAGGCGAGACGAACAGGCTGGCCACGATGATGCCCATCAGCTGGAGGAAGGACCCGGCTCCAAATGCGAACGAGTTGGCCAGCTGGGAGTCGATGATGTGGAAGTCGGCCGTGAACCGATTGAGGATGCGGCCCACGGGCACAGTGTCCAGCCACCGCAGAGGAGCTCGCAGGATGACAAAGTTCAGCTTCGCAAAGAGGCGCCGAGACGCGCGGATGGACCCGACGTAGGTACACCAGTACTTGAATGTGCCGATGAGGGCGGCAGCCAAGGCGAGGGCGACGTAGATCCACATGTAAAAGCCGAGCGAGTGCTGGCCGGCTCCCGAGGTGGCACCGACGAGTGAGGCCTGCGCGTGTGGATAGAGGTCGACTGTCTGCAGAGACATGGTGTAGTGGAGGCTCTGCTCGCGGGTGGCGTCATCCCCAGTCCAGATGCGTAACCACCAAGAGCGGCCGAGCAGGATGCCTTGGACCACGACATACACTGCGATCAGGCCAGCCCAGAAGACAAGACCGCCAGAGTCTCTGAGGTAGACGCTGTAGACGTGCGACTTGATGGCTCCTTGCTCGCGCTTCTCATCCTCGACGAACTTTCTCGCCTCCTGCTGCTTGGAGAGGACCTTCTTGAGCGTGTCGCCGTTGGCGACCGGCTCATCCGCCTCGTCGTCTGAAGCCTCCTGCGAGTTAACTGCGGTGAGGTTTTCGTCTTCCCTGATCTCCATCGCCGTCTGCTCGTGGCTCTTGATGAGCTCAAGCGTCCCGTCGTCCTGCAGCTCTGACAGCAAGCCGGCGTGCAGAACCTTGCCGTCTCCCAGCTCGACGATGTACTTCGTCTTGGGCTGGCAGAGAGCGACATGGTGGGTGACTAGGATCCTGGTCCTCCCGGCTGCAAGTTCGCCGGTGAGACACTTCTCAAAGATGTGGCGGCCGACGTGAGCATCAACTGCCGAGAAGATATCGTCAAAGACCAGGATACCCGCTCTGGAGTAGATGGCACGGGCGAGAGTGACTCGCCATTTCTGACCACCGCTGAGATTGATCCCGTTGGCGCCAATCTCCGTCTTCTCACCATCCGAGAGCATCTCTAGATCCTTGCTGAGCGCGCAGACCTCGATGGTCTTTTGGTAGCGCTCCTCGTCGTGGGGCAGGCCGAACTCGATGTTCTCGCGGATGCTGGCGTTCTCGATCCACGGGATCTGGGCGACGTACGCAACGCACTCGGGGATGATCCAGTTATCTCTTGTAGCCTTGCTGTCCTTCCGGTCCCCATAATCAGGCGGCCTGGGCATGGCGATCTTTCCAGACAAGATGTCCACCTCCCCCAGGATAGCAGCGAGCATCAGAGACTTGCCCGCACCGGTCTTGCCGGAGATGACAGACAGCTCTCCCCTGGGGAATGTCGCGGTGACACCCCTCAGGACGAACCTCTCCGCATCGTCCAGCTGCTCGTCGGCAGGCCAAGCGATCGAGGCGTTGTCGAAGGTGACCTCGTCAGACTCGGCAGCCGAGTGTTCGATCTCAGGGGACTGCAGGTACTTCTCAATGCGCTTGATGGAGGTCCAGGCGTCCAAGGCATCTGTAGTCAGTTCCGGAATGACCGACAAAGTCACCTCGAGGGCTCGGAAGACGCCAAGGCTGACAAAGGCGACTGATGGCAGGAGTGTCCCGTACACGGCAGCATACACTGTCAGGGAGACTGCGGCCAGGGCGATCGGGGTGGTAACCCAGCAGGCCAGGAGCACGTTGTCGCTCATGAAGACGGCCCACACACTCTTGAGCTCGGTCTCGCGCACGTCGTCGATCTTCTGCTGCCACTGTGGCTCGGATGCCGAGAACTTGATCTGGCGGATTCCCTGTAGGGCCTCGTTGACAACCGCGAGCTTATCGTCGCGGACCTTCATCAGCTTGTCCTGGGCCCTTGCGTACCGTTTGGAGGCCCAGATGTTGACGGGCGTGATCGCAAGCATCGTAGAGAAGCCAGCGAGGAGGGCCTGCCATCCAAGGAGAGACACCAGAAAAGCCAGCGAGACGATGAGCTTTGCCAGACTGCCGGGGAACATGTTCTGGAACAATGCAAAGTCGGAGACCCGCTTCGTATCGACCCCGATCAGGTTGACAGTGCCCTGCTTGCTCTTCTTGAGGGCCTCGGACTCGTCTTCCTCCTCTGGGACCTCGGGACTGTCTGGGGTTGTACTCTGTCCCGCGGCGGCAGCTATGACGGGCTCGGCAGATTCGCCGTCCTGGACAGCTTTCTTGGCGTTCGAGTTCCTCCCGGTGCCCTTGACGTCCTTCTTGCGCATGCTCTTTTCGAATATCAGGGCCGACAACTGGGATCGCACGGGAATTGACAGCTCAGTGATAGATATCCAGAATACGTGGGCCTCGACCCAGTTCTGGGCAACAATGACGACCCCAAGCCAGATGACCCATATCCAGACATCCAGCGCGTAATTGTCCTGTTGGGAAGATGTCTCTAGGATGCGTAGAAGTTGCAGGATAACCCACTGAGGTCCAAAGTTCAAAAAGGCCGTCACCAGGGTGAGAGCCCACTGTTTCGCAAGGCTCCCCTTGTGAAGCCAGAGGACGGCCAGCCAGAGAGATCTGTCTGGCGCACGACTCTTCCAGTCGGCAGACAGCTCGGCGGCCCGACCGTATTGATTCAGCCGTGGGAGGTCGGTCATCTCAAGCTGTCCCCGCCTGCCGGCCTCCTTCAGGAGATGCAGCGGCCAGCCCCAGGTGAAGCGGCTCAGGGCGGACGCCGTGTACATGGCATCGATTGGCTTGCCATTGGCATCGTATACTTCTGGGCGCCGCGGGATGCACAAGGCAGAGACTCCCAGGAGGATGATGGAGGCGATCTCCACGATCCGCAGCGCAAACTGCACAGGTTCGTGGCGTAACAGAAGCTCAAATTCATATGTGCCCCGGGCAAGGAGGATGACGGCCAGGATCAAGGAGGACAGAAATGAGTAGAGGCCGAGGTTGTAGGACCTGACCGAAGAATGCCTGCACGAAGCAATGGCGATTGCCTGGAACAGTACAAGGATCTTTTTATTTTGTACGAGAGGTTAGCCTGTCGACTATTGTTGCTGTACCAAGGAGGAAAGATGAAGAACGGATACGAAATGAGGAGGAGAGGCTGCTCACCAGGGCGCCTGCGCTCAACCAATTCCCAAAGAATGAGCCACCCTCTCTGGCGCGGATGGTTGTCCATACCGCGGTGGCAATTGACGTGCCGCTCGCCAGAAAGGCGAAGAGCACGATCAAGATCTTTGGCCATCTTGCAGAGTAAGCCTCCACGGATTCTGGTGTTGCCTTGCCATCTTTGTCCTCATATCCATCCTGTTTGGGCTTGCGCGTCGTAAGCTGAGAGACAAAAGTGGAGATTGCCGGCAAGGAGACGAGCCCGACAACAGCGAAGCCAGTAGTAAAGGCGATTATGAGGGATTCATCCTGCATCTTGGAGACGAGGGTCGAACTTGGCTGCCTGTCTCGCCAACCCAAAAAAAACGCAAAAAGAAAACAGTCTTGAGAGGAAAACGAAAGTGGTCGTTTTCAGGAAGGAAAAAAAAAAAGAAAGAAAAGAAAAAAAAAGAGCGACCACTTTCTCGAGGCCTCGGACCTTCGGCGGAATTAATCGAGTCGAGAGAGGTGAGGATCGAACGTCAGGCGGAGGCTGAGGATGCGGATAGACCCACGGTTTATGTGAATGCTAAGATGTCGACGGCACAGGGGTCCGGTCCTCCCCACCGAGAAGTAGTACTCTTTACACGTTTGAGAGGGTCCCAGAGGAAGGTGAGCCCTTCCAGCTAGTGCAATGGCAAAAGGTGTCTGGTCTTGACCCTCGTGCCTGGGAACGGCGGAGATAAGGGCTTGCGTGGTGTCGGTTGGTTGGGTCAGGAAAGTTACGTTACGGAGGACGATAAACGACTGGTTCCTCGAGGGAAATTGAAGGTTATTGACGATCTCGAACAATGCATGGGCGAGACAAAAGACAGGAGGGAAGAAGAGCGGGGGACTTCGTAAGCCCGGGCAATAGTTGCGTAAGAGACGGCAAAGAGGAAGTTGATATTCGGTCTGCCGTGAGCGCGAACGTCAACCATACGTAACCGTATTTCTGAGATTGAGAGCCCCGGCATCAGCTCCACACCCTGTCGCGCTCTCTGGTTCGGTGTCGCATGGCGGGATGCTTAGCCTCAAGTGAGGGCACGATAGATAGATGCAGGTCCAGCGAAAGCGGCGTGTGAGTCAACGATTGACAAGGAACATGTCGACAGCCTAGCCGCAGGAGTATGTCGGGCGGTGTGGAAGGGATGCTGGACAAGAACGTGGAGGCGGCTGCTGCGCAAAAGGTGATCCTTCACTCTCTGATCTGCAGGCATAGCTTGCAAGTAACCTCGGGTGCATTAGGCAAAGTTGAGAAGGTGTGCCGGGCCAGGAGAGCACTACAAGATTATCTGTATGGGGCTTCTAAAATGTGGCGGCCAGGGCATCCGATATGGGGCTGCGTCCCAGACTTTTGCGCTTGACAATAGAATGTTACTCCCATAGTCATGAGTTGCATGACCTGGTGCCCAGGTCTATGCAGGTAAGAAGGGACTTGCAGTAGCGCGGCTATCAAGATGACGCCCCGTGTGTGGATGGATGACTTGCACGGGAAGACCAGGGGGGATTTGCTGTCGTGTGGGAGAGGTCGTCTTTGGCGCTTATTTCTGCATGCTCCGAATGGGGGGCTTCGAGAGGGGTTCGGTTGATAATGGCATGTCGGATCATGACATTATCTCTGCCAGAGGAATTATGGCTCTGCGATCGTGACGAGGCTCGAACGAAGACTAATAATGCTGTAATCATCCATCAGTCATTGGCCAGCAAGTTGGGAAGAGTGTTTTGAGCCGGAAAAGGCCTGGCAAAAAGCAGAGACCGAATGTCTCAGATGACATTGAATTACATCCGACATGATGTATACGTTGCGAGTTTGTGTGCCTGATCCTGCTTTCAAGATTAGGAGAGGATGACTGTTGCAACGTCCAATGGTCTCGATTTTTTGTTCTGCGCCTATGTCCTCAATGGGTGGGATGGTGGTGGTAGTGATAGTAGTAGCGGCGGCGATGGTCGAGTAACACGTCAAATGATGGTGGGAGCCAGTGATCATGAAGGAGGGTTACAGCCCGACAACGGAAGTGACTCAACGGGTGGTATGAGTCAAAGTGTCGCAGTCCTGTCGTCTCCTCGAAGAAAGAATTGAAGATGGGAAGAACAGGACGAGGAGGAAGTAAAGTGACTATACTGGAAGGAGGAGGTGAGTCCAGTCCGCAACTGCCTAGTGAATTCGTGAAGCTCACAGCAGATGAAGACTTGTCAACAGGGAAGGCACAGGAGAGTGAAGAAGTCATCCATCCTCTTGCCCCCCGATACAATTGAAATTAGAACAAATGAACAAATAAACATCATTACTGCAGCCTGCATCCTCTCTGCGTTTCAAAGTACAGATGCAATTTGCACATTCTGATAGGAATGAAAATCAAGGACGACGTCGCTACCAGATGGCAGAAAACGAATTAGTTGCTCCATACTTTACTCCCCTTTCCAGTATACCTGCAGCAGGTGCTTATAATCGTTTTCTCTACTGACAGGAGGATCCACAGACGATGGGACAGCAGCATGCCAGGAGAGACACTGCATGCATGCATCAGGTGGATGGATCTGCGTCTGCTCCTCCCATGTGCTATCCATGTAGGTACTGACGATGAGTTGAAGGTTGCATCTTTGTCTGGCCACACTTGGCCGTCGAACATGACAGGTGGCTATATTGTAGATGAATCGAGAGGTCGAGAGTCCCTCCCATAGTCAGAGGCTACACGGGCATAGTCAGGTGCTGCTCTTCCGCCGAAGGCGAGTGTGTGTGGTATTTTGAGCGCGCTATTGCTGCACCTATAGCAGAATGACCACCCCTGGCTGCATGCTTGTCTCGGAGCTGTCGCTTGTGCCATTGCTGTAACGGTCATTGGCTCCCAACATCTGCTGCACCTGAGGTCTTGGGTGGGCTTGAATCCTCCGTTTCGAAACAAGAGCTTGGATCCGACTGGGCAGATTTATTCCGAGCATCATCATCCAAAGAGCAGGTTGGCCACTGCATAGAACTTTGTCTGCTGGGGCGTGACACCAGTTGCTAGGACCATCTCACTAGGACAGGATGGATCTAATCCCATGTAGGACGGATGGATTGCAGAGTGTGCTCAGGGTGCAACGGGGGTTAGATGCATCAGTTTTCATGCTACAGACTACGGACTATGTACTGTATGTGGGCGGATACACGGCCCCCAGATGTTGGAGAGCTAGCTGCTGGAGCTTGTCGTCCAACCTGGCGGCCAACCAACCGTGTTGAGGGGCTAATGCTGAGCAACCCCCCCCGGCGCCAAGAAGACGGGCCCACGCCCCAGGGCATGCCGTCCACTGAGGAGCAGTGAGGAGCAAGTACTGTAGCAGCAGCAACCTCCACCAGAGCTGAGAGTACACATCTGCTACGTGATCTGATCTGATCTGATCTGCAGCAACCTGAACAGCATTGAAACCAAGGACTGACTAACCACCACCACTACCACTTCTTTCTCTCGGGAAAAGATCACTGTCCTCTTCTCAACCTCTTCCCTCACCTTCCCATCACCTCTCGACAAGCTGCAGAACGCAAGAGTCTTCTCTTACCAGGCGATACTTTGGACCCTGACAGCCGCTCTCCCGGCCAAACAACCATCTAACCTCGTCTGGTACGCGTCCACGTCGAAATCCGACAGTTCCAAACCGCGTCGGGAACACGATCCCAGGATTCAACGAGCCCACCCAGCACCCCTCTTCCTCTGGTCGACAGCCGACCGTCCATAGCGAGCCTCCACGGCGTACCACTGCCCCTCGGGTCCATACTTTATCATTGCCTTACATGAGAGAGAAGACGGGCCTCGGACCGTCTGCGTGCCAGAATGAAGGCCACACCTCTGATCATCAATTGGCATGACCAGACCCAGCCCATCTACTCGGCCCACTTCGAGCCTTCAGGCAAGGGCCGTCTAGCAACTGCTGGTGGCGATACAAACGTCCGGGTACGGCACAAAAAAAACATCTACCTCCTCCCCTTCTGGTGTTCTGCGGAGCTGTCTGCTGACCTTGTCTGTCTCTCTCTCTCTTTACAGCTCTGGCGTGTCGAGTCGAACGGTGAGGAGCGGAAGGTCGACTACCTCGCGACCCTGTCCAAGCACACACAAGCCGTCAACGTCGTAAGGTGGTCACCAAAAAGTATGACAGTCCTGTTTCTTCCTTTTCGCTACCATTGCTACGATGGTTATCAGGCCTCTTTTATACTAAACAGCATCCAAAACAGGTGAAACCCTCGCATCAGCCGGTGACGATGGCAACGTGATCCTGTGGGTCCCCTCCGAGACGACCAATCCTGCCTTTGGGAGCGATAGCTTTGACGACAAGGAGAGCTGGAGGACCAAGCACATGTGCCGCTCCTCGGGCTCGGAGATCTACGACCTGGCCTGGGCCCCCGACGGCTCGTACTTCATCATAGGGAGCATGGATAACGTGGCCAGGATCTACAATGCTACGACGGGTACGCACTGCTCTCCTCGACGCGTGGCGGGACGCGGACAAGAAGGCAAATGCTGACGGGCAGGACAACAGGCACCTTGATACGGCAGATTGCGGAGCATAACCACTACGTCCAGGGCGTGGCATGGGATCCTCTCAACGAATACATAGCCACCCAGTCGTCTGACCGCTCCGTCCATGTGTACTCGCTCAAGACCAAGGACGGCCATTATAGCCTCACCAACGACACAGACAAGCCGCCCCGGGTTGTCATCCACATCAAGTCCGACCTGCCACCTCCTCGCCGCATCTCCTCCAGCAGCCCTGCACCGCCAGACTTTGGCCATCGAGCTCAACTGGCCGTCATCGACGCCGTCCCCGGAATCGGCAGCACCACGAGCGCCCCGGTCGGCTCTCCAGTACCGTCTGCCCCGGGTACACCGACCTCGATAGCCCTGCCGATGAACCCGCCCAGCGTCATGGGCCAGAGTCGGAGGTCGTCCTTTTCCTCACGGCGGTCTGCTAGTCCCGCACCGTCCATGCCTCTGCCCGCTGTGATGCCGATGGAGGCTTCTCCGAAGCCCGCACCCACCAGCATGAACGTCAAGAATGCCAGCCTCTACGCCAACGAGACCCTCACGTCCTTCTTCCGGAGGCTGACATTTACCCCGGATGGCAGTCTGCTGTTGACGCCCGCCGGGCAGTATCAGTCTCAGCACCTGACGGCGGACGGAAAGCCCTCGTACGAGGTCGTCAATACCGTCTACATCTACACACGAGGGGGCATCAACAAGCCCCCGTCAGCACACCTGCCCGGGCACAAGAAGCCCTCGGTCTGCGTGAGGTGCTCGCCCACATACTACACCCTGCGAACATCTCCCGTGGTCACAAAGAACATCACCATCGACACGTCCTCTGCGGAGGAGCCCATCCCGTCACTGCCTGAGCCCCTGTCGAAAGCATCCCCTGCGCCTTCGGTCATGGACCCGCCGCCCCCACCGTCTTCCGAGCCCATGGCCAGAGCCATGAGCACAGATCTGATACCTGCGTCGTCAGGCCCCAAGGCAGCATTCGCACTGCCCTACAGGATGGTGTATGCCGTCGCGACGCAGGATTCGATCCTCATCTACGACACGCAGCAGCAGACGCCGATATGCATCGTCAGCAACCTGCACTGTGCCACATTTACTGATCTTGCGTGGTAAGTTAGGGAGGTGACGCTGTTTTTTTTCTTTTTCTTTTTTCCTTTTTTTTTTTTTTCCACGCCCACTTTTCCTACCAGAAAATCGTACGTTTCTGACCCCCGCGCAGGTCTTCTGATGGCACAACACTGCTGGTCACCTCTTCGGATGGGTTCTGTTCAGCGATATCGTTCTCCCCGTCCGACCTTGGCGAGGTACTGAAAGGCGATCCTCATAAGCGGCGCCAAGAAGCCGCAGAGGCGGCGGCGGCAGCATCGTCGGCCCAGACCACGCCCATCCCAACACCCACCTCACAATTTGCGCCGCCGTCGCCTTTCACGGGCGGCTCGCAACACCGACACCGAGATTCAATGAGCTCATTCACAGCGCCGTCGCCACCCCCACCGGCGTCATTTGCCACGCAGAGGCCGTCGTCGCCAGCGAGGTCCAACTCGACGTCTTCGGTGATAACACAGACATCGGTGGCGCCGACAGGGCCGCCGACGCTACTGGCGGGCAGCGTACCAGGGCTGACTGCCACCAACTCGGGCAAGGTGACTGGGGTGCCCATCACCACACCACCCGAGACACCACGAAGTGCCGGCAACAGCGTGGCCGGCCAGAAGAGAGACCTGAGCGAGAGCGAGAAGGAGGAGACGGAAGGACAACCAAAGAAGAAGCGGATTGCGCCGACCTTGGTCAGCGGGCCCGGCGTCGACCCGAAGCCATGAACAAAGGAGCATCTCTTTCTCCGGTATCTCACCGAGCAGGGGAAACAAGCCGAATTCGATCCAAGGGTGTGTATGGGGTTAATGATGAGCAAGACACGGATGGGGTTTGACTTTTTTTTTTCTCTCTCTTCTTCTTTTTGGACGGTGGGTGAAAGGATGCATACAATATCGGTGCAATTCTGGGCTAGGGTTTCTAATACAGAGAGGAAAGCAGACTGGCCGTCAAATTGTCTCTCGGGGACAAATGTATATCTTGTTTTTTTTTTTTTTTTTTTTTTTTTTTTTTTTTTTTTTGGGCAACATTGCGGGAATTTCTCAAGATTCAACAACAGCCTGGCGTTTGATAACACTGGGCAGGGCGGGGCAGGACAGAACAGGGCACTCACGGCATCAGCAGTCTGGTTTGTTTGTGTGTTGTGGTTTTCAGTCTGCTTGATAGGTCAGGCAGGACATGGAACCAGCTCGGAATATGCTTAGCCCGCGGTGTGTGTTTTTTTTGAATGGATATTCCATGACCTTTATGACCTCTTGCCCCTGAACTGTGTGCATTTGTATGAGTGTTGCGACTTTATTTTTTTTCCCCAAAAATTAATTTAATTTGTATATATGGATCTTGTGTGAGTACTTTTTGCCACCGCCCTTGGCCCTCTCTTATATACCGACAAGTATACAGTAGAAATAGCAAGGGAGGATGGGGGACCTCGACGCTGAATCATCATTTCCAGGACTACTCTTTATTTTTCTTTTCCCTTCTTGTCTTCCCCCTCGAGCCATCAGACATACATACACCAGATTCGCAACATGACTTCCCAACCAAAGCGGAAGTCCGACCTCGAGCTCGTGGCGAACCCGTTCGTCAAGAAGCGCAACCTGGCGTGGCGGGTCGAGACGCCGCCTGCGCAGTCATCACCAGATGCCGAGCGCAGACGACGTGCTCGTGAGGCCACAGACGAGGACAGAGTGGAGGAGGACGAGGAGGACGAGGAGGAAGACGAGGAGGTTGGCGGAACAGACAAGCGACCAGCCTCTTCGCCGCCATCACCAACATCCTCCACCCTCCACGTCGACCCAGCCCACCTCCCACCCGGCGACCAGCAGCACCTCACCCACTTCACCCAGCAGCTACAATCCCACATCCGCACCCCCCCCCCCCCCTTTCTCCCTCCATCTCCTCCCCCTCCCTCACTACACCGCCCTCTACCACCGCAACGCACACTCTCCTCAGGGCGCCCACTTCGTAGTCACCCAGCACGACCACCCCGTAGCCGGGCCCCACTACGACCTCCGCCTGCAGATCAACGAGACGTCCTCGTGCTCGTGGGCCATCATGTACGGCCTGCCGGGGGACCCGAACGCGAGGGGGAAGTCTTTTTCTTCTGGTGGCGGCGGCGGAGGAGGAGGAGGAGGAGGAGGAGGAGGGGGCAGGGTGTCTGAGAGGCGCGGTGGAGACACGCGTGCACTGTCTCTGGAACCACCTCGTGGAGACGGGCGGGCTGGAGGCGGGGAGCCTGCTGATCTGGGACATGGGCGAGTACGAAGTGCTGCGGCTGGGACGACGCAGGGGCCGAGACTCGTCGGGCGAGGAGGAGGAAGAGGAGGAGAAGGAGGAGGATGGTGGTGGTGATGGCTGGGGCGGGCTGACGCAGCAGGAGAAGCTGGCCCGGGGGTTTGCGGACAGGAAGATCCGGCTCGGGCTGAAGGGGTGGAGGCTTCCGGGGGGGGTATGTTGTCAACCTGCGGCTGACGAGGGGGAGGATGCCGTGGGGAGGGCGAGGGCTGCTGCGAGGGCTGAGGGGCCGCGGCGGCGGGGGCGGCGGGGGCGGGCGGTTGCTAAGGGCACGGGGCCGGATACGAGTAGCAGCGGGGATGATGAGGAGGGTGATGAGAGAGAGGGAGTGGGAGGAGGGCGCGAGGACGAGGAGGTGAGGAGGGCGAATGCGTACCCTGGCGCGCGCAACACGATCGGCAGCGTGCACCAGCGGAAGTGGTTCTTGTCTCTGGACAGGGAAGCGTGTGGGTTTGTGAGGGTGAGGAGGGGGGAGGAGGAGGAACGAGGGGAGGGCCTGGTGGTGGGAGCAGAAGGGGGGAGAACACGACAATCAGCGACGGGACTACTCCTGCCCGTGACGAGACTGCCGAGGCGCACAGGAGGCTGCAGTGGCCCTTTTACGTCCGCGGCCCGGAACATGAGAGGAGTATCGTCACGGGCCGGCTGGGGAGCGATGTGTTGAGGGACGAGGGCGTGGTGGGGTTTGTTGGGCGCAAGGGCTGGCGGCCCATCCTGCACTGATTCTTTTTCTTCTTTTTCTTTTTGCAGGTATGAGGGGCAAGAAGAAAACGATTGGTATCATTGCATCAGTCAGTAACAGAAGGAACCAGAAAGATCATCACCCACCCGACTCGAGGCGTCGTCGTCGTCGTCGTCGTCGTCTATCATACATTATGCCTCTCGACCGGATCTCGACACAAGACCATCATCAGCATCACCCCCCTTCCCATCCTCTCCTCACCATTATATCTTAAACCCATTTCCTCTATATAATAGGAAATGCTCCTTTCAACCGTATCCTATCCTATCTACTTACTCAGTATCCACCCTGCTGCTGAGGACCAGGGAACGCCCCCATATGTCCCACCTGCCCATGCTGCTGCACCGCCTGCTGGCCATAATAACCCTGCCCATGCTGCTGCTGCTGCTGCTGCTGCTGGTGGTGCTGGCCCGCCATCTCGGGAGGATGATACGCAGCCTGCATGCCGGGCGGCGGCGGCGGCGTGGGCGTGGTCACGCTCTGCTGCGCCGAGGCTGCGGTGTACTGCGGCTGGGGCTTCTCTGCCGCCGCGGGGACGGGGCCGCCCAGGGGGACGGCGGGGTTTTGTTGGGGCTGGGGCTCGTCGCCGGGGGGGAGCAGTGCAGGCCTGCCTGGCGGTGGCGGTGGAGGGCGACGGAGTGGATGGTGAGGGAGACGATGAAGAGGAGGCTGTTTTGATGTGTAAGTTAATTTTGGTTATGCTATCGTGACTTTGAGAGAGATATTTAAAAAAAAAAGGTTTAAAAAAAGGGACAAAGGAGGAGGACTCACAACTCGAGACCACCGATGGCGGCGACGGCGGCCATGCAGGCAAACAGGGTGAGGTACTCGCCGTAGAGGGGCTCGACCTCGCAGTACCAGACGCCGCAGACCTCGACGCCGTCGCCGTAGGGGGCCACGCGGGCGGCCATGAGGGCGAAGGAGACGAGCCAGAAGACGAGGGAGAGGATGTCGAGGGTGAGGACGGCCCAGTAGTTGTAGCCCTTCCAGGCCTGGGGGCCGCCTACCTCGACGACGAGGCAGTAGATGCCTAGGATCATGGTCCAGATGGCCTGGTGGGGGGGGGGGGGCAGCTTTTTGTGTTAGTATATGTGTACATGTGCATATTCATATATTTATATATATATATTTATATATTTATACATATGAATAGATGAATATATGAATATATATGCGTCTGTGTGTGGCACCATCAGGGGCCAGAAGCACAGCAAAAGAAGAAGAAGGAGGAAAGGAGGAGGGAAAGTTTTGGGGAAAAAAAACCCACGGTAAAGATGTTCAGCTCGTTGGCATCAAAGCTCAACAGGCTGAGCGTATACGCGTCCAGGCCCAGGACCACCACGGCCAGGACAAGCTGGACGATCCGGAGGGCGATGAAGCCCTTTGGATATATGGGCATGTGCTCGCGGCCGCTGGGCCGGACATTGGAGTACTTGCTGCTCATTGCTGCTGCGGGGAGGGGGGTGGGGGTTTGTTCGTATCTGGCTCTCGAAGACGGACTGAGAAGAGCTGCAACGACGAGAAGAAGAGAGAGGGAAGACGAGAGATGAAGAAGGGGAGGAAGAAGAAGAAATAATAACAAAGGCAGGAGAAGAGGCTCCGGGCCCGTGTATATACCCACACACACGCGTGAGCTATCTGAGTCACCGTCCTCCTCAGCCAAGAGGAGGAGCTGGAACCCCAAACCGTCTCCCTAGCCTGCGTCCCTCCAGGGCTACCACGGCGGGCTCGACCTGGCGCCCACCCAGGCCGAAAAAAAACCGTCGTCGTCGTCTATTTGCGCCGGCACCAGCGCCCTCCACTTTTTGTCTGTCTCCCAGGCAGCCATCTTTCTGGGGACCGGGGGGGGGGGGTTGTCTATTAGAGAGAGAGTACCGCGGAATGGGAATGAGGCTGAACAATGTACACACTCGATGGAACCCCCCTGGCCGAAAGAGGGTGCGGCTGGTCGATCGTGACCCCTGCCGGCCAGCTGAAATGATACTCTGCCAGGCCAGGCCGGGCCAGCCAGCTGATGGTGCCTCTCTCTTCCTGCACGTACGCGTGGTGTGGACATGGAAGAGAGGTGAGGTGGACAGAGAGCCTCCTGTTGGTTGGTTTGGGGCAGCAATGCCAAGCGGAATATATCCCGCAGTGGGGGGGGGGGGGGGAAAAGAGGAATCCGAATACTTAAAAAACAAGGTTACTGCTATGGGGGGTCGGGTTGTCAGATCTTTACTGTTTGCAGCCTCGTCTGTTTGAGAATTAAGAGTATAGGCAAGAGATGGTTTTTTATTTTTTTTTTTTTTTTTTTGGTGTAATGAGCCAAGACGCCGTGGTCCGAGGGTCGGTCCCAAACATGACACAGAGGTTGTTTTTTTTTTTTTTTTTTTTCGTATCCCCATGGTGTGGGAAGAAGGGAGATCCTGGGCGAGGCGAGAGACGGTGAGGCTGTCTGCTTGTGTAAGTGAGTTGAATATAATGTGAGTTGTCGACAATATGCCACAAAGAGAAATTACACAGATATAAAAAAGAGACAAGATGACCACCACACAAACTCTCTCTCTCACACACACACCGCGGCGGGAATAATCTCCTTAACCTTTCCCCCTCTTGCCCGTTAGAGGAAAACTCCTCAAGCCACACGCCCCATCCCGGCGGCTGAACAAGCCTGATTCGGAAATCCTGGCCCCCGTCGACACGAACAGCCTTGGGCTGCTGTTGAGACCCTGCTTTGGGTCTTGACCTCACGATGCCTCTTTTGTCATGTTGTGTGGTGAACAGGTAGGCAGGATGGGTAAATAGATAGACAGATAGATAGATAGATAGATGTGGCAGTGAGGAGGAGGAGGAGGAGGAGGAGGAGGAGGAGGGAGAAGAAGAAGAAGAACAAGAGGTAAGGTGATCTTCACAACACAGCACACCGCAGCAAAAAGCACCTGCAGAGAGTCACATACCACAGAAAAACGCCATCCATAGGAAACCCACTCCGATCAGGGCACATAAATAGAAGAAAAAGATAGAGAGACAGGCAAACCCCGACTTACACGCCTCATCACAGGTCAGACAGACCCAAAGTAGGAAAAAACCCAGACCCACCACCACCCACAACTGTTCTCTTCCCTCTCTCTCTCTCTCTCTCTCTCTCCTAGAGAGGGGGCATCTTCCCTCCTACTAATTCGTTCTCACTTATATACCGCTCTTGTTCGCCCCACACACATGCCAACCTCAAATTGCACAAGTCTTGCTTCTTTGTGCTCAGCCCCACCCCACCTCCATGCAGCACGGCGGAGATTTCGTGGCGTTGATACTGTATGGGAGCCAAGCCTTTTTCTAAACCTACACACACACACACGCGCGCCCTTTTGTTGAAAAAAAAAAAAACAAAGCGGCACGCTATAGAATCCTTTGCCGGAGGGAGGAAAGGGGAAAAAAAAAAAAAAAAAAAAAAAAAAAAAAAAAGGCGACATCGGATGTAGGATGACTGGCTGGAGTGCCACTGGTCCGTCGTGGTGGTAGTAGTACCTTGGCTTCTTGTCTGCCGAAGGATTATTGATTGCCGTAGGAATGGTGGAGATTTGACAGACAGAGGGAAGGGAAGGGCGTGGTATCTTGGCCTGGCCAAGTCAGCCCGAGGGGGATTGTGGTGGTGGTCATCATGGTGCTGTACTATCAATGAAAGGATCAGCCCTGCGAGGGGCGGCCGGAGGAGCTGTCCACCACACCTCGTGTCATGCCGGTAGTCGTCGGTAGCAAAAAGGTGTGGCGTCGTGCCTCCTCGTGCAACAAAAAAAGTGCTCAGGGGTAAAGAACTTCTTCATATTGTCTGCCGCAAGAGACCACTACAGACAACAGCTATTGCTCTCTAGCGAGAACTCTCTTCTCTCTTTGGTACATGTTCTTCCTCCTCTCTCCCCCCCCTGATTTGATGTGGCCCTTTCCTGTTTCTTTTTACCCCGGTCCGGCTCTCTGTGGAGGACATACATACATACCCCTCCTCGAGTCGGACCAGGCACAGGCATTGAGTGCCAGGTGTTCGTGCGGCCTTGTTGGGTGTTCCTGTCCCAAAACCATATGTACATACCATCTATCAGTCACATCAACGTTGTCTTCTTTTCCCTCCCATCCCCTCCATCCCGTCCATCGTCCTCCCCCACTAACATGTACAGTCATCCACTGACATGTATTACAAAAAAAAGGAGAAACCCAGAATGAAAGAACAAAAACAGAAATAGAAATAAAACTAAAAGAACAACAAAAGTGGTAATAATGGAAAAATGTCCCGTGCAGTCATAGGAATTGTACCCGCTCAGAAGAAGAGAAACGAGCCATCAGGTGTGAGTGTGTGTATGTGTGTGTGTGTGTGAGAGAGAGAGAGAGAGAGAATAAAGGTTGAAAAGAGTAGGTAAGAAGGAAAAAAAAAGGGGGTACCAAGCTTCTGGCGGGTATATCGAAGCAACAAGCAGCCGACCAACATCATCAGCACGGGAAAAGGAAAAAAAAAAAAACCATTCGCACAGCAGGCACGCTCCCTCCCTTTGCTGCCCACACGTCCAAGCCCTCGGGGGGGGGGGAAAGATGACCTGAGGGAGGGGCTTACTAGACCTCGCAGTTCCACTCCTAGGAGAAGTCGCCGCTGGGCGCGATGAGCTGGTCGATCCTCTGCACGAGCTCCTTGGTCTCGCGGGCGATCTCGAAGGCGATGGGCGGCAGTGTCTGCGTCCACATGCGCCACTCGCGGTCGCCCTCGCCCTTCCCGTCGGCCGCCAGGTCGTGACCCCGCTCCCCGGCCTCCATCAGTCGCTGCTGGCTGTCGTAGAGGCGGCCCAGCATGTCGCCACGGCCCGACTGCTCCGTCTCGCTGAGGACCCGCCCGACGATATCGACAATGGTGCGGATCTGCGGGTCGATCTGGTTCATGTCGGCGGCGCCACGGATCGAGCCCACGAGGCCCTGGATGGTCTGCACCAGGTTGGCCGTCTGGTCATCAAGATATACCTGCCCGGATCTTGTGCGTTAGAGAAAGACTCAAAACAAAACATCGACCGACTGCTAGTAGCAGTGACGGGTCGGGCGGGGGTTAGCTAGCTGATGCTCACCTTGAGATCTTCCGTGTCGGTGTCGACCTGGCTCGGACCTCCGTACCCGTTCGAGGTGGGCGCGTAGCCGTTGCCGTTGCCGTTGCCGTTGCCGGCCGCCTTGTTGTAGGGCTCGACCGACTCGCGGGGCGAGTTGACGGGGCTGTAGGCCGACGAGTCTATGCTGCTCCTCCTCCCGAGACCCTGGAACGGGGGCGGGGGCGGCAGGTCCTGCGGGTAAGGGTCGGCCTGGTAGGCACTCTGGATGGACTGCGACTTGGCAGTGCGCGGCGAGAAGAAGCCGGCAGACTCGACCGGGGTCACGGTCCCGTCGTCGTCCTCCTCGAGCTCGCCGTCGGGGGTGGTGCGGATCTTGACGAGCCGGAGGAGCTCGACCATGGCGGCCACGAGGTTGGAGGCCGCGGCGTCGAGCAGGGAGACGGGGGCGATGCCGGCCGACGTCGCAAACGTCTTGGAGGCCGTGATCATGCTGTTGGCGGCCGACGAGACGCGGCCCCTGACCTGCTTCCGCTGCTTCTGCGACTGCTCGTCGTCGTCGCCGGCCGGCCTGGCGTCCAGGTCCTTGGCGATGCGCCGCACGCTCATGACGACGCGCTTCATGGCGTCGATGACCGTGTCGGGCTGCTCCACGCGCGCCCGGCGGAGCAGCTCGTCGATGGCCACCTGGAACTTTGTGACGTGCAGGTCCTTGACGGCGCCGGCGTCGTCCGTGAAGCTCTGGTCGCGCACCACCCGGCCCGCGTCGCCGCCCGAGGGCAGGCTCACAGACCCGCTCCGCACGCCGCGCAGCTGCGTCCTTGCCCTGGCGTAGCGGTTGCGCCAGTCGCGGACCTCCTGCTCGAGGGTCTCGATCGTCTTCTCCAGCTCGCCCTGCTTGGCCCACGACGACCCGCTCTGCTCCGAGAGCTGCTTCATCTCGCGCAGGAACTCCTGGGCCTCGCGCCGGACCTGGGCTGTCGTCTCGCGCTGCTCCCTCAGGGCGGCGCGCAGCTCCTCGTTCTCCCGCTCGAGCTCGGGGCCCGCGCGCCCGGGCCCTGCGCCCGCGGCCGAGGCCTCCATGTCCTCGCGCAGCTGGCGCGTCTCGCTGGCGTGCTCGTCCCGCAGGCGGTCGAGCTCGTCCCTGAGCGCGTCGTTCAGGTTCTGGGCCTCTGCGAGCCTGCTCTCCAGGTCCAGGCGCATGCTCGACCACTCCTGCTTCTCCGCATCGGCGGCGGTCGACCTGGAGCGCTCCTGGTCCAGAACCCCGCTCATCTCGTCGTCCTTCCTCCTCAGGTCGTCCTCCATGCTGTTGAGCTTCTCCTGCAGCTCTCGCACCTGGTCCTCGTAGTCGGAGATGACCTGCTTGTCCTTCTGGTAAGGGGTTAGTCTCTGTCGGTTTAAAATAGTGTTCAGATTCAACAAGGAGGGAGGACTAGTTCCAACTCACTTCTGATGATGAGCCGCCGTCACCACCCTGGCCCATGTTGTTCGCGGCATAGGGATCCTGTGCGTCATCGTCGCCGTCGTCATCCTCTTCTACCATGGTGCTCTTGTTCGGTATTATCGTGTTCTGCTGGGACTGCTTTGGCTGGGGTCGGTCGTAGTTGCTGGGGGGCATGCCGGGGGAGGGAGGGATCTCGTAGGCATCCTGGAGGGCGCCGCGGATGGAGGAAGCGTTGCTGGGCTGTCGCCGGCTGGGGCCCCGAGGGGGAAAGCCGCTCATGGCGGTGCCGGGGCGGCTGGGGGCCCGCGTCGACACGGGACTCGACAGCCGCGGGATGTCGCCGGCCACAAAGCGCGGGAACCTCCGCTCCAGCTCGCAGAAGACATCCGTGGCGAGGTCGCGGAACCTGGGGGGCCCCAGGGACGAGAGCTTCTGGCGGGCCTGGTTCCGCTTCGGGTGGAAGGTCTCCTCCGGGAGGAGGTAGGGCGGGGGCCCGACGCTCGGGGGTGCGTTGGGCGGTCTCCTGCTGAAGGCCTGCCTCCGCAGCAGCTCGTCAAAGACATCAGTGCTGAGCTCGTAGAACTGCACCGAGGTCAGGCGCTGCAGCTTGTCGCGGGCCTTGTTCTGGGGCGGCGTGGGCTTGCCGTCGCGCGAGGTCTGGGAGAGGTAGCGCTTGAGGGCGATGTAGTGCTCGCCCAGCACGGCCTCGGTGTCGGGCTCTCTCCTGCTGCGGCCGCCCTCGCTCCTGGCGTAGATGTCGGTGGCGGTGCTGGAGCGGCCGATGGAGGGAGGCGGCGAGGGGCCACCGCCGCTCCTGGGGCCTGGGGGAAATCCGCCGTTCATGGGGCCGTTTCCGCCTCCTGAGTATGGTGGTGATGCCAGCTGACCCTGTTCTAACATGGGATTGAGGCCTTGCATAGGGCTCTGGGTCGGGTAGGGACCATCGTTCTGCATCCCCGCCGGCCAAATGGTTCCAGTCGTCGACACGGGTGATAAAGGAGGGTTGGCGCGCGCGGCAAGCATTCTTTCAACACAAGGGCGGGCTGGTCAATGGCGATTGGGCGGCTGCTGTGCGGCGTCAAAGCTGGGGGGCCCGGATGCAGGCAAGACCAGGGCTACAGTAGCACCAAAAGCCTGGCTCGACCCCGGCTCGATCCTCCCCCTGGTGTTGTGTGTTGGCGCTGCGTCGTCAAGGGAGCCAGACTGGCACGTGGCGATCGTGAATGGACGGGCGCCTGTCGGGAGCAAACGATTGGAGGTGATGACGGGCGCGCAGGACGAGAAGGGTTCCCGTCGGTGGGTTGGGCTGGGCGCTTGTCTCGATTATGAGTTGCCGGCAGCGGGAAAATAAAACCTCCCTCCTCTGCTCTCGCTTTTGGATAACCGATCGCCCACAGCCCTGAAGGAATGCAAAGTGGCTGGCAGCCTGTGACGTGCTGTATAGTTTGCGCGGAAAATGTGAAACGTCGAAATCGGCCAAATGGTCTGGGTAGGGGCTCGGTTTAGGCGTGAGGCAGTCTTTTCTTTAATGCGGGAGGGGCTCGCTGAGGCCTGTCGAGGAAGGGCTAAAGTGGACGCTGCAGGGGTTCGGGGCTCCAAGGTAATAGGGGAGGGAGCATTAACCCTGGGGGGGTATGCGGTAAGACAGGTCGATGGTAGCCAATGTCTTGCTCGGGAGTACTCGAGGACGAATCCAGCCAGGCCAGACCGGAGCAGATCAGCTTGTAAATTATCGCCACCTCCTGCCACTTTTTTTTTCTTCTTCTTTCTTTCTCTCTTTTCCTTTCTCCTTCTTCTTTTCTTGTCTGACCCTCGCAGTCACGTTCACTGATCTGACGAATGAGGATAGCGTTGCAGACGCCCAAGGTCAATCGATCCTCCTGCTGGGCGGGCGGATCGTCCAACGAGTCAGTGTCGATTAACGAGCGGCCGCCGAGGCGTGTAGAATGCGGGGGGGATCGTTGAGCGTCGAGTCGACACAGGTGAACAAAGAAAGACGACTGACTGCCTCCAAAGGAGGATAGAAAGCCGGTATGGGATAAAAGGATCTCGGTGGCGACAATGAATGCGATCACGGACCAGAGTGCCAGGGGTGGGGTCTCAGGTAGCGACAGGCTTCAGCGGCGAGAGGATGCTGTCTCGAGTTCGTTCGAAGGAGGATCCAAAGGGGTCGTTGACAGACAGGTGGCTGTTCGACAGCAGCAGTACTGTTGATTCGAGATATTAAGGATTAAAAAAAAAAAAAAGAGAGAGAGAGAGACAGAGCCACGTTAAAAGGTAAGAGGAAGTAATGCGTGGGTATCGTATCGTGCTCGTAGGTGCGTGGTAGTAGTAGTAGTAGTGGTGGTGGTGGTGGTGGTGGTGGTGGTAGTAGTAGTATTCTGCCCCCGGCGGACTCGAGTTGACTCGGCTTGAATCGAAGGAGAACAATGACAGAAGGCCGTCCTAGAACCAAAAAGACACAGGCCTAGACTGTGAGTCGAGAGAATGAGTGAAACAGAATGAAGAAGGAGGGCAAGAAGAAAAAGAAGAAAAAAAAGAAGAAGGACCCGGTTGACCTGAATAGGAAGCGTCAAAGGTCCACGTAGGGGTTCAAGGTGGAGGCGGGGGAGGTGAGGAAGGGAGTGACCACACAGGATACCATTCCACGCATCGACGACTACAACCTGTCCGTACAAACAAGACAAAGTGAGGTCTGCATGGAGGAGGTGGAGGGCGGGGAGAAGGACACAAGGTATTTTTCAGGAGGGTGAATATGGACAACACACATACACACACATACACACAAAAAGAAAAGGAGGAGTAGGTAGGATGCGGACCAGGTCAGTCAATGGCTGATGGATGGGGTTTGGACGGACAAGGTCAAAGATTGTCGGTCAGGGCCCCAGCAGGTTCAAACAGGGAAAAAAAAGAAGGTGACGAGCATGCACTAGGGCACCGAATCAGCACCGCAGCCCAGTTTCCTGACTGCATAGTCAAAGAGATGCACCTGGATGGGGTATTCAATTTGACAGATGCCTGTCCGGGTTGTACTGTTAAGAAGAAAATGCCCACTGTACTATAGGCACTGGACTGTGCCGGCCAACCAATAAATTAATTTACCTGGCTTGCGTACGCCGCACTCGAGCAATAATACCAACACACCTCACTCGGTGCCCTGGCAGCCCATGGCTTACCGGCTACCTACCACATGCAGGTACGGCCCCAGGGGCCCCTACTGTACTTGGCTGTTACCCCTGGCTAGACCACTTTCGACATGTGCCAACCTTGCAGGCACCACACACGCCCAGAGGTACTCGTGTGTACAGTACCTATCCGCGTACCAAGGGCTACATACAATGCCAAGTACTGTACATGGGAACTGCGAGATATGGTATCATTACCATACCGACAGGCTATGCAGGGCCTGCTCTCCGTTGCTGTCTCCTCAGTTGACCAGGCATATGCGACTATTTAGAAAAGAAGGAGAATGAAGAAACAATAATAATAATAATAATAATCACAACGTCACTTCGCGTGGTGCTGAACCAGGACCAATCTTCCAGTCACCATCTACCACCCACCATTTTTTGAGCCACACATATACACACATACACACACATACCAATTTACTCCAATACCTCATGCTGCATCCGTCATTTGTCGCTTCCAGCAGGGAGCATCATTCGAGGAGCTCGTCTATGCCTCAAGGGGTGGCTCCGACCGTGCAGGCTGGTCCTCCCTGGCCAATAAGACCACCCCCCCTCCCTCGCCCTCCCCCAATCTCCAGTGATCCTAGCCCATGGGCCTAGCCAACCCCACACCCCCTGACCCAGGTTCCAGTCCCTGCTGTGGAGCCTCTCATAATATCCACAGGGCAGCAGTGGTGGTGGGGGGGGGGCCAGCATTGATGCCCTCCCTCCCGTCCCTTAGCAGAGATTGGCTTTTTTGTTCTGGAAAGAGTGGGAGAAGAAGAAAAATTGGAACGCGCTCCGTCACGGCTCGCCTGTGTGGTTATGATAAGGAGAAGAAGGAGAACGAGAAACGGAAATAGTCACCGGATGGCTCGGATGAGAGCTGCATTTCCTCTCTTCAACCTGGTCGGATGGGAACTGACATGAGCGAGGAGAGAGAAAGAAAAAAAAAAAAAGACCGAGAGAAATGGACGACTTCCCAGAATAGGCAACAAAAAATCCCTCTGAAAGAATATTCACGCCCAATCGTCTTCCCGCTCGGAAACGACCGTCGGTGTCTGGCAGTAACTTGTACCTGTCGATCACATGGTCTCGACCGCCGGGCCCCGAGGGGAAAGAGGGAAAAAAGAAAAAGGAACAGGGAGAGTAGGATGGGAAGGGCGTGCTCGGCAACAGGAAGAAATACTGTATCGCCAAGCAAGGAAAAGGGCCAACAGGGTGAAATGAGATAATCAGGTCCCATCACAACAACCCCCCCCCCCCCCCCTCTTCTCTTCCTTCTTCCCAAGTGACAAGATGATTATCTCTACAGATCGCGTGGAGTCGCTGCTGTTGTCCGAGGATTCTTGTATGTAACCCGTGTGTCTATCATTGCTCAACACGGCTCGTCCTCAGCCCTACTACTTGTTTTTTTTTTTCTTTTTTAAAAGAAAAAAAAAATTGAAAACAAATACAGAAAGATCTCCCACCATCCCAAGCGACCATCATCGATCCAAGTTCGGTTCTTCTCTCAACGGGCGGCAAGCAAATCCTGTGCTCAACGTCGCCAAGCTCGCTCCCGCTCTGGCACATTGCACTATGTACTAGAAGGAATTTGGGGGAGAGGGGGTTGGAAGGGGAGGCGGCGCCACCGTGGGCCCCAATAGTCCATCCAAGAAGGGGGGGGGGGGGGGGAAGCAAGCATGTGATGCCATCTCGCCCTTCTCTTCCCACGTATCTCTGGGTTTTTGTTCTTAAATTGGTTTTCTATTTTTTTTTTTTTTTTTGTTGTCGTCTATCTTCTTCTTCGTCTCGGCATCTAGGCCATCAGTTCCGGCACTACCAAACCCGGAGGGCAGATTGCAATCTCGGCCCTTTGGCCCTGCAAGAAGGGACCCAGCACTGTGAGGCTGCTCAGCCTCAGCCCCCCCCTCCCCCCAAATCCCTTGCCCTGCAAGTATGGGAGCCCTGCTGCTGCATGCACATGCATGCAAGCCCGCGCTATGCATCCCGGCAAACCCAGTAGATGGGACGACGGGAGACCTCGCGCTTGACAGCCGTTGACACGCGCACACACGATTCAAGCTTGTTTTCGGCACGGCAGAGTGTCAGGTCGCATTGCCGCGCAACCGCAAAGGGGCGCCGGACAAGAACCTTCTTTTTTTCTCTTTTCTTTCTCCTCTTCGTCTGATCTTTGTGCAACAACGACGCCAGTGGGCAATCGGCGTTTTGGGTTTTGGTGTTTGGACCTGTCTGACACTGACTGGCCCAGTCGGCTTGTGAGAATAACCAAAAAAAAAAAAAAAAAAAAGGGTAGAGAAGATCAAAACAATAAACAGGCCTCGTAGGGCAGGAAGAAGAAACCCGTGGAGACGGGACGCCTGCTTGATCGACTTTCCGAGTCTTTTGTTTTTCTATATTTAACCATGCATTGAGCTCCTCCCGTTTGTACCAGACGGTACTTCGGAGACGTTGATATCCTCCGGGTTGACCAGCCCAGGACCCCCCCCCCCCCTCCCTCCCCTATACGAATGCAGCCTCCCGAGATTCCGTGGTATTAATGGTATGGATGGCTCGGATATGCCATGTTGGGAAAATGATGCGGAACCTCCCTGGTCACGGCAGACAGGCGGACCGTGGACCATAGTATAGGCTGCGTACCAGGCGTGCATGCAACTCAATTCGATTTACGAGCTCATTTATTAGAAGAGGGAGCGTCTGACTTGTTCGTATTACTGTGCAGAGGATTATTTGTACTGCGGTCGTGTCATCTCGACTTTTCCAGTCCGAATGAGACTGATGGGTATCACTGGAGCGTTGTAGAAAAAAGGAGAATGAACACTTGAGAGTCCGTCGCCAAGGTGGAAGCGGCTTCTCAAACATCCGTCCAGGTTCATACTTTGCTCGGCCAGTCGCATTTTGTAGAGACACCAGCCGGTATAAATCAAGTCTGGCTGGAGAGTGAGCCGCGACGACAATCCCTCTCAAAACCACGACAGGGTCCAGGTGGCGGGCAGGTTGGGCCATCTCTCCTGCCACTCCGCAAGCACATCTGGGACCCTCTCGTCAAAGCCAGCTCTGGCCGCAATGCTGCCGCCGTCAAACGCCGCAGCGCCCACCGCCTCTCTCTCCTCGGCGGCTGCCTTGTTCAGCGACGTGGCCAGGTCCACGATGCCCCGCCCGCCGACCGCCGCCTCCTCGTGGTTGTCTTTGATATCGACGTTGATGACGTGGACCGGCCTGTTCAGCGGGCTGCCCCGTGCCAGCAGGTCCTCCACCACGCCGTCCCAGCACCTCTCCTCACAGGTGATGACCACGTCTACGATGCCCGTCTCCGTGCCCTCGTAGCCCTGGTAGTAGTTCTGCCCCGCCCGGGGCGCGCCGATCTGCCAGTCCTGCCACCTCTCCGGGCCCCATTTTATGCCGCGGTTGCGGTCCAGCATGGTGAGCAGGCCGTTGGCGCGGTACAGGCGGGGGTCCTTGGCCTCGAGCTCCCTGTACATGCTGTCGTACGAGGTCTTGTCGAAGTGGTAGGTGTTGGGCTGGGTGATGGTGGGGCCGGGGAGGCGCACGAGAGAGCCGGTACCAAAGGAGATCACGGGAAAGCCCGCCTGGGCGAGGCGGAGATGACCTTCCATGGATCTGGAGACGAGATGTCAGCAGCTGGGGTTCCACAGCGCCGTGGGATAGCGCACGTGAGTGGGTAGGCAGAGGGCTGTGGACGGAGGGCCGGGGCAAACAAGGACGGACGTACCTGTTCTGGTTGCTGGCACAAACAGTGCAGAAGCGCAGCTTGAAATCTGATTCTTGTCCGGCACCATTTTGCGGTGCGGAAGCAGCTAGGGCTCCGTTTGTAGCCTCGACGGTCGCCATGGCCACGTCGTCAGGCGGTAGTAGACAACCTCGAGAGCTGCACCGGACTATCGCGACTGGACTGGGAGTGTCAGCAAAAGGTCACGCCTCTCGAGACGGTGGACGAAGCTGCAGAGACAGAGAAACATGGCGTGTAAATCAGATATAAAATAGCGTAATAATTAAAAGAGTCATCAAGAAATCAGACAGCTCCAATATTGAAATTCATCAGGTAGTACGCGGATGTTGATCAAGATCTTGTGAAGGAGGGTGAAGAGGGGGGGGGGGGTCGACCTACCAACCACACACACTGGAAGGAGTCAATTGCAACGTTGAGGTTGCTAGCGATGTCAAGTCTCTCAGACACCCGTCAAGAGACGGGTCATGCCTTGAGATCGTTCACTTCATCCGCTGCTTATTGTTGTCGCCGGCCAACAACCACACAATCGTGATTGCTGTGCTGTTCTATCTGGTGGATTCTGGCAGTCGTGGGAGGTAAACTTTGCAAGCTTGAGGTGGTCCCGCCGCCTTGGAAGGCCTGGGTTTGGGGTGTTGTGGGCAGGCAAACGGAGCGGGCCTGGCAGCCGAGCTCTCATTGGTCCTTGGGCAGGGTGCCAGTGTCTTTTGGGTGTTTCAGGTGGAGAAGGCGGCCTTACTGCAACACTGCTAGTACTTGTAGCGCTTTGCGGTACAGTGTTACGTATTGTCATAGTCACTGTCATGGCATGAAGAGAGTCTGGGACACCTCAGCCTCTCAGGAGACATGGGCCAACAACACCCAAAAATACAATGTAAAGGAGAAGGCAATAGGAAAAGAAAGAAGAAAAAAAAAAAACCTCGCGTCTTCGTTGGCCCATGAATGACGAATGGATGGGGTATGTCGGAAATGACGTTTTGGCAAATCTCATCTGGATCGATCGGAGACTAGCCACTGAGCCAATATAAATTGTCAAGAAAAATTACAGGCGGCCGGGGCGGCCATGTGGGCGCAGGGAAGCTCCAGAAGATCTGGTCGATATATGCTATGATCCATGGTTCTCGGTTCTCTCGTTCATCACATTGAAGCATGACAGCGAGTGTACAGTAGGAGGCTACCCCAAACCACCTGCAGGATCATTGTATCATATGTACACAGTCGTCCTGCCAAGTGGGTTCATTAGGCAGGAGGACTTTGTAGTCATTGCGAGCATGTGATCTGCCTTGTGAGAGTTACAAAAATGCGGTGATGGGACTTTCTGATCAGATGCATGGTCTGGGGGTTGGTCTTATTACGCTTGGGTCGATGTTGGGTGGCTTTAGCGCTGCCGCCACTGTCCTCCATACTAGATCGACAGCACCTTACTACAGCACCTTACTAAGGCACTGAATTGTATACTGGAGGCCGACTACCTGGTAAGCCAAGTGATGCCTCGAAGTTGGATGATGTGTGAGATGTCCAGGCTGACAGAACTGGTGGCCCTCTTCTCTATGTCGAGTTCGAGTTCGAGTTTGAGGTCAGGGTCGAGGTCGAGGTCGAGGCCGGCCCAGGCAGAGAGTACAGAGGGAACCTGTAATGGGCTCCTCTTTGGTGGTGGAGCCGCCGCTCTGTACAGGGCGTGCCGTCTAGGCGGTTTTCCTTGCCCACCCAGCCAACGGACCCGGGACCCCTTGGACTCTTCTTTTGCTGCCGCCCCCAAACTCCCCGTGTAAAAGTGCGACTTGCTCATTTATCTTGTCCTTCTGAGCTTATCCATTGGATCGTCTCCTTGTCATCGTACGTTGATAATAAAAGTCAATAATACATAGGACAAATGGCAGCCTGATGAGGGTACAAAGCCCTCTGAAGGCGATCACTACTGCTGCTCGATTATATAATCCAGGAGGATATATACGAGGTGAGAAAGCTGTCAACTGCTTCCTCGCATAAACTCAATTTCTCAGGCAAAAACCACCTGCCAAGTACTCCATAGTGTGTACTAGGAACTTACTGTATCAACACTACTGTAGCGCCTGCTGCATACTTAGTACGTCCCTTTTGCTCAGTTGGCGTCCACAGCCGCTGAGCCGCGGGCGTCTAGCTTCACTGTTCTAGCCTTGTTCACCGAGTCTAGCTTGTAGTACCGAGCCCGCCCGTCCGCCCTACCCTGCCTGCCTGCCTGCCTGCTGGCTGCGCATACCCTACACACACGCTACCAGCGTCAGCGACAAAGGCCGCCGACCCTCCACAGCCGCCGCTTGTCCTGGCTTGGCTCCCTGACCAGGGCCCTGCCTATAGGTGATCTGGTGGTGCCCGTTGGGGGGGCTTGTAAGGCAAGGTGGTCGCAGCACCAGCACCGGCAACCAGCACCACCAGCAGCGGCAGCAGAAGAAGAGAGACCCTCTCCATCCATCCTCAACCCAAACCCAGATTCACCCTGTTGATCCGAATCGAATCGTCCCTACGTCTCCACACACAAGCCTGGGATCGAAACCGACTCCTTGCAGCACAACTCAAATTCTTTTGCACCGCCTTCCCAGACCTTGCGGCTCCGCGAGGCTGATCTTCGCACATTTTCCTCTCTCTGCTGACCCAGACCCATCCATCGATATACTCTCTTCCCACTCCTCCACAAAAGGAAAAAAAAAGAAAGAAAAGAAAAAAAAAAAGAAGCACGACAGATACTGCTGCTGCTGCTGCTGCTGCTGCTGCTGCTGTTGTCAATCGGACCGCCCTCCTACCAAAACCCATCCCGCCACGAGGCGCTCCGATCCAAACCACCCCACCCACTTTCGCCCTTCTCTCTCCGGCCCCCTCCTCCTACTATCAAAGACTCGGAGCAGTCGCTTTTTGAGACGGACGGTGGAACCAGTTGCGGGTACGGCCAGGAAACCTTGCTCACGATCTGGGCGCGATTGTCTCTGCGACATCGCACGCGACTTTCGGAACGCCCAACCACCTCCACCACCACCACCTGCTCCTCCTCCTCCTCCTCCTCGCCAGACATGTCAACCACCATGCCGGCGACCTCGTCACCAGCGACCTCTCCTCCTGCCATCTCCTCGCCGACCTCGAACCCGAACCACCCCCCACTGCCGCCCCTCATAACGAACTCGCCCCAGCAGAAGAGGACAGCAGCGGCGGCCCCCCGGCCTGTCTCCATGTCACAGGCCTCCAAGAACAGGCTGTCGCAGTACTCCGTGACCTCGATGCCCTTCCACTCGCGGCCGGCCTCGCACGCGTTTCCCATGTTCCCGTCCAGCCTGGCATACACCCTCGTGCGGGATTTCGCATACCCACAGGCGCACCCGATGCACTATGGCCCCCCCTCCAGAACCCTCGCAGCCGCCGTCGGGCATGACCACCCCCGCCAGCGAGTCGCGGCGCCTCTCCGACCCTGCGGGATGGGACGGCCCCATGAGCTGGGACAGCACCGCCTGGGCGAGCCTGAGCAAGGTCGACAACCTGGCACCCATCTACCTGGGCGACGGGCCCCCCTGGAGCGAGGACGAGGACCTCCACAGCCCCGTCGTCAGCTCCAGGCACCGGAAACACAAGTCGTCGGGTGCGGCCTTCGCGTCCAGCCGACGGCGCAGCAGCCGCGACCAGGGCGACTCGCACGTAATGCGCTCGGAGAATTACGACCAGGAGAGGGGCTACTACGTGGGCACCAGCGGAGACGGCAGCGAGCGGTACTACGTGAACCAGGGGGAGGAGGCCAACGGGCCAGGCGGTGAATATGTCACGTACCCGGCCACCCAGGCCCGGCACTCATACGGGGGGTGGGCGAGCTCCAGCCGAGACAGTACGTCGAGCCCAACGGCGGCGGCGGCGGCAGGAGGTACCACGCCGAGCCCGACGAGCTGAGCGACGACGAATCTCCCGGGTTTGACGACGAGGACCAGTCGCGGTACAGCAAGGACTACCAGTTCACCATCACGTCGCCCGACGAGGAGATGCACGGCAAGGCGGTGGCGCTGTTCGACTTTGAGCGCGAGAACGAGAACGAGCTGCCCCTGGTGGAGGGCCAGATCATATGGGTGTCGTACCGGCACGGGCAGGGCTGGCTGGTGGCGGAGGACCCCAAGACGCAGGAGAGCGGGCTCGTGCCCGAGGAGTACGTGCGGCTCCTCAGGGACATCGAGGGCGGCATGACGAGCCTGACGGGGCAGGCGGAACCAGCAGCAGCATCATCCGGGAGCCCCGGCGACGCGGGCACGCCGACACAGACGGAACATGGCGACTCTGGCCACACACCAACTGCAAGTACCTCCTCCACTGCCAATGGTTACCATCAGCCAGTCGTCTCAACGTTCTCTACTTCCAGCAAGGACCTTGATCCGTACCCCCAACACCTGCTGGGCCACCAGGCCGGACAGGCCCCTCCCCAGGTCGTACACTACCACGGCCAGCGGGGCGGCAGCCAGGCCAACACGCCGACCCTCTCCACGCACCAGGAGACGGGGCTCTCGCTGCGGCGTGGCAGCCAGGCCACCGACGAGATCCCGCCCAAGAAATACGAGTCGGGCCGGACGCTCTCGGACGCCAAGATGGTGCAGTCGTCACCAACAACCGGCGTGGACAAGATAGATTCGACCCCATGACCAAACACATACCACCAACACCGCTGCAGGAGCTTCTCGTTGTATGTGCCACAAAGAGGAGGGTGGGGGGGGGGGGGGTTGAGGGCGAGGAAGGGATGTGGGGAATTTCCTCTCTTAGCGCTGTTGCCTTTTACGTCGAGAAAGGAAACATACTATTATCACGCTTGGTTCAGCAACATGGCAGGCATCTCCTACTACAACCGACACGGCCGAAATCCCGACGAGCTGGGCTGGACACTGGAAAGCTGTTCTTTGCTTGGAAGGACTCTGGACACAGCAAGGGATTTTACTGTTGGCTGGCTCTCTCTCTCTCTCTCTCTCCCTTCCCCTCTCTTCTGGATGTCTGGAGGCAGCCGAGACTTTTTTCTTCTTTTTAATTTTGAATCACAAGCGGTTTCTGCCCTCTTCAGAGTGTTTTTATGCATGGGATGGAGGACACTGCTGTATGAGCATGACTTGGGAGAGGTTGTCTGATATCATCGAGGACATGTACCCTTCTCTTTACGGGATGAGAGAGTGAAAGAGTCACGAGGGACGAAAGAGAAGCGCATCAAGACACGTCCAGCGTGCGGTATTGAATTCCGGAGATGGGGAGTAGATGGAGGGGAGTCTCATTATAGCAGCTGCGTTGGGTTGGATGTTTGAGCAATGCTGAATGAATACCGAATACATATGCTGCTGGTCTGATCAGCCGTCAACGGCAGTTGAAGCAATTTCGGGCTCCCGCTCTGTCTGTATAGTGTGGGGTCGGCGTCTCGGCGTGGTCGTGCTATGCTGTTCCCAGGGCTGGTTGATCATGGGAAAGCCCATTATGAGTTTATTGGGAGGCAAAACAGTTTGAAATCGGCTGGCTATGGTACTCGAGCATATCAATGATCTCTAAATTAATTAATTTACTATTCTGATTGGGTGATGATATATTTTTTGACGTCGTCTTCTGTTGTCTTACTAGCTGGTGTCTTCTCTCTGCCTCTTTACATGGGCCATTTCCAGTATGCAAGAAAAAAGGAAAAAAGAAAAATAGACACAGCAATCATACAATATTGAATGTCCTCACTTCGTTCTTCGTATATCCCAAGAGTCATGGACTTGACGCTGTGATGGGGTCAGTTCCTCCTAAGGAAGCCGGGCGGTTCGGTCCTGATCCTGACGTGATTGGAGGTTACGTCATAGGCACACCGAGCTAGGCGGTGCTCTCCGCGGTAGCCCCAGCTCTCCCTCTCGGACCTGCATTTCAAAGCACCACCACCACCACCACCACTACCGCTTCTGTTCAACCACCATCGTACGAGACAAAGGCGGCTGCAATTGGGAACGTCGGAACAACCTCCACACTCACCTGCTCTTCTTAAAGACCAATCCATTGGATTCTTTTCTCATTACCTTCAATTGGCAAAAAGGAAGAAGAAGAAAAAAAAATGTTTGCGCGATCAGCATTCCGGGCGTGCCAGTCGGCGCAGTCTCTGAAGCACGTACGTACCAAAAGCTGTGATGCCAGGGAATGGCCACACCTTTCCAGAGGGATACAAGCAAAAAAATATGAACCACAGAGACAATTTCTTGGGCTGACATCTTGACCCACCCCCCTCTCCCCAGCAAACCCGCCGCTACGCATCACAACCCCCCCTCCTCGTCCGGCGGCGGCAACAATACGCTCCTCTACGCCCTGGGCGGCGGGGCCGCGGTGGGAGGCGGCTACTACTACTACTCGCAGAACCCGGGCGCCGCGCAAAAGGCCGAGGCCAAGGTCAAGGACGTGCTGCCCGGCGGGGGGCGCCAAGAAGGCCCTGACGGGCGGCGACCAGGGCTTCGTGTCGCTCAAGCTGGACGACGTCGAGATTGTCAACCACAACACCAAGAAGTTCCGGTTCAAGCTGCCCGAGGAGGACATGGTGTCCGGGCTGGACGTGGCCAGCGCCATCCTGACCAAGTTCAAGCCGGATGGTGAGGGCAAGGCTGTGCTGAGGCCTTATACGCCCACCTCTGATGAGGGTGGGTTTTTATAATCCTTTTTTCTTTATTTTTTTTTTTTTCCCCCTTGCTTCATTCAAGTAGAGTCGAGAAGTTGAGAGAGCCAGACGTGTGCTGACTGACTATTACGATTGTGAACATATCCAGATGCCAAGGGCTTCCTCGACCTGATCGTCAAAAAGTACGAGGGCGGCCCGATGTCGACGCACCTCCACGACATGGTGCCCGGCCAGCGCCTCGACTTCAAGGGCCCTCTGCCCAAGTACCCCTGGACCCCCAACAAGCACGAGCACATTGCCCTGGTGGCGGGCGGCACGGGCATCACGCCCATGTACCAGCTGTGCCGCGCCATCTTCAAGAACCCCGAGGACAAGACCAAGGTGACGCTCGTGTTCGCCAACGTGAGCGAGGAGGACATACTGCTCAAGAGCGAGTTCCAAGAGCTCGAGAACACGTACCCGCAGCGGTTCCGGGCCTTTTACACGCTCGACAAGCCGCCGCAGGAGTGGAAGGGCAACAGCGGGTACATCACCAAGGAGCTGCTCAAGACGGTGCTGCCCGAGCCCAAGGCCGGCAACATCAAGGTGTTTGTGTGCGGGCCGCCGCCCATGTACAAGGCCATCTCGGGGCCCAAGGTCAGCCCGCAGGACCAGGGCGAGCTGACCGGCTACCTGGCCGAGCTGGGCTACAGCAAGGACCAGGTGTACAAGTTCTAGAGTCAAGGACAAAGACTATGCAATGTATGTATGTATGCATGTTGTGATTAATTAGAAAGAAGGAGAAGAGACTTAGAGGGAGAGAAAGAGAGAGAGAGAGAGAGAAGAAGGAGGAGAGACAAAAGACGATTGATGGTCACACGGATGGGTGATGATCATTATTTCTTGGTCTTGCTATGCAGGCCGGTTTGAAGAAGAATATCCGAGACGCAACAAAGCCTCCACGTTCCTCTGCTCAATGTCGAGATAGACCCCTGCCAATCTCCACCTCTGCCCGATGCCCTCGACACACTCCTTCATGATGTCAAAGCCTTGTTTCAAGTCCGGGTCTCCGTTCTCACTCCACAGCCAGTGGGACACTGACATGCCGCAGTATGCCGTGTCTAATATCAACGGGCTGATCCTGTCTACTATCCTCACGCCTCTTGATGCAGATGCTGCTGCTGCTGCTGCTGCTCCTGCTGCTCCTGCTTCTCCACCACCACTGCCACCACCACCCTCACCACCCCCCTCGCCGCCGAAATCATAAAGCTGCCCCCGCACAGAGTAACTGGTCCAGCTCCCCTCCCAGGCCCCGCGCCGCCTCCGCTCCTCCTCCGCCTCCGCCTCCGCCTCCTCCTCCGCCTCCCGCCGCATCAGCCGCACCAGTTCCCCCGCCACATCCGTCACTCTCACCCCGGCCAGCTTGAGCCCGTTGATGGCCTCGACCTGCATCGCCATCTCGGCCTCGCTCCTCAACATGGAGCGGTTGGGGTCTCTCCCGCCGCCGCCGCCGCCGCCGCCATGGCCCTCTGCTGTTGGGGCTCCGGGCCGCATGTGCTCCGGGCACGCGTACATGTCGAGCACCATGACGGCGGCGGACCAGGCGACGCAGCGGGCCGTGATGTAGGCGAAATACGCATCCGTGCCCGGGGCGGCGGCGGCGGCGTCCATGTCGCGCCCGATGGCGCGGCAGAGGGTGTCGAGCTCGGACACGACGGCGGTGGCCTCGCGGATGTTGAGGGGCGTGCCGCTGTCGTCGTCGTCACCATCTCCGCCTGCGCCTGCGCCTGCGCCTGCGCCCGCCGTGGTGGTGCCGGTGCCGCCCACGCCGCTGCAGACGTGGTCCCGGCCGTGGAAGGAGTTGTAGCGGCCGACGGCGCGGCGGCAGTGGGCCATGGCGCGGGAGATGAGGACGGCGGCCTGGGCGAGGCGGGAGAAGGGGCTGGCGGAGGGGTCGGACAGCGGGGCGGAGACGGGCCGGGGGAAGCAGCGGGCCATGTCGCCTGCGTCCCAGGCGGCGTCGTCGACGGGGAGCATCTCGGCTTCCGGGGGCGGGCCGCCTGCGAAGGGACGCTTGGAGCCGAGGGAGATGATGCGGTCTAGGATGTGGGTGGCCCACCAGGTGCGGCGGCGCTCTTCGGCTTCGGTCCATGTTGTCTTTTGGAGAATGAGAGGTGAGCAAAAAGACAAAAAAAAAAAAAAAAAAAAAAAAAAAAGGAGAAGATATATATATATATATTGATGACGACAAGACTTACACAGGACCCTAGAATGGCGGCAGCCTCGCCGTACGACGGCAGGCCCAGCATGGCGGCGTAGCGCACACAGCTGCCGACGGTCATCCAGGCCTGGGGGTAGACGGCGTGGCTGTACTCGTACAGGGCGACGAGGATCACGGCCTGCAGGTACAGCAGCGAGACGGTGCCGGCGGACTCGAGCAGGGCGGCGAAGCGCTTGGCGGCCCTGTAGGCGGGCACGTCGGCGGCGGGTGAGGCCGGCGGCGGAGGGGTGGTGATGAGCTTCATGGAGAGGAAGAGGAGGGCGAGGTCGGGCCCGCCGTCGGCGAGGGAGATGCCCAGGTTCATGCGCTTCCTCGAGATGAAGGAGAACCACTTGTGCACCGTGGCGAAGTAGACGGAGGCGGCGTGCTCGATGACCTCGCCTGAGTCGAGGAGCTCGAGGACTTCCTGGGGATGGTGAGGTCAGCGGTGGACTTTTTCAGCGGGCGTGGTGTGGATGAAGGAGTGAGATATGTCTTCTTGATATTGCCTGCTAAGTATGGACTTCGACGAATTACAACGACAGCCATCACATCACGTCTCAGGACAATACCCAGGGAGGATCATGGAATCCCAATTTTTTTTCTTCTTTTTCAACAACGCTACAGTGAAACGCATCCACTTCTAGACAACTTACAGCCGGGATATCAACAGTTGGTTTCGGAGGAGTGATCCTGGCATCATTATACACGTCGATGTCGAGAAAAAAGACGCCAGGAAACCTATTCGTGACCGGCGGTGGTGGCATCGCCTTTGCAAAATCACCCCCCGCCCAAGACGAGGCCGCCGTGCCCGCCCCAGCCGCGCTGCTGCTGCTGTTGTTGTCGTCGGGGCTCGCCCCAGACCCCCCCGTGTTGGTACTCGACGCCGCCGGGGTGAGGACGGCCGCTGGATGCTGGTGCTGGCTCACAGGGCAAGGGTCAGGCGGGCCCGGGGGGGGATGGGACTTGAGCCTGGCCTCGATCTCCATCAGCTTCATCTGCAGGGCGGCAAAGTCCTCGGCCGAGGGGGGCGGCGGCGGCGGCGGCGGCGACGGCACCGTCCGAGTAGTCGCAGGGCCGCTGGAGCGAGGCGCACCTGGAGCAGGATGGGAGGCGCTTGTCGCATCTCCGCTTCTGCCTCTTGCAGGTGGCGCAGGCCTGGTTGGCGAGCGAGGCTGTGACGCCCGGTATGGACTCGAGCTGGTCGTTGCCCACTCTGGGCTGGAGGCCCATCATCTCGAGGGGGATATGTCAGTGAGATGAATATAAGAAGGAGAATGGAAAGAGATACAGAGTATGGGAGCAGGATATATCATATATAGAAAGCCTAGTGAGCATTTGTAAGACGGTGAGAGAACCAAAAAAGGTAGGAGGAGAGCGAGGTGAGGCTTGAGCGGATGGAGGATTCCGTCAGAAAGTCGGAGATAAAGGGAGTAGTAGTAGGTCTGTACAGTACAGTACAGTGGGCTGAGGATGCTGAGATAAGCCCGTGTCCCGCCCAGGCCCAGCTGGTTACTGCAGCCAATGCCCCTGGCAACAGCCTGACAGCATTACAGGACCCCCCACTGTAGCTTATTCCAACGACAGCCTACTACAAGGCCCACCCACGAATTACAGCCAGGGTCAACTATTGCAATATGTCTCTCTACTACCACCACCACCATCACCACCACCCCCTCTTCAGAGTGACCATGTTCATCTGTCTACTTCACATTATATTTCTTTCCCTTTCCTCTTATAATAAAAGATTTAAGTCACATGTGAATTTACATCCATTTATTTATTATACTTCTACCCCAATCTCCACTACAGAGCATTCCGTCACACCCGACTTGTGACGCACTGCCGATGTTGCATTCGATCCAGACGAGAGACTTTATGGCCTCCTTGGCCTGCTCATCTGAATTTCGGAGCTATGAAAACTTTATTCCAGAAGCTTCAACATTCAAGGCCTTGGGGATCAATACTTGACCCTCATCTGATCATGACAAGGCCGTGCCGTCACCTGGGCGTGGCCCTGTTCCCATCCTTCTTCGTCACAGGAGTACAGCAGCCTCAGTCACGGGAGCGAACAGATGTGTTGTTTGTCGAGAAAGGTTTGTGATACTGTACTGAATTTGACTCTCCTTGCGGGAATTCCTACACTCTTCTCAATGAGGGGCTGCAATATAGGCCTCATTCGCACTTTCGGTCTGCCTGCAGAGCCTTGCTCCAGACAGCCTCGTCCACCTCGTCTTGCATCTGTTGACCTTTACCTTTCACAGGCACTTCAGTTCAACATCACCAGCACCTGCCTCTTCACTGGTTGTGCAATTTTTACCGGTCTCGCAATACATCATACGCCTCCTCATGACGGCATATGCTGTGCTGGCTGGCAGGATGGCCCGGCTGCATCACTTCGTCCTCGTCTCTGCCCTGGCTCTCATCTTTTTCGCTTCGGTCTGCTACCTGGGTATTCTGTCTGATAAGAGAGTCTTTACCTCCAAGGTCTATAATGTGGTTCACCTGGAATCATCAGCAGCGGCAGCAGATGCTCAGCCAGGAGACCTGGAGCAGTCTGGAGACGGAATCGAGATCAACTGCCACTCCTACTTTGACCACCTCGGGCATTTGGGTCTCAGCAACACCATCAGGTACTCGAGAAGGTGCATCCAGCCTGTATTCTCGGACACGGCAGACAGAGGTCTGGTCGTAAACATCAGCTCTCCCCTGATCACGGCCACCAGAGTCCTGAACCTGAACGACGACGAGTGTCCCCTGGAGACAGCCGAGTTATCATGTGACGACGAGGACATCGCCCTGCCGGTGCCATCGCCAGACCCCAGAAACAAAGGCCAGTACAGCCATCTCGTCTTCGGCGTGGCAACCACCTACTCCCGCCTGCTACATTCCCAATCTACCTTTGCCCACTGGCTCACCGACTCGGGCGCCACCCTGATCGGTCTCGTCACCGACTACACCCAGGACCCCCCAAACTTCTCCGCCCTCGAGGACGAGTACGCCTCCTCCGGCATGACCCTCAAGCTCGTCCACAGGCACGAGGCACACCACACCACCGAGCAGTCGCACATGCTCCTCATCCGCGACATGCTGTCGGCCGCCCCGGCGGCCCACTGGCTCGGCATCCTCGACGACGACACCTTCTTCCCCTCCCTGCACGCCCTGTCGACCGCCCTCGCCGAGCACGACCACACGGCGCCCAGGTACCTCGGCCAGCTCACCGAGCACGCCCAGCTCCTGGCCCAGGGAATCCTCGGCGCGTTCGGCGGCGCAGGCATCTTCCTCTCCCTCGCCCTGGCCCGCGAGCTGGAGCCGCACCTCGACGGCTGCCTCAGCGGCCGCGGCGGCGACATGCAGATCATGGAGTGCGTCCACGCCCACAGCGCGGCGAGGCTCACCCGCGTGGACGGCCTGTGGCAGACCGACCTCATCGGGGACTCGTCCGGCTTCTACGAGAGCGGGCGGAGGCTGCTGAGCATGCACCACTGGAAGAGCTGGAACTGGCTGCCTGTTGTCGAGATGGCCGCCGTGGCGCGCGTGTGTGGGGACTGCTTCCTGGAGCGGTTCGCCTTTCACAGTCATCACGACGAGGACGAGGGCTCTGAGGAGGAGGAGGAGGAGGAGGAGGAGGAGGAGGAACAAGTGCTCACCACGGTCCTGAACAACGGCTATTCCATCAACGTGTATGATGGCAGCATGGGGCTGCCGGACCTGGGCAGGACCGAGCAGACCTGGGACGACTGGGATGACAAGGATCCGTGGGAGGACTATGAATGGAGCCTGGGCCCGCTGAGGCCCAAGGTCGACAAGAGCATGAAGAAGTCCTACCGGCTTGTGGCGGCGTCGACGGGGGGCAAGACTGGTGGTGGTGGTGGTGCGCTGACACAGGTCTATCTGCATCGTGGGGAGGAAGGGGGCAAGACGATGAGGTTGTCGAGCTGGTCTGGCAGACTCTGTAGTGGTCCGGCCAGCCAGCAGAGTTGAGCTTCTACTCCTTGAATTACTGTTCATTCGTGGCGGATTTCTTTCTTTATTTTCTTCTTCCTGTCATCTTTACCAATCAGAGATTGGAAATTAAAGATCATTACTGTATATAATTAATACTTAAGTACCTCGAACTCTTTCCTGAGATGCCATCCGACCTCCTCCTCCTTCACCATTCCCTCAAGGCAACCTCAACTCCTCCCGTCCCATGACCGCTTTAACCCCCCTCCCTACCACCATAGACATACCTCACCACCAACCCCTTTGTTCTCCCCGGCCTCGGGTCCCAGAACCCCAACAACCTGCTCTTCCGCAGGCCGGCAGGAATATACAGTCTACCTCCTCCTCCATTATCATCATCACCACAGTCGTCTACAATCAGCGCAGCAACTGCAACAGTGACGTCCACAACCCCCTCCTCCTCCTCCTTCACGACGGAATCCGATGGTCTCTGTAACACGCCGAACCTAGCACTGAGAACCACAAGCCCGCCCCTCTCCTGCCGCACCTGCTGGCGATGCCGCACCGGACCCGCGAGAACAGCCACCAGCTCCTCTGCCTCGGCGCGGCGCCGGGCCGTCCTCCTTCTCTGGGAAGCAGTCTCAGCAGCGGAACGCCTTCCGAGATGGCGCGATGATGTGAGCATGTAGTCGACAGCAGCAAAGCCCAAGGCCGGCACGAGAGCCGCCGCCGCCGCCGCCGCCGCCCAGAAGAGGAAGTTCGTGCAGGGCGACGACGAGGAGCGGTCGTCGTCGCTGAGGAGCACGAGGGGGACGAGGAGCTTGTGCCTGTGGCGGGAGAGGTAGAGGGACAGGGTGACACCTGCGGTGCCGCCGCTGCCGCTGCCGAGGCCGAGCTCGAGGCCCAGCCTTGACGAGCGGCCTATCTTCTTTGCGGCGCGGAGGGCGAGGTGGGTCCTGTCTGCTCTGGGCTTCGCGGCGTTCTTGGCGAGATGGGTTGTGAGTTCTGTCTCTATGCGGAGGTGGTGGTGGTGGAGGTGTTTCGCCCACCATGTTGGCGGCGGCGTCGTCGAGGCGGGGGAAGGTGGTGTGGGGAAGAGGTCTCTGCTGTATCGGAGGTAGCTGGCCACTCCGCCTCCTGCCGTCACAGCGCCCGAGACCGTCCAGGATCCGCTCCTCGCTCCTGGAGTAGGTATGTCCAGTTTATTCAAACCGTCGTGTAGTCGCCGCAGTCCACTTGTTGCTTGCCTCGTGAAGGGACGGCCGGTCGCCAGCCCCAGGGCGTCTTCAGCAGAGCCGTCGTTGCCGCCGAACCTGCACCCTATCTCTGCCGTGGGCGGGCTGTATGGGATGACCTCCTGGCCCAGCAGCCTCGAGAGCTGGGACATGAAGTTCTGCAGGGAGACGATGCCGCCGCCTTCGTCGGGGTCCCTCCGCGAGCGCCAGATGGAAGAAGACAAAGAAGGGATCTCCCTGAGGGACGAGGTTCCGCTGTCCAGGCTGGCGAATGCCGTGGCTCCGAGACGAGACAGACGCCTGTGGACTGCGAGCCCGAGGCGCGCGGCAGGGGTCCTGGAGAACGGCGACCTGCTGGCCGACACGCTCGCCTCGACGTGCAGAGGGTGTTTGTGCTCCTCGTCTGCACCATCGCTGGTCCTTGGGCCGCCCTCGGGGCGGAGAAGGGTGGATGCGCGAACCGTCAGCGAGGCGGCGCTGAGAGAGTCCGTCTCGATCTCCACGACGGCGTCTGGGAGCATGGCTTGCAGGGCGGCTTCTGGTGGGCCTGGGGGGCGGAGAAAGAGCTCCTGTCGCAATCTGATGCTGATGAGGGGCGCGAGGAGGGCGGGGTGCCATTCTATGGGCTGGTCCCTGGGGAAGTGGTCTGGTGCGACGACGACGATGATGTTGTTGTTGTTGTTGTTGTAGAGGTCGAGGGAGGAGGTAGTATCAGGAGGTCTGAGATCCGGGGAGGCGAGGAGGGGAGGCTGCTGTGGTGAGCGTCGTGGGGGCAAGACAGAGCACAGGCTGGTCGTCGTGCTGCTTTTCTCCTTGCCCTCTTCCTCTCCTGCTGGCCGATGGGCCGTTGAGGAGTGTCCAGAGCCTGCGAGACTGTGGCTCGAGGAGTCGGCTGATGGATGGGAGGGTGGTGTTTGTGGTGCGTGTTACGGATAGGATGGCTGGGGGAGTCGGTCGAGGCCGGGTTGGTCTTGCTCGGGATCCCGATGATATTTGAAGACGGTGGGGCTGGCTCAGCTGGATGCCGACTTCTGTTGAGTCCTGCTCCTGCTGGTGTCGCAGTCTTCTGACGAGGAGATGGTGCCTGGTCCTCCTGGCAGCCGTGTCGTCCGCTTGCCCTTCATCGTCGTCTTCTGGAGTCGCCTCGTCCGCGTGGGTAGACAAAACCTCCTCCTCCTCCCCCCTCCCCCCTTCCCATTCTCCCTGACCAGCGCCTCAAATGCAGTCTGCACCTGACCAAGATAACTCCCCGCCACCCCACGCAACCGTCTCGGCACCTCCGGCGACCGAAGAACATCACACAGCCGGAAATACGCCCGTCTGATCTCGTCCCTGGAAAGCACCTCTTCCTGCCCATCCGGCAGACACAGCAGCTCGCGATACGTCCGCCGCACGGTCCCCTCCACCACTGCGACACCTGCCGCATCACCACTGTCATCCTCCTCCTGCTGCTCACCGGGATGCAACACAGAAGCAGCAGCAGCAGGCTCAGGCTCAGGCTCAGGCTCGACCACGACAACGCTCTCCAGGCTACTACTTCCGACCCCGTCCCGCCCCGTCATCGTGTCGTCCTCACCGCCCTCGCTGTGCGTGACAAAGGACGCGGCGTCGTCGAAGCCGAACTCGTACTCCTGCCGGGTGGTGGCGAACTGCTCCAGCAGCGACACGCGCGAGCCGACGGAGCGCATGCTGGCGGGGGGTTGGGATTGTTGTTGTTGTTGTTGTTGTTGCTGTTGTGAGGGTGGCGGGTGGGGAAGAGGAAGTCGCCGGTGTCGCTGGTGGTAACAGCAGCGGGCGTGGGTGTGGTCGGGTCATTGTCGTGAGTGTTGTTGTTGTTAAGGAGTGCTGATGAGCGGGCTGAGGGTGAGGGTGCGGCTCTGCGCGGAGTGGTGGTTGGAGCTGGTGTATATGAGGGTGAAGATGAGGGTGGTGATGGTTGATTCGCCATGACTGCTGTGGTGTGTGTGTGTGTGTGTGTGTGTGTGTGGGCTTCAGTGAAGGAGGAGGTGAGATGGTATAGCTCCCTTATCAAGGCATTGGATAGAGTTCAAGGGACGATGATGATATGCACACCATTTGGTCTCTCCGGAGGGAATAAAAGCAAGTCAAAAGGAGGACAAGGCTGAGAGAATAGAATTATATTACACGAATATTTTTTTTTGATGGGAGTTTTTTCTGAGCTGATGAGTGAGTGAGAGAATCCATCGAGTCACCATCCCACATGATGAGCACGGCAATTTATTATCATCAAGTAATAATAAGATGATGGATGGATGCATAAAGTCGAGGAGATTGCCACAGCCTAAATATTGAAAACACGGTGCCGCTGCCACGGGAACGCACGCTAACCCACCGCCCCCTCATGCGCACCACCTCTGCATGTCTGGCGCTTGGCTGGTCGAGAAGTCTGGCTTGCTTTCTTTTTGGAGAGTGTGTGAAAAGGAGGAGCCGAGTAGAAGAGAGAAGATTTCTCCAATACACTTACGTTACTTGGGGACTGTCTGTCTGGTCAGGCAAGGGATGCAGTGATCTCCGTGGATGGTTGGAGAAGCTACTCGACATATGAGACATTATTGTTAGCGGAAAGAAAGAGAAATAAATAAATAATTACTGCCCCGTTTTACAAGTTTCAAGCATCACCTGACAGCCACAGCAGCCTTGTTCCTGGAAAAGACTCTGTAGTTTTGTTGCTTAGCACCTGAAATCCACGGGCAGGGCGTTTAATTCTTTGGCCATTAGTGTTGAAACAAATAACTGATTATAGACTTAATTACAAGGTTGATCCTCCAATAGTAGCCCATATATGCATTCGTTATATATGGAGAAAGAGAAGAGTAGATGAGGGGTCAACAGATGTCCAAAGAAGTAGAGGAATGATTCGAGACTCGACAACAAATAATTAGACCCTACTCGAGGTGAACTCATTTTTTTTTTTTAAATGGCTGTATCTACACCACCAACATTCCTCCTTTTTTTTTGGTCCTCTTCCCTCTGCTTCGACTTCTCATGAATTAAGCCTTGATTCGTGGCTTCAACACCCTCCGACCCTCAAAACAGTTCAGACTTTTGACGCTTGGAGTATCATCATATACACACACACCTCTCATTTTCTCCAATTACCACAAAATACTACTCCTCTTCTTTCGGTCTTCAACCATGGTGGCCCACCTTGATGTTGGCCGTCGCCGTCTTGATACACCCCTCAATGATGCCCGTCCACCGCACCGCATTGGCATAGTCCTTTGCGTCGATACTTTCCACCAGCCCGGGAAAGACAGCTGCAGTAATTCCAGTCAGTTAGTCGTCATGATGTGTCCTTCCCACTAAAAGTGGTGCGTCAGAAAATGACAAAAAAAAAAAAAAAAAAAAAAAAAAACAGCACACACTCACCCCCAGAATAACCAGTCCACAGGCCCGGCGCAAACACGACATGCTTGAACCACGACCGCCCGTCCAGCCCCTCCGGGTACAGGAAGTCCCTCTCCAGGTACTTGTACTTGGTGTTCACCTTGCGCACCTCGTAGGCGAGCCTCATCCTGGTGGGCCACCTCCACCAGGGGATCTCCCCCTCGACCTCGCCCTGCAGCTCCGCCCGCTTGGCGTCGAGCTTGGTCGCCTCGGCGAGCAGGCCCGAGACGGCCTCGTGCAGGCGCGCCAGGCTGCGCCGGAAGGCCTCCGGGTCGCCCGTCGCCGTCTCGCCCAGCACCGCGCCCCGCAGGACCATCATCTCCTCCTTGGTCTCGCCGCCCGCGTCGTCTCCCCAGCCCCGCCGGCTGCCCGGACGGGGCAGGCGACATGGTGGCGGCGTCGAGCTTGGCCTCCACCCTGGAGACGTACGTGTCGAGCGCCGAGGCGTACCGGGCGGCCTCGAACGAGAGCAGCGGCTCGTCCGCGAGCTTGGCCGTCATCAGGCCCAGGATCTGCGCCATGGTGCGGTGGTACACGAAGCCCGGGTCGCCGTACGTCTCCATCCAGCGGAAGCTGTCGTAGTTGGAGTGGTAGTGGTAGACCGGGTCCTCGGGCCCGGCGGTGAAGCCCATGTCGAGCGAGGGGATGCCGGCAAAGTCCTGGAACGCCGTGAAGTCGCTCCCGCTGCCCATGGTCGAGATCCTCCTGCTCCACGTGTCGTACACGGTCTGGCCCCGCACCGTCTGGTTGGGCGACTGCACCTGCGCCGTGATGTTGTAGAGGAGGTTGTCCAGGAGGGGCGCCGCCGACGCGTGGAAGATGGGCCCGCGCACGCTGACGTCCAGGTTCAGGTACGCCACGCTGGCGTCCGAGAGCCACGGGAGGTACTCCTCGACCCACTCCGTGGAGCCCAGCAGGCCGTACTCCTCGCCGTCCCAGGACGCGAAGACGATGGTCCGGAGGGGCTTCCAGCCCCGGGCGAGCGCCTGGCCGAAGCTGCGGATGACCTCGTTGAGGACTGCCGAGCCGCTGTTGGGATCGCCTGCGCCTCCGACGATCCAGGCACTGGTGAAAAGTCAGCATGATGTTTTGTTTATTACATTGAATGAAGAAGATGGATGAGAGAGAAAAAGAAAAAAAAGGAAAACCTACTCGCGGTGGTTGCCCACAATGACCACCTCATCCGCAATAGACCCGTTGATAATACCAATCACATCCCAGTTGGGCGTAATGATATAATCCTGCTCGTTGTACAGGTGGAGGACGACATCCTCAGGAGAGGGGCCGATATTGTACTGGACACCTTTGTACTCGAGACCCAGGTCGGCAGTCCAGTACTTGTTGAACTCCTTGGCTGTCGGGCCGTGACCGTTGAGGGCCTTGAGAATGGGCAGGGCATCCTCGTAGGAGATGGGGATAGAAGGAATGCTGGGAATGTATGGCTCCGTGGGTCCACGAGGGACACCAGGTTTCGACGGGTACCCAGGAGTTGTCCTGTGAGGAGGAAAAAAAAAAAAAAAAAAAAAAAAAAGTCAGCCACTCGTTCTCCCACACACACACACACACACACACACACACACACACACACACACAAACCAGGGTCAACCTACGGATCACCAGGTGCAAAGCTCAAGAACTGCGTGCTACCCCGCTGCACGCTGCTGGGCTGTCGGGCAGGGCCCTTGGGATACTTCTCGACCCCCCTTCTCCTCCGTGACCTCGCCGTCGTCGCCAGGGTCCGTAAAGAGCACCACGCCCACGGCGCCCAGCTCCTGTGCGCGCTTCACCTTCAGGCCGCGGAAGATGCCGCCGTACCGGGCGAGGACGACCTTGCCCCCGAGGTCGATCCCGGCCCTCAGGAGGTCCTCGTAGTCCTGGTACGTCCCGTAGTTGGCGTAGACGAAGCGGCCTGTCACCGTTGCCGCTGGCCGAGTAGCCGTGGAAGGTCGGGATGAGGTTGTCGAAACCCGTGGTCGGGTCGTCCTCGAGGATGTCCTCGGTCAGCGATGCCTCGAAGGAGACCTTCCAGCCTGATGCCGCTTCATCTTCTGAGGAGGAGGAGGAATTGGCTCTGGCCAGCATGGTCAGGCGGTGATCGAGGGGACGGTTGAGGTAGATGTCGTAGTCCACGATGGTGGACGGGATGCCCCATCCTTGCCACTTCTCTTTTGTCCACAGTGCCTAGGAGAAGAAGGAATAATATCAGTCAGTATTATCGAGTACACACAGAGGAATACTTGATCCTCCTACCTGCGAGTAGTTTTGCCCCGCCAGATGAGCCCCAGCAGTGTAATACCGCTGCCACTCGGCCGCCCTCTCGCTGCTGGGCGTCTCGAGCAGCACCTCCCTGAGCTCCTCGTAGCTCAGCCTGCGCCCGTCACAGCCAGGCCACGACCACGACCACGACCACGACCACGACAACGACGACCCGTCACGCATGTCGGCCTCGCCCCCGCGGTGCCGCCCGAGGGGGGACCTCGAGCCCAAACACAAACAGGAACGCGGCAAAGAGGGCGAGCAGGCTGCACGACAGCGCGACCGTGCAGAACCGGCGCAGGGTCTGGTGCCCGTACCGCTGGCGGGGCGGCGCGGTCCGCACGGTGGTGATGAGAGGCGTGCGTTCGTCGGCCATCTTGTCCTTGTCCTTCTCGCTGGCGTGGGCCATATTCCGGTGCCTCCGGGTCCCCTTGCTGCCTTGTTTTTTTTTTTTTTTTCCTTTTCCTTTCTTCAGGGTCAGATGGCGCCGAGTTGGATGATGGAAGAATACACGGTTAGGGAAAAAGGGGTGTGTGAGTGAGTGAAGGTGAGTGAGCGATGACGGCAGCGATCCCCAGCCTCCCGGAGGATTTGTCTTGTGTAACGCACCATCGGCAGTTCACGGCGCCAGCAGGTGGTGGAGGGGGGGAGGGATTTTGGCGTCAAATCGTACCACACAGGTTCATGCGCGAGAGTGGCAAAATAAAAGACAAGGGGAGGGGAGGAAGGGGGGACTTACAAGGAGCAGATGAGCTTGTTGACGGGCCTGTTTTTTTTTTTTTTTGTGTTACGGGATGTTGATTTGTTTCTTTATTTCTTACCTGTGCTTTAGAAGCACTCGTGGAAATTATAGACCAGCTATAATGATTATTTACTTGCCATACGCAAGTGCTGGTCTGGTAGAGGCTCAAAAAAAGAGAGCGCAGAGGAGGAGGCGAAGAGAGTAGAAGTGCCAACACCGGGTACAGTGTCCTCCTTCCCCTCTCGAGAACATAGCTTTATGCACCGGAGAGAGAGCTCTAGGGAGCTCCAAAAAAGATAAGACAAGCCCCGCGGCCGTCTTGGACCCTCCTCCTACGGCAATGATGATCCACCGGAACGTTACGTTTTTTTTTTTTTTTTTTTTTTTGCTTGACGTGACCGGCAAATGATGACACGACATGGCGCCGGCCGTCGGGCATTCCGAGCGCTCCGGCGTCCCCACTACCATCTTACATTCCTGGTTTATTTTCATCGCCGTCGTGGGGTTGTGACCACTTTTTCGGACAAATATGTGAGATCTGTCTCCATAGACTGTCCGTTCGGTGAGACAGGAGCCATCTTAACAGCGAGGCTTTACGTCTTGTGTCGAAAATAAGCAGGGAGAGAAGGAGGAGGAGGATGGAAAGCCTGCGCAGGCTGCGGATTTAAGACATAATTTACTTCACTGTCATATTATAGTGGCTTGTTAATTCCGCACCAGGACACCGATACCCATCTGCGCAGGAAAATATAAATATAAGAGAGGTTGGCACACGATCTCTTGTTGAGAAGTCAGAATATCAGCCACAAGATCAGACTTGAAAGAGGTTTCTCTTGTTGCAAAAAGAACCCTATTACTCACTAAGAAACAAACCCCCCCCCCCCAGAAGAACACCAAAACCCAGTCATCTACCTTTGAGAGCTATCCACAATGTCGTCAAAGACCATCATCCTCGTCACTGGTAAGTTGTCCCTATACTCTCCCAGAACCTCACTACGAAGTACCCAGTTAACCTCCGACTTCCAGGCGGTAACAGCGGTATTGGCTACGAAACCGTGGCCCTGCTGTCCAAAGCATCAGCCGACTACCACGTCCTGATGGGCAGCCGGAGCGTGGAAAAGGGTCAGAAAGCCCTCGAGGAGATGAGGTCTGCACACGGCGACTCTCTCAAGGGCACCATCTCTGTCGTCCAGATCGATATCAGCGACGAGAAGTCTATCCGCGCCGTCAAGGATGAGATCGAGACACAGTTTGGAAAGCTAGATGGTAATTATGATGCGGAGAAGGAGAGTAACAGAAGTAACCCTCGCATGCTAACTAATATTTGACAGTCCTGATCAACAACGCGGGCATCATTGTGTACCAGCAGATGGATCTGCTCGACCAGCTCCGCACGACCTTTGAGACCAACGTCTTTGGAACCATGCTCCTGTACGTCAACCGTTATGGACCCTGCCAGACGCCACACCCGTCTTGGACACCCACTCCCCCCCCCCCCCCCACGCTCAACTCCTGCTAACAAACCACCACCGCCCACCACAGCTCCGAGACCCTCGAGCCCCTCCTCAAAAAGTCCGCCAGGCCCTACCTCCTCCACGTCTCCAGCGGCCAGGGCTCCATCACCCAGAAGCTCCAGCCGGACCACGAGCACGCCAAGCTCCGCGGCGACCCCTACCGCATGAGCAAGGCCGCCGTCAACATGCTGAGCGCCATCCACCGCCGGCACTGGTCCGAGTGGGGGTGCAAGGTGCTCGCCTTCGACCCGGGCTTCTGCGTGTCCAACCTGACGGGCTCCAGGGGCCGCGAGATGCGCGTCAGCCTCGGGGCGCGGGACGCTTCTGAGCCGGCGGCTATGCTGGTGAGTGTTGTGGGCGGGGCCAAGGATGACTTTTTCGAGAAGAATGGCATGTTGGATGTTGACGGGACCCTGGTGCCCTGGTGAATTGTGTGCTTTTTCTGTTATGTGGTGGTCGTGGTCGTTCTCCCGAGATGGTCGAGTCCGGCGGCGGGGAAATCGGCACCAGGTGAGGGTGTGTGTTCCCATGGAGTGCATAACTGTACGATCTGTCTTTTGAGGCATCTCCGTCTCCTCTCGGATTATCATGATATAGAATGTGATATAAATGTAGTATAATTATCAAGCAACCTGCGGCGAGGCAAGGTTTGTTCAGAAGCTAGTTTGATACATGTTGATTATGGATATTTATGCTCCTTTTCCATCTTCATTCCACTTTTTGAGACCGCGGAATTCCAAGCGTGATCATCTAACCTGCGATTGACTGCTCAGGTGCAGTGAACCTAGGACTACATGCAATAACTCCTTTCTAAAAAAAAAATAATTTAAAAAAAAGAAGAAGAAGAAGAAGAAGAAGAAGAAGAAAAGGCCTTGCCAATTATACTTCTGACCTCGTAGATCTTAAGCCCAATTTCCAAGAAAATACGCTGAATTATCTGAGACGGTACTTTGGTAATAGCCATATCTGGATTATCACCTGGATCCGCCGGCATCGAGGTCACCGGCCCGGTCCAAGCCTCGGTGCTTACGGTCTATGTATTCATACTACAATACAGACAGGCCCTCGTAACCTGATCGGCTGTTCTAGATCTTCTGGAGTTGCCACACAGGGCAACAAGAGCTGTTCATGGTATGTGGAGAGTGCAGAACACCTTCTCTATGAGGCAGAGCAATGCCATGATTCGTGGGTATGAACGACAGACATGATTATATACAAAATACATACCGGAGAGGCTGCTTATAGATTAATTCTTCAAGTCCAATACCAGCAATGCGTATAATCATAAACATAGCCTGTATAACTACAGTATAACTACCTGGCACTCTTGTTCATATTTTGCATCCTCTCTCTTCATGTCCATCCACATTGTGTCCGTGTACAAAGCATCGTCTCCAGTACAGGGCAAAGGCTGGTGGAGACCTCGGGCGCTGTGTGTGGGCCAGAGGAGGGCCCGTAGCGGGCGGAACCAAGCCCCAAATGTCTCACATACTTATTCATGAAATGCCCCTCTCGAACCCCAGCACAGCCCATTGTCAGATGTCAGAAGGATACTCTTACCAGATCGTCGACACGGGCAAAGAGAACCGACTTACTGCTGCTGACACCGCCTCCTATCTCCCCACCACCACCACCACCACCACCTCCTCCTCCTACTCGTGACCGTGACCATGACCCAAGGCCCACCGCATTGTCCTATTTGCCTGCCGGCCCAGAACGCAAAGGAAGTAGCACTGCAGGGCTTACCTCCCCAACCTGCATGCCCGCCCCCCCCCCCCCCCCCGCGAACGGAGAGGGTGCGAGGATCGCACGGGCTGAGCAAATGAGCGTCCACTATTGCGACATGGGCGCAGCCATCTCGACATTGACGCCTTGCCTGAGCGGGCTAAAACCTGCAATAACCGCCGTTCCAGACCTGCTGATTTTTTATTTTATTTTTTTGTGTGTGTGTGTGTGTGTGTGTTTGAACATGCGTTTTTGTTCTGGATCCGCAGCAGAGGAGCGAGCAGCCATTTGACTTTTGGTGGAGGAGGCGGGAGAGAGACGTCATCCCGTTGGGAAGAAAGTGTAGAGGTGTGTGTGTAGGTGTGTGTATGTGGAAAGGCGCAGGGCGTAAGGTAGTGTAGCACTCTGCGAGTACCGCCGACAGCGGAACCCATAAACCATGTCGGTGTGACAGACCATTCACCAGCAGCAGCACCGAGAAATAATGCGATGTCACCGTCTTTCTGCAGGACGCAACTTTGTTGGAAAGAGTCACAAGCCACACGCAGGAAGAATGTCGAAAAATACTGCGATGTACACATGACAATAACCGACCATGATGAGACTATTCAACATACATTCATCCCACTACGGAAAGGCCTTTCAAGTGTCTTGTCACGGGCACAGAAACGTCAGTCTTATTCCTCTGCTGGCACAGATCAGAATAGCATGTACGGAGTACAGTACGCAGCGTCAGGTCTGGGCCATGCAACGATTGTGGTTTGTGGAGAAGGGAGCCCCTCTCTTTTACACAGGCACAAGGGAAGGGAAGGGAAAAAAAAGTTTGAACCTGCAGTGCCTGCATCCTCCTGCAGGCCGCGGGTCCACCGTCGTGCAGGGCGGATCTTGGGGGATCGCCCGGCCAGGACCTCATCGTAGAACTGTTTTCCTGTCCTTGTGATTCCAAACTGCAGCGGGGAAAGGCGAGGAGGACTGGCCGTCTCGACCACCCTCTCTGGACACATCAGAGCCCTCTCTGCCTTTTTCTGCATTGTCCCCCCCCCCCCCCCCCAACCTCTTTTGTAAGTACTACCTAGAAAAACTTACCCTATATTACTTGGTATGTATGTTACAATCTGACAAACGCTGTTTGGTCGCGAGGAGGAGGAGGAGGAGCCCACCATCATCAATTTTGGGGCCCGGGGCGACCCACCTGGCGGCCCGGTGACTGCGATGTTACAGTAGTACCTGTGAAAATCCGTGACTCGGAGTCGGTGGCGGGCATCTATTTCTTTCTTCCCGTTTCTTTTTTATTTTTCTTTCCTCCCAATTTTCTCTTCTTCCACCTCGAAGACAACGTTCTGTTTCTCAGGACGTATGCTTATTCCCTCCCTTCTTATCGTCTTGGTCGTCTTTTTACAGAGTCAAGCAGGTTTTCAAAGTCTCTCGATTCTTGTGACTTTCACAAATATTCTTTTGGCTGTTCCCATCCAGTCCCTCATCCTCCCATCATTCGTCTCCCTCCCAAATCGGCTCTCTGCCGATCCAAGCCGTCGTCAGGACAAAAAGTTTTTTCTATATATCTTTTCGTCTGGGAAAGAAGATATAAAGGGCGAACCTGCATCGAGTGTCGAGACGCACAGCAGGACGAAACGAGATCTCTAGCTACAAACTGCGCGCAATAGACATATCCTCCTCCTGTCTCCCTCGCGGTCCAGTGAAACTGCCCCCCCCCCCCCTCCTCTCCCCCTCCCTCCCCACTCGTCGTCAAGATGTCTCCACCACCGGCGCATAATGGACCAAAACTGCCCGCCGAACAGCTCGCGATCCTGGGTAAGCAAGTCACCATAAGCCTTCTGATACCTACCTCTTCTGAGGGGAAATTGCTTCATCTGTTCTCCTTGCCGTCTTGCCTCAAGTGAAGCGCTGTGTGTATGTGTGTTGTTGTTTCGGATGTTCCCATCTTTGCTGGTGGTTGTCTTCTACAGTAGCTGGGGCTTGTTGTGTGTGTGTGTGTGTTTACGGTGAGTAGCATTCACAACACAACTGCTGGGGTGATCAGTCTCACACGGGGGAAGCAGGGAAAAAAAATCATGCTACGATGACGAGCCCGGACAAGCAACAGATATATCTCGACCTACACAAAGTACACAGGGGACGGCAAGGTCCAGTTCGGCTTCTGCTCGGACAAGAGCAGAACAAACAGCCCCAGATTTCCAGGTACCACGCTCACTTGAACCGCTCGTATCGCTAACGACTTTGTGTGTGTGTGTGCGTGTCACTTTTCTCCAGCCGTCGTCAGGTTCGCAGAGCCAGTGGCGTTGACCTCAGTTTTTCCCTACCTGCCCGAGATGATCAAGAGCTTCGGCGTGCCCCATAACAACGTGGCGAGGTGGGCGGGCATGGTGGGATCGACCTTTTCAGTGTCCCAGAGCCTGTGTGCTGTGCCCTGGGGCAGGCTGTCCGACAAGATCGGGCGGAAACCGACCATCCTGATCGGCCTGATCAATGTCATGTTTTGTTTCTTGCTCTGGGGCACGTCGACCAGTCTGGTGCAGGCCTTTGTGGCGCGGTTTCTGATGGGCATGGGCAATGGGAATGGTATGTCGTGTCGTTCTCGTCTTCTGATGATACCTCCTCCTCCTCCTCCTCCTCCTCCTCCTCCTCCTCCTCCTCCTCATCCCCCCGCTTCTCGATGAATCTTTAGCTCAGCTAGGCTCACAATCCTCAACTCTAGTCGGTATAATACGAACCATGGTGGCAGAGATGGTGCCCTGGAAAGAACTCCAGCCGCGGGCCTTCTCCCTGATGCCCATGGTCTGGAGCATAGGCTCCGTCTTCGGCCCCTCCTTCGGCGGCTTCTTCGCCAGACCCGCCCAGCAGTATCCGGCGCTCTTTGGCAACAGCTGGCTGCTCAACAAGTACCCGTTCCTGCTCCCCAACATCGTGGCCTGCATCTTCTTCCTCTTCTCCGTCGTCATCGCCCTCCTCTACCTGCGCGAGACCCTCGAGACGAAGCGCCACGACAGGGACTGGGGCCTCGACCTAGGCGAGAAGATCTCCCGCTCCTTCAAGCGCGAGCCCCGGTCCTCTCGTCACCACCACCACCACCGCCGCCGCCGCCACCACCACCGTTCATCCTTCATAGACGCCGAGGCCTCAGCGCCCCTGCTGCCCAAGTCCGGCGCCGCGGTGGCCGTCAAGTCGACGGGCAGCAAGTCCAGCAAGGCAACCCCGCCGCCCACGATGCGGGAGATCTTCACCCCCCAGGTCACCATCAACATCATCGCCTACACGTTCCTAGCCCTGCACTCGGTCGCCTTTGACCAGGTCCTCCCCGCCTTCCTCGACTACCCCCGCCGGGACCCAGACGAGGATGTCGCCCAGCTGCCGTTCCACTTCTCCGGCGGGTTCGGGCTGAACTCGAGCGAGATCGGCACCATCTTCACCGTGTATGGGTTTGCGTGCGGTGTGATCCAGTTCTTCCTGTTTCCGGTCATCTGCGCACGCTACGGTGCCCTGACCTGCTTCAAGGCCGGCAGTAAGTCTTGATTCTCCCTGTCGAGGAAATATATATATATATATATATATACTGACTCCTCCTAGCAATCCTCTATCCAATCTTCTACATCCTCGTCCCCTACACGGCCCTCATCCGCTCCCCCACCATCCAGTACGCCTCCCTCCTCGCCCTCCTCATGGTCAAGGGCTTCGCCGGCATCGTCGGCTTCCCCTGCATCACCATCCTCCTCACCAACGCGGCGCCCACCATGCGCATCCTCGGCACCCTCAACGGCTTCGCCACCACCTTCTCGGGCATCGGCCGGGCCCTGGGCCCCACGAGCGCCGGCGCCATCTTCTCGTGGGGGGTCAAGAGGGGGGTCCGTGGTGCCGGCTTTCTGGTTCCTCGCGCTTGTGGCGCTGGGGCAGGTCGTGCCGGCGTGGATGATTGTGGAGGGCGATGGGCCGAGCTCGGAGGAGACGGATGATGAGGGGGAGGAGGGGGTTGATGATGATGATGATGATGATGATGATGATGACGAGATCTCTCTGGAGACGGAGGACGAAGATGGTGTTGCGTACTGTGGGGATGCGAGGGCTATCGTTGCGGGAGATGCGGCTGATGCGATTGGTGTGGGGGAAGACGTGATCCCGGGCTCGGTGGACGAGGAAGGTTTCTCGCCTCTGGTGAGGGTCAGCTCACGGGCGTCGAGAGGGAGTGCTGGGTACGGTACCGTCCGCCAATAATGTCCCAGGTGGGGTCGGAAGGGCGCGGGTGAGGAATCGAGGACCCGAGCAGTTCTGTTCTGCATTGCTAAGCTGCCACCTGGTATCAGTCTCGGGCCATTGGTATATATGGAGTTCTAAAAGTTTATTGGGCAAGATGAAAATGAAAATAAATGCTTTGGAGATGGAGGTGTTGATCAGGATATATCCACTTGGACTGCACAGTTATCAGCATATGATTGTAAGATAATTATCTTGGGTAAGACACACGGGAAGCTTTGATGCAATATAGATATATAATTACATGTGCCATTTATCCTTATCTGCTCCTATTATTGCAGTTATATAGTCTGGCCCAGATATCTCGACATTGGAAATACATGTCTATGGAGAACAAAGACAAGCAAAAAGCACCACATGTAAGTAACCCTGGTCTTAATATACAAAAACTGTATCCATCACATTAGCATTGGGCCTCAACATCACACACTCCCAACAAACAACCTCCGGGCATATCAGAATCCGCTTCGACTTCAGCCGGCAGTGGCTAACAAGCACACCTATTATAGCCAGCCGGCCGACCCAGTTACCAAATGATCTGGTCACCAAGACACCACTGGCGCAGTCTATCACCTGCTCCCAGGTCTCTATTGCCTCCATAGGGACACGGGGGGGGCATGCCTTCTCCGTGTCTGCAGTACTCGGATAGAGCTGGGACTTGCTGTACATCCGCATGGGCCAGGGCTGCAGAAATGTCAATATCAGCCACCCAGACTCCAGAGTCCCGGACCGACACCACTGCTTCGGCGTGCACAATGTCCGAGCATCTTTGTCCTATTGCGCTCTGGTTGAAGATTGGCACCGCCTAGTCAGTGAAGTTCAGATGCAGAGACGTGGAGGCAAAGGTGTCTTCTTTTGTTCCCGAGAAGGTGTCGAGGCTCCAGAGACTGGTGGAGAAGTCGTGACAGATGGGATCTGATGGGGAGCTGAGTATGGTCAACCCTGCTCTACCAAGGTTGCCCAGTATCCTCCGGAATTTATCCCTGGCCGAAGTCTCTGCAGGGTCTTTCAGCAGCTAATTATTCAAGATCAGTCTGAGGCCCGATCACAAACCCGCGACGCGAGGAGAGTCCGTTTCGAGGCGCGCTGATCAGGAGGAGGAGGAAGAACAAACCATTGAAGGAACATAGATGGAGTCGCCCACCGCCATACCCAGGCACTTTGTGTTCAAGCGTAGCGCATGGAACATATCATCCCGGCCTGTCTCGAACGATGCGATAAGAGCCAATGGGAAGTAGAAGCTGTATGTCCGAGTGTCAGTCTCAAGGTCTGCAAGGGCGACAGCTATGTCTACGTTGTCCCTCCTATTCCCTTTATTGGAATAGTGGAGATGATATACGGCCATATAGCCAAACGGTAGCATGAGAACATCCGCAGAGATTGTAGCCCCGTCTCTGGTGAGCGGTTCATACAGATCGGACGCATATGCCAAGCACTTGAGCGTCGTTGTGATGGGCCCTCGAGATGCCAGTATCGTCTTCACATGGCTGCTGCTTAACAGTCCATACTCTAGACACCAGATAATGTCTTCGGTTGTGAGTGCCGGTGGTTGCATCGGTGGTTGCCACTGCGCAGTGCTCTCCTTCGTCTTGACGAAGACAGCACACAGATCTGCGTCTCCGAACAAGTATTCGTAGACCTCGCCGGCCCTTTGAAGGCTGATCCGGGTCCTACTTCTTTCCTGAAGCATATTGCTCAGGGCTAAGATGGACTCCGACGCCGGACAGGCCGGACATGCATTGCTAGTGGCTAGCCACCGCCGGTGTCCTGAACCTGCGGGGCGAGTCGGCTCGGACTGGCTTCCCTGCGATCTCAGGCTGTGTCTCGTTGACTTGTCGGGGAAGACTGTCGCAAGATGCCAGTTGTCACTGCACTGGAAAGCCATGATCGTGTTCGTCTCGTCGAGTTCTGGAATCCTCCTGGACAGCCGGCGCAGGAGCTCGATGTGATGCTCAGAGGAGTCCATGAGATTAAGGACGGTGGTCAATTTGGTGATGCCGAAGAACTTCTCCTCCATGTGCGACAAATCTAATCCATACCCTGCTGATGAAGTAATGAAACCAGAGCGGCGTCTGCCGAGAGCGACCAGGGCCTTTGCTGAGGATTCGTCCTCAAAGTACTGTGTGATAGTGTGTATGGTCATGCCTTTCCATCGGGCCAATGGTGTTGCGTCGGGGGGCAGAGAGGTGAGGATTCTCAGGAGGAAGCGGAGCGCGGCGTCGGTATCTGCCACGGGAATGCGCCATATAGCCAGGATGACCCCGAGGACTGCTAGCCTCAGCTCAGGAAAGGTGATCCTGCTCGTGGCGGAATTGGTCTCCGAGACCCTCGTGATCGGCCGACCGTAGAATTTGTGGTGGGCCAGAGACAGAGACCAGTACAGGCCACGTGCTGGATCCCCCTCCCGTTCTGAGAGCCCCAGTGAGATCACGCCCCCTGGACGTATCAGTTCGTCTCTCATCTCTACGAACCTGTTGGAGGCATCGCGACCAAACACTATCATGTTGGGGAAGATATGCCAAGACGATATTGCAAGCAGAATTGGTCCAGCCCTCACATCATGGGGCCCCCCAGAGATGATCTTCTCCATGGTCTCCAGCGCCGAGATCCATGTAGAAAGGATACTGCTATACGTACTGTTCTCGCTGTCCACGGATATGCTGATGTTGTTCACAATGAGGAAAAACTGCTTCCTCTCGCGGATCTTGATGTCGTCTGCGGTCCTCAGCCAAGAGCGGGCGCTGGCATCCCATCTCGCAAGCTGGGCCCTCGTTATCTCCTGCTGGGCCGCGGCGGCGACAGCAGCGTATGGTACTGACTCCCCTCTATCGAAGCCAGCCATGATGTCCCCGCCTCCGCTCCGCCACAAGCTCCACCCACAACGACGTCGCGTCTGCGTCGTTCCACGCCCGAGCAAGCATGCAGGCCAGGAGATGCACCGGAAGAGCAGCAAGGCTGGAGGTGGCGGCCGCCCAGAGCGACGTCGCATCTATCCCCGCATATTCCGAGAATATCCACCTGGGAGGAACCCGCGGCTGCTGGCTGCGGGCTCTCTCCGCGATCTCAGATGCTCTCTTGCCATAAGCGGCGAGCAGATTTGGTGTCTTGGGGATGAGCCCCTCGAACAGAGCCCCGAGCCGTCTTGCCGTGATGTGCTCTGACCCGCTCTCGGCCTGCTCCCTTCGGTGGGATGACAGTTCGCGGCCCAGAGGCAGGTACTCTGGAGGCGCATCGCATCTGACAAGCGTGAAGTCGAAGTTGAGATTCGCCGCCGCCACAGTCACCTCGTTGGTAGCCGATGCTAGAGCAGCTTGGAGCTTACCGACTGTCAACCCGTCCACCATTGTTCTGCTACCAAGTTGTAAGATATAATCACCGCCAAACGAATGTCGGAAACGAGTCTAGGAGTTGATTTCTTCCGCGGGGGTGCTGTGAGACAGCATAGAGCGCATATTTTACTGCTTGATTAGAGGTCAGAGAGGGGAGACAGGCACCTTTGCAATTGCTTCCTCCCCGATTTGCCACGTCACTGTTGCAGTGTGGCGTCTTTCTGTTGTCATCATGTCAGCCTCTAGCGGTTTTCAGCTGTCGAGTAACAGGGGAGGCGTTCCTTAAGAATAATTATGCATTAGTTACACGCTCTTATTTTCCACCTTTCGCAAAGAAAGATAGCCGCACCAAGCTCATTCTTTCATTCCTTAACTTTTTTAATAACGTTTTACTCTAGGCAGTTTAAGCTAAGCATGCATTGCAGTATATTATAGAGAATGTCCCTATTTCTCCTCTAACTGTAGATAGTGTAATTAATTTTTATAAAATATAATCTAGCCTGAGCAATAAAGGCCCGGATGTCAGTGAACATTCCATAAATTCACTAGGGTATTCCACATGAAATCATTCATAAATCCATGGTGCTATCCACCAGTGCACCAAATAGCAGAAACAACTGCTGATATTATTATTGTAAGATAGTAATAATAGCTTTATCAGCTCTTCTTAAGTACTGAATAGCGAGAAAAGTGTTACAGTAAATATATCAAAAATTGCTTAATCTACTATCTTCCCATACTTGACCCAAAGAGTCATTAAATATTGGATCCTAACAAGTGGTGCTTGTTGCTTGTGACCCTGCTTATGATCTGTTTATAGGTGGGCAGGTCATACTGTAGCACTCTAATGAGCCACACCCCAATAGGTGCTGATGAAGATAGCACATTGCATGCCTGAACGCGCATGCTACATTTGTACTGTTAGCTAGAATTGACTACAGAAAGATGGGGGAGTGAATTTCGGGGAGACTGACAGGATGGTTAGGCGTGGAACTATGGGATGATAGCGCTTTTTTATATCGCGAGCACTTGGTGACATGCACTGAGCGGCAGGTATATAGTTTCCAGCTCATCCTCAGAACCAATGCTAGCCCCGCGAGGTGGCCTTGCATAGGATGATGAGGCTCGTGCATCTCATATGAACGTCCAGGAATCGCCACCCCAATACTTGGAGGGACACAGAAGTTGAAGAGGAATCTTTTGCATCATCGCCCTCAAGATTTGGTAAGCCTCGCCCGCAGCCTGGCTCCGTAAAAGTAGAACCCAAACGGGATAAAAAACATGCCCACCCCGAGGAACGCCAAGAGAAACGAGGCCCACATGAGTCCCAGCCGGTGGTACATCTGCGTGATGAACAGCGGGAACGCGGCCCCACCGCCCGAGCGCAGGAACACCTTGGCAGCCAGCGCCGAGGCGGCATATCTCGAGTACGAGTCGATGATGTAGTTGTTCACCGAGTAGTAGCACAGCACCATGCCGAACCCGAACGCGATGCCCGACGAGGCCGGGCCGACCCAGATGATCCAGCGCCACGAGGTCGCGCCCAGGATGAACAGCGAGATGGGGATAAAAGGGGCGCCGATGCATGCGCCTAGGAGGCGGTCCTCTGGGGTCGGCTCGCGGCGGGCGCAGATGGCGCGGAACATCTTCTCGCAGTAGGGCGTGGCCACGAGGGCAAAGCCCGCGCCGATGAGGATGGGGATGAACATGAGGCCGATCTGGCCGTCGTTGTAGCCGTAGAGGTCGCCAAAGATGACGGGGTAGGCGAAGAAGAAGGCGTACAGCATGGCGTAGATGAGGACAATGTACATGCACATCAGGTCCAGGACGGGCTCGGTCAGGATCATGACCAGGGGGCGGACCAGGCTGGTCTTGACGATCTCGGCGAGCGAGAGCTTGACGCGTTCCTGCTCGGTGATGATGTTGGGGTCGCCCGTCTCCCTCCTGAGCCTGGCGGCGCGGCGCTTGAGGATCACCGGGGCATAGGTCTCGGGGATGAGGCCGACGGCGATCATGGTGACGCCCGAGAAGGCCATGTTGACCCAGAAGAAGAGGTCGAGGCGGTGCGTGGCCACGTTGATCCAGCCGCACACGATGGGCCCCAGCACGGGACCGCAGTAGGGCGCCGCGGCGAAGTAGGCGATGGCGTTGCCGCGGTCCTGGATGTCCCAGATGTCGGCGATGGTGCCGCCCGCCAGCGACAGGCCGGAGCTGGAGAAGACGCCGCTGAGGAACCGGCAGGCGAGCAGGCCGCCGATGCTGGGAGACAGGGCGCAGGGGATCTGGAAGATGGTGTACAGGGCAAACGAGATGATGTAGACGGGCCGCCGGCCGATGATCTCGGAGAGGGGTGACCAGAGCAGGGGCCCCACCGCGAAGCCGCACACCATGATGGAGCACGTGAGGATGGCCACCTCCTCCGAGACGTTGTACTGGTCCTCGATGAGACCCAGGCCGCCCGTGACGATGGACGAGCCATAGGCCACGCACACCACCAGCATGGCCGCCATCATGGTGACGTACCACTTGTACAGTTTCGACCAGTGGTGTGGGTTTTCTGGGTCTTGGATGGTGAAGGTGACAAACTCGGCTGTTTTGTGCTTCTCGAGGTCATGTTCTGCCGTGCTCGGCGGCGGCGTCGCTGCTGCTGCTGCTGCTGCTGCATGTTGCGCGTGCTCCGTCGACGCTGAGAATGTTGTGCGCCTTGATCGGACCTGCTCGAGGGCCTCCTCGGGCACGATGCCTGTCGCGGATTCGAAGGTGTATTCTTCGGGAAAGACAGGATTTTGCGGGCGTCCCACTTCTGGATAGTTGACATCTATTCTTTCCGAGACGGATGATAGGCCCATCTCCTCGAGGCTCCTTACTGTTTCCGTCCTCACCAGATGTGTTGGTGACATTGGCTCAGGATGCTGCTCCTGAGGCTCTGGTTGTGTGGACATGATTGTGATTGTAGTGGTGGTGGCAGCCTTGCCCAAGTCTCAAAATGTATAATTGTGTAATTGGTCAATGTATTATGAAAGGAGATGGAATCGTCAATCTTTGTGTAGAGAGCGTACAATATATCGTTAAGGACTGTCGATGAAAACTGGCAAACTCGTAAGTGTTCAATATGCGAGATAAAATGAATTCATTATATATATATATTCCCCATCACCATTCCTTCTCCCAACAACTCGCTTCAATCAGAACTACGTAAGAGCGAGCATCAAGATCCAATTTTGTCTGTCAGTGTCATCCCGAATTATGAACGGTGACGTCCCATTTCGGAGAACTGCTATAGTAGCAGACAGGGATCTTCATAAGGCTGGAGACCTGTCAAAACTTGGTGCACTCATTGGCCGCTTCCGGTTTGCCGCCAAATGTTCTCGAGAACCTTCTAGGAATAGTCTCCACTGAAGTGGGTTTCCCTGCAGATGCTGTACATGCAAACGCGATGGTCTTGCTATTCCGGTATCTTCCTGGCCTCGGAAACTTGTGAGAAAAAAATGTGCAATCGCGAAAACGGGGGAGCTATTTCGGTCTAAGGTAGAGGTGAAGTTTCAGCCTCGCTACTGGTTGAATCCACCACTTAGCGAGGCAAAGCCGAGACCAACGGTTCATTCTTTTGCCAATATTCTCAAAATTCTGAACGACAGAAGGACGAATAGCATTATATCTGTGGATAAGAGAAGTAAAAAAGAAAGAAAATAGATCAAACCACATCGTCGGTCTCAATATGATGAAACACGGGTCGTGATGATAGTCTCCCAATCAAAAAACCTCGAGCACTCTCCTGCAAATCTGCAGCAAAAAGCCGAAGACGCGACCAAGATTGTATCAAGCATCTTGACATCAGAGGTCAAGGCTCCTCCCGATCCCCACTGCGCATCAGGCTTGGCCGTCGTCAAAAGGGGGACCCACGCACGAGTCCCGAGATCCACAATTCGCGGGCGCTGGTCAAGTTAAGCTTTTTGCCGTTTGTAGAAATTCTACTTGTAGTTTGACCGATTCCTCGGTGGGTTCTCGGCATTCGACATTGCGAACAATGACAAGGCCGGGGAAAACAAGGGAAGGCTGCTACTGCGCATGGACGGCTTCAGCCTTTCCATTGTGTTTTCTTAGACTACTATCTTTATGTCCTCTTGGACATGAGTTCGCGATCTTTTATTGTGAGTTCGAGACTGCGGGCCTCATTAACTACAGAGAGAGACCAATAAATAAATAACAGGATACGATGGTAGACCCTCGACCTGAACCTAGACGAGCCCTAGAACACCAAATGAAAAGGAGAAGCGGTTGCATAATGATTAATTTTTCACAAGACCGACAGCAGCACCACCCAAGTCCTCAATAATAAGACTGAAAGCATTCGTCTAGTCGACATCCCATCGCTCCTCGCGCCTACATCCATCAGTCCGAGCCCGTAGATCGTGGGTCGAGTCAACCGCTCCCCACTTGCGCGGTTTTGGCCTTATGTCAACAGTCATTGATGGCAAGCAACTTATTCATCCGAGCTCACTCCAGGGCTGTCATGTGGACAACGGCTTGGACAGGTCCAGGAGCAAGGTCAGTGGACAGTCTTTTGCCCAAGTGTTTATTCTGAGTCTCTCACAGAGGGGAAATCCCATTTCATTTATACGGAAGAGGTTTCATGGACGTGCGGGCAATGCTGAAACCACACGTACGAGGAAATCCAATCTCGTGATTTCGCGCTGTTCTTTTCACGCGCGACTGCAATGTGTCCGGAAAGCTCGGTAGTACAAAGCTCCACAGCAAGACAGTAATGACTGCAATTCCAGGAAGTAATTGAGAATCTAGCAAGGCAAGAAGAGATTATGAAGCGAGGTGATAAAAGCCCATACTTCTAGTGCCATCTGAACATCATCGTATTCTGTTCTCACAGGGAACCTATAATTGGGGGGGGGGGGGAATAAGCATTTGATTAACTTGTCTTGACCCAATTTCAATATTTAATACCTTTGTAATCTATGAACAGCACACATAGTATTATTGTCTAATTATGTACCTTCTGTATCAAAGGTTGAAGTCACTCAAGTGTGAGTAGAGAACCCCAGCCTCGAACTTAGTTTCAAGTATGTCAGATGCAAGTACAGAATATGATGGGATTTAATGGCTTGGTACTTTGATCAAGACGCTGCTCAAAAATTCAACAGTAAGTCCAGTCCAGTCCAGAAACAAAAATGCATCGAAAACCCCATGCAGAGTCTGCTGCTAAGTGTCCTCTACCAAGGTACCTACTCCTAAGAATGTCGGAAAAACAAAGCCTCGCCAGACTCAAGTAAAGCAAAGTGCTCAAACTGAAGACAGACCTCAATATCCAGGGAACGTCCTTTGCCATCTGTATTTCTAGGCTGGCGGTCACACTCCTCTCCAGTATTCCAATGTTCCGTACCAACTTCCCGAAACTCTCGGTGAAAACGTGCCACCCACTCATTGATACCTCCAAATGATATCAAGATAAATACCACCTGCTCATAATCTGCGCAACACCTAATATTGGAGAGTGTTTTTCAGGGTAGGGAATACGAAATATATAAAAAGGCAAAATCGAATCGTAGAACGCCTTCCAATCCAGAGTCTTCGTCTCGTCTTGAACAAACTTCGATATGCATTTGTGCTGTGCTGCCAAAAAATTCATATTGAATATCTACCACTATTTTCTTGTCTTTTGTTCAGACCTGCCCTAAACGCCCATCTCAATGCATAGTGCGATATTACTGCTTCAGGAATAAAAACCCCAACAAAAGACGTGTTATATTCTGGCCTTGATCCGAGCTGTTGAGCCGGTCTCATAGCCATTCCCGATTTTTATTTTGGCGCTCGCCCCCGCTATAACAGTAGCAGTGGGCAGAGAAATAATCACCCGCACTTGTGTCGACGCTGGATGTTGAATACGTCGCATGCCACATCTCGGAGTCACTGATTACGTTTTCCTCCGGACCTCGCTTGGTCCGGCATGCAGCAATGGCGCCGCCTGTCCCTGGCTGCCAGGGAGGCTACTGCGCCTTCTTCCCGTTCGCAGTCGTGCCGTTTGCCGACATCGCGCCCTTCTTGGCTCTCCTCTCGTCCTCCTCCCTCTTCTTGTTCTCTACGGTCTTCTGGTGCGGGATCGTCAACGCGTTGATGCCTAGGTAGTTACAGATGGCCCCTGTGACCAGGAACGCCCAGCGGAAATATACGACCATGGCGAAGAAGAAGTACCCGTACAGGTAGGCCAGCTCGACCTCGGGCGCGACCTGAGGCAGGCCCAGGCGCGGGAGGTTTCCCAGCACAGCGCCGCCGACGAGCGGGAACAGCATGACGGTCCAGTAGGGGAAGGGCTGGCGCGTCAGGTGGGCAAGGATCATCTTGGTGGTCATGCGGCCGAAGACGAAGCTCATGGTCAGGCAGAACAGGACCAGGTGGTTCTCGCGGCGCAGGGTGGAGAAGGGGCTGTACAGCCACAGGCCGATGGAGAAGAAATACACCGCGAAGGGGGTCCACTCCATAAAGACAGGCGCGATGGGGAGGTTCTGCCGCCTGCGCGCCTCCACGACGTGCTTGATGCAACCCGGCACATGGACAAACAGGCCGCCGACGATGGTCAGGGCCCAGACGTCGCGCACGGCCAGATCACCCAGCTGCTCTGCATACCCAAAGGTGTAGCGCTCGCCGAGCACCTTGACGACGGGCGTCGTCCAGATCTGCGGGCCGTAGATACCCGACAGGGCCATGATGGAGGCTGCGATCAGCAGGCCCTCGGTCGGGCCGTTGATGTAGCCCAGGTACAAGGTGTGGCTGTGGTAGGTCTCCCAGGTGGAAAAGAACATGGGGATGCAGGGGCACAGCGCGGTGAAGACGCCCGTCTTGGAGGTGCCGAGGCCCATGGCGGCGGTCTCGAGGAGGGAGGCGAGGGTGCAGTTGAGAGAGTCGATGCCGTGGTCGAAGAGCTCGCCGAGCCCTGACGAGGTGCCAGTGCGCCGTGCCTGCTTCCCGTCGATATTGTCCATGGTCTGGTACATGAAGAGGCCGAACGCGAAGCTGAGGTAGAGCCATGATGGTCCCTGGAGCAAAGAGGCGCAGCCGGCGGTTAGCTGCGGGTGTCGTCTATCTCCGGGGAGGGGGTTTTTTTTTTTTTCTCTCTTCTTTTTCTTTTCGGGCTATACAGGTCCGAAGCTGCATGCTTCGTTCAGGACAAGGGGAGCAGACGTACAGGCCCAATCAGGTCAGGCACAAACAAGACGAGGAGCCCGACGTTGCTCAGGATAAAGAAGAAACCGATCAGGGTGACCATGTTCGGCGCGAGCCATACCGGCAGCAGACTCGCAGCCCAGTTCCACTATATTCTCCCCCCTCATAGTCATGTTGTTAGTCGGCTGGAACATGTTGTGTGCTTTCGAGCTCGAGGGGCCGACGGACCGCGTGGAGGTTTGGCTTGTCGGTTCGCTCAGGTGTTGAGGGAGGAGGCACGTACGTATGGGCGCAGTATGTAATAGGACACGGGTGACTTGTCGACGGCCGAGTACTTATACGACTTGAGGTGAAGCAAGGCATCTTCCGAGACGCACTCGGCGGCTGCTTCTTCTATGACGACATGACAGGACCACATTAGCTGCTCGCCCTCTTGATGTGTTGACCCAGACTCAGTGCAACCATCACAGGGTAATTCAGATGCCCTGGCAGGCAAAGGCGGAGGAGGAGCAGATGCTTTGGAATGCTGGTGGGCGGGTGGGCGTATGGCATGGTGGGGTACAAGTCGGAGGGCTGCAAAAAAAGGGGCGACTGAGGTCAGCACTTACTGCTGCTGGGAGCCATAACGGCTTGATCGGAAGCCCCTCAAGACCGGGAACGAAGGAGCAAAAGGGCAGAAGGAAGAATAGAAAAAGAAATATTGTCCCTATGATACCAGCAGCATGCTTCTGTCATGGACTGCTGCTTTTGGCTGGGGCTCGAGAAAAGCAGTTCCAGAGTCTTGGGAATGGGAGAAGGACAGGGGGAGGGGGAAAAAAAAAAAAGGAGGGAGAGAGGTCCCCAGTGGTAGCAGCAAGCCCTGCAGTTCCCCCTGTGCACTCGAGGTCGATGAACTGACGTACGTTTACAGGTGACACCAGGACCCAGTTCTAGTGCATACCAGCGGCGGCTATTGGCTCTGGCCCCTGCGGACAGCACCGGCTCTAGCACTACGTTCTCCACTATAGGCCGTCCCCAGCATGTATTGTTTAGGCTATGCTGGCCTGTTGCATCTTCAACGGCTTACCTGCAATGGAAGTGTCAAGGATCGGTCGAACCGAGGTATACTGGTACCTTGTACCGGAACTTGCAATCTCAATACTAAATATGAAGGGACAATTGTCTTGTGTGCTTGCATAAACAGCCCAGTGCTGGGAGGAGAGCTGGGCGGGGTATGATCCTCACACCTGTTTATGATACCATTGTAGGGAGAGATCAGACCCAGAGGCGGGGTGGTGGGAGGGGCTCTTGTTGCAAATGCTGAGCTTGCAGGGATGTTCCCGAACCTTCACATGTCATTCGCAGGCGTCATCCTCTCGAATACACCACACGTATGACCACCGCTCTGCTCAGACACACTCTACTGGATCTTTGGTTTTCAATGTTTGACCACCTACTTACCGCAGACTGACCGTCCACGCCTTCACACTTGACAGCACAGTCTCTACACTGAGCGTTTCCATCTGCCGCCAGAGAACAAGAGTAAAACACACCAGCCCAGGTTTCGAGTTTATCGACCATCACAAACCCTATTTAGGCATTTCAAGATCTGTACTATGTACAATCCACGCGTTGAATCCCTGAAAAGTATAGCCTCTTAGTGAGCTTCACATCCAAACTTTCCATCGTCTAGCGTGCGACAGTCAAAGATGTCATCCAGATACTAGCCAACCAAGCCCTTTGTCTTCATGCCGCCGTCATCCTCGACTGGGATCCGCAGTGTCACTTGTTCCCTGTGAGAACAGAGTCCAGGTTCGACGATATACCGTGGTGACAGCCAGGTCGTCAACCTGCCAGCTGACGGTGAGCTGAATGAGAGCATCCCCAGTCACAAGATAATGACGACTATGGGTCTGAATCATTATCTGCGTGATTGCAAAGGACGCTCAACATAATGCCTATAGCAGGTTGATGCTCGTTTCTTTTTTCTTCTTCTCTCCCTCCATTCTTTCTTCGCATGACGATGAAGATTGTAGTGAAGGCGGGGATGGGAGTAGTGGTAGTGACGAGGAGTCTGTACAGGACGACAATATCGCTACTCGGGTCACGGCTCCAAAGGAGAACCCATGAGGAATTGGATCAGTGAAGGCGCAAGCCCTCCCGGGTTCATCACCAGATGGTCATGCAAGCATCAGATGGTGATCACTCGTACGACTTCCCACAGTCTGTTCAAGCCACTTCTCTCGATTCAATGCTCTGCTAAAATCTCATTCCTCATGCGTTCGTCTCCTTCAACCATACCGTTGCAGAACACATTTTGCCCCGTCGCTGTACTAATGAATGAATGCTTGTAGCGCCTGTAGCTCTGCTGATCCCAAAAGCATGAAAACGCCAAAGTAACCCAGAAAGCCTAGCCCATCAATGAATGCCATGCGATGATGCTCCCAAAGTCAAATATTAGACGCACCCTGTAGTGCTGCGCGTGTTTGTTGCTGCTTTGTGTGTGTGTGGCTTTTTCCTTTTCTCCTGTGCAAGCCCGACGGACGCCGGACCAGCTCCATTCTTGCCAGGAACGTGCTTGCCTGGCCATACACCATATACTGTAGATGATCAACCTTCCTCGAGAGCCCTAATAGGGACAAGACAGCGTCTGTCTTCGACACACGGACGTCCGTCGTCACCCCTCACCACGTGTCACAGCTCCACTGATCGGCCTCGGTCCTGACTGCATATTGCATTTTCCATACACCCCGACCTTTTCTTGACCTGTTGTGTGCGGACCTGCTTAGAGCAGGTAGCCGAAGCCCACGCAGAACATGCCCAGCACAGCCATCGTGCTGTACAGCCGGGCCATCTCGAACGCAGGGGGGACCGGCGGCGCTCTTCCCGTTGAGGCTGGAGTACACGGCGTCGGTGCCCGAGGAGCTGGTCGAGCTGGTGGAGGATGCGCTCGAGGTGGCCGTCGAGTTGGTCTTGTTGGTCACGGGGTCGAGCGCACCGCAGGGGTGGTCCTGTCGGCAGTTGGCCGAGCAGGTGTTGTTGGTGCCGCATGCCGTCACGCACTGGTTACCCCACTCGGTGCAGACGAAGTAGGGCAGTGTCAGGGAGTACTGTGAGATGTTGGGGGTGGTGTTGTCATCGCAGAGGCAGCCATAGCTCAAGGTCGTCTGGACGGGTAGGTCGCAGGTTAGCCATATATACACAAGTCTAGTATCGTTCAAGTGGGTGAGTGTGACAGAGACAACTTACTGAGTTGCAGGTGTTGACTGTTGCTCCTCCGGCGCCCATGTCTTCACAGATACTGGGGCACTCGGCGATCTCGCTGCTGCACCACTCCTCTGCAGAACGAGCCTGTTAGTCGGTCTGCGGAATACTGAGATCGCGTCCCGGTGAGGAGGATCACTTTACCTCTGGTGGCGAGTGGGACACTGTCGGGTTGAACGTAGTAGTCTGCCCTAACGCTGGCAACGAAGGCTGTTGCCACGGCCAGAACGGCTGTCTTGAACGAAGGCATCTTGTCTGTTGGTGGGGATGGATATGTTGTGATGATTAGAGGGAATATAATATGTCTGCTTGACAATATCAGCTGCCTGAGCCACTAGGTGACATGGTAATTGACCACAAAATCTGTGGGCCAGTCTACAGCCTGGAAAGGGCCAATCGTAGCCAAAAGTCAAGAGAGCGTACCCCTCTGGCCGAGAATGAGGAAGGACCATGAGAGCAGAGAGTGATGAGGGTGGGGACGACTTACAAGCTGAGGAAGCAACGACACAACCAAGAAAACAAAGGGCAAACTCGTGATTATACAGCCAACAGGCAAAAAAACACCAGAGCGAGGGGGAAAAGATAATAAAAAAGGGGAGGGGGATCAAGGTCTCAGACGAGACCCCATGGAGAGGAGGAGGACATCTTTTTATGAAGAGATCAGGCCGTACGGAAAGGGCGACGGACATGAGAAGAAAGTAGACCGGACGACCCTCTCCTTCCGCCATCTCACTATCACAACCCCTTGTCCCCATGTCTTGGGGATCTTCAAGGGTCCAGACGAGATGTACGGTAGTAAAGTTGAGTACAACCTTAATCCGGGCTAGCCTCTCAAGCCTCAACCTAGCATCCCCGGAGCAGAATGCAGCTCTGGCAGGGATCCCACCGGGACGGGGACTCCCCCCCTCAATCTTTGGGTGGGCGGTGGCCCAATCAAACAGACCAATTGGCTGGAGAATTAGCGGTCGAGGATGGGTGCAAATGGGATCTCCCTCGGCACCTGGGAAAAAGGAGCTCGGCCCCTGTTGTTATTTTTTTGTCTCTCTCTCTTATTTTTTTTGGGCAAAAGAACAACAAAAGTGCCGGTGGCCGCCGACCTCCTCCTGTCTCGTCGAGAGTGGAGACGACCAGGGAGTAGCATTCGATAAGAGAAGAGGCCCGTCCGGCTCAGCCTGAGGGTCCAGTCGAGGACGAGAACGTTGTAGGACAACCGGTGACGAGTTGGCCCCGTGGGACGAATATTGAGGATCCTTATCTGGACAAGCGAGGATGACAGGTGTTGCGGATGGATCAGTGAGCAATCTTCCTCCAAGAGCACTGACCAGACAACGGCAGCACGCAGGTGGCGCCGTGCATCCTGTGATTTTTTTCTTCTTCTTTTTTTTTTTTTACCCCCCCTTCTCCTCTCGTTTTGCCTCTCCTGCTGGAGCCTGTCTGGCCGCTTATCTCGAGCTTCCATCCCTGGCCGGCGGAGACTCGGCGAGCAGACACGGAACCAAAATAGTAGGGGGGAGAAGGTCACACTGCACGACTAATTGTCGTGATGGTGCTGGTGGGAATCCCGTCTTGTTTGTTGGTGTCTCCACCGGTCTCTACTGACCTTTGGTTCCTTGCCCCTCCTGCCTCACGGATTACGAGGACACCATCATCACCCGACAGCGAACAGGCTGCCAGATGTGACCTTGTTGAGCGGCGGGAGAGACAAGGTCTCGGCCACGCCTCCACTTGGCCCGGCACCTCGCATGCGGCGTCAGGAAGGAACTCTGTGTGTTGTGAGTTCGTGATGCGGGAATCCATGGCCGCCTTCTTCGTATTCAGAGTCACGGGCGTCAGAGATCACCCCTGCCCTGGAGCCTGAGGGCGGGGGGGCCGGCGGGCTTCGGTGCATTAGGCCCAAGCAGCTAACAGGCCATCCCGCGCCTCTGCCTCCACATGCATTCTCTCGCATCCTCGCAGGCCTATAGGAGCATAAATGAATCGCCAGCGGCGGAAATAGAAAGGAGCTAACATTTTGAGCCGCAGGACCTTCCCAGCCGGCTATGAGAAGCCAGCCAGCCAGACAGACAGACAGACAGCGTGCTTGCTGCTACCCAGCTTCGAGATCCGCAGCTGTAAATAAGATCACAAATGAGGAGGATATCAATCATCCCACAGGATAGCTCCATACCAGCCACAACTCTGGTAAAGAAAAAAAAATAAGGGAGGTCGAGTCGACCTCGTATACGTCCTTCGTAGTGGGACTAATGCAACGAATGGCCTCGTGTGTGTGTGTATGTGTGTGTGTGTGTGCGTGTTATGTGCAACTTTGAGGAAGAAAGAATGAGGCAAATCGAGGCGGCGGGAAACACAGAGATTAGCCCCCGAGAATGGACTGGGGCTGTTGGCCTAACTACGCTGTGGGGGGTGATCCCTGGACCGATCATCTCTGGGCTTACCGTGCAGCTATGGTACAGGGTTCGAAATCCCTTCTCTGACAACCCCCCCCCCCGGGATCAAACCATCCCCCAAACCTACATACACACCACCTTCGGGCCATTGCCGAAGCAAATGGTCTCTCCTCCTTCACCAGGCCGGGTGACCAGATTGTATCCTCATCCTTGTGCTTGAGCATAAATCAAATGCAGACTGGCAGGTAAATTTCGAAAGGAAAAAAAAAAGGGAAAGCCCACAATTGTTGAGTTGTCTCTTCAGGCTCAGTCTCACATTGATTACTGTTGTAACATGCCCTGCCCAAAACTGCTCAAGCGTCTGGGGGTGGGGGTGGAAGCGATCCATTTTGAACCCCATGAGCACATAGTACACCACCTAAGCTCCACCACAATCTTCTAGCGCGGCAGCACTTGTTGAACCATGGTACAAGGGCCATTCCGCACCAGATGGTATGGTAGCGCATCGGCTCTAGGCACTACTTTGCTGAGGTCATTTCACTGGAAATGAGCAATAGACTTGTCGCCGTCAACTGATGAGATTGCCAGGCCACTCCTCGTCTGCCGGGTGCACACCACCTCCTGAGTACATAAGGGGTGTTGTCACCTTTTATCTTTTTTTTTTTTTTTTAAAAAAAATTTTTTAAACAAAAAAATTTGACAGGTTCTCAGTAATTGCCTACTGATTACCCTGTAGCAGTTGCTTGTAAGAAAGGGGAGGGGAAAAGAGAGGGAAAGAAAAGAAAAGAAAAAAGGCCAGAGGATAAACGAGGCCTGACAAATGGTTATCAACAAGAATTCTGTCACTGACACCACACATTAAATTATCAGGTTCTGCACTGCCCGTTAAAGGCCTTGACAATTTCTGGGTGACTCCATCATAGAATCTAGCGGCCGAGGAAACCAGGACGGTATTGGCTATATTCGGAAGGATACATCGGAATACGGCCTCGTAAAAATAAAGTCCACATATACGAGTCCCTCGTCCCCGAGTGCTGAAGGAGAGGCAGTCAGCATCCTGCCATTTCGATGAAAAGGCTTGTCTTCACATCTAAAATATTGTCTTTCACCGTATCTTGTTGTTCTCGTGTCTATGCCTTTCCCTTGACTTGAAACTACTTGGTTCGCCTCCCACAACCACAAAATTTTTGGAACTTTGTCACGGCTCATCTTGAAAGGGAAACAGCAGTCCTTAGTGAAGTCATTCACCAGTTGTTCGAATGCATTGGGACAACGCATCAGTTCTGCACTTCCTGTGTCTGATAGCAGCTCACCTCTCTATGCCATCATGCTCGCAACCACCCTTGTGCCTTAACCTCAGGCAAACCACGCAAGAATCAAGGACCATGGTGTTTTGATGAGTCTGCAGGGCAGCCATGGAGGCAATGCTGGCCAGGCTTTCTGCGCAAAGAGGTAGTCCCACTGCTTACCGTTGCTTACCGTTGCTCGCTTCCGGGGAGACTGCCGATTGCCCCCCTCCTTCCCACCACTTTCACCCGTTCAGCCTGGCATGACATTCTTGGAGACATGCCTTCCGAGCACATATTCATCACTCAGCTGATCGAGGCGACATATGGGCCTCTAACTACCCAGATAAGGAGCTGCGAACCCCATTCAATGCACTCTGTCAACGTCTAGCCTCAGTCAAAGTCCTCCATATGTGGCTCTCCCTTGCACGTGGTTGTCACCTGATGCGTCTAGCAATTCTAGCTGCAGTGAATTTCCGGTAAACGCCCCTGTAGTCACCTGGACTTTTCCCCTACGGTATAGTATTGTCGACCGATATGCCCGCTCTGTGGCCCTCTCTCGGGAGGTAGTTCAGCGTATCATCGCTGTTGAAAGTTGACATGAACGAAGAGTAATTCGCTACAAAGGAACGCACAGGCGAGACTCAGGAAAACTCCCGGTTTGCAGCCTGGCTTCTCAATAGTCCAGTTTCTGCAGTCCTTCAATCCAGAATGTCCATCATGATAATTCAGATCAATCAGCAGACCTGTTACGGTGTGGACAAGGTCGAAACATTTCCGGTCTCTCGACTGCAGGAAGGAAGAAGTGAAGAGATGTAATCATAATACATCTAGATCCCCGTTCCAACGGGTGATCAATCCTCGTTTGACTGAAAGCATATTGAGCGAATCACCTGGAGCAACACAATCGAAATCGAGATGTCATGGGACCCTCAACAATGCGCAGTCCGCCGGACAATATGAGCAGGCCGGAGGATGGTGACGGGACTTGGAGTAATACCGCCCACGGACGCTGTTTTCAGCCTCGCGCATCTAGGAGAAGTGGTTAAGTGTCACGTTTTTAAGTGTGTCGAATAGTTCGTAGCCTACAAAGAGTCTTTTGTCACATAATTGCTCGAAACTTCCACGTCGCGATCTTACCACGAATAATGTACGAATCGTCAGGAGCTACTTCACCAATGCACGTACGCACGTGTTCAGCTGATAGGAGTGGACTAGGACTATGCTGATGGCCTACATCAATGCCATCTATCTATTTCCATCACATGTCAGGTGCTTCCTTCAGAAGATAAGTATTTCAGGCCGCACGAGTACCCGGAGGCCAATGCAAGCGGCTCATGATCTGCTTCCAAGGTTGTAATCAGGCTCGTTCTCGAAGGTGACGAGACCATGCCGGATGAAGAAGTCCAGTATCACCAATATCGAGCGTCTTCTTGATCTTATACGCGCGGCTGAAGATGGAGTAAGATTGTTACGCTAAGCCTCCCCCTCTGTGCATCGCAAGGCCGTGGGCTTCGCAGTACTGTGACATGGACTTCCGCAGGTGCCACTGTGCAGGAAAACGATGGAGAAATGCTGTGCTCAGGGCCACTTTTTTATCGAGCCTAACGGCTATTATTCCTGCCGAATGCCTATAACAAGGCTATATAGTACTAGAGAGGCTCCCGAAGCTACCATGTACCCTACAAAGCTCAAGTGGCGCTGTAACTAATATCAGACCTTGACTGTGCATCTTGACTTCCATTTTGGGAAGTCTTACACAGACCTTTCTGATCAAGTAAGAGGGCTATTCGTTAACCTAGAGTCAACTATATTAGAACTAGTATTGCATGATATCTATGAGGTATCTCTAGACATCTATCATGACATCGCAATACCATATCTCAGTAAGTACCTCTTATTTCAGGGCATTGCTTGACAGACTGATGTCCGGCACAAGCCCTAACCCTTGGTTTGCCTTTAACCCCCAATTGACACCCGTCATAGCCGTTGATGGTAGGGGTGGTACAGTGATACCGCTGGGTGTACTACGTAGTATGACTGCTATGACTGCTATGATGGCAGAGCCAGAACATGCCTCGCTAGCGCATCCACAGTCTTGGACAATCTCGCATCACTCGAGGCAGATCCGGTTTCCATTCAACAACCGTCATCAGCCCACCATTCGTGTACATTCCCTCCTCAGAGTCTCTCCCCCCCTCCCTCTCCCTCTTCTACTCAAGCAACCCCTGATCATCGCCTTTCGAAACCATCCCAACCAGCACAAACAATTCCAAACAAGACACTTCTTTGCTCCACCTCAGCTGTGCCCGGAGTACACCGAGCCAGAAAAAAGTCCGCCCATCCCCCCCCGGGCATACGTAAGCCCCCCTTCTGGAAGCTCGCACTTGGCCATTCCCCGGCCGCCGGGGCCCCCCCACCGGGTGTTGATTTCACAGGCTAGTTCTTCATCTTTCTTCAACAATCAATTCCGTCTTCGTGTCGATCCTCTGTCGCAAGAAAAAGAAGAAAAAAAGGACACCTCGAACCTAATCCCTTGTTGATCTCTTTCCCCAACCTGCCAGATTGTCTTTCTTTCGTACACGAATCGTTAACCTGAGCCCATCACACGACGTATAGACAAGAAATCTCGATTTCCCACCCCGAGAGCAACCTCGAATATAATCAATTGGCGAGATCAACAGAGTCGACACACCAAGACGACACAAGAACTTCCTCGAGGTTTCCCCCCCTTGGAGGCCTCACCCACATGGCTCCATGGCGACAGCCACTCAAACACAACACCACCATCACGACCACCACCAGCCTTTTTCGAACGACGGTGGCCTGAGCAACGGACACGGCAAATGCGTCGCGCACCGCCCGGCCGAGGACGACGATAGCATCGCGACCGAGCAGTTCCCCGAGTTCGACCCGTCCCACGACGGTAGCGAGGAAGAGGAGAGCAGCACCAGCAGCAGCGACGGGGACTACACGCACCACAATGACCACCAGCGGCAGCAGCAGAATGGCGCCTTGTCCACCAATGGGACTGCGGCGGTGAAGGACGGTGACGGTGCGGTCCCCGGGCAGGGGCAGGAAGAGCAGCAACACCACCAGGACGCCAGCGGATCATTACTCGAGAACGGCGACAACGACGATCAGTTTGACCATGGCCTCTCCCCGCTCTCCCCGCGGCCCGAGCCCGACCACGACGAGCCCGACCACATCACCAGCACAGGGAGGGTAGTCTCCCCCGTCACAACACCACCCTACTGGACGCATCGCCACGCCGACGACGGGCGGCAGCACGCTTCCGCCCACAGCCACAACTTGTCCGTGGAGAGCCTCGTGGGGCCCGGCGCCATCACGCTGCAGGACAACGAGGCCGAGGACGACGCGCAGCAGGAGGCACAGCAGCAGCAGCAGCAGCAGAACCGGAGCTCCGAGGAGACGCGGACGTCGTACGGGCGGGACCGCAACAGGGCGTGCTGGGCCAAGAGCGTCGAGGTCACAGACTATGTCATTGTCAACGGCAGCGCCACCAACATTGGCGCCTTTGTCGTGTGGAACATACGGGTACAGACATTGAGCGTGAGCATCTTCCCTAACGACCTTGACTTAAGGGAGCCGGGGGGGGGGGGCGGGGGGCGAGGTTGTGTTCTTGACCGCTGACGCCCACCACGAGCAGGGACCATACATGAACATACGAAAGCGATACTCCGAGTTTGACGACTTCCGACACCAGCTCATACAGACCTTCCCGGCCTTTGAGGCCGCCGTCCCCGTCCTGCCGCGGAAGAGCGTCATCTCGAGGTTCAGGCCCCGGTTCCTGGAGAAGCGGAGGGCTGGCCTGCAATATTTCCTCAAGTACGTCGTCTCTCTTTTTGTATCTCCTTGGTGTGCCCCCCCAAGACATAAATACGACTCGATTAGCTGACGTTGAGAAACTTCCCTCCGCAACAGCTGTATCCTTCTGAACCCAGAATTTTCCGGCTCGCCGGTCCTCAAGGAATTTCTATTCTCATAAACCCTTTCTTGAATACCCCCCTTTTTTTTATTTTTCAATTTATTTTTTGGCACCCCTATGTATAGTCGATATGGATTTTTAATGATAATGATGGGCTCATGTTACATGTCCCCCTTTTGAATTTGAGATGAGAAAAAAGACGCGAGGGAAAGGATTGTAAAGCATGCGATCTGGTTATCCATGTGTACGTGTGTGTGTGATTAGGAAATCATTTGATGCCAATCTTTATATAATGTTATACAACTTACACCAGCCAAGTATAGATGATGAGGAGGAGGATGATGAGAAAAGTGCCTCGTAGTAGAAGAAGCTAGGAGGGCTAGTAGGGTATCTATATCAACTCCGCGGAAAGAAAAAAAAAAATCCCCATCCCCTAGACGCCAGTCGCTTCGCGCCGCATCCAAAAAGATATATGTATATATACAAATACATGTCAACAGTGGCCAACACCCACACGCCTGTCGCAAGACACACAACTACTTGCCTCCCTGCAGTCTTCCACAGTGGCCGCAGCCCAATCACTCCTACTTCTTCCCCTCCTCCTCGACCTTCCCCTCCTTGGGCAAGGTCGAGCTGAGGCCCAGCTTCTGCATCAGCTTGAACGAGGCCCTCTTGTCCCTGGACTTCTCCTGCCCGTTGGCCTGCTGCTCCAGGAACTTCCTCTCCTTCTCGGCGCTCTGGCTCTTGTCCCTCTCCTCCTCCTCGCGCTTCTGTGCCTCCTCGGGGTGGACCACCTTGTCTTTCTTGTGCGCCGTCTTCTTGACCAGGTCCTTGCCCTTCTGCCGCGTCTTCATGTACGCCTCGAGCCCGACCAGCACCGCGTACGACTTGGAGATGGACACGTGGCTCATGTCGACGCCCTCCTCGCGCATGCTGTGCACGAACGCGCGGAAGTTGCTCGCCGGCGGCCGGTAGTGGCCCGACAGCGGGCTGAGGCTCGCCAGCCGGCCGTCCTTGATCTTGATGAGCCCGGCGGCCGAGATGCGCGAGCCCTGCAGAAAGGACGAGTGCTGGAACGCGCCGCTGTCCTTGATCCCCACGTACAGCCGGAAGCTGGTGTCGGCCACAAAGATCCACGTGTTCTTGCGGACCGACTTGCGCAGGAGCGTGTTGAACACGGTGGCGGCCGACAGGTGGGTGACCTTCTTGACACCTTTTGCGTCCTGGAAGCCGGGCGTGGCGTACTTGGCTGCACGGGCGGCCTCGGCTTCGGATTCGGACACGTCCATCGTGCTTCCGTCATCTCGAAACGCAGACGAGTCGCTGGGGAAGAGCCGGGGCTGGTTCGGGCTGGTCGACTTGGGCTTGAAGGCGGGCGTCGGGTCGTCTACAGGCACGATCCCGTGGATGCTGTCCTTCCACGCCTCGGTCGTGTCTATGCGCGCGCCGTTCTTGGCCCAGCAGAGGCGACCCTGAGAGTCGACCTGTACACGGTAGTACTGCCGCTCCTCCTTGGAGAGGTACCGGACCTGTTCGCGGTCGAGTCGCTCTCGTGGGCATGTGGTGAGATCGAGGTTGCGCCCTTCGCCATAGTCGAGCCAGTAGAAGAAAGGTTCTTGCGTGTCGGCCCTCTTCCACTCCTCATGGTACGTCCGCAGGTTGGAGCCGTATCTGTGCTTCTGGTCGACCATCTCTAGAAAGTACTGTAGACCCATCACGCGGGCGTCTTTCCGCCTCCTGGCCTTTGCGGCCTCTCGTTTCTCATGGGCTATCCTCCTCCTCTCCGGCGTCGCGAGACCCGAGCTGGAGTCGGAGTCGCATTCGCTCACGCTCGGGCTCGTGGGCTCCTCGTCCATGTCTGCTGCGGCATGGGCTGCGACGGCCGCCACCTTTTTCCACTTGTAACGCGCCGAGCTAGATTTTCTGGCCGCCTCGGCATCGCTTGCGCCCAAGCCTTTCAGGGTCGCTTCGGTGCCCACCGGAACAGGTATGTCGTCCTTGCCGCGCGGCCTCGTCATCTCGCGGAAGCGCATGTCGCGCAGTGCATGCGTCCACCTCGTGTTGGCATTTAGCCCGAGGCCCTGCATCTCCCGCCGTGTCTTATACCCTCTATATGTCCTTTGTATCAGGGTTGCGGCGCGATATACCCGGGGGTCGTCGGGGTCCGCCAGAGCAATTCCCACGGCATGTGCACTGGCTATCGTGGGGGTGATGGTGGTGCTCGACGACGGCAGGGAATGGTTGCTGGCATGGTTCGACTTCTTATGACGGTGGTAATTGAAGATGCTGCTGCGCTTGGGCTTGTCCTGTACGTCGGGGGCTGACTTGGACGCCTCTATCGACTTGCGGCGCTCCTTCTCCTTCTCGCGCGACCTTCGCCTGTCCTCCTGCTCTCGTTGTAGTTGTATCTGGGAGATGCGCGACATCTCCTCGCCTGAGGGCGGCACCAGGGCGTCCATATATTCCTTGCGAGAACGACGAGATGTTGTGGTATCTATGGATGTGTTGGACCTGGTCTGTCTGTGGCGAGACGGGTGTGGTTCCGTTGTTGCAAAGACTGCATGTTTACCGGTATCTGTGCCGTTATTATGGCCGCCCTGGATGGAGGGCGCCGCTGGAGGGGTGGTAGCTGGCGGGGCGGATGACGTCGGCTCTGCATTTTCCTTCACAGGGGCCTGCCCGACCATGGCTGCAGCCATCGCTACCGGCCAACCAGGTATTCTTATCTCGGGCCTGAAAATCCAGAAACAAGATGCTGATGCTTGAAATGTGGCGAGGTGCGAGCAGAGAGAAGTGTGAGAACAGTCTCTAAGGATACTGGCAGAGACCCAATCCTCCCTAGACGGCGCGAGGTGTGGTGAAGTGATTATATTAGAGGAGGGTGGATTGCATGCCGGCGAAACTAGACAATGACCGTTGAACATGGTCAGGATCGAGTTAAGAAAGAACAAAAAAGAAGAGGGCTCGAGGTGTCTGTCAATGATGTCTGCCGGGGGACATACCGAAAAGAAAACAAGAAGAAGAAGAAAAAAAGAGCCTTTGACATTCAACCTTATTCAAGCCTTCAGAGGGCTCTCGAGACACATCGAGGCGGTAGCCCCTCAGGTCTTACATATCTGCAGTACCCTCTGAAGAGGATTTACAGTTGCGCAGACCCGACCACGCCGGCTTCTCGAACAAAAGCTGACACCTTTGCGTAAGACACGCTCGTTGCTGGTGGCTGAGGAGGGCGGACGGCAAGCTAGGATTCGGTTAGAGGGGCAAGTCGACAAACCGCTGGCCCCCTGTTCGTGTTCGGGAGGAACGTCACCTTGCAGACAAGGCGGCAGAGTCAGAGTTCAAGATGGAGACTGATCAAGTAATCCTCCATGGCCTCTGGATAGGTCGGACAGTGCTACACAGCCTGCTTCTGAGACAGGGTTTTGGTAGCTTCCTGGCCGTGGCTGGACTGACGAAAGGCCACACAGACAGATCAGAGGCACCCTGGCCTCTCTCCCCCGGCCACGGTATGGTCTCGGGAGCCTAACCTGAGGATATAGAGAGCGCGTGGATCTAGTACGAACCATGTTTGGGCTGTATGGTGTTGAGGTCTGGTGTGGCGGTGACTTGACCATGTTGGCAGTTTTTCTTTTCCTAGTAATGCCTGACTGGCAATGTTGCTTGGCCAGTGAAGAGATTGGATCAAAAATCATAGATGAAGAGAGGAAAAGAGAAGGATATAAAGCACAACTATTTCTCCCACACAAGAGATGAGATGTGCATAGGGAGTACGGACGAACCATGTGCCCTTGGCTGGTTTGGGATTCAGCAGTAGTGGATTGGGCCAAGATGCATTGGAACAGGGTGCTGGTTCTAGATTCTGGAAGGGAACGTTAGCAGTGATCCCCCCCCCCCCCGGCGATCTGTTGCTGTGTGCTCTCACTGCCATTGGCCCAAAACACAAAATACTTTTCACCCAGCCAAAAGAAAACTTCCACTGCAATTTAGGACTCACACAAATCACCCGATTTCTAATATGTAGGCAATATACATTGATAGTGTTGGACGGGCCGCTGAGGAAAAGGAAAGTGTTCGGAAGGGAGGCTGCAGCCCAATGCAACTGTCCTTGACTAAGTGTGTGGGAATCTATTATGAAAAGATGCACAAGCGCAATTGACCTCCGACCTTGTCTGTTTGAAAGAAAGGGAGAAAAAAACAAGACAGGTTACTCTCTCTAGTGCCCAAGGACATCAACGAATGCTCTGTAGTAGAAGGCGACAGGATCTCCTCACAGAGGCAAAAAGAGGTCACCATGGCACCGTTTTGTCACTAGCTCAGGCGAGAAACGTCTGCAGCAGCCTCCCCTGAAACTGGAAGCAGCAGCACCGCCTTGTTTTCGTCACCCCCCTAAAAGACCCCCCTCCACAGCGTCTAGGCCTGCCAAGCAGCAGCACTAAAATCTGCGCCGCAGGTAACAGCAGAGGGGCCCCAGCACCTGTGCAGAGAGCCCAGAAACAAACACTGCGGCCACTAACTTGGGGCAGACGCGGCGCAATCTCCGCAGATCAATCGGGCACAGCTCAACACACAAGACAAAGCCAGTCAACAAACCAAGTCATCGAATTCTCAATTGGCAACGACGTTTCTCATCAATCAGCGACTGGCCCGACAAACCATGCGAGGAGATCGCCTCTCCAGAGATGGCCATGACTGCAACCAGCACTCGCTCTACTCGTAGAGCCGAGGGTCTCGTTGCCCATCCTGCTCATCACCCACACCACCCGACAACCCAGACACAGCGCGCTACGCGCCATCACCAGCTCCAGCAGCAGTCCAACTCCTCCCGCCCCCTCAAGCGCCTGCACGAGGCTACCAACCTCGCCTACGACCTCAAGCCCCCCAAGAAACCAAGATTCGAGATCGAGATACCCTCAAAGAGCCAGTACCAGGCCCGTCTTTTCCCGGAGAATGTCGATTCGAGGCAGCAGCAGCACCACCACCACCACCACAACCACCACCGTCCCGCACGGGTCGCCAGCGTCACCCCGGCCCATAATAAACCCCCTAAACACGACCTCCGCCAGCAGGCCGCCGCAGCCACCACCACCACCGCACCTCCACCCCCTGCTGCCCCTGAGCCCACACAGCCAGCGCCCTGCCCGCCCACATCACCGGCGCAACACTCTCTGGCGGATGCAGAGGACCAGAGTGCCGCCGCTCTTACAAAACATCAGGCAAAGGTCGTCAATGGCATCAAGCATGAGCTGGACCGGCTGCAGCCGAGCTCGGCCGACATGGCCAACAAGGCACAGGGCCGCAAGTTGCGCTCCCAGGAGGGCGTGCGCTACAAGAGCGAGCTGTCGGCCTACTTCCCCGAATACGACGAGGTGATTGGGAATATACCAAAGGAACACCGTAAGTGCCTTTGTTCTTGGATCTCCCTCTCTTTCCACGCCACTTAAATGCAGCATTCAACCCGTGACCATGCAGCTGACCTCACCTGCGTGTTGCAGACGTCCTGATGCTCGATACCCCTATCGTAGTGGTCAACTCCTCTGCGCCGTCATCCTCCTCCACCTCCCAGACGCGCCGGCAGCCCCACCCGCCACCCTCCACATTTCCGGTGCGCAGCTACAGCGACAGCCTGTTTACCAACCTCAACGACGCACACACGATTGATCTGAGCTGGCTGGAGTCACAGTACAAGGGGAAGATCCTGAACGACCCACTTCCAGATCGCTATTACGAGCCAATACACCGGAAAGAGTCCAGGAATGAAAAGATCACAAGGAATGCGGAGAAGGGCCGCTCCCAGCATGAAAAGGAGCAGGTCATCCGCCTCCTTGACGGTCTGAAGGGACCCGACTGGCTCAAGACCATGGGCGTAAGCGGCATTACGGAGAGTAAGAAGAAACACTTTGAACCCGCTCGGATGCACTTCATCAATAAGTGCGAGGTAGTGCTAGACAAGTTTCGAAAGTGGGCTGCCGAGGAGAAGCGCCTCAAGCTCGAGAAGGAGCGTGTTGCGAAAGAGAGGGAGGCCTCCCAAGAGCGCGGATCCTCTGAAGAGGTCGAGGACAGCGTGGACGAGGAATCGGCGGCAGAGGAGCAAGACGAGGAGGACGTCGGCAGACATGAGAGCGAGGATGTCGATGCAGAAGGCAGCGATCTACCCGAGAGTGATACCGACGCCGCGGCCAAGCAGCTGTACGAGGAGGCTATGGCGAGATCACGACTGGCTGCAAAGTCGGCGAGACGACGCCCGGTGCCCGAGGACAAGGCCCCTCCTGCTCCTCCACCGCCTGCTCCGGAGTTCAAGTCGTTCTTCAAGAAGCCATATCAACGGGATGCGGCGCTGAATAAGTCAAGGCGGCGCGGTCGGACGGTAATGGCCTGGGGTTGTCCAGTACCTGAGCCTGAGGAGCGCGATTTCGAACTGCCAGAGGAGTTCAGGGACGAGGAGACGATGAGGGCGCGGGAGCGACGGCTGCGCCAGCTTCGGCGAGGCTCTAGAAATCGTGGGTGAGCGAGATGGCTAGTCTTGTTCATCGGGTCGAGCGCAAGGGTCTTGCGGTAACATTGGTCCCAGCCTGCGGAGATGATGAAGGCGACGACTTTGTACTGTTCCTGATCAGTGGAATAATGTATCAACCAGTGGCTGACCGGTAGACTGAGGGTAAGCATAGCAGTTGTTCTCGAGCACCCAAGGCAGTGTGTTGGCAGGCTATTTTTGTTAGTGTACAAAGGAATGGACATGATACCAGGGGATCATAATAAACACACACACATATATCTCTTGACCCTACTCTTAGGCATCCCTTCTGTTCATTGTCTGCTGAGGGCAGATGAAAGGCATCATGAGCCATGTGCTGCAGGATGTTGGTGAGCTCCATGGGCGATCCTGCACCCACAATTGTCTTGGGAACCCAGTAGTGCGAGAACACATGAGATGAGAGAAAATCGGTGGTGTTCAGAGAGGAAACAAGTAAAGAGGAGAAAAGATGGAAAACTGGTACAGGACAAAGATGGTATTTGAGCTTGTTCCACCTGAAGTACCACACACCGCGAGAGCTGCCCCGTTGCTCGCCTCTTCGCGGCGCCGACGTAATGTGGGGGCAGCCCCCAGGGATGGCACGGACCTTCTCCTGTCAAAAACCCCCCAAAGGGCTGATGATCATCTCTGCCTGCCGGCACATCTTCACCTCTCTCTCCTCCATCAACTTTCATCTGCCTTTCTGGACAGTGACCAAACTGTTTAGCCCCTCACTAGATGCACAACTTTGCTCTTGCAGATAGATACTGCCCTGAGAAGCAACTACGCCAGATCCCTTGCAATAAATAACCGACTTCCTGGGAGGGGCAGCTGCGTGGAGAAGTGGTGTAGGTAAATGTACTTCACATCTGCCCCAGTGGCCTGTGCGCTAAATGGGCAGCTGTTGTTAGGGGCCCAGCTTGACTGCTATTGCTAGCTACCAGGCCTACCTTCCCCTCCTTCTTCCACTTCGTCGTGTAAATTCATCCAAACCTCTTGCTTCCGACACGACATCGGATTCGCATTCCATACGGCCTTGCTGTTCCGTGGCATTCTACAGCCGAATCTTCGATACCAGCTTCCCATCAGAGCTTTCTCATCCGCGACGCTACACCGTACGAACAGGCGACCTGCGCGAAACCCCCCATCCTGCTGTCGCAGGTGCTCTGGCAACCCGCGGTTGTTGAGGGTTGGGGGGAGAGGTTGCCTGGGTTTTTCCTTGTGCACTGCGCTTTCGCGTCGCGTCGACCCTCAGGAGTCTACTTGCTTCCCTGAGCACATCCCTCCTGCAATCCATCTTCGAGATGCCGAGCGCGTTGGACAGCGGCGCGGCCGCCGCGACGGCAAAGGGTGCTCGTCCTGGCGATGGACCCGTCCAGTACGAACCTTTCGTGATCCTCGAGCAGCGCGTCGAGCTGGACCTCTCCTTTCGCGCCAAGCAGGTCAAGGGCACCACCACGATCAAGATCTTCAAGCTGGGCGACGACCTTGAATATGTCACCCTCGACGCCCGGCAGTGCGAGATCGACAAGGACGCCGTCACCGTCAACAACCAGAAGGTGAAGGTCGAGTACAAGGACCCATACACATTGATGGAGACACCGGCCGGGTACACATGGGGCGCGCATCAGCACCACCTCCGCACGGCGCGCATGAGACCTCTCGAGCCTGTCGTGCGCCCGGAGCTGCCCTTGAGTGGTAGGGACCAGAAGGGCTGCCAGCCGGCGGTAGGAGATCTGCGCATCTGGCTCCGCCCGGACAAGATCAGGCTCAAGCCACAGACTCCTGGCGTGTCGGGTCCGTCAGGTCCGCTCGATCTCAATATGTTTGAGATCACCATACCCTTTCAGATCACGACCTTGCGGGACGGCCTGCAGTTTGTTGGTGTCGACGAGGGCGATGACCGCTACCCCCACGCCTTTACACGCCACTCGCTCGAGCCTGGCTATGTCAGCTCTCTCTTTCCATGTGTTGACGATCGCACCAGGGTTCTGCAGTGGAGGATCTGCCTCAAGTTCCCGCGTACTGTGGCCGATGTGCTCGAGCAGCAGCTCGCCTCGCACGCCCACGCCACCAGTGCGGTGGCCACCTCGAGCGCCAAGAAGAACGCGCAGAAGCGCGGGACCTATGTGCTGACCGAGGAGGACAAGCTTTTGGACATGACTGCCGTGTGCTCTGGGACCCTCGTCGGTGAACACGACGACGCCGATGACAACAGGAAGAAGGTGATGGAGTTCGAGGCCCGATTCGTCGGCGCCCAGCACATTGGCTTCGCCGTCGGCCCGTTCGAGGATGTGGATCTGTTTTCAGCCTACCGTTCCGAGGAGGACGAGGCGAAGCTCGCCGGCAATGCCGTCAAGATCCATGGCTACTGCCTGCCGCACCGTCGTGAAGAAGTGTGCAATACCTGTCAGCCGCTCGCCAATGCGGCCGATTTCTTCACCCTCACGTTTTCAAAGTATCCGTTTGATGAGAACAGCTACAAGATATGCTTCGTGGATGACATGGTAGACGACACCGTTCCTTTGCAGGGCTTTTCTCTGGCCAGCTCCCGGCTCCTCTACCCGGAGGACGTAATTGATACCGAGATCGAGGTCACGAGGCAGCTTGTGCACGCCTTCGCGAGCCAGTACTTTGGTGTCTACATCAGTCCTAATGAGCGCACCGATACCTGGATCGTCGTCGGCCTCGCATACTACATGACAGACCTGTATCTCCGGAAATTGGCTGGCAACAACTACTACCGATTTCAGATGAGAGTGCTGGCCGAGAGACTGACCGAGGTCGATCACGGGCGCCCCTCCCTGCATGAGCTCGGACGGATCCTTCACCTGGGCGATTTCGAGATGGACTTCATGGCCCTCAAAGCACCCTTGGTCGTCTTCATCCTGGACCGGCGGCTGATGAAGTCATCCAATAGCTCTGGAGTGACCCGCGTCATGTCGCAGCGTCTGAGAGAGTCCATGACAGCCGAGAACCAGAACGTCGCGGCCAACTTTGTCGTGTCCTCAGAGCAGTTCCGCAGACAGTGCGAGAAGAAGGGAAGGCTTCGCCTTGAGGACTTCTGGGACCAGTGGATCTTCGGGGCCGGCTGTCCCAGGTTCCACGTCACCCAGCGCTTCAACAAGAAGAGACTGGAGGTAGAGGTGACAGTCATCCAGAACCAGGTCAAATGGGCACAGGAGCCGCGCCAGCTGGAGAAGCACGACTTCTGGAGAGACATTGTCGAGGAGCGGCACAAGGTCGAGGCCAGCGAGGTTCCTCTGACCTTTACGGGGCCCATGACATTTCGAGTCCACGAGGCGGACGGGACACCTTACGAGCACTGTCTCGAGATCAAGCTGGATGCGGCGGCGACTAAGGGCTCCCGGCTCTCCATGCCGTACAACACCAAGTACAAGCGTATCAAGCGGACGAGGCAGAGTAAGAAGGCCAAGGAGCAGGCTAAATCTGCCGTCCGCGATCCGGATCGGATGGAGGAGGACGCGCACGACGACGATGATGACCAGGGCCATAACCTCAGCATGTTTGGGGATGTTCTCGTCAGCGACGAGGACATGGCGAACTGGAAGCTCGTGGATTGGGACAACGACATGCAGAGCCAGATGGACCAAGAATCGTATGAATGGATAAGGGTCGACTGCGATTTTGAGTGGATCTTTGACCTGCAGACCAACTTCAAAGTGTATATGACGGTGGCACAGCTCCAGCAGGATAGGGATATTGCTGGGCAGGTGGAGTCCATGTTGACGCTCACCCGCAACGCACCCAGCAACATTCAGACCACCATGCTGCTGAGGACCCTCTACGACAACCGGTACTACTATGGGATCCGGACAATGGCGGCCAACGCGCTCACCCGTCATGCAGAGCCCGCCAACAACTTCAGGGGCATGCATCATCTCATCCGCGTCTACAAGAAGTTCTTCTGCTACCCAGACACAACAACGCCACGGCCTAATGACTTCTCTAACAAGAAGGAGTACTATGTCCAGGAAGTCATACCCATGGCCCTGGCCAAGATCCGTGGAGGGCAGGCGTTCTGTCCAAAGGAGGCGCGGCAGTTGATCCTCGACCAGCTGGTCTTTAACAATAATGACGAGAACCCCTACTCGGACCAGGTCTATGTCGCCAAGCTCTTGGAGGCGCTCGCGACCAGCCTGATCCGTGCCAACACAAACAGTCCGAACCAGGCGGCACTCGACCCGGAGATGCGCTCCTTCGTGGACAAGGCTGTTGAGCAGATCCAGCGATACGAGAACATGGACGAGTGGATAGGAACGCACAACAACATCTGGGTTGTTGCGGCTCTCGATGCCAAGATGAAGCTGATGAAGAGCGGTGTCATCAGGATCGACCCTAAGTGCTTTGCCCAGTACACACTGCCTCAGAACAACTACACTGTCCAGCTCAAGGCGTTCGAGGCCCTGGTCGAGCTCGGCTATCTTCTGCGTCCCGCGGTGATGAGACTCCTCGTTGCCGAGATCAGCACGAACAGGTCGCCGTACGTCAGAGACCGGCTGTTCAAACTCTTCACGCGCGGGCTGGCCGCTATTGCCTTTGGAGAGATGGAGATACAGCGCGCATCTGATGCGAAGCCGGTCCAGGCGGGTGAAGGTGCTGCTGAGAATGATGGCCTTCTCATGATGGACGAGGACGATGATGGTGATCTGATTGTCGAGCAGAGCGACGACGTCATCAAGCGCAGGCAGGAGAAGATTGCCCGTCAGAAGGACATCACAACTGCGATCAAGGCTCTGAAAGATGTGGTTGAGGACGATGAGGACCTGCAGAAGGAGCTCTGGAAGGCTCTCGACTCCCCGGTCATCGGCGTGGCCGAGAAGAGGAACCTGCTCGAGCTCTGCGCCACCTTGTTCTCGGAGGAGCACGAGATGCTGGTCACGATGAAGTATCCGGCACGGTGGACAGTGAACAAGGCTTCTCACAAACCCGGCCGGGTAAGTTTCAACTGCCTCTCCAGGATCCTTCGTTCATGCCTAAGCATTTGCTGACAAAAGCCGCAGTCGCTCGTCTTGAACTTCAAACAGACCCACAAGACAGCGCTCAAGAAGAGAAAGCACGAGGAAGCCTTCCCAGCCGAGGCCAGAATGCCTGTTGCCGCGCCTGCGGCGCCTGCGGCGCCTGCGCCCACTTCTAATGTCCCCGTACTTTCGGCCGCGCCTGTCCCAGGGGGCTCGCCCCATCCCACCACCGGAGAAGGAGAAGGAGAAGGCGGAGAAGCCGAAGAACAAGATCAAGATCTCTCGTACGGGTACCTTTACAAAGGCCGCGGCGCCGGCGTCTGCACCCTCGCCAGCTCCTCCTTCCCGCCAGCCGTCTATCGCAGTCGCAAGCCCTCGCCCTGTGGAGCCTGAGCGAGACAATAGTATCGCCGTTCAAGGCCGTTCAGCCACCAACCTGACATCTGCAGTGCCACCCGCCGCTACAGTGTCATCTGCCATTGAGCCCGCCCGGCCCACCGTCAGCGTCAAGGCTAGCAAGACCTCGAAGAAGCGCAAGCTGGCTGAGACGGACGCACCGGCTGGGCCCTCGCGCAGCCGCCGTAAGATAGTCACCATGAAGTATCGCAAGGACAAGCTCACAGACGCACAGCGGCAGATGGTGGCGCGCATCGCATCGTCCAGTGGCAAGACGACCCCTGCGGACTCCATCACCGCCACACCGGCGGCCCGAGCCCGTGTGCAAGCTACGTCACCCCTCCCACGAGGCCCGTCGCCGAGCAACGGCAACAGGGACAGCCCAAAGGTCTCATTCACATCAACCCTGAGCGCCGGCTCGACGTCACAGCCATCAGCATCTCAGCAGCAGCGAACCCCGCTATCCAATGGCAAAGTTCGCAAGCCCCTGCCTTCAGGATCGGGGTCTGGTTCGCCGCCCAATAAACAGATGGCAATCCCGCGGTCCAACCCGGCACCTTCCAGCTCTGGCTCGCCTGCGGTGTCTCGCCCACCTACTGACCCTAACCAGCCCAGGCGCAAGATAGTCAAACTGAAGATGAGCACCAAGGCGCTGAAGGAAGCGGCTTCCAGGGCTTCCTCGAGGTCTTCATCGCAGCCGCTTTCGCAGACTCAACTGGGTAGTCCAGTGCCCCCTTCGATGTCGCGGAACTCTAGTGGTTCTTTCATCTAGGGAATCGAGAATCCGGAGCCGCAGTTGCGGGATTGGAGTGAGGAAACGACCCAGCTGGCTAGCCCGACGACGCCTGCTTCTACCGCAGAGACGGTTGGGTAGAAGTGGCGCAAGAGGGCAATTGCAGGACCGATGACTGATCGAGTCATCCTGCGGGTTTTCTCCCTTTCTCTTGAGGGGCGAGGACATAGCTCTGGTCGAATTGCTGTCAGCAACACCCTGCTGCTCAGGGGAGACGGATCGATCGTGAGCGAGGGCAAAATAATGACGATGATTTGGATGCGCGATTGGAGGACTTTTGAGGCTGGATTGATGCTCAATGTCGAGACGGCAAACCGAGGGGTCTGAGGGAAGTCCTTGGCTGTCAGCTTGCTCTGCTGCCCTTGATGACTTTGCTACGCAACTTGGTTACAACGAGCCTGCTGCGTCACTTGAAATGGTGACACCGTCCGCAGCGGGCCCTAGCGTCACCTGGACAAACAGCTGCATTTAGCTGCTCACGAGAGAGTGCCGATTGGCTCTGTCACTGGCGGTCACCATGACAGGCATGCGTCGCTTGATAGGGTGACTGGCTTCTTGCACGCAAAGCTCGTCACGAGAACCGCCTCGATCATCCAGCTTTTCCAAAGCGATTAGGGAAGGCAAGGCATGATGAGATCTGTGCTTGCTTGCAGATGTGAGCCGGGATGGGTCTTGTCCCACAAGACACTTAATCAGAGGCACACTCACTGGTCGATGTTGGCCGTGGTAAAAGGCCAAAACAAGAAAGGGGGAAAAAAAAGAAGTGTATACACCTATTCGCCACCAATTCGAGGACCGGGGGATTTTCATCTTTCTCTTGTCTAATACTTTTTCTTTTTTTTTTTCTTTTTTACCCTGTTCAGGGTCTGTACAAACACCGAAAGGAGGATATCCGGAAAGTGCATTAAAGGGTGGTTTGGGAAGCATGGCGTTCAAACCGGTTCCGGCGTTTCAGGGAGAGGCCAAAGGAAAGGAAAGGAATGGATGGAGGAGTTCTAGCACTCACTCAGTCTATATGAGATTGATACGAACGGGGGGGGGGGGGTCCACGGGAACTGAGAGGGGAAGGGAATCCCGCCTCTATGCTCGGGGAGTTCTTCTCTATGATGAGACTGACTTCTTCTCTCTCTCTCTTCCCCCTTGTCTTGGCTGTTGATGGTTTTGTAGGATAATAATATGGACAATCAGATGACCTGCATACAGGTCCCTGGCTTTCGTCTTGCGAATGACGAAACTTGAAGCGTATATGGATTAATCAAAAGATTCGCTTCCATGTGCCTTTTTCTTTGTGGTTGGTGGTGTTTCGTGTATTGGTGGCATGTGTGGTGGCTGCAGCAAATTTCATGTGATGATGCAGGCACAACACAGTAACTGATGGATAGAACGGAATCGAGAAGAGAGCTTTGTGTACAGGCTCATACATTGTCGTGATCCTGCAGACAGCTGAGGCAACGGCCTCATATAGGCCATGCCGCAGTCAGAAGAATCATCTATCCCGCTCACAATGTGCACGCTTTTATCCACAGTCGTCGTCTCTTCCCCCCCCCCCCAAACGGATCACTGCCAGATTGTGTCTACCAACAACTGTAATCTCCACCCGTCGCTTCACGCACAAACAGCAGACATCAATAGAGCACCCGTCTATCTATCCATCCACCCCACCCGACACCCGCGATATGTTCCTACCGTCGCCCGCCCCTCGGCGCTCCAATCCTCTCGTCGCGGCTCCTGGTCGCCCGCACAGGCGCCTCGGGCGTAACGAACGCGCCCCGCGAGCCAGCACCGCGCCCCTGCGTCACCACAGGCGTGGGCGTGACGGCCTCCCCCTCCGCCTCCTCCCCGCCTTGAAGATGCAGTCGCCTGCTGCTGCTGCTGCTGGGCGGCGGCCCTGCCGAACCGGTTGACCGGAGGAGGCGCGGCAGTCGCGGGCTCGCGGCTCATGGACCTCGTCGCCCTGGTGATTCGGGACGGTGCCGGGGTGGGCTCCGGGCTGTGAGGTTGCTGCTGCCGCCGTCGTCTCTGCTGCGGGCCGAACGGATCCGGCCGGTAGCTCGCGGCCCTGAGGTCCACGGCCTCGTCGTACCCCTCCTCATCGTCCACCTCGCCCTCGCCAGCCTCGTGCATGACCTCATCCTCCTCCTCCTCGACCTCGACCTCGTCCTCGTCCTCCTCTCCCCCACCGACGCTCCCGCGCACCGCCTCCGCAAGAGCCCGCTCCGGGTCCGAGTCTGAGCCCGACGACCTGTCCACCTCGTTACGGTAGATATCGCTGCTGCCTTCCTGCTGATGGACCCCTGCGAGCGCGGCGCTACGGAAGCGGCTGGGGTAGTACGAGACCTCCTCCTCATAAGGGTCGTCTTCGTCTTCTTCCTCGGCGCCGGCGCCGGCGGTGTCATCTTCGCTGGACGAGGTTAGATCCATCCCGCTTGTGTTGTTGGCGAGGTAGTGGTGTTGGTAGTTGTGGTGGTGGTGGTGCTGCTGCTGCTGGCCTAGGATGCGGTGGTGGTGGAGGGGTTGGGAGGACTGCTGGTGGTGGTGTTGTTGGAGGTGATGATGAAGATGGTGCTGATGCGCCGCGGCGGCGGCGGCGGCAGAGGTTGTGAGGTCTTTAAAGGCCAGGGCCTCGCGGCGGTCCTCGTAGGCCTTGACGTCCTCGGAGGTGAGGCTCAGGACCGTGGGGGGGACGGCGGAGCATGGTGTGGGGTTGCCGGGCCGTCGATGGGAAGGTAGAGAGAGGTAGGCGTGCGTGCGTTTGTCTGTTTCTGATGGGTCTTGAATTATGAAATGAGAGACCATCACTTGATTTGAACGCTTAGATGGTTTGCCGATGTCGATGGCCTTCACTCAAGTCCTGCGCTCTGGTTTTTTGTCTCGATTTTTTTTTTCTTTCTTTTTTTCCCCCCTCCCTGCCGCTTCGCTTCTTCCGTCGTTGCTTTGGAAGAGATTCAAAAGATGTAGACAAAAGTGAGTTGTACAAGCAAAATCGCTGCAGACGGAAGTGAGTGTTGATCAAGAAAAAAAATAATACGTTCCCTTATTGATGCTTTGGTATGGTGGTTTCTTTTATTGAGTGCGGGTCAAAAAGGGTTGAAGGTAAATAGTGTGTGCGGATGTGTGTGAGTGAAGTCCAGTGAGACGCGTCGAGGCGCGTGTGTACGCAGGTAAAGTGGTGCACCATTATTTAGGTCAAGTACGGCACATATGCCAACATCATAGGGGGTTTCTACAGTGGTGCCAGTGACGCACGGCCTATAAGTTAGCGGACAGGTGGGGCAGCTACAGCACCATGGCACAAAGCATTAGGACCAGCCATGTAGGGGGGGGGCCGCCAGCACAGTAAGTAGCGGCAAGCCCGCGCCTACAAACCATGACTCTTAAGGTACCTAAAAAATTGATCACGTTTACTTCTGTGACGCCCTTTTCTTCTTCTTCTCAATCATGTATTGATATCTCCAGTTATCCATGGAATAGTATAATCACGCTACTATCTTTCCGACTCCCGACTTTGCGCCCTTCGCCCTGTCCAAAAAAAAACCCCTCATCAGATAAATCACCAATGTCTCTCAAGTAACGCCAACGGACCGCCCTGCTTTTGCTCTTCTCAGAAATCAAGAAAAAGAAGAACAAGAAAACTCCCAAAATACCCTTTGGTGCTCTCTGCACAGGACCAGAATCCCCAAGATATATGCTTTATATACATTATGAAAGCTTCATATAATCATGAGACGGCGAAACCGTAAAAGAGAGATTGTGGCATAAGAGACAGTAGGTAAGAATAAAAAGAGAAGGAAAGAAAAAAGAAAAAAAGGAAAGTATTGGTATCATGGACCGCGGGGGAAGAAATGAGAAAAATGAAAACCTCGTTTTGTATCCGTCCTTCATCTGTGCCTTGAGTTTGCCCATATAATCATCTCGAGGGCCATGTTGTTGCTGTTGTTGCTGTTTGTTTTTGCCTTCTTCACATAGGTCTGTCTCAATCAGAGCCATAGAATCCCGACGCATAAACATGTTCCGACTCCCACTTCAGAAAATCACCCAGGTCGTGACCCAGGTTATACCCCATCGGCACAAACTCCTTGCTGCCGTCGACCGCGGTCGTCATGACCAGGTCCAGCATCGGGCTCTGAGGCAGGCTGACCATGCTCTCCCGCACCGACCCCATGCGTCCAGATTTGGGCGTGCGGGGCTGCGGCTTGGGCGAGAGGTGCTGCTGGCTGCTCTTCCTGAACGTGAGCATGTTGGCCTTGAGGACGTCGATCCCTGGGCCCTGGTAGCGCTTGGGGTGGCCCTCGAGGGTCCAGCGCTTGAGCCCCCGGTCAGAGGTGCAAGAGCCCTGGCGCAGGGGCCTGTTGTTGCCATCCTGCGGCTGCTCCTGGTTCCAGTAACCAGAGGGATGCTCAGACACGACAGGGATCGGCAGGTTGTGGAACTGCTGCTGCACCATCTCCGGCACCTCGCTGTCCGGGAGCTCGTCGCTGGACCTGGACTCGGGGCTGGACGACCGGCTGTCGATGCTGGCCTGGCGCTCCCGGAACACTGAGCTTGCTGACTCTGGCGTGCCCTTTGAGTCCGTCTGCGGCGTCAATGGGGCCGCCGAGGTCAGGCTTCGCGCCGGAGGCTGTTCTCTCTTGACCAGTACTCCCAGCATGCTGTTGGAGAACCCGAGGTCCTCGAACCAGTCACACAGGTCATCAGCCAGCTCCTCCTGCGCGTCGCGCGAGAGAAAGTCGTTGGGGTCGCTGAAGAGGTCACCCGCGCCGCCCAGGATGGCCATCTGGAATGCGATCCAGTCCATGGTCTCGTCAGGCGATGTCATCAGCTTGGACTCGAGCGAGTTGATGGTTCCGGTGTTGACGAGATCCGCCTTGGCGAGCCGGATGCGTCCGTGCTGGAACGCAGGCTTGGTCGCCGTGCACGGTGTCGACGCCAGGAAAATGTGCTCTCCGTCATCTTCGAAAACTGCGCCGCCGGTCCTAGCCTTTGGCGTCGCCGCTTGGTCTTCATCATACTCTTCTTCATGTGTGATGTTACCATCCTGCTGAGACTGTCTGCTGTTTGTATTGCTGCTGCTGCTACTTCTGTCGCTAGCCTGTGGCGCCGTGATTCTTACTTCAGGGATGGTAGGCAAGAGAGGGAGATGTGACAGTGATGAGTTGGCACGGCTGTGAGATGGCCGCCGAGATGACCTGGTGGTTGACGGCACAACGCCGCTCGGGTGTGTCGTGGACTCGTCTTGCGCAGATATTGAGGGAATGGTCGTTGAGGGCAGCTGCGGGGGGTGGGAGGAGGCGTGGCGAGCATACTTTGCCCTGTTGCCCTTATGATATCGTCTGGCGCCCCGCTGACCGTTGTTGGCGCCTGGCTCATGACGTTTCTGTTGAATTCGGAGGCCCGCGGTGTGGACAGATCACGTGCAAGAGACGGTGGCTCAACGAGCGCGGCGTCCGCATCGGCCGCGGCCTCGCTCGAGCTCTGCGTGCTGATGCTTGCTGATCTGCTGCGCAACGACTCGCTCGACACCTGCGCTCTGGCTTCCCTGGCCTCCTCGGCTTTGGCCTCGGCCTCAGCCTTCGCAAGCCTGGTCTTCCTGTACTCCTGAATCTGGTCGGGAGTGATCACCTCATCCGCCTCGATCTTGTGGAAGCCGAACCGGCCCGTGCGTCCCTCAAAGAGCCTGTCGGTGACCTTGTCTGCCGCCAGATTCAACCTTGAGAGGGAGCGATGGTAAGAGTGCTGGTGGCGGTTCAGGCTGCCGCCCTTCAGTGGTGGCGAGCCTGAAGCAGCAATCTTCCTCGTGGCAGGCGACGAGTCATACGATGCAGCGCGCTGTGTCTTGGACTTGGGCGACTTGGATCCTCTCTTGGACTTGTGGACAGAGGAGCCACGAGTGGGCGTCCTGAGTATTTGCGGCGACGGCGACAGGGGGCAGGGCGACTTGATGCCCTTCCTTGGTGAGAACACCGCTCCACGGCCTGCTCCTGACGTTGGTGACATGGGGGACATCAACTGGTTCTGAGCAGGAGTCACAGCCTCCTGGCTGGCGGCGAAGGGCAAGGTCCGCAGAGGAGGCACCTGAGAGGCCTGGTGAGTGTGTAGGGCCTTGGGCGCTTGCTGCAGGTTCTCCGATGCATCCCCGGACTCTGTTGGCGGCGTCGGCGAGCGCGATGCCAGCTTGGCCTCGTCCAGAGCCGAATTGACTGCCTTGAAGGCCTCGTCGGTTTCCCGAATCAGCTGCTGGACACTGTCGGTCGCCGCGCCCTCTGCGCCATCCGGCTCGCTCAGAAACCAGGTCCCCTCGCTCGCGCATGACAAGTTCGAATCAGAAGGAATTCCCCTCAAGCCGCCATTGCTTCCAGCCACCGGCCCGCTGTAGACATCCTGAGGATCCAGAGGCGGACTGGGCACGCCATTGACGAACGTGGAGTGGTGAGGCGAAGGCCCATTCACGCCAGGCTCACCTCCGCTGCGGCTGTGGGAGTCGGTGGTGGCATCGGCAAAGGTTCTTATGATGGTGGGCGTCTTGACTTGGACGTTCTGTGTGTGCATGACGGTTGCCGTCTGCGAGGAGGACCGCAGACCGCGTCCCGCACTACGCAGCCCAGGACTCGGTAGCCGCATGCTCCCGTCCTGCGAAGGTGTCTTCTTCAACAATGGTGCTGACGAGGGAGTACTCACTGGGCTCACCCAGTCGGACGGCAATGATGATGCTGCAAGTTGAGGGCTCTGAGAGGGCGTCAAGACACTGGCAGCCGTCGCATTGGGAACGTCGAGGTGCCGACAGCGATGATGATGATTATGCCGCTGCTGCTGCTGCTGACGGCCACGGTCACCACCACAGAATACACACGGTGTGGTGCCCAATGTTCGTGCTGATAGAGGAGCCGCAGGACTGATGCGACCTGCGAGAGAGGAAGAAGAAGAAGATGCTGCGTGTGGTGTCGAGTTTCTCCGGCCGGTGGTTCCCCCTAGCACGCCCGCACTTCCTCCGCCGTTGGTATGCCTGACGATGGTGATAGGTCTCGGAACTCTCTTTGGGCCTGTCTTCTTTGGCGACGAGTGGCTATGCACCCATGATGGTGATGTGTTCCTCAGCTGGTGGCGCCCTGCCTTCTGGACCTGTTGTATCTGGTATTGCTCCAACTCGTACTGCACCCGGAGCGACTTGGCGCTGGAGCACTCGAAGGACACCTCGTTGGAATCATCGGATCCCGGGGACCGATTGGGGTTGTTGATGAGCTTGCGAATGCTGAACCCAGACCGAGACATTCTCGTACTTGACTGTCTCACTCGCTCGCTCGCTCACTCACTCACACAAACTCGCCTTCGCCACTTTCTCACTGAAGCTGTTATCCACCTTGCATACGACGAGAGGATGCGGGCGAGTGGAAGGGAGCGGGGAGTGAAGGAAAAAAACAAGAAGGAAGGAAAAGAAAGGAGGGAGGGAGGAGAAGGTAGGCAGGAAGGGCCCCAAATCACCTGGCAGACATATATGGCAAGCGTGGGGGTGGTAGCCAGCAGAGGTGCCAGATGGGGGCCGGGAATCCAACCCCGTGTATGCAAGAGTCTGTCGGGAGTGTGATCTTGATGTTTCTCCCAGGGTGGTGTTTCGGATGAGCTTATGCAGGTCTGTATACAAGTCACCTTGTTGGTATTACGATGTGAATATCCGAGATACTGGAAATGGCGTATGGAGGGAAGAAGGAGGTCGTGGGACGATGGGTTGGGTTACAAGAGCGAAGACCAGACGGAGGGAGGGGGGTACTGTGGTAGGTAAGAAGCGCGAGGACCGTGAGATGGGGACGCTGGTCGTTTTCACTCCCCATGCCAGATAGGTCATCTCGACTTCCATTCTGGGGTTACATCGCTCGGGTGGGTGTGGTACAGGGGACTCGGCCACCCACCTTGCGACCCGGTCTTACGACCAAAAGACCTTGCGCCGGAGTGCCATCGAGGGCTAGGCGGGACAAGCTGCGGCTAGGACCGAGGTGCGAGGTACAGCTCATACCAGGCAGCCCGTATTCACTCTCGACGGATGCTTTTTTGGCAGCAGTACCACGCTTCCCACACCTCCTCTCTCTCATATCCACCAAGATCCCTCTGTTTTTTGGTGTTTTTTTTTTGTTGCCAACGATACTGTGTATTTCCATCTCGACCTGGCATGAGCTTCAGAGATGATGACATGAGAACTCTCGAGTAGGTCTCTCATCATGATGAGGTGGCTGGGCTGGCTCTCGGTGTGTGACAGGGCAGGCTCGTGGTACTCGTGTGCTCACTCGCTCACTCGTCCTTGGGCGATGCGTACTCCGACTCCTCTCCTGCGCCAAGCCTACTACCATGTACGATACTCTGTGTGTACAAGTAGAGCACCATGTACAAAGGTACATCGCAGGTCCTCACCTGTCAGATACAGTACCACACCTTTACACAGGGATGGGGTGCGTCCTAGGACAGGGTTTGCGGTTGGGGTCTGGGTCCCTTCTCAAGGAGGCTTGGTACTTGTAAGTGAGGCGCAGGAGCCAGACATCGGCCCAGGCATGCTGTCCATGTACTGTGGTACCTCTCCGCCCCGCAAAAAAAGATAAAAAAGCCTGATATTTTTATCAATCAGCGCTGGCCATCTGACGGCCCGCCTCAGAGAGTATTCTCCTGTTGTGGGTGTTGACCTTGCGCGATCACAAGCTGTCGTGAGATACCCAGGTAAGTCTTGCGCCACCAGCACAACACAGTTAGACGAGCTAAGAGTTGATGAGCAAGACTTCCGTGGCCATTGCCAGGTGAAAGAGTGTTCAGGGTTTCCACCAGGAGCCACAAGCGATAGATTCAAGGGGTCCTGCGTCTGGAGGATTCTGGGGGCGTGCAGGTGCCGTCGCAACTGGCATCCCAGCCGAGATTGAAGTTCGCAGCGCGCCTCCGAGATCGCGTCGCAACTGGTCCGGCGCACACATACATTTAGATAATCATGAGAGTGGAGAGGCCATACTCACACCGGGCTTCCCGTCGCAGGGCGAGTAAGGCTGAGTGTGTTACTTTGAGTATGACGAGTGCACAGCACACAGGGTCTCCGGCAACACAGCTAAGACGCCCTGAATATGTCCATATCCGTTCGGCAGAACGGGAAGCATAACTCGAACAGTTGCCCGCAGCGCTGGGTCTATTTCCAAATATGCTTTTGTGTCGTGGCATGGGTTGTGTGCGGCAGGCCGGGCGCAGACTAGCTACAAGTAGGCTCAAAGGTGGGTGTGGATGCGTGTGTTTGTCAGTGGAGGCTGATGATGGTACAGAGCGCGTGTGCCTCAATTTAGAGTGCTATGCAAAGCAGTACCCCGCTCCGCCCACTTCCACCTAGGCGAGTTGATGCAGCCACGTAGGGCTGGCTGCATTTCTTGCACGTTCTAAGCAGCAGCCTGAAGCTCTCGGCGCCACCGGGTGTCATCGATGAGACTTCATTGCATACAGCAAAGCGCTGCTGTCTTTTCAATGGACGGCGAGATGGCCTGGCGCATTTCCACCTCGCTAGTCGGCCTCGCAATCCAGGCATCGACGAAAAGACGGATATCGCATTCGTCTGGGGAGGTTCAGTCAACGACACATGCTGTGGTGTGTGCGGTGATCCGAGCCTGCAGATGCAGGCAACAGCGTCAGTACCTGCCGGCGGAGGGTTCGGACCAGACGAGCGTGGGGGCCGTTCGCGGGAGGTGATCAAAGTACAGTAGTACCATGAAATGAAGTGCGGTGAAGCGGACCAAGACCAGAATTGTTCATGTGGACAAGCTAGCGCTGAACTGGTCGAAGGGTGGACACAGCCTCTGTTCAGCGATTGGCATGTACCCGCTTACGATGTCAGGTTGTGTGTGTGTGTGTGTGTGTGTGCGTGTGTTTGCGTACCATCGTCGTGAGTACCGGCACTCAACCACCGACAGCTGCCGGCACAAGCCCAGCAAGCTGCAAGCCAGCTCCCAGAAGAGAAAGTCCAGGCAACATCCAGGGATCAAGCAGGGCAGCAGTCCTCCCTTGCCCCGACAGCCACCCTCATTTCAGACCAGGTCAGGCTGAATCCCTTGATATGTAGACCCGGTTCGTGTAGATATTTGCGGGGCAGCAGGAGGCGTAAAAAATCCGGTTGTTGTCGCTGGTTTTCTCCGAAGAAAGAGAAAAACAAATCACCTCCCCCACGCGGTCGCAGTGTTGGCCGCCCGCGAATCTGGGAACTCATTCGAATGAGCATGGTGGGCAGGACAGAGCGGGGTGCATCGCATGGTATGGCATGGCGCGCATGGGCGAGCGACTAAGATCGGCATCTGGGAGGAAAGGCTGAATCCTCAAGGATCGAGGTGGGACCTGACAAGCGCAATGTATCGCGCAGTGAGTACTGTGTGACCAGCTGCTTAGACTATTGTCTGCTCTTCTCTTTCGGTTTCGTTTTTTCCCGGTACCATTGTGCTCTTCTTTTCTTGCCTGCCGATTCCTGAAGATAGCCATCATAACGAGGCACGTCCACCACCGAGGTTTTGTTCTTGGGGTCCGCTCCAATTTCGGTGCTGCACTTGAGGAGAGATTGGTTGGTCCACAAGGAACCACAACAAAGGTAGAGAGTGGCACATTTGACTCTGCGTATGGCAGGGCGGTGTGATGAGGATGTGAGGTTGGCAGGGGGTCTCTTCTTGTTGAGGATTCGCATCTGGTCCATCCCACGTGCACCAATGGCCTAGCAGGTCCGTCACACAGTAGTGGTTATTTGCAGTAGAAATCACATCGTGTGTTGCTCCTACCTTGTCTGTATCGTACTTTACACAGGGATCCCAGAAGTTGGCAGGCGGCCGTTTGTGGAAACTGCCATCGACCCAGGCAACAGGGTGAACAGTGCTTGCTGCCCTTACCCGCTGCGGGCCGTGTCGAGAGGGGAGGGAGTTGGCAAGGACTCGTCCAGGGCGGCCCATGCTAATTCAAGGCCCAGGCACAGAAGAGGGGGGTACCTACAGAGGGGCATTCCCTCTTTACAGAGGGGGTCAATACCCACTGATGACCCAACGAGCACCCGTTCTCTCGCGCTAAGGGCGCTAACCAGCGCTAAGTTGTTCCTTTCCTCACGTCCAGACTATTTTGGACGAGCCTGGGTCCAGCAGGGAACAAACCTGAACCTGAATAACATCCTACATAGTATCCGAGTCCTCCTCCAGCCCCATTTCTTACAAACCGATTATCAGCCCAACGGGTGGCCCTCTAACTGTGCTATACTCCATTCTGAAAATAAACAGATTAGACTGAAGAGTACAGACAAGCAGGTAGGCAGCCTTATGCTCCATCAAAATCAGAGACAACAGCCATGTTTCCGGCAGATTGGTTCCATCTTGGCCATGGCCGCCGCCTCCTTCCAGAGGGAGTATCACACTGAGAATGGAATGGAGGACCATGGGATGTTCGCTTACTGCGATTTCTCCCGCATCTCGCAGGCACCAGCCAAAATGGTACAGGGGCCCTGCCATGTGTGCCAAAGGACCTCAGCTTCCTCGACCCGTCTCGACCTGCCTCACCAGATCACGGGAGGGTAGCATGTTCATGTTCGTACTCGCCAATGGCTAAGATCCAGACGAACACGGCTTCATCCTGTGCAGATCAGACCCGGTCCTGGGCACCCCCTCTGCCCCTTTGACAACGGAACTCTCCAGCAAAGACATTTCCCTCAGCCATGCCATCCCAGCTCTTGTATCACACGTTACCTTTTATCGCAACTGGGACAGGATTGCCCGGGGATTTTCTTCTTCTGATGGCGCTCTGGGTGGATGGCATGCCAGAATTGGCCGTGGGATCGCAGGCATCAACTCCTTCAGGCACGTTCCTATCACCTACACACTCCTTTTGCCCAGTTGCCGAGGACGAATGCTCCATCGACAGCCTGGTTTGTCGAGTGACCTCAACTGCTACTGCTAGAAACAGGCTCTAGAGCCCACAGATCCGCCGGCGCTGAGCTGCAATAAACAAATACAGTTCACGCAGGCCTCATTGCACCGACTCATGGGGATCACAAGCCATGTTCGCCACCCCGTTGGCCCACCCTTGCGCAGACCAACGGAGTGGCAATGACTCTATTTCGACGCCGAAAGGAGCCGACTCACCTCACGGTACCACATTAACCTTTTTACACTTCCCCTCTGCCCATCTCACGTGGTGTGTTCTGCAAACTCTACCCCGCCCTCGGGCACATTGTAGTGATAGGATGCACGTTGGTGGCTGCTTGGAAACATTGTCACCAACACGTCTGTGGTGATCTCTATACATAGCGTATCCGCCGCAGTATGTAAATCACTGTTAAAAACTGTACCATTGCTGTTTATAGTTTTACCAGTGTCTGGACGGACGGGCATGGAGATCTTTCTCTGAAGTCCGACCTGCAGGGAGCTGTGCCGTCCTGATCCGCTGTCTCATGGCTCTGACCTTATACGACTGTCTGCTTGTCGAGTTGCACGAAACTCAATCACACCCTTCTGTCTTTACCTGCGACGTTCCGCAAGACCGAAGGAACCGAGAGTGTTATGCGTTGGTGCTTGGAGACGTGGCTGACCACCACGACCCTGTTCTTGCTGGATTGCCGTTTATAATTTTGTCGAGGCTCGTCTCGTGCTGTTTCAACCGTGGCCTGCAATCTTATAACCATCGTCCATCGCCTTATTCAAGGTGTGAGGAGCGAGACCAGGCGGCCGCGCGCCTCCGACCGTTGGTACCGGGGGGTTTCGACCTTGGTGCGGCCAGGCCTGGCCCAATTGGTTACCGTGATTGCGGTTCGCCGTTTAGTAAAGGCATCTCGAGGCAGCTGCACGCAGATCTCTGTCTTTCATGCACACTCTGCAGAGGGATCAACTTGCGCCCGCATGCTATACTTTACTGAGACCCTCAATGTAACGAGCCTTCAGGGGTACGGCATCGATGGAACAGTGTCTCCCATGTTGCCTGCTAATTTCAACTCAACACCACAAGGCTGTGAAGAGAAATACTGGCGACTGCAAGCTACTTCCCTCCCTGGCTCTCTGTGCGTCCTCTCTTTCGTCCAAACAACACCTTGCTACAATAGCATCTCAATGAATGTGTCTTCATCCCTGGCCGGGCTATCACCAAATGTGGTGTTAAGATCGACTTCTAAGTTTAGTAGGAAGTCAGTGAAGTCTTAGCATTCTGGCATAGAGAGAGAGAGAGAGCCTAGGTCTCACTACAGCATAAGCTGACTGATGTTCGCAGCAGTCGACGCTGTGACATGCTCAAGAAACACTCACTGCCAGACTCGGGCCCATGAAGAGGTCCTCGGACGTTCCGCAGTACTTACATCATGATGATGATGCCCTTATTAAGCATCTCCTTTCTCGAGAATCCCGCCTGTGGAAAAGAAAATGGAATCTGTGGGGTCTCTCTTACTATCTTCAGACGAGATGGCCGCTGTCAAATGCGCCAGAGAGTGAAGGGACCCCCCGGTGCAGAGGACGAAGCCTGTGCGGGCCCGTAAGCTGACGGTGGCAACGCGCAGCTGCAGCAGCAGGGCCACACGATCGGGACCACACACGTGCTGACGGCGTCGAGCATCTGGATGAGACCTTGCGGCTCCCGGAGACGTTTGGCTTCTGACACAAAGACAAGAAAACCAGGGACGAGGGCGCTCCCCCCCCCATCTCCGGAGCTTTTGTCTATCCGTCCTGTGTGCCGAGCGTGCGACGCCACTGCTTCCACCCCCGTCGTCGCGATCGGCATGAGAGCATCTCGATCAGGTAACAAGATGTGAAATACGAACGCCCACGGCCGTCGCGGTGCGTGAGAATTAATCTCTCGTCGCCCTGTTTCCACCCTGTCCCAGGGACCTCCTACTGGCCGCGCGATGGACAAATGCAGAATCTCTTCCTCCTCATCCTCCTCCTCCTTCCACTCTCAGGACAACTGCACCACAATACAGCACAGCCCGGACCAGACTCGTCTCCGAAATACATTCATCCGCTTGGTAGAGCCATCCAAATAGAGAAGGGTTTTGCAGTGAATAAAAAAAAAAAAAAAAGTCCCTGTGCCCGATACATCTTTCCAAGCCTAGCGGGCTCACTACCCAGAGCCCTGCGTCTGAAATTCTGCTTTAAATTTTGTCCGTCCCCCCCCCCCTCCCTTCCCCAAAGATAATGTCCAGCGAAGGATTCAGAAAAGCCTCAGGCCACTCGGCCTCCTCCTGCTGACCCACGCTCCGGCTCAACCTGGTAGCGTCTCAGCAGCGAATCAGGATCAAGGGGAGGAAAAGAGAAAATAAAATAAGAAGAGGGGAAAGAGGGTGTGGTCGATCCCGCTGACCCCGGAAACTCCTTCCAAACCAGACTTGGTCGGCCGCATCTAGCTGTTGCAAGTAGCAGCGGCTGCTCCAGGATATTCAGAAAATGGTCGAAGAGGGGATCAGCGACAAATCACCCTCTGAGGCAGCTGGCGGCCCCGTTCATGCTTGGCTCAGTGTGAATGATCTTTGCAACTGACTTGAGCCTAATAGCGGGGCTGCTGCTGTCTGTGATGATGGCACTGCTGGTTTGAGTAATGATGATGATGAGGGTGAATTGCTTCATGGGTATGTTGGGATATAGATAGTAACTTGGCCTGATAGCGTCCTGGACAGGCCACAAAGATGAGCACGCAAGGAGGGAGGGGGGGGGGGGGCCGGTTAGTATTTGGGCTTGAAGACGCGGCGACGCGTCGTTGATCTTGTATGCTACATGCTCATTTGTAGCGTTCGTCCATTGTAAGCTGCGGGTTCAACTGCGTGGGCGAGAGGCAGCAATGAAAGGGGGAAAATCATGACTTTTCGGTCTGGGCAAAGGCCTGCCCGAGGAGATTCTCCCTATGAACTGGACACCATATCAACATAGAAGAAAGAATATCTGACGGTGTTCGTCGGACGGCGAGACAGGATACACCACATTTCAAATTTTCATCACACACACACACACCTTGCCCCTCACACCCCAGCTTCCTGCTCCTCGTCCCCACCTGCAACCCCCTCATCATCCTCATCGTCATCGTGCGCAGCGTAGGGCACGAATGTGAAGACCAGGAAGTTGGAGCCGCCGCCCTCCGTTTCTACCATAAACTGGAGTTTCAGCACGCCCTGCCCGTCGCCCCTCATGCTGGCCTTGCTCGAGATGCGCATGGCGTCGATGGCCGCCTTGAACATGTCGAATTTGAAGCTCTGCACCCACTTCTCGCGCACAGAGAACGTCTCGAGCAGGTCCCGGCCCTTAGCAAAGTCCACGCTCGACCCGCCCAGGGGCCCGATACACGAGAGCCGCAGATAGGGCTCCTGCCTGCACGCCATCAGCGTCAGGCGCGTCGGGCTGGAGTGGCTCATTTCGAGCAGCGCGTCCAGAAGCCACCTGCTCTGCATAATCACCTTGAAGGCAATGTCGTCTATGTCGAAGGGAATGTCCTCGGGCGCTTCGGCAAGGTAGGTCGTGAGGTTGCACGTAGTGTTGACACCAGATTCTTCGAGGATGATGCTGAACGGCCCGCCCTCTTCGGCGTGTGAGAGGACGCAGGTGCCCGTCATGCCGAGGGTCTGGTTGCTGAACGCGTCGGGGCGATAGTTGCGGAGGTTGCTGCGGTAGGGGTCTGCCTCTGCCTTGGCCTGGCGGGCGGCGGCGTCAGACGCGCCGAAGATCTGAAGCGTCTCGAGGAAGGCAGCCAACGAGATCTGAAATTTTGGGTGCATAGTCTCTTCCTCACCATCATTCTCTGTCCGGGGGGCGTCGAGGGTGAAGTTGGTGAAGAGGGCCTTGTTCAAGATCGCGACGCCTGTTGCGTAATTCAGTCCAGTTAGCCACGTATCGTAAGGACGCGGCTAGTAGAGCTGCTAGACTTGCCTTGCATCACTCGGCCCTGGTCAGCTGTGAAGTTGATTTCATCCTCGCCAATCTCCACGTGGACTTTGCTCGTGAAGGTGATACACTTGAGAAGCTGCTGGATTGGCCTCGTCGAGCTGGCGACCGCCCTGAAGAGCGGTCCAGGCTGTGTAGGATTGGGAGTTGCCATGACCGAAAAGATGATTGAGTAGAACTCAGCTGGAAATAGGTTGTTGGGAGGTCATATACAGAATATCAGGGCGCAAATTTCAGGAAATGTTTTTTTTTTTTTGGCTTTAAATGTTGTTGCTATTGTACAGCCTCCGAAGCCGCTCGCTCGCTCGCTACGACCTCGTGGTTCCTGGGTATCTCAAAAAAAGATGGTGTGGGTTGTTGTTTGCGGACTCAGACGTAGACGCCGACCGCGCAGAACATGTAGACGGTTCCGTACCTGCAATAACTCAACTTGTCAGAAAGATAGATAGCCCTGAGGAAGGGGTTCAGAATCTGAGGAAGCCATACGCGAGAGCCAACGAGGCTGGGATACCAATGACGGGCACGTTGACCAGTGACCGATCTGGAGACACCATTGTTAGCATGTAAATTGAGGGTGTCGCCATGAGCATTCCACTTTCGATTGACTTACTCAGGGCGAAGATGCCAAAGAGGGAGAGACCTAGGAGCAGGAGGACAGAGGCGACGAGAAGTTGAGTGTTCTTGCCAACTGTTGGCAGAAAAGGGTTGCCTGCAGCTGTTGCCCAGACGTCGACCAGCTTGGAATCCATGGGACCTGATCAGAGATTCGATGTTGTTATTGTTTGGTGATTGAAGTTGTTGTGATAGCTGGGGAGGCAGTGATGATACTATCAATGTGTGTTGTGTAGACAATGAGGCTACTGCATTCCAGCTTTCTTCTTCGATCTTCTGTTGTTGTTTTGATTGTGTGCCAGGCCAGACCACATCTGCGGAAGTGGAAGCTGTCTTCTACAAACTTCCTGCGACTTCACCACCTGGCAGCTTCGTGGCCCCTTGTCGATCTGATCCACACTAGCAGGCTGCCCCCTGTTCTGTTCTCTTATCGATAAGCAGGGACGAGTACACCCGGTGCATCTTCACTGCTCTCCTCCTCTCCCTCAAACGTCGCCCCTCCTGCTAGCTCCAGGGCTCTGTTAGGGCCTCCACCTCGCCCCCACCCAGCGGCTATCAGACCATTTCCGCGCGCTTGGGATCCTCCACGATGGCGGATCCTTTCTACCGCGTTCCTCATACCTCTCGCGGCGGTTCTGACTGCAACGGCGCTGGACTTCCGCCGCTCACCAACTTCAAAGGCACCATCGACGAACAGCTCCAACAGGTCAAGGAGTGGCGCGACCAACGCAAGCGAGAACAGCAACCAGCACGAGGACAGCAAAAAAAGGAACCTCCCTGGCGACGAGATCGGCGACTCCGCCTAGCATCGTCACGTCCTCGCCCTTCATTCAACCCGTCCTTCTCGACCCTATCACCGTCGCATCGCGCCTCGTCGAATGTGCCATCATTGAGCTCGCCCCCAGCTCATCCATTCCCGTGGTCGCAACCACAACCTGATAATTCTTGGCAGCAGAGCTACACCCGTGGTGCTGTGACCTACGCGCCTCCTCTACATCCTCCCTCTTACCCTCCGCAGCCGCCGCCGCCGCCGCCTCCCTTTCCTCCTCCTCCCCCCTCCTCCAGCTCCTACTCGTCCTTATCAACTCTACCACGCTCAGTCGAACGCGTACCACAAATCACACCTCCGGCCCGCCTCGTTCGCCCACACTCCAGATCTCACACGGCCCGCCTCTTCCGACCATCACCTTCCCCATCACAGTACCGGGTCTGGTTCCGAGACCCCGTCACAAGGACGTTCCCATACGGTTGAGGACCACTCTCAGGAGGTAAAACCCGACGACGACGAGGACTGGCTAGCCTTTGTGGCTGAGGTGATTGAGAATCGCCCAACCGCTGTATCGACTGCCGCTCACGCTCGCAACTCCACACCAAGACCTCAGCCAGAGATATCCTCATTGGCTCCTGGCTTGTCTGTCCAGGCCAAACTGGTCGAACCAATCGCTGCGAAGTCTCGAGAGGCATGCGAAGCCCCTCCGGCCGTACTCCAGTCAGCCTTGGGACCACAACCCCTCGCCCTCTCTATTTCGCCGCTTGAAAGTCGACAGGCAACAGAGAGCCCTGCGGACAACCCTCAGCCAACTAGCGCTGCATCTACGCTCGATTCTGTTGTATACGCAAGCACTGCCGCCGGATCTTCATCCCCCATATCGTCGGCAATCAGTTCGCCCTCGTTTGCTTCACCTGCTGTGCAGGGTATATCGAGTGCATCTTCGGTAGTCGATTTCTTGTACGAGCCAACATCTCTCGATCCGTTGTTGATCAATCAGATCAGACCGGAGAAGATGCACGTCGACAGTATGTACAAGTCTTGTTACATTCTCTTGTGGAGATGAAAGCAGAGCAAAGCTGACGTAGACCACAGAGGGCAAGCGAAAGGCCAGCGAGGATCCTGAGTCTCCTGTTGCTGCTAAGCGCATTAAGCAAGACGACTCGGCCGAACCTGAGCCTGAGGAGCCCAAGCCGGTCAAGGTGCCTGCTATCCCCTTTCCTGAGAAGGTAGGTCATGAGAGCTTCTTGCTCCCCCTTCATGACCAAAAGCAGCATCACTCACTCTCATTACCAGGCTGGTGTTATTGAGGAGCGCAACGGCGAGATTGAGTTCCGCGTCGTGAACAACGATAATGAGCGCGAGAGCCTAATCATCTTGACCGGCCTCAAATGTATCTTCCAGAAACAGCTTCCCAAGATGCCCAAGGATTATATTGCACGCCTCGTCTACGACAGAACGCACTTGTCGATCGCAATCGTCAAAAAACCTCTCGAGGTTGTAGGTGGCATCACTTTCAGGCCTTTTAGGGACCGCAAGTTTGCCGAGATTGTCTTTTGCGCCATTTCTTCGGATCAGCAAGTCAAGGGATACGGAGCGCACCTGATGGCGCATCTCAAAGACTATGTCAAAGCCACAAGCCCTGTCATGCATTTCCTGACCTACGCCGACAACTATGCCATTGGCTATTTCAAGAAGCAAGGGTTCACCAAGGAGATCACCCTCGACAAGTCCGTCTGGATGGGCTACATCAAAGACTACGAGGGTGGCACCATCATGCAGTGTACCATGCTGCCTCGAGTCCGCTACCTCGAAAGCGGTCGCATGCTTCTCAAGCAGAAGGAGGCCGTCATGGCCAAGATCCGGGCCTTCTCGAAGTCCCACGTCGTCCACCAGCCACCTAAGCAGTGGAAGAGCGGCGTTACACCTATCGATCCCATGAAGATCGAGGCCATAAAGAACTCGGGCTGGTCTCCGGAGATGGACGAGCTGGCCCGCCAGCCCCGCCGCGGCGCCAATTACAACCAGCTCCTCCACCTGCTGAACGCCATGCAGAACCACCAGAGCGCGTGGCCCTTCCTGGTGCCCGTCAACCGAGACGAGGTGCAGGACTACTACGAGGTGATCAAGGAGCCCATGGACCTGTCCACGATGGAGCAGAAGCTCGAGATGGACCAGTATCCCTCTCCCGAGGACTTCCTCAAGGATGCCATGCTCATCTTCAAGAACTGCCGGCAGTACAATAGCGAAGGAACGCCGTATACGAAGATGGCCAACAAGCTGGAGAAGTTTATGTGGTCCAAGATCCGGGAAATACCCGAATGGAGCCACTATGAAGAGGAGTATGCTTCGAAGAAGTGAAGAGGAGAAAAGCGGTCTGGGCTTTGCTCGGACAATATCTTTTGACCCTTTTTTTTGCTCGTGCATGATCTGCCGTTTCTATTTCCTTTTCCCCCTTCTCGTCTTTCTTTTCCGGAAGAGCGTCGGGGGTTTGTCTGGTGGAACGTTACATGAGACTCTGATTACTACTTTTCCTCTCCTTCTTCTCGTCGCGGCGAGAACTGCCTCGTCTCCCAAAACAGGGATAAGGATGTTTCGCGGTCGCCATATCAATGTCATTAGCAAGGTGTTGGTGGATAGGTTGTCATACCAATTTGATTGATTTTTGAACACAAAAGGCTTGTAACTCGCCATGGACGGCGCGCATGTGAATGATATAAAGGGAATATTGGTAGAGAATCTTCTTTTTTGAGTTGGGAATATTCAGTCAGGTGGAACCAGAGGCCATGCGTTTGACTGAGACCTGTAGTGATTCAGAGAAGACATTGTCTGACTTCTTCTCTGCTGTGAGCTATGCTCTTAAATTTTTGAGAACAAAAGAAAAGATTTACTTATACGAGCTGCCAGCTTGTGGATCTCAAGAGCGTTGGGCTACTTGCTTCGCTATGTTGACATGTGTATCAATATCTATTTGTCTATAAATGGTTACTGCATGTAGGTAATTTACCAGATCCATCAGCAGCAAGCTAACTATGATGTGTTACATACGAATGTTACTGCGTTCTCGTACAAAGGAAGGCGATGTGTGACATGATGTTCAGTGCAGAGGTCATCAGTCCAGAGCTGGGGTCGGTGGTGAATCGGCCCAGGCAACTATTGGGTCCCTTTAGAACATTCTTTTTACACATCAGCAGGCATCGGCACATTTTACTTACCAAATTAAATACGTCATGATAGACATGCTCGCACTCATTCAGACATATGTGGTCCATTTTACAAATTTAATTTGGTGACCCCGGAGCCTGGCTACAGAGGTAGGGGAAAGAATACATCAAAACATAGGACTGATTCTGTTAAACATCGTCGAGGTAGACCGAGCACTTCGGTCCCCTCCGACCAGAGGGAACAAAAGAAAAGATAAATCAAACGCCACCGGTGTTCAATTACAAGGCCCTCCTCAGGGTCCCGCCGGCCGTATCCAAGCTGGCTAGGAGGCACTTCAGTACTGGTCGATGGTATGGGTATCTCCTTTTCACTCGCAGAACCTCTTCTCGAACTCCTGGAACAGCTTTGGACTGATCTCGTCGCTGCTCATGCCTTCCACCTCGTACAGCACGCCCTTGCGGGCGTAGTGCTCCAGCAGGGGATCGCTAGCCTCCTGGAACTTTCGAAACCGGGTCCGGTAGGTTTCCTCGTCATCATCGGCCCTCCTAACCAGCGGCTCGCCGGTGATGTCGTCCCTTCCTGCAACCTTGGGCGGGTTGAACGTGGTGTTGTATACCCTCCCCGAGGGCTCGTGCACCCAACGCCCGGAGATCCGCTCGAGGATCACCTCAAACGGCGTCTTGATGGAGACGGCTAGGTTGATGGGCACTAGACCATCGAGCTGGTCCGCCTGCGCAGCTGTGCGCGGGAAGCCGTCCAGGAGGAACGAGGCGGAGGGGTCGTCGGAGGGGGCGCCGATGGTCCGAGAAGAGGTGGTCATGAAGGCCGCCATATCATTGTCACCAGAGGAGAACGTCTCGCCTTCGGGGCCGATGGCTGAGGATTGCAAGGTCATGACGTGGGGCCGTCCCAGCCAGCCGCGTTTGGTCAGCTCATTGTTGATCAGACGCAGGATGATGCTGTCGGAGACGAGACCGCCGGCCTTGAGGGTCTGCTCGACCTGGATGCCTATCGGTGCGACGGCGTGTTAGCTGGCTATGCTGGGCCTGGAAACCGGCTGCGACAATCTAGTGAAAGTGTTGAGTACTCACCGAGAGCAGTCTTATTTCTGACGTTCCATCGAAGGAGGTCTCCAGAAGAGATGGACTGCAGCTGCGGGAAGCGCTGCAGCAACCTCTCGGACTGGGTTCCTTTTCCAACTCCAGGTGCCCCAACCAGAATGACGCGTGCTGCGGTCCTGAGCCTCATGTTAAGATAGGAAGAGAGAGAGAAAGGAAAAGAGTAAGTTGGCGGTGGAGATCAAGCGTGACGCGGGTATAGGTGCGAAGGCTTGCCTTCTGATCCGGAAGCTCCGAGAAGAGATGATCGCGATTGGTATCCTACGTATAACCAGGCGCAAAAGGTGCCGTGTTGCGTGGGGATGGACTCGAGACGAGGCGCGCGGGCAAATGCCAGAAGCGGCGGTGCGGGGAACAAGTTTGTGATCCCAAAAAGGGATCAGGCGGGAAAACCTGAGAACACCAAGACCGCTCAAGAGGTTCCCATAGCGACGAGGTAGGTATTGGTGCAAAAATATAATGAGAGTAGATGTTCAACTCTGAAGGGGAGAGAGGAAAGGGAAAAGAGGGAAGCAGGAGGAAGATAGAAAGTTGGAGGTGGGGGGGGGGGGGTTCCTACTAGAGTGGGTTGTTGAAACGGGGGTTGATTGGCTCGGTTGACAGGCTGGCTTGGCTGGCTACGTAGCAGAAGAAAGAGATCAATTATCAATCCGCAGCACCTACTTCGAGGAAGCAAGGCCTTGACGTCCGACAAATGACCCGGCGGGGAGGACATGAGGGGGCGCTGTGTCTCGGTCTTCGAGTGTTCGGGTATCTGACTATCACATGAAAGCGAGGCTCCCGGCTAAACTTGTTAGTCAGTGTCCTCCCTGTCTCAGCGACTCGGAGTTTCTAAGCAGGAGTAGTAGATGGTACAAAGTACATCAACAAAATCCCCAGCCGGATTTGTTGAGGAACAGTTGCTCTTGCCCGCTAACTCCGCAACCGGCTGAGCAAGAAGGAGCGAGCACTCTCGGCAACTTTGACGCTTGACATGCCCCAATCCTGTCACGACTTACTTGTAGTACTCCATACTGTGGGGGAGCACGACGGCGACATCCACGACAAGCTAGCATCTGTGCTTCTGTCAAATGCTATATTGGTATGTCTGAAGACCATATACAATTCAGTAAAGCCAGGCTTGTTTTATGTTCTGGACGATGCCATGGTACTTTGCAAAATAGAACAGCAGAGCTTCTCTGTAATCTCTCAGTGTGTCTCATGTTCCTCTTTCAACATTCATTCTTGGGATCTATGGCTGGTTGACCAACTGCTTGTTCAGTGAGACTAGACCAGAACTTTGGGGGATGAATGCTTGAACACATTCGTAGGGTCATACTTCCTCTTCAGCTCGACAATCGTGGCCAGGTGCCCGCCATAGACCTTCTCCATAGGGAGGTCTCCTTCGTCCAGCAGAGAGATATATGCGCTGTCCAGGACATTGTCAGGGTCGGCATCCCGGAGAGCCTTGAGGCAGCCTACGCCCCACGCGTCCACCTCCCGCCGTAGCGTTGGGTCAGGCGATGTCGCGATGATCTCGATCACGAGGTGGTCCTCTCGCGCGCCGAATACCGAGCCCTCGCTCGCCCGGGTCCTGCTCAGCGCGTGCACCGCGATCATCCCGCCCGCCGCCACGCTACGGCTGTACGTTGCCAACACCGCCACCGATGCCGGCGTCCACGCCCGTAGATTGAGTGTGTATGACCGCCCGTGGACACCCCATACCACCAACTTCTCGTTGTCTACAGCGTATGCCGTGGGCGTCTTTGCCTCTACATGGTTGACCAAGCACTTCCCGCCCGCCGCAGCCACCTTGTCGATCCACTCGCGCCCGAGCTCGTGGTTGCCCGAGACCCAGGTCACCACACAGGCCAGCGCGGGCCCTATGCCGGGGAAGTCCGTGGAGAAAGTCTGGAGCTTGAGCTCGGGCGGGTGGTCAGATGAGTCGATACCGGTCGTGAGGCGGGCCCAGGCTGCCTCCATGTCGCTGGATTCGAAGATGAAAGTCGCAGACAGCATCTGAGAGGGCACATACCGAGGTCAGTATGCAGACTGCTATCGTTCGCAGAGTCGACATATGTCGAGTGGCCGACTTCACCAGTGACTTACCTCCTTGAGTGGGTACACCTTGACCGTCAGCTCCACGATGACCCCAAAGACCAAGCCAGCGCCGCGGATACCCTTGAGCAGTGCTTCGTTCGCCTCTACGAGCTCGCCCCTGGAGTTTACCAGCTTTGCTCCGAGGATTTGATCGCAACCAAGACCATACAGGCTTGAGAAAGCTCCATACCCTCCATTGACGCTCCATCCGACGTATCCCACGGATCCCATTGTACCGCTAGAAGTTGTGGAAACGATCAGCCAGAGGATCCAACAGTCGGAGGGCCTCGGTGAGACACGCCAGTGGGTTCTGTTATCCTCTTCTTCTCTTCTACTCTGGAGGGTATAAAAGGAACTGAAGAGTGGAGAAAGGAAGGAGGAAGAAAAAAAAAAGAAAAAAGCAATGGTACGAACATAGGTGTGACCAGGCCCTGTTCCCCAAGCTTGTTCATCACGATCCCCGCCAGGGCCCCGCCAGCAATTTTCGCCGACTTCTTGTCCCTACTAACCTCCACATGCGCGAGCTCCCGCAAATCAATCAGGAGCGCTCCATCGACGAGCGTCCGGCCCGCCGCGTTGTGCCCACCGGCGCGGATGTTGAAGTCGACACCATGCTCGGTACAGGCCTTGACGACGGCCTGGACGTCCTCGACGGTCCGTGGCCGGGCAACGGCGGACGGCTGGGCGGCGCTTCTGATGTAGGTATTACAGAAGTCTGCAAAGGCGGGAGAGTCTGGCGTGTACAACTGGATGCCTTGGTTTTGGGAGCGGAGGTGAGAGATGATACCTGTGACCTGGGACGACATCTCGGCCAATTTTGTTCCAGGAAAGAGCTCTACCTAGGTAGGATATATTGTGGTCTTCCTACTGTGACCTAGGGCCGGATAGGGATTGGATGTTCTTATAATAAAATTCACGATGAGAAAAACCTCGATGAGAGTGTACTTGGCCTGAATGATTACTCTGGTGTTCGTTCTTCACCGCATAGACGTGGCAGCTGCATCTCTACAATTTTGCTTGTCTACGAGAATTCATGAACTCTAGATATATATACTAAAGAGGTCAACCAGTCTCGGACGATAATCTCCTTCCGCAATGGACAGCCTCGGCCGCACTGATAGTCCGGGGGGTGGTGGCGTCGAGCGAGGCTCCGTAGAGCGAGATATTTGAGGCAAACACCTGATATGCCTTTCAAGCGTTTCGGTCTATTTTGTGCAGTAGGATGTAGTCCTGGTTTTTCTGTCTAGTGTTTACTGCCGGTAGTGCTCACCCTTATGGATTTCGTTTGTCGAAAATTTGAGCACACCGAAGACCGGCGCATACCGGCAGTGTCTTGGTCGGCGCATGTATAACCCCAAGGAGAAAAATTCATAGTATGGTCTTAGCATGGCCGGTGTCGATATATGTGTGCAAGCGGCTCGCTTTACACTTTCCAAGGTCGTAGGTTAATTATGAGCTTCATCTGGGCATAATTACATAGTGGCCACTAAACCGAGCGTAGACGAACCAACCATAGTGATATTCTCACTTCACTTCAGTATTTTTTGTTTAGAAAAAAAATAACAAAAGAATCCTGTTAACTTGTTACTTAATTCAGATCCTGAAAACCACATACGGCTGGTCATGATTTGTCAAACTACTTTTGTCTTGTGATTAGTGAAAGCATGGAATTTCATATGTCCTGGTCCAGTGTCTCGAGTATTCCCACAGCCGCGCTAAAAAAAAAAAAAAAGACAAGGTGAATCTCTCCTGGTCGAAGAGATGAGATAGTTGATTGGATACATAAGTATAAGTGAGATAGTGAGAATTTTGACGTGCTGCTCGAGCCTTATATCTGTATCAGGTAATTATTTCAATATTGGCTCGGGTTCTATGTCGACTCACCTGGTCCTGCTACACGGCTCCGTAAACCTGGCTGTGTGTGATCTGCACTTGACACAGTCATCCATTAATGTAGTTTCTCAGTGACAGAGCAATAACTTAGATGGGCTGATAATTCATCCCTCAGTCAACTGCTTGTATTATCCCTTGTAGTATTCCAGTCTGTAGTTCCCTCGTGGAGGAAAGGGGGGGGGGGGTGCAAAGCCAGGAATAAGCGAGAGAGAGAAATCCACAGTACATGCATGATGCACTGTCATCAATTATACCAATCACAGACTGATCACACCACTTGTGATGTTCGGCCAATGAATTTCACTTTGAGTATCCAACATTTAATAGATAAGATCGAAATGAGATGAGATAGAAGGCAGAGTAGGCACTGGTGTTTTGTTGCTCAACTCGCCCTGAAGCTGGCTTGACAGCGTTGACGGTGCATCCAGTAACACTCCAGTCGCCAATGATTGGTCTCCATCCTAAATGTCGTGGTGCCGGGACCGAAGCACGCCTCGGCCACATACTCACGGACTTGTTGAGCCCCGCCAAGGCTTGTTTGGTGGACAGCGGCCTGTACGGAGGTGGGAGGCTCAGGAGGGGTCGCCCAGGGGATTGGACGGAGTTTAGGGGCGGCCTTTTCAGGGGTAAATGGGCGGGCATGCGCTGTCAACCCGAACCCAGTAACAGTGTCGTGGCGACCCCCCGGTGGATCAGCGAGATGGATGGGGTCTAGGCGGTACTTGTGGTGGGCATGTCTCACATGTCACTCAGCCAACCTGCACTTACACTCTGTGTTCAGCATTAAGATGACAATGACAGGTCGGAACAGCAAAGTGGACCAGATAGATCATGTACGAGGGTTTCATAGTCTGGCCTGTCATCTTCAAGAACGTAATTTCAGACGTGAATGAGCCTGCAGCCCTGAGAATGGCCTGGCAACCTTGGTGGGTGGAAATAGCCAAGGTACTTCCAGACGGCCCACGTGATTTGTACCTCAACAATCCCGCTACTAAAAAGAACCCAAGTTCTGAGGTACATACCGCCGCCCCTCTGGTTGCATTCTGCTGAATCGCCCGCCGTTGGTCGCAACGCTCCTTTTCTTCGACTTTGCACACAGACACATACACACCCACGCCACACTTCACCACCCCTCCTGCTCCTATTTCTCATCAACCCAATCTTGTCTGTCGCATTGTATTGTCTTCTCTCCATGTTGCCTTTGCTTTCGCTTTACACCTCAGATTAACTCATCACTCTCCTTTTTCTTACCCCTCCGCCAGCGCATACAACATGAGCGCATCCGCAAGCGTGGCTCGGAGGGCCGCTGTTGTGAACCCTTTTGCGGGCAGTGGTAAGCCTCAACAAACACTCTGATTTGCCAGGGCGTACTCGTCCTGAATTGTGCTGGACTGCCTGCTGATTGCGCGTCGTATTACCATCTAGGTCGTGTGATATCCAGGTCGGCCCTGCGAGCGAGCTCCATCCAGCTTGGTCGAAATGCCCGAAACATCCAGCTCCAAAATCCCGCCCTCGCCGTCCTCATCCCCATCCGCACCGTCACCACGGAGCCCAATAGGGGTGGGCCTCCGTCTGGCCCACCACCCGGTTTCAATGCGGAGGAGGCTAAGAAGCCCCTCCCGAAAGAGGCCTCGTCCGCCACAAGTTCGACCGCCAAGGCAGAGAAGCCGGAGGTGAAAGAGGCGGAGAAGAAGGCTGCCGCCGACTCCGAGCAGTCTCTGAACCAGCTGGCCGAGCAGAAGGAGGCCTTTGCCGCGTCCAAGAAGGAGATCAAGAAGGAGGAGAAGAAGCTCACCCTGGGCCAGAAGATCAAGAAGGAGGTCCACCACTACTGGGATGGGACGAAGCTGCTGGCCACCGAGGTCAAGATCAGCACAAGGCTGGCGCTTCGGATGGCCGCAGGATACGAGCTCACACGGAGAGAAAACCGCCAGCTCCAGCGGACGGTGCAGGACCTTGCGCGCCTGGTGCCCTTCTCGGCCTTCGTGATCATCCCCTTCGCGGAGCTGCTCCTGCCGGTGGCGCTCAAGCTGTTCCCCAACCTCCTGCCCTCCACGTACGAGGACCAGAAGTCCAAGGACAAGAAGGCCCAGATGCTGCGCGCGCTCCGGAAAGAAGTCAGCGGCTTCCTGCGGACGTCCATCAAGGAGACGGGTCTGCCCGTGTCCCCCGCCCTCGCCCAGAAGGAGGAGTTTGCCAACTTCTTCCGAAAGGTCCGGGCCACCGGCGAGAAGCCCACCGAGAAGGACGTCATCAAGGTCTGTAAGGCGTTCAGGGACGACCTCACGCTGGACAACCTGTCGCGGCCGCAGCTGGTGTCCATGTGCAGGTACATGAGCCTCAACACATTCGGCACGGACCAGATGCTCCGGTATCAGATCCGGCACCGCATGCGGCAGATCAAGCGCGACGACCGCGCTATCAGCTACGAGGGCGTCGAGAGCCTGTCCGTCTCGGAGCTCCAGATGGCCTGTGCCAGCCGCGGCATCAAGTCGTACGGCGTGTCGCCCGCCCGCCTGCGCGAGGACCTGCAGACCTGGCTCGACCTGCGCCTGAAGGAGGGCGTCCCGTCGACCCTGCTGGTGCTCAGCAACGCCTACATGTACGCGCAGACGGGCGACAACGCGGTCGCGAACCAGATCGACGCGCTGATCGGCGTGCTGTCCTCGATCCCCGAGGAGCTGTACCACGAGATCGAGCTCGAGGTGCACACCGCCGAGGGCGCCGCTACCAACAAGCAGCGCCTCGAGGTCCTCAAGGAGCAGGAGGACCTGATCGAGGACGAGAGCGAGCAGAACGAGTCCAACCAGGTCAGCGGCCTCGCCACGCCGCGGGACGTGGAGGACATTGACGAGAAGGAGGAGCGCCAGACGGCAGCGGACGCCGACGGTGTCGAGAAGAACCAGGTCGGGGAGGCCATACGTGCTGAGCTGGACGCAACCAAGGCGGAGCGGATCGCAGCGCAGCACAAGGATACCAAAGAGGCCAAATAGAAGGACCCATAACCACCTGAGCGGGGCTTGTCACTCATTTTCTTTACGATCGTTTTTTCCCCTTTGTGTGTGTGTGAGAAACCGTGCATTTGATAGAGACCGGGAACATTTCCTTTTTTTTTTTTTTTTTTTTTGGCGTCGCAGGATGGAATCTCTCCAGAGGATTGGGTTGCATATACCTCGTGTGGTGAGAGAGTTGAAAGGGGAGACGAAAAGATCATCCCACTCCCCCACAAATGGTGTGTTCAGAGGGATGGCAGCACGATACAACAGTGCAGAGGAGTCAACAGCAGCGCAGATCAAGGCATAGAAGAACAAAGTACCTGACACTGAAATGGAATAAAAAGCTCATTCTACTCTGATCTGGACCTCTTGTGCCTTTGGTGAAGGGTGATGTGAATAAGTAGCCAGTGGGCTGCCATCTTCTGAGATGGGTCATGGGAGTAATTTAAGAGAGACGGTTCAGGCAAGTCCCTGGACTTGTTTCTGAAGATCTCTGGTAAGTGCTGCTTTTCAGAGACAGAGCACAGAAGGGCGACATCACCTGGTCATCAGCTCCATATTCTGAATGTATAGCGAGGCTTGTCTGAGAGGGAAACATACTAGACACACTGTTCTCAAGACCTGGCAGCGTGGTGTTGTGCACAGATGCCTCACAGTGAGGTCTTTCATCCAGTAGATTTTCAGCTATTGGTCACTGAGAACCTGTCTGTCTGCATTGAAGACAGCCGATTCACCCACGAGACTGGTGGTCCATTCCATCTTGTAATCTGTATGCAGAAAAAGTCAGTCTGGTAAGGTCAACAACCTCCAAGGCCACATGCATAGAAGCACGCTGGTGTTTTGGGGGTGGAGCCCGAGTTACTTACTGCTCAACCACGCTAACCGCCACCACTGCGTACTGTAGAGGCTGCTGCTTTCCAGGGTGCCCAGGTGCCAGCCAGGGTCCACAGCAGCAGCTACAATCACAAGCCCCACTGCAGCCAACGACGTCAGCCTCCGTTTCCCTTTCCCCTTCCACCATCACCAACTTACCTCCACCCCCACCAACAAGAAGCTCGACGAACAAGGTCTGCAGCCACCCACCAGCCTGCCTGCATCGCAATCTGGCCTTAATCAAGAAGTGATACCCAGGGTCTCTAGCAATTTTCTGACAGGTTGGAGTTTTTCAATCTATCCCAGTCGAATCACTACTATTGAGCCACAGTCAAAAGCTCAATCGACGCGACATCTGCCAAAACACCCCCCCCCTTCGCTATCCTTGCACTCAGCTGCCCACCATGGGAGGAGCCAGATCCATCGACGAGGACAATTTCCACAACTTGTCCTTTCACAGCGACCAGAATGCCCCTGGTGGAAGCTCAAGTGCTGGTGCCTTTGAGACCTCCGACCCTGACAGCCCAACCAGGAAGCCACAACACGATGGTGGTGATGCTGTCAGCCGCCAACAGCTTGATCCTGGCGCTGGTGGCAGCGAGGTCCTTGAGTGCACTGTCACTGAGCCTCATACCGAGAATGCAGGAACCAAAGATGCCTATGTGTCATATCTGATCACTACGAATGTAAGTCTTGGGGTCGCCTCATCCTGGCAGGCTGAACCATCTTCCTCTATATCCTTTGCTGTGCGGGACAACATAGCTGACAGCCTCTCTTGCTAGTCCACCTTCTCTGCCTTCCAGAAACCCGTTTCCACTGTCCGTCGTCGCTTCACCGACTTTGTCTTCCTTTCCAAGACCCTCAGCAAAGACTATCCAGCATGCGCCGTCCCTCCCCTGCCCGACAAGCAGCGCATGGAGTACGTCCGGGGCGACCGGTTCGGGCCGGACTTCACCCTTCGTCGCGCTCACTCGCTGCAGCGCTTCCTGTCGCGCACTGCGCTGCACCCTATCCTCCGCCGCGCGCCCATCCTGCACACCTTCCTCGAGAGTCCCGACTGGAATGCTACCATGCACAGTCGTTCGAGCCGCGCAAACACTGGTTCGTCAAATGAAGGCGGAAGTGGCGGCGTCTTTGACACGTTCGCCGATTCATTCATCAACGTCTTCACCAAAGTACACAAGCCGGACCGTCGGTTCATCGAAGTCAAGGAGAAGAGCGATAAGCTGGACGAGGACCTGGGCCAGGTGGAGAAGCTGATCGCGAGGGTTGCGCGCCGCGAGACGGACATCGAGGCGGACTACAGGGACCTGGCTGAGCAGTTCCAGAAGCTCATCACGCTCGAACCGGGAGTGGAGGCGGCTGTACACGCCTTTGCGCAGTCCGTTGAGGACTCGGCGAGCGGACTGAAGAAGCTCAAGGATCATACCGATCAGGACTACCTCGGCAGCTTGCGGGACATGGTCGCCTACAGCGGCCAGCTGAAGAACCTGCTCAAGGCCCGCGAGCAGAAACAGCTCGACTACGAACAGCTCACTGAATACCTCAACAAGTCTTCCGCCGATCGTGACATGCTCGCCTCTGGCTACGGTGGCAGCGGCGGCTCCGGCGCCGCCGGCCTGATCCGCTCGAAGCTCGAAGACTTCCGCGGGGTGGACCACGAGCAGGCGCGGCGCGAGCGGCTTAGGAAGCTGGAGATCCGCATCGACGAGCTCACTCGGGAGTCTGAGGTGGCACGAAAGACGTCAGAGATGTTCGACGAGGAGGTCGTCAAGGAGACGGCGGACTTTGAGCGGATCAAGCGCATAGAGTTCAAGAATCAGCTTGGACGCCTGGCGGACGCCCATGTCGGCTTCTACGGCGAGGTCATCGACGTCTGGCAGCGGTATGTGGACGAGTGCGAACGTGAGGGCGTGGCTCCGCCGGCCTAGGCGGCCGTGCGAGAGGAAGTTGCTATTGCTGAGGCGAACGCGCTGGATGGCCTGGGTCTGACGATGGACGGGGCTGCTGATGACGATGATGGTGGTGAGATGCACGATAGCGGTGTGCTGATCTGCACGGACGAGGAACAGCAGCAAGACGACAATGAGCGCATGCGGCCAGCCGTGGAGGACGAGGCCGCCGCGCACCACCAACAGCACCTGCTGTCAGGTCTGGTATCGGGGCTGCGAGCCACGCCTGGGCTGGAGCGAGAGCCTGCGCTCTCGTCTCAGAGAATGGATGAGGCCATTCAGGAGGCAAGACTCCGAGCGGCAGATCGCGCTATGAGCCGCGCTACCATCCTCGGCCGGGCCGGTGAGCCACCCCCAGAAATTCAAGCGGTCTTGGATGATGCCCGCCGAAAGCAGGCTCTGTTGCGAGAGGAGAAGGACGAGGCCGCCGCCGCCGCCCCCCTCAATGACTGGATCGATGCCGGAGCCGAGCTCTGGAACTGAACAACTGCGAGCTTCTTGTTCTGGTTCCCTCGTGAATGAGGCCATAAGAACGACGGCACATGGTCTGGATAGCCCCAAGATGTGGGTTGCATGGGAGGCAACGGGCCGGAAACTGGTTCGCAGCGCTTTTCGAAGACGATGTCTCGGAGTTCAAGGGGTTATTTCTTTTTCTTCTCCGTCTTCTTCTTTTCTCTTTTTCTTTTCTTATTGCGATGCTCTTTAATAACCGGCGCGAAGGATCTGGAAAGAAAGGGAAACGGATTCGTGGCGTTACTGGAATCTTAAAGGGAGGTGGAGCTTGTTGAAGCGTCCCTCTACTCGGGTTTTGTATCCTTATTGGAAAGTGTAATGTACTACAAAACTACTTTGCCTCTCTTTTCTTCCTCTTTGAAAAGACAAGATCTCCATAAGTTGCATGTTGGTTATTGGTTTTCCCTTTATGGCAGGCAACTTGAGCCAGTTTTACACGATTGGCATGTCGTAAAAAGCAGCCATCGCTCTGTCTCTCTGCTTTGGATGCCCTCAGAATATCAGCTCGGCTGTATCTTCTTAAATTTCACTATGGCACACATTTCACCCTAGGCACAGGAAGCGGGGAAGAAAATAGTTAAAAAGAGAGACAGAGACAAGGCTTGACTTGTTTGTTCTTGTATGATGATATATACCAAAAGAGTACCTGCTTGAGAAGAGTAAAAATTTAAACCATACGAGGATATGCTTTTCCCATAAGGGGGCCATGATAATGAATTGCTCTGAGCTTCATCTAAACTGTCCCATCCCGTCTTGTTCGTTCCTTGAAAATAAAGCAACACCACTCTATACATCATGTGCCAGACTGCTTTGTTCTTTCTGCTCATGTTTTTGTCTTGATCAGTTGGCAGCGCTGCTCTTGGTCAGGTTGGGTCTCTCTCTTTTTGTCTGATCAAGCATGCAGCTGAGGAACCCAATGTTATCTTGTTCCTTGCCATTAGATTTATTCGTTTCCTCTTTTGCATTCATACTCATGCCACACAGACACACAGATATGCACGCCATTGTTTGTTCTCTTCTGATTTTGTAATCATCTATCCATGCAAAAAGAGACAGAGAAAAATCAAAATGCACCCCACACTCCTCGCATGCACACATATACACACTCTCACGCACACATATACACATACTGGGCTACAGCAGTGCCGGTGGTGCCGATGAGCTGAACCAAAAAGGTAGAGACAAAAAAGGGGAGGTTTCCAATCCTGTGCTTACTTTTCACCGCCTGCCAGCAGCTAGCCCTTGTCTCTCGTCGCCGCCCTCATCCTCGCTATCACTGCCCAGCACATGGTGATCCTCCTCCTCCCCCGCTAAGAGCTCTCTTCTCTCTCGCGGCGGCATCATCGCCAGCACTAGGGCTGGCGGCGCCCTCGACGCCCTCCTCGTGGTCCCTGTAGAAATGACCATCCTCGTCCTCGTCATCACTACCTCCTGCAAACGCATCGTACAGCTCTCCACCGCGCGTGCGCTTCTTGCCGCCTGCTGCGCCGGCGGTCTTCTCGCCACCAGCACCAGCGGTGAGGCCCTCGGCCTCGGCGTCGTCGAGGAGTTCGAACTCATAGTTGTCACGGGTAGAGTTGCGGAGGCGGCGGCGGCGGGCAGTAAAGAAGTAGATGCCGAGGCCGGCACAGAAGATGAGAATGAGGGCGAGGGCGGCGTAGATCCAGGCCTGGGCACGGGGGCCGACGCCAAAGGTGGGCAGGAAGCCCGGGAGCCAGTTGGAGGCGGTCTCGGTGGCCTGAGGGGCTTCTTCCAGTTCGCCGGTGATGGCGTCGCCGCCAGCGGACTCAGACGGCTTGGCGTTCACGGGGCGGTCGGGGTGGTCGGTGGGGGTGGCGCTTGGGAGCTCGCCGGGGGTGTGGAAGCCGGCAGGAGGAGTAACGACCGTGGGCGGGATGGTGGTGGTGACGACGACGTCGTGGTCATCGTCGTCGTCCTCGTTGGGCATGGGGAGGAGCTTGGCCTGGCTGGCGTCGATGGACTCGCCCCAGAGCTTGAGGTGCCAGTCGACCCAGGTGCCGTTGTGCTCGTTGACCTTGGTGTCCTTGACGATCACGGTCCAGGTACCAATACCAGACTCGCCCCTGTGTGTGGAACACATTTGTCAGTAAGCTATATCAGGAAGAGCACTATATCTTTGTCGTGCGGAAAGATAAGACTATCAAAAAGGAGCACCCAGACACATACCAGTGAACGACGCTCATAAACGTCCAGTCGACATAACCAGCGGCTTCGTTGTCCAGACGGCGAGGGACTGATAGATGGCTGATCACCTTGTTGGGGCTGACCAGGTCAACGGACAGATCACCTCGGCGGGTGTGGTCGACGTTCATGGTGACGGTCACATGCTCGACCCGCTTCAGGTTGGCCTTCTTGAGCATGTCTGGGTTCACGTCGAAGCTGACGGCAATGCCCTCATCGCCCTGAGGGATAGCCTCCTTGGACATGGATCCAGGGCGTGAAGAACCAGGACTGGGGGTTGACGACCTCCCAGGTCTTGGCGAGCTCGACCAGGCCGTAGCTGTCAATTGTGCCGTAGCCAAAGGTGTGGCTGAACTTCTTGCCGATGAAGGTGGTCTGCCAGCTCCCGTCCTCCTCGTTGATGGGCACAGCAGAGTTGAGGACGAGATACTGCATGTCTCTCCAGGTGATGTCGGGTCTGATCTCAAGAACCAGGGCGAAGATACCGGCAGCCAGGGGAGCGGCGGCAGAGGTACCTCCATGCGCAGAAGTGCAGGTGTTCTGGCCAACGTCCGTGGTGTGCTGGGTGCAAAAGCGCAGAGGTCAGTAATGTAATGTCTACAAGGTGTGGGGGGCCCGACTTACGATGCTGTCACCACCACCGCTGGAGTAGGTCACCACCAGGTTGGCAGAGCAGGCCTCGGAATAGTAAGGATGCTCGCCCTTCCTGTCCACAGCCGCGACCGTGATGCTGTAGATGCTGTTGGTGTAGCCGTCAAAGTTGCAGTTATCATCGCTGGCAGCGCCGTTGCCGCTGGCAAAGACGTAGATGTTGCCCAGCCCGTTGCGACCCTTCTGGACAGCGTTGAGCATCGCCCTGCGGATCAGGACGCCAGGCGCCTCCATGGACCGGCCGTCATCAGGAGGGCCCCAGGAGCACGAGTAGATGTCATTGTGGGCCATGTCGTAGTTCATGGCGAGAGCCTCGTCGGCATCCGTGATCATCTTGCTCAGAATACGCAGGCCGGCAATGTTGGAGTCGTACGCGACGCCCACGCCGCAGACGTCGTTCTTGACGGCTGAGACCTCTCCGCCGCAGCGGGTGCCGTGCTTGTCGTCCGAGAGCCGCGGCTCGGGCAGGTCGGTCTGGTCGTTGAAGTCGTACGAGCCCTGCGCGTAAAAGTTGTCCTTGAGATCATCGCTGTGCATGTCCAGGCCGTCGTCGACAATGGCCACGGTGGCGTTCTTGCCCGTGATGCCCTGCAGCCAGACGCCCGAGACGTTGACGTCGTGGCCTTCCTGTACGACGTTGAGGAGGTGCCACTGCTCGTTGAAGATGGGGTCGCTGATGCCGAGGGTCGACATGAGGGACTGCTGGTTTGCCACCAACACCGGGTTGGAGCTGGTGTCGGCGCGCTCCTCGAGGCCTCGAGGCCCCGCGAGGTCGGGTATTATACGCTTCTCCCAGGGATCGCGGAGCTTCTGTCTCTGGGCGAAGCGGACACCGTCGAGCACGTCACGGCTGCTGCTCCCCTCATCCCTCTTGCGCCGCCTCCGGGCCTTGACCTCTGTGTTGACGACATCGTGTTCCGACCTGGCTCCCCTGAGCACGAAGTGGTCCTTGAACTGGCCAAACTGACCCTCGTTGCGCAGGCCGAGCCTGGACGCGACCTCGTCGGCATCAGTGCGGTCGTCCAGGTGGACAATGTAAAAGTCGTCACGCTCGTGGTGGAAATGGCTGGCTCCGGCGACGGCTGCGAGGCCGAGGCCAAGGAGGGCCGTGATCTTCATGGTCCCGGAAATTTATGCGATTAAGCAGTGTCGCACATGGGATGCCTGCTTGTGCTCCTTCTTATTCCGGGAAGAAAAGACCTTCTTTGGATTATGAGGCGGGAGAGAGAGGATCGTTTGGGATACGAATTGATCGGTCGAGGATCGTGAAGGACGTCCTCGCTCGAAGGTTTCGAGGAGGGTGCTGTCTTTTCGAGGTTGCTTGCGTGGCGAGTAATCAATAAAGGGGGTCGAGGCCGCCGTGAAAGGGACAAAGAGAGAAGGTGGGACGAATTAGATGCCGCGTTGGCTTGGTCGCAAGAACACACAAACCTCTCTGGCCTGCTGCAGTAGAGAGTTGAGGAGGCAAGAAGAAAGAAAAGGCCAGATGCAGCTTGAAACGGAGTCGCTGCTCGCGGAAGGGAACAGAGAAAGAAAAGAAGAGGCGTTGACAAGCTACGTGGCGGCGGGCATGTTGTTGTTGAGTAGTAAGTAGTTCTTGCGCTCGTCTTTGTGTCTGGGCAGTGGTTTGAAGGCTCGTTGCTCTGTTTCAAGGGCCCTGTGGGATGGGTTTCGTAGCGTCGCAGTAAGACAAGCTAAGTCCATTACAGTGGTCCCCTCAGCGGTCGTCTCCCAAGCCTACAGAGAAGCCGGCCTGGGAGTCCACGGTGTCCTTGTCCCCATCCTCCTCGCGGGGCTAAGCACAGGCGGACGACCACCCCTGATCCTGTCTCGGGCGGCTTACGCTAGCGGCCTTGTGCTGTGACCTCGCCATCACGCCTTATTTCAGATCTCAAAATAGTACGTGAATATATTTTCGAGGGGATCTGCATGCATGTACAGTGCTGTGTATGCGCTGAATGCTGATCCGGATTCTTGATTCTGAGTGTCTTCTTCTCTTTTCTTCTTTCACTCACTCACTAAAAAGACCCTGAAAATTAAGAGGCTCAACCCCCGTACAGTGAGTGAGTAGGTGATGTAGTTTTGGTAGGGCTTCAGGCCTGTGCTTGGACCCTGAATTCTGAGAGACTCTCGACGACAGCCAACCCCTGTCCCTGGACACGCGGAACTGCAGTGCCCGCGCAGACACTGACGAGGCACTTTGCTTCTAGCACTTCAACAAGCTCTCCCCCACCCCGTCCCACCAATTCTGACCGAGTTGTTATGTGCATACATAGACTAGGTATGTACTTACTCAAGCAATGCAAATGGCTCATCGCCATGAGGAGTATCTGGTAGGTGAGCCAGCAGGATGGAAGCCTGAGGCCAAACCAGGCCCATTAGGCTGAGCCATCCTACCATATGCCACCTTTCCTCTGCAAGGCTTATTCCTGCAGTGGTCATGCTGGTGTACAGTGTTCCCAAAGACGTGCTCGGCCGGGTATTTGCCCCGATGAAAAGTAACACCCGAAGCAGCTCAGAACATCGTTACCCAGCTGCGTAGGGAAAGGAACGTAAACCGAGGCTGTGAGTTTGAATTTCTTTTCCAAAAATAAGCCCGAGATAATTGAAGATGGGGAAGAAAAGAAAAGGCAATTCAAAATGCAAAGCGAACAGGGGTGTATGAACAGAAGCACAATTGGTCAACTGCCTGCAGGCCTTCTTTCAACCCCGACTCGGGTCTTCGGTTCCTTTGTTCTCACTAAGCAGGCCTCGGGCCTGGAGGTCGAGCGAGCACTACCAAGTTGCTTGTTTAAATTTACTGCCCTGCGGCCATGGTCTGCAGACCACATCCGTCCTTTTCCTTTTCTAGAAGGAGTATTTTATTTTTGGTGAATGGTGACGGGCGACAACAAGGCTGCAATATTTGAGAGCAAGCTGCAAGAAGAGTAGATTGCATCTGATCCTCACATATTGCCCTCGTTTCCGCATGTATGCTCCACGATCAAACGCATCTGATCGGGTTCCCACAGGGCAGCACTCTTCTGTGGTGCGGCAGCTTCCGAAAGCTTGAGAGAGAAGGGGGGGGGGGGGGGGACTGCAGCAGCCACCGGCGGACACATGGGTGGGGGAAGCCCAAGCCATGCAGGTACACCAGCCACCACACCGCTACCTTGTCAGCTGTGCCTGTGCCCAAACCTTGTTTGCTGCTTCGGGCAGTGAGACTGTGTCGGGCATCGTCTCTGTGCCGCACAGCATGGTGGTGATTCTGTACTATGTAGCATCTAGTGCGGCCTCATATGCTCTTACCCCCTCGTTCAGGTGCACCAGATTCCTCAGTGCGATAGGCTCTAGCAGTGATTCATTGTCTTGAGTCCACCTGCCAGCCACCCTCCTCTCACTCACGTCCCACTGCTGCATCAAGCTGCCCGGGCCCCTTATGGAGTACCCTCGTCCCAGTGACCTCCTCGTCCCTCTACAGTAAGGTGATCTCCGCTCGGAACTGCAACCTAGTCAGTAGCAGGCGCGACACAGTCGAGGTCACTCTTGGCCTCGCTCCAGACTGAGCCGTCTGCCAAGGCCTCGAGGGCGGAGAGGGACACGACATCCGGTCATCGACCAACAACTCTTCACCAGCAGCGTAGCGGGCAGGCTGACCCGGGACCTCAACGACGATGCTGGCCCCACCAAAAGTCCACCTCTAGCCAATTGGCATCTTCAGCCGGCAGCAGTACTGGTCCGTTATCTTGTCCCTTGAGGAACATCAACGCCAGTTTCTGGGCAGACACTATGCTGTGGCATGGTGAGCCGAGTCAATGTTGTCTGGCAGTGACGACTGATATTTCGGCAATATTGTAGCTTGTCAGGGCGCTGTACAGTAGGTCAGATGTGGGCACACTGCTTCGCATGGTGCTTGGGATGGTAGTTATGGTGGAGAATGGAGAGAGGGAAAAAAAAGGTCGGAGGCTGGGTGAATTCGCTTATTGACCGTACAAGGATTTGAATTCACTGTGCTGCTACTGCGATGAGGTTCTCATTGGTGCAAAACGGGCTAAGCGGATGACGACACATCTTTCTTTCCCTCCCTCCTTCGTTTTCTTCCCACTCTATCTGCCACTTAGCCTAGACTCATCTGCAACTGTTGGTCATCCATTACTCACTTTTGGCGGTCGCACATTTGGGCAATTCCCTTGACCTGTCGAGAGTGAAGAATGAATGCCGTCTGGACCTGTTCCTGTGCAAGTTTATAGATGTTGTGTATGCGAGAGAGGTCTGTGAGCGGGAGGCAGAGACCAAATACGAGATGGAAGGAGACACACCACTAGCACCACTGTAGGGACTGCAAGTGCTTGCCATGGTAGCAAGGGTGGTGGTGGCAGTTACTTCCCACTCCTTCCTCGAATCTCCTCACACAGACCACACAGACCACAAACACACACATGCATATCATGTACCATCGTCGTATACGACCTGACCTTGATTGTGACCCCTGCAAGCCTCTTACAGGCCCCCCCCCCCCCAGCACTGTAGCTAGGCTTTCTTCTGTCCTTCTCCATCCCCGATTCAGCCAGCTTCCTGGCCCTGCGATCTTATCTCGAATTCCTTCGTCGTCGTCGTCAACCACCCCAATTTTTCCATTTCTCGACGAGTTTACCCTCGCGCCTTACGCCGATAATTTTCTTTTTTTCTTCTCATATCGTACCTGTTGTCTGTCTGGCAGTACCTCGAGCTTGCAAGGCCCCTCGTAGTCGACAAACCTTTTTATTTCTCCCCTACCAAGCTTGTCGTCGTCGTCGTCTCGCCTCGCCTCACCTTCACTTGACGTTGTGAACTAAACGGATCCTCAGCACATCCCACTCACACCTCAGCCGCTCTCCTGAACAGCTGATGGGGACCCACCCCTGCCTTTCCAACCAACACAGCAACTTGAAGGTATCGCCCAATTTTTACGCCGTGCACATCCACACGGCCTGCTCGCCTGTTGGCGCTGTGCACATCACTATTGACTCACCACACCGTTGCGACCCGCCTTCAGCAGCCGCTGGGCGCTTCTCTCGAACACGTCCACCACGGCGCTAACCTCCTGTCCTGTCCCAGCCCGCATTGCCTGCTATGGAAACCTGCATGACCAGTCATAGGCTCGGCAGGACTTAAGTTTGCGCTTTGGCATGCCAACGCTGCTCTTATGCTCTTGCGATCTTCGTCCCTTCGTTTTTTTGCGTTTCTGCGCTGAAAACTGCGCCTCAGAACCGCTCAGACCACGACCGATTTTTTTGACCACCTACGCCCACGATGTCCACACCTTACTGGGGTAACCTCCCAGGCCCCAGGATTCCGACTCGCACCAACCACCAGCGCGGCTCCTCTGGCGAGTACGCCTCCTCCAGAGCTCCTGGCCGCCATTCTCTAGACCCCGCCGCGCCCGTTGCGTCCCAGCCCAGGCATAACCGGGCCTCGACCCAGACCAACAGCTCCGAAGCCAATACTGATGCTACCACCAGCCCTTATGCGACGCCCAGGAACTCCTACCAGGGCTCTGGACTGGGTCCCAGGCCTGCCTCTCAGAGCATGTACCCTCCTGATATCATAGAGAAGCGGCGCCGACGTGCTAGCAAGAATAAAGAGGAAGAGGATGCCTACGTGGTCTCGGGCGCATTGCCTGCGGCCCCTGCTGCGCCCGAGGCTTCCCCGGTCAACTACAAGCACCCTTATGGCAACGGTGGGCTGCCTTACACGCTGCCCAGGACCGAGCAGGGCCCGCAGTCCGACATCCCTCCAAGCCCTGGCGACTTGGACCCCGACTTCTACAAGCCCCTCAACGCCATCGACCGAACCAAACGCGCAAGTCAGACATCCAACCGGAGGGCGAGCAGTGGCAGCACCGCCGCGGCAAGGAATGGCAGTACAAGGGAGGCCGTGAATGGGCACCGCAAATCTTCGCTAGGGAATGAGGTGGATCGTCGTTTGTTCGCAGATATGCGCTCTCCTCTGCAGAGACTTGAGCTGACGCTCGACAGCATCACCAAAGAGGAGAGGCGCGCGCGGGTCGAAGCCGCGGAGCGCAATGCGCGAGACCGGGCGCTGTCACGAGGAGGCACCGACAAGGACGGCAGCCAGACGCCCACGGTACGGTTCAAGGAGCACGACACAGACTCCGAGGCGGAATCTCCTCGAGTCCAAAATCATCCTGAGCTTCCCGTGTCTGCTCGCTCTGCCGTTGCGCCACAGGCTGTGGCCAAGATGGCGGAGGAGCCGCAGCGCAAGACGCAGCGTCAGGTGCCTCATCAGAAAAATAGCCCCAACCCTAAACCATTTGGCGACGTTGACACACAGGAAAACAACCCCATGCAGCGGAATATGAGCTTTCGCGAGCGCGCGGCACGCAATGACATCAAGCTACCCAATGGTGGATCCGAAATTGAGTCTCCGCTACCTCCAACTACCCCGACGAGTGGTGGCTTCTCACTAACCCGACAAGGAAGCAATAAGTTGAGGAAAGGCCCGCCCGGGGATCCTTCGTACCACCGGAGGAACGACGCCGACAGAAATCATGGCCATGTAGCGGCGTCGGGTCAGTCCCGGGGAGCATCTCAGTCGCTTGGGCCGGCCCAGGGCCCCGCGCCTGCGGCTGTTCCCGCACCGGTGGGTCCACTGAACAAAACCGCCGGCGGGTCCATGCGCAACAGGGCCCCGCCGCCGCTTAACACAGCTGTCGCCGTGAGCCGGCCGCCTCCACAGCAGATTGTTATGCCAGACCATGACGACGACGACGACAACGGAAACGACGATGATTATTATGATGATCATGATGATGAAGGTCTAGACTCGCCTATCACGACTGGAAAATCTTTAAATACAGCACAGCAGGAGCATGGCCTGGCCTCTGCGCGAGGGTCCCCCCTCTACTTCATTCCCATTTGCGACCGGCCCTCAACTACAGGGCTCAGCCCCGAGGGTCAAGTTCGATACGGACACAGCAGCTGGAGCAGGTTACCCTGGCGATCACAGTGATGGCTCGCACCATGGGCATCACGTGTCAGAGTTCTTCCATCGCCATGACTACAAGCCTGGTCAGGGCTTGTATAACCCGCCCAAGTACTTGAACGAATGGAAGAAGGGCACTGTGGGAACCCTTTCTGGGACGCTGCTTGAGCTCTCAGATGAGGTGACACCTACTTTGGACAAGGGTCAAACTTGGTGGGAGACGCCACCGTCTCAGCGACGAGGCAGCATCTCACGGCCACGCAAGGCGGAAGCCTTTGATGGAGAGTATGACGAGAATAACGGTACGCAACCTTCACGTAATTTATCTGATACTACAGGGAGAGAGGAGGGGAGCTGTCGCCCAGGGACACCGCCCCTCATGGCCTGTCCATGACGATGACAGCGACAACGACGTGGCCCTACAGGCGCATAACGTTCCAGGTCATCAAGCGACGACCGCCGGACGCAAGGCGGGGCGCCAGATCCGCCCGTATCCCATCGGACGGCCGCTGGTGCCTCGATGCGAAGATCTAACAGAGACCTCTTCCTGGATGTTTCGCCCATGTCTACCACTGCGAGCTGCTTCCTATCCGACACGAGAACCTGAACTTACCTTGCTGACTCGAGCGGCGCGGATGGCAATCCGCGTCCCTGGAATTATAGCTCCTACAAGATTCAAGCCACAGCTGTATCTCAAGTGCGGTCCTCTACTCAGATATTGCGGCATGCGAACCGAGCGCATCACCGGTCGGTCAGCTCGTCATGGTCCAGCCATCGAGCGGGATTTCTGGAGGGGTACTGTGATGATCGTCACGACTGATCATGAGTCGTCCTATGATATTGCCCCCACCTTGAGACTTTTTGCACAGCCAATCGAGAACTTGCCACCTCCCCCAGCCGAAGTTCATGGAGAGCTCCCGCCAGAATACGTGGACCCCGTCGCAGGGCTTCCTAAGCTGGGCCGCAGAGGCGAGACGCTGTACGTCCGACCGGTCGACCACCTCGATGAAGGTAGAGACCTCTCGCGAGACCAAAGCGACAAGGGTCTGTTTGAGAGAATGCGTAGCCCTCCTGATGTCGACCTCCCAGAAGGGTCTACCGATGCGCCAGGGTCTTTCGCAGATCGTAAGAAGAGAGCACCTCTCGACGGAGAGAAGTTGGGCAAGTATAAGGACATCCGAGGCTACCGCCTGCATGCCGAACGAGGCTACACGTTCTGGCGCTTCAGCATCGAGGTCGAGCTGCGCGACAAGGAGCAGCGGATCGCCTATCGCATCAATCGCGGCCCTACAACCGGCTTCTGGGTCCCCGCCAAGGGACAGTCGATGAACATCATGCTCCACAGCTGCAATGGCTTCAGCTTATCTGTGAACCCGGACGAGTTGAGCGGGCCAGACCCTATGTGGCGCGATGTGCTGAATAACCATCAGAGCCGGCCCTTCCATGTCATGTTGGGTAACGGCGATCAGCTCTACTGCGATGCCGTGATGCGAGAGACGAGACATTTCCAGGACTGGCTCATGGTTCGGAACCCGGTGCACAAGCAACATGCGCCCTTCTCACCCGAGATGCAGGCCGAGCTGGAGGAGTTCTATCTGGAGCGCTACTGCATGTGGTTCTCACAAGGTCTCTTCGGTCTCGCCAACTCGCAGATCCCCATGGTCAACATCTACGATGACCATGACATAATTGATGGCTTCGGCAGCTATCCGCACCATTTCATGTCGTCGCCTGTATTCTCAGGCCTCGGGAACGTCGCCTTCAAATACTACATGCTGTTCCAGCAGCAGAGCATCCCGGACGAGACAGAGGAGACGGAGCCAAGCTGGGCCCTGGGACTGGAGCCCGGGCCGTATATTCATGAACAGAGCCGCAGCCTGTTCATGTTCCTCGGCTCCAAGATTGCGCTGTTGGCCGTCGATGCGCGGACAGAGAGGACGCGCGACCAGGTGATCAAGGAAGACACCTGGGACAAGCTGATGGACCGCTGCTACAACGAGATCGTCAAGGGCAAGACAGAGCATCTTCTCGTGATGTTGGGGGTCCCGATTGCGTACCCCCGGCTGGTGTGGCTGGAAAACATGTAAGTTGACAACTCTTCAACTTGGTATAATATGAACACAGCGGCTGATGTTGTGCTTTCCACCAGCTTGACGTCTCGACTCCTCGATCCCGTGAAGGCTCTTAGCAAGGCTGGCATGTTCGGCAACGTGTTCAACAAGTTTGATGGCGGTGTCGAGGTTTTGGACGACCTGGACGATCACTGGGCCTCGAAGAACCACAAGGACGAGCGCAAGATCGTTATCGAGGATCTGCAGGACCTTGCAGCAGACAGATCGGTGCGGGTCACGATTCTCAGTGGCGACGTCCACCTCGCCGCGGTTGGCCAGTTCTTCTCCAACCCCAAACTCGACCTGCCTAAGCACAAAGACTTTCGCTATATGCCCAATGTCATCTCGTCTGCGATTGTGAACACACCTCCGCCAGATCTCATGGCCGATGTGCTAAACAAGCGCAACAAAGTGCATCACCTCGACAAGGATACCGACGAGGACATGATTCCCATGTTTGATCACGGAGTCGAGGGCAAGCCGAGAAACAATAAGCGTCTCTTGCCTCATCGGAACTGGTGCTCCATCCGCGAGTACACACCGGGGCAGACACCTCCCTCGACGCCGCCTGAGTCTCTCTATGAGGAACAACAAGCGGTCGCTTCCTCGCCTGGGGCGCAGGGTGGAGGCGGCTTCATTCACAAGGGGATCTCGCGTCGCTTGTCTAAGCGAAATCGCGGCAAGGCCCACCGCGCTGACGTGATCGACTCGCGACCTCCCAACTCCTCTAAAGCCCCCGGCGGCCTGTTCCGCACACTCTCGTCCCGTGGGAGGCGCTCGGATAGCGACGTACCTGCCGGCGAGAAGCGGCCCGGCACGAGCAGGCGTACGTTGTCTCTCACGCGCGGTGACTTTGGCCTGTTCCGTCGCAGCAGCAAGTCTCGCGAAAAGTCCAAGCCCGACGACGGCGGCATTAACGGGACATGGGGAGGCGATAGTGACCCTGAGGATGGCCGCTACGAGCACTCGTCGGACCGAAGTGGCGGGGGCGGCTTCCTAGGCGCCATTGGACTCAGGGGCGGCGGCGGCTCCTACGAAGAATTCTCCGAGGGCGACGAGTCGTACTTTACTGCACGCGCGCCGGCCAACACAGCGTCTACTCATAGGCCGGGCCCCAGTGCTACGAAGGCGGCTCGGCTTTTGGGTGAGGAGGTGCCCGCTGCTCCATATGGTCGCGGGCTGGACGACCAGCCGAGAGGCTATGGCGTGACGACTACGGTGACAGGGGCAGCGCAGCAGCAGCAGGAGCTACAGCAGCAGCAGGCTCGGGATGCCAGCTTCCGACCCAAGCCTGTTCTACGCACGCCGACTTCTGCAAGCATGAGGCAGGGACGTGGGCTGAAGAGGGTAAACACACACGAAGTGAACATACAGGGCGGCTTGGACATTTGCTTGAATGTCGAGGTCAGCTCCAAGGATCCCGCCGGGATTACGGTGCCGTATCGGCTCCTCGTTCCGAAGCTGTGGTACGACGCTGCGGAAGGGCAGGACGTGGAGATGCCGGCCCGGCATGTAAGTAGCGTCAAGAGGTTGTTAAGCCTCAGTCGGGGCAAGAGTCAATATGATAGTGGTGCGAAGGCAAAGGGTGCTGGGAGGGAGGCCGAGAGGCAGCAGGGTTACTACGATCAGGGCCACGCCCACGGCCAGGGCCAGAGACCGCCTATGATGGCGCCGAGGGCAAATGGACCGGATATGGTAAGGGGGATTGACCCTGCACCTGGAACGGCTTTTTAAGAAACGTGGTGCGGGAAGAAAGATGATGTAGTGGGAAGATGGGCAAAAAGGCAGTTGGGATATTCCTCCTTTCCGTGGAAACGCGCAAGCGGACGTGCGCATTTTCGATATGGCAGACGGACAAGCAAGCAGCATCATGACGATGTGGTAATGACTTCTATTATCTTTCTTTCTTTCTTTTCATTTTTCCTCGGAACGCTCAGAGGGCAGACGAGGAATCCGGAAGGGATACGAAAAGTCAGGACGGGCAAAATCAAGTCTACGACGATATGTTGATTACGACGCAATGGATAACCAGAACGATACGTAATTAGGGTAATGGTATACCTTTTTCGCCAATATTCCTTTTGAAGTTTAGTCTCAGACTCGTCATGCTCTGTCGCTGTGTTCAGACCTTTGGAGTTTATTATGCACACTCCGTATATATGCTGTGCATAGACATAGGAACAATGGACCATGAAAAAAAAAAAGAAGCGAGACGGAATGCACAGCAATGTGCACACTCGTGAATGCAGGGTATCAATCATCTTATCACATTGGTCTGTTTCTATCACGGGTGAGTTTTTCCCCTGAGGAATGGACTTGACCCTTGCACACAGGGAGGCTGACTAGGTGAGTCAAGTCCCCTGGCAACTAACGTGTAACCTACAAGATAGAAGCTTTTTTCAATGTTTGCGTCTGATGCTAGTAGGACTGTCAGCTTGGATGATGGGTGGGATGGGCGAGGTTGAGGAACGGCAAGAGAAAAGAGGACGGACGTACTGTGAGTATTGGTAAGATGCACGCCGACGTGTCTTTGTCCCTCTATGTTCTGTTTCTCGTTCCCAATACTCTCAGGAGTTGGACAGCACGTCGGCCAGGTTGCGATCGATCGGTTCGGGTATCTTCATTGCTTTCGTCCAGGGAATGGGGTTGTGCCATGCCAACATGGGAACCCGGCAGGACGAGCAGCGGGGGCTCGAACGTCCTAGAAACAACCGAAAGCTCATGTTGTACACGCGCGTGCGCCGGTCCACATTTCCGACAACGCAGGCCCCATAATGAAATCCATTTTCCCCGATCCCAAAGGGAACGTCTTCTGCCCCCTCCGAAAGTGGCCAGGCCTCACAGCCTACTGAGAGGCCACAGTTACCACCTCTCTCCCTCTTCATTCCTCCGTCCAGCCCTTTTTGAGCTCTAGTCGTCCCTCTCGCGATCGCGCCTGTCGCCGCCGGGGCTTCTGCTCCGGCTGCGCTGCCGCCTTGCGCCGCCGCGTGCGCCACCACCACCGGCCCCAGACCTGCCGGCGCCGCCCTTGCTGGGGGGCGGGCGCACAAATGCGAAGTCGACATGGATGGTCTGGTCGAGAAGTTTTGTGTCGTGAGCGCCGTCGATGGCGGCACGGGCTTCCTGGAGGGTTGGGTATTCGATCAATGCGTAGCCCTGTGAGACGCGAACACATACCCTCATCGTTAGCAAGAAGAAAGAGCAAGAAGAAGAAAAAACAAGAAGGAAGAGCAGGGGTCGGCTCTTGAGAAATCAGTACCTTGACGTAGCCGCTCCGCCTGTCGAGGTTGAGGTGCAGGTTCTTGATCTCGCCGTACTCGCCAAACATGTCGTGGATGGTCTCCTCGTCGGCCTCCTCGTGCACGTTGGTCACGATGATGATCCAGCCCTCGATGGAGCGCACGGCTGTGGCCCGGCCGTGGGTCTGCATGTCGTCGACCTTTGCCTGGGCGGGGCCGGGCGAGACGGGCTCGTCGACGTCCATCTCTACGTCTGCCATGGTTCTTTGCTGTAGGTGCTGTGAAATGGTGGTCTGTGGGTGTTGTTGAGAAGACTGTCGGAGGTGTGGTGTGGTGTGGTGTTGGTGGTGGTGATGGTGAGGCGCCAAAGTGGAAGAAGTGCTAGTGTGACGAGGTGAAAGCTCAGTGCTCCAAGCAGAGGAAACCCAGGCAGCCCAGGCAAGCTACATGAGTAGGCCCCACTTCAGCCTTCCCTGCCGCTGCTGGTGCTGCCATCAACAACCCCTGTAGTAACCCCCTCCCCCGCCCCCTCCTTCAACTTACACAGTCCATCTTTAAAATTTAAAGAGAACGTAAACACCGCTGGTGTTCGCATGAATTTATTTACTACCCCAAGATCTCGTCTCAAGCCCAGAGATAACTCTAATGCTGATTCCTGAGTGGTGGGTGGTCTGAATATTATATCCTCTCTTCCCAGGTCACTTGTCTGGGGAGGCTGATGGTCAACAAAGAACCTCGAGAACGTGACTCTAGATCGGATAGGGACCGCTGCAGTACTCATCTCACAACTGCAAAGACGCCCCTCATCTTGGCCGCTGTTTCTGGCATGCTACAACCCATGCAATTGGGCCTGTGATATACTTATGTCCATTCGAGCCCGCGAGTCAGAAGGTCGGTGTCAGTGTCGTTGCTCACACTCCATGCTCTGAGAAGCCAGCATTCCCAGCCTTTTCAACACTTCTGACCCGTTCGATATGTCTCGATGCTTGAACTGGCCTCAGTTGGCTCAAACGGTCTCGATGTGGATAAATTTCATGACCGAATGTGCTTATCCCGGAAACAGAAGACCGAATCTTGTCATCAGTGACAGAGCGAAGCAACCCGGAGAATGCGCACGTCATCAGGAATCACTCATTTGTGATCAAACATTTGCTGCAGCCTTGTTCATCCTCATGGAGGGCCAATCTTAACCAAAGCAGTTGTCGAGGATTTATTCAGAAGGTTCGTGAGCCCAACTTCCATAGACGGCAGTGAGGCTGTGAAAAAGACGGGCAACTAAAGACTCCTCTCCAAGGGCAAGAGATGCACGCGCCTTAGGTCGACCTGGGCAAAATTAAGTCACGCCTCTCGAAAGGATGGACCTCAGCTGGTGGAGAACGCACTTCCTCGAGCGTTGAACCGCGAGAACACACCACGTTCTCCAGGACAATCATTCCTATGCGGCCTCAATTCAGCGAAGGATGTGGGCGGTGTTTTCGGGTTATCCCGAAATCCATCAGCTCACTACAGGAGGCATGGCGCCCATCTCGGGACCAAGATCGGACAAAGAACGGGGAATTCGATTGTATAAGACGGGCGAATCTTCTGCTGCTTGTAAGTTGAGATTGATGGAAATTGATTTCCACAAGTGAAATACATGTTTAATGAATCTTTTGTTTATCGACACCACTTTCAAGACGTTGTACAAGAACCTACAAGTACAAAATATTCAATTAATTATTACTTGGTCGACTGAGACTTTTCCATTCCTTACCTTTATATCACCACATTTCCCCATCTTGTACACCAATTTAGTATCAACACACACAATTAAAGAAGAACCAATTGTTGCACAACATGAGCGGTCTCAATATCCTCATCATCGGCGCCGGTGTGTGCGGGCCAGCCCTGGCCACCCTGCTCCGACGCTCCGACCCTCGTCACAAGATTACAGTCGTCGAACGCTGGCCCAATCTGCGCGCGGCTGGACAGCAGATCGATCTGAACGGCAACGGGATCCGCATCCTGAAGAGGATGGGTCTCCTAGAGGCGTTCAAGTCAAAATGCGTCGAGGAGACGGGCGTGGAGGTCTTTGACTCCAAGGGCAACTCGGCAGGCCGTTTCGGCGTGACGCCTGCGGGCGGGGCAAAGCGCGGGCTGACGAACGAGTATGAGATCATGCGTGGCGATCTCGTGCAGATTCTGTATGACGCGAGCCTGGAGCAGGATGCCAGGGCCAGAAAGGAAGATGCTGGGGCAGGAGGGCTGACCTACGAGTTTGGCAAGACGGTCACGGACCTGGTGCAGGATGACGGCGACGATGGGGTCCAAGTCACATTCTCAGACGGCCAGGGGGGACGCTTCGACCTTGTTGTCGCTGCGGACGGACTGGGTTCGCGGACCAGGAAGGCCGTCTTTGGGCAAGAGGCCAGCGACGCAGCCTTCAGCTCGATCGGCGTCCACGCCGCCTACTACAGCATCCCGCGCGCCGACGGCGAAGACAGCCTTGCCAGGGCCTACAGCGCGCCGGGCCGCAGGATCGTCATGACGAGGACCAGCGGCCGCCCCGTCACACAGGTGCTACTGTTTACCATGAACGACAACACGGGCAGCCTCAAGGCGTGCTACAAGCAGCCGATCGAGAAACAGAAGCAGGCGTTTGCGGACAAGTTCAGAGGTGCCGGCTGGGAGACGGAGCGCCTCCTGGCGGGGATGGCCAAGTGCGATGACTTTTGGTCCTCCGAGGTCGCGCAGGTCAAGATGGACAGGCTGTACGCAGGCAGGGTCGCGCTCCTCGGCGACGCGGGCTACTGCCCTTCCCCCTTCACGGGGATGGGCACCGAGTGCTGCCTGATCGGGGCATACGTGCTCGCGGGCGAGCTGGCAGCGCGGGGCGGCAGCCGCGATGTCGTGCCGGGAGCACTGCAGGCGTACGACGAGAGGATGAAGGCGCCCATCCGGGATCTGCAGAAGCTGCCTGGCATGAGCACCGGGCTCTTCTTCCCGTCGTCCAGGATCGGTGTCTGGATCCTGCGGAATCTGGTCTGGGCTGCGTCCAAGATTGACCAGCTGCGGTATCACGACCCGCCCACGGGGGGAGAAAACTGAGCTGAGCGACACGCTGGGGTGGGATCTGCCTCGATATCCTGACTTGAGGCTGGACTCGTGATACAGGCAGAATGAGGATGGAAGAAGGAGGATGGAAGAAGGAAGAGAACAAGTTGCTGGCTGGAGCGGGAATTCGTGGTTGACTGGCGTTGGTGCTTTTTTTTGTAAAAAAAAAAAAAAACCTCTACTCAATTTTGACCTTCCCTAGATGGATGATCTCGGGATATAATTTCACTCGCTGGATATAAGATCTGTTCAAAGCAGAAGCTTTCCTTGCATATTTCGCTCTGTTTAACTCATGGAGATATGAGACTAGTGGGCTGAGCATAGAATTGCCAAGTCCAGACCCAGCTCGTATATGTGCAGCCCCTTCAAACCAGGCTGTGAGGGTCTGCACAGATCATGCTCGTCATTAGTCCAGTGGCCCATGGGTTTCGAGACTTGGCACGATTCTGGCAAGGATCCCCGCTGCCTTGCATCCTCCTTCAACGCCTCCATCCATCGCTGTCCTGCTTTGGCCCCTCTCTTGCTCTCACTGACACCCACGCACTTACGAAACCATGTGAAGAGGCGAGAGCATACTGGATCAAGCGCAGCATCTTATTCTTGTCGCATACTTACGGCGCCATCAGTCACCTTGGTGGCATTTCCTCTCCTTATTTCCCTCAAGCAACCCTGTCGATGTGGTGGTTTCGCGTGCGCTCCCTATGACCTCCTCTTGATTCAATTCCTCTGCGTTTCCTGTTTCATCGTATTCCCAATTGACCGCACCGTTTGTTTCCAATTCGTCCTCAGCTGCTTGACCACGTCTTCTTGTACTCCTTTCCTTTCTTCTTCCCATTATTATTACCATGGTGCTTTGTACGCCTTGAAGCGATTCGCTTAGAATCTGGTCATCATCCACTTTTTCTTCTTCTTCCTCGCTGATGGCATGACCATTGACCCGATTGGTACATGCTCGCTCGGCACACCTTGCAGCATCGCACTGGGAAACATCCGGACGGGGTGTGCGAGAGCAGATTGCGTGGTACCAGAAGTAGTCCTCGTCCTGGTGGTAGCACCTACTAAAACATCTAATTTGCTCGAGCCCAGCAGAGCCCATCGGCGGTGGCGAGAACACGATGTGGTTCTTCCGAATCGTACTCGAGGCGGCCTTATTTGGCGCAGTCGCTGCTGCTGAGGGCTCCCTCGCGAGCCCAGATGCGCAACAGAAACCACAGCAAGTCCTGGCCCAGGATGGCGACCAGCCCGTCGGAGCGTCTTGGGCCGCCCCGTCCAGCACACATCTCCTGGATAACATGATAGAGATCCTCGACACGATGCAAGACGACTACTTCCAGCCCTGGCTGGGGACATGGCCTACAGCCATCGACTGGACAGCTGCTGTCATGGGAACTCATGTCTCTGGTGGTCTCAGCACCATCTCGCGGGCCCTCGACCTCCTCCCAGGCACGGACCGGTGGGCAGGTATGGGCAAGGAGAACACCGTCACCCTCTTCTTCTCGCAGGTCCTCAGCTTCTATTTCGGTCAGGATAGCTTCGCCATCCGCAACGAGGCCTACGACGACATACTCTGGGTGGTCCTGGGCTGGCTCGAGACCATCCAGTTCATCAACCTCCACACCAGTGTCACCGCCAGGAACGGGCAGACCCTGGACTCTACGGGCGGCGGGTACCTGGGGCAGCACGGCTTCGAGAAGTGGCATGGTAATATATGGATTCCCGCCTTTGCCCACCGCAGCAGGATCTTCTGGAACCTTGCCAAGGCAGGCTGGGACTCGGATCTCTGTGGCGGGGGCATGGTCTGGAACCCGAGGCTCGAGCCGTACAAGAACGCAATCACAAATCAACTCTTCATCTCGGCATCGGCGTCGATGCATCTGTACTTTCCAGGTGACGGCAACCGGTCGCCTTTCTTGAGCAGGGAGACGGACAACACCAACCCCGAATCCCTCGCACGGCTCAACAGTGCGCAGGACGTATTCCAGCCTGAGGACCCCGCCTTTCTCCGTTTCGCCAGGGAGGGCTACGCCTGGCTTCAGTCATCAGGCATGAGGAACAGGAAAGGGCTGTACACGGATGGATTCCACATTTCGGGATGGAGCAACCCCAGGAGCACCAACAAGCGATGCGACATCCGCAATGAGCAGGTCTACACTTACAACCAGGGAGTGATCCTGACGGGCCAGCTCAATCTCTGGAAGATCACGGGTAACTACTCGTACGTGGAGGACGGGCACCAGCTCATCCGATCCGTCATCCAGGCGACTGGGTGGCACCTGGGCGACCAGCGGCCCATCGATAACGGTGTCCCTCATGCCCACGGCTCCACCAACCACCATCACCGCTGGAGGGGTAGAAAGCTGCCGCGCTGGCACGGCATCGGCCGCGCAGGCGTCATAGAGGAGATGTGCGACAGCCGCGGCGACTGCTCGCAGGACGCCCAGACGTTCAAGGGCATCTTCTTCCATCACCTCACCACCTTCTGCGGCGCCTCCCTCTCATGGTCCGAGTTCGTGGCGCCGCAGAGCGAGACGCCCAGCCACATCCGCGCGCACACGCACGCCTGCCGGTCTTATCTCCCCTGGCTCGAGCACAACAGGCACGCCATGATGCAGACGCGCAACGGCGCGGGCAGGGTCGGCATGTGGTGGACCGCAGGCCTGCTGGGTCTGAACGATGAGATGCCGCCCGACGAGGACTTTGCCGACATGGCGCAACCCGACGCGGTAGACTATAGAAACGATGGCGTGCCGGACGACCCCATGTGGAGACGAAGGCTCACGCCGCCCGTCACGCCGCCAAGCGTGCCCGAGGTGCCGCTGCCCGGTGTTGAGACGGATGATCTCGCCGCCTCGAGGGAATCACTCCTGTGGGAAAATAATGATAATAATGAAGGTGCAAGTGGCGGCAGCGGCGGCGGCCACAGGCGAGATCTCAACGACCGAGGCCGTGGGCGGACCGTCGAGACACAGGGCGGGGGGCTGGCGCTGCTGCGGGCATACTGGGAGATATCTGACGGGCCCGGCACGGCCAGAGCTCAACGCGAGGGCTGAAGTTTTCATGCCTTGCCACTATCGGACAGATGACACATACACATCCGACTTGAGCAAGGTGTTCTCATCAGAGCCTGCCTGTGTTGAGGGGACGGGACTGCGTACAAGCAAACCTACTTCACCTATGGAGAGACATCACAAACAGGATAGACTTTACAGCTTTTTTTTTTTTTCGCAATGGAATATATCATCTGCAACCAGGTCTCTGAGAAAGGGAAAGACCTGAACTTGAAGGAGGAGTATCTCTTCCATGGCAGGAGGTATGCCAATTCGATAACCATGGTTGGTTCGTAGTAAAAATTCGAAAAGGTATACATAAGTCTTGAGACTTAAAAAAAATGGGCCACACTCGCTGTTGCGGGTAACCACACATACACACGCTCAAATGCCTGATCTGTCGTACCAAAACTTGCGGAGCCCATACAAAGGATAATATCCCGCTGTTCTCTTCCTCTTCTTCCCCTCTTTTCCGCTCTTTCTGCCATAGTTGACGCACTGGCGCATCAGTCCCAATCCCATAAACGCGATACAGTCAAGGATCCACCTGTTCCATCTGTAAAGGGAATAATCATCTGCTCATCCATCCTCTTTCATCTGCTCGACCACTGCCTTGTCATGGTGGGCGCTTTCCTAGTCCCTCCACTCATCACCACCCTTGATTCCGCTCGGCACAGCAGCAGCAGCAGCGCTGCTCGAACTACCGCCCGCCTCGTCCTCCTCGTCATCATCCAGCGCCATGGCCAGCTCGTCGGGATCCCTCATCTTGGCGTCTGGCGCGTCGACATCCGTGATACCGTGCTCCTCGTCCTCGTCATCCTCCATGAACGGCCTCCCCTCGCCGCCGCCGAGCACGCCGTCATCCGCGCTCACAGAGATGCCCCTCTTACCCCACGCGTGGCCGTTCCGTCCGCCTCGGCCGCCCAGCGCAGGGCGGCCCTCCTCATCATCTTCGTCACGTCGGCCGTCGGCGTCGCGGTCGACGTTATTGCCAAAGATGCGTCGCAGCAGCCAGCTCTTGCGCATGTCGTCGGCGTCGACAACACCGCCGGAGCGGAGCTTGACGCGCTGGCGAGTGTAGTAGACCCAGGCGAAGTCGACGTAGAGGGCGGTCTGGAGGAGGCCAAAGATGACCTTGACGGGCTTGGGGTCCGAGTCGCTCATGTCGAGCTCGCGGACGAACCAGTTGAGGATATAGAGGCCGCGGTACAAGCCGAGGGCGAGGAGGTAGTAGCTGTCGATAACGGTGGGGACGGTGGTCTGGCGGAGGAGGAGGAGCTGCGGGAGGACGCAGACGGACTCGAGGATGTAGGAGAGATTCCAGAGCCACTGTTGCGTAAGAAGAAGTCAAAACCGTCAGTAAGGGGATTGGATATTTATTACTTCATCTCATTGTCTGTGGTGTACGGCAGCAGCAGCAAAGAACTCACCCAGAAGAAGCCCCACTCTACTTTGTCCTGGAAGATCAGCATGGTAAATGGCGAGAGCAACAGCGAGCCGAAGAAGCACGCCGCGCCCAGCTTCCACGCCAGCTCCCGCTCCCTCGTCCGCGGAAACATCCACTGCATGACCGCGATGATATAGAAGGACGAGAGAATGTAGAAGATCTTGAAGATGCGGTTGTAGAGGTACTGGGAGGCACCGAAGACGTCCGTGTAGCGCGCCAGGAAGACGACGCAGTAAAGGACCTGCGTGATGAAGGAGACACCTGCCAGTGATCATTTCCGCCGACGGGGCGGCGGGTACGTTGTCAGCGAACCTGCCATGACTTGGTGGGGAACCGAGTAAATGATAGGTTGTTGTTTACATACCTTCTGCACTTCGGTTGCGATGTATGGAGATCAGGAGGATGACCTTGGAACTGAGATGGCAGAAGTCGCCCGCCAAGCGGAAGAGCTGTCCCCGTGGTGGTCAGTTTGCCAGTCGCCATTGCGCCTCATGGTTGGGCTCCTTCGAGTGTGTGCTCACATTCCACGCGCCCATCTTGACTATGTTTCCTGGGCCTCGATGGGCCAAATCACGGAGGAGAGATTCTCTGGTGGTCAGGATGAGAGCTTCTTCTGCCCTCTTCGAAAGCACAGGTTCGTTGGCTGGTTGTCTGACCCTCGGGGCTGCAGAACAGGCGCAGGAGGGCAGGTGGAATCGCTGGTGGTTTCGATACTGTCTGTGCGAAATGCAAAATACAAGATTCGTGTGGACTTTCTAGATCCAGCTGGAGAGCCTCGTCGTCGTCGAATCTTGCCGAAGCCTTGGGAGCTTGCGAAGCTTGGCTAGGCTGCCATGGATACTAGAAAGATGGGTTTTGATGGTGATGAGCAGTCTCCTGGCGGCGACGTACTATGACTGTAGGTTACGTGGAGGTGGTGGGCCCGGAGCGTATCAGCTGCGGGATGGGAGGACGTCACACAGGGACAGGGGGGCTGAGCTAGGGGGCCACCTGGGGGTCTAGTTTGACATTTAGCGGAGGACCCCGTGACGGCTTGGCGAATGGATACACAGTACATAGCGCTATACAGTACCACACTGGTACCACACTATAATTACCACGCAAGTGCCTCGTACCTTTCACCTGATCAGTCGTACATGGTAAGGATATATCACACACGAAAGAGTAGAGAGAATTGTTTGTCATTCCCAGTGCCATTGATGCAAAATTGTGGCCTCGTCCTGGTACCAGGAACCGCCACGTCTATCAAAATGCTGACCAGAAACACCCAAATCCGAACGCTTACCAGATGCATGAAGAACTCCGTGATGCCTCCCCGTTATGAATATCAAGTTGAGCGGGTGGTTGCTTTTGTCGCCAACCATCCAAAATAAAAAGGCCCAATGCCGTCTGAAAATGCAAGTCATGCCGAAAGCCTTTCATTGGTTTTCCTCTTTTCCCAAGACCAACCTTTGCGCCTGAATGAGTCTGCTACACCGACAGAACCGAGCATGGTGGGGCATTGTATTTCGCACACCCGGGGGGGGGGAAAGAAAGGGATGAAAGCTGTTGAAGGCTTCTCGAGCCTGGGAGAATGATTTATGTTGTGTAGAAGGCTTGGCTCGTCACCGAAGCTCAGCACTTCTATCATCGTCTGGGACATGATCTGGCATCCACTCCATCCGTATTTTATCAAAGTAATGGCTGCACATATGGTCAGCAAAGAACGCTCTTCCTCTCTCAAGACTCCATAGTTGTTCGAGACGTACTCGGCGTAATGTGTATTAGTTAGCGCATCGGCGCCATACTCGGCCTCGAGCATGGCCTTGTACTTGTATGGGATCTTGACTGGGGTTCCCTCAAGTGTTGTGCTGTAGAGCGGGTAGAGATATGTGTCTCTGAACTCGTGGCCGTCCTTGCACGAGAGGATCCCCTCGCCAGCTGGGTGCGTCAGGTTGTACCTCACGGTGGTGATGTCGATGAACATGCCGCTGTGCGTGTCGATCCATCTCGCATCGATGACATTGGACGTGTCCGTCTGCTCCCGATTGACGTAGTTCGGGTTGACCTCAAGCATGTAGTACCTCCCATCTGGCATCCGAGGTGTCTTGTAGTGAAAGGTCGACATGTTGTAGTATGATGCGAGGTAGTGCATGCTCGCTTCGGTGACCTGGCTATGAGGATGGTCAGTGTCGTCGGTCTGACCACCACTGGCACAGTAAAGAAGAACAAAAAAGAGGACGCAACGGAGCTGTCTTGACTTACACATCGATGTCCGTGTCCCAGGGCATGATCTGTGAACGTCTGTCAGTCTTTGTTTCTACACCTAGAAGGGGGCACGATGGCGCGTCTCAAGGCAGAACGGACCTTCTTTCCCCACCACCAGCCCAGTAGAGAACCGTGCATGAGCCATGTCTCGATTCCCAGTTCTGCGAAGGTGGCCAGGTAAGTCTGAACCAAGTTTTTCAGCGCGTCCTTCTGTTCGCCATAAGGCAAGACATCCTTTGCAAATCTGCCGTCAAGATCAGTATGCGTGCGCCGGTGTCAACATTGCCGGAGACACTGACCGGCCATCATAGTGAGGGTGGAAGCTTTTGAAGTAATCACAGTCAGTACACCCGACAGAAAGACTTGAACCAGCACAGATCAAACCCACAAAGCCTCATCTGTGAAAGGTAGTTCGTCAGTAGGCGGCATCACAGGGAGAGGGGTGAATCCAGGAGAAGGAAAGTAGGATAAGATAAATCAAAGTGCGGCATCCGCGGAGAGACATGTAGAACTTACTAAAGTATTTGTTTGGTTCCTCGTAATGCCTACCATTGCGATTGTAGGGATTGTTCCTCCTCACTTGCAAGAAATCTGCGTCTGCCACCACTCTTGGGATCCAAAAAGACCCCCATGCGAGCGTGGGCAGAAGAAGCCTGGTGGCCCGCATGATGGAGGTTGATTTTCAAGGGAAGCAGTCCCTGGCTGGACGACGAGGAGGAAAGGGAAGAGAAAAACAAATCAGAGAAGACAAAAGGTAATATGGCCGTATGTTCTCAAGATATACGTGCGATAAAGCCTGTCTGCCTCTCGGAGAAGGAGTGCCGATCTGGTCCTGTTGTGGTCATCTGTGCATAATGCAGGCCCGGATGTGTGGGTCGCAGGTAGTCACGCAACGATGAGGACGGACTCAGCAGACAGAGAACTTGCGGATCGACGACGAGATGAACCAGAAAGATATTGCGAGGCTGTCGAGGTGGTGGCGCCGGAACGAAAGACAGGTCGAATTATAGGCGGCTTCTCGGTTCTGCTGGCCGTCGATGCGATATAAGTATCGGTTCGTGATGGGCTGTGAAGTACGGTCCAAGTCTACTGGAGGTTCGACAAGTCCACGTCAAGGAGACGACCACGAAAAGAAGAGATAGGAAATAAGGATCTCGAAGAAAGGAGAAGAGGATGGAGGGGTTGTCAAATATGGGACGAGGTTATTTTCATCAACGAGCTTGACAAGCAGAACTGCGGCTGTCAAGGTTGAGAAAAAGACCCTATCCTGGTTTTCTCCAGTTCCATAAGTTCCCAAAAGGCCCGCTGCTGCGTGGCCCCCCTCGACTTAGTCTGTCGGTGGCAGTGGGTGCAGGAGGAGGTGGGAACCCCTACAGGCTACCACCATAGCACTGTAACATGGGTCAATCGCGATGACGCAGGACCTGTATCCATGCAACAGCGGGAAACCTCCCACTTCCCGGTAGGTCTGGTCAGTGTATCTGCGATTGCTGATGAGAAAGAGGAAAAAAAGAAAGGACAAAAATTCACCGAAAAGTCTTTCGATCCTTTGCCTCTTCCCATTCTCATCTAGGGCTTCGTACGCGTGTGTGGGTGTCCAACCTAGAAGCAAACAATTTCGATAAAAATTCGAGGGCAGGCGTGGAGCGGGCCTACAGTACTACTGCGTGTGGTGCCACTGCAGGCTGTGCCCCAGTGAGAGTCGGGGGGCCGCGTCATCCCCAGTGCAACCAGCCCACTACAGGCGCTGGGTTTGTATTGTGTATGCATGCAGACGGCAAAACGGCAAGCCCGGCAGGGTCTCAAAACATGAAGAAAAAACTTATGGGGGCTGCAATACTTGAAACTATTGCCCTACCATTGAGCTTACATTGTGAATCTTTTGTTCATCAGTAATATTCCTGTGCATTTTGAGGCCCAGCCGTCCACAAATTAGGCCCGGGCTCAGCTGAGAGAGTGTCCGCGGCACATCCATGCTTGCCAGAGCCGGCGGATTCCCACCACTGGACCCAGAGGATCTCTCGGGGTTTCCTGGCCGGCGTGTGCTGAATTGTTATGTGAAAATGTCGAGTAACGGCCAGAGCAGTCAGAGGCTGTGGAAGCGACGCCTTCGACAATATCTCCATACCCTACGTACGTGTACCTCGGATGCATCCAAACCCTGCTGCTGGCAGTGCATAACATGGTACAGTAGTCCTCGGGCCGTCGAGGTGGAGCTCGGGTTCTGATATTATTTATAAATTGTTTTGGTGGAGAAAGCGCACGCACGGGTCGAAGCTTGGCCCTGAGCTAATTGTCAATCGTGAAGCGTCTCACTATAGTCAGTCATGCTACATGATAAACTCAGCCCCAGCATTGGATTCATGCTAACGGCACGAGCCTCGATGAATTACGAAAGTATGTGGCCTCGAATCCCAGGCAATGCAAACAGTGTGGCTCGGAAAAGAGATCGGTGTTGTGTTGAGTGCGTCTGCTGTGAGAATACTGGGATTCACTGGGGGCTCTCTCTATGGTGACCTATTGCATCTGAGTAGCGGCATTAGCTCAGCCGGTTGACTGCAAGCCAAATCTGCATGCGAGTCGTGGAAACATATCTCAAGTACATACCAAGTTGCCTAAGTAATAACATTATGTCCAATTCTATGAAACTGACAGTCAATTTCTTTATTCCTCAAGATTAATCCCAGCCTGCTCTACGGACGTATAGAAGCTCAGCTGATACCCGGGTCGAACGCGCTGCTACAACCCTAACCTGAACCCTGAAGACATCACCCAAGTACTTACTGTACACTCACAGCAACCAAGAGCCCCGCTCACTCAGCAGACGCGTCGTCGCGTCTCCCAACTCGACAAACCAATACCAGCAACATTGCGACTCTCAAGATCGCATGACACACAGATGGTGCAAGTAGTCTTCTTAATCTGACTCTGGGTTCTTGGCCTGACGATCTTGAGGCGGCATGGATGAGAGTGAGTCTTCTAGTCCTCAATGGTAGAACGCACCTGCTGACTCCAGTGTGCAGCCCGTGAGGATCGCATGCGGTCGCGCATGCGCGGTGCGGCGTAGGTTATTTCCATTTCATCCCTCGTCTAGCCTGCCTGTACTAATAAGATGTGCCTCAAGACGTCATCAGGTTCAGGACGCAGACTTTGGTGATCTCTTCGCCATCCCAGCCCTTGCTCCAGAGCCTGATCCTGAATTAGAGCCTGAACCAGAACAGGAATCATCAGACCCACCGGCCACAGCATCCCCAGAGACGGCGGCAGCGCCTGCATCAGTCCAGCGTACCGGCCCAAATACGTCGGCTAAGAGGCGGCGACTGGACGCTGGAGGCGCGACTGCCAGCCCGGAATTGGCTCAGTCTCTACCATCCTCGTCCCAGTCGACGTCCGCAAACCGCTCGTCGAAACGTGTGCCGTCGTCTGCCGTACCAACTCACGGCGATCCTTATGATATCGACAATGCGCCGGCTACTGCGGACGAGGCGGAAGCGGTCACGACCTCGAGGACTCGGAGTCGCCCCTCGCCGCAGCGCCTGATTGGTGCAGCAAGGTCCATCGTGCCAGAACCGACCTTACATCAGCAGGTTCCGCCTCAGTCCTCACCTTCCGTCGCACCTCGTGCTGAAGAAGTTAGCGAGAGCCCTGTTGACGCGCCAGGTAGCGGTCATAGACGAAGGTTGCGGGCCAGCGGGGCCAGGGACTCAAGCGCACTGCTTCAGTCTGCCTTGCAGTCGGCGGACAACGATACGGGAATTGGCTTCCTGCAGTCTTCTTCACCGCTTTCGCGAAAATCCAGGAAGAGCGCAGCCGGGACTCTGGCCTCGGCAAGATCCACTCGGACAGGGTTGCGACGGAGTCCTCGGCTTTCTGGCAGCCCTGATATTGAGATCAATGAGCTCTCGTCAGACCTGCCAGTAGAAACTGAGGAGGTTGTTGAAGACAGTGCGGTCGCAGAGGATCCATCCCTGGAGGAGAGTGTACCCGAGATTCCAGAGACTGTTGTAGTTGAGCCCTCAAATGCAGACGAGGATGAGGTGGCCCAGGAGATTGACGACAGGGAGGCTGCTCGACGCCTTGGCCGGAAGAGACCACAAAGACACATAGCAGCGGCTTCGCCAGAATTGTCACCTGACGAAGCTCCAGAGGAACCAGTCGCCAAACGGCCGCGTCCTGCGCCGCCAGCCAAGAAAAAGAGTCCCACGAAGCAACGCCAGCCCAAGGCACCAAGGGCTAAACCAGAAAAGCCAGCCACGGCGCGGAGGAGGAAGGCTGACGACGAGAGCCGTCCACCGGTTCCAGTCAAGATCCAACGGTTCACACGGCTGAAGCATCGTGGCGATGGCGACTCGGATGATGAAGACATACTCAATATGAACATACCGTATGCCAATCGGAGTGGTGTCAATGCTATCGACGTCCTCTCGTCAATGTGCGAGGAGATCGTCGGCAGCAGTATCAACAAGATGAAAGACGGCATCAGCATTGCGCAGGACGCTGCTACGAAAAAGGAAAACCGAATAAAGCTCAGGGCCCTGGAGGCATTTCAAGGGCAGCTACGCACACGCCTTTTGGAGCATGTGAGTTGGAATGACATATCTTCCCTTGAGATTGCCATTTTGCTGACGAAAGTCGCAGACGATTGCCCTTGATCAATTATTCGCACTCAAAAAACGAGTGCGGGATGCGCAGAGAGAGAAGTTAAAGCTGCGAGAGAGAATCATCGAGCTCCGGCGTGAGAGGGAGCAAGTCGCACTTCGCATGGACGCTCTCAGGGTCAAACATGATGAAGACAGTAGGGAGGCATTAGTATGTCCCTTTTCCCCAACTTCAATATTCTTTTTTCCTCTCTGAATTCATAAGGACAAACGATTAACTTTGCGGGCAGCACAACATCAACCTCTCCGCAGCAATGCACGATATCGACCTGGCGATCGAACAGGGCCGGGCTGCCCCTGAATTGTCGGCGAAAGACCAGAAGATAGCCGACCTTGGGAACCTGGAGCTTCTGATCAGCCGGGTTACAGAGCAGGCGTGTGACAGCGGGCCTGGTGATGGAGTACTGAAGCAGATCAAGAGTTTCAATGCGTTCTTGGAGCGCACGGCGGCTGTGCTTTGAGTGGTGGAACATACCTGCTCTAACGGGTTTTGTTTTCGATCGATACCCTCTCACCTGGCGAAGCCGGCGCAATTCATACTGGCTTATTTTCTTGATGTCTCTTCCCGATTTATTGTGTCATCATTCTTGGTATCTACTTTCCTCAAGTCACACGTTGTTTTGACAGCTGCAACACAGGCCCGAGAGCAAGTCACAGTACGACAATATGAAGCATGAATTGGCTGACAGCGGTCGGCACCATAAATGTCTTCACTCCTGATCGTCAATTACCATGACGCAGTTTTGCTCGTGACTGCTCGCACATCTGCGTGCTCAACGCACCTCGGTCATGATGGCACCATATTCATACCTGGAGCAGCCCTCTCTATATAAAAGCTCAGTGTGTGGGCATTGGTGTCGATTTCAGACACCTCCCATCTCTGCACCACAAGAGCCGAACTACTACAGAGCTCTATTACCGGCATTCGTCTGTGCAATCCACGAAAGAACGAAACTCACCGAAAACCACCTTGCTCCATTCGGCATATCGCTGTATCCGCTCAGGATTTCGCAGACAAGAGATCTTGACTGGTTGGCTATAAAAGAAAAAAAAAAAAAAAAAGAACCCCCAGCCCGCACCTCTCTTGAAGCTTCGACTCTCTTAATGACAGATTCACCGACGACCGCCGGCCCGTCTGAAGCCCGACGCAGGCGAAGCCGCAATGACGTCGAGTCCGGTTACGGAACCATAGCAGGGTCTTGTCAATCCTGCCTTGAGGGACCGGACCGTCCAAGGCACGAACGTCGAGGTGGTTCGGTACGGTACTGGGGCCAACGGGTCTCAGACAGGGCCTCTGATATCTGGTCAGGTGGCCGAAGTCTCGTTACGGGACCGCTGGAGATTCGTGATTTTGGCGGCTTTGATGAGGGCATGACCGGCAAGGAGGAGGACGACGACTTCTTCCGCCCGGTGGACGTATCTGAGGTGGAACAGGCCATGCAGCAGGTCAACAGGTCCGTCAAGGAGATTTACGACCTGATGAAGGCGAACAGATGGGACCAACATTGCCTCAACGCCACGCGGGGGCGCAAGTGCGCATTCAACATCCGGATGAAGACGCTCAAACACCTATCGGATTGTCTATACGCAGGGCCGGACTGGAAATCCCAACTGACGGGAGCCAACTCCATCGCTGTGTCATCTGGCGGTAGGAAGCATGTGATCCCCTCGGAGGCATTCACGCTCGTGCAGGACCTGCTGAAGCAGCTAGAGATCGTCAGGAAAAGGCCAGATGACTTCGCCTCTGAGGATGACCAGGTACGGGAGGCCGTGTGGGAAAGCGTCCGGAAACCACTGACGGCCTTCACGAGCGGGATCCTGGATGTGATCGAAGAGGTGGAAAAGGTCAACAAGGTCTCTCAGAAGGCGTTCTGGAAGCGTGCCATATATATCATGGGAAGTGTCGGCTCGTTGGCTATGGTCCTCGGCGTCGTTCGTGGTTCAGTATGGACTCGGCCTTTGTGGAGATCAGACTACCAGATGAGCATGAGTTGCGCAGAAGCTAGCGATACGGACGACGACGGCCAATTTCATGACCCTCGTCGGGCTGGTGCTGCCTTGGACTATTACGACGACACTGCTGACATCCCGGACAGCCAATATTTATCAGCTTCACCTTTGGACTCGGACTGGATATCACGAGAGGACCCGTGGGTTCAGCGCCGCCGGCCCAACCAGCGTCTGGCGCCGTACGACAGCACACAACAGCTCCTTCAAGACGCCCTCATCACTAGCAATGGTGGACATTCCAGTCTCTCGATCGCAAGCAGCCTGGACTACTACCAGTCTGGCACGTCTGCCGCTGTACCCTCAGGCCTCATCACTCCTCGAATCGGCTCTCCCACCCCTTTTGGGTAGTGAAGTGACAAGGCTTCATGGAGGTGGTCGGTGGCGAGGGATACCAAGTGTAGGTAGTACTTTTTGCATCTTTAGTTGATGATTTAACCTGGACGTTTCCATATCTGGGTCTCTGCACAATGCTGTGTAGGTGTGCGAGCGTAGCAATACAAGTCTGATTGAATACTTAATTATGTGAAGAGTCAGGCTGCTAAAGCGTCCATTGTTTCTTTTCTTTTTCTTTCTTTCTCTTTGTTGAACAATCTATGGTGACCACAATTACCGTTATCCTGACTTTCGAGATACATAGCGGGACCAAGTTGTTTTATTTTTCCTGGTTTAGATGAAGCTCACAGCCGGTGTGGACGAGAAGGGTCTTAGAGTGACGATGTATGATATCATTAATCCTCCGCCTTCCCCCAACTTCCTCATGCCCTACCCTGCCTACTAAGAAGTATTAGACGATTCCATATGAGACTCCGAACAATAACCTCTTAAATCTCACTCTCATCTTCACACTCATGCTGGCTGATTGCCTCTCTCGAAAGATACATAAGCGTGCGTTTGCTGTCTCATGTCTCTTGGATAGATCAAGACATCACCTTCTCCTTGCAGGATCCCGTCCCCCACCACCACTCACACACTGCACCTTCCACACCACCTCAACCTCGCCCGGCCGACGAACCAAGATGTCGTGGATGGACAGCTGGTCACGCCCATCCAAGCACCAGGCCACTCCCGCCCCGTTCTACCTGGTCTCGGGCGGCGAGGACACGCCCTACTGCCACTCGTGTGGACGGGTCATCAGCTCGCGCAAGACACCCTCTGCCGCAGCAGCAGATAGCAAGACACCGGTCAAGTACTGCTCTAGCCGGTGCCGCAGTCACAAGCCTGGGAAGCTGGAGCGCGAGATTGAAGCCGTCTTTGTCGGGTTTCTGGAGGGGGAGACAGAACAGTCGGGTGGAGAAGGCCGGCCGGCTGGTCATAGCCGTGGCGCCGCAAAGAAGGGTTCCAAGAGGGGAGCCGGGAAGAAGATAAAGGGCGATGCTAGAATATTGGTGTCATGTGATCAAGTGGAGAGACATATGTTTGACCGGGATGACGAAGACGATGCTGGTACAGAAGGTGGACACACGGATGCCAGCCTGACAGATCCTGAGCAGCTCTCCTCTTCGCATGAGGCCCAACCACCTGGTCAGCAACACTCGTCCTCTGGGACCTTGGAAGACCCAACATCCTCCTCTTCCTCGCCTCCCATCGACTATGATGTCTTCGCGCGCCTGTCCATCCGCAGTGGCACGCGTATCCGGCCACCACAGGATGTATCCGAGGTCAATGGCAGCGTTGGCGGAGAAAAAGGGCGGGCGGAGCGTGTGGAGGAGACGGATGCGATGCTGGAGAAGCGGCGGGAGGGGCTCAGAAGGGCTCGGCAGAGGGAGATGGTGAGGTGTGCGGCTAGAAGAGGTGTGGTGTTTGGGTTCTCAGTGGAGACTGGAAAGACGAGGAGGAAATGTGAGGCTGTCATGTTGGGTAAGATTGTCGAACCGAGTTTTGCCAAAGGAGACTGGAGTATCAGGTGGAGGGAGTGAAGAAAGAAGAGGGAGGTTTCAAGACTTGTTGCTGTCCCTTTGGAGAAGGATATATTCCTGCACAAATGAATAAATGCTCATGACGCCGGTGAGGTCCATGCCAATGTCGTGCTAGTCTTCTCTATGATGTTCAACTCTTCTTCCCGCCAGAAGATCCGAACATCGTTGCAGCCTTGTCCCAGAGCGTCTCTTCGCCCTTCTCTATCCTAGCTCTCCTCTCCGCCTCCTGCTCCTTCCACAGGTTCTTGATCCTGTCGACCATCTCGGCCTTGGCCCTCGTCTCGGCATCTATGGCGGCCTGTTCTGCATCACGCTCTAGCTCGTCCACCTTGTCCAGTTTATTCTGCACCCGCTTTTTGGCGCTCTCGCTCAGCTTCGCGGCATTGTCCTCGGCAGCGGCGTCTGCCAGCTGTCTCGGTATTACCGGCTCGAACTTTGGTATGGGCTTGCCCTCCTTCTGAGCTTCTTCTATCGCGACCTCCTGAGCCAGCATCTGGTGGTAAAGCTTGTCGGCGTGCAGCTGGATCTTCTCGTCTGTCTCGTGTGAACCATCGACGCTGTTGAGGTAGCCCAGTGCTTTGAGTAATCTCTGTGTAAGAAATGCCCACCACGACGGAATAATCAGCCATCATATGCCACAAGAACAGAAAAAGTCGCTCATCATGGGCGCTCGACACTCACCGACTGCATATTATAGCACCTCTCAAACTTGCGCACCTCGTCCCTGCACATAGTCATGCGCGCGTACAATGACCCGCCCCGCATGCAGTTGCTCCAGTCCACCTGCTCCTCGGCGCAGTTCTCCAGAGCCGCCGCTCCAATGGCCGCCTTGCGGCTCTTGTACGCCTCCAGCACATCGCGAAGCTTTTCCTCGTCCGACTTGGTCTCGTTCTCGATTTCGGAGAGCGGGCGGTACGTCTTCCACAGGTGCGCGTACCGGCCGTCCTGGAAAAGGCTCTGCTCTGGGACTGCTGCCTCCCCTGCTGATCTTGCGGCCCCTTGCTGCCTTGCGGCCTCGGCCTGAGCTTGAGCGGCAGCGGCTGCTACCTCTGCCTGGGCGGCAGCATCTCGGCTGGGTGATTTCTTGTTGTCGTCGAGCTTGACGGGCGACTCCTTCTCGAGAAATTCACGGACTTTCGGGTCGAGTCTTGCCAGAGGCTCGTCGCTCCTCTTGCCAAACCAGCCGTCAAAGACTCCCATTGCGATGGGTTAGTCGTTCCAGAGGAGGTTGAGTCGCATTGGCCTGGGACGAATCTCGTCCAAGATTTTGTCGGCCAGCCTGTCGGAGGCGAGCTCGGCAAGGCAGGCGCGAGGACTTATTCAAACTTGCTGACGTAATCCACGACAGGTGCGATGGAGAGCAAGCAAGTCGAATCACAAACGATTCATTAGACAGGTATTTTGTACTACATCCTGACGTGCTCGTCGAGCCCCCTTCCGGCGGACAGATGGAGTGTAGTTTGTCGTCGCAACCCGCCCCGGCACACAGAACACAAGACTGGAATCTCATGCTTCTGTTGAACGCATTCTACAGCAAGTCTGTCATACTTTGGAGGCGATGCTAGTCTGGATAGTGCCAGTTCTCATCTCAATATGAAGCATGTAGACAGCATTCCCTGACAGTAGGACCCCTTCGGCGTAACTCAGGGCATTAGACCTGGTTATGTCAAGTGTTTTCCAGCCTTGTAACGCTACCTACACACTCCTGCGTCGACCTACTTAGCCTCAAGATCTGGGTATGAGGCCAGAAACTTAAGACTACTTCGTAAAAGCGATCCTTCACGTCGACTCCGCGACTAACGAGATCTGTGACGATGTTGATTATCGGCCACAAGATAAGAGGAACAATTTCCCCGACCAACATCGTTGGTCCTGCTGGCGTCAGTACAGCAGGTCAAGTCAAGATGCAGTCCACCTCAAGCATTAGACCACGCAGCTCATGATTCAAACAGTCATGCGGCCAACAACAGTCACACAGCAAACCACATGTGGGTTGAGATTGTTTCTTTGATTGACGGAAATCCCAAAATCCGCTTTTTCCTCGGCGATATCACACATGACCTTCGCGTATTCGTTCGTCGTCAAGAGGCCACAGGTATGCCGAATATCTTTTCATTCCAAACTGCACTAAGGGCAACCTGATGTCCTTTTTTTTGCAGTTCACCCTTTGATCCGCCGCCCATTTCTTGTTTATAAACCATCAAGCAATCGACGCCAGAAATGCCAGAGGAAACCCCGCCCGTCCCGTGTCCCATTTTAGAACTTGGCGAAAGACTTGACGGCCTTGCCGGTGCGAGGCAGCACACGGAGGACGTTGAATCGGACCTAGAAAGAACACTGTCAGCCTCAATACCTCCCTCTCTGCACCTCACGTGGTGTGCAGATTCCCACCGCCTGCGGTAACCTACAGTCTTGCTCAGAGGTCGGCACTGTCCAACGGTGACCTGATCACCCTCCTCAACACGGAAAGCCGGGGAGACGTGGGCAGCCAGGTTCTTGTGTCGCTTCTCGTAACGGGAGTACTTGGGAATGAAGTGGAGGTACTCGCGGCGGATGATGATAGTACGGTGCATCTTGGTGGAGACGACGGTGCCGGTCAGGATACGGCCACGGATCGAGACGAGACCGGTGAAGGGGCACTTCTTGTCTGTTGAGAGTGGCATGGGTCAGTAATTGTTCAATCCCACGAGAAAACAAGTCACCCTCCTGCGCGCGCTCAAGAAGACCACCTTCGTGCGCATGCCTCTTCCTCCAGAGCCCCACTATGACCTGGTCGCAAGCGCGCGAGCGCTGTCGAAAAATCTCAATGCATCTTGGAAAAAAGACCAGAAAATCTCATGTCTTGACGTACCGATGTACTGGCCCTCAATGGCAGTCTTGGGGGTACGGAAACCCAGACCAACGTCCTTGTACCACCGGCGCTGTTCCAGTCTGTCAGCATTTGAATACTTTTCTTCGCGTCCTCCACAATATTCGCGACGTCGGCATCGTAGTTCGTATGTATCAAGGGCCACTCACGCCACCCTTTCCAGGACGCTTGGTCTTGCTCTTGGTAACCAGAGAGACGTGAGGCTGCTTCTGGAAAGCCCTCTCGGACTGGACGGTCAACTCGGTAGCCATGTTCGCGATTGGTCTTGTCGGTCGCAGAGATTGGGGCGATGGGTAAGGCTTCGCGATTCTATTGTTGAAAATATCGATGGTTAACTTCGCTTAATTCGACTCGATGTGGTTTTCGGTAAGGGGAGTCGAGATAGATGGGCTGGCGGCACTCACAAGTTGACCAAATGGCTGCTGGGCGATTGAGGTTCAGAAGTTCGAAAAGCAGAATCCACACTGCAAAAGGCAAAGGGCAGAAAATCGGAGATCCCACAACAATTTCTGACTTGGCCCGAGCGTTGCAGCGCCACAGCACACTACTCCGATTTCTATCTGCCTCAGCCACACTGATGTGGCGCCCCCTGCTTGATAAGTCTGCCCCGCTTTAACACCCAGGATCACAAGCCGCTACCCTGTTCTGGTCTGGCCCGCTGTCTTTGGGTAGACGCGCTTGACGCTCCAAATGTTTACTCTCTTATGACCCGGCAACCTGAGCCCGAACCCAACTTCTTGCAGATGCCAACAACAACCTTTTTGGTTTACAGCGCGGTCATGCTCGAGAACCTCATTATTCTTGCTCGGCGCGTCACTACCACCTACATATAACTAAATTACCTTCGACAATGGCTGGCGATCTACCGACAACGCGCCGCACGCGCAAGTCACTTAGCGCTGTCGACAAAGACAATGCGACTGTTGATCTGGGCGCGGGCCCGACACTGGCGGAGAACAGGAAGAAGGCCAAGTCGCGTAGCAAGAGCATGGGTCCAGGAGGATTGGATGCTCTGAAGGCAGGTTCAGGGAACCGTCGAGTGGTACCGTCACCATGTATCTGCTCCAAATGTTAACAGTGCCTGACCCCGGACAATAGTCACTTGCGGGGCCTGCCCGACCACCACCTCGATCTATTCTAAAGCCGACCATGCCTCTACCAGAGATACCGTCATATAAATCGAAAGCCTCCAAAGCCGGAAGCAAGTCGTCCTCACAAAGCGCAACAGACCAGGAGAACGGTGATAACAGTGGCGCATCCGGCACCAAGATCGCGCTGCGGACTGAAGAGGAACAACAGGCTGCGGCGCGAGAGCGGGAGGAGCGCGAGAGGGCCGCATTGGAGAAGGAGATCAAAGATAGAAGGGAGGCCCGTCGAAAGTCTCTTGCGAACCGTCGAGTGTCGTTTGCGGCCGAGGCAACCCTTCATACGTTCCACGAGGTCGAATACATGCAGGACTCGACGACGTCGACGGAGTCCACGCGAAGAGCATCATCCATTGCTGCACAATCGCCAGCTCCGCATAATGCCGAGAACGACGGAGAAGATGAGGCGGCCGACTCGCCTTCTACGCCGCCCGAGCAGGTTGAAGAGACTGTTGCCGAGTCTCCAGAGGACCAGCGCCGCCTGCATCAAAAGAATCGCAGAAGAAGTTCCGGCTTGGCTTCCGAGAGCGATTTTGGAGGCCACGGCGATGACACCATGACCTCTACCGTCTACGACTCTGACTCGGACGAGGGCGATGATGTCGCCGAAGTACAGACAGAGGCATCCAACTCCGATAGCGACTTCGACAGTGATGGGACGATGGTGACTGTGGAGGCGGAGGAGATGACATCCGTGTCCTTGGCTTCAACCAGGTATGGGGCCGATGATGCAGAAACCACGTCAAGTCTGGACGGTGCCTTGAGAGAGGCTGCTCGGCGAGCCGTCAACCAGGCGCGGGAGCCAGAAGAGGATGAGGAGGTCATCCCAGGTTTCGTGGGCTGGGGAAAGAATGCAAGACAACGACAGCAGCAGCAGCAGCAGCAAGCATCGGTCACACGAGAAGAGCCCCGATCGGATAGCAGCTATCCGTCATCAAGTCCTCTCAAGTCGAGTCCTCTGAAGGAAGATGTGGATGAGACTGAAATGGGCATGGATATGGACATGACAAATGCTGTCGGCGGTATCATTGACCCCAACGAGCTGTCTTCACCTGTTGGCGACATGTCAATGGATGTTACAAATGTTTACGGCGGCATCTTGCCAGAAGATGACGAATCCGCTCAAGAACAGACTATGGAATTCACTACAGCAGTCGGCAACATTCAGCGAGAACCAGCGTCCGATGCAGACTCGGGTCATCAGAGCGATGAGGAGATGTCAATGGAACTGACTACTGTGATGGGACGTGTGCTGGCTGCTAAGAACAAGCAAGTGCAAGGTTCCTTCCCACAGAGCTCTTCGCCACTCAAAGAACCAGCTAATGACGGGGCTCTCATGGATATGACCCCGAACGTGGGTGGTACCGGTCGGATTCTCCCGGCCAGTGGTGCGGTTGCCGGAGACAATGTTGATGGCGACGACACTGTTGGAATGGACATCACAACAGCTGTCGGCGCTATTCTCCAGTCTCAACCAACACCTGAGAGCAGAGCGGCAGCAAAACAACTTTTGGAGCAGGAAGTTGACCAGCCCGCGACAACAGACGCCTCCGAACCAGCCCTGGTGAATGCTTCATCAAAACAACTTCGATCTAGCAGCAGCCAAGGGTCACAGCAATCTCCGGGTTCGTCGGCGTTTCATGGCAAGGGCCTGCGGAGAAGCAATGGGCTCCTGTTTCCGACAACACCTAAGTCACCCCCAAAGAGTAGCAATACGACTCCACTATCTCAACGGAAAACACGCTCCAAAGGCCCTGCGTCTCCGTCTCACAGCCCGGCACGGAGCACGAGTCGCACTTCCATCTCACCACAGAGAAAGACTTTACCTGCCCGTGGCCCATCGCCCCAAACAAAGGCAACCCCGAACTCCTCTTTCAGATCGTCCACGAAGTTGTCAAACAGTCTCTTCCAGCAAGATTCGACGCTTCCACTCGTGGTTCTTACGCCCCAGAGGCCCAAGCTTTCAGGTATTGGTGTTGACCGGAATGGAATTGGGTCCCCTCGGATCACAGAAATATTCGATCGCCGCGGTTCCATTGGTGAGAGTGCTGCCGCTTTCAGCCCAATAATGCTACCCGGGCAGAGGAAGATCGTTGCCTTTGAAGATCCAAAGGTGCTGGAGGAGGAGATAGACCGAGAACGCCGTGATGATCAAGATCGTGAAAGCGGCCGGCGCAGTATGGAGAAGGAGGCAGATGGCGGATCAGATGACCGCGAGGCCACCCTGAACCTGAAAGAGCTGATATCGGGACTGTCTCCAAAGAAAAACCCGCTCAAAGGCCGCAAGAGTCTGCATGTGGGCAGTGCTCGGGGTCTTCTCGGAAAGCGTCCGTCGGAGCTAGATAACGATAGCGACGCTGAGGAGCAGGATGGGGTAAAGAGGCTTAGGGGGCTTCAGGGCAGTCCAGTCAAGAATATCCGGCTGCAGCAGCCACCGTCGAAGGCTGAGACGACCGGATCTCGAGCCACGGTCAGCCGACTGGACGACGTCGACGACTATATCACCCCTACAACGAGACAGTCTCCGCAAAAAGGCGCCAGCATTACGACGCCCAAGGACCAAGGGCGCTTCAGGAATGTCGTCGACGACCAGCCTTCGACCACTATCAATTTCAACGCAACACCGTCTGCCAACCTTGCCGAGTTGCAACCGAGCGATGGCGAAGATAGACTCCATTTGCAAGACTTCCTCAACATGACCAGCATTCGCTTCATGGAACTCACAACAACCAAGCGCCGGAATACGGTGATGCCCTCGGCGCGAAAGGACAGCATGTCGGCTGATGACAAGGAAGACATCTCACTGGAGACGTGCGTTGTTGCAGGAGCTTGTACGGTGCCGATGCTTGAGTTATACCAACACTCCTGCCGCGAATTGAAGAAATACATCTCCGAGGGCCGTCGTATCGTCCGCGAGATCGAGACGGAGACATTTGAGGAGAACCCACCTCTCTTCAAGGAGTACATCTCAGCGTCCCCCGAGTTCAAGACGCTGATGGACAACCAGTTCAAGAATGTGAAGACTCACGCTCGACTCCTGAGCAAGGCCATGTGGTATGAATGGCGTATGAAGCTACAGGATGGTTTAAAGGAAGGTCTGATCAAGACTGCTGAAGGCATGACGAAGGATGAGCAGTTGTTTGATCAGCAGCAGGAACTGCTCTCGTCTATCCTGCCGGCCTTGGTGAAGCAATCTGAGGCAATGAGCCGGGAGTGTGAGAATCTTGAGGCTGTCGCCAGCGAGCTGGAAGACTGTGATCCCCAGGAACTGGAAGCTGCTCGGGCGGATCTCCTCGCAGCTGAAGAGCACATCGAGGCAAAGACACGGGAGGTTGCACAGCTCCAGGAGCAGCTCCGGGAGACCGAACTCAGCATTGGTCAACTTGCTGAGGAGAAACGAAGCTGCGACTCAGACATCAAAGAAGCGGAAAAGACCCGCCAGGACTGCCGCGGCTGGAGCTCCAGCGAGATTGGTGCCTTGAAGGCCAAGGTGAACGCCATCGAAAAGCAACACGGCTGGGCGATTACAGGCGTCCAGGGCACCACTGTGTCGATGACTTATCGGCGGGAAATTGAGCTTGTGCTCGACGTCGCCTCTTTCAGTCCCGGACAACAACAAAACTCCAGGGTTGACCTCTGGTACGTTGCCACAACTCGAGATAAAAGCCCTCGCCAACCAACACCAGAGGTCGAGTTTTGCCTACAATGCATGCGTGATCACGTTCGTGGACTCCCGCAGTCCCGCACAAGGCTGAGCCGCATGCTCAAAGTGGTTAGCGCGGCTTGGGATCGCGCCAACACGCTAGCCAATCAGGTGTATCACCTTAACCTCACTTGTCCCACCTCGGTCAGCCGCGTGTCAGATTCGGCTATTGCCATCAGATCTTCCTTACTTTTGGCTGCCCTGCAGACCAAGGTCGAGATCATTCTAGCGATACATAGCTCGGCAGGGCCTACGGGTCTCGACTTTATAGTGTCTGCTCAGGCTGGAGTGATATACGGCGAGCAGTTCAACGCAACCAAGTTGGCCGAGTTCCTCGCAAGTCGGGTGGGCGATCGTATCCAGGCTCGCAACGGGAAGCAGGCGATAGACTTGTGGTGTGATGTCGTATCGGACCTGCGTGGCAAGTTGATGGCGCGGGGCAAGAAGTAGTAGAAGAAGATGAGGGTAACCACACATTTTTGTTTCTCGCTAAGGTTGATGGTTGAAGAAGTTGGTACTGGTCACTAGCATCGGCGCGTGTTGGTAGATAAACCATGATTCAAACTCTTCGTTAACTCTTTTTCCGCGTATTGTTATTACTCTGAATGACGTGCAGTGCCTTGATCAGCGGCAACGTAGCCTAAGTCTCGTGGGCACCAGCATAAGTGTCAGCATCCCACAGTTGATAGCCTGTCGGTATTCCTCCCCACCTGTCAAGTGTCATTCGAAAATAGCAACGTCTCGTTCTATTGGAGTGTTGATAAGCTGGATCCCCGTGACTCGTGAGACACTAAGCACGAAAGTCACTTAAATTGGGACACGAACTTGAATGAACCAGCTGGTTGGTGCTCCGCCTGCCCCGCCGGGGGGGGGGGGAGGCAGCTTTTGTTTTCTTTCTGAACCAATTAGATAGATGACAGTGTGAGGAACAATTGTAGACTACGTCCTCGTTGATGGGAGCATAGGGGGGACTGGGATGGAGGAGTGGATAGATCCATCGCGTCTGTGCCTTTCCTCTGAATTCATCAGTACCTTGACCCCGTTTTACTTATCAAGTTACTTACAATGGGATCAATCAGACAATAGTACTGTTGTGTGTATCTATTTTCTATCGATATGCCTGTGAATTACGTGCACTGGCGTTTACTGGCTGCCTGCATAGACACACCTATTGTTCTGCAGCCTTTGGAGTCTATAACCTCGCTGCGCCCAAACGCGTTGTGCCCAAACTTTTCCCCCTCGGTCCTTTCGTCCACACAACAATCAGTCTCAACACGCGTTTCTACAGAGCCACAAAAACACACTTACATCATCTGGTAACATATTTCTGAGCCCACCAACATTGCCTCGATTTTGTTTGGTCGTTGCCATTTCTTCTTCCTTTTCCCCTCAACAAGTTCTCAAACCATCGCCACCAAGATGGAGGCATTCTTCTCCTCTTTGGTGTCTCCTGACACCATCATTCGCCTGTTCACCTTCCTTGCTTTCCTCTTCGTATTCACTCCGATCAATGTTGGCCCCGTCGTTCGTTTCCTCGGTCTCCTGATGGCGAGCATCGTTACCATCCTCTTGTACATCGTCGCCGTCACCTACTTGGTCATCCGCCTCACCGCCCTCTTCGTTTTCCGCTGGGTCTTCTGCACGGTCTTCTACACGATCGCCGGACAGCCTGCCATCCAACATTTCCTCTTCCTGCACCTCGAGAAGAACATCCTGGCTCAGCTCAAGTCTCTCGAGAAAGAGCAGGACGAGGCTGCCCGGTGGATCGGTGAGATGACCGTGGAGATCGCCGAGTGGGACGATGCCAACGGCGACCTCATCAAGAAGATTCGCATGGTCGAGGCGATCCTCGGAAAGAAGTGTCGCGACTGGGAGCCGGCCCCGGCCAGGAAGCCGTTCCCAGTCAGCGGGTTGATGGAGCCTTGGCAGCATCCGATTTCCTCTGTGCCATCGCAGTGGCGCTTCGTTCGCTGGCTGAAGGGCCAGGTCGACCCGCGTATCTACAGGGCTGTGGGCGACACCGACTATACGAAAGCCTGTGAGAAGGCCACGCTAGAGGCCTGGGTACACTTCAAGGAAGAGAATGCCGACCTCATAGAGACCTTCAGACGTACCGAGGACAAGAACACCGGCGTCAAGAAGAGCACTGGCCTGCGAAAATACCCGAAAGTGTTCACAGGTCCCTTGGTGCCGCAAACGTCGACCCCCTGGAGCTCTTCAGCCTGCCGTCAGCCAGACCACAACGCGCGGTACATCGATCTCAGCAACCCGATCGTTGAGCGCCAGAGAAGGATCAATGAGTTCTTTGATGGCGATGGTCAGATGATGCACGGTAAGGAGACTCGCTGGTCTCGCTTCACAATGACAATCACACACTAAACAGGCATCATAATAGTGTGCGACTTCTGCAAAGATCAACATCCATGGCTGAAGTCCTATGTGACTGTCGAGGAGGCTCTTGCGACGCCACGATTCTATCCATGCCGAGAGTGGCGCGCCTATTACTCGGAGCTGTATCCGATTATCTCTTTCTCGTTTCCACCTGACCCTCCTCCTGCCAGATCTCTTGCTGAGTTGTCAGCGCGCAGAGCCCAGGCCTCCAAACCCCTGTGGTACCAGCAGCCAGCCCTCCAACTCGAGGCTCTATCTGTCACCAAGAATGTCACGCCTATTTTCGACTTGTCTCTGGTTGAGGAACATGAGGATACGTCGAACTCTGCTCCTAGCCCAGTCGGTCCCTCTCTGGCCCTCACGGGTCATACGATCCCGGAGTACTCTTCTCATGCTCCAACAGAGCCCGATAGCCCACAGCCGACCGCTGTTCCTGTCGCACCCTCTCTGGCCTCCATGGGACTCATTCCCTCAGCGTCGCCTGACGACGCTGTCGAAGACATTCTGGAAGAGATGGATTGGACTCTCGATGCCCCAACGTTCGATCCGGTGTTGGAAACGAATCCCTCAGCGCCTGTCAATGTTTCCGTCAGATCATCCCTTACCACTCTCTCACAGGCGAATAACGAGCCTGTCGTATCAGATCTCATCTGTCCGGGTGCGAGTGTCATACAGAAGCTACCTCCTGATCTTTCGACGCCATATCTGGGTATGACTGGTCCCCTCATCTCGGAGCAAGATATGGATTCTCTGGCGTCGTCTCTAGCTTCTCTGAGCTTGGAAGACCCACAGGAGACTCCTGGTGCTATGTTACCTGCTTTGGCCACTTTCAGACTGGAGGAGCCAGACGAGGTTCTGGCTGGTCTTGTGGCTGCTCTGGCCTCTTTGAGTTTGGAAGACCCTAACGAGATTCCCGCTGCTGCGTTGCCTTGTCTGGCACCTATCGCAGATATGACGATTCCAAAGCCAGCTCCTGTTCTCGCCGACACGTCCCTACCGACTCTATCGACTCTAGGTTCAGTTGCAACCACCATTACACAATCTACCAGCCTAACACAGGGGTCCAATGTCGCGCACGCGCCAGTCGTCCCAACACTAGAGTCCTTTGACCCCACGGTGTTCCAGACCCAAGTCCCTCTACCTACATTCCCTGTACTATCACAACCTTTGCCGGCACCTGTCGCTGCCAGTGCTCCTGTCCCAGTGTCGCCTCCCGCTCCGCACACCTTTCAGATCGCCGTGGGACCTCCTTTTATGCCTGCCATTGCGGCCGCGCCACCATCTCAAGGACAGCAAGCAGAGGCGGCAAGTTCAAGCGGCTCTAACAATCTAAACACGACGGAGTCTGCACCGGCATCGGCACCTCCGGCGCCATACACCTTCACCGTCTCTGTCGGCCCTCACTTCATGGCCGCTGATCTGGCTGCGGCATCGCAGCCCCAAAAGGAGTCACCCGCAGCGGAAAAGCCCGGGATGACTACTCCAACTGAGGAAGCACTAGAATTGGAGTGGAACAGGCTCGAGAAGACTGAGAAGGACACGGCGGAGAGAAAGGCTCAGAGAGACAGGGAAGACGAAGAGAAGCAGCAGCAAAAGGAAGGAGAGGAGCAGAACGAAGCGAAGTTCCAGGAATATGAGGAAGCAGAATCCTCTGAAGACGCTCGCAGACGTCGCGGCGGCGGTGGTGTGGACTGGGAGGCGCGGCGCGAGGCTCTGGCCAGGAAGACGGGGTACGTCTCGGATTGAGCAGATGACCCCGTGATGTCAGCATCCTGATATCAGTCTGCAAAGGGCTCGAGGTGGACTTGGATTTTCGTTTATTCACCTTGCCTCGTTGGGCGTTTGGTGTTCACACCATCTTTCATGTTACACCTGCTGTTTTGTTTCGTTGGTGGTCTGACGGAAAGACATAAAGCCGTGGAGTTTGGGTGCTCGGGAAGAGCTGCATACCGTACACTTGTATGTGAGATCACGCTTTGAAGGAAAGGAGTTTACTTAAGACCTGATTTACACCACTTTTTTTTTTCCTTTTGTTAAAGGGACGATTACTGGAGTTCAGCTACATGAAGAGAAGATGGGGCCCAAGATGGAGCCACCATACAGAGCAAGAGAGATACGAATCAAGAGTATTCCAGACTATTCTAAGTAACATATGTTCCTGCCATCATCAAGGGGTAAACCCTTCATTGCCAGTGATTGTGTCCATATTTCTGATCGGGCCAATGCCCAATTCTGTTAGAAACCCCTACACTCTGGTCTCTGTACGCCCCATGATAATTCGGCTGACCATACTCATCCAGCCGTTGTCTGTCATTATATCGGTCGTCATGTACGTTTTCGCGATGCATTCGAGACTCATGATGCCCCCGTCGGGCTCGTCTCTTGCGTGTGCCGGAATAGCAGACTCCTGCTCCGAAGCCAATACCGGCCACCAGCAAGAAGGCTCCGTAACGAGCAAGACGTCCGCGCTGGCTTTCCATTGCTCTCTGCCCAGCTCTTGGGTGCCCTGTATTGTTTGTCTCGTGGTGATTGACCTCGACGATGTCAGTGTGGTAGTTGGTATGGTCGTCTTTCAGGCCATGATGGCCTCGCTTGGGGTGCTGTTGTTGTTGTTGTTGTTGATGATGATGATGACTCCCAAAGTCGTTAGTCTTCCTCCTCTGTTCTTCGAAATGATTCATTAATATTGACTCGTATCAGATCGCCGTTGTTGCTCTTGGAATCACACAAATTCGGTTTGTACGAAGGCTGTTGCCGACGCGTTATTGCTGTATGGAAGATGTACTCTGAAAATTGCAAAAGAAGTCAAGACGAAAGGTGAGGAGAGAAGATCGGTTGTACGAAATTGGAGTCAGGAGAGGGGCTAGAGGTTGTCAATTTATAAGCCAACAATGTTGAGCCTCTGCGCCGCATGTCAGATGAAAACCTGCAAGTATACGGACTTCGGAAATCGGGCAAATCCTTCGCTGATGTTCAGCAGTAGAGTAGTTGTCCTTGGCAATGCACGACCAATATGAGTAAAGATACCGCGGCGCCCGACTCTTATGATGATGACGATTATACTCCGGTCTTATTCGGCCTACGAGTTCGTGGCTTGATGCATTGAGGCCCAACAGGACGCCCAATGTCCTTTCTGAGAAGTAACTAGTGCTGAGTTCTGCTTGTCTTACGGGTTATAATGTGCACAATTGTGAATTCCTAAGCCACGTGATGGATGCTGCGATACAGCAAGTTGTCGGCTGGAGATGACTGTATATCAACATAAGGCTAGTAACAAATGTCCTGCCGGTTGTACGATATGTGCTTGATACGCAAGTCAGTAAATCTCCTGTAATCAACGTAAGGCTCTTCCATTCTTCAGGATATTATTGAATAGATCACAAGTACACTTGCTTGGCCCCATACCTTCAACATCATTTCCATAATGTTCTTGTCTCTGGTTCTTTTTCATCTGCTGCACTATGTCTTTTTTCCAAAGTGATAGATCGTCCCTTAACTTTTCCTCAAGTGCCTCAAGCCTTCTTCTGTTGACGCTCTTTTCTGATATACATTAGTAGCTCTCTCTCTCTCTCCGTTATGAATTGTGTCATGTGCATCGTGACAACCTATGACATGAGCCATTGCCTTCATATTCGTCTTGCCGCCTAGAAGTCTAGACAGAAATACTGCCTGCATATTCTTAGGCTGGCAGCTCACAGCCGATTCCCCCGGTATAGAATCCGCAGAATAGAAACTCCGAGAATTTGTTGTGCAGGGACTGAGCCGGACTCCTGGACTTGTGTTTGAGTCTTTTATTAGGTCACTTAAGTTCTTCAGCAAGATTAAACCAAACACATCGAGCAGGCTGATCTCTCTTGTCTTCTGTCAGCAATATCACCAGCTGCGCTAGCTCTGATTCAAGAACCTTCCTCGCGTCACCATGTTGACGAGACAGGAACCTGTCATTTGCAGACCAAGAGCCTTCCTACCAACTTGTTAACTGAAAGGGGTGTAGCTGCCCAACCCAGCCCCCTCACGTCGGCCCTCAAGCCTGGAGATTATTCATATAAAAGATTAGCAGTATCTTCGGCGACTTGAGTCATCGTGCCTGCGCCTGCTTGATTCCCTCGAACTTCCATAATAACGGTAATTCTGCCGATATGCTCGCTCGTTTTGCGCAGGCTGGTCATACCTGTCGTCACCATAGGCACTGGCTGAAGCTCTTGGCTGTTCCAAGTCCAAATCGCTGCCATCATCACCGTACGTTAATACGCGACGACCACCTGTTGTATTGTAAGCTTGAGAACTTGCGGGTCTTGGGGTTGTAGAACGATCTTGAGAGCTGTAGCGAACATAGCTGATCTCTCTTACTAATGAAGTGGTATTGTAGATTCTGGAGGAGGTGGAGGAGGTGGAGGAAAATCGTACTCTGTAATCATAGCCGCCTGGGATAGACCCAGTGGTTCTCTCTGTGACTTGATACTCCCTGTATCGGCTACCAGTCGAGCCATGCCGAGGGGCATACGAGGCTGTGGATTGCGGGCGGCGTACTCGATCTGGTGAATCAACATCATCATCATCATCATGCCGAGTCCTTGTCCGGCCCCGTTCAGGAGCAATGGTCGATTCTGCGTGGACGACTAATGAATCTGAGTCGTCTTGGCGGGGCGAGGTTGCCGTCTGGATGTAATGCTGTACTGGTCCAGTATTATCTGTGAAGGACTTTGTATCAGTAAAGGGCTGTTGCTGCTGTTCTCCGTACTGATCATCTTGGTTTTCGGAGACGCTAATGTCTCGGTGGTCAGGAGAGCGCCCACGTCGATTCGAGGTAGACGATGAGGTGCTGGGCGATCGTCGATGAGAATGATGTTGAGAAGAAGATGCCTGGTAGCTTCGGCTCGAGTTTGGGGGGTGTGCTGAGCGGTGCCGCCCTCCTGATCGGTGGTGGTGTCGTGAAGACGAAGACTGGCCCACTTCGTCGGATCTACTCGAACGTCGAGATGCCATGTAACGACCTGCAGCCTTTCCGAGAGCGCTGCCAACAGCTCTTGCACCAAGCACGAGCAGTCGAGCCAATTTGTTCGCCAAAGTATTCATGGTCGACTCATCGCCGGGAACAGTCACCCAGCAGCCGTGGTCCTCGTTCATGCATGGGCCATGGTGAGTGCATCTCCGGCAGGGCACCGAACTATCAGCGGTCGGAGGAAGGAATGTCGGCGAGCCTGCAAGGTCTAATTGAAAGGGGCAATGAAGGGGCATGATGATGTTGATGGTCATGCAACGATGTCAGAGCCAGTTCATTGATGGCATGATCTGGTCGTACTGATCCTGGGAGTTAAAGACGATGTAGGATGCACGAAACCATTTCATGGTGTAGACGGCCTCCGGGAACGGGAAGCCCTCCGGTTCAGGTGATAAATGTCTCCTGGACATCTTGTTGATGTTGAAATTGCTTGAGTAGCCAGTACGTTAGTATTTCTGTTGTGCGCTTGTCGAGCAAGCAGCCGAATATCTTGAGGATGATTAGTTTGATGGTCGTATTGTCCGACTGCTTGGTGGTGGCAGAAAGGCAAACGATTTTATGTTGCCAGTTTTTTGGAGCTTTATAGACATATCAAATATCTTCGTCCTCTTTAACCATTTGTCACTCCTATTTAAGCACTCAGTCACATTAATCTCAAATGTAGCTACACGGTGAGTGACCATGACAGACTGACGACCGTTTTATGGTGCTAACCTTGTGATGTTCGCCCTGTTTGTTTGCAGAGGAGAAGCCCCCGAGGCCGTCCTTCTCAGTCCCCTCAGTGACGCGATAGGAAGATGATGAACAGGTAATTTCACTTAACATAGACCAACAACCCTGGGACTATGGCAAAAGAATTACTGTGACTGAGCCCGAGATTGTAACAAAGTAATTAGACAGTTCAAATTCGCTCCCATTTATTTTGAAACACGCCTGATGTGCTTTTTTGAGTGCAGCACTCATCAAATAAATCAATAGCTTCAAGTCACCACTGGGCCTCTCTAACTCTGACATGGAAATTTATGAACAGCTTGGGTGTATTGGCATGAGATTTATACACTATCACTATGTTGCAAATCCAGCTTTGTCAGCAAAATACTGTTATTTAGAGGTTCAATTCAGGTCGTGACTAGGTGTCAGGAAAGTGCATCTTCCTCAACATGAGTCCCTATAGGACATTTTTTCTTGATTGAATGGCTCAACCTTATGTTGTCAGGAACGGCGCCAAAGACATGGCGAAAGACTCATCCGTATCATATGATACAAGGAGAAGACGGCACTACGAGAGAAGCCGAGCTCAGGTCACTTCCTGGTAAAGCATCGGACAGAGGCGATAGGTCGAAGCACAGCACAAACTTTTCAGAACATATATATCACTTGATGATCCGTGATTCTGACTGAGCTCTTTGATCCTAAAGTTTTTCCCCTCTCTTCGTCTCCTTGACTCTCGGAGTGCTCCAAGGTTTTTGCTCCTTTAGTCTCCCCTTCTCCACTTGTATGAACCTCTGCCCTGACAGTATAGAATATGCTAGAGATTCTTTTGCTCATTCGTGTTCTGTGATCAGGACCAAGCATCACCTCGGCCAAGGTCTCCGAGTTTCTTTGGGGGAGGGGGGAGGGGGTGGGCTTACATCCCATTCATGGCTTTTGGGGAAGAGGCCAACAATGTCAAATAGTATCTTCCAGTCATCGATATCAAGTATCATCGATAACTTGGTCAAAGAACAAGTGCTTTCCCATGCTGCCAGGGATGACTTCCTGCGCATGCCTGAGGCTTCATCCACCATATTTGAACCCATAAGCCTCAAATAAAAATCCAGTTCATAACTACATTGTGATATTGGAGAATAAGTTTCACTGTGCTCTTGTATGAAACCTCCAGAATGCACCTCAAAAACATCCTGACTAGCCTTAACGTTTCCGAAGCCTGGTCAATAATGTGCTACCACTAATGCGATTATCTGACATTGGGATGTCCAAGGCGTCACATTTAGCAAAATCTTCGCGCCTGCCACTCGCGAATTCAGTATTTTACAACACTTTCCACCTGAATACAGCCGGGAGAACAAACCGGCTTGACCATCCGACAGTTCTACCCCTGACAAGGAGATAGAAATGGAAGGCCGATAAAAGAATGCATCGAGACTACTGACTGCCATAGTTATACCTTCACAATGCATCTCCGCACAGGAGGATGAGTGACAAGATGAGGTACTGAAGCAGCCGATTAGTCCCGAGTCGACAGCCACAGTGATCCGTAGCTGAAATCTGAACAATTGGTGCGTTATTATCGGAGTCACCCGGCAAAGCTGAAGAGTCATCTGCCTCAGTAAGACGCCGGACCAAGCGGCCTCGACCTCTGAACTTCATGAATCAGACGTCGCGTATGGAACATTTAAAAGCCCCGAAGACATGAACGTCGACGGCTATGTAGATCCGAGGACATGTGGAAAGGTTTTGTGGTCATTTGCTCAGAGTAGGGTTCCCATGCCAAGTCGAGGAGGACAGTCAGCCCAGGAGCTGCTGCTCCAAGGTTGGCCCGCGTTGTTGCCTTTGACCCCGATCTTTATTCAAAACTCGGTCATTGTGATATCTCCGTCTCTCTTCTCTACGTTGTGTAAATGGTCGGGCATCTATAGCTGATCACTAAGCACCTGGGATACGTTCTGCCCTTGGAACACAATGCCGCTGAGTTGGGCCATCAAAATTTGATTAAAGAATAATAATATGATTGTGAGTATGAGTTGTATTATCCAAAATACTTGCAACACTCCAGATCAAATTGCATAGGCAGGATTGTCCTCGCTGATATCTGCTTGAAAATCTTATGTCCTGGCTCCTGTGCTGATCATATTAGTTCTACACATATGCTTGCCATGCGGATATGGCTTCCCTTATGCATAGAATCCGCTCTGGTATTGTATTCAGGGCTACGATCGTGATGTTGAGCCGACACACACCCCACCTTGATTCTTTGAGAACCCTCTCCCCCTCAGATCATGAACAACGGCAGCCCTCCCCCGAACGTTTCCGACAATGACGAGAGACCAAGTTCAATGTCTCCCGTGACGTAAGAGAGCTGAAGATACGAGAGTCTGGCCTTGTCCCCGAGGTTTCTCCAGTACTGAGCTTCTTAAATGTCGCGAGCTTTGTCATGTAATTAATTACTTGAGTTTTGATTAGTCCTACCAGGCAGGGGAGTATTGACGGCTGGAAAAAAGAGCGGTCAATCTGTTAACAGTAATTACATGAGATCACTGTGACAACCTGCCTAGACTGAAGAAATCAAAAGCCCGTTCACGTGTCCAAAACTTGAATTCCATTTCATGAAACACCCACTCCTGATGCAAACTTGAGGCCGGAAAATTCCCGTCTTTTGTAGGTATCGGGCCGAACCGGGTCAGACGGCTGGACTGTCTGGGCCGTTTCTGTGGCTCGCCTGGAAGAAAGAGAAGATGAATAGCCAGATCAAGAAGCAGAAGATCCATGTTCTTAGCCAGAAGAGATAGACAAGGAGTTCAACGATCACTTCAGATGTTGTCTGTTCATTGTTCGGAGCGGGATATACCGGGTCTCACCGACTAAGTATGCCCGAATGTCTGATAATGAGCACAGATGTGGGAGGAATATATATATAAAGAACCATGGGCAACTGTCATTTGAGTCATTGAAGTCCAGCGCATATATCTGAGACCTGCCCGTGTTTGAGTTCATAGACCTTGGTGGGACGCACAGACTTGCTGGACCTCGAAGCCTGCTCCACGCCTTCATCCCCCCGATCAGCCTCCGCCGCCCCTGCGTCACTCACAACAATGTCTTCGAAGCCGACCTTCGTTCTCGTCCCCGGCGCCTGGCACGGCCCAAGCACTTGGGACAGAGTGACTGCCCTCCTCTCCCAAAAGGGCTACGATTCCGTCGCCGTGACGCTCCCCTCCACAGCCGGCGACCCATCTGCCAGCTACGAGAACGACCTTGACGTCGTGCAGGCCACCATTCGTTCCGAGACCAAGGCAGGTCGCGACGTCATCGTCGTGGTCCACTCCTACGGCGGCCACGTTGGCTCGTCCGCTCTCAAGGGTCTACCTACGCACGCCCATCCTAGCGATGACCCTTTGGAGGGCAAAGTGGTGGGGCTGGCGATGATGGCGACGGGGTTCAACCGCACCGGAATGAGCTTCATGGATGGCTTGGGCGGAAAGCCGCCGCCAATATGGCGCGCCGACGAGGAGACCGGTTTCGCGGTGCTGGTCGTCGACCCAACAGAGTTGTTTTACCATGATGTGCTGCCGCTGGAGGAGGGAAAGGCATGGACAGCCCAGCTGCGCAGCCACAGCCTAAAGAGCCTGTTCGAAGGGGGCGAGCATGCGTATGCCGGGTGGAAGGATGTGCCGGTGTGGTTCCTCGTGACGGTGGATGATCGCGCGTTGCCTATAGAGGTGCAGCGGTGGATGGTCAACGACGCCAAGGAGCAGGGGGCAGATGTCACGGTTCGAGAGGTTGCGAGCGGGCACAGTCCTATGTTGAGCAAGCCAGAGGAAACGGTGGCTTTCCTGGTGGAGGCTGCGAATAAGGTCCAAGGATGAGTCGGCAGCTTCCGGCCTCGTTATGTACCATGCCAATGGCGTCTGCGACGGTACGCCCTGTTGACGTAGGAGAAAATCAATCCCACTCCCACAATTGATCTTGAGTGACAACTCGAATTCCGTGCAGACTGTCGATTGCGTGTGACCGGATCTTTGGCTGCAGGTAGATCGAGCAAGAGAGAGAAAGCAGTGTGTAGCTGCGATTTATGCACTATGCTGCCAGTGGTATATGGCTCTCACCCCTAACGCCGACGCTGTAGTCGAGTCATCGGACTACCTCTTTAGACACTTGAAGTCATAAATTTGCCTCAAGTCGCATTGCCATTGTTGTTGACGACGAGTCTTTCAATCGTCAGATTACTTGAGCAGGCCAACAGAAACTTGCAGCAAGTCAGCGTCAATTTGCAGGCTCTCGTCCAGCTATCATCCTGCGCCAGGCCGAGCTTGATACTGACGTCCTCGATCTTGTCACCCTCGATCTTGTACGGAAGCGTCAGTGGCCCGCTTCTACTCATCGCGCTCCGCTTCTCGACCAGCACGCCAAGCTGCCGGACTAGCTCTAAAAAGGCTACCATGGCATTGTCGAATTTGCGGTGCATGAATGTCAGGCCGAGGGGCATGTCACCAGATGAGTAGAGTTCCAGAACGTATTTCTTTGGCGCTGGAGGCGGGGCGTTCCTGATTCCCAGACGGCTGGAAGCAGGCGAGACGGGGTCGGACCGGATTATTTTTGACGTTGAGCCCATGGGGACTGGCTCATAGCCTTCGAACTTGTATTCAAGCTTGTCGGCGACCGTGACGAGAAGTAACAAGGCATGCCCCCATGCTGCGTTGATCTCGGGCCAGTCGACAGGCCGGTTCGATAATCGACCAAGCCGTAACGAGTTAATGGTCGCAAAATACCCGTCGAAGCTGATGCAGAAGGTATCGTTGTAGACATTTGACCGCTGAAGCTTCTCCAGAAGCCGAGCATCGTGATCGAATTTGGAGTTGGTACTGTCGCGCTCATTTTGGAAGTCGGTGAGGTTCATGGCGAAAGCATTCCTCTCCCTCCAGAACTGCTCCTCCTCCACATCAAGCTGTTTCGACTCGTCCTCTAGCCGCAGGATCTGGTCATCCAGCTGCGCCTTCTCCTGCTCCAGCTTCCTCAGCAGGTCGAGAGCCTCGGCCTCGCTCTCTCTCGTCTTCTTGAGCGACTCTTGGGACGCCCTAAGCTCCTCATCCGTGGGCGCATCTGCCTGCACTTGTTTCACGTAGCGGACATAGGCTTCCCTTTCTCTGTTTGCCGCTTCTAGTTTCTTCTGTAGGCCGTCGACCAGCATCTCGGTGCACTCAACGCAGACAGGGTGATCGATATCTGACCGCGCAGATAGGATCTCGTGTAGCTTGGTTATCCTCTCCATTTCTCGTGATTTTGTGTCGTCAGAGTCGGGAGCAGCATCTTCGACTGCTGCCTGGGGGGCCACCTGATTATGCGACCGCGGAGGAGGGACAACTTGAGACTCTGTGAGATATATGAACGACATGCCCGGGTTGTCGCGCTGCTGCTGTTGTCCCTCGACGGGACGCAGACCGCCCGCGGTCCTTCGAAACATGGCTGGGCCGGCATTTTTTGAGACTTGATCGTAGAGGGATTTTCTGGCTTGGTCCTGCTGGTTCAGAGGCCTAGATGACCTCGAGGGTTTCGAAGTAGGCTGCGACGAAGCTGCTGCAAGCAAGCATGGGGTTAGAGAGAGAGACGAATGGTGTGGAAAGATCTGGGAGAAGGCGGCCCACCGACGAGCAGATCGTATGCTGCTGGGTTCAGATCCTCAAGGGAGCTGTCCAGTTTGAGGGGCGTTCGACACTTCTGACAGTACATATTGACTCTGGGGTCTGAGCAGGATGCGCATTGTTGTTGTTAACAAGCAAGGGCTTGTAGCTCAGCGTCGTGCTGTATTTGTGGTCGAGACATTGATGACTGACGTATGTTATCAGCAGGACAGCACAGAGATGAATGTGACTGCTAATAAAGACCGGGTGCGCTAACAGGGGGCTGCCTAGGGCTTGCCTGCCTCTTCATCTGGGGCACTCCACAGGGGGTCCATTCAGCCCTATAAACCAGTCAAACCAGCGACAGGGGTTCTTCCAGAGGATCTTACAGCGCGTCCGCAGCTCCTTTGACGCGTCTCCATCAACGCCTTGCCCCAGAGCCGCCGTTATTTTCAATGCAACGGACCAGTCTGGTCAAGGCAACATTGCCCAGGATGGAGCCACCGGTGAAACGCAGGAAGACTGCCGCTGCCCAGACTGATACAGATGAAGACGACGAATTGTTCATTGAGCCAGATGAGATCAACCGAAGGAGAGACCCCAATGTTCGCCTCCAGCAGGGGAGGGACCGGGCCGCGAGTAGGCTCAAGTCCAGGTTTGAAAGCATTTTTGCCAAGTACGAGAAGGATTTCGAGGGGGGTCGGCGACGTGATTGATATCATGACAGGGGAGATAGTAGAGGACAATGGACATTTACGGTCAATGGACATTGCGGAAGTGGGCAATGATGAGACAGATGAGGACGACTCCTCAGAGGAGGAGCAGGGTCACCCCGAGCGGAAAGATGAGGCAATGGGCACAGAAATGAGCCCGAAGGCTATACAAGTGCCGGCGGACCCATGGCAGGGACCAGAGAAGGGGCCAATTGCATCGAGATGGCCACAAATTGGAATGCAAGATCCCCTACGACTGTCTTCGCTACTTGGGAATGGGACGCCGTACACGACCATGTTATCACAGCCATCCCCTCCGTTAGCTTTCGGGCCTCCTCCGAGTGCCGACCCGAATTGGCAGGCGCCTGAGCTCCCACAATCTGCCTTCCTGCGACAAAGCCACGGGCAGGAGCCGGCCCCAAGGAAGGTCGTGAGAAAATATCTCCCAGGACCAGATAGCCGAGATGCCGGAGAAGAGGAGGAAGATGTACTACTGGGCACCACCAGCGGTCCACTGCCCCAAGAGTCGCCTCTGATAAGGCAGAAGTTTCCCGCGGTCGACAGCAGTCCCAACACCGACAATAGCCATAACGACTTGATCAAAGAGATCATAGAAAATATGCTTGATACACCACCTTCAATCCGGAAAACACGGCCTGTCAGATCACTAGGGAAGCCATCTCCCTTGGGCAAGGACCATGAAGACCTGGGAGCAGCGGGCCGTCCACAGGATCGCAAAGGAATCAAAGGACCGCCGCCAGTGGAAAAGGGGGATCGGGTTGAGGTCGAGACCGAGACAGAGACGTTGTGGGAAGATAGTGATCTAGAATCATATCTGGATGTCACAGAGGCTCGCATCAAGAAACCGGTTGGACAACAGCTTTTCGTGGATATCAGTATGACGAGGCGGATCGGACAAGGGAATTCCAAATCCCTTAGTCGTGGGGTTATCCAAGATGCGGCTGACAAGGTTGTTGAAGCCTGTGAGAGAACAACTGGGGAGTCACTAGCCCGGCCTACCGAAGCTGTACACGAAGACACGGCCGTCAGTCAGCACAGCCAAGCAACTTTGGAGAATCGACGAGACGAGCAAGCCGTGCAGTCGAGGAAGACACCGCAGGAGACCTTCACGAGAAATACCATGGACCCGGACTTCATGTTCTCAGACGAAGAGACTCTGCTACCCAGGAGGAACGCGAAGCGACGGACAAAACCAGAGGGAGCTCCTGTGGCAGCAGTACTGTTGGACACGGAAGGGCGCTCAGGATCATCACGCGTCGACAAGGTGTCCTCACTAGAGAAGCAGATCAAGCCAAAACCACTACGGCCGCAAGTCCGCGCACCGCGCCGTCGCCCCTCCTCTGAGCTCGGGGGCCTGGGGACAGTTGCGGATGATGACACCGTACCCGAGCAGCGACAGTCATCACCCGTTGCCAGAGATGCACCTCTGCCAGCACAACAGCCTTCGACGCCCAAAGCCAGGCCCAACAGGACCAACAGCACCCCTACTACAACCGCAAGCCTCGTCTCGCTTCTGTCCGATGCCGAAGACGAGGAAGACGAGATCTCCTTCGACTTGTCAGAGTTCACGCCTTCGGGCCACCATCGCATCTTGTTCCACCGTCCCCTGTTCCCCCCTCTTTCTACATCGTTTCCTTCTTCCCTGGCCACGATCAACAAGAAGAAGAAGACAAAGCGTGCTTCCCTCCTTCTACGCGCCCACTCAACAGAATCACATAAGTTCCGGACCCCGACCAGGGCCGAACCGGCTCCGGCCAGGGGCGCAACAACAGGAGATGATAAGAGGAAGAAGAAGGAGAAGAAGGAGAATGGAAGGATGAGCAAGAAGCTTGCACATAGCGTCATCCATGTTTCTGGAGGAGGCGGCAGTGGAGTAACGGGTGGCGGCACGGGTAGCGCAGCAAGTTCCACGGGGTCGGTGGTGCAAACGCCTGGTGGCACGCGCAGGAGGTGTGGTGAGGACGGGTGGAACTGTGAGAGAGACTTTTGTTTCGTTTGCATGTAGGCATGGTGTGGAGGAAATGGCTATATACGCTACGGAACTCACAGCAAAAATGGTTCACCCACCTGTCACGCAAGCAAATTACACACCGAGCTTATAGGAGATAGGGCAAAGTAGATACTTTCCACACTTATCATTCCCACGGCGGAGATCTCGACGGCCGAAGCCACAGATACCCGGGTACGGAGCGGTATCCACTAAGAGTGCAATATCAAAGACAGACAGGAAAAGGACATTGATCAATGAACCATGTCATATTAGTCGTCATAAAGGCTGGCCTGAGGAAAAGCACGTATTCGCATCGCGAGGCCATTTATGCTAAGCTCCGCTCACTCCCGAGTCCAGTTGAAAGACGCAAAGAAACCACATACTTCCCGCACCTCAAGAAATAACGCCAAGAGTGTCCACATGCTAGATGGAGCATCCATGCTTGCTTGTCCCGCACGCCTGATGTTTGACCCTCCATTTCCAGATTGATGGATAGGATTGGGGCCGCTCTGGTTCCCTTTGGTCGTCTCTCCTCCGCCGCATGTGTCACGCCATCTTCCTGATATCTCATCATCCCATTCCCTTGTCTAGTCACTCGCTATGATGACGAATCGAGAAGAGGGTTATGTCTTGGGATTGCTATCGGAACAAGACAGTGTCCTTCAGGATCTCTAGACGTCGCGAGGGCCGGAGACCGCGGCCTAAGGAAGCATATCATAGGGTAATATCCACCGTTCCGAGTCCTGTATGCTTGCAACGACTACTTAGACGACGACACCGGGGGCTCCGTTCAGATAGGCCTGCAGGTTGGCCTCGTCGCGGATGGGATTGAAGTAGGGGTGGGCCATGGCCTCCTTGGCAGTCAACCGCTCCTATTATATTTGTTAGTACCATTACGGATAAGCACGAGATACATAGGGGACAAACTTGGTGGTCGTAGCGCAGCAGCTTGTCAAGGAAATCGATGGCCTCATTGCTGACGAAGCGCTGGTTATCGGCGTTGACAAAGCTGTGCCAGGGCTTCTTCTGAAAGCGACCGAGGATGTCATCATACTGAGCGTCGAGCTCGATCTCGTACTTGTCGAGGTAGTCAAAGAGCTCATCCGTCCCGAGAACCTTTGCGATCTTGACGAGTTGGTCCGAGTTGGAATTGCCGTGGAAGAAGGGCTCCTTTCTAAAGATCATCGAGGCGAACATGGCGCCAAGACTCCACATGTCAAGGCTGTAGTCATACTCCTGGAAGTCTACAAGCAGCTCGGGCCCCTTGAAGTACCGGGAGGCGACACGAACATTGTACTCTGTTCCGGGGTGGTAGAACTCAGCCAGACCCCAGTCAATCAAACGCAGCTAAAAAGAAACAGTCAGTAACGCGAAGTGGCCCCCAACGGAGGGGAGGTGAGGAACCATCATTGGGAAGAGGAAGGAGATGTCACCTTTCTGTTCTCATGATCGATCATAACGTTATGAGGTTTCACATCTCTGTGCATGATGCCCTTGCTGTGGCAGTAATCCAGCGCTTTGAGTAGCTCGGAGATGTAGAAGCGGACATCGAAGTCGTTGAACTTGGGGTAGAGACTGCGGAAGTCGGTGTTGTTGACGTATTCGAATATCAGGGACGGCGTCTTACTCTGCAAGTTATCGCCATCAGAAACGGAGTTCTAGTTCGGAGTCCGGAGATTGCCCTGGCCCCTCTCCTCGTGACGCTTTGCGGTGAAAACAGGGCTGAAGACGAAGCGCGATCCACCAGAGGGAAATGTAATCACCTGAGAGTCCCTGACGACATCCAACAATGCCACGATATTCGGCCCTCCAGCCAAGTTCTGAAGAATTTTGATCTCGCGCTTGATCTTCTTCTTCTTGACGGGCTTCAGCACCTTGATGACACACTTCTGGTAGTTAACGACATTGATGCCCTCGAACACCTCAGAGTATTTTCCACGGCCTATAGGTATCATGATTTCCAAGTCAGATTCTGCTGTTGTTCGTGTCTCTTTTCGTAGATCGCGAAAGCCCCCCGGGAGGGGGGCGGGCAGGGGGTCCCGGGGGGGGGGGGGGGGCGATTAGGCACGAACCGATCTTGCGAACCACCTCGTAGTTCTCCAGCATGCCCCAGCCTGTATTAAGAAATAAGTTAGTGTCAGCCCTATCGCGACTCGTAGAGATGACGAGCTGGAGGTATGGTGGCGGCCACCGTAGCTGAGGAAGAACGCACTGATGTTGACGCTGTCGTAGTCCCAGTATGCCCGAGGCATGTTCTGGTTGACGTCCGCGTAAACCCGCGCCATCTTTACTGGCGGTCTGTATGGGCACGGAGGAGGTGAGCAAGTGCGCCTCCAGGCCCTCTGCGAATATGACGATGAAAGAGGTAAGAAAGGGTTGAGCGTGGTCTCCTGTCCGGATGAACCGCTTCGACGTGACTTCAAAGGTTTGGGAGCGCTGCGACGCAGCAGAATCAAGGTGGGATGTCGTTATCTCGACGCGCTAGCGCCGAAAACAGGTATGGACTACGGGGGCAGGGCGGGCAGGCACAGAGGTGGGGCGCGGTCCAGGCACACCAAATAAAGTTGGGGTGTGATGTCCAGGGTTCGGGTTTTTGAGGTCTTCATCCCGGGCTACTGTGATCAAATGAGGCCATATTTTGCCCAACTAGATCTTCGCTTCCTGACCGAGACATATGAGTGTGTCATGTTAGACAATGCAGTTTCCAGACACAGATTTGATCCTCGGAATTACTCACACCGCTCAGCAGGTCACGTTTTCAGCAACTCTAGGAGGCTGATTGGATTGTTCAGAGCCAGAATTGTGTCACTACAGAGTCAAAACTCTTGTCTGGATTTGCCGCGCTGGATCAATACAATGCACTCTCCAGAGCCAGTAGCACACCCTTTCGTGCTTTTTGTGCTCAAGTGTGTGTTTGTGGCAATTTGCATAAAGCGATCCCAGCCTACTAGAAGAGTATCGTAGAACAGTAGCTGAGGGAGGCAAGTTTGATTTCATCCGAGTCGATGAAAACTCTGCATGGATTGGCAAATCATGTTGCTCTAGAGCAAAACATGTTGATTATGGCTATGAACAGCGAATATATCCTCTCGGGAAGTTCCTCTCGAGTGTCGGCATGAAATGTCGCCAGATCCAATGCCCTAGTAGCACCATCTCGGAAGGATGCGTTGCTGACCATGCTGCACGGTCATCAAATGAGCCTTTATCGTGTACGTGTTGGCAGAACCAGGGCGGGTTCGAAAGGATCAATTGCACATGCTCTTTCGGTATGGAATCGTGGGCGGAAAGCAACCGCGCCTGCTTCTTGTCTCAACGAGGAGAATTTTTTGTAGGATATAGCGAATATCGCTCGTGACTTCCAATGGATATTACGAAGCCTCCCATCTTGAAGAGGCTTGATGCCCGGTGTTAATTTCTGATCGCATGACCGGGTTTCCGATCCTTCTGCGAAGCCATAATCATATTCCTGAATATGGACTTATCCCCCGAAGCTTGTCATTCGGTCGATCCTGGTAAAACTTTCGACGAAACTGTGTTGTGCAGTTGGTGGTCAGCCCGCAAGTTGGCAATAGATGGTCAGGGGGAGCTGGTAGGGCTGGAGGGATTCGAGATTTCAGAGAGAAGATTATTATTCGACACGTTCCTCCGTGGTGTGCGACTAGGCACAGCGGCCAGGCGGCATGCGCCCAAGTCAACAACCCGTTGGACTTCGGACTAAGGATGACGATACGAAAAAGTCTCATCAGGGTGGAAATGGTAGATCATGAATGCAACGGAGGTACTTACAGCACATGACGGGACCGAGAACTTTGTAGTGTTCAGGTCGATTATAGTCAGGCGATGGTATTCTTGGATTCACCAAAATATGATTATCCATCATCAGCGTAAATAACCCTTCGGCGTTGAGCCACGTGCTCAGATGCTGGGCCAGATTGGCCTGCTTCATCGTACGCGAGAGCATCCAACCCCGTCTCCACGACATCCCACGTCCTCTTGCGACGTTCAGGGTCTGGCTCCCATTGCTTCTTGTTGCTGTTATTCCCACTGCCGCGCTTCTTCTTCTTCTTGTTCTTCTTTTTCTTCCTGGTTGCGATCTGCCGTTGTTGTACGCCCTCGTCCTCCCGTATTTCTCCATCGTCGGCATCCTCGTCATCGAGGTCCATAGGTATTGGAGACGAGCTGTTACGCCTGCGCTGCGGAGCCTCACCTTGCTCCCGAGCTCTCTGCAGGGCTTGCAACTCAGAGTGTCGGAATATGGCGATCTGCTCGTCTGTGAGGGTGCGCTTGACCCCATCCGGGTAAAATCCCAGGCCATCATCGTCTTCTACCTCGCCCTGCAAGTATCCATCGCCGTCGCTGCGAGAAACCTCGTCGTGCACTGCAGTGCGAGGGACGAGGAATTCCCTGGCGAATGCCGCAAGCGCCGTGTCGCCAAAGTGCGTCTCGTGGAATGAAGAAAAATCTGCCTGCAAAAGAAAGAAGAAAGAAAAAAAAGGCGTTAGCATCTTGGTATTGTTGGGGCCCGAAGCTGCCGTATTCGATCGGACAGAGATCAGGAATGGAATTACACACCTCCATAATCTGCGGGACACAAACCACCCCAGGTGCAGAATGCCCCCCTAGTTGCGACATCTTGTACGCGGACGTCGAGTCTTGCGCGGCTCCGCCGGCTGCGTCCGCCGGAATTCCTCGAGCGTGATCTGGTTGAGGAGCATCAGGAAACGAAAGTTGTCTCCCACTGTGGCGGTGTTGTGAAGCACGCGGTCCACCAAGAAGCGGGCGGCTGCGTCGTTTCGGGTCTTGTGTATGAGTGCCTCGCGGACAGACTCTGGCAGGTTCGCATTTGTCAGGAGCGGTGCGAGCGTGGGCACCGATGGCATAGAGGCGAATGGTGATGGTGGCGGCGCAGTCGCGTCCATGGCACACCCTCGAGGTTGGCGCGTTGCAGTGTGACGAAAGAAGATGGAAACAAGAGAGTGCCAAGGTTGAGGAGGACGGCTAACCAGGGCAGGGATGAGCTTTCGAGCGCTGGCACCTCGGGTGTATAGGTGTATGGGTGTGTACGTAATCGCGAATCAAGAGACGGATAATGCTGCTAGGCTGGTAGGTGAAGATGAGATTCAAAATCATGCAGATAATTGATGGCAATCAAGAAGGTTAACAAAATGTTCCTCGCGTGAGCATGAGGGGTTTCCAAACAAAAACCGTCCCAAATTTCTTGCGGAGATAGGGTCTATATTACCGGAAAGCAGATCAGATTTTAAGTACTGACTATGCACCCAACTATATACATCAGCGTCTTTCTCTCGGATTTTCAAGTGATACCAACCGGTGCGGTTGGGCCAGCGCTCGAACAATGCTAATAATACTAAGAATAATACCCGACAAACCGCCGGAAGGTGGAATCCTCGATCTGCACAGTAATGCATCTCCGTCCCGACCATGTGTGGTGGCATCTGACCCCCTGCGCCACTCCTAATGGTGGCCCTAGTCGGATCACGCCTGAGCCTGGTTGAGCAACAGCATGGCATTTTGAAATGCCTGTACGACCTGTTCATCTGGAGTCCGGGCGCTTGTCAGCCATACTCGGCACCATTTTGCATAGTGGGACCTCGGACTCACAATTTTGCCGCTTCGAGTCTAGATCGTTCTCCTTGAGCTTCACAAAGTGGGATCTGGTCTGCAGCCGTTTGGCTGCACGTTCATTGTCGTGCGCTGACGCAGCGGAGGCCCAGATATTGAAGTACTGAGCACTCTCCTGGTTAGCCAGCCTACCGAATCCTGGCCTGCAAAGGAAAAGGGGGCGTGGGCAAAGATTACCTTCACTAAAGCCTCGAATTCGGCCGCCAGCCCAGCCTCGTGCTCATTGGCACCCGCCAGGACCCTGTCAAACCTGACTCCGAGATCATCCCAATCGAATGGGGCCAGATTCCCTGGGGTGCCTGGAGTAGATGGTCTCTCTCGGGCAAGATGAGGAGCGTGGGCGAGACTGGCCGCATGACTTCGTCCGTTTAGCTGGTGGCTGCTGCGAAGACCGCGGAGCGGCTCAGGCGTTCTGCTATGAAGAGGACGCGGGAGTCTGCTCTGACGGTCTAGCTCTATCTTGGGCACCTCGGCATCGACTTCCGCCTGACCCATTTCATCACCTGGGCCTTCTCGGTGCGGACTTGTTGATCTAGGCCTGGAGGAAGGAGGAGGACCCTGCAGCGGGGTTCCCGGAGAGTCTGGAGGCGGCAGGGGTGGCGTTGTAGACCTGTATTCGTCCATTCTGTGTTGTTCCGTGTGTGTGTGTGTGCGCGCGCGCGCGTTGGTTTTAGGCGTCCATGTGGTACAGCTTGCGCGGCTAGGTTGCCTCAGAGCGCCGTTTTGATGCTGGATTTTGTCCTCCGAGGGCGGCGAACCTGTTGCCCTCCTGCCTGTAGACAGGCACGAGTAGCTCCCTTTCAGAGACGCGATGTCTATCTCGTCTCCGCCAACCGAAACTTTCCAGCCCGTACGCCTTCAGTGTCTGAGGCTGGATGCCTTTTTTTTTTTTTTTTTTTTTTTTTTTTTTTTTTTTCTTGCTGCAAATTTGGGGGGAGAGGAGAGCTGGGAAGGGTGGTCACGGAATTCCTGGCGACGTCTAGACCGATGCCACGAAGTGTCACTCTTTGTTTTGAGTCGATCCTTCCCTTTAGCCGTTCGAGACGTGACAGGAATCCAATGCTCAGGGTTCATGAGGCAGATATGAGGGCCCAGCCGATGTCAGGACGAGTGCGATAACGAGAACGATAAGAATCTCGACAGGGTCTGCCCTAGCAGACTCGGCGTGTCGGTGCTTAAGGGCGGCACGGGGGCACGGGGGGGTTCCAGCCAGCTGTGGAGCTAGACAGACAGACAGGCATGGTGGGCACGGGCTGCTGCTGCTTGCCCGCTGACCACGGTGCCTGACAGGTGAGACGGTCACTGAAGCGACGAAGGTCCCTGAAGTGAATGAGGGGCCTGTACTGTGCAACCACAGTACCGTTGTACACAGTACTTCCAGATATTCTGCCTTACCTAATCCTGGAGAATGACTAACTGAACCTCGCCTCAACATCGACGACAACAACGACGACAGGGATCACTGGTGCCTTCGCATCTACGTCACAGATAATGGTTCCCTACACTTCCATGAACAGCAGCACGGGGCATTCCTCATGCTTCTAGAGCATCAGCCGCAACGGTACCTCGATTGTACGGATGAGCAACGGACGCCTTCAGTTATCCCGGATCACCCTGTGACTTGACCCGCTCCTCAGCTTGGGCATCCAGAGGGGGAAACGGCGGGCGATCGGCAAGATCAGGCTCGAGGGAGCGTTCAGCTGCGCAACATGAACTGCGACATTTGCCATCGGTCGCACCATCCGCAGAAGCTTCCCTTCCTCTGCGCTGTCGATGCGAGGAATCGCTTGTACGAAGGGCGTGTCGCCCACACCAGGGCCCTCATCGAAAATGAGGCTATTGAGGGGAGAATCAATCAGTTACTGACCCAGACGCCCTACGTCTGGCAACGTGATGGGCCTTCAGAAGCTTTTCAACTAGAGAAGACGAGGGCCGAAGAAGTGCGAGCTGCAGACAGGACCAGCCAGATCATCGCACAGGCCGACAAGCTACGCGCCGAGGTCGAGGCCGCGAGAAGGGAAATTGACCAGCGCAGGAAGAAAGTAGCCGGCCGGAGGGCAGATCTCGCTGCTGCTTCAGAGAATGTCGCCGAACGCCGCAACAAGCAGCTCGAGGACACCGCAAGGTCCATCCAGCTGACCAGGTACAGATGGAACCGGGTATTTGAGAGTACCACAGCCACCAGGGCTTTCTTGTGTATGGAGGCTGCACGGGTGTACGGTCTCCGCCGCACCAAGAAAAGCAGCAGATACGAGCTCGGGGGGGTCGAAATCCTGGAACTCCCTGCAATGATCAGTAAGGCGTTCCTCTCTGCCGTTCTCTTCTCCTGTGACGTGCTGACTGTGGATTCAGACGCATCACCGGAGGCCATCACGAACTCACTTGCCCATACTGCGCACATATTATCCCTGGCGTCACACTACTTGGCTATACGTCTACCAGCAGAGATTACGCTGCCTCATGCCGACTATCCGAGGCCGACGATTCTCTCCCTAACGTCTTCGTATCGTCATGGGGAGGTGCCATTTCCTGGGACGGTTGCCATACCTCCAACTGGACCGCAGGATCCAAACCCCAAGCATACGCCACGGCCTCGACCACTTTTTCTCGACAAGCCCCTCTTGACTCTGGCCAGAGAAAGCCCATCGACGTACTCGTTATTCATCGAGGGGGTGGTGCTGCTAGCCTACGATATCGCGTGGGCTTGTTGCACTCAAGGCGTTCCCATAGGAGACAGGTCATCATACGAAGATGTCTGTAATATGGGTCGCAACCTGTACAACCTCCTGATCGGAAATCAACTGACCAACAATCCCGCGCTACGGCTAGCGCAGACACCCGATGGGACGGCGGCGACTCCTGAATCGCCTACCGACCAGCTGGGAGGCAACGCGCAGTCTACAATGGGCCGCTGGTCTCACGGAGCGGCTCACACCTTCCTTGGTAGTGCGCCAGGCAATGAGTTCCTCAGGACCTTCAAACTACCCAATCCGGTCAAGGTAGCGGATCGCCTGAAGAAGAAAATGCTCAGCGATGCAGAAGGGTTGGATTGGGAGATGCTCGAAGACGAGGCCTGGGCTCCCGAGGAGCCTATGGAGGATGGCGTGCAGGGAAGAGGCAAATCTCCAGGAGGAGCTGGGGAGCCCGATCGACGACTTTACGGTGTTGAGAGCGTCATGTCAGCGACCACTGCTAAGACCATGGCCGAGTCGACTGTCGAGGGCTTCTCCAGGCTGGACCTGGATGACCCACCAACGCCTGAGCATGCGAGAGGAGGATCCGGCACTAGCGGCTGGACCAAGGTCAAGTCGAGGTGAAGGCTCAACTCTTTATAGACGCGTGCATTTGCGGCCCGTCTACAGAGACAATCTGAGGCTCTTATGGAGACATCAAGATGTATACAGAGACAGATAGCCGAGAGTTTTGCCATTATACAACACCGAAGTCTGTCTCTCCGCCAGTTCGTTCTCATTGGAGCTATCACCATTTGTTACTCTCGCTTTATTCACCGTCCACTGTCAAAAGGTCTAGACATGAACTTCCACGGTTTATAAGTGGGACCGCGTCGTCGCGATATGGCAGATACCTGTGAGACTCAGACCGTGCAAAGACAAAAACGATCATTTGGTCATATCATTTGGTCATATATAGAGGCCATACACTCACACGTCTCCGCATCCCAAGTCATGTCAGCACCTTAGCATCCACATACCCACCGCAGGAGTTACACACGTCATGTATTCCCCCGCTCGTCAGAGCTTTGTTGTGTCCTCTGCTCACTTCTACCGCTGCTTCGCTCGTGTCTCGATATTCACTGCAGGACTGCCATTTGGAAAGCAGGTGCCGCCGTGTTCCACCCGAAAAATTTATGACAGCCTTGGATTGTTGGGCTATGACCAAGACGGGAGCCAATAAGTGAACATTTATCTTCAGATATTGGAGAAATCTGTTCCTGACAAGTAATTCACATATAGATACGATCCTCGACCGGTAAATCAGTCTAGTGAAGGACATGTGTGCCCTATGCGTGGTTGGTGGTGTTCTAAGCACGCTCAATATAATGGTCCAGTTTCATTGACTGACTCGTCCATGAAGGTATCCCAAGTATTCTGCTGCAGATGGTAAGCCCTTGATCAATCCTTTTTTTCTTTTTCTTTTGGAATTCTCAAAAGAAAAGGAATGGGAGGTACGAACCCAATCAAAGTCCATGTCAGACATATTCTCAAACGAAAAGCCACCGGTGGAGGCGCCAAAGATTGGAGTGCCAGCCAGTCCAGGAAGCTGCTCCGGCGCCTGACCCACGGCTGCTGCTGTCGTTTGAGTCACCGATCCAGCAGCCGTCACAGCCCGAAAGCTTGAGAGCATGCCGACAAGGAACTGATGAATCTTCTTGGCCTCATCACAGCCGTCCATCGCGTCTGCTAGGAGCTGGCTCGACCTCTCGAGGGCCTGCATTAGAACAGCACTGTCTGGGGTCGCGGCGTCCTCCTCAACAGGGCCCCTGCGCCTCAGAGAAAGTTCCAGGAAGAGGATTGTCGTGCCGAGCATCAGCATCTGGCGTGTCTGAGAAATTCTGTAGAAGGCCGGGCCAAGGCCCTCCTGATATGCCAACAATTCCAGAGCTGACGAGATACATCGGTCACGGGAAAGCTTGAAGCGGTCGTGGTCGCGGTCCCTTGCTAGGAATTTGCGATGTAATGTGCACATGCCCCGGTGGTACATGCCCACCAGGCTTAGGTTGGAGAATGTGGCCTGGTTGCGGACAAACGGCGTCGTCACCTTGCTCTTTTCGCCTGGAGATATTGACGACACTAGTACCTTCATGTGCGAGGGAAAGCTGTCGTACACGCTGCGAACGGCGCTGTCGATCTCAAGAACGGTCTCATAAGAGACCATGCTGGCTGGGCTGCTGTTCAGGTCGGCCACACGCCCCAGCTCGCGAAATAGACGGCCTTTGACGATCATGTATGTAGAAACCGTAGTCTCGGCAAGCGATCGCGATAGCGGAAGCCCAGTCATGCCCTCTGAGAGCTCCCAATCGTGCAAATTACGCGGCTCCAGTGTATCCGAGTATACAGCCGTTACGGTGCAGGGGAACTCGCCGAGAAAGGATGCCATGTTGTCTAGGCTGACTACGGAGGACCAGACCCGCCGTCGGTACTCGGCTTGCAGAAGTGAAATGCCTGGCAGCTGTGCTGGATCCCGATGGTAACCCATGTTGATGGCAGCGCGCATCATCACTCCTGTCATGATCCAAAGCCCGCGCCGGTTGTCGTCTTTGCGATTCAGCTCGGCGGTGGCGTTAAAGCGCAACGTCTCAACAGTGTAGGGAAGGCACTTGGCGATATCGCCGCTCAGCAGGCACTGCGCAGTTCGCATCCGATATAGCTGAAAGAGGGGTTCAGAGCGGCCTTCATATTCGGGTGGCTCGCCGTATTGATGGTACGCGAGCATGATGATGCCAAGAATGGAGAAAAGAAGTCCCAGCCATATGAAATTCGTGCGGGACGGATCCTTCCAGTGCTCATTATACTCACGCATAAAAGTTGGCTCGTGAAGGATAGCTGGACACGTTGTGTGAGGGCGAGTGGTTTTGACATTACACTTGATGGTTGGGGGTTCATCGCACTTACGCGGCACAGCAATTGGAAACGCTTCATGGTTGAAGAATTGGCTGAGGAGCCGGTCAACCTCGCGCTTAGGTGGCAAGGTGAGTATGATCTCCATCCTTTCGAGTGGCCTCATCTGACCGAATAACAGGCTTGTTCCATCAACTGTGTGTGACAATGTGGGTTGGAGATCGTGGTCATGCCGGTCGTCTTGCTCTTGATTCCACGCTCTCTTGAGCTCATTGATCTAAGTGCTATCAGCCATGCGAAGAGGGTGATGGTCCCAGCATAAGTATTGTGGAAAGACTTGCCTCTTCAAGCACAACAGACCAGTCATCGCCGCCGAGATATACCGAATGGACGCCCTTCATGACCGTCTTGCCTGTTGTTCCTACGAGTATATCTTTGCTGGCAACATCAGAGACTGCAGTGTGTTCCCTCTCGGCGGAGGAGCCCATTTCAGGAGTAAAGGACCCGGCTGTGGAATTTCCCTGCGACACCAGCGACGATAAAGCTTGCTGGCGCTCTGCGATGAGCTTCTTGACCAGATCCTCCAAGTGGTCAATCCTCTGGTGCATGGCATCGCCTTCCAAGCTCACAGTGCTGCTGTGGGTTGCAGGCTCGGATATTGGCTCGCTGATGTTCCCCTGCTCTCGAGAAGTCAGTCGGATGGCCTCACCTCGCCCTCTCTGGTCCCTTCCCAAAGGTGTCGCGGAAGTCACATTTCCAGCAGGCCCACGAAATTTGCACGCCGTCTGTTCACCTCGAGCCACACAGTTCTGGCACGGCTTCTCTCTGTTGCACTTGAGTCTGCCAAAGCTTCTGTCAGCACGTGCATGTTTTCCAAGTTGATGAACTCGTCGGCCTGCTCGATGACTGACTTTCTGGAGCGGCAGGGGTCACATGAGAGAGGAACACGTGAGCGCCGGCGGTATTTTGGGAGATCTGGCCGCTGAGACTGTTTCATGGTGGTATTCTGGTCGAATCTGGCTCGGATGCAGGGTGCCCCCGTTGGTTGGCTTACTTAGAGGATCATGAATGGACTGTGCCGCACCGTCAAGCGTCAGTCACATGACTGCGAACGAGATGAGAGGCGACCAGGGAAACATTTGTGTGCCTTGTTAATCTCATTAGTCGCCTCCAAACATGTCATTTCCTATCGAATAACAGTAAGCCATCTCATTGAGTAGAGCAAAGTCGGGCAACGAAGTATACTTGTGTGTGTCATGGAGATTGATAGAAATCGAGGTTCATGCAAAATACAAGTACCTATATGATACATAGTCTCATGCATTGATTTCAGCAAGCAAAACGCATTTAGGCAGTCAAGAGCGTAATATCTAACCGTCTTTGACTTTGGCGTTATAATTTCTTGAAAAACTTACAAGTCATCAGCTCTTTCATATTTCGATGTGAATGAGCCCAGTCATGGCGGCTTGGGAAGAACAAGTCTTACATCTCTACTTGATATCTACTGAGTCTTTTCTTTGCTCTTTTTACTTTTCCGTTCGCAGAATAAATAGTAAAATTGTTGCCTGGACCGATTCCAGCCAGTCGTCCCCTATAAGCTCAAATTAGAGAATGGGAATCCCAAGTAATCATCAGCAGTTGAGAGTCCCAACACGTCTACTTAGTAATTAGAAGTGCTCTGTAGCTTTAAGTCTAGACCTTTCAAGCGGCAATCCTTTTTGTGTGTATAGTGGGGCGTTTGACCGAAGAGATATTCACAACTCCATTATTGAGAAACTTTACGGGCAATACTCTGACATTCCTTTCAAGTATACCAGGCCTTTGCTGATTGAATGTTTGGTCACAGAATCGACTGTGTAGCCCTCTGCTTACTTATGTTCCCTGTCCGGGCAGTAATTTCCAGCGTCACAGTAAAGTCCGCGGAGATGAATAGAAATATGTCAGATATCTCCGTTACAGACAATGATACACCATCCACTAAAACCGTATAAATGGCAGGTCATTCACACATCCATGATAGAGAGCGAAATGGTTTAGTCGTTGACCATCCTTTCTGTCTTCCCCCCCCCCCCCCCGCGGCCCTCCTTCCTCTAACACGAGACTGTCCGATCACGATGCCTACCCTTGGTGACTTCATCCACACTCAATTCCTTCTCAAGATCCCAGAGCCATCAGCCTCCTTCGTTTCCAAGACAGTCATACTGACCGGCGCAAATGGCGGTCTAGGCAAGGAGATCCTCAAGCACATAGTCCGCCTCGGCGCCAACAAGGTTATCTGTGGCTGCCGCAGCCTGAAGCGAGGCACGGAGGCTAAGAGAGAGATCGAGGCTGCGAGCAGGTGCAGGCCTGAAATCATCGAGGCGTGGGAGCTCGATCTTGAGTCTGTCAAGTCTGTCAGGGCCTTTGTAGAGCGGGCCAAGAGCCTGCCGCGCCTAGACGTCGTAATCCACCTTGCAGGCGTCCGCTGCTTCAATTTTCGGGTTGTCCATGACACCGAGCGGACCCTGGCGGTCAACAATATCGGAACCTTTTTGCTCGCGCTGCCGCTGATCCCCAAGCTGCAGGAGACCGCTCGCAGGTTCGATACCACACCTGTCATGACCATCGTCGGGTCTGCTCTGTACGACAGAGCCAAGTATCCCGAGGATCCTAGCGACGATATATTTGCCTACTTTAAGGACAAGTCGAGAGCGGATCCCTGGAATCAGTAAGACTTTTTCACCATGAATGACGGCTCTCGAACCCCTAAGCTCTATTATGCAAACTATTCCAATCAATCTCAAACCTCACTCACCAAGTGTTCCTTGAAATAGATACAACCTCTCCAAGCTGATCCAGCTCTACACCCTGATCAAGCTAGCAAGCCTCATTGATCCAGTAAACAACGACGACAACCACCCGGCTGGCGGACGGCGGCCTCACGCCATCGTCATCAACTCGGTCGACCCCTGTTTCTGCGAGACGGGCCTGTCGCGCGAGGTGACGGGTCTGACGCGCCTCGTGGTCAAGACCTTCGCAGCCCTCGCGGCCAGGCCCGCCGACGACGGTGCGCGGCAGGTGGTCCACGCTGCGTCCTGCGGGCGTGAGACGCACGGCCTATACCTGCGGGCTGGGGCGGTGCAGGCGTATAAGCCCATTGCGCGGGATGGGAGGAAGACCGAGTATCTGTGGGACCAGCTGTGTAGGCGACTAGAGACTCTGGTAGGTCCTGACTTTGCTTGCTCTCTTTATCTTTCCCTCCCCACTCTGTTTCTTGTGTTTGACTTGATCGAGGATTATTGGCCAAGGAACGACTGGCAGAATAAATTTGAGACGAGAAAGCGACAAGAACGCCCGGTGCTGACTTTTTTGCGGAGCAGGAGCCAAACATTCTGGAAAACTTGAAGATAAAATAGCCATATGGATCCGATGTTCTTTCATGGGTAGAAGACGTGGTAGACAACATGAATGGTCCGACCACAGTGAGTACTATAATCATAAATTGGCTCAGTATTGCTTCTTTCCTATATAATCACAACCTTCTTGTCATTCATACCTTATTGCATCTCTTGTGACGCATTTTGCATCTGATGTGACTATTTCGGACCAATGTCGTTGACCGCTATCATCCTGGGAACGCTCCTTGGAAATGCTTCTCAGACGGCTTTGAATGAACACCCAACCTTGGCTACCTACTCAGTACTATGAATGTCAACAAGTCTCCCAAAAAGCAAAGCAGATAACGGTCTATCCTGATCACTTCGTCGTCCCCACAACCGGCAGTCGCAGTAATAAGGGTGGAGACGAGGGACCAGAGCAGGAGGTGAGAAGATAAAGAGGCGGCATGATTGGGATTATCTGGCTGCAAATTTCTCGTCAAATGTACCGGTAATATGGAAACAACCAACACATCTGTCTATATGTCTGCCTCATGAAGTTTTGACGCAGCGCCGTCGATCCTTTTCTGTCCCTGGTCAGCTGGGGAGGTTTTGCATTCGCAATCGTACAATTTCTTCTATCTCCATCTCCCTTTTTAATTTCAGACTATTGCCGTAAGCTGTAGGGAACATATATATATATATATATATATATATATATATATGTGTGTGTGTGTGTGTGTGTGTGTGTGTGTGTGTGTGTGTATCATTATGTATCAAAGACCTTAGAACTTTACATTCGAGCGCCGCGGTCGTCCAAGCCCGATCCGCCGGTGGGTGCCCCATCTCCCAACTAGGTACCACACAGTAAAACTTGCCAAAGTCTCCTCTTCAACGTCCTGGACAACTAACTCACTCGCTCACCGCCGATCTTCTAATTAGTACCAATAGAGCAAAAGTCCAAAAGGAGATCTCTCGGCTGACTCTCTGCCTGTGTCTCGGATTAAACCCATATCGTTCGGACGAAATCTCGGAAAGAAGCAGTAAGACAAAGACGCCATCGTAAGCAGATAGTTCGTATCGAGGTACCAAGTGTGTCTGCGGACTTATTCATCCCACCTACCAGACGCCCCCCCTCCCCCCTGTCCATTACCTTTTCCTCAGCATCGCGCAGAGCTGGCCTAGGAAGTACTGGAAGCCAATGCATGCTCTACGGAGATACACGGACGAAGCCAATGGTTCCAACGCTCATATAGATGATGCGGTGTCATATGCTGTTTTCTCGATCATAACCCGGTTCTCAGAAGATCAACAACGAAGAGATCGACTCTGGGGGCAAAATTCACATGGAAAACATAGTTTGTCACGCATGCGCAAGAACAGTATATCTTGACCACATACTCTTTTACAATTACGATACAATAATTATATATCTTCGAGCTAGTGGTTGTTGAGTCAATACAGTGACCTCCTGTCACAATTACTCCTCCCAGGAGCTCAGAGTCCCAAGACCAGGCTCTTCAGCTTCTGGAAGTTGGGCGTGCCATAACCCGTGACCGGGTCCCAGCCCTCAGTGGCATTCCACCGGGCGCCCAGGACAATGCCCGATCCGTTAGGCTCGGCAGACCCGCTCTGGGTGTTGAGCCCGTTGCAGCCGACCGCGTAGCCGGCGGTGATGTCAGTCAGGACTTCAGCCCCGTGTGCGTAGATTAGGGGGTTCAGCCAGCCCAAGGACGACTTGCCGGCGCGGAAGCGGGCGTCGTTGAGCAAACCCACGATGGCGGCCCAGACTGGGGCAGCAGCGCTAGTGCCACCGCTGGGGGAGGGCGTGCCGTCATAGATGACCTGGTAGTCCGGACTGACGGAGTGGCCAGAGACGTCGGGGAAGCCGCGGCCAGAAAAGTTGGTGTACTGGCCGTAGTAGGCGAGGGTGTCCGCCGAAACCTCGGTGTCCAGGTACTCGGAGACGGCAGCGTCTTGGTATGAGGGACGGGCAAAGTAATTGCTGAAGCCGCCCGAGCTGCCGTCCCAGGCCACCTCTGGCGTCACGTTGACAGTGCCGCCCACAGAGGTCACGTAGGGGCAGGTGGCGGGAAAGATGGCGTTGAACTCGACCGTCTTGTAGTCGGGCGCAAGGCAGCCCGCACCCACGCCGAGATCGCCCGACGACTCGAGCACGGTGATGCCCCGCAGGCCCAGCTGGCCGATCAGGTTGCAGGTCAGAACTGCGTAGTCGTAGGGGACGGACTATGAGAAATGATTCATGTTATCAGGGGAGAAGATTCCATACAGTATATACCCCAAGACCAATTCAATTGAGGCCACAACTAAGAGGGTTACATCGCCTAGAATTAACTTTCTTGACTTACATCCTCCTCATCTCCGTACGAGTTGGAAATGACCTGGGGCAGCGAATCGCTGGGCTGGGACAACAGGTATCGATAGTACGGAACGTACGGCTCGTTCTGATTATCAGCAGGGGTGGGCTGGTCGATGTTTGGAACAAATGGCCTGTGGCATGGATCAGCATGACAAAGGCGAAAAAGCGGCAACAAAGCATCGAGCACGGCCAGGGGGAGGGGTCCAGTGCGTGCTGGCAACCCCCCTGTGCGGCTGAGCGCGTGAACTTACGGTGAGCCTCCGGTGATGAACTCGACGACAGGCAAGGGGTGGGCAATTCCGACAATGTTCTGCACATCGAGGTCGGCCTCACCATAGCCTGCAGTCTCGGGGTCCTGATCATTGGTGGCATTGGCGATGAGGACGACAGAAAAGTTCTGGTGGGGAATGTTGAAAAACTCCTCATAATCAAAGAGGTCGGCGTACAGAGCGGACTGGTTCAGAAAACTGCCGAACCCGACCTTGCTCCCTGACTTGACGGAAGGGGTATAATTTCCGACGTTGTACAGCTCCTTCAGGCAGGCTGGGGTGATCGACGTCTGGCACGCCGCGTCGATGGTGGTGCGGGTCGCGAGGCGCTTGGGCACAGACACCTGGGGCAAGGTCCGTGACGGGGACGGCGTGGGGAAGAAGGCCCTGGAGCCTCCAATATACAAGCCCGGGTCGATGAGGGAAATGTGGTCATCGACGCTGTCGGGAAGGCTGTAGGACAGCGTCCGAAGCTTGGTGGTGCCACCGTTGGTGAACTGCTGGTAGGAGGCGTTCAGGAGCGTGTTGGCGGTGTCGACAGTGGCTGCAAAGTCGATGAAGGCGCCGTCGACAGTGTAGCTGGTGACGCCATTGCTCTCGAGCCAGGTGGTAACCGAAGAGACGGCATCGTCAGAGGGGGCAAAGTACGAGTTGACCGTATCCTCGTCCCAGTGCTGGCCGTACGAAGCACTGCCCGGCGTCGACACGTCGAGCAACTTCGACTCGAGCTGGTCAATGTTCTGCATTGTCAGGGCGATGGAGAAGGTCTGCACGCTGTCCGCAGCGGGGCTGTCCGTGAGGGTCCATCCTTTGGGAGCTGCTTTGTAGAGCGAGTAGGTGGTGGCCGCCGCTGCGAGGGGCAGGACGCCGACGACTGCCACCGCAGCCATTGAAAGACGAAGTCCAGATGTCCGAGACATGATGATGGGCTTCAACTCTGCCGCAGTGATGAGAGCAGGTCTAGAGTCTCGGGGAGAAAAGACGTGATCTCTCTCTTCTGAGGTTGAGACCCTTGAGCTTCGTGACCAGCATCATGATAAACAAACACGGCAAGGGCGCGAGTGCAGTCTTCTCCTTTATATACCCCATCTAGATCCCCCCCTCGTTCTCGTCCTCGTATTCACTGGCTTCTTCTCCCCCCCAGTCCGTGGCGTTCATCATGACGATGGTGTAATCACTGCATGTTATCGGCAACATCATGCACGTCTCTCCTGCTCTTATCGGTTTAACGACATGGGAGCTGGTCCTTGGCAGAGGGTGATCGGAGAGGCACCATGCAACCCAAGCCAGGGGCGCTGCATGGAATGTTCGGCAAGGGCTGCTTTTCCGTTCTCCTCGGATGGGACGAGGTTGAAGGTCGGTTATACCCATTGAGGCAGGTCGACATGGCGGTCAGGGGTCAGTCGGGAAATGGGGGAGGGGAAGATGCTGTGTAGATCGAAAGACCCTTGGAGATATCGACGCTCTAGAGTCAGGCCTGGCGATAACAGGATTAATATTAGTAAGATACACCTAGTACTATATACTGTGTATGTAGACACTTGGAAGGAGCCACCAACATGGTCAACGGTTTTTACAGGGAAGCTGCTGATGGATCGCTTGCACCATAGGCACTATCATCATCATCGTCATCATCATCACCAATACCATCATTGCGAGTGAAAGAGAAGTTGCGACCCACTGCCACCACCGTCCCTAGTCTCGGGAGCCAGGCACTAGACCCCCCCGGCCCCGGCCCAGCTACAATACAACATCCAATGGGCCTAATTTTGAGCTTTTCCGGCTGTGTCGAGCCGAAGCTGGCTGGTGCATGGCTTTCAGTTCTTGTTGACAATTTCCATCTTCCTTTATTGTCTCTTTCAAAATTCTTTCTAAGTGCACCACAACCTCGAAATGGTACGATGCATGCACTGCGTGTCAATCAGCATCTGATCACGTACGTGTTAAATCGTTCTACAAGACACCATTAGTAGTGGTAGTACTATTGAACTGTAGTACATCAGCGCCTCATCGGCACTTTTCTCAGACCAAATCGATGATCACTGGCGCTTGGAGTGCAGGACTGAATAATCCTCGACATATCCCTACTTGCATCTCTTGACCACCTTGCAAGGCTAGTATGCTCGGATCCACCGTGACTCAACAAGATTTCTCCTTCTCTCCACCGCAAGCCAGCGCACAGCAGCGTCGGACCGCGTTGATGCAGTCCAATACGTCTCGGGCTCTTCTGCATGCAGTCAGCTTTGCCTGAAGCTGAAAATCATGATACGGTATAAGCTTCTTGTCGCCAGTGATGCGATGTCCCGGGATTGCTAGTCTCTTGGCGTCGGCTGGACTGCTTTTTGATTGCTTGCCTTGTCCTGGAGATGTATATCGCCATGCACTGCCAGCAGGCAGACACGCGGGGTATGAGCACGATGTGCCACTGGTCTGACCATCCCGTCCGGGCTCGTGACCACATTGACAATGAGGCTCTTAGGTTGTGGCGAGCGGGTTTTTGGTACAAAGTGCAGAACAGATGCTCCGAACCTGACAGACTGGACACTATTGTTAATTACTTCACTTTTCCCCTTCTGATTCATTCCTCGAGTTGACTTGCATCTTGGTCTCGGACCCCTCTTCATCTAGAAAACCGAATACGTCTTCTAATCATCGGAAAACACTATGTCTGACAACAACGTTAGAGCACACCGACCAGATCCTAGCCACTTCGGAGATGGAAGCAACTCCATCACCAGCTTCGAGGATGTCGACAACAATGAGGCTACAGCCCGGGCTGATGTTATAGAAAAGAAGCAGGACAAGCCTAGCCCCCAAGTGCCGGATATCCGCTACGTTCTGCAGTACAAAGGCGTCAACGGCAACATCATCGAATGTATGTTCCCCTTTGGTTGATGAATATTTATTAGAAGATAGTGAATATGAATTTGCTAATACTTGACTCCTCGACCATGTTAGCCCGAGAGAGTGACAAACCGCTTTATCATGCGGAAGAGGCTTCTTCGGACCAGACGGCCAATAGTGCCACCGCACAGCCCGTTCTGGAGATCATCACCACAGTGGAGACCATCAAGAAGCGAAGCAACATGGTGGAGATTGATGGGCGTGCCTCGAGCTCGGATAGTGTAAGCCTTGTCAGCGACAGCGACGAGGACAGCAGCAGCGAGACCCAGAAGACATGCAGCTACATCAAGAAAGCCGGCAGAGACCAGTATGTCCAGTGTCCATGTGACTCATGGGTACAATGCTAACCTTGTAAACAGCATGGTTGTCCATTCCAAGCACTTGATCGCTGCTTTCAACGCCGTCATCGGTTCCTACCCGGGTACAGACTTCCTTGGAAATACAGTCACTATCGAGGCGCCTTACTACCCGCTCATACACTACCGCTCGGCCTTGTCCCACCACCGCACCGCGCAGCCCGTCTTCCACGACGACGAGTACGCGGCCACCACAGTCAAGCACATCGACGTGCTCCTCGACTACCTCGATAAGACCTACGGCAGCCTGATTCGCGAGGAAGAGGCCCGCCACAAGAGAAGCCCGCCCGTCGCGACCTTTGAGTGGCTCTGGCTCGTGTTCAGGCCAGGCGAGGTGGTGTACCATAAGGTCCACGATGTCTGGACGGCGTTCGTCATTGACAAAGTCATCCCCAGTCACTGGGGATACGGCGGCAAGGTGAACAAATACAAGATCCGCTGTTGGAACATTCGATACCGTTCGGAGCGTATGCACCGCAACCCTAGCTCGTTCAATATTGCCCCCTTTCCCGGCGAGCAGACCTTGCACAGTCTGGTTGTTGTTCCTGCTGCCTTTTTCCCGGAAGACCTGACCCTGCAGGGTGGTCTCACCATGGCTCAGAAACAAATCGAGATGGGTAAGCTGTACTGGGAGCTGGTCAAGCGGCCCTCGTATAAGGAATATGAAGGCCCATTGGTGGATGAAGCCGATTGTAGAGCCGGTCATGTAAGTTTGTCTTCTCTCCCCTTACGGTCATCAAACAAGTTTCATCCCGCACCTTGTCCCTCCCCCCCTCCCCCCACGAAGAGAAGATCCAATTCACATATTCCATCTTGCTGACAGCCGTCGTTGGTTAGCTGAACGGACGTGTCATTGTTGATGCCGAGGGCCACGGTCGCTTTTCCCATCAAGGACCTGTTCTCCACGCACGACACTATCCATATCAAAACCCACGCCTGCCGCAGCCCAGAGGCCGAGTCCTGGGTCTTCTGCCGCAGTTTAGTCCTCAGTGCACCTGCGACGTGTGTACGCAGCAGAATCCAGACCGTACTGGAACGCCAGGCCCGTTTGCAGACTTTGAGAAGCGTAACCCGCTCGAGAACGAGCCGCCACGCAACGAGCTATACTTCCTCGCCTGTGCCCCTGATATACCAGCCCTGATCCTTTCGGACCGCCGCTGGGGCCATGTCTGCGTCGACCGCCTGGCCGAAGTGAGGTGCGACACCGAGGCCTTCAAGTACCTCGTCCTTGATCCCGGCGTCAAGCTCACCGTCAAGGCCCTGATCGGCAAGTTCGCCTCCACCGACGGCAGGGTCTCCCCCTGGCCCAACGACTTTGTCCGCAACAAGGGCGAGGGTCGCATCTTCCTCCTCCACGGCAGCCCTGGCGTAGGCAAGACCTGCACTGCCGAGTGCGTGGCCGAGCTCGCACGCCGCCCCTTGCTGTCCATCACCAGCGGCGACCTGGCAACGCCCAACGAGGAGCGCAACCTGTCCTACTTTCTCACCCTGGGCGAGCGTTACGGCGCACTGGTGCTGCTGGACGAGGCCGACGTCTACCTCGAGCGCCGCCGCCCGCGCGACCTGCGCCGCAACGCCCTCGTCAGCGTTTTCCTGCGTGCTCTCGAGTACTACCGCGGCGTGCTCTTCCTCACCACCAACCGCGTCGGCTCCTTCGACCCAGCTTTCACCAGCCGCATCCACGTGGCGCTGCACTACAGGCGTCTGACGGACGAGGACCGCAGGCGCATCTGGGCCAACAACTTTGACCGCCTCGAGCGGGACAGTGCCGGCAAGGTCTTTGTCCAGGCCAGCGCCAGGGAGTATATTTACTCTGAGCGTGGTGCGGCTAGTGAGGTGGGTGAGCTGAAGTGGAACGGACGGGAGATTCGCAATGCGCTGCAGACGGCCGTGGCGCTTGCCGAGACCGAGGCCGCGGAGGACGGTCTTGAGAAGACTGGTATTTCCGAGAAGCACCTGCGCCAGGTCGTCAAGATGAGCAGGGGCTTCAAGGAGTTCCTCATGAGGAGGAGGAGGAGGAGGAGCCATGATGACAATGAGGGCGATGGCGATGACGATGAGGAGGGCGAAGGGGACAGGCGCAGTGACGAGGCGGAAGACATGGACATGCACTATATGCATCTCGAATGATCGGTATGAAAACTACTGAATGGTCTCTGTTTCAAAAGGAAGGTCGTGGTGATGGTACCTCGGTAGCATATGAATGAATGCTTTCTGACGTAAAATTGTGCTATACAGTATCAGTTCCTGATGTTGATGACCTGCTGTATTCACCCCTTTCCGTCACAGACCGCAAGGCTGTGTCTAATATTTTGTGTGATTTACTGTCATATTCAAGAGATCTTCTGTACAGATCATTTCTGCACATGAAATGTCAAAAAGGGTAGAGACGAAGGTGTTTGTATGTTCCAGCAAGCTTCGGGCGATTTGCGGCAAAGCAATATTCAAAGTGATGAGAAAAGCAAGGCCCGAACAAATTGACTTCCTTGAGACCGTATTCGCTTCCTCTGACCCAGCTGAATGAGAGAGAATGAAGGCTTATGTAGTGCTCTGTCTTTATTTTCTCTCGTTTATTGGCGAAGGACGTGAATGGGATCGATTTGTTCAATTGTCCTCGAATATGTTGTGACCGGACTAATACCTTGTCTATCTGTTGTCTGCTTCGCTGTGACGCAGCTCACAGTCATTTGTCTGCCTTATCTGTTGTCTTTTATCCTTCCTAAGCTTGCGGCGTTGAAGAAGTAATCCTGATATTGCATTCCCACGCTGGCTTCTCCAGCAGCCGCTGGGTCTAACCCTCAGCTTCGACCTCATATGCATTCGACTTGTGTTTTGGCTCGAACTTGAAGCCGCCCGGTGCTGGGCCCAGGAACATCTCACTATCAGACGAAAAGAGTCAGTCATGTGTGCTTTTAATCTGTGAAGAAAATGCTTCCTCCTTCCCTTCATCTTGTTAAACTTACCTGATCTTGATCCAGTCCTTGTAGTTGTTACTCGCAAGGAGCGTCTCGAGGTCGTCTCTGCCCCTGTACGCAGGCGGGCGGTCATTGATCTTGGGCGGAAGGTGCTCGAGCACGCCGATGGGAACATATCGGTGAGTAAAGCTGAGGTACTCGAGCAGGAACTTGCGCGTGGCCCCGATGCCCATCTCATCGCTGCCCCAGCACTCGATGCCGTAGCGGGCAAACTTTTCTACGTACGACAGACGCTCGCTGGCCGACTTGTCCAGGTACTGGCCCTTCTCAATCTCCTCAAAGATCCAGGGCTTGATCAGCGCGCCGCGCGCAATCATGACCGTGTCTACGCGCGCATTGTCGATGTGGTCAAAGTAGTCGACGTGCGAATAGCAGTCGCCATTGCCGACAAAGAACATCTTCTCGCCGTTGGCCAGCGTGCTGGCGTCGGGCTCGCGCACGGTGTCGGTGCGCGCGGCCTTCTCCTCCTTGTACTGCTGGATCATGGCGGCGCAGTTAGCAATGTACTCCCAGTCCGCGGCGGATCGGTAGCGTTGCTGGCGGGAGCGGCCGTGCAGGGTGATGGCTGCGCAGCCGGGGGCGCCCAGCGCGCTGCTGGTCTCGGACTCGCCAAATGCGAGACGCTCGATGATCTTTTGCGCGGTTGGCTTGCCGTCTTTGACGCCCAGGCGTAGCTTGCAGGTGATGGGCACCTCGCCCGAGACGGCGTTCATGCCGCGGATCATGCGCTCCAGCTTGGCGGGCGCGTCGAGGAGCGCCGAGCCAGCACCCTGCTTGAAGACCATGTCGATGGGACACCCGCAGTTGAGATCCACGAGACGGAGGTGGGGGAGAGTCTCGGCGAGGGCCTGGGTGGTCTTGAGGGCGATCCATGGCTGATTGGCAGCGATCTGTGCGGCAAACTTGAGATCTCGCGAGTTGTCGTAGCCTGCAGGTGCGGCGCTGGGGTTCTCGAAACGTGGAGGTTTGGCTTCAGACTCGTGAGCCTTGAGCAGAGCCCACTCATGCTTCTGCCCCTGCAGGGTGTGCAGACCGACAGCCATCTCCGAGTACGTCAGCCCCGCGCCGAGCTCAACACACAGTCGGCGAAAAGGCAGGTTGCCTTGGGTGGTGAGAGGTGCAAGGACCGGGGTCTCGCGGCCAAAGTAGACGCGTCGCTTTTCCGACGGCTTGAATGGCGGGTCGATAAACTCGGCCCGATATTCCTGCACCTTTTCGTTCTGTGTTTTACCGCCTCCATCCTCCTGCTTGGTGTTGAAGACTTTGCGCATGAGGCCGGTATCCTTCTCCAGCCACTCGACGTACGCCTGCGATTTTGAGAAGTCGTACCTCTTTCTTGACAGCTCAATCTTCTTGTGTGTTGGCACGTTGTTGACGACGCCAGGGAAGCCGTCCTCCTCACCCATAGTGACCTTCTTGCGCTCGAGATCCTTGATCAATACCAACTCCTTTGTGCCGTCCGGGTGTGTCACCTCCGTCGAGTGAGACTTGACGAAGAGACACTTCCATCCCATGGGGCAGTCTCCAGAGGCCTCAAAGATGGGACACTTCCCGCCGAGCACCTCGAGGTCAGGGCGCCGGCCCTCTGCGAGGTACTCGCGTAGGTTGTGGTGAAGATTACAGCGGTGACCGTCCTTGTCGAACCTGCACTCGCGGGGAGAGTTCTCGTCGGTGAAGGCACGCGAATGACAGAGGCCCTTGGCGTCTTGAGAGCGGCCAAAGTCGCGCTTCTCGTTGACACCGCGCTGCTTCTTGTTCTTCTTGCTGCCCCTCTCGTTGCCGGTATCCCGACCGCGATCTCGAGGGTCGGTCGTCTTGGCCTCTGCAGCATCGTCGTCGACCTCGCCGTCTCCCTCCACGACACGGTTGGCGGCCTTGATCAGATACCTTGGTCCTGTATCAGCAGGGTCTTCTTTGCGTTGCATGTAGTAGTCTGGCTTGCATGTGAGCTCGACTTACTCTTGCTTGACTGGTGCTGTGCCCTTGGGCAGGGTTGTCGGAGTCAGATCACCATCCTGGGTTCTGTTCTCGGACGGCACCTCGGACTCAGTCGCCTGGAGTGTGTCTTCTCCGACCGGAGCACTTTGTTGTTCACCGTTTTGGGTGTCCGTCTTCGCCCTTTTGGCCTCAGAACTGCTCTCATCGTCGAGGTGCCGCTTGTGACTGTGCTGATTACCGTTGGGCTCCTCCATACTGGCCGATTGATGGTTGGATGAATGGCAACACTGAGCTGTTCTTGAAGCTTCTGCTCACTTGTTGGTATTTCCCCCCCCTTTTTCCTTGCTTTCTTCTTTATTTGGTGGTGGCTGTTCAGTAATCTCTGTCCTGAGCCAGCGGGAACAGAATTCCCTGGGTGAAGTTTTTCAGATGCCTGCCCCCTGTACGATGGATGATGTACTCTGAATGTAGTGCTATATTTTAGTGTGTACGGTACTGTGGTACCGCCCCATCTCCTGCAGCTGCACCTTGACTGCTGCAGACAACCACCCCGCAGCCGCTGTGGGGCTCAGGGTTGCCCTGCTGGCCCGACTGCTGGGCAAGTAGACCAGCAGCAGGGCGCTAGGAGGAGAGGGGGGATCAGGGCATGCAGCTGTGGGTCTCTCAGGTACCATAGCGCCCAACACTTTACAGCAGCAGCACGCTAGGCTTGTGGGTTGAGGCTTGAAGGGGGCTATGAGACTGATGATCTACACGTCACAGTCAGCCCAACTGACCAGCGATCTTGCACGGCATCGGGGGCATAGAGGGGATGGCTACCTTTTAGGATCTGACAGAGGCACGTGTGATCTGCCTTGCCGTGTGTAAGGATTAGTTCTTAGAACAATGCCACTGGTAATTGTACAATCAGCATTCTCAGTTCGTGTTTTTTCCAGGCCAAGTTGTACCTGCTTGTTTCAACTGTATGTGCTACGGAGTACTCTAAGGCTGCTTCTGAAAGTATTGCCGATGATAGCATCACTGTGGAATATGCTTTTGTGAGAAGATCATCTTTAGAGGCAAAAAAAAAAAAAAGGCAGAAGGATTCGTCAGAGGAATACGGAGCAAAAGAGATGTCGATCTAAAGTTCTGACCCTTAATACGACTGTAGCACGTACTACATGTATGTACCACGGTCTGCCATGTACTACTTACCACCTACTGCCCGGTGCTACGGAGGCTACTGCACAGGTAAAACGCATTGGGCATTCCTGGGCCCGGCTATCAGGGGTCAGCCCATGACGGGCCCCATCCCGCTGACCACTGTAGAAGCGCCTACTTTATAGTGAGAGTAGTACAGTACAACTGCGCGTTCCCTTTCTCGACCCTGGCTTGCTTCAACTTCATGCAACTCTCAACTCTCTCTCTCCTTGTCCTCCTCTCGATTTCCGCCCCTCCCGCTCCACCATCACCCGCACCTCTCCTCCTCTGATCTTCTCTGCCGACAGCACCCTATCCCTAGCGACAGAATCTCTGCAGCAACCCTTCGCCCCCGTGCTGATGAAGCCTAGGCCCGTCCCTATCCACCATGGCTGACCAGACGGCCAAGACCAGAGACAACATCGACAGAGAAGCCTCACCACTTACCACCAAGACGATCCGCTCTCAGAAGATCTCGATACCTTCGCCTACAGACCCTACATCTGCTGCAGCAGTCTCCTTCTCCAGAGACATCGCTACCGAGTCAATACCCCCAGTACCAAGGAGCCATACCCCGGGTCACCTCGCCTCCAGGAGCTCGACCTCGAGGCGGAAACCCTCCACATCCGATCTGACCATCCGGCAGAGGGCAGCCTCGGCTGTGACCAACAACAATCCTCCTCATTCTTCTTCCTCCTCACAGACGAGTTCTCCCAAGGGTGTACCACCCGTGAGCGTGAGGCACCCAAGCGTGCGAGAGAACGGCGATCAGGGCGCGGAGTCGCATCGGCCCGCGTCGTCATCAGGACAGGATAGGGATGGGCACAGTGGCCGCCGGCCTGCAGCCCTGCGATCGACCTCAGCCATAGCGGGAAAGCCCCCCGCCGCCCCTTCAAACAGCAACAGCGCCAACGGCACGAGCGGCGGCGGCAGCGGCAGCAGCAATACCAAGCCCACGAGCACCTCCTCCTCCTCGACCACCACTACTACCACCACACATACCAGCACCACCGTTGCCCCAGCCCAGCGTAGCTCTGCAGTGCGATCCACAAAACGCTCCTCCGCCGCCGCCTCTTCCGCCGCCTACACGCCCTTTCCGCCTCTCCTCTCTCCCAGTTCTGGACCCGACGTGGCCCCAGCGCCGTCATCAGGCATGTACTGGTCGCGGGCGCTCGTCTCGGGCCGGGGACACCCCTCCCTCCGCGCCCACACCTCCACTATCATCGGCTCCAATGTCTACATTTTTGGCGGCTGCGACAGCCGATCATGCTTCAACGACCTGTACGTCCTCGACGCCGATGCTTTCCACTGGTCGCGGCCCTACGTGTCTGGCGAGATCCCTGTGCCCCTGCGCGCCATGACGTGTACGGCGGTCGGCAAGAAGCTTGTCATCTTTGGAGGCGGTGACGGACCAGCCTACTACAATGATGTTTATGTGTTGGATACGGTCAACTTTCGCTGGACCCGGCCGCGTATCGTGGGCGACCGCGTCCCTTCTAAGAGGAGGGCCCACACGGCGTGCCTGTACAAGAATGGCATCTACGTGTTTGGCGGTGGGGACGGGGTGCGGGCACTGAACGATGTCTGGCGGCTGGACGTGAGCGACCTGACCAAAATGAGCTGGAAGCTCATCTCCAGTCCGACCGAGAGCAACCCGACGCCTTCCCCCGGCAGGACCACCGCGTCCGGTGGTGGCACAACGGCCGGCATCGGGAGCGGTAAGGACCTGCGGCCCAAGGCGAGGGGGTACCACACGGCCAACATCGTCGACGGAAAGCTCATCATCTTCGGCGGTTCCGACGGCGGCGAGTGCTTCAATGATGTGTGGGTGTACGACATCGAGACGCACGTGTGGAAGGCGGCGCCCGTGTCCGGGGCGTTCCGGCGGCTGTCCCACACGGCCACCATTGTGGGGTCTTATCTCTTTGTCATTGGCGGCCACGACGGCAGCGAGTACTCCAATGACGTGCTGCTCCTCAATCTGGTCCAGATGACCTGGGACAAGCGCAAGGTCTACGGACTTCCACCCAGCGGGAGAGGCTACCACGGCACCGTCCTGCACGACAGCCGCCTGCTGACCATAGGCGGCTTCGACGGCGGTGAGGTGTTTGGTGACGTGTGGGTACTAGAGATGGCAGTTCATGCATACTACTCGCAGATCAGCCATTTCCAGATTGACGTCTAAGGGGGTTTATGCTTCCCGAGACTTACAGTATAGATAAAAGAGAGAGAGAGAGAGAGAGAGAGAGAGAGAGAGAGAGAGAGAGAGAGAGAGAGAGAGAGAGAGAGAGAGAGAGAGAGAGAGAGAGAGAGAGAGAGAGAGAGAGGAGAGAGGCCCGCAGAGGGGTGAAGAAGAAAGGATCAAGAGGAGGGTTGGCCGTAACGACTTGACAGCCAGTGCAAGCGATGCTGAGCGCATATTGTTATTGATACCCGCTCCCTTGCTCTGCCACAATGTTACCGTTTTATTACGGTCCGCAAATATTTTATTTTATATATTTATATATATATATGTTATGTATGACTATATAGTAAGGCGCTAGACGGCGTTGATGTCAAAATTGAGAGGAGCGAAGGAAAGGTTCAGAGGAAGGGAACGGGGGGGGGGGGTTCCATTCACAGCGACGGCATTATTTTGGGTAGAAGAGAAAATCTTATTATGATCATATGATTTTTATCTGTCACGACTTTATCACACATTTCTCCTCATACTTCGTTCCACTTTCCTCTGATTCGTTTTATGTCATGTAATAGTAAACATCCATGTTTTGCCACCTTTCTTTCTCCCAAAGTGCAACAGCCTAGATCAAACACCGCCGCCCTCCAACGATTCTGATACTCGCTGACATAGGAAGTCAAAAGCCGCCAATCCTGACGCCCAACGTTGAAAACAAAAGCCCCTCCGCAATTTTCTATTCTTTTCTGTTTCTCTTTCTCGTGAAACCAACCCGAATGCCACGTTCTATATACCGCATGCCGGGTGTAGATGAAGAAGGGGGAAAAGCAATTGACGCCTCGGTGATGCATGGTATATACAGATATATATGTATGCTTGATCAACCACGCTGAGTGGGGTCCATTCATCTGTCTAGTTCGAGGTTTCGGCAGCAGGCTTGCTCTCCTTGGGCTGAGCAGCAGCACGCTCTTGCTGCTGCTTCTGGATGCGGCGCTCCTCGGCGGCGACCATGTCTGTAAAGCGAGCAGGTCAGAAATCATTCACCACCATCTCTATTATTGTGAACTTAGATGGAACCACATATAGGCCAGTCCTTACCTTTCCAGAGGTCCTGACCCTCGTACTCCTCCTTGTGGACCTTCTTCTCGATCAGGTGCTCGTGCTTGGGATCATTGGGGTCCACAACAAGCACCGTCTCCCAGCGACCCTTTCCGCTGCGCGCATCGCTGGTCTCAAAGGCGGCGGTTGCGATCAGCACGGCCAGCGTGAGCCCCTGAGCATAGACACGGGCCTGGACGAGCTTCTGCGCGGTGCTGAGATAGCGGTTGCGGCCAACGATTGTGAGGGCGATACCCATGGCGGCTATCCACGAGACGGTGACGATGGTGTAGCGGTTCTCGCGCCCCCACTCCATGAAGCGTTTGGTGTCGCTGGCGTCGCTGTGGCGGGCGGTCTCGAGCGCGCGCTGGGTCTCATCCTTGTAGAAGTTCATGGGATCCTTTGCACGCTGGAAGGCGATCGAGTATCGCTCGGCGGTGGTAATGGCGCCGAAAGTGGCCGCGGAGGAGACGAGAAATGTCCGGAAGGGAACGGTCAGGCTACGGAAGGCGGCGTAGCGGCGGGAGGCGAGGACTACGCCTGCGAGGCCGACGCCGAGACCAATGCTGCCTCCTACTGCACCGCCCTTGAGGACTTCGTTGTAGTGGGCTTGTTCTTCTTCTTTGCTGATGACCTTCATGGTGGGCGGTTCTTTCGATGGTTTTGAAAGGGGGGGGGGGAGGAAGTCGGAAGAAAGTGATGAAGGGGTGATCGATTCGGGGTTGAAGACTGTGGCCGGTGCGCGTGTATAGAGTTGTGCTACAACTTATGACGTTGAATCGATGTGCGATATTGTCGCTCTGTCTGTTGCGTGGTGATGGTTAATGATTGCGGCTGATGATCGAGCGTATTGATAATATGGTCTGATAGGACATGTAGAAAGTGGGGGAAGAGACTGACCTCGGAAGATGATCGTCGAGAAGGAGATTGAATCTAAATAAGGAAAAGAAGTCTTGTTATGTCATCCCGAATCTTTGTGCGGTGTCTTTTTTTTATCGGAGAAGAATTCTGCGCCGCGGCTGAGAGAGAAGTCAGGATGTCATGCCACTTCTCGCGATTTGCAGAATCATCGTGCTTCCCCCCGACAAGAACCGAACCATAAACCGTGACGTAGACGGGAATAAGCTGCAGAGAAAGTCTGTGCTGCAGCACTAAGAAAGAGGGACCAGATGCCGTTTGCTCCTGCTCGCCCACTAATTCAAATCCCGAGCTTAGGCCGCCCCTGCCCAACTCTTTTCGCTGACGAGGTCGGGTTTTGGGGGTTCGCGTATAGGCTGATGAGCTTGGGTCACACCTTTATTGTATTACGGAGCAACGAGCCGTCCATCTGAGCCATAAGCAAACAAGCCTCCGTCCTATTTTCGTGGATTTGTATTGCCGGAGACATCTCGGTATCTGCTGCTGTCAGTTATCTCCCACATCTCCTATAATTCGACGATAATCCCCCGGACTTTCAGTACGTTCTCGGTGGTCTCATATTTCTTCTTTCGGCTTTCGCAACTCAACTGCCTCTCGACAACATTCCCTTGTATGAGTTCATCCTCGGCGTCCAACCGTACCTTCGCTCAAGCAAAACGGCCACGAGTGGAGGACGTCTCTTATCGCAGCTCGTCAACATCGCCACACTACAAGACTTTCGTCTGCTACTGGAAACTGCGGAGGACGAGTATCAAGTAGACTGGATGCATGCATGCACACCAGCAAAACCACTTCTTGATGTCTGAGAAGTGCAACTCGTTATCTCAGAGCCAAGTGAGACCTGTTCCAAGATCCATGATGTAAGGAGGCTCTACTGCACCTGCAAGGTGCTGCCAGATAAGTCACCAAATAACCCGCCTCCTCAAAGGAGCCACCTAAAAATGAAGCCGGCCAACTCGATAACCTCATGGTGCCTGCCCAGTGTCGTGCCGGAGAAGACGCCGCCCCTTCCCGCTCGCTGCCTCCGGAAGTTGCGCGGGAGTCGGTGTTGAGGAGCTGACCGGATCCGGGACTGCGCAGGGCCGCACGCCGTTTGCAATCCCAGAGCCCGGACGAAGGGTTCCTTCAGATTCAGAGAGGCGTGTGTGTGTGTGTGTGTATAGGTGTGTGTGTGTGTGTATGTGTGTAGAGGGGTGTGTGTGTGGGTGGGTGTGGGTGGCCGATGAACTGCTTTTCTCCACCGCCGTTGCAGTGCAACCCACACAATAGACACAGTTACAGCGGCTTGGAGTGGTCAGATCGGATCTGCCTTGCTGTGTCAATCCGGCCCGTTCAGGGGGTTCGCCGTGGTGGTGTGTCGCCCATGTCGGGCATGTTATTATAATTATTTCTGGGTACCTGCGCCTACAGCGGCCTGGGCGGGTGTACCAAAAAAAAAATATTAAAGGAGTTGTTGTCAAGTCGTTCCATCTCTCGTGACCGCTCCTCACCGTAAGAAGATTTACCGCTTTTGAGTGCTTACTATGTACTCCTCTAAAGTACTGTGCTCGCGCTTCGAGGGCCGTGGAGGAAGAGTGGAAAGGGTTCTGCAGCATGACTTTCTACCTGGGTTTACCCTGCTTGAGTCAAGAACAGGTCTCCAGTCGAGAGAAGCATTCTGGAAGCTCTCCAGGGCTCTTTCCCGCGGCGCAGCCCGCCCGCCTTACCGCCTCGCACTCGCATCGTAACCCTAACTTTGGGGGCGAAAACTTGCAGCACCGGAAAGGCCAAGCTCAGTGACATCAGTCGAGCAAAGTTTCTCATTTTCCTTGATTTGATGTTTTGCACAAGCAAACAGTTGCTGATTCGTTACGATCCGATCTGTCAGGCAAATGACCTGCAGATCGAACAGGTGTGAAAGAGAAGAACCAAAAAGAAAAAAAAATCAATCAATAAAAATGAAGAGAAAAATTAAAGGAAAAAAGGAGTCGGAGTGAGGCCAAGAAATCGCTCCCCCGAGCATAAGAAACAAGAACCGCCCAGCATGCCTAAAGTTACCATATTTGGATAGACCGGGTGAACATCACCCCTCTGCTGCGTTTCGCGTGAGTCTTGAAGGGGCCTCGAGACGTGCACCCTCCCTTGCTGCGAGGAGAAGAAGGAGGAGGACCTTCACCGAGTCTCAATCTGGAGCTTGGGTGTTCCCCACCAAGCACGCCGAGGATGGCCCACGGTGTTTGTGCTCCTCCTTACCAAGAAAAAGAGGACATCTGGCTACGACTAAACACACGCACCAGAGAAAAAAAATTGGGGCTCGAAATTTGGTCCCGATGCAGAGACAGGCATCTGGATGCAAGCAATGTAGATGCATGGACCAACCTCTGTGCGAGGAGGTACACACGCCCCAGAAGCACGAGAGCCCCGTAAGAAGAGGACCCCATAACTATGTAGGTATCCTACGCTGCGGTCCACATTCGGTTATCGAGAATCCAGGGTCTTGGGAATTCCTTATTTCCCGCCTAGCCTTCTTGATTACTCAGGCTTATCCTCTTCTTTTCTCTTCTTCCTTCATTGACAAATGGAGAGAAGGAAAAAAAGAAAAAAGGGCATCCCGGCTCAAAAGGCATGGTAAACGTTGCATTCCAGAAGAAAGAAAGGCGGCAGCTCACCTATTACGTACCATCTCGGAGCAGACAACCAGGTACGAGCTGAATGACCGGAGACCAAGTTCCGGGAAGATGCCGAGGTCAGAGGTCCCCATGGCCACGTTTTTTTTTTCTTTTTAATAAATAGGGGTCCTTCCTTTTTGATTTCCTGTTGAGTTATACTGTGTTATAGTTAGTAGTGGGTAACACATGAGAGGCGTCTGCATGTCAGTCCACTGTGTGTCAAAATCGACCGGGTTATTGGACCGTCGACGATGGAGCCCAAAGACGGCGACGCGGCAATGAACCTGGTCTTGCCTCAATGTTTCCATAACAAAGCAGAAAGCGGTGAATCCACTTCTGATCTTGTCCTGGTTTGTGACAGGTGGCCAGCGAGGGGCAAGTCTCGCACCGTGAAACCACGCAGTCCTGGATGGAGGCCATGCTAATATTAATACCGTGACAACTCTCAGCAATGCATACTGTCGCATCGCCAGTTGCAACACTGTTTTGAGTGTAATTAAAAATCGGAAAAAGCGCTCGTGCGAGTCAGGAATATGCAGGCACAGGTTGCATGAGGAAGAATAAACATATCAAGGCGATTGCACGTGACCGATTGCGTTCTGCGAGGACGATCATGACAGAATCTTGGTTCACGGGGCAACAATTGAGATCTTGCACTCATCGTGCGTGGTCGTGAAGAATCCTAGAACACGACCTAGGTTGCGCAGGCTTAGCGCCCAGAGAGCATCCGTAGCACGGCCGAGGAGGGCGGTCCGCACGCCCAATTGAGATCGCCACAAAGGCGGAGGCAGGAGGCCTTCAGGGGCAAGGGAGAGCCCAAGATGAGTCAGTGCAGCTGGCTTTACCTTTCCGACTGCGGCAGGAGACAGCCTTGTGCTCTGTGCTCAGGCGGTGGCAAAATTTGGGGGGGGGGTTGGTATGTTGCAGTGATGCCCTAAGCCCTGCTAAAGCTGTTAAGCTGCCGAGGAGTCCAAGTGCGACGGTGCTAAAACTATGTGCTAAGCAGCGGAACCGCAGTGTGGCCTCTTCTAGCAGTTTTGTGACGGTTCATTACCCTACATGAACTTGCAGCCCATGAGATCGTGTAGCTCGCAGCTCGGTTCGTCGGCAATATCGAACGAACTGCTGCTACTGTGTGGTCGTCGTGGCAGTAATTATGATGGTGGTGCCTCGCGGTTCCGATAGGATTTCTCGTCGGCTAATGCCTCGGTCAGACTGATTCGAAGTGACATGAGCTTGTCGGTGGCTGACCGCCACGTTACAGCTTCCCAAAGTGCAGCGCATAGCGCTATATCGGCGTTCACTCCTGTTGCTTGAATGGGATGGAGGTGCTGCTGGAAGGAGGACGAGGATGAAGAATCCAGCCAACGACCAAGCCCGGGGAGCTGCATAGACAGATGACGACAACACAGATCGCACATCTTCCTGCCAGCTATCGATATTGATCTTTGGATGCTGCTGCTGGACCGCTGCAGGTCTCGCATCCGACGGCTAAACGTCCGTGGCTGGGCTCGAGCTGCGCACATTGTCGCGTGCACTACCACTATGGGTATGTACGAATGCAGATCCAAACGACAGGGGCCACGTGAGGGACACCGGCACGGCGACATAGGTATCTGATTAAACCCTTGATGTCGATCCATCGTGATCTCGCTCTTGCTGCACATCATCTCCAGTTGCCTGCCCAGTATCCTTTACGGCGACATTGCCCATATCTGGAATTGGCCTGTCGTGCCGTGCACGAGAGGCCTGGCAGGCCCGGTTCAGGTGATGCTCCTGGAGCTGCCACTAATCGAGGCTGCCCCGCGATGGTCATGGAGCAGTTGCAGCACCACCGGCAACTGTGGGGCGTCTCATTGCCTACGACTGCGCTGTGGTGTTGTCGATCTCTATGTCGTGCTTGATGCAGAGGCAAGGAGAGCACGCTGCGCGCGGCAGGGACATACTGCACCCCGCCTTGCCGCGGGGCAGCGAACGATGGTGATGATGTCGGTGCGGTGAGTTTCAACATCGTTGGATCTGTCTCTCATGACGTGCCGAGGGGGAGGATTAGGGGATATGAGCAAGTGGAACCCGAGTATTGTTCCTAATAGACAAGAACCTATAATAGTAGTAGTAGTAGTAAGATGTGGCGGTCTTCAGACGAAGGCGGCCGGGTGAGGCTGGCAGGCTGGGGGCAGGCTGGGAGCAGGCCTCGCAGGGAGGGCCTTGGTAGACAGGTAGTTTCGTACACAAATAGAAGAGGCAGGAGAACGGCGGTCATATCCGAGTGCACCAGTCAAGGCGCAGAAGAGGTCGAGAGGAAGGAAGGGTTGGTGTTAGGACATATTTTTCACACCTCTTCCTCCATTCGTCTTGTGTACCACAGAAACGAGACCATCAACAGCATTCGGATGTAATCTTCCAAGCCAGTCTTGTGAATCGCGACCTGACAACGTGCTACCGTATGTACGGTAGCAGCAAGTATAGGGTAAATGTTCATACCCATCCGATCTGGACAAGTCCGTGCATGCAGCAAGCGTAACTCACTAGGACAGCCTAGCCTGTTAGTGCAAAGTAGAGCCGCACTTGCCGTTTGCGTGTCCAGTGTACGTGTAAATCGTCATGTCCCTCTGCGAAGCCTCACCATAGGTGAGCCTCCTAGGTTGTTCTCCATCTGTTTAGTGTGTGTCTAGTGAAAAGGGGTGGCCTTGCACGCAGACAGGGGGCTAAACCGCCTGTGGCATAGACGTCACACTCGCTGTGCTGTAGCACCTCACTGTGTATTCTGTGCTGTTTGTTGCCCAGCCCGGTGATACTTGTTGGGCTTCGCATTACTCGTGGCCAGTCCCTTCCCCGAAGTGCCCATCCCAAAACATCTGGAACTCTGTATTGACTAGTTCTACCCACCTTTACATAGCACCAGAGTATAATCCACATTCCAAGTCCACTCTCAGCAGGCACGAGTATGCTGGGACCACTCGTGCCACTGTGGAGAGTGAGGAGAGGGGAGGGGGAGAGAGGCGAGAAGGAGGAGCGGACGTGTCGTACGGATGCACTAGGACGTAGCAATAGCCGTAGGTCTGCGGCTACCTGTTTGCTGGTGGGCCATCAGGTACGAGAAGGGGCTCCGTCTGCTATGGCACTTTGTACCCTGTTCCCTCCAAGGTGCCCCCGGGATTCCCATCCTCAGCCTATCGTGACCTACGTAACTCGAGGTGTTATAGTGACCCTCTCTTGTCTCTCCATCGTGTATCTCGCTGGAGAAAATGGGCTCGCTCATCTGCACTCCTCCTTGCTCATCCCGGAACTGGCAACTCATTCCCAACCATGCGCTTCCTACAACGTATCTGCTCCGTCCCCTGGGGCCGTTAGAGACGGAAGAAGCAGTGCATTGCATATTTAGGTAACCTTAAAGGACGACATACCGAGAGGTACTTAGTCCCCTTCCTCCGCTCTCATCTTACCTCAGAACTCTCTCGAGACCTTTTGCTCTTTTCTCTTCTCGAGGGGACCGATCCAAGCTCTTCTGCTATCTACACATTCCAAGTGATTCCTTTTTGTCTCCCACCAAGACCCAAAAGGTGGCAAAGCCAGGAAGAAAGCCATAGGCCAGAAAACTATTACAAACAACATCGCCATCCGCCTCTCGCCACCTTCAACCCTTTTTGAGACTGCGTGGTGTTTTTATTTTATTGTTGTTGTTGTTATCATACTCGTTGTCACCTTTACCTCTTGAACACACCGAGGAAATCCCCCCCAGTGCGTCTGCTGCTTCCCCCATCCGGTATTGGGGTTGGTGGCGGTATCATCGTCTCGCGTTTGCCCGTGAACAGGTTCGTCCACCTAATCTCCAGTGACCTGCGCCCAGCCGCCAGGCCGTGGGCCTTGTCCCATCAAGATCCGTCACGTCACACAAGAGCCGAGGGGGCCTAAGTTGCAGTGACAGGCCAGGTGGAAGGTGCCCGTCCAGGCTAGTGTGTCCACGTACCTAAGCTGGTCTAGTCTGGCCGTTCGATGACCCATACACTGGCCCTACGTCCCGCCTGTCTGCGCTCCGTGCCCAGACTACCGCCGCCGCGACGGTCCCTCCTCTGTGCGCCTCTAGGACCAGATCGCATACCAGCATCCAGAGCAGCCAGACACACACGTCTTGCTCTCATTCCATCCTGACTCCTCGAGAACCTTACTCAGCTGCTGTGTTGAACCGGCTTATCTCGTCTTGTCCAACTGTTTTTCTTCCCATCTTTTGTTTATTATCATCCCTGCCTATCGCCATCTTCCACAAGGAAAAGAAAGAAAAAAATCATTCAATCTTCGAAGCGCGGACGAGTATTCGACTGCGCGCCGCATCCCAGTCCGCCCCAAGATGTTCAAGTCATTCTGGGAGGGCAATACGATTTCAAACGCCTCCCGTTCACGACCGAGTACCGCCGAGGATCCGCAATCTAGGCAGGGTTCAGGGCAAGGAATTCAGCAGCAGCCCTGCCTAAACGGGGGAACAGCATCACCTTCATCACCTGGGACCGGATCCACCGAGGCGTCGTTGCAGTCGCGGCCACAGCCCTCCTCCTCCTCGTGCTCGCCCACCTCGCTCTTCTCCTCCGTCTCTGCGACCTCCCCTCCAACCTCAACCTCGTCCTGTTCCTCCTCACCACCCCTGCAGGCTGAAGGCCCCTCCACCTCGTCGCGCCAAAGCCCACACTCCACCAATCTCGCCCGCTCTCCATCATCCCAGGCCCAGTCGCCCCCCAAGCCCCAGGCCCAGTCCCTGTCCCCGTCGGGCCTCTCTCAGGCCAGGGCGAATCTCGCTAGTGACAGTACCGCCGCTGCGGCTACCACTCTGACGGCTGCAAGCCCCAGCGATAACATTTTCTCTGGTTATCGTGCATCGTCGTCCACTCTCGTCACCTCTCCCGCCTGCTGCCCTACCACACTACTCCCCTCCCGCTGCTGAGGCCCCTCCTGCACCCACTGCCCCTTCATCTTCAGACTCGCAGTCGCCCCAGACCTTCAACAACATCAACAACAACAGCCGCTCCCTCACACCTTCCTCTGCTTCTCCAACCCCTCAGCCCGTCACCCCTCAGTGGTCATTACTTGGTGACGCCGACATCGCCAACCCCACCATCACCACTACCAAACCCGTCGACTCTCCCATCGGGTCCCTCGGCGGTTTTCTTTCAGACGCCTCGTCATCTCCGCGGCACCGCAGCCACTTCATCAATAAATTCAACACCGCCCCGCCTCCAGCCGCGCAGGTCGCCGACGCCGACGGTGATATCATCCTCGACGATCTCGAGGGTCTCGAAGGTTACGTGGAGGCCCCGACCGACGTTTTTCAAGCAGACCCCACACCATCCTCACCCAAAGATATACCTGCAGCGCCCGACAGCAACATGACAACTGGTCCCTTCGACGCGGCCATGGGCCGCAGTCGGCAGGATTCTTTTGTCGGCACCAAACCCATTTCAATGAACATCACAAATCCAAACCGTGATCATGGCAGCCGTCCCAGGCGCGAGTCTCTCGCAGGCAGCATGATGAATGGCAGCCTCATGGGCGGTATGAGCTGGGGTGGCATTTCTGTCGGGAGTTTCATCCGCGATGAGTACGTAAACTTCGACGTCCCCTTCTCTCCTCCACCCCTTTTACTCTCTGTTTTGACTCTGCGATTCGCTTTCGGCTTCAAGCCATCATCGTCGTCATGGACATGATCAAACTCACGTCTTGTTTGGCGAACATATCATCCCGGTTTTCACCGTCCGATGATGCCATATCTCGGATCTTGTTGTCACAAAAGGGTGGCGGCTAACACAGACTTACGCGTAATTACAGAGTCTTGGCGGGCACGTCGCCGTTTGTCACTCAAGGCCAGTCGCCGTCGATACAGTCGACTTCATATCTTCCTAAGCTGGAACAGACCTTCATGAGGGATTTCCGATGCTGCGACCGCACGTGGCCTACCCTGCACGATCTTCTTCAGCACTACGAGGAACACCACCATGCAAACCCAAATATGCAGATGAGCAGCCCGCAGATTAGCAATCTGAGCAAGCAGGGCCTCTTCCCGGGCCAGGGCACTCCTCGATCCAACAGCCGTTCCTTGCATCCCAATGTGACGTCCATGGGCATCAACCAGAATGGCATGTCCGGGATGGGAATGCAGATGCAAGGACAGATGGGCCAGCAGAACCGCCAATTTGGTGGCATGCCTGGCACAAGCATGAATATGGGCGGCATCTCATCGATGATGCGACAGCAGACCTCGATGCCAGGCACGCCGAACCAGAGCCAGGCTCAGCTGTCCATGAACGACGAGCTTGATGCCGTCGGCGATATGGAGATGGACGAGATGATGGACGTCGATGACAACCAACGCACCATTCAGCAGACCCGTCAGATGTTTGGCCAACAGCAAAGACCGCAGCTGCATCTGAACAGCTCCGGGCTGGGCGGATTCAACCAGCAGGCGCTGCGCACCTCCACGCCGACCACGCCTGGTGCAGGAGGTTTCGGCTTCCAGAACAACCCTACAGTATCTTCAGTCAACACGCCGACCCTCGGCACCCAGCCATACCGCGGTCAGTTTCAAGCCGATGCGTCAGGCATAGCCACACCAACCGGCGAGATGATGGAGGAGGATATGCCAGCGATGCAAAAGATGAGTCCCATGAGCAGCGGCAATATGAATCTGGGCGGCTTGAACGGGCTCAACATGTCCCAATTCGGCCTCGGCGGCTATCCAAATGGAAATGGCAATAATATGAACAACAACTTCGGTACAATCTCTGACCCTGGCAAGCAGCTATTCAGTCCGGGCGGCGGCAACGGCAACGTCCTGACCCCAGAGCAGCAGAGCATGCAACAACAGTTCGCGCAATTCGGCATCGATGCCAGCATGCTACCCCCTGGTACCGACCTGCAAGCACTGCTGCAGCAGCTTTCTCCGCTGGCCATCCAAGAAGAACACAAGCCTTTCAAGTGTCCAGTCATCGGGTGTGAAAAGGCCTACAAGAATCAGAATGGTCTCAAGTACCACAAGACACACGGTCACTCGACGCAACAGCTTCACGAAAATGGCGATGGTACATTTTCGATTGTAAATCCAGAGACGAGCGCGCCATATCCTGGTACACTGGGCATGGAAAAGGAAAAGCCGTTCAAGTGCGATGTTTGCGGAAAGCGTTACAAGAACTTGAATGGCCTGAAATACGTAAGTCATCAAATATGCGGGCATGCACAGATCTCAAAAGATAAAGTTGTTTCTGACAGTCACGTAGCACAAGGCACACTCTCCCCCTTGCGATCCCGACGTTGTAGCCCGGCAACAAAACGCCATGGCCACATTGGCGGCCATCAGCGGCAATACCTTGGGCCTCAACATGGCAAACTTTGCCTCCCTCAACCCCGGGCTTCCGAATATTGGGGAGGAAGCTCAATAGGATGGGGCGAACCACGAGCCGGAAATTCACATGGAACAGGGGCAAGGCGAGGAGCTAGGAGAGGAGTCTGATGTGCCTGTCAAAGAGTTGCATGACATGTTCATCGAGGAGCCCAACAGCAACTCTGGCGAGGAACCTGACGATCACTCTATGGAGGAGTTGGAGCAGCTTGTTAAAACCACTTCCAACCCTCCCCGTCGTCTACTGGATGCATCTTCACCGCGGCACAAATGCACTCTGGTGGATCCCAATACTGGCGAACCTTGTAATGCGGACTTCTCCAGGGCAGGGTAAGACACACTCACCCATACACCCACTGACTTGGCACATTATACTAACTTCCAATCTAGTCACTTGAGGCGCCATCGGGAAACATTCCACCATCTCTCCTCTTCTACATTCCCGTGTGATGTCTGCAAAAAGGAACGGGCATTCAACCGTCTTGACACTTTGCAGAGACATTACCGTCAGTGTCATCCGGGCATCGAGCCCCCCTCGGGGCGGACCGGTGTCTAAAGCCTGTCATCACAGCTGATGATAGTGGCTATCACGACAAGATCACCTGACACTGGGCCACATTCCTTTACCATGATCTTTCAGGCTCGTGGTTCACGACCCATCTCAATTTGCATTCGCAATCCGACACCACTCTAAATCAAAGCGTGTCCTCGATGAGGAGAATACTTCACAGCAGCATATGGGCGGGTGCTACTTTGACCTACACATTTCGAGGGCTATTTTCCCCTCTCTATTCCTCCCAAACACCCTTATACCCCGAAGACTTTAGAATGCAGATTTTCTTCTCTGTTTCCCTGAAACTTGTTTTCCTTGGATGGCTCTCGAGATAATATCGGGTTGGCTACGGACTACGACTCTTGTCCCAATTCGCTCTTGACCGACGCGGCTCCTCCGATCGGCCACACAGCGAGACGCTTCACGTTCGGAGACGGCAATTCTACCCATTTCAGCCTCGACCGGTACGACGGCGGGAAAAACTGAACCGCAATGCACAGGTTGCTTGTCACTTTTCTAATTATGGCCTTCCAACGGCGGCGTAACAGGATTGAGCAGTATAGACTACTTTGGGATTCTTGGCCTGTTCAATAGTCGCAAGGAGTGGCAGCTGCGTGGTTTTCATATGTTTGTCACTATGAGTTTGATGGATATGGTTTACAGAAGAAAGAAGAAAAAAAAGAGATCTCTTGTTTTTGAGCGTGATGAAGGGAATGCACAAGCTGCCGAGCGTTTCATTACTTAACACGGGCCCCGTTGGTATCTATCAAACTTTGGATCCTACGATAGGCGGAGGATAAAAAAAGGGTTTCTTTTTTGTTCTTTTTCTGCTGTTTTTCCCCTACTACTTGTTCCTGGTCTGAGGGAGTTTGGTAAACAAAAGAAAAGTTAAGTGTGTTATGGATCAGAAAAGGAAAAAATACGTCAGTATATCAACAGAGGAATCGAAATGCTCTGCTCTCTTCACTATGGTACTATACTTTCAGGCTGTCCGCCACGACGTGAATGCACCAAGTTCGTTTCTTGCAAGTGCAATATGCTTGGCCTCCCCCCTACATCCCAAAACCAGGATTCGGCAGGGTTAACGAACTGGTGGGGAAGAAGCGCAACCACAACCTGTATTCATCCCATCCCTCGTGGGACGGGGGGCCCTGATCTGGCATCTGTCACTTCTCGTCAACAGTGTTGATCACCTTCTACAAACTCGATCTCGACGTCACAGGCACCCACCTGCCCACACAGCCCAGGATACTGAGACGCCCACCACCTGCCCCACCAGATAATCGACAGATCGATCTTGTCTTGGGGGAACTCTCAACAACCCAAAAAGCGAATTCGAGGCAAAAAAGTAAAATCACGAGTGAAGGGTCACATGCATTTCCCTGCACATGGCCTCCCAGGCGGTTTCGAGTGGAGCCGGGATACCTTACTGGCCTGTCATTCATACCCATCCTTAACGTTGAACATGGGGGAAGAGGTCTATTAATTGGGTCCTCTGGATCCACTTCACCTTTCTAAATCTTGAACTGAACGCCGAGGACGGCGACTCAGGCGGGGAGACAAAGGACGCACGAGTCGAGGGAACACCCGGCGCCAGCCCACACGAGCCTCCTACGTAGGTGCTATCGTGAGAAGGAGGGCATCATCGCTTGCCTGTCATACTAATCAAGCATCTGACCCCCACCACCACCATTGGCAGCGCCATCCTGTGCCTGAGTGCATCTAGTTGCCGATGAGGGGATCACGGAGTCCCGAGTCAGTGAGAGCCTAGTATCAGCAACCCGAGAGGATAGAGGAGCCACAATATGCGACGAGGCGTTGACGTTGTGTGTGGGGATGGAGATACCCTTTTGATAGATGATGTATTACGCATGCCAAGGTGTATTAAGGTTTATTTCACCTTGGCAGGTTCCGGTTTCTGGGAGCGGGGCGTCTTCTCAACATAGCATATGCAACAACACAATACTCTCTGATCCGATTCCCCACGTTTCAGTCGGAGCGGAGGACAAGGACGTCGGGAGATTTCGCAGCGGTCGACTAATTTGCGTTGAGGTTTAGCGATCGTGATTTGTGACATCCTCCTTCTCTTGCTCGGCAAGCTCCTTTCGGTTTGCCTAAGGGTTCTTTCGCCGGGCCGGTTCGAAAAAGCACATTAGAGTTTATGCGATCTTGGTTTTCCTGGGGAAAAACTTGGCGATGGCTTCAAAACAGGGGTTCTGGGGGGAGGCTGAACAGGGTAGGTGACCTAGCCAGCCGTTGCTTAATCTGTCGGATGCGAGATAGACAGCTTGATAGACATTACAAGATCGTCGATGACGTCTCTCCTCAACCTAAGTCAAGCCACTCTACCTTCCCTCTCTTCTCTTCAGCTTGCTTAACGATGGACGAGATAGCGGGGCTTCTCGTCACGACGGTCGGAAAACGGTCGCTGAACGGAGGACTGACTGTCCCATCCCTTTCGATACGCGTATGCGGATGAATGGAGTCAGGGCCTAGTCGATGTAGGACACGGGAGCGGGACAATGATGCGAGAGGGGTTGGGGATTGTCACCGACACGTGTCAGTGTAGGACTTGATTATTATCTGGATCTTCCAACTGGCCACGTCAAATGGGCAAGGTGGCTGTGGAAAAGACTCGGTACCCACTGACGATGTAATGAGACAGAGAGACGGAAGACATGGTCTCCAGGACTACGTGGATGCCCGCGGAATAGGGCAATTCCTGTCGTGACGGCTGGGGTCATTGTCCTTTCTTGGATTGTCTCCTTGTTTGGTTCTCCTTCTGGCTCTCGGCCAGTGCTCGAGTCTCATCACTTTGGCTAGGTGTAAGAGGCATCAACGATGATTGCGTGAGATAGAAGATCTAAGTAAGTGGTGATGGGTGAAGCGAGAACTAGATTCGTATTCCAGGAATCGAACGTGGTGCCGTCCAGAGACTATTGGCCAGCTTTGTGAACATGAGCCGGTATTATCGTATGGAGCCTTGCTCTCCCCGCCTCGTTCCAGGTTACTACTGGGCACCTGGGTGGCCTCCCTTGCAGAAGTCACCCGTCTTGAGATCTTTAGCAACCACCATCTATTCTTAATTAATAGTCATGCCTGTCTTCACTTCTTGTATTCTGCCATATTTATGACGGGTTCCATCCTGACTCTGCTCTTCAATTCACTGGTCTCAAACTAAAATACATTGCACCACCAGCAAACTCATGAGTGTGTGTTTTTTTTTTTTTTTTTTTTTTTTTTTTTTTTTTTTTGACAAGGCTGGATCAACGAGGCTGAAACTGCGTCGACTCATGGCCTCATGACTCTGCGATATTGCATATCAAGTGCGATTTTAAGAGCCTTAACACTACTACTAGCCATGGGATCATTCGAGTGGGGGTTACTACATTGAGCTAAGATCATCGAGTTCCCTTACTACGATCCAGGTCTCCTGAAGTTGTATGAGGCACTTTGCAAATGAGCAAGAGCCCTGGCAACTTCAGCCTGGGGATGTCCGTCTACCGACAATATACATCTTAGAGCAAGTACTTTCCTGACTCGAACTCAGTGAACGACAACATGCTGACGGTTCCATCGCAGATTCCTTGAGAATTATCACAACTCTGGACTTCAACAACAAGAGCCAAGGCTGGGTATGCAACTCATCACGCCAATGTTTGTGTGCAACGAAAGACTTCCTATGTGCTTAAGCAACATAGGCATCATCGTGCAAGTCATTTAGGGTCACATCTGCCAATAGTTTGCTAAAAAGCAAATGTTTAAAATATTGGGGAGGTATGTATAAACTCGCATGGTCGACATCTGTAAGTATCTCTTAGCTGTCTCATTGAGCCACACCACATGGGCGCACCACCCCGGAGACAATGAATCAGGCCAACAAGCACGTTCTCTGGTGCCTGTGAATCAATCCCGCTTCACACCGATGACTCCGACCCGGCGCAATCCCACCGCACAAACCACACACACCAAAGCCATCCAGCCGAACATGGTCCAGAAAGCAACCCTGTACCCTTCCATAAGGGCGCCGGGGGAGGACTTGTCCGCGTACGAGGAGTCGCCCGTTACAGATGAGGCGATGACCTGTGTCACGCTCAGGCCGATGGCGGTGCCAAGCTGGGCGCAGGTGTTGAAGACGGCGCCGCCGCGGGCCTGCATGTGCTTGGGGAAGACGTCGGATACGATGAGCAGGCCGATGGTGAACAAGAGGTCACAGCTAATGGGCGTGAGGATCTAATTTGAGGGTCAGAAATTAATACATGATTAATATTAGGGAGCTACGGTCGGTTGCTCGGGATGTGTAGAGAGAAACTGATGGTGACTCGAAAGACTAGCTTTCTTTCTCTGCTTACCTGTGCGAAGAAGGCGTTTTCCCAGTACAACTGATCAGCCCGGGTGAGGGCCATCAGAAGCGGCGCAGTGGTGCTCATGACTGACGAGATTAAGACGGTCCACAAGACGGGCATGCGGTTGACGAAGATGCCGGTGGAGATATTGGTGAGGGCACCGGCGATGAGCGACGGAAGAACTCGTAGTGATGCTCCGAGGGCTGAGGTGCCTTGCACTTGTTGGAAGCTTGGGCCAGTGAGTCAGTCAGGGCTTTCTATTGATACCCAGACGGTGGGCGAGGGAGAAGGCAACAAGCTTACAACAAACTGCTATACAGCTCCATGCAATTGGTTAGGGCATTTGTGAGAAGAACCATGATGCAGCTGCTGGTGAAGACGTAGCTACGCCACAGCGAGTTTGGAATCAGTGCCGTGCGATTGCTCTTCACCTGACGGTGCATCCACCCGATGAACAAGGGAATCGAGAGGCCACTGATGACCAGCAAGGCAATGCTGGACGCCTTATGGATGCTGTTGATATCGGCTGACAAAGACCTGGGGGCTTGGTCAGTCTTGAGCGTTTGCAGCCACCACACGCAATGTGATTCATCAGTCAGGCCGGAGAATAATACTACTTACGCCAGAACATATGACAAGGATGCCAGTCCTGCGCTCGCCAAGGTCACACCGATCCAGTCTATCTCGGAGACAAGTCGCTTCCACATCGACTCCCCAGGCCCTAGCCTAGCATCCTGTGGTAAAGCCCAGATGCCGATGAGAAACAAGGCGAAACTGGCGGCCGCTGGCAGGTAGAAGGCGGGCCGCCAGCCGACGGTGTCCGTAATTACACCCGCGAGCACCAGGCCCAAGGAGAAACCTAGAGGCTGACCGAATCCCATGCACGCAAAGCCCATATTGCGCGGTCGCCCCTCCTCGACGCTGTTGGAGATGATGGAGATGGACGACGGGGTGACGATAGCGTTGGTGACGCCCTGGAGGGCACGAAAGGCAATGAGCTCGCCTCCTGTCCTGGACAGGCCACAGGCCAGAGCAAATATGGCGCTGAGAAGGGACCCGATGAGGTTCACCCGCTTGGTACCGGCAACGTCGGCAATGGAACCGGCCAGCAGGAGACATGATCCGGCGGTGAGGTAGTAGCTGGAGGTGGGCCACACGAGAAGGCCTTCCTCCAGGCCCAGGGCGGATTGCATGGCAGGCAGGGCGACCACAACAATGCCGTTGCAGAAGCTGCTGAAGAATGCCAGGCCGCAGACCTGGGCGATCACGATGTTGGCTCGACCTCTGGGGAGGAGGCGGACACCCGCATCAGACGCGATGGAGCCAGCAGATGACGCTTCTGGCTCTGCCGCCGGCGTCTCGTGGCTTTTCCGTGCAGGAGGACATAATATCGATACAGTGGGCTCAAACGCCTGCAGCTCGATGGCTGTTTGTGTCGCCATTGTTGGGAAGGGAGCTGATTGTGAAAGCTGTTGGATTGGACGGCCAGTCACTGTCAATGACTGTTTGAGACGGGCAACTGTGTTGATATTGTACACACACGCCTTTCAATACGAAGTAGAGTGCACGCACACACTTCATACCCTGTTGACCGTCTATGAATTGGTGCTTTATATCTCGCGGTCTTGAAAACCAAACCGTGTGTGTGAGTCACTTGTAATCTCTAGGCCAGGATTCATTGCCTGTACTTACGTTACATATCACCGATAAAGTAGTGGAATCCTCGAAGAGTGGATCACGGGCAGGAAACGAGATGGGCTACTTGGGATACTAAGCGCTATTCCTAACTTGGATTGTGCTGTTGGAAAAGATCACAACCGGGGTAGCTTGGTCCATGATGCGTGCTGGATGGTGAACAGATAACTTCATAGCATTCTGCATTTTCGTGTACCACTGAAATCATGCCAGATAAAGAATAATAAATAGAGAAATAAAATCCCGATCTCGAGAATGTTAAGAATAGTAGCTTCGACCCTAACCCTTAAATGACATACTTTGCAATCTTCAATACAGCTTACAAACAGCAGATAATAACCCTAACTATAATAGACCGCAAAACTCTTGCAAAGCTGCCTATTAAATTAGATAAAAAGTCTAAAAAGATATATAGAAGTAGCAAGGTACAGAATCAAGTAACTAGTGTATAAAAGATGATGGATTGCTAGTATGCGAATTGGCAAAAATGCTCTCTCGCCGGGAATTGAACCCGGGTCTCGAGCGTGCTGCAGGTGTAAGGCTCTTAACCCTAACCCTTGACAAGCTCGCATACTGACCACTATACTACAAGAGAAATGCCACCTGTTTTGGATGAATCCCATTCTGCAACATGTACCTATTAGTGCATAAGAAAGGGTGTCACATGACTGCGCGATTTAGCCGGTTCGGGCCGAACTATTTAGCCGTAGCCAGTCGAATTGCTTGAAACTTGATCCTCATTTCAGCCCTAGCCAGCCAATGACTGGGTTTCGACAGTGTAGATCCTTGGTGATTGAGGCGCAGCGCCCATAAGTAGCTGCAGCCTGGCACCCCAATACTGACCACTATAAGTATACAAGAGATGTACTTTGTTCCATGACCCATTCCAAAATGCGCTTGCCACGTGCGCTGGGTGAAGCGGGTCTACTGATTGTTGAGAGCATCGCTTTACGCAGGTGGCATATTCTATTTGGCCGAATTAGGAGACTTGGTTGTAGACTATTAGCAGCGTGCTTGGATCAGATCGACGATGTTGGGAAGCCTTCTGGCCAAATTCTGGAACATCAGCCATATGAGACGCTCCACACGTGGCTATATGCTGGATGCAATACGAATGAATGCACATCTGCATTGCTGAAGATCTGTTGCAGTGATTGAGCCTACTTATGACAATTATGAAAGGATGCTGCAGTCATTAATTACCAGTCTACAAAGTAGTCAATCCCATCTGTCAAGGCCACAGCACCCACAGACGCATGATCACTGCCCACATATTCCTTCAGCTCTGCATCCCTCAGCTTAGTGCTGGAATCTAGATACTGAAACAAGGTATTGCAGTCATCTCCCATGGTATAAGTCACCCCATAACTCTCCAGAAGGGCAATGCGAGACAGAAACTCCTCGTACGTCTCGGTGCGCCGCCGGCGGGGATACTGCTCCAGGCTGCCATAAGACAGCTTGAAGGCGGGCTTCGTTGTTGTCGTGTTCGCTGCTGCCTCATCCAGCCAGTTCGTGTGGTTCAGGATGTAGCGATCGTCCCAGGTCAGGTCCGGGCTAGCCGCGAGAAATGTATCGAACAGGTCTGGTCGACGAAGCAGGGCGTAGACGACAAAGAGCCCCCCGAAGGAGTGACCGTAGAGAGCCTCGCGCCCAAAAACCACCTGGGGAAACTCAGACCGCACGAATGGCCGCAGAGCGTGCTCGATGAAATCGATAAAGTCGTCCGATCCCTCCCTCACGCCTGGGACAGCCGGTGGCGCCTCACCGGGCGTCACGGGCTGGAAGTCGATGCTGCGCTGCGCGCCGTAGACCGAGTCTGTCAGCGGGTAGCCGATGCTCACGACAATGGCATCTGGCTGGTCCAGCTCGACGGCGTCGCGACGGCGCCATGCTTCCGTCCCCGTCATCCCCAAGGCGTTGCCGTCTAGAATGAACCTGTTTCATGACCCAGATGATTAGCCTTGAGCACATGGCAAGCAACTCGGAGCTGAATAATCATGCATTGTCCCATCAGAGACGGGCGCTTTGCTTACATTGTCAACGCCGTACCATTTGCTTCCTCGCGCGCGGCCGGCCATTCGAGAGGCCACGATATCTGGACTTGATATTGTAGGTCCAGTCCATTGGTAACATTCCACAAGGCGACGTTGGGAAACACCGTCTCGGGAAATGGCGTCACCAAGGGGGAAAATGACCAGGTGTAATTTGAGAGTGCCATTGTCGATGGTGGTAGACTACAGCTTGTACGCCGACGTCGACACAAAAGGCTGGAAATTGAGTGTCTTGATAGTGAGCAGACTCAGGTGCCGGACCAAGGACTTCTGTTGTCATTATATTCATTCGAGCATAAGCTGTTATTCAAATCAATCTCCAGATTTGATTAATTTCCGTCGGAGCGGGGGTGTAAGCTGCCTAGGTGAAGTCTAACGCGATTAGCATTTACACACCGACCGCAATTTTGCCTGAAATGCATATCAACGTCCTTTTGGCTTGATCGTCGAACCAGAAAGGTAACACTCCTTATTCATGCAATCACAATTTGAAGCTGAAGGGCATTCTCGAAAGTACACATTGATAATCTAGGAGCAGCATGGACATGACTGCCCTGATGTTGGGGTTAGAGCACTTACAATAAAAACTAGGTGGCAGAAGATCGTATGATGAGCCAAACATGGGCATCGGCCAGGCGACTAGAAGTGGAATAGTCTGGCTAGCAAGCCTGTAACTGAGCAAGAAAATACGACATTTGACAGTAGCATACTCAAAACCACAGGGCCAATCTGCTGTGATTTTGCTTGAGCCTTGCACGGCTTTCTTGCCCCAATGCCGACCAGAACCCCGAACAAAATGTCTTTGAAAATAAGGAGACATACATAAGAACCATTTTTGTATCTATAGCAATTATGCTTCATTTACCGGCTTGCAGGAATTGTCTGTTCATACACACGAGCCGTTGGCGTGTTAACAATTCGGTCATCCTATCCCAAAAATCGAGGTGGGGGGGGGGGGGGGGTGATAAATCAAAGCGAGTAGAGAAAAGGACACGGCCAGGGCTTTACTCTACAGCTGCAGAAGAGTGGCCGTCTAGCGTATGCCAATGGCTAACCAGTAGAAGCACTGAAACTGACGGGAACAGGATCAAACCTAATTGTGCAAGTTAATAATTCATCTAATCTATCGCACTCGAGCCCTGTCTGCTCCCCGGGTCGCCCTTGAGACCCGCTGGCACAACGCCGCCGAGCTGCCTCTGCGATTTCTCCTTCGCCATCTAGGGCCATGCTGACGCAGCAGGTTTCCAGAACACGGCCGATCATCCCACATCTGCATATCACTCTGCCGCCGAAAACGCTTCAACAGTGGTGAGGCGTAGAAACTCCGGAACCGTGAATCTACACATTCACTGTCAATTTCATGGACTGGTCTGCACCTTTCACACACCACCATGCTTCTCAATTGATGGCACGCAGGCCCCCAGTGGGAGAAGGCCTGGTTGCTTGGGCTCGGACGCCGCTGTTTTGTTAGAGAGACAGCGGCTGCTGACCGTCTTCACAGGATGGCCACAGTTTCACGAACGCCATCGAGAAGACCATGCCAACGTGATCGCAGCGGAGCTGTTGATCCGGCGTGGCCAGCTAGCATAGAAGCTGGGCAGAGATTGCTAGGCGGTTATTGTAGCATGGTGTAGACGGCCGCTGTTGATACGGTTGAGAAAATGGCACGCGTTTCTGCCAGAGCATCTGAGAGCTGATTTTACTCAGCAGTCGGATTATGAGATTACAATATCCAATGCAGCGTCTTATTTGAAGAAGCACTTGGTTCTGGGGAAAAGGTCTGCTAAGGTTTAATACCTTTAAGTAGCTGCCAATAACTTAATCTAGAGGATGCACTGGATCTCGACCCGTTGATTCTCTTCGGGAACCTAACACAATGGTACTATTTTACTGAAGATTGATTAACACCCTTAGTTTCTACTCGCAAAATGAAACTATAAAAATTGACGACATGTCTCGCTGTTCCCCATGGTCCATAATCGATGCATCCCTGCACTATTATTGAGCACCCTCTCAGGTTGTCAATATTCCCAATGATTCTGCTTCCGTGTCTCAAATGAATAGATGCCTCACTTCGGGCCACAGCTGCCCTCTATGGTCATCAAAATACGTAGAGCAACGAACAGCCAGCATCAGACAGCTCTCAGCATCATCCAGATTCCCGCAATGCCGATGAATGCGAGACATGAAATACCAAGCAATCCGGGCCAGCACCTGTCTCTGCGGAGGTGAGTGCCCAATCACCACCTGCAGCTTCGTCTTGGCAAATACGTAGTTGCCTGAGTGGAAGGCCACTGCAGCCAGGTCCATGTCGCGCACCAGTGGGTCACCTGCCGAGTGGCTTGGCCCGGTTGCCATGAAGCTCGCATCCGAGGCTGGGAAAGATGACCAAGAGCTGAGAGAGTCCAAGGATGGGGTGTTTGACATCGGGGTTGACTGCAAATTTCCGTTTGGGGCATACCCGCCGGCAAACCCAGGGGAGATGAAACCTACTGCGTCATTTCCGATGAGCTGGTTGGATCGCATGTTAATGCTTTGGTTCCTTTCCATCTCGATCAGAGCTGTCGTCGATGGCGTCAGACCCAGAGAATAAATTTGACGACGAATGGCTGCTTCGAGGTGCATCGAAGCCGTGTATACAGTCCCGTTATTCCCGGCTCCGTCTCGAGCGAGGACCGGGAGAACTTCCTGGTGGATATATTTGACGAGTAAAGGGTGCTGCTCGAACGAAGTGACGAAGTTCTGAAGAAATAGCTGCTTGGCCCTGTCTGTCTGGAGGTTCGGTGCGCAGTCCGAGATTGCTAAGAGCCTATTTCTATGTTGAAACTGTCGTAATTGCGCGGCGATTTCCATTGAAAACATCGAGCGTTGTATATCGTCTGCGGCTAGCATCTTCACAATGGTCGTGTAGCATCTATGGATCTTGTTGGTACGGGACACAAGTACCTGGTGATCTTGATATCCTGCCATGTATTGTGGTCCTGAGAAAGAAGGCGGTTGAATCAGCTGCTGTGGTTGGAACACGCCGAGCCCGGTTGAGTTGTGAGCGGCCCCAAGGTGTTGATGGGGCCAGTCCGACATGAACAAAGCATTGTCGCCTTCCCGCATCTCTTCTTGAGCATCTTGTGGGAAATCCTCTGAAGCGTCGTCCGTGACGGCCTCTGGGTCTTGCCTTTTTGGAGAGGGTGGGGGGGTTCGAATCTCGATGCCTCGGGGTAATGGCCTAGTAGTATTATCCGGCTGAGCATTCCCCTGGTGTCCGGGCATGTTCTTGGACGGACGAGACTTGTGCACCTTGCTGCGACGGAGAGTTTTGTGGATGCGTCTTATGTCAAGGTCCTGACCAGATCGTCTGAACGTTGATTGTTTGCCTTTCGAGTTTCTACTTTGCATCCTTTCGAGTAACTCGCTGGCAGCTTTAGAAGACAGGTTCTTCCATAGACCCCACTCCCTGAAGCGGAGCTTGAATTGTTTTACTCTGTGGCAATTACGATACTTGATTAGTACACGTTGATATAGTCATGACTACTTTATGGCCAAGCATTGCAAGGCGCAATGCGGATCACAAAGAATTCATATATTGTCAAGGTTGCGGCAGAATCAACACTCGAAATGAGACGGTGAATAGAAATCATATGACTTACGAGGCCACAAAATCATGCTGATTTTTGAGAATGTCCGACATCTCGTCCAGCGTCTTGTTTTGTTCGATGTATAAAATGCGTATGAGCTCACGCATCGATTCCCATTCCTCTGCCGTGTGCTTGCTTTCCTCCAACGGGGGACGCCTAAGTGCACGAAGCGGTGGGGTCTGCGGAGGACTCTCGGGCTTGTCGTCATTTGACGACTGGTCCGTTGCAGGTGTAGATGCATTCGTCTCATGCTCATGTTCGATGCTTTGCAGCACCTCTTCTGATCGAGGGCTGCTCTCCTGGTCCTCTGCAGGTGACTGCATTGTTGGTTCTCTCGACAGGTGTGATGATATAATTTTTTTTTTGTTGGTGATGATATCCTTGAGGCTGATGAAAAGAAGTGTTGGGAGAGGTGAAGTGTGGCGAGCCAAGAGGTTTGAGAAGTGGATGGGCGAGGCCTGGGGGACAGTCTGCGTTCATATACTGGGCGGCTTCGCTGCTGCCCACCAAGTCAGGGAAGCAGGAGCCAGTCCGGACTCTTGTTAAGTGATTGCTTGATGGAGGTCAAAACAGATCTCCTACACGGTAAGAACCTCCCCCGGGTGCTCCTACTACAAAGTCACTAGCAACGTAGTTATTTTTCAGCGGTCGTCTGTCTGGTGCTCTTGCTTGCGCATGTTCCACCCCACCTACACCAGAACAGAGGTCACGGCCAGATAGACTACGCTATCACAAAACTAGACCCTGTCTAGTGCTCTGAGAATTCTGAGAAGGACAGGGAGGTCTGCGAGAAACAGTGTCAGATTAGATGATGACCCCGAGAAAGAGCTTCCAGACCCATCGGAGTAGCTGGGGCAGTCCATACAGCGTATGGCGATGGACTCACAACCGAGGGCACTCGGCTATCTCATGCATATACATAGCCTGCTCGTCGTGCAGAGGTTGGCTGGAAGGAATCTGGCAAAGCTGTAGAGTTATGATGGGGTCAGGGTCTGGATCCAGCTTGTCGATGCGTGAGGGATCACATAGCCGTATGAGACCGACCGTCCTAGCCTGTACTTTTTTGAAATCAACAAATTCAAACGAAGAAAAGTAACTGCCCTGTTAAGTCCAAGCACCATCATATGCCCTAGTGAACTCGGGGAGATGGTGACTGGTCACATCAAAATCTTGAACATAAATGGCCACCCTAGGGCGGCCCACTTCCAGAGCTGTATAAATGGGCGTCTGGCCGAAGTGCTCTCCTTCAACGAGGAGACTCGGTCGATCAAGACGAATCAGACTCCAAGGATCTGACAATGCCTGAGTAGAACATGCTGTGCTTCTGCGCACATACAAGAGCAGAAACACCGCTTGGTGTTACGATGTTTACACCAGGGGCTTGTAGACATAGAATCCTTTCAGGGATGTCTGAACAATACTTGTCTCGTCTGGCGCGGGCTACACTTTAGGAGCGTTGCGTCCTCAATGACTGATCCTTGACAACCTAGGCTTGCCCGGTGTCTTGAAATTGAGGAAAAATACACTCTTCACGCAACCCTTGTCGTCAAGAATCAGGAATGGGCATGGACGATGCCTCACTGCACTATGTGTAGTATGAACCGCTATCTCCTTACCGGTCTAATCATAGGAGACTTGCAAGGATGCCTGGCTCAGTTTCTTGTTACTTCGCTACTTCTTAACCTCCATGTCAATTAAATCTCAAATTTTGTTCTGAAGATCCACAGCGTCCTTCTAATAGGTGGTTGGAGAACTTCTGGTCATGTACATAGTTGAATTCACGAGGCGTCTTCTCAGCGTATTCTAGGGTAGCTTCCAAAAGGCATCACATTGTGAGCTATGGAAGATCATTGAAGGCTCGACTCATGAAGAATGAACGAGTTTCGAGTCAACCCCATAGTCACATCATTGTTCGGATAGCCCCGCCCTCCAAGTTCTTCTCTGGGTTGTTTCCAGGAACCAGCTGGGCAATACTGTATGTGACTTGGTGCTGTGGCTTCTTAGTTAGCCTCCTCCAAACCATCTTCACCGGCCTGAAATCCGCGGAACGGGATAGGCCAGAGGTTTAGCCTTAACTTAGCACTCGTAGATCCCATCGATATCACTCAGCACTTCGGCTAATTATTGATCAAAAAGTAGATCTCGGTGATGATAGGTTAACTCGAGCACCGCTGAGATCATGAGGAGAAACAGAGGGCTGGAGCATAGAAGTGGCAAAAACAGTGTTGAGATTGAACTATCTAAAAACAAAAGAAACATACATATGGCCATCTCAGGCTCAGTGGTGGTTTATATTTGAGTAGACAAAAGAGGGTTAGGGTTTATATAACCCACTTTTCCACAGATCATGATGGAGGTGGAAGTGCTTGAGACTCGCCGGCGCCGAATCCATGGCCAGCTAGTCGCAACGGCTAGAAAGAAGTTGACAATAAAAAGCACACGGACCAGACCAAAAGGTCTCTTAAAAAGGGTCTGACCTTAAACTTGTAAGACGGCCCCTTGTCTGCCAGAACATTAGAGCTCTGCAAGTGTCGGGGTGCCGGCTGCATCGAAGCGTGTATGGTCGAGACGGGCTTAGGGCTGTCGGTTGATACGAACTACATACACATAGGTAGCTAGTGCAGCTGTTTGCTAGCCAACGTCTACTTCGCGAACTAGGTTTTACGCTTGAGCCTGAAGAGAATCCTCGAGTACGGTTGGGCATCAACCTATGTCTTTACTATTGACCCCCTATCTTCTTCCTGTTTACTACGCTTGAGGACGCGTCCATTCCACTTCCTGGCGCCCCTTTGGTTCACTTGGAGCATTATGAAGCTGGTAGCAAGCAAAACAGTAGGATTGTCACAAATCGGCACTGATTACGTACGAAACATGTAGAATTCGGACAGGCTCTAATTCGAGTCTCTTCATTTTTTCCATCCTATGTGCCCTTTTGCAAAGACCCCCCGAAGTACCTGCTCGTGCTAGAAACAAAACCAAGGACGCCTAAGAGAACGACCATCCACCGACGGTGTTAGCTACCCTGCATCCACCTCAATCCTTGAGCACGCGCCCCACTCTGTTGCTCCATCTCGATCTCAGTCATCATCGGTATACCTCGGCCCTGAGGCAGCAGGTGTCTCAGCAGCCCCATATCCAGCTGGTGTAGGCGCGGAGTAATAACCCCCGCTCGCCCCTGGCGTGGGTGCTGTAGTCAGGCCAGGCGTGGGCGCACTATCGGCGCCCCAACCGCCTTGCCAGGCTCCTGGTGTGGGTGCATTGAGCGCACCTGGCGTGGGGGCATTGTATGCACCAGGCGTTGGCGCATTAAGAGCAGCAGGCGTTGGCGCGCCCAGGCCGGCTCCAGGCGTTGGCGCATCGATGGCACCGGGAGTGTAGCCTGAAGACCAGGGGTCCGATGCTCCTGGAGTTGGTGCTGAGACGCCGTACCCAGGTGTCTTGGATCCTGCTCCCCAAGCTGACGAGTCACCGCTGCCGCTGCCTCCATACGCGGGTGTCTTGGAACCGAGAGAGAAGCCATCGGGTGCTGGGGTCTTCGCACCCGATGACCAGGCCGGTGTGCGTGAGCCAGCGGATCCATAGTTACCGTATGCAGTCCGACTGCCGTCGTAGGGATTGACAGTGCGTGAGCCGTCGTTGCCGCCGCCCCAGGCTGGAGTACGTCCACCACCGCCTGCGCTCCACGCTGGTGTGCGGCCACCTATTGTCAATGTTAGCGAGCGAATAGTACCACGACAGGGAGTGAAATGCTGACCTCCAGAGCCACCCCACGCAGGGGTTCGACCACCCATGCCTGACGAGACCTGCGGCGTCCGACTGCCACCTCCAAACCCAGAATCGTATCCTCCACGTCCTGAGCCAAAGCCGCCGCCACGGCCAGCTTGGCCACCACCTCTGCCATTGATGTCGATGACCCGACCTGTGATTTTGTCCTTGAAGAGCAAATCGGCCTTTGGCACCGTGACAATCTTTCCCTTGGTATGCAGCTCGACGCGAGCGTGCAGATCCGTGGTATCTTTGACGATCCCGAGCAAGCCCTTGTAGCCACCCTTTCTGATTGTAACAGTCTGTCCGATCGATCGGTCACGACCGAAATTTTGCTTGGGCGGAGGTGCCATACTGCCATTGCTGCCGCCTTTGCGTTGTATGTCAGGGTTCATCTTTGTCAGATCGGGTCCGGAAGAGGCAACACGGCCACCCTTGGCAGCGACCGTTGTGATGTTGCTTGTCTTAGTGACAAACACACCAGCATTTTCGCGAGACTCGTTGTTGTGCAGCCAGACCCAGGATCGGTGGATGTGTATGATCTTGCCCTGCCGCTGCTGGCCGCCGTACTCCTTGACTACATCGTCGTGTCGGATCTCGGAGCCATTGCGATCGGCGGCGACGAAGAGCTTTCTCTTGGGAATGATGTTGGCGATCTGTGTCGGCCTAACTTGCTTCGTGTTGCCGTCCTGGTCGAGGACAGTGAGGGTCTCGCGGTCTACCTTGACGACAACACCCACGGCAGTAGCATCAAGCTGCACAAGGTCCAGCATCGAGTACTGACCCAAAGTGCCGGTACCACCAGTGTCATCAGCCTCTCGAAGGTCCTTGCTAAAGACCGTGATATGGGTTTTCTCCCCGTCCGTGACAAAGGTGACCTTGTCCTCTTCGATGAACACCACGACACCAACTTCGTCTTGGTATCGGCTGCCGCCGGTGACCTTGACGTGGTCACCGACCCTGAAACGCTTGCGGACAGTCCTCGCCGGGACCTCAATCGACTGGCCAGACAGCTCGCCATCGACAGCTTGCAGGGTGACGATCTCGCCCTGGACGTTGGTGACTCTGCCTATGAGACCCTTCTGTTCGCCCTTGAAGACCTCGATAGTGTCGCCGGGCAAATACGCGATGCTGGCATTTGTTTCCTTTAAGCTGGTGGCCAAAGCCGCCATGTCTAGGTTCTGAGTGCCTTCGTTCTTGTCCGTGACACTGAACCGCTCGATCTCCTCCAAGGTTGGAACGACATTCTTCGTATCGAGGTTCTGCAGCTTGAACTCCTTGATGAGAAAGCCATTGTCAAACTGGTCGTTCTTGAAGTACCAAGTACCGGTCTTGGTGCTGCCGCTGAGATCCCTGGGGGCGCGCTTTCTGGCCTCAACCTCGTTGAACAATCTGGGAGGCGGGCGCGGCACATTGAAGCCACGCTTCCTCTTGTTGTCAAATCCTCGTGGGGCAGCATTGTAGTCAATACGCGGAACCATCTTGACGCGGCAGTTCAGGCCGGTCTCTTCAACCTCGATGATCTCGGCCAGATCGCCCTCATACAGCTTGGGCCTTCTGATGCGGACGAACGCGCCGGGCTCAAGCTTGACGGGGGGCAGAACGCGGAGGAGGTCCGGCATCTCTTTGATCTCCACGAGGAACATCTTGGTCCGTGGGTAGACATCGAGAACGCCATCGAGAGCTTTCTCCACGGGCTCCCTCTTCAAAGCCTCGACGTAGATGTAGCCCTTGGCGATTGACTCGATTCCAGCGCCCACTTGAGTACGCTCGAATGCAGAGATGATCCCAAGTTCATTATCCGTACCAATGGTCTCCTCGATCTTCTTCATGATGTTCATGACGACCTCGAACTCCTTGCCCTCTCTACACTTGACGGCCCAGATGGAGGGGTCATCAACGCTAGGCAGCAGAAGGCGCTTGGGAACGACAGTGGTATCGCCCAGCCCACCTCTGGCGCCATAGGCATTCTTGCGACCGTAATCCCGCTTCAGCCGCTCTGCGACCTCCTCGGCGCCGACTTCCTCTTCCATCTGCTTACGGCGGTCGAGCTCGCGGTGGTATCGGTCGTCGACATCGCCGGCCTCGGCGAGGTCGTCTGGGTGCGAGGGGTCAATGAAGTCTCCTATCTCGTTATTGTCTTCCTCGTCCTCAACGTCCTCGTCTTCATCCTCGACCTCGGCTTCGATATCGAAGAAAGCACTACGAGCGTCCTTCTTTCTGCGCTTGCGGCTACGGGACTGCAGACAGACGAGCTGTAAGTATGCAATGCTTGAAAAAAAACTGTTTATGACAGAAAAAGGTATTGTTTTGCTGCATTAGGCGCAGCCCCGGGCACACCATCTGAATCGACACCAGTGGTACTGCCTGGAGAGGGGTTTGAAGAGAATGGGAATTTTTGGGTTCACATACCGGCATATCATCCTCGTCATCTTCGTCCTCGTCCTCCTCTTCATCTTCTTCTTCTTCGTCATCGTCATTATTGTCATACTTGCGGGGTTTGGGAGGAGGGGGCTTCATCGCCGTCCTCATCATCCTCGGCGCCATCGCGGTCGTCGCGACCATTCGTCGAGCCTGCGTCGTCGTCATCACGGCTCACGCTGCTACGGCGATGTCCGCCGTTGCGAGACTCGACAGGTGAGCTGGGATCGTCGTCATCTCGATGGCGTTGGGGCTCGCGCTCGTCATCGGAGGCAACCTCGGGCGCAGGGTTGAAGTTGTCGTCCTCCGACTCGGAGTCGTAGTGCTGAGAAGACATCTCGTCTACAGTTCCGCGGACGTTATTTGTCCCGAATCCGCGGGAAACGGCGATGTCTCCAAATTTCTTCGATTACTTGAGCAGTTTTTGGGGATGGCGGGAACAGAGAGAAGGAGTTACTGAGAGGAATGTGGGTGGAAGGGTATGTGGAAGATAAAAGGAAAGCAAAGCTGATGCTGAGTTGAAAGTGAACGAGGTGATGGACTTCCTAAGAAGCTAGCGGCTGGCTCGTTGCTGCGAGGTCCTTTGAGAGGCGGCAGGGGTGGCTGCAGCACTAGCTTGATGACTAAGTCTTTCAGGGGTGTATGACGGCAAGAGAAACAGAAAGCAGCCAACCAGAAGGAGGTGCCCAATTGGGCTGCCCGGGTAAGCTCTCAAGGCTTCTGAGGGCCATAGGCATGTGCTTGCACCGTGCTAGACAACGGCAGAGAATTGTGAATCGACCAGATGGCAATGCTGAGTCAATGCGAGATATGTATTGGGCAGGAAGCCAGCATTGTCTAATTGGTATCTTCTCTCGTACATTTTTTTTTCGCCTATCGAATAAAGCAGCGGCCCTTCTATTCGCCGTCTCGCCGCATCTCAAATCGCAGTGCTCTTCCAAAATGGCCGTTGACGACACCATTCCCCTTCGGCCCAGGCCAACCTCCTTTGCAAAGGTATTTGTATTAATCTCGTCATCGTGCGTTCGTGATGCATCAAACGCCGTGCTTCGCCATGCAAAACAAGAAGCGCGTTGGAATCTGGACGTGTGGATCTGCACGATCCTGGTGAGAATGCGTCACACCACTCAACGAGCCACAGATTCTGTGCAGATATGGAAATGCCGACTTTTGCAAATCTTGTCCTTCTCTCGGACATGACCCGGTGGAATCGGACCAATGGTCGTGTGGCCCGTTCTACCTCGTCTCAACGATGTTCAGCCTTTGATTTCATAGTATAACAATCGTCGCGAGACGTCTCAAGAACCTAATCACATCCTGACACCCCAGATCCCACGACCAGCACTCACGCCAAGCCACTCAGAAGCCTCGTCATTTGGTAGTCGAGGCACCCATCCGAGGTTGCCCACCTCATAGTCACATTGCCAGCTGGCAGCTGGGCTGCGAACATTGTCGCCTGGGGAACTTCCGTTGGAGTGTGGCTGGTTCATGAGGTCCCAGATCAACACCTGGCAGTCATCACCTCCTGAGGCAAGCTGACCTCGCCGCGTGTGCGACCACTCTACACAGTTGACGGCGCCCCCATGACCACGCAGCTCAAGCAGCGCCTGGCCGGGTTGCCTGGTGTCCAGGATTCGGATGACATTTGAGTCTTGTGCAAAAGTGGCCAGTAGTTGCGTATCATGCGGGGATGTAGCCAGCCGCAACAGCGGCGGTGGGTTGGTCATGGTCTGCTGGGCCAAGGTTGGGCTGATCTTCCCACCATTCGGATCGACTTGTTGGGAGTTAGCTCTGCGTTATCTCACATCCGCGCCCTCAGAAATCAGGACTTACCTCTGTCTTCCTTGCCCGTTGGTTCGTATATGATAGTACTGTGTTCCAAGCTTCTCAGATCGAACATACGGACGCTGCCATCTTGGCCGCAACTGACAAAGACGTCTACACTATTCGCGCAGAACCGCACGTCGTACACTTCTTTATCGTGGGCGATGAGCTGGGTTTTGGCCGTCAGAGAAGGAATGTCCCAGATCGTACAGGTTGTGTCGATGCTGGAAGTGATGATCAGGCTAGGGGAGACCGTGTTCCAATCGAGTGAGGTCAAGGGCGCGGTATGATCGGGCGTTTTCGAGTTGGACAGCAGTGCGAGGGGCGTAAGCTTGGTATTGGCCACTTCTCGGTTGCGGCCCGTTATGGAGTTGCCGGGAGTCGCCGATGTCTCAGAAGGCAGGGACCAAAGCCTCAGGTGATCGCCAGACGTGGCGAGCAGATCAGTCGACTGCTTGGTGGTAGAGGGCGGCTCCCAAAGTAGTCGCGTTACGGGGTAGGAATGTGTGGCCTCAGCGATCTTGGTAAAGTCCATAGTCCACTTGGAGCCGCCATGGGTGTTGTACACATCAGAAGGAGTAGGAACGATTTGGGTATCGAGAATTTGAATCTGCAAGCACCATGTCAGACAGAGCGGTCTTTGGTTATTCAACACCATTATCAAACTGTGGTTCTCCCTTGAATGGAGACCCGGGACTTACGAAGTTGTGGCCGTCTTCCAAGTAGCTCCCAATGGCGACCTTACCAGCACCATTGCCCTGGGGCGCCCACTTGCACCAGTCGAAAGCGTAGGAGGTCCACGGTGCCATGTAGTTGCTGGTCCCAGGGGGCGCATTCTGAGTGGGGAAGTCCACGTTGTTGGGCATGCCATCTGACAGGCTCGAGTCTGCGCGGGGTCGGATATCTGCCAGGCCCAGGGGCGTATGTGATATATTTCTCTGTGATCCCGGAGCATTGTAGCTTCGCTCAGTCGGTGACATGAATTGCGCAGAGCTAGGACCGCCGCCGCTCGGTGTAGTTGGAGTGTAAGGGGAGAAGCCAGGGTTGGAGCCGTCGAAGCCTGCTGCCGGGCTCGAGCGGGAGTAGCTGTGCGACAGGCTCAGTGATGGTCTGTTTGGGCTCTGGTAGTCCTGCTGCTGAGACGTTGCCCCCTGCAACAGCGAAGGTGCGGTATTGGCACCAACGGCTGTTGGTCTCGACAGAGGACCGCCAGGCTGCAAGACACTGGGAACGGCAGAACCGCTTGTGTACGACGCAGGGGTAGTCTGGTATGACGAGGTCCCGCCCGGTGCCTGGTCCAGCGTGATGTGAGGGCCTCCACTGGATGTTGGGAAGTCGCGCGGCGACAGAGGGCCATGCTGCTGATATTGGCTTGAGCCCTGCATGTGTTGCTGCGGCTGCTCGTCGCCATAGCCGGCAGTTCGCCGCTGAGGGGGAGCAGCGTATTGCTGTTGTTGTGGCGGTGGCTGGCTCATGGTTGTTTTCTTGACAGTGGAGGAAGAGGAGTCGAGGGGTGAGGTCGGGCTGGCGTCAGGATTGAGATAGGGGATCGAAGCGAAATCGTCGGTGGACGTGGGTATAGAGGGCAGATCGAAGATAGGCTTGGGGCCGAGGGCCGAGACTGAACCTGTTTCTAAGCTCGTTGTACCTGCGCCTGCGTATGGCTTTGGTCCCGGCACAAGGGCAGCAGGATGCGCTGTGGCGCGAGGATCTTGCTGACGGTGAGAGGCGCGCGTCGGAGAGGACTGGCCGGAGGGAGGGGAGGAGGCCTTCGTGGCTGTGCGGTAAGGCAGTGAGGACTGAGGAACCTGGGCGCGCAAAGACGAGGGAGAGTTGGGAGAGGAAGAGAGCCCCGCCCAGTAGTGGTTGTTGTTGTCGTCTTGGTGCTGATGATAAGGAAGCCCCGATGACACGGCAGCGGAGGGTGGTCGCTGGCCTGAAGGATTGATGCCACTGCCGAGACCGATACCAGTGCCAGTGCCAGTGCCAGTGCCGGACACTGGTGGCGGACGCCGAGTATTGTCTGCCGTGGACGAGGTGGCTGGTGAGGAGTTGAAGCCTTGTGGTGGATGTTGTGGTGGATGCCCAACTCCAAGCCCAGAGCTGCGGGCGGGCGAAAGTGGATGTGGTGGTCCCTGCGGGCCTCTAGTCAGGTTGGGCAGTCTTGCGCCTGGTCCTGCTGCTCCTGGTCTTGCCTCAGGCGGATGCATGTGTGTTGTGGGCGCTGGTGAGGAGACCCCAGCAGCCCCTAAGCACTGGCCGGCAGCGCTATCACCCCTAAAGCGTGGCGCCGTTTGATCGCGACCAGGAGGATACTGGTCGGTTCTTGGTAAGGAGGACATGCCTCCTGGCTAATTTACGTCCTGATGGAACAGGAGGATGAAGTTCCCATTCAAAATCGATGAAATTTATTGAAGAAAACAGGAAAGGGACGGGTGCAGTTGAATGAAAGCTGCTGCATAAGACAGGACTTGGGTTTGAGTTCACAAGGCACGCAGCATTGATTAATTTCGACGTGGGCTGTGTTATCCCACAGTGCTCAGACCGTCCCAAACTGGCGCCAGCGAGCCGCGCGAGTGAACAGCGTATCAGATCTAGGCTCGCGTTCTTTTGTGTTACTGTGCTGTGCCGAGATGCTGCATTTCCTCAGAGCCGTCGCTTATCCCAGGGTCACGTCACAAGGCCAACTTTTTTCTCTTTCTTCCCCTCGCATCTTTCAACCCCCCATTTTTCTTAACGACAGCACCTTCAAATTTCATTGTACTTGAAGCTCACTTCGACTGAAGTTTAAATTTTGCAGTTGTTTGTCATGATTCTGGGTAAAAGCATTCGAATTTGACACCAGCAAAGCAGCACCGCCAGTCCTAGTGTTACAGTATTATTTCTTGGAGTGCCCCGCCTCTCAGACGATTTAGTCCTGCCCCCCCCCCGGTCGCACATCCGCCTCGGCTCGACAGCTTCACTTCTCATCTGCATCCAACCTAGCCTCAAACCAACGACAGACTCACGAATCCAATACGCAGCATGGACCGAGACGATCGCCCCTCACTTCTCCTCCTCCCCGCCCCTCCAGACCCAGCAAGCCGGCCTTCTTTAAGCGCGGCTTACAAGCCGGCCTTGACGGCTGCCCTCACCAGATTAAAGGATGCAACCCGAACACAGACGCTCGTTGTTGCGGTAGCATACCCCGCTCTGAGAGGGTCAGGGCTACGACACAAGACTTTGTCCTGGCCAGAGGCACAACATATACTTGCTGGTCTGTACACCATCATTGCAGTCGTGTGCGCCGAGCTGAGCATACCGTCGTATATGAATGCCGGTCCTGGATCCGTCGACGCGAGAGTGGTTCTCATCGACCACAAGAGAGGACGGAAATATGGGCAAGACTCCCGCGCTGCTATTGAACCTAATAACACGCCTATTCTCGATCTGGCCGCCTTCGTGTCGGCATATCACCCTTGGAGATTTATATTCAGCCCTGACAGCGAAGCCGCCCATGAACTCCATTCGCTCTACCTAAAGCTGGCCGAGGGACATCAGAAGCTGCTACAGGAGCAACTTGTCACTGTCAAAGGTGGTATCGCCCTCAACGTGCCCTCTACAGAAGACTCATCGCCTCCTTTTTCCGGGACCGAGTCCTACAAGACTGTCTGCCTGGGTGGAACATTTGACCATCTGCATCCTGGGCATAAGCTCCTCTTGACGGCTGGCGCTTACTTGCTTGATATCCCTGAACAGGGCTCAGCCAGCACCTGCACCTATGTGATCGGTATAACAGGTGATGAGCTGCTCAAGAAGAAGAAGGACGCCGAGGTACTGGAATCTTGGGATGATAGAGCTCGAAATGTCATTCAGTTCCTGTCCTCCATACTGGACCTGTCCCCGGAGGGCTGGACAAGGGCAGCGGCTCCAAAGATTGAAGAGAAAGACGGCGACTTTGTGGCAGTATTACGAGCTGGTACCATCACGATCCAGTGTGTTAAAATTCAGGATCCTTTCGGACCGACCATCACCGAGGAAGATCTCGACTCCTTGGTTGTTTCTGCAGAGACGAGATCTGGTGGACAGGCAGTCAACAATGAGAGAACCAAACGCGGGTGGAAGCATCTTGAAGTCTTTGAGGTGGATGTACTTGATGCGGGTGAGGTCTCCGACGCACCTCCATCGACTCAAGACTTCTCATCCAAGATCAGCAGCACAGCAATACGGCGCCAGATTGCAGAGGCTACAGCTAGTCGATGAGGCCTACAGGGGCCTTCTTATCTTCCGTAATACATCTCCCATGGAACCGCAGCATGATGATGATGATGATGATGATCGGATGCACGAAAGCTCGCAGCGATGAAATGAGGGATCTTTCCACGTAGTGATATAACTCGCCCACAGAATGTTCATCTGAAAAGGCCTGAGGGCAACTCCATTTGCATGGCATATTGTAGTCTCAACCGGAGCTTGCAAGATCGCCATCTAGTGGAAAGAGCTCTTGGCAATTGCTAGAATGGCATTTATAATCTATATTATACGTGCCGGCCTCTCAAAAAACTTGCTACCCCCTATCGCGATGCTAAAACTCGTCTCTATTTCTAATGATGACAAATACGACGAGGTGGCTATCTGTTGATGGGAAGATGACCATGATCCTACGAGAAGTAGTTGCAGCAATCCCATGCTTCAAGGAATATTGTTAGTAATTAGTTAGAGAAGCAGGGCCGTGTTCATTGTATGCTTATTGCCTGTCAAGGTCGAGAAACGAGGGTTGGGGGGGGGGGGGGCAGTTTGCATGATGAATTGATAGGGTAGAAGTCTGTCTTAACGCAGTGAATGATTCGCAAATAGCTAGTTCGTAATAATATGCAAGGACATGAGTTCTGAGCAGGCACTTTTCTCATACTCTTGAGGTCTTTTTCCTCCAGTGCTCTGCTATGTGCAACCAGATGAGAACTGGTACAATACTTGACTTCATAGCCGTGGCTCAACATTGAAGAGCAGCTGGACCAGGAGCAGTGTAATTGGTCAAGACGGGATAGTACTGAAATGCATGCTGGTCAGTCTCTGTCTAGTATATTTCCTGATCAAAGGTACTCTGAAATGTATCTCGCTGTAGGCAAGACCCCTGAAACCTCAACAGGACAAGGAAGCGAGTTCGGTCGAGACTGTTTACTAATAGCAACAGAGAAGAAAGAAAAGGAAATCTTTCCAGAGACAAGAAAAGACATACGATGTTGATCAGAATGCCAGGGTCTGTCGCTTTGTAGACTCCCGGGATCGAGACGAACTCGGGCTGGGCAGTTCCAGATCCACCGGAGATCGAAACCTGGGCACAGCTCAGATAGAACTGTGCGCCCCCTACAGAGCTTGCGCTATGGAGAGCAATGTGTTCTGCACGGAGTAGATACTCGCCATCCGGGACGCACGAAGGAATCGGGACGTTCACTGTGGTAAGACCTGTGTGTAGCTCGCAGGAGTCAGCGAAAAGTAGACTGGTAGCTTCGTACGTGATTTATATTATTTTAGCCGAGTCGAGAGAGGAACGAACCCTGAGAGGGCCATGTGGTCCCACCGGAGCTGAAGCTTGGATGGTCTTGATAGATCTTGAACCAGTTCGCCCCAGACCCGTCGTAGGTTGCGGCAGTCTCCCCCAGACGGCACCTTGGCCAGCCACGCGCTGAATGGCCCAGGGTGACTGATACTGGTTTTGACATTATAGGCTACAGATGAGCCTGCCTGGATGGCTACTGTGGTAGCGCCTTCGTTGCCAGCAGCAAGTTGATAGCACGTCATCTGGGAGGATGTGACATCCGTGACGGGTCCATTGCTCTGGTAGTTGGTGGTCTTCCGAACGTTGACCCAGTCGTCCTGCGATATATGTCAGCGGATGTCTTCCACAGCTTTCTTCTAGTATCTTTTATGGATTGAATTTGGGATGTCCGTGATCGAGACAGTACAAGGAATCTAACGTACACCGTCATTTATAGATGGTAAGACATCTATGGCGAGCTTCAGTTAGTTTCATGGTCATCAAAGTTGAGGTGCCGCACTTGGTGTAATGTATTCAGTGTTGTACTTGCAGTGAGCCTCAGCATATGCAGCAACCGCTGCGACAATAAAAGAAAGTCTCATGTTGAGCGTCAAGCAAGTAAAGAGGACGTCAAAAGTTGGGCCACGCTCTCGGACTCTTTCAAAGCACCCACCCGGTTGAGGAGGAAAAGGAAGAAGTGCGTGGAGTAGTAGAAAATTCCACAATGGAAGTGTCCCAGCTGTCAACTTATATTGCGACTTTAGTCTCCTGATCAGGCTTGGGTTTCTTGGTACGCTATCCCAGAGTATTTGGTAGGGTCTGACTTTCAATGCTGCACGGCAAACACGTGTCACCGGTTCTTGAAAGCAGTCTGAGTCCTCCAGGTTAGCGTGAACAATGGTAATCAAGAGGTCACAAGGGTCTTTGATATTAAAGATAGATTGACCGAAAGGTCGGTCGTCAACAAAACAGTCGACGATACTGATCGCATGATGAGCTTCACACCCCTCGTTAGCGATAGCAGAGTGTTCCTATTACTTCGATCCCACACACACACACACAAATAGCAATCACTTTTGCTGTCAGTCTAGAACTCGAGTCGAAGATGCCGTCCTACAGGATCTTATCTACCGGAACAAGACCTATTTCTAATGCCAATATAATGTAGACAGGTCACAGCCTCGTTATATACTTACAAGGTTCAGTATAATGTGTTGATCGAGCTTGGCGTCGAACCACGGAAGATCAACTCCGCTGCATATTATTATTGATCTTATCCAGTGTAGCCTTGTTTTTGGGTATGTCATGCTATGGTGTCATATCCGTTGACCCGAGTAGTTATATCGATATTATGAGGGATGCAATCAAGCCAGATTTCTTGACACCCGTCAGACCTCATTTGCTTCGTTTAATGGTTTCTGATTTCCAATCGGCTCTATTGTTCAAACTATAATACTGCCTTTTTTTTTTCCCCCCCCCCCCCCTTTTTCATCCTCTTTACAAAACTTTGTTTTATCTGATCCACGACGAAATTTATCTCTGGAGCTTCCAAAGGTCACAGTTTGAGATAAAATGTGCCTTTTGGGTTGATAAGTGCGGGAGCCACGCGGCTCTCTTGACGCGGGAAGGCTGGTAGCAAGTTAAACCACTGTATAGAATGGAGTTTAGGGCCACTGGTGAAACCCCTGTAGTGTATTGCGTATTGATTAAGCGCTGCTGCCAGCTGGAAGCTGGATCAGGCAAAACCCTGCACACACAATTGCTTGACATGATCCCGACCTCAACAACTCGCCTACGTAACTAAGCTACACTACTACACAGTAACTATACCTCCTCACTCCCCCCTCTCATCCTCCAATCCTCTCCTCCTATTGAAAGATGCCAAGCCCTGACGAGAGGGAGACACCACCCAGGGCCCACATTCTCTTCGTTTGTCAACCCTTGACGGGACACATCACGCCGACCCTGCGAGTGGCCTCGGAACTCGGGCGCCGAGGATGGCCGGTCTCGTTTGTCGGGCCTACGACCCACCGCGCCCGCATCTTGGCCGCCGGAGTCCACTTCCTCCCTCTCAAGGGCGACGCTGATGTTGACGACCTGCTGTACTACTCGCCTGACAGCCCAGATCCTCCCGTGCCTGGCTTTCACTCGCTGGAATGGTACGAGCGCGCTTTGATTGACCTCGAGAAGCACTGCCTGGCGCCTCTGGCAACGCAATGGGAATGCGTCAAGGAGGCTCTGTCGAGCATAGACGCCGAACACCCTGACCGTCGCGTGCTCATCATCAGCGAGGCCTTCTTCCATGGCATCCTGCCTCTTCATCATGGAGCTCCACTGCCAGGTGGCATCGGGAAGCAACCGCCCCTTAAATCACTGTGTCTGTCCGTGACGCCACCAGCCCTGCGCAGCATCGACCTGCCGCCCTTTGACCACCCTCTCCCCTTCAGCCAGACACCCGAGGGCCGAGCCCGTAACGCACAGTGCTGGGATTCCTGGGCCGAGCTGACGGCGCCGCTGAAGAAGCTCATGGAGACCAGACTGGCCGAGTGTGGAGCTACACGATTCCCAGAAGGCCCAGTGCTGGACGGCACCAACTACACATGTCACTCTGCCATCCTCCAGGTCGGGGTGCCCAGCTTTGAGTATCCCCGGAGCGACTGGCCGCCACAGTTTCAGTTTGTGGGCTTCCTGCCGCTCGCAGAACCACCACCAGGTGGCTACCCTAACCTCCCCTCCTGGTGGGACGAGGTGACGACGACAGAAAAGAAAGTCGTGGTGGTGGCACAGGGCACAGTCGAGACCAACCCATACGACCTCATAATTCCGACCATGGAGGCGATGCGGGGCCGAGAGGACGTGCTGGTGGCGGCGATCATGGGCCGCAAGGGTGCAGGCCTACCCAAGGGATTCGCCATGCCGAGTAACGCGCGTGTGACTGACTATCTGCACTACGACGCCATTCTGCGGCACGCGCGGGTCTGGGTGCACAATGGTGGGTACGGCGCCATCACGCATGGTATTGCACACGGCGTTCCGATGGTGGTGGCGGGGGAGGGGCAGGACAAGCCTGAGAATATCCGCAGGGTGCGGTATTCTGGGATAGGGGTCGGCCTCGGAACATCGAGCCCCAGCGTGCAGGACTTGAAATGGAGCCTGGAGGATGTGCTGGGTCAGACCAAGTACACTGAACGGGTGAGGGTGCTCAGACAAGAGGCCATAGACCTAGACTGCTTTGGACGTGTCGAGCAGGCCGTGTTAGAGGCGCTGGGGTGAGAGGGGAAAAGTAGGAAAAGAAAAGGAAAGGGAAAATGCAGTTTGACCATGAAATTTCTCGATTGAGTAATTTTTTGGTAATGATCCCCGTCGAGTAACGAACTCACCCGTGTCCAATACAAGACAGGTATCTCATTATTATTGATCACAAGTCAGCCTCCACGGCCGTCAACACCTCATCATAAATAGCCAACGCCCTCCTGACCTCGTCCTCGGTAACGACACAGGGCGGTGTGATGTGCAGCCTGTTGTCAACAACAAACGGCAACAAACCCCGCCCCACGCACTCGTTCTTGATCTTGACGACCACACTGGACGTCACGGGGTTCTTGGTTATGGGATCCGAAACCAAATCCAACGCCCAAAAGACACCCAGCCCTCGCACTTCGCCCACGATTTTGTGCTTCTCGCCCAGCTTCCGCAGTCCGGGCCCCAGCACGTCTCTGCCAATCTCTGCTGCATGCTCCAGGATGCGGTCCTCCTCATACGCCTCCAGAGTCGCGACAATGGCAGCCATGGCGAGCGGGTGGCCCGAGTACGTGAGACCGCCTGGGTAGAATCTCTGGTCAAACGCCCGGGAGATGGCCTCGGACAGGATGACGCCGCCTGCAGGAACGTAACCCCCATTGACGCCCTTGGCAAAGCTGATGAGGTCGGGTCTCACGCCTTCTGGGTTTATCTCCTTGTTCTGCCACGCAAACCAGTCTCCTGTGCGCCCAAAGCCAGCCATGACCTCGTCGCAGATCAGCACCGCCCCAAACTCATCACATAACCTCCTCACGCCTGCAAGCCAACCTGCTGGCGGCACGATTACGCCAGCAGTGCCGGGAATGGTTTCCAGGATGATTGCCGCGATGGACGCCGGCCCTTCGCACTCGATGACCCTCCGCAGGTGATGTAGGGCCCTCTCCGTCTCCTCCTCCTGGGAGCTCGACCAGAACTCGGACCTATAGGGGAACGGGCCAAAGAAGTGCGTATGGCCCCGAGCGAACTGATTCTGCACGCGTCGGAAGTCGCCCGTCGCCACGATGGCCGAGCCCGTCGAGCCGTGATAGCTGCGGTACGCAGAGAGCACAGTGTCCCGGCCTGTGGTCAACCTCGCCATGCGGATGGCGTTCTCATTCGCGTCCGCGCCGCCGTTGGTGAAGAAGACCTTGTCAAAGGGCCGAGCATTATCATCAGCAGCGAAAGGTGCGTTGGCGTGCTTGAGGATGAGCTCTGCCGCCCTGCCGCGGGCCAGATTGGCGTGTGCGGGCGCGACGGTGGGGAGGATGTCGGCCTGCTTCTTGATGGCGGCAACGACCTTTGGGTGGGTGTGGCCGATGTTGGTGTTGATCAGCTGGCTCGAGAAGTCGAGGTAGTGCTTGCCGCTGTAGTCCCAGACCTCGCAGCCCGAGGCACCGGCTAGGGTGAGGGGGGTTGAGCGAGGCCTGCGCGCTCCACGAGTGGAAGACGTTGGCGCGGTCCAGCTGGTAGGTGAGGGCGTCGAGGTCCGCCTCCGTGGCGGTGATTGGTGTGACGCTGCCCATGGTGGCGAGACTTGCTGACTTGCTTGATCGACGGTTGAAAACGGTATAGGATTCAGATAATGCTGTTGTGCAGCTGGTCCTGGACGAGGATGTTGCAGATTGATGGTTGAGAACCAGCCAACTACAGTCTTAGATCGTCAAGCATGAGATAATATTCTGTGTTATATGACTTTGTCAAAGGGTGTTTCAGACGTCGATGCTTATGTCCTTGGCCGGTCACCGTAGCACAAGAACCGTGTTCCGGTATCGCTGTCGTTGTTGTTGTAATGTCCCGGCTGCTGCAGAAGTAAGTACTCCCTGTATCACAAAGCTGGGCTACCGCAATACACAGATAACGACGAGTAAGACGTGTCGACGACCCCGATCAGGAAGGACGAGCCGATAATTGATAAGGACAGCTTACAGTGAGTGATATCGAAAAAGCCACAGCAGCAGAGCCCGCAGGTCTATAATTAAATATCATGTAGGTAATTAAATTCATAAATAGGTGTGACGTGCTTCGGGCATCCCACGGATTTCCATTCTCTTCGCTATGAAACTCCTGTCTTATTTGGTGCCTGAAACAGAACTGAGCGTTAAGTTCTGGGCAACAAGAGTATCCTTGGTCGGAATGTGGGTTCGGTCCAGTTCAGGAGGGCGCTGGCGTGATAGCACGTTCGTCTTGCGTGATGATGGTTTGCGCGTTGCACAATCCGGTCCGGGTATCCACCAGTGTATGTGTTTATTGACTTTCCCTATATCAACTGCGTACTTCCGAAAGACTTTCACTTGCATTGAAATGTTTAATGCTAGGATGGATGCCTGCCAGGGAGAGAAGGTGGAGAAAGATCCAGACTGGTAACTGAATAATGATCAAGTATCGCACACAGATTTCCTGTCCTCACCAGCATTGCCCATCGAGCTTGACTCTCTATGATCACCAGAGACGATTTCATTATAAGTAATTACGAAACACAAAAGGTAAGTACTACTGCGTGGGAAACCCCTCGGCTGCACCTCCATGGATGTCAAACACTATCTGCCACTGATGCACACCTCTCGCGGGGGCAGATCAGTCTGCTAAAGAACAGCACAGGGGTTGTTCAAGGCCGTAACAGAGAGGTCAAGGGCATTGAATCCGTTATTTGGTATATACTAGTAAGAGATCCAGCTTGTGCTTATTGGCATAAGAGCTGGGCTCGAAGAAAATTGCAAAGGATAAGGAACCTAAGGCTGGATATACAGCTGCATGCTTAGTAACTGGATGGAACGATGTTCTGAATAGAGGACTCAATTGGAGCCCAGAGACAGGACTGTTGACAGGCTTATAAAATTATTAGAAATAATACCTAATATCCCATCACTGGGTGTGACCATTTACGCTATGTCTCAACTTGACTAGCACAAGGCTGGATGACACTGACTTCTTCCAATCCAACCATACTAATCGATAACCCACTGTTATTGTCAGTGGTGTCTCAAGACAATGCCCGGCAATACAGCCATGCTCCATGAATATATGGACTTGATCTGGTTTTCCAATCGATACTTTGTTTTGATGTAGAAGATCTTTATGCAAGCCGTGCTAGTTTCTTTCAATGAATGAGACTTATTTTCTGAGTGCCAAGTGCTGTGAGGTTCATAATAACTTCCTGTCCTTATGAGAAATCTGTTCAATCACTAATGACCACGGTTCCACCTGCCCAGAAGCATCCCAGCGCGACAGGTGAGAGTTTGAGCAGTGCTGTCATCGCCTGGAAAGCAATTGGGGTCTCCGTTGCTTCAAGCAGACCGTCCATTGAACTGAATGCAGGCGAGCCATGGCTGCCGACGGGTCGGATTTTCTCAAACTTACCCAAGAAAGGATAATCTAGGGAAGTTGCAAAATTCGTCCACGACCTCATACAGTGGTCTCGTTGGTTTTGGCGGCGCAGGAGCACGCCTCCTGAGAGCCCCGTGCTTTTTGCCGAACTTCGCCCTGATATTGTTACCTCAGACAGACATCAGCACGCACATCTTCCTAAGATAACATTTGCACACATATCTCCAATGCTTTTGCTGTGTGATCACTTTTAATCATGATCGTTCTCAAGCCTTATGAGCAATACATGTGTCCATTGTTGCTTTAGGCTTTGTTTTGGGGGGGGGGGGATGAGGGCGCTCTTGACTGCCGACTCGAGCCGGCGAGCTATTCTCATACATTGAGGGAATCCGCTCTGTGCACAATGTAGGAAAGGGAGCACGTTCACAACTTTCGTGCAAGGAAGACCGGTGATCGCCCTTGGCTTCCTTTTCATTTGGGCCAGTTTGTGTCAATTGTCAGGCTTAGGTCCGTTTACAAGCACCCCATGGCCGACGCATACCTATCTTATACTAGAACAGGAGGTGGCAAGCTCTGTTCCTCAAAATGACCAACCACGCTTGAATATGCTTGTACGAAATGTATTGTCGCAGAAAATCAGGCGTGCAGGAGCACCAGCTGTACCTGATACATTTCTCCACACCAGCGTCCCTCGGTTTTTGAGACGGCCGGCAAAGACGACGAGGCTCTATGATACGATCAGACGCTGACGGATGAACTAATATCTGACTAGAGTACCTCGGACTTTTTGACAGCTAAGCATCACTGCAATCAATGTGATCCGGGCAATGTAAGAAGTAGTATTTACTAGGCAATCCTCAGCACATGAGACCCGAGGGCATGTGGGTGTGGGTGGGGGCTTCTGGGCAAAAGAGGGCTAATAACGGCATTACCGTAAAGGATACAGATAACAGCAGACACCTGATTGTCGCCTATTTCTAGTTCGTCTTTCGTCGCCAGCGTTCAACTACGCATTAGCTCCAAGAACGGTTTACCCAAGATGGCAATCATATTGAGAACTCAGACCGTGTAATGGTATGTAGTCTGACGCCACAGTGTTGGCATGATCTGATGCCACATAAAGAAGCGCGTCAGCTCTTATCTATCCGCAGCGCCCAGGGAGAGAGGCGCTCACACAGATGCCTTATCGAATTGCCAATGGTCATAAAGCGTAGCTTTATCGGTGAACGCCTATCGGCAAGGTTTCATGCAGGATTATAGCTTATACCGGGGGAGACCCGACGCCAGCAATGAGGGGAACAGACTTTCCCTATCATCGTGTATTGCCTAGGTAGCCCCTAGGCAGGGGGCATGGCGGTAAAGCTGCCGGATCAGGGTTGCAATCTGAGAAGCAGCCTGCAGATCGGCGATACATATTTGGAGCGCATAGGGCCGCCGTGAATAGTCCTTTCTGCGCGATGACATCTATCTGCTTCTGCCCGGGTGCGGTACCATTGTGACCTGTTGTGTGCGTGCGAGTGTGACACGACCACGCGTGGGCCAACCGCATTGTGTTACGTTCTACTGTAACATTTATCTTCTGTGTCTTGAAAAAACATCAAGAAGCGCCTGCTTGTCGAACATCCTGTTATACCAACAATCCTCGACATGTCAGTGTCAGACATGGCATCCAAACCGGACGGTGCATCCATCACCGCCGCCGTCGACGGTCCTTCTGCTCCTCACCACCATCCCGAGCTCGTGACGACTGGCGATGGCGGTGTCGTTCTCGCCAGTGAGGCCGACGCAGAGCTGCTGGCCAAGATGGGCTATAAGCAGGAGCTCAAGCGCAACTTCTCGACCCTGGAGGTCTTCGGCATCGCTTTCTCCATCATGGGCCTGCTGCCCTCCATCGCTTCGACCCTGGCTTTCTCCCTGCCCTCTGGGCCCGCCGGCATGGTCTGGTCCTGGTTCCTGGCGAGCGGGTGCATATTCATCGTCGGCCTGGCCATGGCGGATATGGGCAGTGCAATGCCTACCAGCGGCGGACTCTACTATTGGACCCACTACTTCAGCTCTGCAAAGACGAGAAACTACCTGTGCTTCCTGGTCGGGTACAGTAACAGTCTGGGCCTTATTGGTGGACTCTGCAGCATTAATTGTATGATGGAAAGACAACTAACCCCCCCCCCCCGTTTCCCTCTCTGCTGCAAACAGCATAACAACAACGTCAAAAATACTGCTACTAACCTCATCATTACCTCAGATGGCTTCGCCTTGATGTTCTGTGCTGTCATTGTGATATCAACTGATGGATCATGGACCCCGAGCAACGGGATTGTATACGTCGTATTCATGATCTGCACACTCACGCATGGCGTTCTTGCCACCACTCTGACCAAAATCATGAACAAAATCCAGACATTCGCCGTTTTGATGGTCAGTCTCGTCGTTCTGCGTCATGTCTCTCCCCGCTCCGAGAATCTTAGAAATTGACATGTCTAAAACAGAATATTGCTCTCATCCTCGCCACCATTATTGCTCTGCCTGTGGGCAGAGCAAGCCAGCGCAATGACGGCCACTTCATCTTCGCCGAGGTCGAGAACCTCACCACCTGGCCTACCGGCTGGGCCTTTATGCTTGCGTGGTTGAGCCCTATCTGGACGATTGGAGCCTTTGACTCGTGCGTGCACATGTCGGAGGAGGCGAGCAATGCCGCCAAGGCCGTTCCTTTGGGCATCCTGAGCTCCATTGGCATGTGCTGGGGACTCGGCTTTGTCATTGTGATCGTCCTGGCGGCTTGCATGAACCCGGATGTTGAGAGTGTTCTCGGAAGTTCTTTTGGGCAGCCTGTGAGTAATTGATACTCTCTCCAAGGAGAGTTTTGTCGTACTGAAGTTGTTTCTAATGAAAATACACCTACTGCACAGATGGCCCAGATTTATTACGACGCGCTTGGCAAAAAGGGAGCGATGGGCTTCATCGCGTTCCTGTTCATCGTCCAGTATCTGATGGGTCTCTCCATTGTCATTGCTGCCTCCCGGCAGACGTGGGCATTCTCTCGTGATGGCGCACTGCCATTCTCGCCCTTCTTTCGACCTATTGTAAGTCTACACAAGCACATGTGTATATACGGACACGTTTTCCTCCATTTCCCCTGTATAAGACAGTACCCTTACTGACAGCTAATCTCTGGTCTAGTCAAAACGATTCGGATTTATTCCCGTGCGCACTGTCTGGGGTTCCGTCTTCGCTGCTATCGTCCTAGGCCTTCTCTGTCTGATCGCTCCCGCAGCCGCGTCCGCCCTGTTCTCCCTTGCTGTGGCGGGTAACAATCTGGCCTGGGGCGTCCCAATCTTTTCGCGCGCAGTCTGGGGCCGCGAGAAGTTCACACCGGGTCCCTTCTATACCGGCCACATGTTCAGCCTGCCTATCGCCTGGGCTGCCATCATCTTTCTGATCTATGGTATCGTCCTGGCCATGTTCCCCGTCGGCGGTCCAGATCCCACGCCACAAAGCATGAATTATACCGTCGTTATCAACATGGCCGTCTGGGGCGGATGCACGCTTTACTACTTTGTGGACGCAAGGAAGTGGTTCACGGGGCCCAAGACAACAGTGGACGAGGTTGAGGAAGTCTTGGGTCAGGAGATAACTGCTGAGCAGAGCGAAGGACTATCTGGAAAGGGCCATGGAGCTGAGGCGACTGAGAGCGGCCCCGAGACAGAGAAGCAGCCCGTCATCTCGGAGTGACGAACTTGACACTCTCATATACGTACATACTTAGACTTCCACGCAAGAGCCAGATTTCCTGTAGTGATTTCCTGCGTTTCCGGGAAGCATACAAATCGCCATCGCGCGAGCAGACGAAGACAGTCGTGCGGCAGTAATCAGAAGAACCAGATCTCCACATATGCAGTTGTAGACACAGCCAAATATTAAGGGCGCTAATCAATATACACTCATAGGTTTGTATAGCTGGGTTACATTGCATGCACTACTCACCTGTTCATCCAATCGAGAGTCGTCGATCCGCCAGCGCGAAACACATCTGATGATCAACCGACGATCACCTGCTCACCAATGTATGCCAAAAGTACACGGGAGCCATAGTCTTCATCTGAGTGCATGCTCTCACTGGTTATGGTCCCGCTCTTGCCCCGTTTGGCCCAACGCTTACTGCCAAGAGCGTTCCGGGGGACATCGAAGAGGGGCATCCGCTGATATGAGAGCATCATGCCATCCCTGGAGACGAAGGACAGGAGGGGAAGACGCTTTTTCAGATAAGTACTAGACCTCTATTCTTGCTGTCTAACAGGACCTTGACTTCTGCGCATCACCTGCAGACCCTTGCTGTGGCTACACATCAACGATACCCAGAGCCTCAAACATTACACACAGCTGTTTTCCACGATCACCATGACAGAACTCCCGAGCACGGCGCAACTAGCCATCACCAATCTCAAGGATGCTGGGCTAACAGGAGCATTTCACCTCCCAGGCTCAGAACTGTACGAGGAGCGACTCAATTCCTACTGGTCAATGAGTCCTCGGCTCCGCCCCTGGGCTCTTGTTCTGCCCCGAACGACCGAAGAGGTCTCCCTGGCCGTAAAGGCCCTCGTCGCAACTCCCGGCTGCCAGTTTGCCATCCGCAGGTCAGAAGAGTGTCCCCAGGAATATTCGCCCCCCCCCCCCCCCCTCTTTGTCCATACAAACACATGAGCTTTCTCCGCCAACTAACAGGATTCATGGTCGGGCTAAACAGCGGGGGTCACACGTGTTCGCCAGGTGCGAATGGTATCGAGAACGGGGTGACGATTGACCTTGGCCTTTTGACCAGGATCACATATGATCCGGAGACCAAGATTGCGTCTGTACCGCCTGGCCCTCGGTGGGCAGATGTCTATACCACTCTCGAGAAAGGTGAAGGATGATCCATTCTTGTCCGCTTTTTTGCGTTCCTTTTCTTTGTATGAGCTCAGGCTGATGATAGATATCACGATTGATATGTAGATGGTGTCATGGTTGCGGGTGGCCGCGAGGGCCTCGTGGGTGTTGCTGGACTGCTTCTTGGCGGTGGGGTTCGTCTCTTACTTTCCTATAATCGAAATTGATGGAATCAGAAGACCCGAGTTCAGCTAATCATTCAGTAACTGGAACAGATCTCCTTCTACTCCTGCCGTGTCGGGCTCGCATGTGGTAAGTGAGCATTGCATAAGTGCTGGTACCGATTTCGGCGCCTTGTGCGGTGTGTTCTTGATACTTCATCGTATTGTTGTTACTTTCTGGATCTCAAGACCTAGGCTGACCCGAGGCTGCCTTGACAGATCAGGTTCTCAACTATGAAATCGTGCTTGCCGATGGCAGTATCGTCAACGCAAACGAGAACTCAAATGAGGACTTGTTCTGGGCTCTGAAGGGCGGCGGCAATAACTTTGGCATCGTCACGCGCTTCGACCTGAAGACCTTCCCCGCGCGTGACGTTTGGGATGGGATGATATTCCATGCAAAGTCGGAGACGCCCGCCGTCATCGACGCTCTTGTCGACTTGGTCGACCATCTGAGCGTGACTGATGAGCCGTCTGAGCACTACCTGGGATCATGGGTATACAGCTCTGCGACTCGCGACATCTCTATCATGAGTATCATAACACATCTGGACGGCACTGAGGACACGGATGCTCTGAAGGCGCTCGTCTCCATTCCTGGGCAGGGGAGCATGAACAAGATCTCCATTGCGACAAAGACGACTGCGTTTACTGTGCAGTCGAACCAGCAGTTGAGTCTCCAGCCTTCCATCTTCTTGTCATGACGCCTCCGATAATTGTTCATAACTCAAAAGCAGCTTTTTGACTGATTTTGTCTTCCATAGTTCTATCTGGCTGAGCAATTGCTTCAAGAACGACAAGCGCATAGCCGCAAAATCTATCAGCGCTTTCCAGGCCCTGGTTGACCATATCAAGGAGCACGTCCCCAGCGGCGATTTTGAAGGGATGAGCGTCCTGCAGGCCCTCCCCACGTCCTATCCGCGTCTCTCACCAAGCGCCAAGGGCAACATGCTGGGTCTTGACCGCATGGCCGGAGAGGCAGTGCTTCTCTCTGTCACGTGGTTCCAGGTCAGCTCGTGGGAACTGGCGCAGGCCATCTTTCCCAAGTACAAGGCCCTGCTGGATGAGGTTGATGATTATGCAAAATCTCTCGGGGGCTCTGTGGAGGTCCGTTATGCAAACTACTGCGACAAGTGCCAGGATCCACTAGCGACATATGGCCAAGAGAATATTCGGAAGATGAGCGAGGCTTCGAAGAAGTATGACCCGACTGGAGTCTTTCAGACCAGGGTGCCGGGTGGCTTCAAGATCAGCAAGGTGAAGAAAGCGGAGTGAAACTGGAACACGAGGATATGCCGAGAAAAGGATTCCGTCTCGACCGGTTGTAAGGAAGTCTCTCAAGAGTGCAGATGTCTTCTCCACTGTGTCAAATACAACTGATTGTTCAGATACCTCGTATGTAACAAAGCAAGTAAGCAGTGAGTCCAGACCGTGGTGTCCTCCTTTCGATTTGGTGAGCATATGGCTGTCACGTCCAGCATAGCGTCAGTAATGATCACAATATTCATTTATTATGCTCCTACGTAGATGCTCAGTCTTGTATCCACTGAGAAGTGATGTGATGGATCTGTTTCCTCTGAAAAATGTCATGGCATCAAAAGACGCCAGAAGAAATATTAACGAAGGGTCAGCCAGATTAGGTCGCACAACCCCATCATCATCAGCCAAGAAAGAAACCTTATTTCTCCTAAAGTGAAAAGGATGTCCGGCCAAGGCCGCCAAGGTATAGTGTTCAGTCCCCTTCTGGAGACCAGTAGGTCTCAGGGGCTCCGGTCTAGGCCCGACATGATCTAAAGGATGGAAGGGAGAGGCGGCACTTCGCATCTTCTCCGCAAAGAGGCCGGGGATATGCAGATTGCGAGGTCCTGATTCGCTACACTTTAATTAGGGACGACCCGCCGCTTCTTCGCCTTGTTTCAAAACAGAGCGCCACGCCCTTCTTGGTCCCAACCAGTCTGGAATTACATAGTATGTAGATACCTACAGCCGCACAGAAACCGCTCGGATCCTACTGAACAGATTCTTGGCTCTCTGGGTCCTTTTCTCTCTCCTCGTTTTTTACACCTTGGCGTCATGACAGGTGGTGTCTCTTCTTCTTCTCGGCAGCACGAAGGGGATGGCGAATGGGATGAAGACCTTGCCGGAACAGGAGACAGGAGTGTCCAGCTCCAAGAAATCCTGGGCCAGTCACCACCATTCATGCCATGGTGCTCACTCCAGCCAAGCCACTGGGCGTTTTGTTTGTTTATGCCAGCTGAGGTTTGACAGGCTTGTTCTTCCTACGCGTTCTTCTTTCCATTTTTTCTCCCCCCCCCCCTTCCCGCCCCCATCCCCCCCCTCTGGAAGTCTTGCGCAGCTTTGTCTAGTCGGGACATAAGCGAGCAATGCCTCCGAGGGGAGAAAAAGCAAGATGGGCGTTGTGCGCAATGGTTTGAGGGGGATGTAAGTCCACAGCTTGTCCTGTGTCCCGTCCTGTATGTATGGACCGGTGGGTTGATGGGCCTTGCAGGTAGATTGGTTTTCCGGACGGCGTGTGCAGCGCGCGCCATGTGGTCCCGTCGTACCCGGCCGTTTTATGTGGGCACCCGTGCAGAGATCCACCGTGCAACATCATGGGCAAGTTCGCTTGTCCGAGGTGGTGGGCTCCAGCTGGAGACGCCAAGAGGGACGAACCGGTATGCGCAATCTTCAACGAGATTACAAAAGGAGATGGGCGTCTTCACGATGTCACGTCTTCGTGTGCCTTCTCTGCTGATCTTCCCTACCCAAGAACAACCTCCCCATCTTCTTTCTCATCTCTCTATCTTCTCACTATTACTACTAGTTAGTCAAAACAATCATTGCCTCTCATTTTTTTTCTTTCTTTTTACTTCTTCCCTTCCAGCTGCTCGAGGACCGCTACAGTCGTTCCCCTGCTCCAGTCACTTGAATATCACAACAATATCTCACATTCTTTTCTTCTTTTCACGCACTCTCTTAGAAAACAAGAGTCTTGATATACCAACAAGGCTACCTATTGCCGTAATTCTTCACATTTATTTTCTCTCGCTCACTCACTCGCTCATTCGCTCTGTTCCAATATCGAACCAACAACTCAAATCCTTAATAAATCGCACAAAACCCCTTTCGCCTCATCGCCAACGACTTGGGCCGAAAAAAATAAAATAAAATGCAATACACAAACTCCTTTGGCACCTTTCTGGTGGGCCTCCTGGCCGCCTCCGACCTGGCCGCCGCCGTGCCCACCGGCCTCCGGCAGCACGCCCCCGTGACGAGCGGCAGCCAGGCCCGGGACATCAGCAACCCTATGGGCGTGGTCTCGCTCAAGCAGGTGCGCAACGCCAAGCACAGCACTCACCAGCGGGTGGGCGCCCTGGCCGTGGAGAAGGCGTACCTCAAGTTCAACGCGGTGATGCCCACGGAGCTGACAGACGCCGTGTCGCGCATCCGCACCAACCTGGCAGCGGGCCTGGACGCCCTGGGCCTCGACGGCCTGAGCCTGGACGGCAAGAAGCGCGCCACGGGCACCGCCGCTACCACACCCGAGGAGTACGACGTCGAGTACCTCACGCCCGTGCAGATCGGCACCCCTGCCCAGACACTCAACCTCGACTTCGACACGGGCTCGTCCGACCTCTGGGTCTACTCGTCCGAGACCCCCTCGGGCGAGGTCAACGGCCAGGCCGTCTACAACCCCAATGCCTCCAGCACCAGCACCAAGCAGTCCGGCCTGACCTGGAGCATCAGCTACGGTGATGGCTCCTCCTCCAAGGGCGACGTCTACTACGATGTCGTGTCCATTGGTGGGCTTGCCGTGACCAACATGGCGGTCGAGACGGCCACCGAGGTCTCGAGCGAGTTCACTGCCGATACCGACATTGATGGTCTGTTGGGACTGGGTTTCAGCAACCTCAACACCGTCAGCCCTACCCAGCAGAAGACCTTCTTTGATAAGGCCGAGAGCGACCTGGATTCCTTCGTCTTCACTGCTGACCTGAAGGCTGGCGAGCGTAAGTTCTTGAGTTTTTTTTTTCCTTCTTTTTTTTTTTCTGTTTTGTTTTTGGTATGAATTTCTGCTAACGTGAATATTTTTAGCTGGCACTTACAACTTTGGGTTTATCGACAACTCGTCGTACACTGGTGACATCCACTACACCCCCGTCGACGACACCCAGGGCTACTGGATGTTCTCCTCCTCAGGCTTCCAGATCGGCGACGCCCCCTTCGTCGCCACCAGCATCAAGGGCATCGCCGACACCGGCACCACCCTCCTCATGCTGCCCACCGAGATCGTCGTGGCCTACTACGCCCAGGTCGTCGGCGCCTCCTACGACAGCACCCAGGGCGGCTACACCTTCCCGTGCACCTCGTCCCTGCCCGACTTCACCCTCGGCATCAACACCGGCACCATCACCATCCCTGGCTCCTACATCAACTACTCGCCCCTCGACAGCGCCAACACCACCTGCTTCGGCGGCCTCCAGGACGACAGCGACATTGGCTTCGCCATCTTTGGCGACGTCGCCCTCAAGGCCGCCTTCGTCGTCTTCGAGGGCGGCGACAGCCCCCAGATCGGCTGGGCCAGCAAGGACCTATGACTAGATGGCGGAGCCGACGGACAGCAGGTTGTTGTCGTCACCACCGTTGTCACGGTTGTGTCGTAAATCAACTTTGCCATGTCTGTAATAATTAATTTCGCTTTACGTCTCCCCGCCATTTAATCATCATCAGGTGAGAGGGGATGTGTGTGTGCTTTGGCATTAGCGCGGCGTTTTGAAAGAGGATTGGGCTACCCTGGATCTTTGCTCCTGGTAATAGCACGTGTGGAATGGCGGTTGTGAGGGATGCTGGAGGAAAAGAGGAGTGAAGAGGACGAGAAAGGGATGAGGCGATTTGGATAGGAGTGGCAAGAGGAAGAGCAAGAAAGAGCGGCGGGCGTTTTGATGCACGGGGGCAGAGGGGATTTTCCTCTCTTTCTCGTGTATCGAAAGACAAAACTTGATACCCCCCAAAGATTCCCATCGACCGAGCCTCCCACGATGGACGGAAGGAAGGAGAATTTTTTTTTTTTTTCTCCCCAGATTTGTCAATATTTCTCCCCACTGCGATTTGTGCCTCTGGGGGCCCAATCTTCAACATGGTGGATATTTGGCAATAGAAATAAACTGTATATTCCCATTTCAATGCTGCCTTTGAAGCCATGTTCAATACTGAGGGCTTCTACGCTGCCATATTTGCCCGCCCAAGTGCTTTCCGCAGCCAGAGCAGCGGTGCCGATTCATCATGAACTCAATCTCCCGGCCGACACAACCTCGTGCAGAATCTCGGGCAAGGGTCCTTGGCAAAACCCCTAGAAGAAAGGGCGGCTGAACGCCATGCAGATCCCCGTGACGCGTCCCTGGGGTCGTCTTCCTAGTGGATAGGAGAGGCAGGACATTACTCGGTCGTCCTAAGCTCAGCCTGGCAAGCTGACCGAACCCTGCCGTTGCGTGCGCGGGCGCTACCAGCGAAAAACCTCAGCGTGTCGATCCCCGATAGTGGTGTCGATCGCATCTCTCGAGGAACCTCTCTCGGACGATCAACCTTGTAGGCCATCTCAAGCAAGGTCGCGCAATCAGCCTAATTGCATACTATGTATAATAGTACCAGCACATGAAGGCCGGGGACTCTTCGGACGTGTGCTCTTATCCGATGACTTCTTGTCCTCGCAACGTCCAGGTAGGTCGTTGTTAAGATGTTAGCATAGAATATCAGGAGCATATGAACGAGAAGCGAAAATACATAGGACCTTATTTTTTGTTTGGGAGCAAAAATCTAAATATTCGTCTACTAATTGTGCCTTATCCAATTTAGCAATGCACCCCAAACAGAAACACCGCTCCGTCGAAGGGCTCCGGGTAATGCGTATGCAGTTTAGCGTCCAAGCAAGAAGTTGCTTCATTGAAGATTGTCTCGAAAAGTCCCAGATCCATAAACGCCAAATGCTCAGAGAAGAAGCCGCCGCCCTACCAAAAAAGTGCAAGCAATTGCCATCCCAAATGAAGGAGACAAAAAAAAAAAAAACAATCGACCGTCCATCGTTGATATGCTCGCCTATGCACATATGCTTGTTCGTTGAATGAGCTGTAGCGTAAAGATCGTGTGCTGATTATGCCAGCACTGTTTTGGTGATGCTGGTGATGCTCGTCTTGTTGAATTCAAGAATTTGTTCGTCCCCAAGCGCCCAGCCGTGCATTGCCGTACGGTGACATACATGGCGGTAATTGCCGATGTTGGTGTCGCCGGAGAAGACATGATTTTTCAAGAAAGAAGGAAAGGAAAAGGGAAAAGGGAAGAAAGTAGGAGGGTAAGAGTCACCTCAGCCCATTTGCGCCCTTTTCGACGATAAATCTCACGGGCTTCCTCTGCCTCCTATTCATCATCCCTCGCGGCGGGACGACAGGCTTCATCATCGGCCCCATCCCGCCAGCAGCAGCTCCACCAAATGCCATGCCTAAGCCCCCTCCGCCGCCAGAGTTACCAAACGGACTCGGCGCCAACCCGCCCGTCTCTGAAGCGCTATCATCAGGACTCGTCACGCTGTTTCCGTTCGTACTGCTGCCGTTGATAGGGGTCTGAGGTCGGGGCAGGTTCATGTGGTTGTTCATCAGCAGCGCCGGGTCCACAGTCCTCTGGGTAGAGGAGAATGATGTACCGCGGGTGATGCTCATAGGCAGCCAGCGCCCAGGACCTCGCTCATCAAAGCCCCACCGCACAACACCGCCGCTTGCAAGCCATGGCCCAAGGTTCTTGCACTGCGACACGTCGACCCATTCGAGACGGCCACACCCTTCAAGAACATTGTCAATGCCTACGCCTGTAACACGCACGCATCCCCGCACCGATAGCCCACGGAGTTCGTTGAGGTGGAGAGCAATGCAGCCCAACGAGGCATCGCTCACGGCGGAACCACAGAAAGCCAGGCGCAGTTCACGGAGCTGGGGGAGACCGAGAGCAACAACCTCTGTCGCGGTATCTGAGAGCGCGCAACAGAAAGACAGGTCGAGATGGGTGAGCTGCTTGGCCGAGTTGACAAGCGCGACAATAGCGTTGTCGGACAGGTAAGTGCAGTCGGCGAGGCAGAGTCGTGTCAGGTGCGGGAAGCGGAATGGTGCCCAAGATTGAAAGCCCGCATCGGAAATGGAGGTACAGCGTGTGAGAGACAAGCTTTGGATGCGGGAGGAGGCGTGTGCGGCGATGTGGACCATCGACCGGTCGGTGATGTGCTTACAGTAGGAAAGGTTGAGATGCTTGAGCTTGGGGCAGCCAATGATGGTCCCAGGCGGAGGGGTGTTGGGCTGCACGGCTTGGTGCCATTGCATAGCTGGCATTCTCATGTTCCTGCCCTTGCCAGGAGCGCCAGAGCTGGCGATGACGACCTGCTTGCGCTCGGGTGGTGGCTCTGGGACCACCCAGCCCACGACTCGAGCAAGCAGATTATCGCCAACCTTGCGACAATTGCTCCAGTCAACTTCCTCCAGCTCCTTGGAGTTCTCGCTCATCTCGAGGATCTGACTGGCGCTGACATCCCATACCGACCTCATACGCCATGACTTGATGTTCTTGCCGCAAAGCTTATAGAATGCCTGAAAGCCGTCATCCGTGACGTGAAAACAGTTTGATATGTCAACCATTGTCGGGCGAGAGCCGAGAAAGGGCCCAATGACATTGGCCAGAGCCCAGTCGGTGACATGGCGGTTAAAAGTGGACAGGTCGACTTGTTTACAGAGCTTCTCTGAGGTCGTCAGAAGCCGCCGCCAGTGTGAGCATACCCGTCTGGCTCGCAGCAGCTCCACGATGTTTAGGTGCTCGAACACCATGACCAGGACATCATCAGGCAGAGCTGGGGTCTGCATATTCTGCAGCGAAGCCGGTCTGAGAGACAATGTCCTCTGCTTCTTGAACTGGGGCTGATCATCATTCTCGGGCGGCGTGTTTGGAGTGGAGAATGAATAAAGCTTGAGTGGGCTGCTCTCAAAAGTCTGTGAGGTCTTGAGACCGTTCGTTCCAGGGGATGATGGGGACTCGGGGGGTGTAGGCGTAGTCGGCACGGCAGGTACGGTAGGTACCGGGGGCGCTAGGGAGTTTCGCCGTCGATTTCTTAAGTTCTCCATATCCACACTCAAGAAAGGGTCCGGATCTGTATGTGACCTGGTCCCTGTCGTCTCATCGGCCACAGGTGAGCTCGCTTTCGCGGGCACCGTAAACGTGACCTGTGGGAGTTTCGAGAGCTCCGAATCTGTGTCTGAAGCCTCGGACCCATCCGCATCCTTCATCTCGACGTCATCCTTGGGCTGGGTCTCATATCGCTTCCGGGCCGTCTCCTCCACCTGAGAACGCACCCCTGGAGGACACCTCTTCCAAAGCTCTTCAAGCGCGGGTCCTGCAATCATGAGGCATTCGACGGACGTGACCGTTCTTACGGTAGCCGTGCGCGCCGAGGCGAGCCCTAGGCTGGCAACCTCACCAAAATACTGGCCGGCCTTCAGGCGAGGGCGCACCATAGACGATCTTGTTGACCTCTTGATGCTCTCACCCTTGGGTGTCTCTCGGACAACCTCACATTCTCCTCGTACAATGAAATAGATCTCACTGCCAGGGCTACCCTGGCGCACAATGTCGGTGAAGGGCGGATAAGAGACAGGGTGCGCGCTCAGCCCAAGGAAGTGAAGAATGTCGGACGGAAGCTCAGAGAACAGCGACAGCTCCTTCAGCGTAGTCCGAACGTTGATGAAGCCGCTTCCCAGGGCGCTCCCTCCCACAGCCGGGTCCTCGATGACGCCAGGGCTCGGTGATTTCCTCTTCTTCGAATTAACAACGGTGCCCTCCCTGATGGCGCCCGCGTCACCGGTGGTGACCTGGCCTGGAGCTGCCTCCCGTGCCACAGTACCGCTCTTGTCAGCACTCCTCGCCCCTCTTTCCTGCTGTTTCTTTTTCAGGATCGCGAGCCGTTCCTGGGCTTCTTGAAGGATCGCTTTCTCCATGTCGGGGAACCTGGGTAGCTCCACATTAAGGTCTTCCTTCTTCAGGACCACCAGCAAGCATTTCGTTCGTGCGACGATGGTGGCTGTGCGGGGCATCTTCATGAGCACGCCTATCTCGCCGAAGAACGCGCCAGGCTTGAGCTCTGCATAGACCGCCTCGCCGTCTCGGGAAGTGACGGCCACAACGCCGCGCACCAGCCAGTACATTGCCAGGGCATTGTCTCCTTCTGTCAAGATCACGTCGTGGGCGGCATGAACCTGCGGCCTGAGGTGTCTGCCGACGGCAGCAAGAAACTCGTCGGGGGCGGACATGAACAGCGGAAAGGATCGTATCCGGTCGACAAGGTCTAGTGGCATGTCAGGTATCGTACTCGCCGCAAGGGGTGATGGCCGTATTGGCCGGGCGGGATTGGTCTCGACATTGAAAGACCGAATCAACGAGGACACGGACTCCGGTAGAGGCTGGCCATTTGCCTGGTATTGCGCATGGTGATGTGCCAGCGCCCGATAGGGCGACGGCGGAGGGGTCGGGACTCGATTCCGCTTCATGGCCATGGATGCGGCGGGCCTTGCTCCTTCTCAGTGCTCACACCAGGACGCGATCGACGTGATAAGGGATTCTCGCCGCTCTTGACAAGGTATTGGGCAGGGTTACACCAACCCCTCTGAAGCAGCAGCCCTTGTAGATTGTCCGCCGTTGCTTCTCGAGAGATGCAACGTCCTTCCTCAATTCTGATGCGTGTTGAACTTTTGCTTTCTGTATCAAATCGCCATGCGTAGACACTGACCATGCCTTGTCGGAGTCAATTATGATTCAAGATAGTCATGGGTGTCGCCAGAAGGCTTGGTACGGTGGACTTGGGTTTCAATCGACGATCCGACGAACGAGGGGCTTTCAGGGCTCGACGGCCTTGACACTGTCCTAGGAGACCACGTGCCTAACAGAACTGGCCGTCAGGAGTTCCAATTGTATAGTCTCGGCCGCAGGTAAATTCGAAAGCAGACGGCCTGCGCTGTGAAACGTCGGTAAGGAGCCGTCAAGGAGGAGGGGTTCGGAGACAAATTCGCAGGCGGCCCTTAGAGGTCCCCGGGGGGGGGGGACACAGGCCTGAGGAGGGTCCCTGCGAGAGCCTTCCTATGCAAGCAGAGGTCGCAGTAAGCCTACGACAAGAACATGGTCAAGTCAGCCTTCAATTCGTCGCCCAATGAGTCCCCCCAACTCAAAAGCTGACAAGAGCTAGACCTGGAGGTAGGTTCAAACGTACAGAGAGGTGCCGGCCTGAGAGGACGGGAGCTTCAGGCCCGGCTATCTGCTGCTTCTGGCCTACAGGAGCTAGATAGGTAGTTGGTCGCTCCAAGACAGAATGGCGCGGCTTTTGTGGCCAATATCGATCAGGGAGTCACCCTGATCAAGAGGAATGTATGACAGAATAGACGGGGCGTCTGTGAGGCGTTGTAGCGCGCGTGTGTGCAAGGGGAAGAGCGTCTGGCGCCCGAAGTGCTGTTGTGTCAATGAGGAGGGGTTTGTTCGCGCGGTTGTCGGAGGGTCGGGATGGAGAACGACCAGGTGGGTGCTGGTGCTGGAAGGTAGGTCGGTAAGGTTGGTGCAGTGATACGCTATGACGAGGCCGGACAGCCCTAGAGATGAAACACAAAGGGCCCGCCTGGTAGCTGGATAATAGGTCCCGCCTGGTAGCTGAGAACTTGGGCTCTTTTAGTGCTGTGAAGAGCTTGACTGAATGTCTCTCCTGGAGGGTTGAGGATGGGAAAGTTGATGCCTATCGTCTTGTCGGTTCTAGAGGCGCGTGGGGCTCGGGTTCAGACTAGACTGGGGTCGGCTGCCCTCCCCGGACGATCTAGCAATTGATGCCAATAGGATGACGATAAAGAAAAGGAAGAAAAAAAACCAGATGTCGCTGCTGGATTGTCTAGCGGCGTCAATGCTATTACCAAATAGCTGGGTAATCGGTTTCTCTCTTTGTCTGGTGGTCCGAGCGGCTGAACAGGCAAGAGAGACGAAGAAAAGCTGCTGACTGCATGAAACCAATCAGGCCGTATGCAGCTCTGTGTGATGGTGATGCCTGGCGGGCGGCGGCTGGAAGCGTGCTCTCCAGATGCAGGTTCCCAAGGCTTGCTTCTGCTGCTGGACACAGCTTATCAAGGTACGATCAGATCTCCTGTGAGCTGTGGGGTGCACGCGCGCGTGGCTCTGCTGCAGCGTGGCCGTTGTCGAAGGTGTTGGTGAAACCTCGGGTCAGTAGCACCAGGTTTGTGTGTGCATGTGTGCGTGTGTATGTGTGTGTGCTCTCTCCGGTACTCCCTCTTGAGATAAATGCGAGAGCTCGAAAGAGATGCACCGACCAGATGGTCCCACGGAGCCAAAGAGGGCGATCTCCGGTAGCTGATGGAGATCTACTGCGCGAGTGGCGTCGTGTCTCAGAAGCGGTCAGGGAATTGGATCCGGAACCGTGGGATCGGAACCTGTCCAAGGCTGAGAAAACAAACAGCACCCGCCCGACGGTCAGGGTGTACCAGGTCGGGGAAGGGGCCCAACAGAGGCGTGTTGAGACTCTGCCGCTCGTGCGAGGAGTGCGAGATCTAGGGGCGGCGCTCGAGGACGTGACGTGGGTAGTACATGCGCGAGGAAGAGGGAAAAGGGAAGACGGAGCCAGCTTGCAAGTCGTGTCAGAACATGGGCAAGAGAAAGAACGTCGAAGCTAGGTCACATTTGTAAACGTGATTTGGTGTGTGATGTGCGGTGTCTGGGTCATTCTGCCCTGCCTGGCTCTGATGCGCTGGAGACAAAATGTGGGTGCGCCCTGACCTTCGCTGGCGTCTGCTTGGTGGCACACACTGTGGTGTGTGGCCCAGAGCGCATCCCTCTCTTTTTCTTTTTTTCTTTTTTCTTTTTTCTTTTTCTTCCCCCCTCGCAGCTTGTCCAGACACAGCTGCGTGCAACATGCACTCCGCCTGCCTTGCTGTACCAAGATATGGCCTCACGCCCGCTCCACATCCCACGTCCTCGCTCGGAAGCAGCTGCTGGCTCATCGTTGGATGGGGGATGAGCTGCAGAGGGGGCGGTTAAGGGCCAGCCCCAAGGAGCTCGGCGCGCGCGCTGGCCTGGCCACATGCAGGGACCCATGAGGGACGCCAGCAAGTGGCTCAACCTTGATCAAGCTTCTTGGGCTTCTAAATCTTCCAGAACTTCTAGAAGGGCTGGATTTCGTGGGAACCCGGGGCAGCTGGGCTCTAAGTGCCGCCAGCTAGGCCCGCTAAGGCAGGTTGTAGGTTCTCCCATAAGCTGACATGCATCTTGGATGTAACAGAGCACACTCGGGGCATTTCGTCACCAAACATCAGGCAGTGCAGAAGGGAAAGAGCGTGTGCGTATGTCTGTCTGGCCTGCAGTGCGGCCATCGTCAACCTCCTTGCTAGCCAGACACTACAACGCAAGGCACCTCAGTCTTGTGGACCACACGTGCAAAGAGACAACTCTGAGCTGAGCGATTTCGGCTCCAAGAACTCCAGACTCCAGACTGACCTGAGTGGGCAGATCAATTCTCCAAATGTCGGTGTAAGCGCTGGTCCCCCAGCTCTCTGCCCTGGCTGGTCTTGATCAGTGTGGGTTCACAATTGAGCTCCTGGCAGGGCCCTCTAGAGGCAAAGGCTCTGATGGCGGGGCCACGTTTCGAAAGGGCGAGGGGGGGTTCCCAGCCGGAGCCGGCTCCTCCAAGCTGCCTGATCCCAAGTCCGTTGGAGACGATCGTATGAAGATCATGGGGGTGTGTGTGTGTGCCGGGACATTTGTCTGTCGTATAAAAGGAAATACCTATCGGTCCTTTGTGGTCGAGTGCTGGCCAGACCTGAGATGATAGGCAGTTTCGGTGTTCGAGAGAGAAATTTTGGCGAGTGTTTGTCTATCTGCGGAGAACCCCCTTCTTCCTTCCCTCACCTTCTTTTTCCCCCCCCTCCCCCAAAACCCCACCAGCCCACCTGCTTTGGCAACGTTGGTAGGATCATGATGGCGGGCCTGCCCGGGACTAGAAAACTAGTGCTGTCTCTACGATCCACCTGTTCGCCAAACTTTTTTTTTCTCTCTCTTTCTTCCGTTGCGCCCCCCCCCTTCCCCTTTCTGCACCTCAACGTGTACGTTCCTACATGACATCTCGTGCATGATGGCGGCGAGGCGTGACAGCTGCAAGAATTCCTGGATCGTGGCAGACACGTTCAGCCCCTCAGCTCTTCAGGATGTGGATTATCACGTCGAGGAAGGATGTTGGCATCTCAGATCTCATCTCCATCTCAGGGTCTCGCGGGGTCGAGCAGCTGGCGGTCCCTGCGCAGAAGGTGCCTTCTACCATAGTACAGTCTTAGGCGTGGAAGGTTTTCTAGCTAGCGCTTGGCCTGTGTGCCTTCAGGTGCTGGACAGCACTCACTAGCCTGTCTTTCCCCCACTATTCTTCTCGTCACAGACCACTTACACAAACTCTTTCTGTCTCTCTTACCCAAGGTCAATCCCCTCCACCCTGAACATCAAAGCAATAGGCCTTCCTCTAGGACGCTCGCCATCAGTAAACACGAACGAAAAAGGGTACACACATACCCGTTCAGATGGCCCAATCATCATCGATGTGAGCAGCTGCATGCTCCACGAAACATCGGTCATGCCGAAGTGTGTTGCAACGAGGCGGCTTACAGCGTCAATGAAGTACACTCTTTTTGCGCCAGCCCACACACCCACGCACGTAGCAGCTGCAGCCTTATCTGCCCTTGCAGATGACAACAACGGCGTGCATACAATGGGTACATACATGCATGCATCGTATGTGCGACTACGTGTCGCCGACCTTCCAGACCACAGCAGTTCACACGGGTCTCGTGCCCTGGCGTCGTGCAACCTGCCACTGACGTACAGCCACGCGCCATCGGTGACCCTTCCTGCCGCAAGCCCGATCGTCACCAGACAGGAAGGTCGCATCACATTGCACTGCATCGCACCGCATCGCACTCCAGTCGACGTGGGCGCGCCAGTACCATATTACCACTTACCATTAGTACCACAGCACGACAGCTCTCCATCTAGGCGTCCAAGCATCGATCCGATCGGTCGCACAGTGAATCTTGGGACTGTCTTTTGCACCTGTCTGTTCCTGAGCCAAAGACGATCAAAGGATGCATCATGCATGCAGACGTTGATCCTATCGTCATTGATGACGGCAGATGACAGACTCAAAACGCGATTGTGAGGTGGACCTCTTCCCGCTGTCCTTGCTGCATTCATTATTACTATTAGATACAATGTGAGTGCATATGTGTGAGTTATGATGCTGCAGCCATGGCCTTGGCCTCCTCATCCGCCTCTTCATATGCCAGTTCGGAGATTCCCAATGTTCTCCATCCCATTCAATTCGGTCCGCACGACAGGATAACCCAATCCCCGGATCTTGTGATGCCTAAGCAGTCAACCCAAAATATTCATCCAGCAGTCGGATAGGCCCAACTGACTGAACCTCAAAGCAGGGCTGCATTTGTCAATCTAAGCTCACGCCCAGGCGTTTCCCACTCCGTCAGTTCTAGTCGCGGCCCACTCCGGCACCTCGGGCAGCCTATACAATCAAGACATGGCGACAGTCCGTGCCGCAGAGGCGTACTAAGAATGACAGTAGGGGCGTACTGAACGCACTGCTCTGGAACCATTCCTGGCCACACCTCTGTGTTCTTGAACCACTTGGGTTGTCGCTTTGGGCATTCTGCTGACGACGATCTTTCCTCTCACAGTTTCTTCCTCGTCCCATGTGGCCGGAGTGCACTTCTTCAGTGCTGTTCACGGGGCATCGTGCGGACCACCCAGATCGTGCAGCTTCTTCCCTAGCCTGAGACCCATCGAGTGTCTCACCGCCAGTATGCGCACGTCTCAAGCAGCAGAGACAATGCAGCTGTCGCCATACCGACATATGGCGCTCCAGCCTACTCTCCACAAGTCTCGCCAGTTCCGAGATTTTGTCTCCTTTCTCAATGTGATCCCTGGTGAAGAGGCCTTGACGGTGCCGTCTCCCTGGAGGAAGGGTGGCATGCGATTGGTGTCTCGCCTGCTTTCTGTTGTTCTCTCCTCATCTAGCTCCTTCTTCCTGTCGTTCATTCATTCCACATCCTCTTGGTCGAATCTTCGACGGTTGGTTGTTGTGGTCTTGTTCCCATTGCGTCCGCCTTGGTAGATTTTCTCAAGCTGTTTGGAGCGTTGAGGGCTCAGATGCCGCACGTCCCAAAACCGCAGTCTGTCTTACCCCCCGTGAGATTGCAACAGATCGATCCACCAGCACAAAAACACGATTCCACCATGGGCTTGACGTCCTGCTGGCTCTCATGGAAGTCATCCACCACGATTTCTGTCCTGGACATATCCTGCGCAGCCGCCTCGGTGGTTGCCGCGTTGTTGTCCTGGACAAGCGGGCTCTGGCCAGATGGTGGGATCACCAGAGCCTTGGTCGTCGATGCTGCGAGGTGAAGCACGATGAGGAGGATGATCTTCATTTTGTCGGGAAGTAGATATAGTGTTGACACTATGTTGAAGGACCGTTTGTGATGTTCGCGGAAGCTTCAAATGATGGGGGGGAATGAGCGACTGTGAAATATGCGAAAGGGAAGAGAGGCACAGAAAGCCACCTCGGTGTGGTGCTAATTAATAATTAATACACAAGCAAAACATAGGAACGGAGGCTCACATTAGCAGCAATTCTAATACGCGCCCATGGTGTGAGCACGCGACCAGACCTTGCATATATATTCTTTTCGCGAAAGATGCTCTTCTGCATAGTTTTATGATTCCGTGGTAGCAACCGAGGCCACTAGTCTACACGAGATGCATTAAGAACCAATAAATTTCCACCCAACGCAATCTCTCGAGGTCGCCCCCGCTACAGCGAAAGTGCCCTAGAAGTATGGTACAATCAAAGCCTTTTCCACCCCAAATTATCCACCTGTCGTACAGGAATAGAAGGTATGAAGTCTTGGCAGACGGGGGGCCGAAATACAAACAGGGGCCTTTCTTTACACAGAACCACAGAAGGTCAGCGAGTTTGCCAGGCTCCTTTGAACCGAGGTCACAACACACACAAAGAAGGAGGAGGAGGGGGGAGGGGCAAGAAGAGAGGATGTGGACTGTTGGCCAGCAACAGACACACACACAACTCTTTCGACGGCATTTCCCAGAATAGAAAACGGCTCGCTTCTTGATCTTATTCATTTCTCACCGTCGTTCTCCTTAGGGTTTAAGGTCTCAATTTCACGTCCTTTTGACGAACAATGTCGAGCTTCCCGGAATAACCTTCCTCTGAACTTTAATAACGGCCACGCCTTCCCCTAAAGGAGGATCCCGGAGCGCCCAACCCCTCCAATAGTCCCTCGGTCTTGGCGCCGAAAGTATGGGGAGGAGGAGGTCCCCTGCCTTCTTGTCAGCCGGGTCCAGACCTTTTGGAGGCTCTGCCTCCGCAAAAGGTGGGTAGCCGTTTTTGATTCATCATTTACCTGCGTGTTTTCCATATTCCTATTTTCTTGGCCGTGACTGTGACTATATGACCACTGCTATAGTATGTCGTTATTGTCCCAGTAGATGTCATCAATTTAGGTTCAGCTGCGCTGCGCGGAGGTGGGCCGGGACTCACGGCCGAGAATGGCTGGCATCCTCGAAGCGCGGCCGGACTGGTGCTTTCTGGAAGTGCAAGCGAGAAAAGTCAGCACCTTACATCCTTTTTCAATATTTTTCCTGGGATAAAGAGATCCAACCCTGGATATGAATATGCACCATGACCGATCCGATTCCTAACTAGCTTCTGTTTATCGAAAAGCGGGCTCCATAGCCTTCATTTCCGGGCCAACCTTGGGAGCTCACGGGCTCTTGGCCTCCCTTCCCCTAAGAAAATGAGTCTCTTGGTCTGCGGCAATCCTCCCTCGATATAGCAGAATCTATGCTCCCGCTACTACTATCATCTGCGAAGTCACCTGTGAGGCCACCGTCATGACTGGTAGTCTCCTGGACCCTGACCTTACGACCACCGTCTGTCTAGTGTCTGCGATGCGTACAAAAATTACATCAACAATACTGTCCCTGCGTAGGCTGAACGAGAGAATGACGCCGAAAAGTTAAACATCCATTCTGTTCGCACCTCATGTGGTATCGATAGCGCTGTCATGAGGTGAATCAACACGAACATGCCACTCTTGTCACATCAAAGATCTACAGCATACACGCATGTTTGTCACTCCATGATGAGAGGAAGCAAAGGCTAGAAGCACGCCGAACGGGCTAGATATGCGTTCAACGTTCCGTATCCCTCGTCTATCTGCAGAACTGCCATGTATGGAAGATCTAAGACATAGTGAACTGAACTTTGTAATGGAAGTCGGTTTACATACAGCAGAGAGGTGGCCTCTGTCGGTGCTTTCATATCGTGATTAATTCAGAAAACATTCAGCCACATCCTAAGATCTTCGGGTTTTTTTTTGGTTGGTTTTTTTTGCATCCCAAAGTCAGAGTTCTACCCTGCTATACGATTTCTATTGTCTGGGAAGCGACATGCACTACCAAGTGCCCTCGCTATCATGCTTACAGGTGCCTTCTGTGGCCTCGCCATCCAAACGAAACCGGTTCGTCCAACATCCCATACCTACACTCTCCTTGAAATAACCCTAGTCGAAACGGGATGCATTTATTATCTTGAGACGATAAACTGTTATCTTACTATGCACTGAAGGCCAACTCGTCTCCATCACACAAGAGGCTCAATGACGATGTGATCACGATAACGACGCTCAGCAACAACACCATGGTAAGACAAGGAGATCGCGCGCCCGGGGAATACACCGTTGTCGACGCGGCCGCCTTCCTCATGGCCAAGGGTCTCTCGCAGGTCAAGGAGAGGTCTCCTGGCAATCATGCACATCAATGTGGGCAGATCGCTTGTTACTATAAGGCGGCCATTAGTTGATGTAACAGTGTACGGTCTTTCCCCGGTGGCACTGCTGTCGTGTCTTCCTCCTCCTTTCTTTGAGGCCTCTGACGTGTCAGGGACTTCTTATACTGCAACCGTTGTGTTCCCCCCTCGGCTGCGAAAACAGCCTGAATGATGAACGACGGCCTCGCCGACCACATTCGCGAAGAGTCCAGAGCGACGAATACATAATGCTTCCGGACTGACTGACTCTCTCGAGGGCTGCCAGGATGATTGCGGTTGCGTGCCGATCTAACGGCACAGGCATAGTATTTGGCCATTCCACATATCATTTGATGAGCGGAAAGGTTTTGTATCCCGAGAGACATAGCTTTTGTAGTCAAGGGTGGACAGAATTGCTAATGTCCACTGCCCCTACTTTGATATAAGCTATTCATATAACAGCGCCTCTAGGGCTGCTTGCAATGGTCTCAATCATATATATTCTCTGCTAATTGTTGGGATCGATCCTGCCGTTGCTCTGATGTTCAGTGATCAGAAACTCTGTCGGCTGTTTTTCGATACTAAGTTTTTCAAACTACATCTTGCATTGGTACGCGGATCCATTGCCTGCCCTTCCAAGATGTGATCCAGGCAGGGGCCGGCTTCGCAGACTGGAATAGGCATTGTGAGGGAGACCTTGGATGCAAAAAGTCTTGATATCTACAACTCTGAGCTAGAAAATAAGTACGTTGGAGCTCAACAATCAAGATCAAGTTGTCGAATTTGATACATAGTGCCACCGCTCACGGTTCAGGGTGGTGATATCCCATGCCTGAATCTAGAGTGACAGTTTGCCGTCATGTTGGACACAACCGCAGACTGCCTGCCTAAGGGTTGTCATTTCAAAAGTGAAAAGAACACCAGACACGACGTCAACAATGAAGAAATCAGGTGTTTGACCTTTGGACCTCGTCAGAGAATGTTCTGACCTACCACGAGACAACGTGAAGAATTGTTTCAATTTGTTAAAGACACAAATGGATCCTACCATTTCTAATGATAGTGTCTTGGAGAGCCATGTTCAGGGTTAGGGTTTATGCCTTATAAGTACATTTTGCTGACATATACTGTCGGTCATTCGTCCGGCGTTAGCTCCTGAGTGGCCCCGAGAGCTCGAAGCTTCCAGGGCCACGGATGGCGAACGTCATTTAGGGCCCTGACAAACTTCGACTTCCATCAACTCCGATTTCAATCCACCTTTCGTTTCCTTTTCAGCACACCCCGCTCCACCTCCGCGACTTCGTCCTTCTCCTTCAATTTTCTTTGTCGACTACTTTCCTGTTAGTTGCCCCTCAACATTTAAACACAGATGTCCTTCACGATCACTTTGCGCCAGGGCCCCGCCCGCCTGGCCGCACGCCTACCTGAAATCGCCCGACCCGTGACGAAATCCACTCTTTCCTCGTCCTCCTCCATCGCCGCGCGCGCCTTCCACCAATCCGCGCGCCGATCAAATGCCTTCTTCACACCCAAGACCACTCTTGCCCTTGCGCGCTCAACACCGAGCAGGTCGACGTCCCTTGTAAATCGTCTTGTCGCCAGCGGTAGCAAGCGCAGTTATCAGTCACAAGCGGGGGCAGCGGCAGACAACACCTCGGTGCTGCGCAAGCTGGCGGTTGGCGGCGCCATCTTTGGTGGCACTCTGGTGGCTGTGAACGCCGTCTTCAACCGAGAGACTCGTGAGGATGGTGGTATGCCGCTGTTCGAGCGGAGCTACCTCAACCAGACCTTCCTACACACCGGTCTCGGCATCGGCATCATCGGTGTTACGGCCAGGCAGATGGTGCAGAGCGGTTTTGTGTACCGGCTAATGGTCACAAACCCGTGGGTGGTCATGATCGGAGGCCTGGCAATGAGCTTTGGTACCATGATTGGCACGAGGATGGTGGATCCTGACAAGTAAGTTTTGCATTCTCTCCGCAAGAGGCACAGCGGTGCGCCGACAGCAATGCTGACGAGACACCAACACAGTTACGTTCCCAAATACGCCCTATGGACCGCCTTCAATGCCACCCAGGCCGCTCTGATCGCACCCCTTGTCGCCTTTGTTCCCGGCGCACTGCTCGCCCGCGCCGGTCTCTACACCGTGGCTATGATGGGCTCCATCTCGTTTGTCGGCGCGACCGCCAAGCAGGAGAAGTACCTCTACATCGGCGGTCCCCTCCTGGCTGGTGCCGGTCTGGTCATGGCTTCCGGATTTGCGCCGCTCATTCTTCCCGCGACTGCGGTCCGAACGCTCGCCTTTACCGAGAACATCTGGCTGTGGGGTGGGTTGGCACTGTTTGGTGGCTTTACGCTGTACGATGTGCAGAAGGTGTTGTACCATGCTAGATTGGCCGAACGGGGCGTCATCAAGAAGGATCCTGTCAACGAGAGTATTGCACTCGAGCTGGACTTCCTGAACATCTTCATCCGGATGGTGCAGATCCTGATGATGCAGCAGAATAAGCGGAAGTAAAGGGGATCGGAAATGGCAGAGACTTCAAAACCGAAACGGGGATTTGCGATGCAGCGGAAGTATTGCTGCTGGTAGTGGAGTTAGGAGTTGATCGACTGTACATTCTCCTCTCACATTATGGGTTTATAGCAACAGTTGGTGGTCTGCAAAGGCTAGGTTCGATTACTTTGGCGATCTCGCGCTCAACTCTCCAAACAAATTCAAAAAACGGGGGCCGAGTAGTTGTCGCCCAAACTTCCTCAACTTTCCACATATTTATATACATGATATCATCGTACGATTTGCGCCCGGCGGCGTGTGTTTTCACATTTAGGATCTTCCTTGTCCCCTCAATTATTTCAGAGATGGAAAGTCCCTGACATAGTGGCTGGCACACTGGTAGCCCGAGGGATTCTTGTCTAGATACAGCTGGTGGTAGTCCTCGGCATCCCACCACTGACCGGCCTCGATGACCTCGGTCGCCACCTTGCCGCTATACCACTGCTCGTTGACCTTGGCTGTAATCTCCTCTGCAATCTTCTTCTGCTCGGCGTCGTGGTAGAAGATACCGGAGCGGTACTGAGTCCCTCGGTCGTTGCCCTGTCTGTTCTTGGTGGTCGGGTCGTGCATGCGGTAGAAGAACTCGAGGAGCTGGGCGTAGGTGATCTTGGTGGGGTCGTAGATCAGTTGGGTCGCTTCGGCGTCTATAAAAAATACATGTACATGAAAGAGTCAGTTGAACAGCATCGTTCTTCGTAGAGTTGGGAGAGCTGGATTCAACGTACGCCCTGTCTCGCCCGTGCAGACGGCCCGGTAGCTCGGGCTCTTGGTGTCACCCCCGATATAACCCACGCGCGCATCATAGAGACCCTTGTCGGCAAAGTGCTTCCGGTAGATGTGCTCGACACCCCAGAAGCAGCCGGCGGCAACGGTGGCCCTCTGCGCGCCCTCTGGGATGGGAGCCGCCGTGGCGCCGACGCCGTTCTCTGTGGCGACGCCGAGGAGGGAGGCGCTGGTGAAGGGGCGGGTCAGGCGGGCTATAAAGCCGGGCATGGTGGAGGTCATGGTCGAGAGGAAGAAGGCAAGTAGTAGGATTGCAGTGGTTGTCAGGATTGCTGTTGGTGAAGTGGGGTGCCGGAGCCGGTCTTCAGCTTGGGAGGGCAGTTTGGCTGTTTCTGTTCTTGGAGAAGGTTGTATTGTGGGAGAAGTTTGAGAGCAGGTTATTGAGTTATCAAGACCCGTCCTGCTTATATATTCAGGAAAAATATTGATTATGGAAAGAATGTTATGAGAGGATGTTATGAGAGGTTCTGGAAAGTCGTGACGTTTTGTTTAGTATGCGGATTTGCCTCTTCGGATGGACATGACAAATCCTCTAGGACCAGGGACCACCTACACAAGCTACAGTACAGGGGGTCTGACCCTAGAGTAGTGGCGGGGCAAGGCACACAGCACGTCACTGCACCCCGCGCTGTGCACATCAGTAAGTAAATAGGACCTGACAAAATGGGTTTGGTTATTTATTCACAGCAACTCGCCTCTTTTCGGAGCACCCCAAGATAGATACCTAGTCTAGGCCTCTTTTGCAAGTTCTCATCATCCACATAACACATTCCAAATAATTTTCCTACATGCTGGAGAGGCTGTGCAAAAGATGAGGAGATCAATCAATGATACAAACAATGTGCCGAGTGGTAATCAGAATTGCCTAAGCGGGATTAGCTAAAACGTTCTCTTAGGTAAATGTGTGTCTGCCGCACTTGTTATCCAAATGCCTCCTCAACAGGCTCACCTCTGAGATGGGATAACGGCACCATACATGTTCAATTTGACTCTGAGTGGAGAAGATTGGTGCAATGCAATTAGCATGAGAATTCCTATAATTAGATGAGAACCTTAAGAACCCTTAGCCGGTTGAAACTATGAGTGAGACCTCATCTCTTGGCAGTAGCCTGGTTGATGGCAAATTCTTGTGATTGACTCTCTATGACCATGGTGGTGATTCTTGCATTTCAATTTTTTACTGGGGAGCGAACTGATACCCGTGATTATGCGAGATTCCGCGGATGAGAATGGAATGGGAATCTCGGTCCTAGAAGCTAGCACTTGAAAGGGAGTGAGAAGAAGCGTAATTACAGTACAAATATTGCAGCCTAGCATATACCATTCTTTGGTAATGTGCACATGTCATGTAGTCTCGATAATGTAGCTGATAAGTGATGTGGGCAAGTGAAGAGAGGCATCAGGACGAAGACTCTCTACGCTCATAATACGAGGCTCAGCATTTGTTGTTTTATCTCATGTTATTAACATAAGTAGTACAAGATTTTCATAATTACTTCCTTACCGCTGACCAATTAAAAGTTTCTTGTTGGCAATCTCTGGTCGTTCTTGTGTTCCGTTCTACAGACTAAAGTGGGCTCATGTATCAGAGATCAGCGAAGAAGGCGTTGTGAACGAGAACTCTCTTGACTTCGGTTAAGTATATTAGTATATGAGAAAATAGATTGGAAGCTTGCGAATTGACATATCATGGTACTATGGTAGCAACGTGCATTAGGATGGATTGTCTGGACTGATTTTATGAAATACTTAGGTAAAGTACTTGAGTATCCAGGTGGGCATTGCGCCGTGGCGCAGAATGAAGTATTGCTTCCCAGTTTGTTCTGGTGAAGTAAAGGAAGGCTGAACCATTCTTTCGCTCCAAGAATCTTGCGAAGTGCTCGGACTTCTCGGTTGATCATTCATATATCACAGACCAAATCACCTTGGAAGCCAGGCATCTAGTAATTATCCCATCCTTAATAAGATTGAGGAGCACACGATCCTATAATTACACATTATAAATCACTAAAGCGATCCTGAGTATGTTAGCTGATGCTAATGCTCCCATTTTCTAGCCGATCCCGAGCATGTTGTTGCAGGTGCACACGAATTCGCTAGGCCACATCCCGATGGCCGTTATCACCTACTAATGCCAGCGGCGTTTTCCCTTGACTCCCCTCTTTACGGGCGTCGATAACTTCAAGGCTCAGAAGGATGCCGACAATCTCATCTAGTCCATGAGCTGCAGCGCAGCACAGTGGTGTGTCGATGCCCGGGGGTCTGTCTTTGAACTGATAATACTGGAAATTGACATCAGTACCATCCTGTTCAAGTATGACTCTGACCATCTCGGGATTCCGGCTCATAACGGCAGCTTCCAGTGGTGTCACGCTGCACCTTAGCAGAAGCTCCAACTTCTGTAAGACCTTCGAATTCTTCAAATGCCTCGACTCATGCAAATGCTCCGGCTTATGCAAATGCTCGAAAATATGCTGGAAAATATGCTTCGGCGCAAACCGACCCTTCATAATCAGACCCTTCATAGTCCAACCCTTCATGTCCATTCGTCGCCCAAGCCGGGATAAAAAAAGTCGTGCCAGCCTTGCATTGCCATATTTCGCCAGGTGCTACATCAGGGTGATCTCAACAGCGTCTGACGTTCCTGGGTCATCGATAATGATATCCTCTCTGCCAACAAGAAGTTCGAAGACTTCATCGCGACCGTACATGGCGGCCAAGAGGAGCGGCGGCGGTCCGCCTATTTTAATATTCACATCGATTTCTTTTCGGTCGAGGATAGCCTTCACAAGGTCCAAAGGACAGCCTTGAGTAGCAGCAATGGCCAACGGTGCCCTTTGTGTTGGCTTTTCGTCCATGTCTGGAGCGTCATAGTTGATGTTGAGATCGTCGATCGTCTCGCAAATCCATTTTGCGTTGTTTGCAGCTGCCTTACCCCACGTGTAATCCATCACTGATGACAACATACAAGTCCAAAATCCCATGCCGCCTTGGTATATTTGCCGTCCGTCAAGGGCTGCGATCAGAGCTTTAATGTCCTTGGAAGCCCATGAACAAAACGTTTGTCCTTTAATGTTCTGGATCTGGCGGAACACCTGTCACCGCCAGCCCTGTATACATGCGCTGCCTTCGCATTCTCGATCTGGTCAGAAAGTATCTGTAACCTCATGATGCACCAGGAGTCAGTCATGTTTCATCAATTGGTCCCGTAGCTCAGCTGGTTAGAGCGTTGTACTAATATTCCCCACGTCAGAGGGAACATGAAGTGGATGCAAAGGTCGCGAGTTCGATCCTCTCCGGGACCATGTATAGTTTTGCATCTTGGTTGATTCATGTCAAGAAGCCTGCGGTCATTTTTATGAGTCCTGGATGCACTGTAGTACGACACTTACACGCACCATACCCAGGCGGGTGGGGGCTGGATCGGGCCGAGCGGAGGTTGATGTGAGCGGCTTGACTCCGCTAAACGGACTTGTTCGAGAACGCCGTTCCTGCATGGCATTTATTCGTGCTCAGTAGCAGGAGCCGACCAGCGCGGCCAATAATGTCCGTTCGCCCAACTTTTTGGCTTAATCTTCTTGGTGCTCAAGTCGCATAATCCGGGCCTTTGTAGCCGGATTTCTGAATCCTTACGCTTATGTCTGCTGAAATACTAGACGAAGTAGGTTTCGCGAGCACCGAATAATACATAAAGAGACGACTCGTCCCAAGGAACAAGTATATATCTAGACGCTACTCACGAGCACTTAGAAATTTCCAAATACCCAATAGCCCTGTTACCGTCTCCGCTTATGTGCATTTCAAACGATTTGACGAATCTGCCCTATTCCTCATAATTCACTGACAACAACGAGAACTGGCCCCACTCTTTACCAGATTATATCTCAACTTCGACCTGCTTGTCTTTCTTCACAAGGTAGAAATTGCGAAAGAACAACTAAATGAGATGGCTTCTCCCGAAAACTCATTCAAGGTCGGCATCATCTGCGGCAGCACCCGCTCTGTCCGCGTCGGCCCACAAATCACGGCCTTCGTCCGCGATACTATCAGTCATCACCTCTTATCCCAGACCAGCAATGGCATCAAGGCTCCTTCTATGTCTCTCGAGATCATCGACATAGCAGGCTTCAATCTTCCTCTCTTTGATGAGATCCTCATCCCACAGGCCGTCACTGACCCCAACGGGTACGCGCACGAGCACACACGTGCATGGTCAGCATGCATCAGCTCCTTCCACGCCTTTGTCTTCGTCACACCGCAGTACAACTGGGGAATCCCGGCCGGCCTCAAGAACGCAGTGGATTATCTGTACAATGAATGGAAGGGCAAGCCGGCCATGGTTGTCTCGTACGGTGGGCACGGAGGAGGCAAGGCGGCGGAAGCGCTGAGGACCGTGTGTCATGGTCTGAAGATGAGTGTCGTTGAAAAGACGGTCAATATGGCGTTTCCTGATAAGGATTTTGGAGGAAAGTGTTTTGTTGGAGAGAATCTGGGGTTAGCAGAGAATGGGTCAAAGGTCTGGGAGAAGGAGAAGGAGGATATCGTGGCTGTCTGGGACGACATGGCCAACAAACTGACGGAACTTGCTTGAAGAGGGCTTGATCGGTGTTTTAATGTCGGTGAGCAAGGTTTGGGGGCTGTGCTTGATGTTTGGCATGCGTGCATTTTGTGCGTTTTCTCCCCCTTTATTTCTTTATACTTTTCCTTTTCCTTTTCTATGTTGCCTCCTGAATGTTTCGTGTGCTATTAAGATCAACTCGTTCAGCCAATTCGGCCATGGAGTCATCCAACGTAACGAATTCTTATACTTATCTGAGATGCAGAGCACTGCTACCATTGCTAATCAGATGCACCACATTCATAAAAGTCGTGCAAAAGTATTATCTCTTGATTTGTTTTTTCCCCCTGGAGATCCAATCATCTTGAATTGCCGTGTCTCCGGCACTATATATCTCAGCCTAGTCACATCTAGTCCAGTATTACGGCTACTTCAGCCTGGCTGGTGTACCCTGCCCGGCAACGCAAGTTTTAATCATCATAACGGATTTACTGCTAGCCTGAGCAACCTTACTGAATCGGGCATTTGTACGGCGTCTTGCTATTGGTCCCTCAAGCGCGGCCTTTTATCTGTACAGCAAGTTGTTGGCTGGCATTATCAAATGCTGAGTAGACCCGCTTTATTCCTCATCCATCCTCATATGTAGATCTACCACCCTCAACGAGGGTTTTCGACTTTTCACGGTTCTCGCAGTCCTCTTTAGGATAATGCAGCTCACTTAATCATTGGTTCAACTACGTTCGGTGTGAGAACAGATATGGAATCTCTAGAAGCAGTCGGGGAACGGGGACATGCGCCAAGTATTATCAAGACTGACAAGCGCAGGAAGCCGCCACAGACGACGCAGTTCAGTTTCATCCGCTTCAATACCCCAGGAGAGACATCCACGCCAAGTAGCATCCGCCAGATCCGGTCGCATGTTGCGAGGGACATACACGCGCGCGCACGGCGAAAGCGCATCGAAAATTTACAGGTCAGGTCGCTCCCACCGCGACCCGGGGACATTCCACACCGGCATAATGCGGACACAGCAGAGGTAGTAGTGACCACGACGCCCGGGTGCGGATCCTCCCAGTCAGTTCCAGTGGAGAAGGCGCTTCTAAGGGAAGAAGAAAGGGCGATCGCTGCCGTGCTCCAGTATCCGGTGGGCACTGGGCAGGTGTTTGCAAGGGACATTACCCGGATGGAAAGGTACATGTTGTACACTTGTAAGTTAAACTCCAATATTCTCTCGATGCTTTGGTTTTTCAATATGACTAAGCGGACCTATCTAGTCATGAATTGCACGGAGTTTTGTGAGTCTTTTCGCTGTTGCCATTGCCTCTTTCCGGGGACTTCAGGCCAAATTTGTGATGCAAAACCCTCACTGCCCAATATCCCATATTGACAAACAGAGACGTAGATAAAAATGCGATGCAGCGAGCAGTCAAGCAAAGGAGCGTGACCGCCGAAGAACTGAGGCGGAGATGGATTCCCTACTGCATGAACCAGGAAGGGCTTTTAGAAACCTTGTTTCTGAAGGCTGGCAACGCCCTGAGTGAGCTGAAAGGTAACAGCGAGGAGAGGTGGGATCTGGTGGCTTGTCACTACAGAGAGAGGTGCCTGAAGAAAGCCATCGAGGCGCTGTCACGAGAAGAAATGTGTCCCAGCGACAACACCATCGCTCTTGTCATATCTGTAGGCGCTGACGATGTAGGTAGTATCTATCCACTGACAACAGCTCTTGCGGCTCTTCGCGACAATATGCTCTAACTCTTTGAACCTTTGCATAGTACATATCAGGCAACATAGATGGATGGCTTCTACATGGCAGGGCTGCACTCGAGATGGTCAAAAACAGAGGGGGCCTGCCTGCTCTGGTGACATGCCTGGATGGGCTCCTGGCCTCGATGGTGGCGTGGTCGATATTCAACCCCGCGTTCAAGCTTGTCGAGGGACCAGAGCCTGACTTTCTATTACAGCAAGCTCGGAAACAAATCGCTGAACGGGCTGTCTGATCAGTCTATGGAATGCAAGTTCTGCTGTATATCTAGATGAAAATATGTGCCTACGCCTGTGTGGACCAATTACAGCGATCCCATCTTGTGCTAGATTCTGACACGTTGTCCTCGACAACGTTTGCTAATCTTACGTTATGTTGCACCTTTTTGATGCTCAATCGGAATTGAAGTGACATGGATCAAGGTCTAGTATCATCCAATTCCTCAGCATGAGCTGAAGTGAACAGTATCTGGCGCCCACAAACCGCGACACCGGCTACAAGGATTACCGCCTCGTGGGCAGAGACATTTTCGCCTTCTCCTTCTCGCGGATCTTGGCCCAGGCATACACAATACCGCTGACAAAGCCGAACAGAATAGCTGACACACTCCCGAAGGTAATGGGTGCATCGAAGAATACTAGGCCGCTGATGGCAATCGGGAGCTTATTCAACGCGCCCACCATCGAGTACGTCGTCGAGGATGTGACTCGCTGGCACCAGGTCGAGGCATAGGAGATGAAAATTGCACCGGCGCCAGAGTAGATCATGCCGATGATGAGGCTGCGCCGGGTATCTTCTGGGAAGTTGCGTGCGAAGTTCTCCGCAGACCAATCCTCCACGAGGAGGGAGCCGAGCACCAGGACCGGAATGCTGAGCAGGTTGCTGTAGTACGTGGCTGGATGAGGAAAACTATGGTCAGTATGCATTTGCATTCGCCAACGCTGGTCTTCTTGGTGGGCAGATACATACCATCCCAGTCTCGGGTCTGCAATTTCTTCATCACTCTGCCCTTGCCCAGCACATACGCGGCAGCACAGAAGACGTTCGAAAACATCCATGCATAGCCCGCATTCAGAGTCTTCAGAGCCGCATCAGTCTCGCTTGGGTGGCTGTCCGCGCCGAGTGTGGCCTGGATGTCTGCCCAGGCTGCGACGATCGAGCTGAACACCATGAGGCCGAAGGACAGGAGGACGAGAGGGGTGACGCGGCCTCCAGACAACAGGACTTCACCATAAGCAATGACGATGATGGTCAGATTCTTGAAAATAGTGAACACGGGCACTGAGAGGAACTGCAACGCCTTCCCGCCAGTATAGATTTGCGCCACGAGAAGAACGGCGATTGGGAACCCTGCCAAGTGTTAGCCACACCTGTTAACCTACATCAAGTCTCGCATCGCACCTCCTGACGGGATAGCAAGCCGGACTCACATTGTTTTGCGTTATCCATATTGAACTTCTCAAGGCTGAGGAAGCCCAGCTGCTGGCAGACAAGGATCGCCAGTATGCAGACCACGGACTAAAAAAAACATGCGATGTTAGCCTTCTGGATCACCAGGAACACAGAATCGGACATAAACCCTACTTGAATTGCCAGATAAAGGAACATGAGATTCCAATCTGAGCCTGACACCACGAACTTATTGACAACGGTCATTGAGATGGAGGCCAAGCAGTACCCCAGAACAGATGCAGTCGGATTGTTCGCAAGCGCCGACAATGGACTGGTTGATTGAGCATTTTGCTGGGCCGGAGGTGAATAAGATGACTGTGGCCCCTGATTGTCTTTCATATCTCCCATCTCATAGTCTCCTTCCTCCGGCATGGCGAGGACATAATCGTCGTTCTTCTTGTGAGGCATGTTGCCGCCGGTGTCGACCGTGACACACAAGCTCAATCGATCCGGTAGAAAGCAAAGACAAAAAGGGCTCAATGGAATTGCAAGGCCTCAATTCTTCGTTTCCACTTTCTTGCACACGAATATTTCAAGCGTGGGTCGCCGTGTGAATAGATTGACTCTGGTAGCTACCGGTTGCAACAAGTGGATGCCAAAAAAAAGGGGCTGTGAAGCGCGTCGTTGATACGTGTCGGCAGACGGATGACAGTCGCCACTAAAAAATTGCGCTGGGTCTTACCCATGGAGACCGAGGCACCAACAGCTACGTTATGCTCTAAAGCACAGAGACACGCGGAACCCCCTGAGCTGCGGATCTGCATCCCTGAAGATGCTCAATGGCCAAAACTGCGGCCCGATGCGACGTTTCCTGGGGCTGCTTGGCCGGACAGCAGGGCCATGGGAACACAGCTTCCTATCGATTGACCACCTAATTTTCATGCTGTCTCTGTAGTGACCGAAGAAACGAGTCTTGTTTTGAAAGATCAGGAGAGTCACTCAGTGAATGGAGAATCAGCGGGCAAGTGATGTAATAATTGTGGATTATCATCGAGGACAGGAGCTGAGTAACTACCCTAGGGTACTTGAGCACAGTAATATCACACCCACACAGCTCATGTGCAGCGCGGACATCCTTACCACAGGTCTAAGAAAGCCGTCTATAAGCTTCGTCCGTGCGTGCGTGATACACATCACCATATAATATTGCACTCATCTCTGTTTGACCTAGAATTGAACATTGAAAATAGACTATTCATATTTATTATTCACCAACAAAATAGAGGAATTTTATAAGAGTTTTTTTTGGTGGCCCTAAAAGGCGCGCAGTCCAGAAAATAAGGGTTTTCTCTGCAATTTTTAGCCAGTGCAACATCCATGGATGCAAACAGTCATACCCAGCCATGAAGGTATTCACTTGGGTTTTTGGGGAGGTTTTTTGGGGGGGGGAGGGGGGAGGGGTTCCCTTTTTTTATAGTTCATAGTCGAACCACCAAATCAACCCTACATAAGAAGGACTAAGGAGTTTCATGTAAATCACCTTGATTAGGGTGATTTTGCCGGAGGTGAGTAAGACATTTCCAAACCTCAATAACTTCGCGCTCCTCTGAGCCCCAGATTGTAAGCAGGTTCGCTGTACAGCACCAATTAAACATTCAACACACTCCAACATTCGACCATTCTATGTATGGGTTGCAAATTTGATAGTACAGAACACTTCCCTGTATAATGAGTTCCCCGACAACGAGCCGCTTCCGTCATAGTCACTGCATAATTCACTATGCCGGACAACAAGTACTTTCGTAGAGATCGGATAAGGCTAGTAATTACCGTGTACGGCTAGCAACACACGTTCCTCACGTCGCGGCCGTTTTCGACTGCTCCCATATAAATTTGGCCGATAATAAACGTAATCATGGATGTAAATATCGACCAAGACTCTCTCTGTCTGCCTATGGAATTCTGTCACGATCTAGAATTCCTCGCTTCGCCCTGAGTAATAATTTTGGACAAAAGTCAATTCATCATAGCGTTTTTCCACTATTGCAGGGTATAATTTCGACTCAAGCAATGAAGAGCATGGATTTGCCCACGACTAACAAGACGAAGGCGGAGTCTGCTACCACTGTCGCCGACAATGATCACCAAATATTGGAGAGCAATGCCAAGCAGGCCAACCGACAGCATGCTCTGGTTACCTGGATCATTCTCTGCGGTATTTGCTTATTATGCATCTCAATGATGGTCATGTCCGTGGTTCTAATTGGCACCATCGTCTATCACCGCATCATACCTCATCCTGGAATCCCGGAGTTTCGCGTCGCATCCCGAAAGTCAGAGCTACACAATTTCGAAATTGACCGAGGTAGAAGCGACTCGGCGTACTATGTCGACTACTCGCCTGCAACCATTGCGACGACTGCAGCATGGAGCGGGTATATTGTTCCTTACGTGTCGAGCTTCATCATAGCTGTGATCGTATTCGTTCCTCGGTCTATAGTGACGATGTCTCGGTATAGGAACGTCGACAATTCACTGGCACTTGATCCAAAGACAATCGTCAACAGACTGTCTTCAAATGGAGAATCTGGTTTTCTGAAAAATACTGTTTTACACAGGCACGAAAACAATAGACGGCTTGCAGCTCCACGAGCAGCTATGATAACGGCTTTGGCGTTGATCACGGCTTTCAGGTGAGCACGGCTAATCACTAATAAGAAGAATTAATTCGCAGTAAAGAATTTCTGACACCACACAAGTCTCCTAATCCCTATCATCGACACGTGGCTCGCTTTGAGTGTCCAGACTGCGACTGTTAGCCAGCTTTCTCAGGTGCCCGCAGACGCATACCACTCTTTCGGCCGTCAACTAGGTCGAGGCAGTGGAAGCTCTTCGGCTTGCGCTTTGGGGCCAATGATCCCAGCTTCTCAAGGAGGAAATTTACAAAGCTTTGCATGGCCATGCAGCATCGAGATATCCGCGCCATACCCCCGCTATATGTTTCTCGCCGGTAGCCAGAAGATGCAATCTGTGCATACAAGAATACAGCCGGAACATGTTATCTTGCATCACACAGAGCCGGCAACCGCATTAGCTTCGGAGACTTCATCCATGAACGCCCCGATCTATTTCATCGGTGACGAAAGGAGTGGCAGTGCTGAGGACTTTAGAGCCCAGTCCATAGGCATGTCAACACATTGTGAGATTATCACGACAAAGTGCTATGATGGAGAGGAAAGTAATGGTACTGCTTTCAGATGCCCCGGCGGCTTTGAAGGTGATTTCACAATGTGCCAAGCTGGCACATGGCCACCGGGCGGGAGCAGATCTGGACAGGGCGACTGCACCACGGGCATCGGCTTTGCTGCTGACGCCCAACTCTCCCGCAGTGCAGGATCCACGAACATGACTGACAAAGACCACACCAGTACTGTCGGGCAAGTCAGTGTCCTTCTTCAGCAGAACCCAATCTACTTCGGGACATGGGCTCAAGGCTTTCCCGCGTGGAGCGACAACCTGAACACTGGCCTGGCAAGAGAGGCGATGTCGAACGACGAAGGGAAGGAGATCTTCGCTGCGGGTGCATCAGTCGCAATGTGGCTTTTGAACTGCAGTGCCACTGTCTACGATATTGACTATTCCTGGGTCAACGGGACGCTGCACAACTTTCGAGCGGAGCCAGCAGCTCCAGAATGGGGTGCTTTCTTCTCTGCGCCATTCGCCTGGGCCGATCTCTCGCCAGGCCTCAACACCGCGAAAATGAGCCTGCAGTCCGCCGCATGGGATGCTGCATACTCTGCCCAAAATGCCACCGACTTAGCGAATCGCTGGGCCCAAGCGTTCTCCTCCCACGCACTATCGACGTCTTGGGGGGTGTTCGTCCCTCAGGCCAACAGCCTGGAGCAGAACCGTGACAACGCAGTCAGCGTGGCCATGGTGCCGTTGGTCCCGTTGTGGCTCCTCTTCAGTCTCCAATGGCTGTATGTCATCGCTGTGATAAGTTTGGGATTCAGTGTCTGCTGCTTCGCTCGAAAGTCAGAGACGGAGCTATGCGGCACAGGCCCAGCTCAATGGTAGCAGCCCTACCACAGCGCACATTCATTAGCCAGATCCGCATTGTCAGAATGTCCTCCAGGGATCGCAGTCACAGAGGAATCCAGTATGGGAAAGCGAAAGTGACAAAACATGGCAAGCAGTGAGCTTCTGAGAACAACAGAAGCGATTATGACTGGCCTGAGGACTATTCTCCTAGGAACACGCAATAGCGGATTCTGACATGCCAAGAGGTGCAACCATGCACACGTCAGGAAAGGGTGAATGGATGGTCCCAACAAAGGTGACTTTCAAGAATGTAGGAATTTCCTATGGGCGAACCACTGAGCTTGACATTGGTTTATAGCATTGGGCTCACTGAAGCTTGGGGTGGAGGCTTGCTGTATGGAAGAGGCCTCCATTCAGGGCTGCAACTCCAAAAGGAAAGGAAAGCAAGAATAGAGGCCAGAGGCCTGGACAGAAGCTATTTACCAGAACGGCCAAGGCAGGTGCCTGGCAGGTCAGTGAGTCACTGGGTCACCGAGATAGAGAGTCACAGAAATACACAAGACCTGCACCTTCCTATTTGACTCACTGTTTGGGGAGGTCATACCGCTAGGCCACAATCAGTAGGCGGTCAATGACAAGAGCACCTGGTCCGTGCATCAGCAGCTTAGAATATATATAGCTGCGTCCTGCCCACCCAGCTTTGCTCGTTTCTTCTCCTTTCCTTTCTTCATACTTACCTTGTCTGAGTCGCGGTAGCTCAAGATTTATCGCGACTAGGTTGGGAAGCCTGCATTGCACAACGCGGAGTTGACCAGTCTGGTTTGTCCTGAGGGACCGACCTGGGCGCAATTTTTGCTGCCATGCTCCAGCCTTCAGCTGTTTTTTGTTTTTCTTTTTTCATTGTGCTCATCGCTTTACGCGTTGACATGAAGAAGACACTCCCCCCCCCCTTAAGCTTGCCTGCCTGCTTAATTCTAGGAAATGCGTCAAGGCATTTACTTCATCATACGTTATAGGAAAGGCCCAATCTGAGGCACTGTTACCTCTGGCTAGGACGCTGGTACCCAAATGCCGATACTATTTACGTGGCTTGATAGCTCAGGAAAGCCTTCTGATGTCGTCATACCTGCTTGAGGATGCTGCACACGGGCTACACCACACAGGTCTGACATGGTCCATAACTATAGGATCAACGATGAAAGGAGGTCAGCCCGGTAGCAAGGCGCAAATTGACATCAATCAATACTGAATACTGAGCATGATGCCATTAATGTAATTATGGTGCTGCGTACCAAGTATCCAGATAGATCCATGGCCTACGTAGGTACTTATTTGCATTGAGAATATAGTAGCGCTAACCCCTACCCCTCCACAACTGTCGCCCAGATCTAAACAACCCCGCTTCTTCGACTTTAATCATATCACAGTACTCTTCGGTTCATCCAACAGCATCAGCAAACATGAGCAAACACGTCCTCATACTCGGCGGCCATGGCAAGGTCAGCCAACTTCTCACACCTATTCTCCTCAAGAAGTCATGGGCTGTCACAAGCATCATCCGGACAGAGGAGCAGGTTCCTGCCATCAAGAAGCTAGGCGAGAGCTTGCAGGGCAAGCTTAATGTGCTTGTCCGCAGCATTGAGGAGGTCAAGTCCGAATCCCAGGCCAAGAGCATCCTGGATGAGGTCAATCCTGATTATGTTGTATGGAGTGCTGGCGCAGGCGGCCGGGGAGGTGCGGAGAGGGTCTGTATTGATCTTGCCCCCCCTCCCCCTTATCTTGGATGGACCATAATTACGGCTCTGTCAAACTGTACACGCCCACTAACAATCCAATTACGCACTTGTAGACCTACGCTATAGATCGAGATGCCGCTATCCACTTCATCCGCGCCTCCGCCGCCTCCCCGTCCATCACCCGCTTCCTCATGGTTTCGTACCTTGGCTCGCGCCGCAACAAGCCCAGCTGGTGGGACGACGCCGCTTGGGCTAATGCCCTCGAGGTCAACAATAAGATTCTGCCCGACTACTACAAGGCCAAGGTCGCCGCCGACGAAGCCCTGTACCAGGAGTCCGCAAAGAGGGGCAACGAGTTCGTCGGCATCAACCTGCGGCCTGGAACTCTGACAGCCGAGCCGGCGGGTAGGGTCGAACTGGGCAAGACGAAAACCAGCAGGGGCTCGGCCAGTAGGGAAAGTGTTGCCCAGGTCGCTGCGAGCCTGCTCGAGATAGAGTCCATTAAGAACTGCTGGGTTGATATGCTGGACGGCCAAGAAGAGATTGAGGCGGCGGTCAAGAGAATTGCCACGGAGGGCGTGGACTGCTGTGAGGATGAAGACATATACAAGGCGTGACTTTCAGCAAGGATATAGGCCGGAAGCCTCTTTCATGTTCAAAAGCCCCACGGTGCCCATGGACGTTGCAGAAATGGCCGGCTTCGTGCTCACGTGGTGTCGCGCTTGAAGGAGCACCTACATGCTAATCTTGCTTCACTCGTTTCCATGTTGTGGGTCTATAGTAGGCAAGCTTGGCCAAGATGTATTGATACTTCTCATAGTCATGAGATGACAATCTGAGAGAATGCTTGTCTGTTGCTAATCACATCATGTAGGATGATATGCACACCTACGATGGCTTGCAGTCACGCAGACTTGAAGGAGCAACCGCTGCAAAGGTCAGTAGCCAGGGAAAGGTCTATTGCCCTGTCTATCCAGGAGAAGAATCGATTTAATTTCAGACTACCTGAATACCTAGAGCTTGCTCTTCTGCTCATTGGAACAGCCAGCTCGTTTGTTGAAAACAACCTGTGGCCGAAGGAAGAAGCTGCGGCTTGAACATAAGAGATCCTACCACCTTTGCAGAATCGTCTCTCCCCTCAGTGTTCATCGCTCAGGCCCACATCGGGCGAACTTTTGGTGAGGCTTGTCGATCTCACCCCGGGTGTCATCGATCTGCTTTCGTCAAGAGTCCGAATGCTTGTCCTACAGCATTTTGTTAGCTCGACGTCCACCAGACTCCCTATCGTTGACTACTTTCTCCGACGCACCTCTAGTCGAGCACGGTGATCTTGAAGCTGTGCAGCGCCGCGGTGGAACCCAATCCATCCAGCCAGCAGGTATCGTTGTTGGTGAGAGAGCTGTACTCGAAGGCGCCCGAGCAGTCCGTGCTCTCATACGCGACGAAATGGATGTCCCTGCCGAACATGTTGGTGCCCACGGCCATCTTGTTTGAGTAGAAGGGCCCGTTGGCCGTGTGGCACTCGTCGAGGACACCCATGCTGGTCGTCTGCAGGACGTTGCAGCACGTATCGTCGCTGTACAGCTTGACGGTCACCGTGTTGCTGTCCTTGATGGCGGGCTGGGTTGCGTCGCAGGCCAGGACGGCGCCCGAGGCCATAAAGACTGCAAGGAGGAGCCGAGAGAACATCTTGGAGGTGCTAGAGGTTTCTTTTCGAGGCTAGATGGCTTCAGTCGAGTGAGATGAGGATGAGGATGATGGACATGTTGGATCAGGAGAGTTGATGGCGGGCTATATCGACCTTTTTATCTTTGCGGGCTGCCTCGCGGTGTCGTTCTTGACTGTGCTCTCCTTCGTATGGAACTCCTCATCAGCCTCACTGATTATGTCGCCGACAACCTTTGTGACGTCGCCGCCACCCGACGCTGGAAGGGCGCTGACTCTGACCGCTAACCTTCGTGACGACCGTTTCCCCAAAAGAGACAGGCTCCGAGGTTTCCCCCCACCCGAGCTTCTCCCTTCTCTGGCTATTTGCTGATGAGCTTCACTAGGACGAAGCCACAATATCATGGCGATGAGTGATCACCACCCACGCGAGTGGAGTGGACGCATCACGAGACCTTCGCAGACGCAGTGCTCTGTCGGGTCGTGTAGTCTAACAAAGAACACGTCAGGCAGTGACCAAGTCTAGAGTTCAAACGATCTCATAAGGTTGAGAACAAAGTATAGAGGGCTGAACGGGTCAAACGTACATATGGAAGTCAGCCAAGTTGCGCTTCTTTGTCGCGAGGAGAGGTATATCCGCTCGTGGGACATTCCCAGTGAGAGAAGAGAAAACTGATACTGACACTACATGTGTTGTTTTGGATGCCAAGACCGATATTACACATTGCGTTTCTGACGCGCATGCCTAGACAGACTGGCTGTCTGAAAGCTTGTTTGCAAGGCAGGAGGAGGACGAACAAGTCGGACCACAATCGGTTAGTAAACGCGCACCATCGTGACGACCATCATTGCCAAGACTGGGGATCACTCACGCGTTTACTTGAGGCTTACAGGCAGTAAGGCACATGGGGTAGCGGAGCCGGGGAAGTATAGTAAGGTCTGGAGCCTCCATGAGGCGACCTTGGTTAGCTTGGGCCGTCTGTGAGGCGTGATTCGTCTTATGTAGACTTAGAGCACGAAAGTAACGCCGATGAGGCGTCTACCAATGAGACTGGCCTGAGTTACTAGACTTCAATTGGGAAGGAAACGTGAGACCGGTGTCTTTCTCTACAGCATCAAGCCACGGAACATTCTCTTAGCCTGGCTGTAGGGCTTACTCTGAAGCAAGGACGTGCCCGGTATAACAACACATAAACTTATTTCTACCTAGAATTCGGTTGTGCATAAGCAACACCCTCATGGACAACAATAGCGGGAGAGGTTGAAGGAACTCTGGGGGTATCTTTCATTCTAAGTCAACGCTATGCTTCTATCTAGTCCAAAATTTGCTCGCCTTCTATGGCCAATCATGGCTTCATCGCCAGTGTATTAGTTATTAAGTTGTTCTTTTCTGCTAGTCATGACGACTTGAAGAAGATTCACCAGGCTCCGCAGTGTGAGGGGCAGGTGCCGAAACATCCTCAACAGCCCGCGACGACTCTCCATGTCTCTCTAGTCCCTCACTGGCCGCCACTGCCCCTCCTTCCTCGGAGACGGGCGGTAAATGCGGAGCGCGCTCTGGAGCTTTCCCCTTATCCACATTAGGAACTGCTGCAGCTGCTGCAGGTGCTGCTCGAGGAGCCTCTGCCATCTCAGGGGCAGCTGAAGAAGCAGCATTTGCGGGCGACATGAAGGCAGTAGCTTCACCGCTGGTGCCCCCGAACTCGGCATCATTCTTGGCAGCCATCTTCTTGTTGCTGTGGTGTCTCCAGATGAAAAAGCCGGCAAGCCCAAGAGCAACGGCTGCAGCAGCGATGCCGAGGCTCAAGCCGATCAGCGCACCGAATGGCAAGACACCTGAGAGACCTGCCGTCTCGTCACTGCTCCCATCCTCCGATCCCGGGCCATAGGTAGAGCCGCTCCCCGAATCGGTGTAACATTCGTCGTAGGCGCAGTACAGCGTCGATGAGGGGACTGTGGCGCCGTAGCTCTCAAACGGAACAATATTGCTGGTTGCGGTGGCATCAAACTTGACCGGTGCGATGGCCACCTCGTTGTTGACGAGGTCGAAGACGCTGTAGGTGCGTCGCAATAGAGTGCTGCCCAAGGTAGCATCATATGTAATGGTATAGTTCTGCACGCCAAAGAGACACATGCCGTCGAGGTTATCGCTCTCGTCATCCTCGTCGTAGTAGTAGGACTCGGCCAGTATTGCCGACACGTTTACCTCGCTCACGGGTATCACGAGATCGGACATGTAGGCGGTGACGATAGGACCACGGGCGCCGCCGCCGCCGAGCTGCAGGGTGAAATTGGTCGTGGTGTCGCTTGAGGCGTTGCACGAGACCACGGCCATCTGGATCACCGAGTGGAAGGAAGCTCCAGCCATGGACCACATCTGCGAAGCAATATCGGTGGGAAGGGTCGAGACGGTATCCGGCGGGCTGTAGATGGCTGTGAACAAATAGTCTGAACCGTAATAAGTTCCTGACGAATACGAGCCGTCGTCATCTTCGTCCTCGTCGGCTGTGATGGCGACCGGTCCGCCGCTGGTACTCGTCGAGCCGTTGATACCAATGACCTCGACCATCATGTAGTACGAGTATTCCGACTCCAGACGTGTCAGGTTGCCTTCGAATTTGGTCGTGTCGATGGCCCCAAAGAGCAGGTTTCCCGAGCTCGCAGTCTCGTCATCCACCCAGATAGAGTACGCGGTGCTGTTGATGAGACCATCCTCCTGGAGGCGATTGGGGAAGTTGTCAATCAGACTGTCATTATAACCGATGCCGAGGACTCCTATATATGTCGAACTGAGTTCGCCGCCGTAGGTGTCGTTCACCAGTCCCATGGTTACGTTAGACACGCTCGTACCGCCAATGGTGAGGACGTCGCTGATGTATTCGCCGTATGCATACGCGCCGTCATTGCCAGTTCCGTAGAAGTCACCGTCGGAATAATAATCGTCGTCGTCGTCGCTGCCCGTGTCGACTGAGGCGAAGGTGCTCGAGTTGCCAGGGGAGTCTGTGCAGGTTGGTCAGCTCATGAATGGCTACCCTGATCATCAATGTGAAAGCATGATGCGTTGTGAGCGTGTTTTTTTCAACTTACAAGTGCCCCATATGCAATTGTTGACGGTAACATAGTCGTAGTCATCGTCTCCACTCCCAGTACTCACATACTGCGAGTAGGTACAATACTCCGAGCGCTGGTCAATGACCCACGTGTACGAAGTAGACGGTGAAAGCTGCAGGGAGACAGGTTGACCGGGTGTTCCCACAGTCACATTGACAACATAAGTCACGTCCTGGTACGAGACGCTCGAGCTGACGGATCGAGCTTTGGAGCCAGCAACACTTTTTCTTCCACCGACATTTTGCTTAGAGAAAGGAAAGTGAACAGCGGCATTGGCAAAATGAAGTGAGACGCTGATCAGCGCCAAACGAATGGACATCCTCATGGTGAGGGACTGAAACTGGAAACCCCAGTAAGCAAAAAGAAGAAAAGAAGAACCCAACAGGCGGTGAATAAAAAAAACAAAAGATGCTACAACATGATATCACGAAGACTAGAGGGCAGGATACTGCCCCCCACGAATAAAATAGAGACCTGACATCTTATATCTATAAGTGGTCTATCCCTTTCAAAGTGACAGAAGAAGATTGAAGGGGATCCCTCGATCAATTTTTTTCCACCGGAGAGGGTCGTGCGGGATCGTGAACCTGGTCGCACTTGGTGGCTTTGTGCCTTCCTTGGATGTTATGCGATTCTGAGCCATTCCTCTCCTGGCCGAACGCCAAGGACTTCATCTTTTAAGCTTGATGATAATAGGCTCGACGGCCCTCTAGCGAGATTATTAAGCCTACTTGGCACCTTGTAATCTGTGCGGCTCCCAAGGCTAACCTGGGAGGGGCCCAGGCACGCCAGGCTCATCCCTCCCCCTGAAACTATTTACAGACCGAGCCAGAGCCAGGTAGCGTCCTCTGAAAGATGCCGCTAGCACAGGCAGCCGCTGCATGACACGAGGACGGAAGTCGGGGACGACGAGTGCCAGCGTGCCAGGCTCGGTGGTTGGCCGTAGCAGTGGTGGAATGGGGCAAGCTACCCTAGGGTAATTAGTAGACTCACACATACAGAGGGAAGAAAAGGGAGTCAGCCTGAGCGATGGGACCCTGCAGAGTGACAACTCATAGGAGGATTGCGGCTGCACTGGGGAGTTGAGGCAAGCGACCTTTTGGCCTCTTTCTGGACAGATCGATGTGACCCTGTCTTACGGCATACCTACTTAGGTACTTGACTCACAAAAATAATGGTTCGATGCCAAGTCCTTGGTCTTCTAGTCGTAGGACTCTGATATCATTCCTACGAGAAGGGTCACGAGGTATTCTTGTAGTGGGTGTGCTTGCCTGAGTGAAATCCACTCTTTGCTATTTGTATTTTCATGTTTGTATTCTGTTCTTTGAAAGCTCCCCGACATCTCTTCCTATTCGCAATATTACGCCTCGGTCAATTGAGATCTAACCTCATCTGATTACCATAGGACGGACACACTCGTAGACTTGCAGTGCCATGGTGACCCTAACCTCGGCGCCTTGTTTGATACTTCCGGGGACGCCCCGCCCAGCCCCTGCATTGGCTCAATTATAAGATCGACCAAGCCTGGGTTGTTCCATGTCCAAAAAAATGATCAACATGATGACGGCTACTTCTGCGAGGAGACTTCGCCGCGTTCCAGCCAGCTATCAAATAGCATAGCGGGTCTGTAGCCGTCATATTCAACCCAGAAGAGTCTTCTAACGACATGGATACATCCCGGGTTAAGATGTGCACTTCTTGCACTCAATGGAAGACGATCGGTTCAATCCTGATTACTTCATCCCCATACTCGTTACCAAAGCCTGAATGTCTATACCCGGAGTGGCTTTTCTTGGCTTGGCTGGCCTGCACTCCTTTTCCTTTTTGGTATAAGAGTTTTCCTTGTTGGGCATTGCCATCTTGTAGTCCTAGAACGTTGTTAGGACTTCTTTGGTAGAAGACTCGATGGGTTTCTCTCAACCTGGCCCTTACCTCTTTCCCAATCGCTGACAGAGCTTTACGGAGTGAGCTGTGGCTGCGGGAATAGTCTTTGGGGTTGGAGTAAGGCACACCAGCTTGGGCTGGAAGTGTTCTACTTATTTCTGACGATGACGACGACGACGGGAAAGACATGTTTGCGAAGTCCTGAACTGCTTGGCTGCAAGGGCTGGACGATGCACGCCTAGACGAAGAACAAAATGGAAGTGATTGGATACTTGGTATTATTAGACAATGGCGATGACAAGTCCAGTGAGACTCAAGGTTCATATAAGGGAGCGAAGCCGCAATAATTTGAGGGGCTTGGTGTCATTACTATAGTATCCCACCATGGCAATACTCGTGGCTGCGTACTGAGTAGACATATTGCTTCCTAGGCCGATGATCAACGAACAACCCAGAAAGCAGAAGCAGATCGGACTAACAAGTCGTCATATGGTGGTGGTTGGCACTAGTTATTTCAGTCATCCTCGTGGTATTTCAGCCAATCGCGGTCTCAAATTTAGTCCGACACGGGATAAAAGTAGTCCGCTTACGCCGCTGAAGCGAGTGTGGATGATATCCTGTGCACATCACCCTCTTCTTCGTCGATATTCTCCTTATTAGAGCCTGGGGTCTTGTCCAACTTGTCAGATTGACCCGAAGCCCGTCTTCAACCTCTGGTCATTGTGGCGTCAGTGTGTCGCAAGCCAATCGGACCAAAGTCACCCAAAGACCGCCGACCGCGGACTTGGATAAGCCTGGCGAGAGAGATGTCAACACTCGCAGAGCGCCGCCGCCGCCGCAACGGCTCAGAAGCATCCTGTGAGCCTTGCCGTAAAAGAAAACAAAAATGTGGACACGAGCAGCCGGTATGTGCGGCCTGTCGACGCCGCAAGCTTGAGTCCCGCTGCTGGTATCACCCCGCGCCTCTGTCGAAGGCACGTGTCAATACAACTACATGCTCCAGAAGCCGTGCTATTCCGCTTAGTCCGGCTCCTTCTGCAGAAGCTCCTGTGAGCAGCGGCCAAGGCCATGAGCTCGCTGGTTCCGTGAGATCATCTCGTGCCGGAAGTACCTTTGCCCGCACCAGCGCTTTAGAGAGAGCCCTACGGATTCGCCCATGGTCGTTCTTGACAGATGAATTTCGTGAATTCCCAGCGCAGGCTGTCCAGCCAGAAAGGGCCAACAGAGATGCAGAAGCCTATAAGGAACAACTCATCGCGACGGAGGAGATCCTGTCTCAATTCAGGCACATCTTGCGGATCGAAAAGCTTGTCGAGGATGCCATCCTGTTCAGGAAGATCGCCGTCGTCCCTTCTCCAGTTGTTCGGTGGCTTTTAGCCTCTATCAAAGATGTTGCTGCAGCTCGAGGATACGCGAGCCAGGATAATGAAAATAATAGTGAGGCCATCAGTGGCGGCGGGCCCTTCAGTGTGTCACAGCTTGCCAAGGACGTGATACAGGCCTCATCATCGACAGTCAACATCACACCACGCCTTGATGCACAGGCCTTCTGTGCGCTCTTCTGCGGGGCCAACCTTCGCATTGAAACGCTAGGTCTTGTGTGCGCCATAGCAGCACGATGTCATTTTGACTACGTCTCCACCTGGGATGCAGAGAGCGAGGACGACGGGCTGGCGCACCAGCTGTTCCGGAGTGCGAGTTTGAGCCTCCAACTCGCCCGCGAGCTCTCACCCCAGGTCAACGATGTGATCCTGTGGCTGGCGTATGAGAATATGCAATGCTGCACAAGCCTTGAGGGCAGCGGAAGTAAGTGCGGCCTCCTTGCCTAATATCATATCTAATCTAATCACTTTTCCCATCCGCCTCGAGACTCTTCATCACTAATGTAATTGCCTCCAGGCTTGAGCGTCTGGCGGAAATTAGGCGATATAGCCACTGATATGTACGCGCTGGGCCTACACCTCGAGGCGACACACTCGGATGAAGCAGTGCCGTTCTTCCTGTCCGAGTATCGGAAAAGGCTCTTTGCTGTGATGTTCAACACCGACAAGGCATGGTCGGCTATCTTCAACCAGCCTCCTCGGATACCACGTCGATATGCGGACTGCAAGCCGCCTCTGGACATATCTGACGACGACCTCTTTACGACGGGGCCAGGCGACCTCGCTCAGCTCCTCGGTAGACTAACACCAGACGGATGGAACAAAGAGGGCGGGTACAGGACCACGACGTGGACACGGCTACGATATACCCTCGGTGAAATCCGAGGACAATTCATCGAGGCTCAATTTCACTTGAACCAGCCTGTCGATGAAAGTGAGCTAAGGTATATGTGCATTGATTTCTTCAAAGGAGCAGAGTGAAAAGACGAAACCAAGTGAGTTCTCGACTGATTGCGCCTACAGGAATCTGTCTACTCGATGCCATGATGTTTGGAATTCCCTTCCCGAGCATCTACGATGCGGCCAGGACCCAAGCCTGATGTCGCCCGATGTGCCCAAGATGGCCCGCCAGATGCTCGTGAGAGCGCACCTATCCTTTGCGCATATCGACTTTCACATAATCAGATCCATCAGTAAATACAGCAGTTCGTCCCCCTCGCCTGAGCTGCTCGAGATCTCTGCAAGGATGCTCCAGGGCATCATGACGTGTGTCATGGAGCACGGCAACAAGCCTTTTCTCTGCGATCTGGCTGAGGATGTAATTATGTCCCTCGTCCTCCAAGGCAGACCGACCTTTTTGATGAACGGCTGACCAAATTTCTCCCCAGTTACTCTTCTATGCGCTGCCCTGTGCTGTGGTCCTGTGAGTAATAATTTCTTCCTCCCCCAATCGACATTATCGAAGTATTGTTCCAAAAGGTGACGTGGCAAACGACACGTCCGAGCACTCTGTCGATCTTGGTACAAGAGTCAAAGCAGCACTTTTTTTCCTTTCTTTTTTTTTTTTTTTTTTTTTTTTTTTTTTTGTGTTGAGAATCCCCCAACTGCACAACTGACCGTAGATCGTTTGTTACAGAATCACAGCCTTGCAAGACGCCGTGCGAGATCCAGGACGAAGCCTCCCGCCAACTATAAGCAAAGCCACCGTGTTCCGCAACCTCTCTGTGCTGATGTCTCAACTCGAAGCCCTTGCCAGCCCGGAGCTGCCACACTACACATTCTGCGCCCAAGCAGCCAAGAGTTTGTCCAGAAAGCTCGACCAGGTCTTGGAGCACAGCATGCCGAACCCGGTCACCACGACCCGGGCGGAGAATAAAAATGACAATAAGATCCCGGGAGATCTACAACAGGGTGGATCCTCTATCCATCTCACAACAACAACAACAACAACAACACACAGACCAAATGGTGGACAGCAGCCAGGCAGTGAGGAGTCCGCTCTGGGGCCGCCGGGAGACGTAGCAACTCCTTGCATGGATCTGAATGATTTTGACAGCAGTGATCTCGAGATATGGGCAACGAATTGGGGATTTGACCTGGGTACGACTACCAGTGAATGGGGTATGTTTTGAAGCAGATCAGTCATATGCGGATGATTACGCAAGGTTGTGTAAAGCCGAATTCCCGCAACAGCGATATAAGCGCGCGGCGCTGGATCTGGAGTCCTCATTATCACCGCGGCCAAGATAGGAGAGATGCCTGCGATTGGTACTGAGAGGATTAGACTTCGAACGAGGTTCAGCTTGTGCCCAAAGCTCCAGATCGATTTCTCCGTCTCATTTTCTTGGTGTCTTTGTAATACAATTAATCGTATTCTTGTGCTAGCTTCGGAGTCTCATCGGCGCCAACCGAAACATGTTTGACGGAAACAAGTCAAAAAGGTTGAGGCCAGCATAAAAGGCCGGCTCCACGAGCCGTCGCAATGACAACAAACAGCAACCTTATCAGCTGCGTCCTCAGCTCAGCTCCCAAACACGTCAAAAAGCTGGGGTCCGTGGATCTCTATCTCTTGCCTCGGTTTTCGTTCAATATACTTCTACTGCTCGATGCATCCGAGGATCCCTGACAACATGCTTTCCACCACTTTCCACTTTTTGCTCCCGTGAGCTGCCAGGTTGAGATGGACGTGGCACGTTGAGACGCATGCTTTCGTTGTGGGTATGGGGATCGCATGAAGCATCGAGCATGAGATCCCAAGGGGGGACGAGTGGGTATAGCAAGAAAAAGAACAGGCGCGAGGCTCGATGCGCCGGAAGAAGCAGGAAAACAGGACTACGTACTGTCGCTCGCTGCAGGAACCCAGGTTGGACATGGGTTGTAGTCACAGATCCGCCCTCGTCCTTCTCCTTCTGCAATTCTGTAACTGTTGGGCTTGAAAACCTACCAGGTCTAATTATGGCTTTTCTCTGTCCTGTCCGCTACCCTACCAGCACGCCTGTTCTTGTCCTTTTCCCTCCACATGAACTCCTCAGAAAGGGAAGTGGGCCCAGATCGTGAGATGTGATTTGCCCCATGCATAGTTATGGAGACTCACACCCTGGACAGAGCCCAACCAATGTTGATTGGAAGAAACCGGTTCACGCTGCTGCAGTACCACGTCTCATCCAGGAGGCACATGTTCAACGCCCTGACCTTGAGCCCGCCCCCATGCTCTCTCTCCCCATCCCCATTGTCGCAATTCCCACGGACCACTTTCTAAATTTTTTGCCCGCGGTGAGCGCTCCCGGATAAACCTGCGCTGGAGCCTGACAGTGACAGCACATCAAGTCTCCAGAGCTCCACCCACCTCGACGTGCCGACGAGTCGGACCATCCGCTCTCCCCCCTCTGGCCTGGCGCGCCTCACTCGACAGGTCAACTTGTTGGGCAGCTTAGGCTGGGCTTGGGCTCCTCCTTGGTGAGCTATTTCAGACCCCTGGGCCTGGATACCGCTATCTCGGTGTCCGACCGTGTGACCCTCTCAGCAGGCCAGGCATACAGAGAGGGAAAGACAGCGCCTGAGATAGGCCAAGGTAAGGTCGGGGGAGAACCTTAGAAGGACTACGAGGGCCCTTTTTCGAGGCGACGCGTCGGCCACCATAGTAGGCCAGTGGAGCTGCCCTCCTCCTCCTCCTCCTTGCTGCTGCGCCTGGATTTGGCATCCAAGGCTGGAACCCCAGACCGCCGAGATGGGATTCTCCTCCTCGACAGGTGACTAAACTGACCAGCCAGCGAGCCAGCTTGCTCATGCTCGTCATGGTCTTGGGCTGGGGCCACTATGAGGTGTCGTGTTCGTTCGTGGGATGGTGGATAGACGATCTGGTATATAGCTGTAGAACAAATTCCCCAGACTTCCTGGCTCTCGACTTTTGGTTTTCTTCCTTTTCCTTTGGTAAAAGCTCACGTTAGACCTCGAGTCTTGTCATCCTCCTCTTGCGTGCTTCTCTGCACAAGCAACACACGGCCTTCTCGTGTTGTCCTCCTCTCTTCCTCCCCTTCGTGACCTCTTCTTCCCCCAGACCCATCAAACATGCTTCGCGTGTCGGCGCCCTCCCCGGTTCCTTCCTCAGCCACTCTTCGCGAGGATGCCTACTCGGGTCCGCCTACCGCCCTGTCAAGCATGTCCCCGTCAAGTCACCAAATGGCTTCGGCGGTACTCATCGTCCCGATACTAGACGAGAAGCATCATGGCGCCGACCTGCTGATGATTCCCATCTCGAACAACCAGACGACCACGACCACGACCACTACCACCACGACCACCACCACAACATCAGCGGCAGCGGCAGCGGCAGCAACAACGACGACAAAAAGAGCAAAACCAGCCCCTAAATTTGAGGAATCATCCTCCACCCGCCGGACGGAAACGCCCGCGGCCCCCACACCGCCTCCGAAGCCCGCGCTTCCCGAGGGTTGCCAGGACTGGGATACCTACCTCTCGCAAAAGAAGTCCACCGCCACGCTGCCCCTGCTTGACAATGTGCACGAGGAACATGCCTTCGTAATACCTGAGATCGAGATCCAGTCTCCTGACCTCAACTTCAAACATTCATTCGAGGACCTCGGCTGGCGGGATTGCCTCACCCAGCGCCAGCGCCACCCCGCCGCCAGACCTCTGCGACGACGACCCTCGGCTGCCACCGTCATCGGCACCCTGTATACTGGGCCCAGCAGTGTCGGTGGTGGTGGTGACGTTGGCAGCAGCACGGCCTCGCTCCGGAGTGCCAAGCGTCTCAGCAACGCGTCCACACTCACAGCTAACACGGTCGCCACAGCACCGTGCTTCCTCAGCAGCCGCTCCTACAAGCGTCTCAGCAATGCCTCAACCCTAACCACCCTCACCACTGCCACAAGCAGCAGCGCCGGCGGCAAACCCCGGTCCATCCGCCGTATCAACCGCACCCGCCACCTGCGTGCCTACTACTCGGACGGCTCACTGCTCCGGGCACGGCGGCTGAGCGTGGGTGTCAGCAGCATGGCCGACATTGCGGAACGCCGTGAGCCACACTCGTCCTCTGTGTCCTTCGTGGTGGGGCAGCAGCGGCAAAAGAGGTTCTCGTCGGCGTCGGCACCGTTGACGGGTGGTTTGGGCTCGGAGCTCTGCGCCCCCCCGCCGTATCCGCCTCCGGAGAAGCCGCTGCCGAGCCTGCCTATCATGGAGGTGTGCGAGCTACAGACGAGGGAGAGGACGAGGTGGAGGGAGCTGCTGCTGAGGAGTTTTCAGCAGGGAGCCTGGAGGAGGGGGATAAGTAGTGGAGGCCGATAACTGAGTCGACCACTACCCGCATGAATTTTCACGAAGCCTTTGACGAGGCCTTTTTTTGCATATTTTGCCTTCATTTCTTTTGTCAATTTGGGAGCGACCGGGTCGGAGCGTTTGTCTTCTTCATTGCGGCTGGAGCGTTTGTGTTTATCATTTCGGGCGGAGCGTTTGCTTTCCTCATCATAATGTATTGTAATTATGGCACGACAGAACAGGATCTTGTTTGACTCAAGTATTAACCTTTCAGCACCTTGACTTGATTACCCTGGCCGTTCAAAGTGCTTGGTCGCACATCGTGACTGGTGACGTGTCGGTTCAGACGTTGCTCCTTCCCCACAAGAATAGGCGCTGCATAGGTAAGTGCGACCCAAGACACATCGAAGGACAAATGTACTATGCAGTATTAGGTCCTTCTCCCCTAGATATACAGGAGGTGCATGACACTGTCCTTTGCCTTCATTGTCCCTTTTTTTCCTTTTTTTCTCTTCTTCTTTTTCCTGTTTTCTCTTCTCTCTAGCCACTGCAAATTTGACAGTCTCGTCGTGTTGCAATGATTCTGTCTTTTCGTTCAGGGATTCGCATGCGCATGATACCGTTGCGCCTTCCCTCTAGCCACTGACTCCTTCCATTACTCAGGCTAGGGCAAGTCCAATGGTGTGCTCAGTCGGTGGCTCCTGCTTGTTGATGCGAAGTTCACGCAACTCCGACTGTCCCGATCCCGTTTGCTTCGCGCTCTCAGCATGGGAGAAAGCAATTGCATGCCCATCTGTCCGTGAGGCTGTAGCCTTGGTATTAGCGCCGCTGCTTGTAGACGGGTCGGTACCAGAGGCAAGCTCCTGCCAAGCGCGGTTCTTCATGATGGGAAGCTCTGCACAATAAGACAGGAAGAGGCGTGGGTCAGTTATCAAACTGTAAAAATCATTGTTTATCATTGATGGAAAGGGACAATTGGGAGCTTGTGCTATGATACATGGCTTACCCATACCATCATTTGTGCCGTCACCCCGACGACCAGGCCAGCCGAAGGGCTTTCGGGCCGTCTTCCAAGCAGCCTGAGAAGATTTACCGATAGACTGACCCGTGGATCTTGCAAGGCGGCCTATCTGGGAGGTGAAAAGGAACATTCGCGGTTTTATTGATAACAGAGCATTGTTGTCTCGGGGCTGACGGTGGGCTGCAGTAGAAGGAACATGCTGCTGCTGTTCTTGCTCCTGACGGCCAGATTGAGGAGGGTATACAGATCCCTGGTGCCTGTTGACAGAGGCTCTCCAGGACTGGTGGCACCGTTCGGGGCCGTTCTCGGCTGTGGTTCATCGATCAGTTAGCACCTCGTTACGGTGTCAGAAACATAGCAGTGATAAACAAGAACGAGGGAGGAAAGGTCGAGAGTGGCTAGACTTACGCTCACGATTGATGTTGCGCGTCCAGAAGAGGAACCACAGGACGGGAAGCATGATGGTAGAGCACAAGGCAAGGAGGGCAAAGAATATGATGGCAGGTGACACTTTGTCCACGTTCTCGTCGCGTGCGACATGAACACTAACATGGGTGGGCGCCATGGTGGTGATTGGAGTGGGGCTCTGGTCAACAAGTGATGCCAGTGATGTTTGAAGATTGGAATGGTCAGCCTTCCTGTCGAGCAAGGAAGCGTTTGCTCTTGTTGCTGTTGAGGAAGACCTGTTCTGTCGAACCTAGCATCTGTGACTGGGCTTCGAAGTTGCGTGAATCCAGACTTGAGTCTAAGAGCAAGACGAGGATAGAGTTGTGTCAAAAACCTGAGTGGAGTCGCGTTGACAGAAGCAGTGGGATTTCTGTTGTTGGAAGTCAAGAATTGGGACGAAATTGGCAGCAGGGCCAAAGCTACCTAGGTAGCTGATATCGGTTCTAGTAGTGTATAATGACGGTTAGTTGTGAGGCAACTGTACCGCCAGTAGAGAACACGACATCGTAAAATTTACTCATGTTGAATACTGAGTCTCGTATTCATCGAAACTTTTCTTCTTGTTGAATCTTTGATGAAAACGTGCGGTGCAAGGCAGGCGGAGGTGGTTACCTGAAAGGGAGGGCAACAGGTTTGACAATCCTAGATCAAGATTGCGAGGTTTTAATAGATGTTGAGTTCTCATCACTATTCCCGTTCTCAACCTGAGCCATCTTTCCTCGACGACATCTCAGCGCAGACACACGTGAGAATGCTCACACCAAACACTCGCCGCGTATCGTGATTATACTCCATGATCGTGGTTCATAATCTAGATACGAGCTTTGGAGATTGTCTTCCCAGCACTCTGCAGTTCCTCTGCATCCCTCTTGGCCCATTCCTTCATGACCTTTCGCTGGATTTTGCCACTCTGTAGCCTGGGTACTTCGTCGATAAAGACAACACCGCCGGCGAGATGTTTGTGCTTGGCCACCTTTGGCTTGATCCACTCCGCAATGTCCTCAGGTCTGACTCTACCTTTGGAACTACCCTGCAGCTGAACGTACGCCCTTGGCCACTCATGACCGTCACTGTAATCACTTATGGATTAGTACCAAGGCTGGGGATCAGGGGGCAACAGGAAAGAGAAAAGCGCCACTTACATCGTGATACCCACAACAGCCGCATCAGCAACGTGCTCGTTCTCCAACAGGACCTGCTCCAGCTCTGCAGGCGCAACTTGGAATGCATTGACCTTGATCAGCTCCTTCTTGCGGTCGACAATCCAGAACCAGCCCTTCTCATCCACCACGCACACGTCGCCCGTCCTCAACCACCCATCACCCACCAGCGTCTCTCTCGTGGCAGCCTCGTTGCGCCAATAGCCCAGACATACCTGCGGCCCCCGCACAAACAATTCGCCTCTCTCGCTCCTGCCTCCTTTGGTCGGCCTCACGATCTCCCGGCCCTCCTCATCCACCAGCCTCGCCTCCGTCCCGGGCGCCAATACACCCACACTCCCGCTCTCATCGGTGACACCACCAGGCACCAGCATACCACCACACGTGACCTCCGTCATCCCCCATCCCTGAGACACACGCACGCCAAATCGCCTCTGCACTTCGTTCTGCAGGCTGCGGCTCAGCGGCGCCGCCCCGCTCAGCACCTCCCGTAGGGAGTCCAGCTTGTACCGCGCAGTCTCGGGCCGCTTGCACAGCATCGTCAGCACGGGCGGTGGCACCTGCAGCATCGTGACCCCGTACCGCTGCACCACCTCCAGAAACTCCTCGAAGCGAAAAGTCTGCATGATGTATGTCGGCACTTGCAGCCGTAGTCCCAGGAACATGACCCAGCTCTGTCCGAAGGCGTGGTACAGCGGGAGCATGCCCACGTATCTGCTGTCCGACGGACCGCTGCTACCTTCCCTACGGGCATGTTGAGGTTTCTCGGGATCGAGCATGAAGATGACTTGTTCCGCGTTGGCGATGAGGTTGGCATGGGAGATGCACACCCCCTTGGGGAGACCAGTGGTCCCAGAGCTGAAGTTTATGGTGGCCACAGTCGCCTTGGACTCGTCTGGCGAGAACTTAGGCCACTGGTAGACCTCACCCTGCGCCGGGGTTCCAGCCATGCCGCTGCGCCAGTCCGCGATACCCTGTGAGTTCCGAACCTCGTGATCTGCGAATTGGAAGACGCGGCTGTGCGATATGCCTGCTTGTGACGCCGCCTCCAGGGCGGGCTTGAGGAGCTCGGGCTGCATGAGGAGCACCTTGGCGCCCAGGTTCTTCATCTGGTGGACCAGTTCTGCCAATTTGATTGTTAGCTATTTCATTTTCTTGCCCAACACCCACATGAATGACAAAAGGAAGACGCTAACCAGGCACCGTATAAGCAGGGTTCGCAGCGCTGAAGATGAAGCCCCCGCCGACGATACCGTAGTACACTGGCGGCACAAAGATGTTATTCGTCGTATACATCATCACCACATCGCCCTTCCGTAAACCCAGGCTGCTGAGGCCAAATGATGTCCTCTTGATCCATTGCAATGCCTGCCTAGCTGACAAGGCGTTGGAGGGGTCCTGGCTATCAATCCATAGTGGCTTGTCCGAGGGCGTCGAGTCGGCGGGGAAGACGTAGTCTAGCACATTGGTGGCCTTAAACTGCAGAGGTGGGTAGGGGGATGAGATAGGCATGTCGATTGGCTGGGACGGAATTGCGCAATATAAGAATCTGACGATGAATAAGTGTGCTTGATAGGGGTCTTTAGTTGCGGGCTTGTCTGCAATATCGCCTAAGTCTTTGCGAGTATGGCCACGCTATTTAATGTGATCATGCACAAAGAGTTCATACAGCCGATCTGCCGCTCTACCGGGGTTGAACTGCGTTCACAAGAGCCAGGCTTGCGGAGGTGGGGGAAGATCCCCGCGTGGGGTTCGGGCATTTTCACCGTCGAAATTGGTACCCAACGGCGCCTTCAATAAACCTTGTCATACGCGATCACCAGGGCCAGTCTGTGGACGTTATCACAAACGCATTCCAGCAAAGGGCTGTAATAGCGAAAAGTAAACCATGTGAAATTCTTCCTGTATCAGTATAGAGCACTGTTTCGTGGCCGTGATGGGGCCATTTCAATATGCATCGAGAAGCCCCCGCAGAACACCTGCCTGACTACGACTCCAGATCCCCTCCCCTGGTATTGTATTCTTGAGAAATCGAAACCCCAATCAGCCGCACATGCCCATCTTCCTAGTCTGGAGACAGAAAGTATAGGATCATAAGAAAGAAAAGGGAAGGGCAAAACTATGGAGATATGCACGGAATAATACAAACGTCTCCCGAGCCAATTCTGTTCGAAGCTATTCCACGTCCGTCATGGTATGTCGCAACATGCTTCGGAGGAGTTGGGCCAGGAGAAACTCTCAAGGGCCGACCAGGGCAACCTCGGAGGGCGCCCAACGAGCAAGACAGAGTAGCTACCTTTGACGCTGGGCCACAGATCCCCTCCTGCCGGGCCATAAGTCGTCCAAGTCTCTATGAGCTACGGCCTGGAGCATCGGCCATCGCCTCGTCGTCGTCGGCTCGCGACGGTGGTGAGATGCCCTCGTCCTTCCACTTCTGGTAGTCCTCCTTCGCCTGCTGGACTTCCTCCTGGCTGAGGTTCTTCATCCATGGACTATTCATGGCCATCTTCTCGATGAAGTTTTGGTTCCGCATCTCGGTGATGGCCTTGGACTTTAACTCGCGCTTGGCACGCTCCTCTTCAGAGCCGCTGTCGAGATTATAGATGAAGTAGTTGGAGGTGAAGTCCTCGTAGATGATCTTTGCCGTGTTGACACAGATCTTGAGCACCAGACCCTCTCGAAACGAGATGGCCTTTGGCTGGTTGTCGCTGTCTGAGTCGGCGTCGCCCGAGGGCAAATTGCGCGTCAGGACGACCTTCTGCATGCTGGTACGCGACACCCCTTCGGTAGGCTCGGTCCGGATCCAGGAGGATATGTAATACTGCCACCGCTCCTGAAGTCCCATCTCGTCCGTGTAGAATGTCATATCATCCTTCTGCAGCCAGCGGATGGTTGCCTCACTCTTCGCAGGAAACTGTGGCAAGGTAAGTTTGTGTCGATACTTTGAACGTCGGGGAGGGGGGAGCAGACATACCCAAGTCAGCACAAACATTTCACCGTCCTTGACGCATTTCTCAGCGAACCTGCGAGCGCTGAGCTCAAGCTGGAACGAGGTGTCCTCGGTCTGCCGGTGGCTGAAGTGCTGCGTAATCAGCTCACTGGTCTTGTCCTTGCTATCGTTACTGTTGCAGATCAAGGCTAGGCGAGACAGTGTCTTCAGTAGATCTTGGATCGTATACAGCGTCCAGCCATTTTTGAGGTAGTAACGCCGCAAAGTGTCCTGGTACACATTCTCATCCTCGTCCTGGTTGATGTAGTCCTCGATCAACTTCACCGTGCGGGGCCAGAATTGGTGCTCCTCGAGGCCGGCAAAGTACTTGGACTCGTCGTGGATGAGGCGGAGTTTCTTAGCAGGCTTTTCCATCTCCTCACGCGCGATCTCTTGCTTGACGCTCTCGGTGTTCTCCTTGACGCTCTTAAGGCGTGTATATAGAACGTGGAGGATACTGAAGAACACGTAGAGGGTCTGGTTGCAGTAAAAGTTGTACCAGCGCCGAGGGAAAAGCCCATCTGACTTGATCTCCATATCCCCGTACGCGTCGTCGCCCGAGACGACGGTAGGTACTGGCGCCGTGGCTAGCCACCGGTCGTTGGCACCCACTTCGGGCACAGAGGTCTCTTCAACAGCGTCCGGCATCTCTTCCTCGTTCCCAGAGTTCGCGTCGGGAGTGGTCTCCTTGCTTCCGGATGCGTTGCTGCCCTCCTTGTGATTACGCGACTTGCTACCGTTACGGTCGGGGTCGATGACGGCGCGCAGTAGGTTTGTCTTGCCTCTGCGGCGACCTGACCGTCCATTGGGTAGCTCGGCAGGAGCCACGTCTTCTCCGTCCTCGTCGCCAGACTCTCGGTCGATGCCGGCGAGCTTCTCAGAGACCTTGTCCTCCGGGAGGTCGAAGAATTGTGGAATAAACTCCTCAAAAAAGTCCTGGATACGTTCTCTCTCGTTGGCACCGTGTTGTCCACTGTTAGTCGCGTAGAGGAACATGAATCTCAACAGATCAAGGAGCACATCCTTGTCTTCGAAGCTCCACAAGTACTGATAGCGGCCAGCTTTGGTGCGAGCCGTCTTGGAGCGCTTCTGTTCCTCGTGCTTGGTCTTGATCATATCGATCAGGTGTTTGGCCGAAAGATTGCGCTTATCGTTAGACTTGACCGAGAGTCCCATGTGGTCAAGAGACTTGAGGAACAGGTTCTCGGTCTGGGTCTGCCAGACCTTCTCCCATTCTCGCTGCGAGAATCGCCACTCCTCGTCTTTCTGCTTGAGCCGGGCCAGCACGACCGGAACGACGCTGAAGGGAGTCGCGAACATATCATTGACAGCCGCAGGTCCGTGTTCTGGACCATAGACCTTCTTCAACACGCGCCTGTAGATCGACTGGCTGTGGCCGCCCAGTCCGGTGGGCATCCTGAAGTTGATACGCTCGTGCGCAGGCATCGTCAACATCTGCTGCGCGATTGGCTCTAGGAGCTGGATGCATTTCTGGTTCGCCTCAATGTAGAAGTCATAGTCGTGACGCTCTTCCTCGATCCTGTGGAGGCCTTCCTCAAACGCGTTCTTTCTATGAGCAACGAATCCAGAATCCTCAGAGGCCCACGTAGGGTGAGACGCCCACTCGTCGTTCAGGACGGAGCTGCAGAGATCATCCCGGCCACTGCAGGGTTTAAGGCGTTCTCGCTTGGGTAGGAGGCGGTAGCTAGGCCCGTAGCCGCGACAGTTGCTCAGGGAAATTCGGCCACTGGGAGGTGCGGGCCGATTGTCGACGATCTGGTCGTCGCCGCTGTACAAGACAAACGACTTGAACCAGGCGAACAGTTCGGCGTGACCGCCAATAAACTGAGCGGCTTTGCTCGTCAGAACGTCCTTGTCGATCAGGTCCTGCGTGTACATGTTGCAGAGCTTCAGGAATTCTGAGTTCGCCGTCTTATTGTTGAGATATTTCTTGACTCTGTCGAAAAATCCAATCTCGTCAGCTGCGGCGACAGTATATGGTGTGGGAGCCAGCGGCTCCGGCATGACGGGCGTCAGAGTGGGCTCTATGGCCGCGCCGTCTGCAGCGCCCGGCTTGAGGTGGCTGGTCTTGAGCCTCTTGTTGCCAGTCGATGGAGCGCCACGCACGTTGGACAGTGGAGGATCTGCCATCGGTGTCGCGGGTCCAGCCTGCTTGTCTGATCTGGCACGCTTCTTGCCCTCTTTGCTGGCGCTCGCTGGGGGCGCGAAGTTGCCGACCGGCGGGCCCTTGGGTCCGTCGCGCGCCATATGCCCAGGTTGAGGCGTCTGGTTGAGGTGAGGGAGGTTGAGCGCGTCTTCAGGGCGCTGGCCTGCACCACGTGTCTGCGCTGCGGACTCTGGCAAAAACTGCTTAAAGTCCTCGAGCAGATCTGGCGCCGCGTTAAATAGAGTCGTGACTTGCGCGTAAACGTCTTGGATTGGCTTCTGCTCGCGCTGATAGGTCTGCAGAATCTCGAGGAACTGTTTGTAGATCTCGGGCTTGTCTTGAAAACGGTTCTGGGGAAAAGCTGAGTTAGTAAAAGTGTCGAAAGTGTAGATTTTTTTTTTCTTCCTGAAATATGGTAGACAATGCAGCGCAATAATGGTTGCAGTTTCGAAGCCCCACCAGAACTTTGCGTTGCTAGCGCGCAATGTTTTGCAGGTGATCACAGTAGAATCACTAACCTTGATCTTATTGACGTAACTGATAGCATGGTTAAACTCAACTGGTCCACGCTTCTCTAGATTTCCCTGCTGTTGAGCCGCAACTCCGTTCAGCGCCTGCACAGCCGCCGGGGTAGGAGTGTGTGCGTTCCGAGCGATAGGAGGATGAGGTGCCGGCGGACCGCCCTGTGCTACTGGTTGACTTCGTTGCTGAACGGGACTATGGCCGTCAAAGGGTGCCCCATGCCCAGGGCCCTGAGCCAAAGGACCATGTACACCAGAAGTCGGCGTGCTGAACTGGGCTTCTGGGCTCTCGATGCTGTGGTGGACAGGCCCCTGCCAGTTCGCTGGGCGCTGCTGATCTAGAAATCGCTGGCTCGGGGCGGAAGATGGAGGTGGCACAGTGTCTGCTTGGACCCTTGCACCTGGGCCGATGGAGTGGATGGTCGAGCCTGACGGCGTGGTCACTCGTATGCTGTTTGGGTTGTTCTCGAGGCCGCATTCAATCCGATAACCTGGTGGCAGGAAAGTATTGAATCCTTGAATGAGGTTCGGGTGGCCGGCAAACAGCTCGGAAACCCGAGCAATGACACCAGGAGTGTCGATACTTTTCAAGGTCAGTATGTCACCGCCTTCCTACCATGTCTGTATGAACTCACGTCTGGCTCTTGAAGTCCTTCATTATGTCTAGGAACCTATTGTATACATCGGGCTGCTCGGAGAACTGCACCTTGACCTGGTCGAGGTAGCTCAGGGCGTCCTGTTCCGGAGGTAAGCATCAGCAACAGTACACCAGGTCAGGCCACCTCTCTAGAGGCCGGCCCTGATAGCTCCGTGTATTCAAGACTTCAGTGGAGGCTCACATTGAGGATGGGCTGTTGGCCCTGGTTCATTGGTCCGGGTGCCGGGCCCATCGCACTGCCTGCAGGCATGGCACCGCTGAATGGTATGGGTGGAGGGGGGGCCACCGCGGCCTCCTTCCGCCTGCAGAGGCGGGCCAAACACAGCGCCCGGGCCGTTGGAGGCACCGACTGCACCATTTGGCGGCATCGGACCGTGTGGACCCTGGGCGAACATGGCGTGTTGTGCTGGCGCGGCACCATTTTGACCACCGTGGGGGCCTTGTCTGCCGGCCTCGCCATGAATGGGGCCGACAGGACCACCAGGCCCAGGTGGTGCGCCGAGTGGCATATTCGATGTGGATGCTCCGTGACTTGCGAGCAGTCCGCCTGGGCTATGTATTGTGCCGGGGAATCGATTCGCGACGGGCTGGTGGATGGGCAGCGACGCAGCGTTGCTGTGATGAGGCGCGTTTGGCTGATACGCCTCCCGGGGGCGGTCGCCAGCAGCTTCGCGCTGGTCTCTGTCCCTGTCTCTCTCTAATTTTATTGCGTCCTCATGGACGCGATGTCTTTGTTCGTCCATCTGGACGATGGTGTGTGTGGCTGGGCGCTCGTTGTCAAGGAGATTTTTAGGGGGGTGTGGAAGGGGTAGGCCGGAGTTCTCGACAAATGCTGGACCTCAGCAAGACTTGAATATGTCAGCTCAGTCACCCAAGATCCGCCGTCACTTATCAGCGAAGAAAATCGAAGCACGAAAAATGTAGCTAGAGCGCCATTTGTAGATAGCAGCGATGGGTATTGCACTGAGAAAATGGTGATTGGCTTGCGTGACGAATAACAAACGACACACAAACGGGCACGCAGGCGAAAAGAAACGGAGGGAACCACCGTTGACTTACCAACACAATCGAAAATGGTTGTCGAGGACAGAAACAATGCATTGGTGGTTGATATAATGAAGGCTAGAAGAAGAACAGGGTTTGTATGGATCTCTGCTTGGGGACTTTGAAGGTTGCAAGTTCCTGAAGCTGTAAAAGAAGAGGAGGAACTGGAGATCGACGAACTTGGGGCAAGCAAGCATCGGCTTTGGCTTGGCTATTCCGGAGGGGGCTGGATAAGATAAGAACTTTGGTGTAGCTAACAACACTAAGAGTGGCTAGTGCATACTATTCATCACCACAGAAGCTTCAAAATTGATAGTGAGTACCATGACGATCTGATCTATAGTGTGGCTGAACCCCTGCATCAGCAGACGAATTCTGCCTGCCCTGAATTCGCAGCTCGCTGAGCACGGAATCACTTCTGTCACATAGCGCCAGAAATCGGGTCTGAAAAAGTGAAGCCCAGATCTCTGTATGTGGTCCAGCCCAAAGTGAAGGGCAAGATAAACCTTCTTTGGATTGAATCTGGAAAGAACGTGCGTCAATGTGTTTTGTTTAGTACAGATATGTGTGAAGGAGATCAAAGAATCTCCGGACTTTTTTTTCTCCTTCCTGTTCCTAAAGTTGGCGAAGAAGGGCCAATATGGAGATCATGACGTTCAATAGCTTCTACTGACAGAAGCATAATAATGCGAAAGCTTTAGAACACTAACGAACTGAATCTACATGACATACAATGTCCAGGTATACTACCTCAAGATATTGGTGCCTCACTCCACTGATACTGTTACAATGTGCAATTTAAAGAGACCAGATAAGATGCCAGATATAGGATGCGGATGTTTCCTGGCCCTGACCTCACCTGCCAGATTGATATTCTACTACTTTCCTTGGTACATCAAACTAATACATACAATGTATGAAGTGATTCTTCTTTGTCGCTGTGCTCTTGAATATGCGGAAGGTATCTGCTCAACTCATGTAGCAGGGCTGAACAAGCGTCTATGAGTAATTCCGGACGCCCTTCAATATCCACTGAAAGTGAGCAAGAATTAGCATCCATGGCCATGAAATGATTCGGAAAGTCGAATGCTTCCTGCAGCAACGAAGATCCAGAGGGCACTCACAACTTGACCGTTCTGAACCGAGCTCGCAACACTGTCCACCTCAATGTTACCTGGTTGTATCTACCAGAATGTCAGTCTGTGGTCCCATGCCTATCCGACCCAGCTCTGCCCTGGCGATATCACTCACCACCTTTGCACCATCTCTGCTCTCCCACCACAGCTCTCCCTGTCCGCTCATCGCCTTGACCTTCTCCCCCTCCTTCCACGGATTCACCGGTACCACGTGCGCCTCCACAAATCGCCGTATGTTCCTCTGTGCCCTCTCCCACCCATCACCTCCCTCGTATGCCTGCGCTCCTAGCTTGTCATAATCCTCAGGGTCCTCCCAAGGCTTGCGTGGTAGCTTGTCCATTGCGCTGTTCAGTGGCGCAAGGACCGTCGAGTTCCGGCCCTCGTCGTCCAGCCGGCGCGAAACACCTTCGACATCCCGGGCCAGGCCGGCAAAAACGTTGATAGACCTATCACGGCCCATCACATCGGAAAGGATCACAGTTCCAGGACCCCCGGCGGGAGGTCCATCTTGAGTCCCAGATGAAGGCATCGCAGGGCCCGGAACGTCGAGGATAGGACGTTGGGCGTCGACAGGGTCGGCGTGGAGGGAGTGAGGGTCGGCGTGCTGAAGGCGGGCTTTGAGCGGAGCGAGAGAATACGCGGTGATGGCACAGGGTATCAGGGTAGCAACAATAGCTGGTCTCATGGTCACAATAAGATCTGAGGCTTCGAGGTTTGGATCGAGTTGACGATGGCTGTCGTGGCGTAGCACGGTGAGTTGGTCTAGGAGACAGTGATAAGGGGTCAGGATGACGTAGTCATTGCTGATAAGGCGAACCCGAACCCTGAAGTCCAGGCCTCTGGGCTCAGCTAATTGCTTGCCCTGAATTGTACTGTCTCCTTTATAGTAGAGTAATAACCTGTCACGAAGGAAAGGGAGAGATAGAAAAGAGACTCCCTCCATGCGGATCTTCCCAAAATACATCGATTCATCGCTTGCTGTCGTCCACCTGCCTATGTCATCGTGTTGTACTTCGTTTCAAAGACCATGATGGGACACAGAAATATCGATGGTCTAGATCAAATGAATACATGCCCGCACACATAGAAGAAGCCCAAGAACTGTAACTAATGACGGTTCCCAGGCACTTCCACTGCCACATAATTCAAATCAATCACTCCTCAAAACGATCTGTAACTTTACCTGAAGTCATTCGGAGCTCTGAGCCAGCCACTATGTATACATGCGCATCTCAGGTTCCTCTGGACAATCGCGTTGTTTGGCAGCCCATCCCCTCATGCATCCTAACCTTGCAGTTGTCCCAAAGTGCTTTATTGCAAGACTCGGAAGCCGCAAATGCTTTATTTGCCTCGATTGAACATCATAAATTTATGCAGATCCAATTATAATTGATGATCTGCCATGGATTTGTTGCTCGGGGGAGTCAGCTATCAGCGAAGCAATACCGCAGTCAATGGGTGCTTTACGAACTCAGCCTTGTCCCACCCACGTTATCCTTGTATCAGACTCATCAAGCTCAATCGGGTATCCAAGCAACGTCAATGCCATACACTGTTGTGGAGGCGAGCGGCTACTCTAGAAACGTTATTCGCACGAACCTGTACTTACTGTATAATGTTATTCTTGCGGTGTACAAGGATGCAGGTCCTGCTAGGACCACCACATCTTCTTGTCAGCCCATCCCGCAATTCACTTTCTCATGAAGTAGAGCAGAATATTTGAGTCGAGGTGATCTGGTGGGCATATGAACAACTCATGAACGCAGACGCAAGAGAAGCTATGACTGCAACGCTGAGACCCTATCGAATGTATTAGGATGTCAGAGCTGGCTTACTGGCACTCTCATTGAGCCCGAACACAGAGACATCTCACGAAACAGTGATGGCCGCATCATGTCCGATGTGGAATACATGAGTTCACAGATCTTAAGGCTCTTCCTCTTTCTTGAAGAAAGTATGCCTCCGGGTTGGCTATATTGCTAATCCAGCCGGCTGTTGTTGTTCATCCACGGGGATTGTGCCACAACAGGGCAGAAGCAAAATCCAGCCTGGAGTGCATTTGGTGGCTTTCACATGCCGAAAGCAGACCTCCCCAATGGCAGGCTTATCGGGCGGTGCAGCCAATCATCGAAATCATAACGAAAGCATGTCTCTCAGTCCTGCGGGCGGTTTCAGACAATCATTCATCAGCAGATTCATTGACGAGACCGCTGTCCCTGCCCTTGGCCGTTTGGAGACCCGGCTGGACTGGCTGACATGTGAAAATTACGGCAGGGCAGCAAGCTAAGTCGTGAGCATGCCAGCAGTCTGGCGACAATGAGAGAGCCGAGCAAAAGAGAGCCTCGAGGAAATGATGATGCCGTCACGTTTAAGATTGATTCCAGGGCGTTGCTTTTCTTTGCACTGAAGGATCCTTCTTTCTTCTCTTTTCCCCGGATAGAGACACTGAAGGGAATGCTCGAGACTCACGCCGTAGGCGTCATGAAGGGGTATCCTGACATAATTACAAGAATGACGGCTCTCGCTAGCGGAGTCAGTGGGAGGGCCCCCCACCTCTGGCGGCCAACAGTGGTCTCCTCCCCCACACTTTAGTGAGAGCCCACTGAGCCTCGGCAACTTTTCCTCCGGCCGTGAGTGCTGACCAGCAGACGAGGTGGGTCTGTGCCAGTAACTCCTCGTGCGATTGTGTTGGTAGCAACAGTACCCACACGCCATGTCGGTCAAATTCGCCGCGAGTTGCCCCAAAGAAACTGACCACCTTGGTCGCTATGGTCAGTGATGCCGCCGAACTGCTCTCGACTCATCCGGTGCTCGAGTGTCTAATTTATTTTTTTTTAAAAAAAAAAAAAAAAGTTGAGGCATGATGCGGACGAAAAGCATGGTACCTCCTCTTGCCTCCTTGGCAATCGGCGCTCGTGCGCGTACAAAGCAGCAGCAAGATCGACTCAGTCCAAGCATGGAAGGCGGTTAGGGGGTGTCGCTAGAGGCCCTGTTACGTCCCCAACCAATGATCCATGCTAGTTGAGCAACCTCGGCAAATCAGCGTGTCAGCAATGGAAATCGGCCCATAAGAGAGTCTGGGGAAGGAGCCAGAGCCAAGCAGCGAGTAGGCCCACTGCCACGACCGTTCTTGTACAATGAGCATATGACTTCCATTCTTTCCACCTTCCCAACCTTTTTTTCCCTCCTTGTCACCACTCAAACCCTCTTGACCGCACGCACGCACTGCCTCTAGGTCAACGTCTCTCCTCTCCCTCTTCTCTTATCAAAGCTCCAGATTTCAATCACCATGGCACCAAGAGTGATCGTTGTTGGCGGCGGTTGTAAGTTACAATGCTTTTCCCAGCTGCGTGTGTGAGCTGAGGTTCAATCACATGCCACTGTCGCCATCTTCAACCCATCTACAGACCTGTGCTGACCCAACGTTAATAGTGTCGGGTCTGAGCGCTGCGCATACCGTTTATCTGGCTGGTGGAAATGTTGTCGTTCTCGACAAGCAAGGTAAGGATAAGACCATTTCCTGGTGGAGTCGCACCATTCTTTTGTGACCGTCGAACGATCTAACTCGAGCTCCTGCTTCTTTACAGGCTTCTTCGGCGGCAACTCAACAAAGGCCACCTCCGGCATCAACGGTGCCCTGACGAGGACGCAGGTCGACCTCGGCATCCAGGACAGCGTCAAGCAGTTCTATGAGGATACCTATAAGTCTGCCAGGGACAAGGTTAGGCCGGAACTCGTCAAGGTCCTGACCTACAAGTCTGCCGCCGCTGTAGAGTGGCTGCAGGATGTCTTCAATCTGGATCTCACCCTTGTTTCACGGCTAGGGTAAGTGAAATAGAACGCTGGCCTACACCATGATAATTCTTTCGTAAGCTGATCCGCTCCTTGCAGAGGTCACTCCCAGCCGCGAACCCACAGAGGTCACGATGCCAAGTTTCCCGGCATGGCCATCACATATGCTCTCATGCAGAGGCTCGAGGAGCTCGCCGAGACCGAGCCTGATCGTGTCGAGATCATCAAGAGGGCCCGCGTCACAAGTCTAAACAAGGACGGCAATACCATTACTGGTGTGACATATGAGTTCAACGGGGAGGAGCTTAGTCTGGACGGCCCTGTCGTGCTGGCCACGGGTGGCTATGCCGCGGACTTCGGCGATACCTCTCTGCTGAAGAAGCACAGGCCCGATACCTTTGGTCTGGCCACCACCAACGGTGCTCATGCCACTGGCGATGGTCAGAAGATGGTCATGGCCATCGGCGGTAACGGAATCGACATGGAATCTGTCCAGGTCCACCCTACTGGTCTAGTCGATCCCAAGGACCCCGGCTCCAAGTGGAAGTTCTTGGCTGCCGAGGCCCTGCGTGGCGAGGGTGGTCTTCTGCTGAACAGCGACGGTGATCGGTTCTGTGATGAGCTGGGCCACAGAGACTACGTCTCCGGTATGATGTGGAAGGAGAAGGAGAAGGGCAAGTGGCCTATCCGGCTCTGCCTCAATTCCAAGGCTTCCAACACTCTCGACTTCCACACCCGCCACTACTCCGGTCGCGGTCTCATGAAGAAGATGACCGGCGAAGAGCTGGCTAAGCAGATTGGCTGCTCTCCAGACCACCTGCAGAAGACATTCCAGACCTACAACTCCATTGCAGAGGGCAAGCAGAAAGACCCATGGGGCAAGAAGTTCTTCCACAACATGCCTCTTGACGTGGACGATGACTTCCACGTCTCTGTCATGGAGCCCGTGCTTCACTTCACCATGGGTGGTATCGAGATTAACGATAAGGCCCAGGTTCTCAACAGCGAGAAGAAGCCATTCGACGGTCTCTTCGCCTGCGGCGAGCTTGCTGGCGGCGTACACGGCGCCAACCGCCTTGGTGGATCGTCCCTGCTCGGCTGTGTCGTTTATGGTCGCGTCGCTGGTGACACTTCCAGCAACTACCTGTTCCAGCAGGCGCTCAAGGGCACTGGCACTCCTGCCTCCCGTCTGGGCCAGATCTCTCTGCACCTCGACCCCGCCGCCGGCCGCGTGACCCTCGACTGGGGTCAGGGCGGTTCCGGATCGGGTCCCTCTGTCAGTGCTGGTGTGACGCCGCAGGCCAGCACGTCTGCGGCCGGTCCCTCGCCCAAGGATGGTGCCAAGGAGGCAGCGAAACCCAACAACCCCAAGGACTTCCAGGTGCCCGAGAAGGAGTACACCTTGGAGGAAGTTGCCAAGCACAACAAGAAGGGTGATCTGTGGGTCGTGGTCAAGGGCTGTGTGATGGACTTGACCAACTGGCTGGACGAGCACCCTGGTGGTCCCCAGGCCATCATGAACTTCATGGGCCGGGATGCCACAGAGGAATTCGAGATGTTGCACGATGACGAGGTCATTCCCAAGTACGCCCCACAGCAAGTCATCGGCAGGGTAAAAGGACAGGAACCTAGCTTGGAGTTGTAGAGGGCCGTGTGCGTTGGGAAAGTCGCAGAGTTGACAAACACCTTCTGCCGAGTGGAAACTTTCGTAAACAATTTAGAACAGCGTTGGCGGTTGAGCAACCCAAGATCACAACTATTTTGATCGCCACAGCCTTTTCGTTCTGGATATCAACTCGGCACGGGTTGTGTGACAAAGGGAGATTGAAAAGACAGAATGGATCTATTTTATATTTGATGGTTATAATTGAGATGATACTTTGTTTATCGTATAAGTACTTTGTATCATTTACTTCCGTGCCCTCATTACTTACTTTCTCGTGCGTCCTTGACACCGGTATAGTCACGTCATTGCAACAGGATCCCAACTTCACCATAATACTTGTAATCCAACACTAGAGACAACTACGACGACCTATCCTTGATTTCGATACCCTGTCATAGCAGTGCTCTTAAATTGCACCGTACAATACGGTGCACACTATGGACCGCTCGTCTCCTCTTAGTTTGCTTGTCTTCCTTTGTGTACTGATGGTTCGGCCTACCAGTCATCATGCCCACGGTCCTGCCCCGCCCGTCCGAAACTCGCAAGCCATTATTTGCGCTTTGTTAGCATTAGCAGAATGTGTGCCGAAGATTGCATCCCTTTTGTGTAGCTCGTTTGACATCGAGAGGTCTTGGTTGTCTAGTCTTCGAATCTGTGTGCCTTCTGGGAGGAGAAGGGTGAAAAGGATATAAGAGTGAATCAGAATGACCTCTGATTATGTCGCATGTTATGTTCTTTGCTCTTTGTGGCTTGTTGGACTGTTGATTTCTACGAAGCCAGGTCAAAGGGATACGAGTTAGGCTACTCATACAATCGTGAGGGGTCGATGTTTGTGATCAAGTTGGATTTGCCGGTCGACGAAGTATGGTTTGAATGCGATCGGGTCGTCCACAAACTGAGGACCTACCTACTCACAGTGTTGCTCGGCGAATTCCCGCGTACCGTCTACCTGCGTTCTCCCACCTGTTGGTACAATCACGGCATTTCATCAACTAATTAATGCCGGGTCCTCAAATGCTGGAAATCTGGGCGGAGACTGATTATCGACGCAACCCATCTGCATGAACGCCAGCCGTGCACGGGTCGGAAAGGCATTTGATGACACTGGCCACGATGGTGAACAAGACCACCCAGGGTGGCCTGCCCCAGAGAGGGTGGCGCTGGAGCTGTGAGAGCCCACAAGGCAGCCCAAGAGTTGCGCGGTGTAGGAAGCCAAGAAGATGACACGAGTGTTGGACTCATAGACAAAAGATTTGCAGCCCAGCGAGCGACACACCGCGGGGTGATGTCACAAGACTTTCGCGAGACGGAGCAGCGACGCAGTAGTCTCGATTCTCCGTTAGTCACTGCGGTCGGTTGACGGCAAAAGAGGATGAAAGGGAGAAGAAGAGAGCTCTGAGAGCCAGGCTTCCATCCGGTGGCCCATCCGATGCGAGTTATCTTTCGGTAGCTTGGCACACCAACTTGACCTGCCGATGAATATACATCTGGGTGCGTAGTCATATCTCGTGTTCTGCTCCGGGAGGCTCAGCTTTCTGTAACAAAGCTGGACAAAGGACGGCTCAGTACGACAGAAGAATCCCCAGGGATGATGTCTGTTCTCGTCTGTTGCGTATGTTGCCACCGCTGTCATCCTTCTCCTGTCTGCCACATGCTGCCCCCTTTCACATCTTCCCTGGCCTCTCCTCCTACTTCCATCTTCAGCCCACTCCGAAGGCGTCGGAGCTCAAAGGTGGAGCAGGCTGAGGAGATCGCCTCGTTCTGAATTCCAGTTGTTCCCTCCAGGCAGCGGACTTTGTGTGACGTTGCAGCAGCTGGCTGGAGAGCGTGGCACCAGGGTCAGCCCTTGGCGTCCCGTCCGGCGCAAAGACCTTCCACGACTTTTTGTGTATTTTGACACCATGAATGGCCGCCTGCGTCAACAGAAGTCCGTCGATGCCCTCATGATGAAAGCAGCAAGGTAGGGGAGAAGGGAGGAGCATAGTATAGAAATTTTGAGAATCCAGGGCGGTGGTTCAACCGCAAGGAGCAATAGATATGCAGTCAATAGCACATGTGATCGCCGGCTTTCAACCAACGACATGTCACCATGGACATTGTCAGCCTATGCCGTCCTTGCATCATACATAGCACTGGGCTGGGGGGGGGGGGCGGTATGCAGAGAGGATGACATGGCGGGTATGGTGATCATTTCGCCCATTTTTCGACCGTACCTATATTAGAACGGTGACAGCACATGCAAGCGACAGCCACCCTCCACTTCATATGCGGGAGACGACAGGTAGAGAAGTAAGACCGCGGCATGCAAGCCACTGGGCTAATATAATGAAATGTGGTGTTGACCTGCACAGGGTCCTCGCACATGCCGGAACTCGCTTGGATGATGGCAAGGCTCTGAGCGGACCTGTGTTTCCTTTCCTGTCGTGAAGAGAAGCACTCCGAACCGAAGCATTGCCCAACAGAAGGCTTCTGCATCTAACCCATCACGTTCTGAGCGAGTCTAGCCTCCTCAAGCCAAAAGGCGGGAAGGGTAAAAAGAATAATAAAGAATTTCCGGGCAGGGCAATGGCACTATTTCATCTGGCGGTCAACGCCAGAACCTTCCGCAACGAGATGAGATTTGAAGCAGGGTGGATGAAAAGGCATGTGTATGTCCAAGACTCTCGCGCCAATGTACTTCTCCGCGTACCGGCGCCTGAAGTTTTCGAGATCCAGTCATCGGCGTGTAGCATTCGATGCTAAGACTTTTCGGACGCGCCACCGGTCCATCTCATTGGTGACAAGACAGAAACCCCCTTGACGAATGATCTTGGCCACGAGCAGGGAACGGAACAGTCGTCTCACCCAACAGGCTGAGTGGCCGTCTATCAGCTGCTGGGTTGGCACTGGCCGTCCTCAGCACCGAGTCTCTGTTGGTGCCCAGTAAAAACCGGACGACAGGCTCAAGCCCGTCAGCATCCAATGCAGCCCTCTCTCAACCAGGAAGGCGCTTTCACACACCCCCGCGACAGACCGCATGGTTGACTGACATGTGAGAGACGATCTTGTCAAGGGGAAAACAGCGTGGATACGTCCAAGACGACCGGGGGGAGCTATCCGCCAAACCTTTCCCATCTATACTATACCCACCTGACCAAGCGGCATTTAGTAAAGAGAGGTACGCAAGAGTGCCGGATATTTCTCGTCGACCTTCTCTACCAATAAGGACGAACTCGAAAGAGGGCCTCGACATGGGGCATGCTGTAGACGGATAATTTTGTTAGCCGAGCGGTGGTTTCATGTAACACATGGGGGGGAGGGGGTGTCTGGCCAGCCATCCGGTGATGCTCGCACACAACTGCTCAATTGTCCACCACACCAAGTGCAGGTGGAGGTGCGCGCATCGGCATATGTGGCCACAGCATGTATGCAGATGCCATGGTAGGTGGCCCACCCTCCTCAGGGCTAAAGCCATGTTTGAGGCGATCTTGGGTCAGACAACGAGTCGGTATGCTCCGGAAGGTCGTCACATCGGGTCGAGAAGACTTGCTTCGTCTGCCGCTTGAGGCTCTTCGTCTGAACAGAGAGAGAAGAAAGTGGAGTGTGACAAGAGCCTCTCGCACGTTCATGGTCCAGGAAACTTGTCTGCGTGAGGAAACAGATTGCGGTGGCTTCGTGCAAGAGCCAGGCACCGCAGACGGCTAGGCCAAGGCTGTCACCGAGCGGCGCAGTTCGCGCGCTGGGCGAAGACGAATTTGCAAATGCAGGATTCACGGCGCTAACCTCGTCGAAGGGGTGGATCAGGTCGGGGAAGACGCGAAGGATTGCGGGATGCTCACCCCTCGCTTGACATGTCCTTGCTTGTCCTGGCCAAGGACCCCAAGATGCCCGGCAAACCATAGTTGAGTACCATGATAAGATTTGCGTACTCATAAGCGAAACCTTCCATGATCATCTGAGGATAATCTCTGCCCTTGGTATCCATGGTACCTTGGCACTAGGTGTTGGGGACGTTTTGGGGGATTTCACTCTAGGATCGAGGTCCGATTCCGGTGACGCTGCACCGTATTCGAAGGAAAAAGGTATGGGGAGCGCATACGAGCCCACAAGGCTGATGAGAAACTGTCTGAGAGTCCCTCTGAGTGAAATCGGCCCTAACACGATCATCGAGGGACCTTGGATTCTCGGAACACGGGAGCTCGAATCCATCGCGTCAGGTCCTCTCTGACGAGGCTGGTGAAGATCACCGTGGAGGCGGGCGCGGAGGTCATGAAGGCTCCGGCCAAATCCGGGGTAGACCTGCCCACCCAGTGCGTATCGAACTTTCTGTGGTGGCTTTCGCACCGTATACGCCGGCGTAATGCTGTACAATGCAGGTGTCATGCCCACCCCCCTCTTTCCTCTTCTCTCTGCCCCTCTTTGGAAATGGGTTTCGAAAAAATAAGAGGGGAGCTTGAGCACTCTATCTCGATGCTGTGTGGTAGGGGCTTGAGCATGGAGCTCAATAGATATAAGCGATAGCCTATCGTTGGCCAGGGCCCCTGGCACGAGCTGTTTTCGTCACAAGCTGCATCAAAACACATACCATAGTACTGCAAGTAGAGTGCTGTCGCTGACTCGCTGCCATTGCTTGGGAGGTCAAGAAAGTCTGCAAGGGTTGCAGGGAGGGAAAAATCATCAATGAATCAGGATGCAGTGATGGATCATTGTGCAATTGTCTCAGTGTGTGTGGGAGACCACTCGAATGCCCGTCGTCAAGTGGTGATAATGTGATCTGTAGCCTGCAGAGAGCAGGCACACACTCAATTCTGTGGAGTACACCCCTGTAATCTTGAGCTTCCCCGGGCGAGTCGTCAAGCACATGTGCAGGCGCGTTGCATTCAGGTGATCCAGGAGGCGTGGTGGTGCCCCTGGAGGGCCAGACAATGTCACTGTGTCAACAGAGGATCCCCTCCCCTCCCCAACAAGTCCCCCACACAGCAGTCAACTGGCCCAGCGGGTGAGCCCAGCTCAGGATGCAAGAGTCCAGGCCTTTGAACTTGGTCCACTAAGCAACACACTTTTGGAATACTTTTGTCTTAGCAAAGGATGCCATCAAACGTGGTGAATTGTGATATGTCGGGTTGGAAAAGTACAAAGGGAAGACCTTGTAAGGGGTGGAGAATTGCAAGATGGGGTAAGACGGTGTGGCTTAATCAGGTGCTGGCATGCTGCAGGCCCAGAACCCAAAATGCCCTGTTACGATATAGTCATGTACTATACAGTACTATGGCATTAGCTCATTGTTCTCTGTAGCCTAGAAAAGAGAGCAGCAGACAACTGGAACTTGAGGGGTGGTCTTAACGGTTTGACTCTGCTCCACGGAACATTTATCCCTGGCTGCCCTGGAAAGCCAAGCCAAGCCAAGCCGCTGCCTTTGATATTATAATCAGGAGATGGGTATGATTTTCTTCAGACAATTGCAAAAGTGGTCTGAGAGAAAAGAAGAAGAAAAGATAGAAATGTACAGAAGAGCAGTTAGTTAGTCATGGTCTGGCAACATGGTTTGACGGTACATGGTAAGTCTCTGAGCACAGTGCAAGTCAAAGTTGGGATGAACAACGCATGGAGGAATGGGCGCGCTGGCGGGGGGGGGCCTGATTTAGGAGGTGGAGGTCAGAGCCTGAGTGGTTGCTAAGGGAAAGGTGCTCAGGCCAGCCCCCGTACGACATACAATAGGGCCCCGGGGAGTGCAGAATAGGCACTGACCATAGCGTGCATAGTACCACAGTGACACTAACGCCCCGAGTCAACCCACCTGAACCTGGTCTTCCCTCCCCTCCTCTCCAGCGCCTCCCGCCAGAGATAAATCCGCTAGTTCATGTTTGGGCCCAATCAGAACCGGATCCCCCAGGATGGGGCCAGCTGATCTCTCTTTTTCCGCCATTGCAAACCCCATGTCCTTCTGTGTAAAGCCCTTGGACACCTCAATGTGCCCCCCCCCCTTGGCCCGCCATTTTCCATTTCCAAATCTCTACCAGACTATGTCCATGTCCACTTCCGCTTCCCACCCCAGTCCCTTCCTCGTCTCCAGTCTGTCTACTGAGCCAGAGTCTGAAAGATCCCTCCCTCTCTTTTCTTTCTTTCTACCCTCCCTCGTCTCCATTCTTTGTTCTCCATCTTATCTGACCTGACCTGACCTTGCTGCTCCTTGCGCCGTACCATCCGTCGTCAGCCATCGCCCATTCCGCCGTCCGCTCCAGCCTGATTCAACCCACCAACACCCACCCTATCCGAATCACTCTTCTCCGGTTCCACTTGTCGTCAATCTCGTCTCTCATCCATCGGTCCTCGAGCCACCCTTTCCCGCCTTGACCATCATCTCATCCAACACCTTTCGCTGCTGCTGCGACCGTCCACGGCCATTGCTTCTGCAAATGGTCGTCCACGAGACCACAGGTCGAGTCTGCCGCCGGCTACCACGCACACGATCCCTCGAGACGAGACCCACCCACAGACATATCGAGACGAGTTCCCGTCTAAAGAAGGTGGCTTGACGACCTCAACACTCTCACCATGGCGATTGCCATGGGCTGGCGAAAGCCAGACAATGTCGCCGGCTCCTCCGCCCCGGCCATCATGATCGGCATCTTTGTCGCATCCGGAGGTCTCTTGTTTGGTTATGATACAGGGTGAGGCCGACCTGCATGAAGCGCGCTTAGTGTCAAAGCGGAGGACAGGTTTATCTGGAGACAGGGTGCTGACTTGGCCTGGCATTCACAGGACGATCAATGGCATCCTCGCCATGTCGGCTTTCAGAAGCCAGTTCTCGACCGGCCACAAGATTCACAACGAACCTGCGCTTACCCCTTCGCAGACCGCCATCGTTGTTGCCATCCTCAGCCTTGGGACGGTGCTGGGAGCCTTGCTTGCCGCTCCTGTCGGTGACCACTTTGGGCGACGGAAGTCACTCATAGCTGCCGTCACCGTGTTCAACTTTGGATGCATATTTCAGGTCTGTGCGCAGGCAATACCGATGCTGTTGGCTGGCAGGTAAGCATTTGGGCGGGACATCCAGCGAGAGGGTCGCGGTAGCGTGATGATTAAAGATGCTGACATTGGTGGACAGATTCTTTGCTGGCGTCGGCGTCGGTGTGATATCCGTTCTTGTGCCCATCTACCAGGCTGAGATGGCACCAAAATGGATCAGAGGAACCCTCGTCTGCTTTTACCAACTATCCATCACTGCCGGATTGCTCACGGCTTCTATAGTCAACATGCTCACCAACGAGATGGATGGGGCCGCCGCATACCGGATACCGCTCGGCCTCCAATTCACGTGGGCTGTTATACTCTCCCTGGGTCTCTTCATATTACCCGAGACACCCCGATTCCTCATCAAACGTGGACAGAAAGATGCTGCTGCCATCTCTCTAAGTCGCCTACGTCGCCTGGATCGACTGCATCCGGCATTGGTCGAGGAGCTGGCCGAGATCGAGGCGAATCACGAATACGAACTGGCACTCGGACCCGATACCTACAAGGACATCATCATGGGCACACCACATCTCGGGCGACGGACCCTGACAGGATGTGGTCTCCAAATGTTACAACAGCTGACGGGAGTCAATTTCATCATGTACTACGGCACTACCTTCTTCACCGGCGCTGGTATCTCAAACTCCTTCCTCATCACCATGATCATCAACATCGTGAACTTCCTATCCACCTTCCCGGCCCTGCTGGTCATCGAGTCATGGGGCCGCCGGAAGGTACTCATTGTTGGCGCCATTGCCATGGCTGTCTGTCAGCTGCTTATCGCCGCCTTCACTATCGCTGCCGGCGAGTCGATGAAGACCACAGCCCACCAGATCCTCGTCGTATTTATCTGTGTCGACATCTTCTTCTTCGCCGCATCGTGGGGCCCGGTCACCTGGGTCATCACGTCCGAAATATATCCTCTCAAAGTCCGAGCCAAGTCAACCTCGGTTTCTACGGCATCCAACTGGCTTCTCAACTTTGGCATATCATACGGCACCCCCTATATGGTCGAGGAGGGCACAGGCTACGCCGACATGGGCACCCGAGTGTTCTTTGTCTGGGGCGCTTTCTGCGTCGTGGCTGCCTTCTTCGCCTGGGCCTTTGTGTACGAGACGAGCAAGATCAGTCTGGAGCAGATCGACGAGATGTACGAGCGGGTGTCTCACGCGTGGAAGAGCGCACAGTTCGAACCCAGCTGGAGCTTCCAGCAGATGCGCGACCTAGGCTACTCAGACTCGGGAGTCGTCCCACAAGCACAGGAGCTAGAGCCGACATCATCACATTCATCAGGTCCATCAGAGGTGGAGACGGATCAATCTTTAACAAACGTCAATTCTGCCTCGGAAGCAGAAAACAAAGCAATATCGTCTATGGGCCACGTCGATTTCAGTTATTGAGATGGGGAGAGGCGGCCATTATCTTGCATAATCAGTTTTTTATTTGTCACCGTTTTGATCATACATGGACGTCGATGTCGTTCGCTTTAGGGGAGGGGTTCTATTTCTTTTTTTCTTCTTTCCGGATGGCCGTCCACACTGCACGTCACGCAAAATGAGATACCAGCGTTGGAGTTTTTACTTGGGTGGATTGCGGAGTTTCTCATTCTTTGATTTGGGCAAGGCATGGGTTTGCAACTTTGATTTTCAAATGATATCAAACTACCAAACAATTTTGGGTACGGATCTGGGCTTCAACGGGTACCACACGTATGGTTCATCTTCTCTCTTCACAATCTTATGTTGGAGAGCTTATACGTCTTTTTTTCAAGCAAATGAAAAAGGGGGAAACAGGACCGAACAGAGCCGACGTCTTTGTAGGTTCGGTGATCTACAAAAAAAAAGAAAGGCGAAATGTTTCTACAACTGCTCGAGGTCGTATAGCTGCTCTACACCGCGAATGAAAGCAAAAGCAGTTGAAAATGACAAACCGCTATCGACCACTGACTTCCCAAGCTCTACATGCTGTCTCTATTGATTTGCACAATACCTTCCCCTTTGTTCTGCCTGAGCTCAAGTATGGATCGTACTCGTGACCATGTCCGCCGTCCCCATCCCCATCCCGTGTCATGCCATTGCAATTCTGAGGAGCTAGCGTTGGCGCTCATCCGCGGGCAAGAAGGAAAGCCTCGTCTCACCAAACCAATGTTTCAAAAAGGATTACAAGGAAGGCTTGGAGCCTTTTCTTGTATGCAGGTATAAATCGGAAACATCCCAACAACGCCCAAGACCTCCTCCCCGCTCTTCATGATGAGTTTAAAAACGATATATATAACCTGGGGAAGACGACTGTGAGGCAGAGGGTTTCGACAGGACATGGGACGATGGATGGCGTGACTTTTGCCTTTTGGGTCGACTACTCGCCGGACTGGAGAGTACTTTGCATCATCTCACGATCGTGGCGGTGAGTCAGGTAGTCAGCCCTCTGTGTCTGCATGGGAATCCGTTGTGTTATCTTGACCTCGTTATGTGTAGATGCTGCTGCTGCTGCTGCTGCTGCTGCGTCGTCATGCGCACCTCTGGACAGCACTGTCGAGTCTTCGTACTACATATGCTTCAACTCCAAATACCACTACAGCCATCTAATGCGACTCCTCACGAAATGATGATGAACGACCGACACGAACCAATCCTCCAGGCTGAGAAGACTTTCCTCAAGGGGCGTCATCATAATGCAAAGTTCTGAATCTCTACTTTGTCTATTTCTATAGGGTATCTTTGCTCTCTAAGTACTGAAGGACAACAAAAACAAGAAAATGGGCAAACTCAACTCTTGACTCCCTAACGCATGGCTTATTACTCCGCGCTCTGACAATGCACTTTTGGAAGGAATACAAAGGGAAGGACTGAAAAAGGGAAAAGAAAAGAAAAAGACATCCAGTCGCTATGCCACACCGAAGACAGCCTCGATCTTTCTCTCTGGACCCTGCCCCTTTCCTTGAAACAAAAGAGAAAGTGGGATCTCCTGCGACACATGCGCCATGTCCTCACTACCTCATTTCTCCCTACTCGCCGATATTCTTAGAAACTGAAAAGCCCGCTCCTCCTCTTGCCAAACGGATACACAAGCAGCGCTGCGAGACTCAGGCCCACGGAGATGCTAATGGCAACCTGGATGACACTACCGAGCACGCTGAAGGCGCCGCTGCTGAGGTCGGAGGACCCGCTCACGGCCTCGGCGGTCGTGTTGCCCGTGATGGCATTGGCGGATGTCACACCCGCAACCAACGAGCCGGCAGATGCGATGCCTGAGGGCACCTGCACGAAAATGGCCGGGAGCATCGCCGCCGCCGCAAGGCCGTAGCCCACGCGCCTGCCGTCAGGAGCATCTGCGGGCTCGGTCTTCAGAGCAGCCTCTGGGTCGGTGCGACTAGGGTTACGCAGTCCCTTGATGCGCGGCTGGAGGCGTTTCTCCCAGAGGTCGAGCCAAAGGTTCTCGGCATGGCGGCTCACACGAGAGTAACTGCAAAAATGGAATGTCAAATCCAAAGCCTGTGGAAATTATAAATCGAAGGGGGCAAAGGGGGCTTACATGTTTGCTAACACACCGATGGTCAGGGCGCCAAGCGTATTCGACACGGTCGAGGAGCTAGTCGCCTTGTCCGTGAAGCTGTTGACGACATAGCCCGCGAAGGAGATCAACAGCATGACCGGCATCTGCTTCACCTTGGCCTGGTTGATGACACAAAGGCACACAGTGAAGAGCGGCACAAAGAGCAAATTCCAGTGACTGTTCAGCGGGTTGTCACAAGTCGTCTCGCTGACGGCGTTCTTGTCCATAAGCCCGTAGAGCGTCGCGCCGATGGTCACACCGTACCCGAGGAATAGGGTGTAGATCATAGCATAAACCATCCTCACGGAGCCTGCAACCATGTTGTGGCTCTGCAGCTCGAGACTGCCGCACAGGACCATGTAGCCAGGCAGAATGAGGGCGATGGAAGATTGGGCAAGAGCGGAGAAGCAGAAGAGGCGCTCGCCGTGGTAGGTAATGGATCCAAACATGCGGCCCAAGAAGGCCATGAGGAGGGAGGCTGAGATCTCAAAAACGTTGGCGTAGAGCTCGCTAGACGGGGCGGCAAAAAGCTGCATGACGCCCAAGATGCAGCCCATGACAAAGGCGATGGGCATATCGATCCACCTGCCGTTGAACGCGAATGGCGCGACGGTGACGGCGGCAGCGCCGTAGACGAGCACGCGAACGGTCTTGTTGTACTTCTGCTTCTTATTGACGACGGCATCCAGGCGGAACATGGCGTCGTCTACCGAGATAAGGTCGTGCACGACGAGCTTGTATATCTCATGGACATCGTGCAGTTTCCCAAGGTCCACGCCCTGTGGGGCGCGTACAATCTTGACCTCAGTAGTATGCGTCTCGGGGTCGTCGAAGGAGATGATCATGCAGCCCGGAAGGTAGAGAAACTGGCCCTCGATGCCCAGCACGCGGGCGGACATAGCCATGTATGCTTCCAGCCGGTGCGTCGGGGCGCCGAACTCCATCAGGGCGCGGCATAGCTTGACAAGGTAGCGATGGCGGGAGATGATCACCGCGATGCTTGAAAGAGGTTGTCAGCTGAGAGGATCCGGATGGTTGACGGAACAGAGAGGTATAGCAGAGCGAGAGCGTGATCAAGGATACTTACTGCTTTGTAACCAGGATTTGTTGTGTCTTAGTGGACGACTTGGAGGTCTTCCGCTTGTGTCCCTTCTTGGGCTTCTCGCGCTCCTGTCTCGCCTTGCTGGCGACCGCTTCAGACCAGTCCCTGCTTGTCCCGGCGGCGGCAGGGGCGACGAGGGTAGAGGTAGAGCCGATCAGCTCGGCAAGCGTCGAGGCAGAGTGGCGGGAGCCGAGGCCGAACAAGCCACTCCGGGGCCGCGAGGGCGGGTCTGGGACCCGTGGTGTCCCCGGCGTGGTGCTAGGCGGGGAGCTGCGCGGCGTCCTGTTCGGGGTCCGCACGTCCGGGGTCGTGGTGCCGCTGTCGTGCCGGGCATCATCGTTGTTGTACAGCTTGAGCAGGTTGCCGAGAATGCCGCCATGGTACTTGACCGGCGCAGGCGGGACGTATTCGAGGTCGTATGCGACGGGAGTCGCGGGCCTAGAGCGTGTGTCTGGCTCGGGAGTTTGTGGTGCCGAGGTAGGCGCGAGGTTGTCACGCCTCCTCTGAGTGTGCTTGCGAACGAGCCTGTCGGCCTCCGTCTCGACCTTCTTTCGGTAGATCAGGCCCTCCAAGTCCGTCTCAGCGCCTGAGGGGACGGCACCTGCTGCCATCATGGTTGCACCATGCCAATCGTGGGCACTGGTCTCGGGGAGCAGGCCGCGGTGTGAATCATCGTGGCTGTCCACGGAGTTCCTCCTGGACGCCAGGGCCGAGACGCTCTCGGCCAGCCGGCCCGCTCTGTATCTCGCCTCGATCTCTGATGGGTGTGACAGGCCCACGACGGGCTCGGCCGGGCTGGCCGGCCTGTTACTCTTACGCAGGGCTGGGCGCGGACGGGGGAGGTGAAGCTCCGCAGGCCCAGAGTGGTCCTCCGGCTTAAGGATCTTCTCCAGGGCCTCGGTGAGCTCAGCGCGGTCGAAGGAGTCACGGCGGGCAGCTGGTCCAGCGCCCGGGGTATTGTTGGCCGAGTCACCACCGACGGGGACATGGTCGAAATAGTCATCGGACTCCCTTGGCGGCGACAGGTCCCTGGCAAAGCCGACCTTTTTCTTCTTGGCCTTGATGATCTCCTCGACCTCGTCTTTCGGGATGGTCACGGTAACGATGGGATGTGGGGAGCCAGAGGGCCCGGCTCCTGGACTTTCCGGGCTCGCAGAACCGTGGACGGAGGATCTGGACGACATGTTGCGAAGGAAGATTGGGTCGCCTCCTCCTGGAGGTCGACCTGTGAAGTGGACTTGCGCTGTTCTGGAGAAAAGAAGGTATTGTTGGCCAGCAGGAGATCCCCCCTTCCGGCCCTCAACAATATTAATAGAAGTACGTCTTGTTGCAGAAGGGGTGTGTGCACAGAGAGAGCGACCCAGCTTCTCGCGGCCTTAAACAAAAGCTGAACAGAAATGAGTGTCCTCTCGGGTATGGAGATGAGCGAACGAGCTAATCCGGGAGCCTCTTTTTTTAGACTTCCGTGGGCGGGGCCCTCGAGTACGGACCACTGGTTGATATGGAGATCTCTCTTGTTCGCCTCAAGGTCTGGGGATGATGATGGATGATGATCGTCGTGTGCAGTGGGTTGCTTGAGAGGGAGAGATTGGTGTCTTTATGACGCCAGCATGCGCGGCTGGTCGAGAGGAAGTGGGACGAGAACAAGAATAGCAAACGCTGTGTGAGTTTCGTGTCTGGTCGGGCCGGATAGACGCAGGGAAGAGGTGACGCCAGAGACACGCGGGACAGAAAGTCAAGAGAGACGAGAGAGCGAGGATGCCCCGGTTTATCTGAGGACGACGGGTGGAAGGGGATCGCAATCGCGTCGAGGTCTAGGTCCTCAAGAAGATCGACAGGTCCACATATGCCCCCATCTGTCTTGTGTGAATGTTGCGGAGGTCTGGCGTAGGTCTGGTGTAGGTGACGTTGGCGGACTTCACGGGGCCCCGCCCACGAGAGAGGTTTGACCTTGGAAGAGACCGGCGGAGCAGGTGCGATGGAGTCAAGCTGGTTGTCGTTGCTGTCTGCCAACGAGTCGGGCAAGACAGAGGCGGTGGGTTAGGAAGGGGCCGCTCTCTCTTGCCCTTTCCCCCACTCTCTCTATCTTTTTCGCCTACGACGTAGGCGGTATGTGGGTTGACGAGATCCCGCAGCTGGTGTTCTGCCGCAAACGTAAATTCATTTTAAATTTTTCTTTCCTTTTATTTTGCCTCCTACCCGCTGTTGCGAGATCCGAGGGGGAAAAAAAAAAAAATTCCAGCCATCACAGCATGTCGCCTCTTTTTCTCCGAACATATCCGCATTAAGAAAGGACAAACCCTGTCATAGAGCCTGTGTGTTCTCTCGTCCCGTATCTTGTTGTGCTGAGTGTGCGTCTAGGCTCGGAAAGTTGGGCCGAGTGGGGTCGAGCAGGATCAAGAAGGGAGCGTGGGACTGTGCAAACGGAAGGGGGAGAGGGGAAAAAAAAAAATAGAGCCTATCTCTGGGCATGTGAGAGGCATGACGAGGAGGGGAGGTTAGGACACAAGAGAAAAGAGGTGGTAAGGCAAGGTACAGTACAAGAGCCTCCATCGATCGTGCCAGAACTAAGCAGGGGAGAAGGGAACGCTGCAGGGGGGGCCCTAAAGAGCCAGGGATCGGGGCCCTTGGCGGTAGCTTGATACGCTCGAGACAACTCGACAAGACGAGAAAAAAGCAGGGTCCTCATCTCTGACGGCGTGGGATGTTGAACACCTGGGAGCGGAGCCGCCGGAAGGGGTGTAGGCAGTCCCGCGCCAACGCTACAGTGCCATCACCCGTACCACAGATGATGATACTACTGTACAAACAAACTATGCATGGTACCACAAAATCTCATCGTGGTACATAAACAGATGTTTGCAAGGCCCATACTGACGACCGGCTTGTGCAGGTTCTGAAGAGGAAGAAATGGTAGTACGTTGTCTACAGGACACGGTATCTCGAATGGCGTGATCACAATCATCATACTATGATCGTGCTACCATATACAGTACAAAGTTATGACCTACTGTGGTAGAGATATCCCAGATCCAAACACCGATGCTTGCCGTTGCATTTCGTCACGCACACCCGGATCCGGCGCCACGGAGGCTGAGCAGCCAGCACCTGCAGATCGCAGCGATGGCGGCAGATGTTTTGCAGATGCTTCGGAAACCTTGATCCCAGCCAATCATGTTTATCTTCTTCCGCTTCCCCTTTTTTTATTTTCCTTCTCAACAACTCCTCTTCTCTTCCATCAATTGGTCAACCGTATTGGTCCTATGGTAAGTAGCCTGCAGGGGGAGGAAGACAAGAGATGGAAGAAGAAAGAAGCAAGAAGGGGGACAAAATCAACGGCAGGCGCGGCATGACACAATTCTGGATGGATCGCCGCCTACATATGTACATCAGAGTCATCGTCACACCAGGGAACCACCTGACGCGCAACACAATCCAAACCCACACGCATGATAACGACGTAATGAATTCCAATTGATACGCCACGAACTGCACAGAGCATGCACACAAGCACATACATGGTACAGCCTCGCGAGTCGGTCGACGTTCACCCTGGCTCGGGGCTACTGCAGTGATTGGCATGGACAACTCATCCACTACTGCCAGGCACACACATGGTACACACACACACATTCTCTCTTCTTTCTTGTTTCTTCCTTTTTCTCCTCCTCCTCCGTTCCAATGAGCATCCCGCCAATCTCAATCCCACCCACGCCCGTACCCACTCCCTCCCTTCAGGCACATGTCACACTGGCGTGGACGAGGCCAGGGACCTGCCGAAACACCGCGGTCTTTATCCCTGAACCCTCTCCGGTGCTCCCCTCCCCTGCCCTGTTCGAGTCTATCGCGAGGTTGCCAATCAAACGCCTAATGCAGTATCCCGAGCCTGTTTGTGCCGTCGCAGCCACCCTGCTTCAACGTCCAACCAAGCCGGCATGTGAATCGCAACCATGACTGGATGTTTATCGATTTTTTTACCCCTCTTTCTCTGCTTTGCTGTCACCCACCTGAAATCCAGGTCCGTATGATAGGTAAGGAAAAAGAAGAAGAAAAACGAAATAGAAGCAAATAAAAATAATAGCAGCCCCTTACTTGAAATTGGTAATGGTTCCAGGTGGCTCTGGGCTGGACCACCTCTTGTCCTGGGCTCTTGTTGTTCTACGGTGGCGGGCGGATTCCCTGTCCAGTCCGACGACGACGCCGAGTTACGATCGCCGCCGTTATCTGTGCAGAGAGCACGTACCATCCGTAGTGCACAGCACATACACACACTTCCTCTGTTTGTCTCTGTGTTACCACGGGATTCTTGAACCATAATACTACCAAGTACAGTACTCATTTACAGTGAACAACGACGGGTGTATATGCTTTAGGCTTCCCGTGGCAGTGTCCCAATTTTCTCCCAAAAATAAATTACTGGGTCGAAGAAATATAAAGACAAAAATGAATAGAGGGAAAGGTAGGCAGACCCACCACAAAGGGGCCCCGAACGAGTCCAACACAGTTCGTGGGGGGTCGTGGCCCTCTCAGCAGTGGTGGTGTCCACAGATCGTGTTCTAGGCCGGAAAAGTAAAAACAACTTTTAGGAAGACGAAACGGGTGGGCACACCAGCTAGGTGCAACAAGCTGGAGTTAGCGGAACATCCACACATCCACACACACACACATCCACACACACACACACACACACACACACACACACACACACACACACACACACACACACACACACACACACACACACACACACACACACACACACACACACACACACACAATCATGACATTGGTCTTGGCTGGTTGGATGTTATTTCTCCTTTCTTTTTCTTTTTGTTTTCAGGTAATGTCGGCGAGAGACCTTGTCTGCCTTAGCATGGGCCCTCCTCAGGAGACTGTGTTCTTTGCCACAATACCCCTCGCAAACTCCCCAAACGTGATGCCCCGCTCGCGGTCCACCACCTCGTCCAGGTTCGGCTGCGTGAAGACGGCCAGCGTATTCCGCGCTACCCTCGCACCGGGGCCCGTCGCCCTGGCTCCGCGCACAAAGTGCGGCACCGCCTTGAACCGCCCATCCGTAATGCGCTCCAGGGCCTCGCCAGTCTGAAACGCGATGCAGCCGCGGGGGATCTTCACCTGCACTGTCTGCCCTGTGCGGGACTTGATGTACAGCCCAGCCGCCGGGTCTGGCGAGGTCTCGAGCTCGTCGAGCGGCTGGAGCGCTTCCGGCACAGACGGCTCGAACTTGGGCACCGCAGGGTCGGCAGCGCCCTCGTCAACGAACATGGCCGACGTCAATCCTGTGAGGCAGCCGTGGTCCAGGTGCGTGGCGCACCAGTCATCCTCGTCGCCGTCCGCAGCGGGAGCAGCACTACCGTCTGTGCTTTCTGGGAAGTAATGCAGCAGCCTCGCTTTCGTGGTCATGGACCCAGCCACCATTCGCTGGAGATACGCAGCCGGGTAGCCTGGGATCTCGTGCTCGGCAAAGCTGTCGCACGCCCCCGCAACCAGCACCGCGACGTCGATGATGAGTCTGCACAGCTCCTCGACAGCGGCACGCATGCCAGGGAGCACGGCCTCGGCAGGCCATATGTTGGGGCTCAGGTACTCGGGGAAATTGCCCTCGTTGTACTTTTCTGTAGGCGCCGCGCACGACAGTTCTGGGTCGATGTAGAAGGCGCAATTAGCGTAGAAAGAGCCCTTGAGATCGTCTACCTGGCCATTTTTGAGCGTCTCCTTGCCTAATGACCAGCCAGTGAGGTACTTTGCCTTCTCATTCTCGAGCTTCTCTGCGATGTGTGAGTATGTGCGTCGTATGCGTTGTCAACCCCTCTTGACATAACTCCATTGCCCCAGTCCCCTCTTCCCTTCTCCTCCTCCTCCTCCCCCCCCCCCTCCGCCTCATCCCTTGACTTCATGTTTCAGATTTAGACACAAGAGATACGCTCGAGACACGTACCTAGCTCCGACTTGGGCAGATTCCCAAGATATGACGAGTATGACAGCACACGGCGCCGTAGATCAGCAAACTCGGGGGGTACGTCATTGACGAGAAGAATCCCCAGCGACTCCGGGCCGAATGCCTCCTGGAGCGTGCTGAAGGGCACAGAGCCTGGCCAGAGACATCGCGTTAGCCGCCTCCACTGGACCAAGAACAATAACACATGGCACCATATGGCAGAGGCGGTGGGTGTGGGCTGGTGGGTTCGTGCGTTGGGAGCGTGCGTGCGTGTGGATGTGTGTATCTGTGTGGCGAGATTGAAGGACGAGCAAACAGACCTTTCTTTAGCTCCTCGAGCGAGACCGTAACCGCCTGCGCGATGGGGGCCATTCTTTTTGGTTTTTTCTCTTCTTTCTTTTTCAAGGATCCTTGTTTTTTCCTTCTTTTTTGTTTTTTTGGTTCTTTTCTCTTTCTTTAGCACTGCGGGAAAGTTCCGAAGACTGCACCAGGAGTCCAGAGCAAGAAGGATGAGGTCCACGATCACGCGTTGCAAACCTTCAAGGATGATTTTATCGTCCTATCCTCTATGTAGTCGAAAAGCCCCTTCTGGCCGAGGCTTGCCTGCAGCTATGCTTCTTAGCGTATTCACCCACTGTTTACAGCACTCCTCGTCCCAGGATAGCGGCCAATCTTACATAAGCAATAAGTGCTACCATATCATTACTGCGTGACCAGGTACCCGACCTGCTAGGTCGGGTTAGGGTAGTTAACTCTGTGGTTGCTGATCATGCTAGACTCAGTGGGAAGCGGTAGGGAAGAAGCATCCCAGTCCCTCGGTACAGCTCTCCCAGGGTGCGTTGCGGTCAACTGTACAGTGCTACCCTACAGAGCCTCAAGCCACTGACCGCAACCCCCCCTGCAAGCCTCTAGAACCACAACCACGCCATGAAGCCGCCAAGGCCGCACCTGTCATAGCATTATCTAGAGCTTCGACCACCGACTCCTCCTTCGACGATACCGAAGGAACCCACCTCTTGATCCTAGATTCTAGGGAATTTTTTTAAGTTCTGCTGCCCAACGCCCCACCGCTTTGCACTCATTTCCAACAACCCCGGTTACCACGAGGGTTCTGACCGCGATAGCAATCAAAGAGGTGTGCCCCCACGCGCGCGCAAAGACATCGGGCTCATCCATTCCAACGGACGAACGCGCCTTGACACACCCGGGTCTGACACCGGGTGGCTGCCCAACAGGCAAAGCCTCGAGGCCTGCCTCCCCCCCTTTTTTGACGACTCCTCCACCTTGAAACTGTCCCCTCTACCCAGCCGTCCTGCAGGATGGTGAAGCCCCTGAGCTTTAAGGGCGACAAGAAGCCCAAGAAGCGCAAGCGGGAGGCCCGAGATGACGCCGACGACACAGCCTCCACCCCCAACGATACCAAGGCAGCCAGGAGGTCAGAGGCGGCAGCAAGGAAACAGCAGGAAGAGGAGGGTGACAATGTCCAGAACGACGACAGCTGGGTTTCGGCCGACATCGCCTCCGACGTCTCGGGCCCGGTCGTCTTCGTCCTCCCCACCGAGCCCGTGACAGCTCTCGCGTGCGACGCCAACGGGAAGGTGTTCACGCTGCCCGTCGAGAACATGGTCGACGACAATCCGGCCACTGCGGAGCCGCACGATGTGCGCATGGTCTGGGTCGCAAATCGGATTGTCGGGACGGAGAATTATCGATTCAAGGGGCATCATGGCAAGTAAGTTAATCCGCCGAAGGCACCTTGTTGCTGTTGTCGTTGTTACTTTGTCGGTTGGTCGGTCATTGAGTCGGTCAATGAGCCGGCGTATGAAAACAGGGGCGAAAATGGCTGACGAGACTGCTTTCTGCATAGATATCTGGGCTGCGACAAATATGGAATATTCAGCGCCACCACTGAGGCCGTTTCCCCGCTCGAGTCCTTCGTGCTGATTGCGACGGCCGACACACCCGGGACCTTCCAAGTCCAGACACTGCGCGATACGTTTCTTACCGTCCAGGCCTCAAAGTCGTCCCGTGCCAACGCGCTGCCCGAGGTCAGAGGCGACGCGACTGAGATGAACTTCGACACGACGCTGCGCATTCGCATGCAGGCGCGGTTCAAGCCGCGCATCAGGGCCACTAAGGAGGAGAAGGCCAGGGAAAAGATTAGCAGGAAGGAGCTTGAGGAGGCCGCGGGGAGGAAACTTGACGAAGACGAGGTGAAGATGCTGAAGAGGGCGAGGCGGGAGGGCGACTATCATGAGAGGTTGCTCGACTTGAAGGTCAAGAATAAGCATGACAAGTATGGATGAGTATCTGCAGAGTTGGCCTTGAGGGGCAGGACTCCTTGCGAGGTGGTGAGCTCAAGACATGGCTTGGGCCGGCCGTGTCAGCCACGGGATGGAGCCAGATGCGCTCAGCATCGATTTTCTTTTTCTTCTTCAATACCCCGACAATAAGGCGCTCGAGATGAGCCATGATCAAACAGCACTTCCAGTCCAGTCCCTGATGATGTCCTGAGACTAGTGGTATCATTTATGCCAAGCAGGATGCCGTCACGTCTCGGTCGGCACAAGTGGACGCCAGAGTTGGCAACATCTTGTCTTCCACCATCATACGGCTACCTACGCCTTCATCTAGCTCTTCAGGTCAAGGTAACTCGGAGCTGTGTCGAAGGAAACCATCTGTCAGGTGCCCCAGGGTCGTATTCGGAATTTATACGCCCACTGAAGGCGGGGTCTTTGGCGGCATCTTGGATACGTGCAATGCTGGGTATGGTCACGCTTGTGTCTTGCAGACCTCATCTTCAGCCCTCACAAGTCTCAGTAATCATGCTGTCCCAAACACTTCCCACATATATGGCTGACGAGGGACTGAGAGTCTACATAGACAACAGCTCTACAAATGGTGGTCTTTATGATAGAAAGAAAGGTCCTGCTTTTCACCTAAATACACCAGCTATCTATTCTGGCCGAGTATATCATATATTCACTGCGTGACAAGTGACTCTCCATATATTCTCTAACAGACGTAGCGAGAACATCCTTTCTCATCTCAACCTTTATTCCTTCTATGCACCATCCTCTTCTTAGTCCAGTGCTCTACTAGTCTAAAAGGCAAAGTCTATTTAAGTTCAAAAGCCGAATACTGTTTTTCTAGTCCTTATCTATAGTGATCTGATTTTTATTATTACTTAATCCTCAATGGCATATAATTTATAGCTATTTTGGAATTTTTAGGCACTTTGCCTATGATGTGCCAGTGGAAGGCACAATGAATTAATTCATAGAGAAAATCATAAGAATACCACAGTAAACGTGTGGTGTTGACTATAGAAGGCAAGGGACCGCTCGGTGAATACATAGTAAATTCACTAACGGCCTCCTGCTTATTGCTAAGGCTGCATCTAATAAGAAGGACCTTTGCCTATTCACAATTGGCAGAGAAATTAGGGCGCTATTCTATGGGATAATATACTGCAATGCACTGCATAGCTTGAGCTGCCTACAAACCCAGCAATGCCTATTCTTGCTAGGTCAGGCCGTGAATATTAGCTATACTCTCCCGTTTGATACACTACATACTTCTTATAGCAATGATACTAGCGCTGACAAGAAGAAGTAGAATACTATTTATTATTCTACTTACTGCTCAGTCGCTACAGTCTCAGCTTCCCACTGCTCTCTCTCTTTTATGCCTACCGAGAGTCAGAGACAATCATCTGGATATGTCACCTCTTAGTCACGCTCTACATATCAACAGTCCAGGACTATCTCTATGGCATTGGTCTACAAGATATCTTCAGCAGCCCGAGAAAAGATGTCTGTCCACAGCGGACATAGGTGCGTAGGACTACAATCATGGCTCCATGTGATTCATCCGTTATATCTCGGTACCAAGTATTGATGACAATTTGATAATAAGGTGCAGTAACTGACTTCGTCTATCACTTCAGGAACAAGTCGTAGCAAGCACCCCTTTTTCGTTCCCCCTCCTTCCCATTCCTGCCTTGCAACGGAAAGCTAATTTCAGAAAATTAATGCCATATCCCGTCCATATGCTATGGACTTGGGTAACCCCGCATCTTGAAAATATTGACATCAGTTTTGATATCACTTTTCCTAGCCAAGCTGTTCCCTTGGCCTCTTCATGTGCTTAATTTGCCCATTTCAGAGCTATGAGAAATAAGGAACGCAGTCCCATATATTCTTGAAACCATACTATACCGTCATGTTCTGTACGGTAGAGTTTCATGCAATGAAATTTGCGGCGGGCTAGCCGTAGACTCTTGACTTGAATGATATTCCAGCGGCCACCGTCGTGAACCTCTCACTTGTCACAAATCTCTCTTCGTTCTTGGTCATCTTGTTTAGTTTCTTGTTCAGAGGTACACCAATGACAGAGATTTCATCGTTTGCAGTGTAGTTCTGACGGACACACGGAGTGATATGGCAGCGACTGCTGCCTGGCTTCTCTGGTTAGACGATCTCGCCCGCAGCGCTATCCTCTGTTTGATTCTCTTATAGCAATGTCGACGTACGTCGCAGGACGGTCTCTTGGGATGCTACGGTGTGACTGTCTGGAGACTGAAAAGTGTCGCATAGATGGTTCTGGTCATGCACCAATCTCGACACTCAAGGCACTTGGCGTAGGGGAGACCGAGCAAGTTGCAGTGGCCCAGTCCTTTGCCATATAGCCAGATACCCATGTATGTAATATTCTTGGCTCGGTCTCTGATGACTGTTCTCATAAATGTCTCAGCAGCATATCGTAGAAATTCTCCAGGTCTCTTTGGCACGTTTCGAGTGATCAGTTTGACGGAAGCGGAAGAACAGAGACAGTCTAAGATGGCCCTGAGCGATGCCCAGGTGTGGCTGCAGATCTTCAGCCTTGTGGTGCGCATCGAATTGGCTGTACGGCTAACTTAAGTTTGTATGGTAGCTCAGGTGGGCCTGTACCTGCATGCGCTGGGATGGTGCGCTCTTTACCGCCGTTCATACCCCGCAGGGACCCCTGCCAACGGTGCGCTCACTGCTACGGTGGAGCTTGTTGCCATGGTAGGCACCCCTGAAGGCTCATTTCCGTGAGGACCCCAGCACGTCCAGGCAGCGCAGTAGCGCCACTTAAGCACTACCACATGCGGCCACTCAGGTGTAGAAGCTGCCCAAGGGATGAACCGTCCACAGTACTTACTGTGCATGGAAAGCTGGATGCGACCGCTCGGTCCCTTTTCCCCCTTCCCTATTTCAGCAATAGATTGTTCTCCTGAAGATTGAGACCAAGATCGTCTTTCTTTTTCTCCTCTCTGAAAGCTCACCTGGAGCTGCCACTCGTTCTTTTTTGATTTGATTCGTCTTATCTCGAACTGACGTACACCTGGGACCCCACGCTCGCTTGCCTCGTCGTGAAGGAGTACAGCGCGCCGACCGCGTCTGAGGACTAGGACTCGAAGACACCTCCCACTTCAAGCTTCCAGCCAAGAAACAACAAGGGAAGCAAAGATGTATTCCTCAGCAAAGCTGCTCGTAGCAGCAGCAGCCACTACAAACCTCCTCCTTGGTGCCGTCGAGGCCGTGCCCGCGCCCGCTGTCACGCCTGCCCTCGAGCTTCGAGCTGAGGCCACAGACGCGTGGGTGAGCGTCGACAAGACCGGTATGCCCACCACAGTAACGCCCATCGTCACCGTCTCAGACGGCTCCACGACGACCATCTCTGCCATACCCACGGTGCTCACTGCGACCGTCCTCACACGGACCGAGTACGGCGAGCTCACCACCAGCAGCGGAACCGCTGCCGCAGAGCCGACCGCTTCCAACAAGAAGGGCAAGGGGTCTTTCCTCGTGTGTAGCAACACGGATGGAGACTTTGTGCCTTTCTGTGAGCCAGCTAAGAACAGCTCGCTCTATGTGGGCACTACTTATTACGGTATGTCGATCTGGTCCCCCTCCCTCACACCCACCTCCTCGAGAGCCCATCACTGACAATGCGTAAAACAGTCACGTGGGACCCAACTGTCCTCAACACTACTCAGGTGACTGTGACCGGTACCTACATCAACAGCACCACCGGCGAGGTAGGCGACGATGCCTTCACGTCCGACGACATCAAGGCCTCGTGGTCCTACTACGCCTGGACGCCCGGGAGCAGCTATCTGAAGAAAGGCAACGGCAAGGCCGTCAACGTCACGCTGACCCTCAACGCCCTGGGCTCGGATGGCGAGACCGTCACCAGGTCCTACCCCGGCCCGACCGTCCTCGTCACCAAGGCGCCCACGTACCACCAGGCGTCACCCACGCTTCCCAGTGGTGCGGCTCTGTACATCGGCCTGCCAGTCATCTTCGGCTTCTGCCTCATCATGATCTGCGGCGTGTGCATGTGGAACCGCAAGACGCGCAAGATCGACGTCGCGCACCTTATGTCTCGCGGGCGCCGCGGCTACGGCATAGCCAAGAGCCGCGCCAAGAGGATGACCATGAGGGGCAGCCAGAAGCGCGCCATGCACAACATCCGCATGATGGACAATGTACCTGAGGAGCAGATGTACCGCGATGAGCCGAGGAACTACGATGGACAGAGGGACTACCACTACGACGAGGATGCCCGGGACATCAGGATGGCTGGCTCCGGGCGTGGACATGTCAGGAGGGACAGTGATGGGCTGGGGAGCCTGGCGGGTACGCCGACGAGTGAGCATTTCCCGCGCCAGCAGGGCGGCAATGCTTTCAGAGAGGAGATGGAGAGGCAGCGAAGGGAGAGGGCTTAGGTGGCGGAAAGCGCCAGCTAATGCATGATGAAATTAATGTTGGTAATGGTCTACGTGGATGATCACATCTCACGAACAGGGCAGGAGGGACGAGATTGCCAAAACAGAGGGCAGGTTGTCAAGTGTCTCTTGATGGTATGAAGATATGGCTCTTAGAAACGGCACGAATGTCTTAATGTTTGGAGAATTAGATTCACTGGCTAGCCCTGAGTGGGCTGCCTCGTACCTGGGAATGCCTCAAAGCGGTCGATGGATGCTTTGGCAAAGACGTCGGGACACAATCAGGCTCTCAATCAATCCATTTCTCCTCTTCCTCGTCGTAGCCTAATAGCGAGGATTCTATATTCAGACTTCGAAGCATCTCCGCCATATTGAATTCCTAGGACGTAGGGTTAGTAAGAACCGACTAGGATCCCTCGGCGGAATCAAGATACTCGCACTCACATGTTCATCCTCCTCATCATCCTCCTCGGCCTCATCCTCAGCATCATCCTCTCCCTTCCATTGCCCCCCCCTCATCCCACCCTCCCCTCCAACCTTCCATCTGCCTCCGCCTCATCTCCCGCCACGCCCTCGCGCCTCCAGCTCCCTCCACTCTCCCCTTCACAATCTCAAACATCTCCTCCGCAGCCACTCTGCCCGCCCCCTTCCACCTGGCCACCAAGTCCCGCAGCTCCTGGTCGACCGGTTCCCCGGGCCGCCGCCGTGCCGAGGCCTCCTCGATGCGCCTGGCCTGCTGCACGGTCTCGAGCCGGCGGTCGAGGTCCCTGATGGCTGCGTCTGATGCGGTGTGGCTGTGCGAGTCCACGAGCGCGAGGAGAGCCGCAGCGCCCGGGTGGTGGTCGTTGTCGTCCTCCCCTTTCAAGCCAGCTGCTACCTTCTTTCTCTTCAGAGAGCTGGTAGTGCTGCTTCTGTTGCTGCTGCTGCTGCTGCCACCCGACGGCAGGGGCGTTTTGAACTTGAGCAGCGGAGACGACGACCTGCCGGTGGAGACGGCAGGTGTCTGCCGCAGGGCAGTGAGAGATCTGGCCGGCCGAACGTTTCGTATCGGCTGGCGCAGCATTGAGGGCGAGCTGGGTGAGTATGGACCCTGTCGTGCTGCACCACCCACCGTTGTGTCTGGGGTCTTGCTTGCTGCGTCTGCTGGTGGGGGTGGTGGACCGCCACTCTCATCTGCGCCTGGGCCGGCCCGCCTGATGACGGGTGAATGGAAGGGCTTTCTTAGAATCGCGTTTGCTGCGTCGACGCGGCGGCGTTTGGCGGTCGGTGTGGACATGGTGACAGACACAAGAACGCAGTAATGAAATTTTTTTTCATGTAATGTCAGAGGAAGTTGATAGGTCCATGGCTGGAATTTTTGTGGGAGTTGTATCAAGGTGGATGGTGGATTGCACAGCACAAGTTCAAGTACGTCGTTGAGTATAATGCATCGACAGCAATGGATAGAAGTCGCGAGGCAGGGATCTCATTTTAGCGCCATTACTAAAGCCACAACCCACCGCGGCGAATCGCAAAGAAGGAAATGATTTATGTACAACGAATGACCAGAACGCTCATGCTCGATTCCTTTTTCACGTCTGCTCTGCTGTTCCCAAGCCCGGAGGGATGAGGGCTTCAAAAGACACTCCAAATGCCCGCAATCATCGATAGCATTCATCAATGTCCAACGCCGCCAGCAGCCCAGTTCGCAAAGTTCGGATCACCTGCTGGTGGGAAGAAACCCCCATTATTCTGCGCCGGCGGTGCTGCTCCTGGGGCAGCACCCGCGTTTCCTCCCTGTTGTTGCTGCTGGTCTCCCTGTCGCCGGGCCTGCAGGGCTCGCTCGCGCTGTTGCCTGTAGTAGACAAAGAACGCGAGGGAGATTGCTATGCCCATGATGATCACGGTGTCTACGAGGCTCTCGTCATCATCTACACCGTGATAGTGGGGATCATCGCCTCCTGGCATGGTGTCGTCGTAGATATCATCGTACAAGCCGTCGTCGTAGTAGTAGTACTCTTCCTGGACAAAGTTGTTGATCCACTCGCTGAGGGACCAGTCCTTCTTCGTCTCTGCAGAGTTCTACATTAGCAAGTCTTTCTAGCAGCACATTCTGGGGGGAAAGGGCTCGTCAGTCACTTACCTGGCTCATCCTGGATGGAGTTGATGCGTCCATGTGTAAACGTATTCCAGTAGCTCCGCGCGCGCAGCTTGAGTAGACTGAGCTTCACAGGAAGGTAAGCCTCCTCGTTGGTCGCGAGCGCGAGATCGTAGTAGCGCTTAGCCAGATGGAAATCCTGGTCCAGTCCCACCCCGTTTTCATGCATCCAGCCAAGGTTGAACAGAGCTTGTGCCGACTGCTGGTACTCTGCGGCGCCGGTGTAGCACTTGACGGCCTTGTCGACATCTTGATCAACTCCGACACCGTCAAGGTAGTAATCACCCATCTTGACGAGGGAGTCGATGTTGCCCTGTCTCGACGAACGCGTGTAATAGACGAGCGCTAGGTTGGGGTTGTTGAGAGCTGATGACTTGGGCTCCCCGATGCCGAGAACGTCCGACAGCATCGACTGCCTCGTGTCGAGGAGAAAGGCGACATTGTTCTGGGCAGATTCGTATCCTTCCTCCGCAGCGTGAAGATATGCCAAGAAGGCAAGCTCGTAGTCCCCGTCCTCAAACGCCATGTTGGCCTCGGTCCAAGACGAGACCAGAGGTTCCGCCCTCTCAGATACCGTCTTGTATAACCCAAGGGCCTGCGCACACGCCTTGTCCCGACCAATGCCGTGGTAGATCATCTCGGCGAGGTAGTACTGACCCTCGATGCTGCCGTACCTAGCTGCCAGCTCAAAGTAGTCGTTCGCAACACGGACGTCCTCAGGCATGCCGCGATCCAGAAACAGAATACCAAGCTGGACCTGCGCCAGGGAGTAGTCCTGTTCTGCCGCCGATCTGAACAAGTCCGTAGCCCGGGCGACGCTCTTGGGCATGCCGTAGCCATGCAGCATCATTATCCCTAGACAGTACTGGGACTGCGCATCAGACCGCTCCAGGCCTCTCTCGAACCAGAACTTTGCCCGGTCGAAGTCCTGCTGCACACCCTCGCCCCGCATGTACATCCTCCCGAGATAGCCTGCTGACTTTGCGGCATACTTGTCGAGGCCCGGCTTATGGTTCTCGTCGCCTCGTCCGTTCTTCCAGTACATCTTGGTTACCTTCAGAAAGTACTTGGCTGCCTCTTTCAGGTTCCGCTCTAGACCCCGCTGCCCCTCGTAGTAGATGGCTCCTAGGCTGAAGGAAGACTTAAAGTCACCCTTGTTGCTCATAAGATTCAGGTACTCGATGATGTCTTCGATGGCGGCATATGCATCCGAGTTAGGGTGGTGATGCATGGCATTGATGCCGGAGCTGGACACGCTTGCCCCCTCGCCGTATGTCCCGCCAAAGTCGTCAGCGATGTGGTAGCCCTCCCTGTTCCAGCTCATGCCGCCGGGGGGTCCGGATCGATACCACTCCATGACCTTGTCCGCGACACGCTTGTAATATTTGGCCGCGGTCTCGCAGCTCTTGGGCGTGCCCACGCCGGTCCAGTGGCGGGAGGCAACGGTCATCTCGGCGCGCGTGTGTCCTCGCACCGCCGCAAAGGTGTAGTAGAGCAAGGCTCTCGCCTGATCCTTGGGTACCGCGTCTCCGATCCCGGTCGAGTACATCAGCCCGACCATGTACAGGGCGGAGCTGTTTCCGTTCAGCGACGCCAGCTGCTGGTAGTAATCGAAAGCCTTGTGGAAATCCCTGGGGTGTGAGTAGTTGCCGTAGTAGTTCATCTGCGCGAGAAGGAACAGGGCGTCCGAATTGTTTTTGTGTGTTGCCGCCTCCAGATGCCGTACAGCTTCCACCAGCCGGGCGTCGACGATCTTATTGTTCGGTCCGCTCTCCTCTGTGGGAGCCGTGGTTGCCCGTATGCTCGGGAGGGCCTTCCATGCCAGCTGTCCAATCAGTCCAAGCACGCCCGTCTTCTTACGCCGCTTTTGATGGGCCGGGTTGTGAATCTCGTAGAGCTTCGCGATGGCGATGTCGACGTGGTCCGCGCCGGGCTCTCGGACGGGAGGGCCGGACTCTCCATGACTGTGTATGATGTCTGGTGGGGGTGTCGTGGCGGTTTGATCTTTGTCGTGTTCTGCCCAAACCGGCGAGAGGACCTGCAGAAGCACTTAATAAGATTGTCAGCATCATCAACGTTGCGGTAGACACGATCCAGACCACACGACAGGTTGGCGGAGGGGCTCGCTCACGGAGAAGTGACCAGACGGGCCTCATGATGGAAAGAAATGTACAGAAAAGCGCATAGCAGCGAGCTCAGATCATACCTGCTGCTATGATTCTCTGCAAGGAAAAAAAAGAATGACCGTCGTGGCCGGACAGTGACAAAATAGTTGTCCAAGCTGTGACAAACGACGTAACGGTGTTCAGTTGCAGTAAGTTATTGGATTTACAAGCTGGCCATATCGGCAGCTATGGCCCGTTTGTACCAGAGTACCTAGTATGTACTACAGTAGGTAAGCTGGCGTCACTGGTGCCTGCGTCTATGCATGGGGTCATCCCTGCAAGATGGGATCTTGCTTGATTGGCCGATGTGGATAACCTCATTTTTGAGAGCCTCTGCGGTTAAGGCGCTAGGGTTTGACCTCATCAACTTGAAAAGTTGACAAAGTTGCATACCTATATGAACTTGCGATTTGAATCAGCCAATGACACAAATTATTTCGATTACATTTCATGCTCTACGAGCTCAAAAACTGCCAACATCTTACACAGGCTCCTCGGGCACATTTTTGCAAAGCACCCTCGACCGTTCCACCCACCAACAACGCACCAACAACTAATACGACGCCTGGCAGGCAGAAGTGGCGCAATGTATAATTTAAGTAAGGCCGATGCCTTTCAGAATCCGGGACAAGATCCCGCCTACGTCTTGGAAATTGTCCCCGTCGCAGGAGGTCTCGCGGCCATCTCGTCAGACCAGAAACTCACCCTCTTCAGCCACTTGAACCTAAGCCAGGGACCACTCAAGACAATACGAACAGCACATGGCAACATCACCTGCGCAAGGGCTTTTGATGAGTCCAACTCCATCATCTGCACGGCTGGAGAAAATGGTACTGTCTCGTTGTGGGATCTGCGACTGGACGGGTCGAAAGCACAGATAGCTGCTCCAACCGGTATGTGACGCCTGACAAGCTGTGTTATGCTACTGGCCAGACGAGCTGACCTGCTCTGTTCAGGGAGTGATGCACCGATCGTCTCCCTGGCATGCTCCGCAACGGGCAATGCTATAGCGGCTGGCACGGAGTTGGCGAGTCACCAGGCCTCGATCCTCATCTGGGATGCTCGTGCTGGTCCTGCGCCCAGGATACGCTACGATGAGGTTCACAGCGATGACGTGACAGAGGTAAATTTCCTGCCATAATGCATCAGGAAAGAAACACGTTCGGATTCTGATGGTCTTTACAGCTCAACTTTCACCCTACCTCACCAAACATCCTACTCTCGGGATCCACAGATGGTCTCGTCAATATCTGCGATATCACAATCACAGACGAGGATGAGGTGGTCATCCAGACCTTCAATCATGGCTCTGTTCATCATGCAGGATTTCTCAACAACACTGAGGTCTATGCTACAAGCCATGACGAGAAGTTCGCACTGTACGACATGGCAGAAACCCAGGAGAAGGGCTCTGCGACAGTCGACTTTGGCGATATCAGGGACGTGCTCAAGTGCCAGTACGTTGCCAACGTAACACCTAAATTGGGCGATAGCGGTGCCGTGATAGGAGCCGGCTCTCAAGAGTAAGTCAACCTGTCCTCTTTGTCTCGGCGCGAGTGGTAAGAATATTTCAGGTTGCTGATACGAGATGGCAGCCAACAACTTTTTCAATTGATACACATGTCCAAGTCGCCAGGTTGGAGTCTCAGCGCGGACACCAGTGTTGGTCTTCCGGGCGCTCATGGCTCAGAATTGGTACGGAGCTTCCGGTTTCTCGACCAAGACCAAGTCGTCTTCACCGCTGGAGAAGATGGCCAGATTATAGCGTGGCGGCCTAGTTGAGCGACGTACCAAACTATACATATATCACACTATATCTATTATGAGCTTGTATTATAGACTATGAATTTCAAGCTTCCCGGGTGCAGACACGCACACCGTTAATTACTTAGCATCCCCACAACCTCCCTCGGGGCCTTGAACGCTCAGATATCAAGTTGCGCTTCTCAATTACACTGCTAGCTAATCTGTTTTGCCCAGAATCACCTGAAACACAGCGCGAACAGCCCAGACGCCACCCGTAGTCAAACTGATTCAAGAAAGAGATAATGTAGTATCTATGTATCAAACGGTTGCTCAAGAAGCATTGTTTGCGGGCTGATGTATGGAGAGGAATTGTTGACTTCAGCGGATGTTCATGTCTCTCGCGTGCATTGGATCAAGTCAATGCATGGTCTTTGCAACCTCACATCCTTTACCTTCTGAACGTATGGTATGCGCGAGTAGACCACTTCGCGGATCAATCACAAGCCGTGAGAGGACAGACACCACGTCCAGCTGTGGATCTGGCCGCTTAGCCTGCGAAGTCCTTATGACTTACATGGTATTGAAGAAGAGTGACTACGTCAGAAATTGAAAGAAACAAATGCATACAATGAGTATCATTAAATAGGTCGTTATTATATGGTCGTATGCAAAAGTGCTTCCCGAAGTTCATGCACGTGCCTCCACCTCGCTGCCAACTCACAACACTACTCCCTGTTCCTTCAGGCACGACTAGATCAGACCGACTCCCTCTTCATGTCGGCCCTGGCCTGCTTTTCATGAATCTTCGATCTCCTCCTCTCCAGATAAATCTTAACCACGGGAATCGTAGCCAAGACACTGACGGCGGCAATGACCCAAGCGATGATCTCGATGATCTTGATCTCGTGGCACAGGCTCAGGCCGCCCGAGACCTGGCTCTTGAACTCTTGCAGGTTGTCTGGGATGCCGGCGTTGGCACACTCGACGTAGCCCCAGATCTGGTGGATCAGGACGCCTGAGATGATCCAGAGAATTGTTGAGATGACCAAAAAGATCTGAGATGGGTAATTAGTCCGTTAGCCTATTTTGTTCGGAATCATACCAATGTAGGAAAGAAGGATGAGAAAAAAACAGGCAGAATGGTCGGGTTTACCGTGTGCATCGTATTCATGAGATTCTTGACCCTATATTGTTTGATTTATTGATTAGCAAATGCCCACCAGGTAAGATACCATAAATTTCTTGCTTTTGCCAAGCAGCCAGCCAGCCGTCATCAAGACTCACCTGTGACAGTGCGCGACAGTGTACACTCCAGACAGGAAGATGGTCCTAGCACAGCTGAAAATGAGGAACCCCATCCGGGCCCTCTCGGTCGAGGACCACCATTTATGCAATTCCTCGAGGTAGACAAAGGCGTCGATCGTGAAGCACAACTCGGCCACAGCGAGGGCGAAAATGATACCGAAGAGGATGCTGTCCAAGGTACAATTTGCAACGTTAGTTTTCTCTGTGATGCCTCATGGAAGACAGCAATATTCGGGAGTAAAATCGGCGGGGGAAATCACAACCAGAAACGTACGGAATTTCCCAGCTGATTCCCTGGGAGCTGTTTCGAGGTTTCTCCCCCTGGTTATTCTTTTTCGACCTGCCAAACATAGTGCTGCCCTGTCGATTTACAGCGGGGAAGGCGAGACGCCTTTGGGGGACAAGAAAAATAAGGTTTGGTGATTCAAGAACACCCCAAGACAATTGGAAACAATTAATCACCAGACCACAGAGTCCTTAAGATGTTGCAAACCTTAGTCAGAAAAGGCCAAGAAAATTCAAGCTTTTGTCAAGTATATATAATGTGGGCAGCATTGGGGAGAGGTCCTGCAGCTCTCACCTGGGCAGGTCTCGCGTCTCACACTAACGTCATGCCAAGACTCGCGTACCTGAAGGGTAACAGGTTTACCAGGGTTTTGTGCTTAGTAGCGCGAGCAATTCCGTCATTCTCGCAACTAACAAATCAAGGACAGCAAGGATCGAATTGTCAACCCTCTGGAGTAATTCCTCCGCACTTGAAAGGGATCAAAAAGACAATTTACCTTAGTACAAAATAATGAAAATTGCATGCTACTCCCTCTCATCTGACCTCTTACCCTGGACTGAGCCGCGGCTGCGAAGCTGAAGGGGGTTTAGCTGGTTCACGGGCCTGCATTTCCCATCTAATGAAGGAGAGCCATTGTTTCAAGGGCTAGGGGGACATGTCAAGAAATCCTACAAGAACTGGATGTAGACATCATCGTCACGCGCCAAACTTATCCTGGTGATGACATATAATGATGTTGGTCTCTGCTGGATCTGGAGTGCAGACAACAGCAAGGAACAGAGTGAGGATAAACAGTAAACAAAGGCTCTGAAGGTGACATATTTTGTTATCAAATTTCCATCCTATGCTGTCTACTGCACCTTTACCACCAAAACGCCGGCCTCGATGCAAGCCAATAAGATGATGGATTGGCCCCAAATGTTGCAGCACCAATTTATTTCTTGGGTTTCTTGTGCTTTTTGTGCTTCTTGTCCCCGAACGCCTCGTTATACACCTCCTCGGCAGTCTGTCCGGCCTTGCGCTTCTGCTTGCTGCTCTTGACACTGACGACAGGGTTCGCCTGGCCCTTCTTCGACGCGCTAAGCACCTGCTTCTCGGCATCTCGCCATGCGTCGTCGTTGTCGTCAATCTCATATCTGCAGGAGAAAAATACTGGTCAGCCGCCAGGGCCTCGATCAAGGAGCTAGGGATACTCTTGCGGAGGGGGGTTCAAAACTCACTGGTCCAATGGCAGGGAGTCGATCAACTCCCTTTGTTTCCTCCGCACCTCCCTCAGCGCCTCATCACCGCCCTCCTCCAGTTCCTCCTCGAGCGACTGCTGCAGCGGCACATACGTCTCATCAACAACCTCGTCTTCGTGCACGCCGGCCGCGTTCTCCCTGCTGACGCCAATCTTCTTGTTCGGTATCTCAGAGTCGTAAGCCTGTGAGACTAGCGTGCTAAAGTGCGCCGTGATCTTCCGGAGGATCTTGATGAACATGGCCAGCAGCTGCGATGACTGTAGGGTCAGCTCCTCGGCGATGGCGTCCATGTCCTTCCGCTGGAGGCCGATCGATAGCAGGATCGACTGCTGCACGCCCGAGAGCCTAACACCGTCCTTGATGCGGCCTAGGAAGTAGAGCTCGGCGATCCGGGGGATCAGGTCCAGGATCACGTGGTAGTCAAGCATGTTGTTCGCGTATGACTCGAGACGCTTCAGGTCATGCGGTGTGAAGCGCTCGTCGAGCTCTCTCTTTGTCAGGGGGGCAGGCTGAACCTCATCAAGTGATGCGCCTGTATTGGAGCTCTCGTCGATGCTGAGGGCCAGGACGGCGGGGAATGTCCTGAATTGGTAAGAGAGCAGCTCCATGAATCGGCGGTGGAAGTCTCGGGAGAATGCGCCGAGCCAGCTTCTGTCCCCGCTCCTCTCCAGCGGCCGAATCATGACGGTCGTGTGCTCTCCTGTCAGCTCATTTGCCGTCTGCCTGAGATAGACTGGTGCAAACGAGGAGCGTTTCCAGAACTTGTGCAGCGGCTTTGTCAGCCCGTAGCTCACACCGACATAGTCGAGATCGACTGGTCGACGTTGAGATAGCACTGAGAATAGAGGTGGCATCTTGCTCTGGTCCCTGATCTTGATGTTGTCCTCCAGCAGGCTGGCATTAGCCAGTTCTGCGTCCGTCACCCGGGTGAGGGTCTCGTCACCGACCACGTCCGCGTCCTCGGAAAGGTTCGCAAACCTGCCCTCGTAGTAATCAATCAGAAGCTGCAGGGCCCTCGTGCCGTACCCCATCGAGGCATAGTCTGGATTCGTTGCTATCCTGACAACTCTTGCTCCTGACAGGGAGGCAAACTCGTCGTCTTGGAACTGTTGGCTGACCAGCCACGGTATCAAGTCACCAGCTGGCCTTTGCCCTCTGCTGAGTGAATTGATGACGCTCTGCCGGCTGATCTTGCCCTCCAGAGCGACCTGGATCACACACAGCGGCTCTGGTAGCCTGCTGCCCTCCGTCGCGCCGGGCGGAACCAACACAAACAGCTCGTGGGCGGGGGCATCACTCATGAGCTGCAGATCGTCAGGGCTATTCTTGTAGTGACTCGAGACGTAGAGAGAGATCATCTGCTGGAGGAATTTTTCGGGAACGGGGTGGAAGCTGAAGAGGGTATCACGGTTGACGTGGAGCAGTTCGCACTGCGCTGGGTCAGGGCAGCCTTGGCTGAGTTTGGACTTTGGAAGAGTGGCGTCGAGGCAGAGCAGCTTGTTTAGCCACCTCTCGACGGAGTCACCCTGTGCATAACGAATCGGTTCCGAGAGCGTGATCTCTCGTAGTGTCCGGCTGCCGAGGTGTGATGAGCCCTGGTCCTTGGACGCCTTGCCCGTCGACCTGTCGGCCACCTCTCCCTCGCCGTTTGTGACCGCACCTGGCCTTGACTGCTCGCGGAGCTGCTTGATGAGCTTCAGAGACAGTGACCGTCCGGTTCCTTCGTATCCGTTGATCGTCGATGCCATGAAGACGAGGTAAGGCCCCATCAGCTTCCGCACGAGCGGCAGAGGTATCGCTGCGGCCTCATCGATGACCACCAGCTCTGCCTGCCCAAGAACATGAGCATCCTGCGGTCTTATGTACTGTATAGTCTGTCTGTGGTCTCGGTGGATGTTGACCCTGACGATGGCCTTGTTAAGCTCTGGCGACGTCGCCTGGATAATCGAGTAGTCGACGTGGTCCATGTACCCTAGGGCATCAAAACCCTTGAAGATGAACTCAAAAAATGTCTTGAGGTTTTCTGGAGAAGGCGATGTGACAAAGATGTTGCTGTACCCAAACGCAACCGCGGCCGCGACAGCCACACCCATAGCTGCTGACTTTCCACGACCTCTTGCAGCCGTCAGCGTGACGGTGCTCCGCAGCGTCTTCTCCTGCACAGCATCGCAGAACGTCAAGAGGGCCTTTGCCTGGTCCACGGTCCTGGCGAGGGTTACCAGAGACCCGATCGGCTTGGTGTCCTGCAGGCTCTCCTTCATATCCTCGAGTTCCTGCTGCGACGCGCTCTTGGGCTGATCCAGATCCGGCGGTGGAAGCGCCTTGACGTCTTTTCCTCCAGATATGGGCAGGACGTTCAGCTCGTCATCAATCACCAGGCAGGAGTCACAGCTACCTAGCGAGAGGATGAAACGCTCGTTGAACCTGGCCACGACATCGTCGTAGGCTTCCGTCCGATATCTGGAATGGACATCCATGGACAGGGTATACAGGCTCTTCAGGCTGTTCATCCCCTTGAGCAGCAGCACCACCAGGCCGCCGCCCTCGACGGTCTCGATGCACCTGGCCAGGATGTTGGGCGTGACGGCCTCAAAGTCCTGCAGGATACACATGCCATAGGTATTTCCCAGCACCTTGTCCGTCTCCTTGTAGTAGACATATCGGATGTTGTGCAGCGAGACGAACAGCTCGAAGGGGTCCTCAGAGTTGGCCTCACGGATGCCGCGCTTGATCTCCTTCTTGATCTTGGCCTCGCGCTTCTTGCGGTGGGAGGTGAAGCCGAGCAGCTTGTTCTTGTATGCCCAGAGAACGGACTTGTTCTGCTTGATGTCGACGGTCGACAGGATATAGTGCAGGTGCACGATGACGTCCTTGGAGCGGTCGCCGACGACCACGAAGAACGAGCGCTTCTTCTCCTGGACGTTATTCCGGATGAGCGCTTGGATGCGCGAGTCTCTGTACGAGTTTGATTCGAGGTTAGAGCGAGGAGAAAAGCAGAGCCATGGCTGATCTCAGAATAGCTGATGGGAGTTGCTTACACCTGTTTACGCGACATCTTTGCGAGAGATATGCTGTGCGCGCAAAGTCCTCGAGCGCATCCACTGGGAGGGACGGTCAAGCCGATGAACAAGCCTGCGAGACTGGGTGGTGCAGCACTTGAACTTTTTGGCCGCTGTCGAGAATTTTAGTGGGGTACATACAGGGATCCCGGACGCTGAGGTGCCCGGTGCCGAACCGGCCACAGCGGATGGCGAAAAGCTGCTGTAGAGCATGATTTGGAGAAGAAGGATATAAACAAAGTGTACATCAATGAGGAAGAGAAGAAAAAGAAAGAAAGAGTAGGATGTGTCGTTTGAAAGACCACCTTTGACTTAGATCATGCAAAGTGCATGAATATCTGGTGTAGGGCAGAATGAATACCATAAGCCCCTTGACCTTGGTACAGCTCGAACAAAAATATTGCAACCCAGGGCAAGTTAGTTGCTTGCAAAAATTTAATTGCCAACAGCGAACAGCAGCATGGCCTAGCATATAGCAACCCACACACCATGAAGATAGATTTGCAAGAAGAGTCCGCATGAGGCAGGGTAGTCGAGTGTATGAAGATGGAGTTTGTTTCTCTAAAAATAGCTACCCTCTATCAGACCGACTACATCCAACATCCAACAGGAAAGCATGGTCCAGCATCATGACCTCTGGACCAAGACCTCAAAAGTAGAGACTCAACGTTCAGAGTAGCATGAATTCAGGTAATTCCCATTCTATAACGTACCAAACCTATACCGATCACCATGACAAAGAATCCCTTGAATCCGGATCTCTAGACGATGCAGTTCCCCTGCCCATTCAACCCCAAATGCCCCGGTCACCCCAACACTAGCAATGTAAGTAGGGAGAGTACCATATCTACAAAGGAGATTTAGATGTCCGCCTCCTGTCACCATTCTTCACACCGGAAGCAGTGCTGGTCCCCCAAGACGTTTTGGGTGCATCTCTTCTCTTTCCTCCTCTCTTTATGTTCGTCCGTGCTTCAGCCTCTCGTGTCTCAACCTCTTGGTCAGCTTCTTGTACTTCTTCTTCTTCATCTTGAGCTTCCTCTGCCTCTTGACGCTGATGGCCAGCATCGTATTCCGCGGGCGCCGCGCGTCCTCGTACCGCAGCTGCCGCAGCGCCATGCGCTCCAGAAAGGTCTGCGGCTCAGTGGCCCCGGCGGAGGCGGTAGAGTCGCTGCCGGACTCGGGCTCTTCTATCAGTTCCGGGCTATGCGCCACGATCTTGACCTCCCCGTTGCCGTCCGTGGTCTCCTCGATGGTGAACACGGCCTTGTACACGCGCGTCTGCGCGTCCTGCTGGCCCTCTTCCTCCATGGCGTGTTCCTCGGCCTTGGCAGTCTCTGCGCTGCTGGCGGCGGTCTTGGCCGACTCAGGCTGGGGCAGCGGTGGCGGCCGGAAGGGCAAGAACTGGCCAGACATGTTGTTCACCTGCACGGGTATGCTCATCTCCGTCCCATCGGCGTTGCGCAGGTCGATCTTCTGAAGGCCGCCGTCGTGATGGTGATGGTGTGAATCAGAGACCCCACTGCCCTGCTGCTGAATGGAGATGCTCGCCATGGGCTTCTCAAGATCCTCGACGGTCCGAGAGATGGTGGACATGACCTCGGCAGCCTTGTGGCCGCGGGTCTGCGTGGCGAATATCGAAGCGAAGGCGTCATCACTGACATTCTTGGGAAGGCCGCGGGTGACGGAGATCGGTCGGTGGAGGGAAAAGAAGGAGGACAAGGCGAGGACTAGAAGGCAAGAAAGGGGTGGGGGATGTCAGTTGGCGCGTGCGCTGGGGGGGGGGGGGGAGGTAGGACAGGGCAAGGAGATCGGCAGTGTCCAGGTGTACATACAGTCGCTGGGTATGTGTGCCGTAGTAGGCACGCTTGGGTACTTGAGCTTTTCGGAGGCTTCCTTGGAGTCCTTGGCCTTGCGTTTCCTCTTCTCGCCCGAAGACTTCGCCTCAGCCGTCTTGTTGGTCTCGGCGGCCGGCTGCACCGACTGCCTCACGGGCGAGTCTTCCGAGCCATTATCGCGGGACGGTTTGGACGACGAATATCTCCTCTGCTGGGCTGGTCTGTAGGTACGAGTGATGGTCGTCGCCGTCGTGGCTCGCGGGAGGGTCGAGAGCAAGTGTGACTGAGGAGAGGTAGCGACCACACGGCGCACCGAGCAGGGCAACATGGTGGTGTTGATGTCTCTCGCCGGGTGGCGCAGGAGGGGGAGATCGGGAGTGCCGAGAGGGCTCAGGAGGCTTAGGAGAAGGAAAAGGGAAGAAGGAGAAGGTGAGGTTAGTGTTCGGAAAGGGTTGCGATGGCGGGCGAAGGAATGCTGGCCCGAAGTGTGTGTATGTGTCGCCTTGCAGCAGGTGGCTGTTCGGGGTCACAAGGTTCTAAGTTGAAGTTCGAAGGCGGACTTGGTCATCTCAGCGGCAAAAGCCTTGTCGCAAATCTGGTCCCGCCCGTGGGGGCACGGACCCACTGCGAGGTCGCTCCCTCGAAAGTGCAGCGCTGCCGCCATTACAAGGCGGTAGGTACCTATCACTGTAGTAAGTAAGCATAACTACATACTATGGGAGGAATAGTATGACTTCCAAGTAAAGAGGAAAAAGAAAAAAAAAAAACCCCCAAAACAAATCAAAACCAAAAAACCAAGAAGAACAAGACAAATAAGCATCTCATTGTTCCTATTGTGTGATTCACACTCAAGGATATGTCTTATCAATCAGGACTTTATCCAGGGCTGTTCTCTAGACGCAGCAGTTTATCTAGCCCAGATGGCCAAAGAGGGGGCTTAGAGGACTAAGCACATGCACAACAACCAGGCAGAAGCACAACATTTATTGCTCCGGCCAAGTATGATCTAGATCCCCAGCAGCAAACCCAGGATGCATTTCCCCTCAGCTGAGCCAGTCAATGCATGATCTCCTCCCAGCCAAAATGAACGCCTTGCACAATGCAAAATACATACAAAGAGCCACTGGAGAGCCCAGCAGAGTTCACAGTGTGCTCCTCGAAAGCCTGTCAAAGGGGAAGCGGGTACATGCATACGACGACCCCTTATCCCTTCCAGGTCAGATAGGCCCAATAGCAGCCCACCATCCACAGCACCCTCCACGCTGTGGTCCACAGCTCTCGGCCCACCACGCGCAGGTTATTTCTACTCCCGATCCCTCCTCTTCTTCTTGAGGCAGACGCCTTCCACCGCGACTTGCCTGCATCATAGTAATACTCATCATCCTCGCCCAGATCAATCTCGATCTTGGGCCCCTCGCCCCATCCCCATCTGCTGCGGTTCTTCTCGCGGTTTGAGCTGTGTCTCCCGAGACCTCTGGCATTCCCGCCAGATCTGGGAGGTGCGTTACGGGCCTGAGAGACCAGCCCGTTCGCTTTGAGGCCCGGCGTGAAGGACGCGCTCCTATCGCGTGTCCCGGATCGATATGGTGATGAGTGATAGGATGAGGCCGATGATCCATATCCATATCCCGAAGTGTTCGTATCCTGGTCCTCTCGTTTGGCCTTAAATACCGGCAGGATCGACCTGCGCTTCTCTGGCGCGAGCGCAAACGGCTGCAGGTTGAGGATGGGCACGAGGAAGGCCCGGATGGTGAGCATAACGAAGCAGACAAATGCAAAGCCGCCGTATCTGGCGTAGGTGGAAAGCTGGCTTGGTAAGAGGCAGAGGTGCGTCTGGAGCGTTCGCGACTGGTCTCCGGACAGCGGCTTTCCTTGGCCGTCGACAGGGTTGTACATGCTCATCATGACGAACCCTGGCGTCGGCACGCCCATAGCCATGCTGATGCTCTTGACCGTGATCTCCTTCACATGTCCCTTGGTCTCGTCGTGTGTGAGCTCGCAGTAGTCGTGGTCGTCGCCCGAGAAGGCGTGCACCACACCCCCAATCTTTCTCACCAAGTCCATCGAGTCTGCATCGCTGAGCACATTCTGGTATTGATAGCCTCTCGACACGGAGATCGCATTCCGGTGGTCCACGTCCACCGGCGGGTTTGCGGGCGGCCAGTGTTCGCGCATCGGCCCACATGGCGTTCCTGGAGGTCGGTACAGCGGCACGTGTGAGAGCAGTATCGTCGGCAGCTCGGCCTTGCCCTCCCCCGGATCCAGTGTTGGTATCATATTGAGATCCATCGATTGGTGTTCGGGCGTCTGGACGTCCTGAACCTCGTGCCTTTGTTGAGGCACCAACGTCTCGCCGCGTAAGCGCCGCAGCTCCCTCTCCACGGCCCTCCGTTTCGTCACCTGTACCTTGTCCAAGAATTCTTCGGCCGGCTTGTATATTTCGCTCAAGTCCGCCATTGACTTCTCATCCGAAGTGCGAGCGCTGAGCGACACCGTGTCCACAGACACGAAAGTGTGGTTCGCGATCACGTCCACGCGGTTCATGTCCCCAAAGAATGCCTCAAATCGGTCCCTCACTGGTACCTTGACCTCTGAACCGAACCCGAGATCGTGGTTTCCCGGCAGACTGGCGATGAGCCTTCTCCCTGTCTGTCCCGGGCCAGCCTCCGACCCGGCCAGGTTCCACGGGTCGACAAGCATCTTTATGAATCTCATATACTCCTTCAGCCAGAAGTCCTCTCCGTATTTTTGTTTCCACTGCTCCGCATAGCCCACCTCGCCCTTCGGTCGGTGATTCCAGCTCGGGTCCTCAAACTCCCCATGAAAGGTCTTCCATTCTCTGCCGCCGTCGAAGAGATCGCCCAGGAAGAACACGGTGTCAGGGTGTAGCTGCGACTGGAGCTGCTTGTACGATCGGCGCATGTAGTTGTCGGTGATGGCTACGGTCAACGAGCTGATAGGCCACGGCCGGCCCGGGTACGAGTGCGGATCTATAAGCTGAGGGTCGGCAACGAAGATGAGGTGGTGAGGTGTTGCTCCTGAGGGCTACATGTATTCTCCAGAGTCAGCTCGGCAAGATGCCATCTTGCTGCCATGAGCGCCGAGCTTCTCGTACTCACCCATTTCTCCCAGCTCTCCCAGGCACACCTCTCCACGGTCGTGTGGAACACCCACCTCTCCCCCCACAGCAGCACCAACAGCCAGACGGCCACCAGAACATGTGGAAAGCTGAACAGCCTGTGCACTGCCAGGTTGCTGCGCAGCTGGTGAGCTCCCTGTAGCAGACATGCCCATGACCCCCGCTTTCCCTTGGTACTCCAGAAGAACAGCAGCGACTGCCATGATTTTCGAACACCAGCCAAGCAGTCGTCTATGAGGCTCGAGTCATCGCCGAAACTAGAGTGGCTCTGGCGGAGCTTCGAGTGTGAGAATGCAGACGAGGAGGAGGCGCCATTGCTGCTGCTGCTGGGGTAGCTAGCCATGACGGGTCTATGCTACACCACGCGCGAGAGGGACGACAGGAACGCTCGTATGTGTAGGTGTGCTCAGGACGGACAATCCCTGATCTGAACCATCCAGCAGAGGAGGGCGAGAAAGAGTGGTGACGGGTTGTGGCGGAGGAGATGCTGAGAGTCCTCGGCGGACGGCCATGCCTGGCCCGGCTATGTGGTAGACGAGACAACACGGGCGAAGGCGACAGGAGTCCGGCACGCGCAGCTGCAGATGTCGATGACGGAACCTGACCCACAAGTAATGTCGAACGAGAATGCGGTGTTTGCGTTCCAAACACGCGGGCGTCCGAACGAGCTATGTGAGAGAGGTGTGTGGAGGTGCTATGTGGCCGTTGCCTTGGGTAAAATGTCGGAATTGCAGGCCAAGGGGCTGCTGAAGATGCAGAAAGCATGCAGGTAATCGAATTAAGTTCTGGGGTCCATCCGGAGCTTGCCTATTACTGATCGCTAGCTTCAGCCTCGTTGTCCAATTTCCTGGCGCGCCAATGTATCTATACTTGGCAACTACCCGAACTCAGTTGGTTCCGAGGTGACTCAGCGACGCAAATCAATTTCGAAACTAGAACCGAGAAATACACTCATCCGAGTTCTGATCTCGGAAGAATGTTTAATCTAATAGAGGCCAGAAATTGCCATCGTGGCGTGCGAGAACATGTCTCGACACACGTACACGGTACTTCTGTCGCACTGTATCATAGCACCAGCCTGTTGACAGCAGATCCGCCCTCAGGATAGATATACTTTAGGCGCCGTACCAGCCAGCCGGGATCTAGCAGCTTCGTGTTAGTCCGCTTACTTATACTTATAGTATGGAATACAGTTGTATTCAGGCATCTCTAGCCCTGCCCTCCCCCCCCCCCCATAAAAGAGGGGGGAAACTCAGGTATATAGAACCAAATCACAAGGTTTCAGGGACAGAGGAAAAGAAACAAAGAAAAAAAAAACACCCCCATCGGCTCTTATAGTCTCGCATCTAATTGTACTCTTGTCATTCTATGTCTGCTAGTGTAACGAACATTCTGTACGTACCCCCTTGAATTTTGGTTTTATCATCACGTACTCAAAAGCTGGAGCCTCTCAGCACTACAAATCTGCCAGAGATTTTGGTTTCACTTGCTCTCTCATTGATCCTGGCTGGCTGTACGCATTTATCTGAAGCTGCTCTTCGGATTCTGATTGATTGCTTGACTAAAGCTAGATACCACCAACCCCAAGACATGTGGAGAATCATGCTAAACAGAAAAGCAGTGCGGACATCGTACCAAATGAACACAGGTTCGCGCGCGTGGATAGACAACTCGTTTCCTGGCTTTTGAGCGGGTTACTCCAGCCTGAGGGCGTGTGGTGTAATGCTGCTGTCTCCACACAACCGGACATATGCCTTTGCCATCATAGGTTGCGCAAGAAATCCCAAAAGCTAATACCGAGAAATACTCTGAGGCCACTTTCGAGCAAGGGGCAGACCAAAAAATATTCTCCTGTCGATCGCTGTCCCCTTTGGCTCTTGCTTGACGTAGCAAATTTGCCTTTAATCACTCCATGTTGTTCCGTGGAGATGCCGTGCCACGGGGTGGAGTCGCAGACTCCACGCCCGAAAAGTGATCATCTGACGGGTCACTTAGAATATCCAGGTGAACGACTCCTTGACCTCAAATGTGACCTTGCGTCTGTGATGAATATGGTCAGTGTGGTGTCCGGAATATTTTGCCACCTGGGGAGAACCTGTCGGATGGCTTACCTCACATCGACGCTGGAGGCGCCAACAAGAACCTCAAATGTGCCCTCTTCGGCGATCCACGCTTTCAAGTTCGTGTCATAATATCCGACAGCATGCTTGTCAATCCTCACCTGAAGATGTTTCGTCTCGCCCGCCTCAAGCCAGACCTTCTCGAAAGCCACGAGCTCCTTTTCAGGACGGGGCAGGCGGGATTTCACATCTCTCACGTAGATTTGGACCGTCTCGAAACCGTCGACCTCTCCGATGTTGCTCACGGCGAGGATCATGAAGATGGGTTCGGATGCAGTCAGAGATTTTGAAGAGAGTGAGGGTCGTCCGTACTCAAATGCTGTGTAGGACAGGCCATGGCCGAATGGAAACAGTGGGGTGATGCGCGCGCGCTCATAGTGCCTGTAGCCGATGTAGAGGCCCTCTCCGTAGACCACTTCGAGATTCTCGCCAGGCCAATTGTGATAGGCCGGTGCATCTTCGATACGGCGAGGAAAGGTGCACTGTAATCGAATGAGCCTCCCTGTCAGCTAAGTACCAGCACACAACTCGAGAGATGCCGAGGAATACTTAGAACCCACCGGAAGCTTTCCACTAGGGTTCTTCAACCCAAACAAGACATCCGCCAAGGCATTGCCGGCCTCCTGACCCTGGTACCACGCTTGGATGATGGCGGGGACCTCATCAGCCCAAGGCATCGTCACTGGCGAGCCGGACTGGTTTACCACCACAGTACGGGGGTTGGCCTCTAGGACAGCCTTGATGAGCCGGTCCTGGCTGCCGTCCGAGGGCAGATCCATTGTCTGTCGGTCGTATCCTTCGGATTCCCACTCAGCATCGAGACCCACTACCACCACAGCCACGTCGGCGTTCTTGGCCGCTTCAACCGCTTGCTGGAGATAGTCGATCTTGTCCTCCTCCTTGAAGCCGATACGGCAGCCCCCATACTTGTGCGTCATGTTGAATTGCTTTTGTTTCGACAACGGCCGCAGCTCGTTGGTCATCTCCACCCTGAGCTCGACGGCTTGGCCGGCTTGCATGTCTACCTCGACAAGGTAGTCAATCGAGCCATCAAACATCGCTTCGCCCTCTTCTGTCCAATCCCACAGATCCAGCGCAACTTTGCCATCCAGGTACAATTTCCCTGGCCCGACACTCATGAAGCTGATGGTGTGTTTCCCGGTAACCGTTGGTGTCAAGTACGTCGTCGCAATGGCTGACCATTCCGGCCCAACTTGAGCAAGTGGTGCAGAGTCCCACAGGAACAAGTCGGTGTTCGTCCGCCGTTGATTGACAACAGGTGATCCTTTGAATTTGTCACCTGCGAACCAGTCGATCGCCACACCGGGTTTACCTTCCTTCGTCTTGCAGAATGGAGATGCCACGGGCAGCCACTTGTTGATATGGCACCCCTGAGCATATATCACCTCCTGTTCTGCAGCCCTCCTGATGCTTTCCAACGGGAGTGTGTTGTAGTAGGGATTGAGGCTCGCACTGCCTCCACCCCCTGCGATCGCGCGATTCGCATTGGGCCCTATGACAGCGACCTTGGTCTTTTCCCGGTCGATTGGCAATATCGCGCCTTCGTTTTTGAGAAGCGTCAGGCCTTGAGCACCCGCTTCCCGGATGAGAGCCTGAGTCTTGGGTTGATTGTCTTCCCGCTCCGGTTTCTCTTCAGACATGTCGTCTCCTCTGACTCGATGCACTAGGGTCAGGACGTTCTCTGCAGCCTGGTCTATATCTTGCTGCGAGATCTGCCGTTGCTCGAGTGCCTCCAGAACCTTCTCGAACCTCCACTTGGTTGAGAAAGGGAACTCTATATCGCACCCAGCCCTGATCGACTCGATGCTTGAATTGACGCCTCCCCAATCCGACATTACCGTTCTGTGGGGCGTATTAGTTCCTTCGAAATTCCAGGATTGTTTCATCGACATGCACACTCACCCATCGTAACCCCATTCGCCGCGGAGAATGTCTCTTAGATTATGGGTGTTCATATCCGCGTGCACGCCATTCACCAAGTTGTAAGATGTCATGATGGCCCACGGATTGGCCTCCCGCACGGCAATCTCGAACGGCTTCAGATAGATCTCACGCAAAGGTCGCTCCTGGACAAGGGAATCTACCGTCAACCGGTGCGTCTCCTGCTCGTTCCCGACAAAGTCTGGCGATGGCGTCAGCTGAGGTGGGTGGAGTGTCTTCCCGGCATTACGAACGCTTGATGGTGGCAGCAACACCTTTCTGTTGGAGCCCACGAATATATTGCGCCGCCAGCTTCCCAGTCAGCAGCGGATCCTCGGAGAATGACTCAAAGTTTCGGCCCCCTAGGGGATGGCGATGCATGCAGACCGTTGGCGCAAGCAAGATGTGAGCCGATCTCCCCTTGACCTCGGCGGCGAGATGCTGGCCGACTTCATACAGCAGCTCTCGATTCCATGTGGCCGCAAGAGAGACTCCACAAGGAAACAATGCGGCCTATACACTGGTAAGCATGTCGGATCTTGGGCTTTAGTCAGATTGATGGAAAATACCTTTGTGCCACCAACAAAAATTCCGCCCCGAGCCCCGTTAGGCCCATCGCTCGTTTTTGCGGCTGGTATACCCTTGGAAATGATCGCGTTCGTCCTCCAGAAGTCAGCCGCTGTGAGCAATGAGACCTGAAGATGTCAGCGGATCCTGAAGACTGCTAGCTCCTTCAATGTGACAAGCTAACCTTCTCCTCCTGCGTGAGCTGAGCAATCTTGTCCTTTGCCCAGAGCCTGTCTTTACTGACAGTACCCTCTGTTAGATCCGGACCGTCCGGTACAGAAATATCTGTGTCAGGAGTGAGGCAGGACCCGGCACTCCCAAAAGGGGATGCTTCCATCGGAGACGGCTCCAGAGAAGATGCATTGAGCTCCATGTCGCTCTCCATGGCAAACTCTGCGGCAGCCTGTACCGTCGTCATCCTGCGCAGCCCGTGAGATATCACAGGATGGCGTAGATACCCGTTGGGCTGTGTATTTCAAAACACCTAGACGTTCTCGCGAAGGTGAAAGAGTGCAATTTGGACCACTCGGTTCCAGTTTTGACGTATTAAAACGAGAGTGAGCGCTTGCACGAGGAACGAGTGGATGTGACAAGAGATACCAAAGGCTCTTAAGTGTCAGATCTGTGTTGGCCCAAGACGGGAAATATTTGTGGCTGTGACCGGGGCAGGTTATCACCTGGGTAGTCGTGGGGTGACGCGATTCCTATATAAGCCTTGAACGATCCAAGGGATCCGCACCTTTCGCTCTCTCCGAGAATTAGCCGCAGAACAATTGATGAAAGGACGGACAAATCCTCGAATGAAAAACCGATGGCACGGATTCCACTGGTAAGCCAATGGGAACCATGGGTCAGACTGCTGGAAAAGATTGGTAGAGAATCAGACACGTGAGGTATTCTGACTGTCAGCCTCGGCTTCGAGCGTCCTGTCAAGGCACCGTCCCGTGAAAGATCGACAACGGCATGTTATCATGCATATTGAAAACACAATGGAACCATCGGAGAAGAAGGAGGGTAGCCAGTGGGAATAATTCCTGAGCCTTGTCAGAGCGTGCCCAGTCAACGCAGCTCGCCGTAAGACCCCATCTATCGCGGTCTGTAAAGGGAAACAGGCACGTCGGTAGGAACGGACCGTATGAGCGGCGGGCATCGCGGCAGGCCCAGGCTGTGAGAAGGCGCAACTGTGCAGAACGCTATGGTGCTGATGAGGTCCGGTTCTGCTCGCTACGGCGAGCCTGGCTTTCTCTTGCGATGAAGTCCTAAACGCCTGTGCACTGTCTTGGCATCGGATAGGCGGTTGACGCTTCAGCCTCGACGACATCGCAGCCCGTCGAGATAGAAAGTATGCTCGAAGCTCATCGCTATCGAGTCTCGGTACATCCGTTGCGGTGGGTGCGTCTTTGATAGCTGCAGCCACATTAGCACAAGCAGGGTTCTAGGTTGCAGAACGCAAGATGGACCGAAGTTCCTGCATCCCGACAACGTGAGACGGTAATTCGGGACTGTAAAGAGCTGGGGTCTCTTCACCCCCTGTACACTTGGTGACCTTATCCACCACCGCCGATCCGTCAGAGGTCTCGACGGCCATGCTGCTATGTTACGTTGTGCTGTTGACATCGTGGTCGCCGCCTGCCACGGTGTAGCAAGCGGTTGGGACTCCTCGCCAGGCTGGTGGCATCTGTGGATGTTCTCTATAGGTGAGGTGTCATCTGCATCGGATACCACCTGCTGGGAGCGCTGTGGCGTCGTCCCATGCGGATACGCGTACGAGCTCATCAGGGCGCAGCTTCGGGAAAGCTGCATGCAATAGTGCTTGTACCATCAAGGCTGTTGTGCCGCTTGTGCGCCGAACAAAGAATCGTGTTGGGGTGACAGTGTACCAGAGAACCAGGCGCCGACCTGGAAATGGAGCACAGGCGGCGGCCGCTGCAGCTGCAATTACTGGGCACGACTAAGCTGCTGGGTAAAAGTATAGCTTTGTTCGGTGCACTTGATTGCAGTAAGGAGCTCGGGGCGGCAGCCCGGGCCGGAACTCCCCTCATCAAGTGGGTCTTCTCCGGATTCTCTGGATTGGCTGGTCGGAAGTCCCCATGAGACGATCGGACCCGCCGTCGACTTCAAGCCGTCCTCGTTATGCAAGGCTTGCAGCAGCACAAGAAGAAATCGCGCAGGATGCCACGGACGCGTCGTCCCGCCACTCGTGTTTGTCTTGTCGGATCGCAAAACCGCAGTCGGGCTGGACCCCTTGCAGCTCGACCCGTTGTGACAACGGGCCGTGAGGCTCTCGTCGGAGTGGGCTGCGATTCGTGGGACGGTGACCACCGGACCCGGCACGATCCCAAACCAGCTGGACTTCCACTGACCATTGAGCATGGTGAAACGTAAGCCGACGGAGGCTCATGAAGAGCCACTACTGCAAGGCCTGGTTAGGCTCTAGCGTATGGCGAGGCCGTGGGCCACCAGATAGGAACCGCAGCATCCGTCCCAAGCGAGTGGCATCATCTATTATCTGTCTAGACTTCGTTGGCACTCACACCGACGATTATGTCTGAAGAATTCCAAACTGCGCGCTGCATATCTTTGCCAGTTTTCCTGGCTAGCAGTAATCTCTAGAGGTCGAAGGGATCGAGATCAGGTCATGGCACTGATAGCATAAGGAATGCGAGTGGCTCCTGGCACACGCGAGCGAAGAAGCAAGGGATACAACCCGGATGTCCGTCTCAAGGCAAAAGAACTTATTGATGATGCAAACTTACGGTTGGTTCTTACAGAGTTGGGGGCCGCGATACGACTGGCATGATGAGACCTCGGACACGGCTGGCACCACGGCACAAGTAGCGCTGCGGGAGGACGGCACTGCACCCGTCGGAAGGCTGGAGTCGACATCCTAGAGGCTTTAGATAGAGGACGATACAGGAAGATGGGCATAGAGATTGGTCCCAGATGACAGAAACCGTGCTGATGAGAGCTGACACGCTATTCTCTCACCGTTCTCGACAGATAGACTCACATCAGAATATTTCGATTTATGAACCGGCACACGGCAGGCTTTGTTGGATGTTTGAACAGAGCAACGCTGAAGGTTGCGGGGTGGTCACAACGAATCTGTGCTGGTGACGAATCGGAGAGAATGCAGACACTCTCCGCTGGACCTTGCAGGCTAGCAGATGTCCAAAGCTTCAGAGCGTGGATAGTGGATGGGTCAATGGTCTCTCCGCCTCCCCCCCCCCCTTCTCTCCCCGGGTCATGAACGGGTTCTAGTCGGAGCGAGAAAGTCTTAGCATGGGTCGTCATTATGTGGTCATCGTGTCGTTCGTACCAAGATTCTGCACGGGGCAGGTATGCGTGAGGGGGTGGAGTTGTTAGGTTACCCTAGGCACGAGCAATGTTGCCGCAGGTGACTCAGTGAGTTCCGAATTCAGAGAGGAGATACCTCAGCCTCCGTACTTGACCACGTGGGGGAGCAATAATTCTTTGGTTGACCTCTCGTGCGAACCATGTTTCTCCTTCCTCCCGACAGGCTGCATTCTTAGCTGCCCACATATAGGCCATTGACGTCTCATCGTTGACAGCTGCATGCCCGCGCCTTCAACAACTTCCTCATCGACATCGCGCTACCAGTCACCGATAAGATCTGGTCGACGGAGAAACTTTGGGTTGTGACATTTAGGGTTGTGACGATCTGTCGCCATCCGAGGTTTCGATTGCAAGTGGATCGTTGATTGTGTTGTCTACCTCATTCTACCTGTCGATAAGAAATCATGGTCCTCATAGTTTCGTGCGGTTCAGCTCCCGATATGAGTACCATGTTCGTGCTGAGGATCAGACGCATCCCTGCTTCCTGGCAAGCTCGTGCTGCTGCAGCATGATGTCTTTTCACAACCTCGAAAGGACGGTCTGCAGGCTGGGCACACCTCTTTGCTTGAGTTCAAGCACAGGCCACGGCGGCATCTTTTAACGCAGCTCACATTTATCTAGGACTATCACGGTTTCTGCTGTACCCCCCCCCCCAAAAAAAAAAGGCCCGTCATGTTTGTGGAACCCTTTTGCCCAGGCTGTTTCTCAAGGTTCCTGGTCCGTCTTTGCGATGCTGTCAATGCGATGTTAACCCTCAAAGTACAGAGTGTGACCTATTCACGCCCACCAAAAGGCAACCTCATGGCTGGTCACTTTGCCGAATTGACTTCGGAAGTTTCATCCGTGGACTGCATACCGGCATGCTTCCAGTGTGCCCGGTGGAGAAGACACGGGCTTCGCCTCCACGGAAGTTCATGTTCGCGTGACCACTTCTATTACCCACACATCCACACCCACACAGAGATAGAGAGCACGCCAGTGAATGGCACAAGACGCACAACCCCGCGTTCCAATCAGCAGAGCGCTGCATCCAGACTCTCAGCAGCTAATCAGAAAGTCTTGGCACCAGCCCGTTCGTCCTGTGATGGGATCCTGTGGTTCACGACGTGATGGTGCAACCAAAATGTACGCAGCCCACGAGGATACGAGTCTCCGATGGTGGGTGGACGAACTTTGTATCAAGGATGACGAAATATGGTGTCAAGATTGTGTTGTCCACACCAGTGTGGCGGCGCAACGTTTCAGCGACTCTGTCCAAACGATGAACCCTGGTGATGGTAAGGCACAACTGTCTTGTCACAGGTGGTGTCTGGGATGATTGTGCTGTGTCCATCAATTCGCCTTCCCCGCCCCCCACAGCCGTCGCACAAGATCATGGTTCCCTCTCTTCATGTCTCTGGAATGCGTCTCGTCAACATTCCACGTTCTCAGGCAACTCTGTCGTGTCCTTTCCCTCGTGGTGCTATGTATCGCTTTCTCCAGTATGGACTGCACTATAGTCCGTGTCCTGCCTTCAACATGATCAGCTTTCTGGACTGGTATAACGGTTAGCATGTGAGTCATCGAGAAACGCATTCTGAAGCTGTGTGGATTGATCAACATATCATACAGGTGCTCGAAAACCTGGAAGGAGTATGATCTCTCGAGTGTACGTCTTCTGTCTGCGCGCGAAGCACACCGAATTTCATAATTATTCGAAAGAAAAAGAAGTTGCCGAAGAGGGACAAAAGAAGCGAAGAGGAAAGGAAAGAAATATGGGGTAATTATCTACTTTCTCAATTTTGCATTCACGAAATTCGGTCTGCTTCAATAGGTTGAAAGCCTTGGAACAGAAGTCTGCCCGAGTTCACCTTACACAGTTCTGCCTACCGCGTCTATTAATGTCAGTTTTCTCCTCTGCAACGAATATGTTAAGATGATCAAAAACCCCATTGCATCCATTGCATCCATTGCCTCTATGAACGTTGACACTTGCGATTGCAAGCATACTTGACATCGCTCCTCGCCCTCGAAATATTCAGTCTAGAAGGTCTGCTGCTGGATGTTCTTTGCCCGACCGAGCTGGAGAGCCCACAGCGTCCTGGGATCCATGACCAGGTCTGGGGTATTTACAAGAAACGTCACGAATCTTTGGAATGGAGCGGCCGAGGGAACGGATAGACCCCTAGCAGGCTGATCACAGCAGGAAGGATTCTGGAAGATAACTCGGGAGCGCCCTCGACCTCGTACTTCGCGAAACGAACAGACAGATATGTTTTCCCGAGTCATATCGGGGAGAGATGCATCATCCGAGACCTTCAGCTGAGATGGTAACGCCACTTTGAACCGCTCAGACGGAAATGGACTTGGAGTACCCTCGGCAAGGAACATCACGGCCAGCGATCAGTCGTCTCATCGACCAGCCACAGCTCGGGGTGAAGTACCAGCTGTTCAGCCAACAGGCCTTCGGCTCTGATGGTTCCATGATCTACTCGCTGAAGAAGAACGTGGCGGCCTGTAAACATGGTCTAGTGAGGAGTTCATGGGGCTTCGTGACCTTTACCTGAACGAGGTGGAAAACCTCGGATGCAGAAGCTGATCATGCGTACCCTCAGAGGGGTAAACATTTGCCGTGGATGGTGTAGGCTAGGGCATCAAGACTTAAGTATATAGTACAAACATTATGCTGAAAATGGGCTAGGCATACAAGATTACATATCAGATCGCCACCAGCACCAGGATGTCCGACTGTCGAAGCGGTGAAGTGAGAATGGCAGAGTCGAACTGGGTGGTAATTGTCCGAAGGTTCATGCCGTGTTCTACGAACAATTCTCTTCTGAGATGAGTCAAGGTCCATCTACTGTGACACGACGATTGTGTGGCCAGCGCAATATTTGTCCTATTCCACTTTACTGTGTGGACTAATTAGATCACCATGCTATGCGCCCCCCCCCCCCCAAACCCTTTCTTTTCTTCCTCTTTTTTTCTTTTTTCTGTTTTCTTTTTCATTTGTGCCAAATGGGAGACGTCACCTCTACAGGCCCTGTCTTCTTTTAGCTGTTGTGTTATTTACAGGCTCTCATAGTCACTGTCTTTTCTTCGTGTGGTCATCATATACGAATTATATAATCAAAGGCAGGTAGGTCACCAGTCGCAACATACTTGCGGAAATGATGTGCTCGGCTTCGGCATTCAAAATCCACCATGTACCATAGTATCTAATCTGATGATTACCGCAGTTCAGCCCCGGTCCGGCAGACCCTGCTTCCGTAATGAGCTTTATCACAGCGTGCTCCAGTTTCGAGGTGCAGGTTTCAGTGTGCTGGGGTATGCTGGAAGAAGTGAAAGGCCTATATACTCAGATGTGCGCCATCTGGATTTTTAAGCATCTGCTTGTCTGAGCTAGCTTTTGCGCTTTTTGAGACCTGCTAAATGGCTTAGCCCAGCTTGTTGTACACGACGTCACACTGCATAGTTCATTCTTTTCTACAGTGGCGCTGATAGATGGGGCTGTCTGCCGATAACGCCTTCTGATCTCCACTGTTAGACTGGCTACTAGCAACAGCCCTTTGATCTGCCCACTCTTATTTGTTGGGGCAGCGACGTCGCTCAGCATTCAAACCACTCAGTGACACAAACACAACACAGCAGCTTTAAAAGATTTCTGAAAACAACAGCAAGGCCCTGGGTCCTTGCACCCACAACTTTTCCAAAACCTCGATTCCTCTCCACAGAGCTACTGCCAGCGATCTAATCAACCTTCACGCTTTGTGAGCGGGGCAGAGGGCAGCAAGCCCTCGACGATCAGGAGAGATGGCGTGGTCAAAGTCTACTCGCATCAGCATCATGCTGGCCATTGACGTCGCCTTCTTCCTTGTCGAGCTCATCTCTGGCTTCCTGGTCCACTCCCTGGCGCTGATGGCTGATGCCTTCCACATGCTCAACGACATCATCTCCCTCCTGGTCGGACTCTGGGCTGTCCGTCTTGCGCAGAAGGCCACCACCGACAAGTATTCTTACGGCTGGCTGCGCGCCGAGATTCTAGGCGCCTTCTTCAATGCCGTCTTCCTGATTGCCCTCTGCGTCTCGATCGTCCTCGAGGCCGTCACACGATTCTTCGAACCCCCCGAGATCTCGAATCCGAAACTGATCCTTATTGTTGGCTCGCTTGGTCTTGCCTCAAACCTGGTAGGGTTCTTGGTTCTCGGAGGACACGGTCATTCTCATGGACACGAGCACGGAGACGAGGAACATGAGCACGAGCACGCACACACACACGGGCACGAGCACAGCCACGGTCACAACGACCTCAGCGAGGCGGAGGAGGGCAGGGTGGGCGCGAACCAGTCAGAAGGAGACGACAGCGCTGGCCCAGTTCTGGAACACCTTCCCGAGGTTGCGGTGTCCAAGTTTCAGCACAGGAGCTCCGCGTCCATGGGATCGAAGCGGATATCGTTCGACGAGACTTCCCAGGCAACCGAGAGAACCGGAAGCAGGGCATCACATCGTGGGAGGTCGCGACGCCGCGGCAGCACTGGTCGCAGCAACGTCACGAGCATTGACGACATCAGCATCTATCCTTCCTTCTCCCGACAGGACATCCTTGCGGCGACCCGATCACACCCTCAGGAGCTGAGCTCGGACAGTGGCGATGATGTGGATGATGGCACCATGAGCGAGCAGGCGACGGAAAACACACCCCTCATCGGAAAGAAGGGCGGCAACGTGGGCAAGGTCAACGGTAAGCACGTTGACCCTGCGCCCAAGCGTGGTCGGTCTAGGAGGGACTCAAGCTTGCACAACACCCACAATCACAACAAACCTCGCAAGCCAGGCCAGTCGAGCCACGGCCACAACCACGCCGACATGGGCATGAATGCCATGATTTTGCACGTGCTGGGTGACGCCCTCGGCAACGTAGGCGTCATCGTTACAGCCCTTATCATCTGGTTGACCGACTGGCCGGGTAAATACTACGCCGATCCGGCCGTGTCCCTCTTCATCACTCTTATCATCCTCAAGTCCGCCCTTCCCCTCACCTTCGCCACATCCAAGATCCTCCTACAAGCCACGCCGGAGGGCCTCGACGTCCAGGACATCCGCGAGGACATTGAAGCACTCCCAGGTGTCATCACCTGCCACCACGTCCACATCTGGCAACTGTCCGACTCCAAGATTGTCGCGTCAATGCACATCCACGTCGCCTTCCCCATTTCAGAGGCCGGTGGCGAGAAATACATGGAACTGGCGCGACGGGTGCGCCGGTGTCTGCATGCATACGGCATCCATTCTGCGACCATCCAGCCCGAGTTCTGTCTCGATGAGACACACGGCCACGTGCAGGATGCTGAGCAGGTGTTCAACATCGACGGCACCGCTGAGATGCGCAAGTGCAATGCTACCAACGAGGGCGCCTGCCTGTTGGAGTGTGTCGATGATTGTTTTGGCCAGGGGTGTTGCTCAACGAGCGCCACGGCCGTGGATGACTCTGTGAGGAGTGGCAGCAGCCACTCGGCCCGCAGTCCTGGAGACACTAGGCACGCGCATGACCACTAGGAGGTAATGTGCATGTCGCCCGTGGCTTTTCGGTTTCCTTTGTTTGGGGTGTGAAATACTACGATCCTATCGGCGGATGATACAGATTGGCGTTCATGGGAGGATTGAATGTCTCGGAGGCATCGGTCTATTCCCAAATATACAACAACGCATACAATGGTGGGGGCTGGCTCAAGTCTTGCTATTCATTGACTAGGTTCTTTAATCAGGAAGAACAGCTTCTCATTCTTTTCTGCCTTCCCTTCTTCTAATACCCCCCAATTTTTCTTATTCTTGCGGTGTGTACATTACTTTCTCTGTATTTGCCTTTCCGATGACTACGTACGTTCGCGGGTCTCGGCGTTGAGCAGATGAGAATGGCGACGCTTGAATGCTTAATAGGCTGGGATGGCGTTAGTGGCTGTGTGTACTTTTTCCTTGTGTAGAATATTCATGCCGGCATAGATACTGCGACTAAAGAGGCATACCCAATCATCCACAAACACGTTTCAGCTGTACCTCTTGTCGTATTTCATGTCAAGAGAGATTCCTCCATGCTAAGTAGGCGACAGTCCCCCCCCCCCCCCCGAGGAGCAAGCAGCCACCACGCCACTCACTCAACTGCCTGCGCCCTAATTCCTCTTTCAACAAAACGACGACTACAGCCACAGACCTCATTGCGGTCCGGAGTGTTTCCTGAAGCGTCGCTAAAGAGGGCCGCAGTGGTGGTGGGGCATGCGTCTCCGCCTCGCGTGCCTGGCCGACCGCTAGAGACTAGGCTTGCATAAGCTGGACCGGTGTGGTGTCTATGGGCGCGAGGGATTCTGAGTAAACTCGAGGGCTGTGTAAATCGCTAGCTTGAAGTGGTTTGAGGCTTCACTTTGAAGTTTAGGGGATTGAAAAGGATGCTGCGATATGAGGCACAGGGTCTGTGAAGGGTCCTTGACGAGCCTAGTGACGAGAAGAGTAGGCGGGGAAGAGGATGCTTGAGCATCCAAAAGTGTTGCATTTGTAAAGAAGTATGTTATGGTCATTCTGCATTGACAAGATGATCTCCAGATACCAGCACCCAATAATGAAAGACTCTCCAGCCCTGAACAGGGTCTGGTCATACCGTGAGTTATTATGAGACCTTACTCACCCTCGTGGTCCCAACCGCAACCATACATTTCGTACATTTACATCAGTCGTTAGGTGGTTGTGCTCCCAACCGACACACCCTCTCCCCTTTTGGCCAATCGTCTCCTGCCCTAGACGTAGTAGGGGTTTAGGGGTTAATATACATCTCATCTGGTCCTTCAGAGCAGGGTCACTTGTTCCAATCCAGGTTTGCGAGAGGAGGGAAACGAAACAAATCGTCTCCCTATGTGGTGAGGAACGAAAGAAACACGCTCAAGTACCCGCAGCGTATATACATCTGTCCCTTCATGTCCCATCCTGTGAACCTGTTCCACGCACTTTACTTGAAACAGTAGAACAGGTTCACATCTAGTCACGCTGGAATGTCGGGTCTTCCGTTTTCCTTACCAGCGGCCTTGGACTTGGACATGTCGGGTGTTACGACCCTGTCACCCTTCCTTGGGGATGGCGTCGGCGGTGGGCCCATCACGTTAACTTTGCTCTCGGCCTCGGTGATCGCAGCAGCGGCCTCGGCCTCCCAGTCCTCATCAACGCCATCCTCAAGGTCGGCCTTTTTGACCGGGGTGGACTTGGGCCCGAGGCTCCAGTCGATCTCGCCTGCATCGCCATACCTCGTCACAAGCCACTCGTTTGCCTTCCTGAAGTGGCCGCAGTCGAAGAAGCCTCTGGAAGCACTCAGTGGGCTGGGATGGACGGCCTTGAGGACCAAGTGGCGCTTCCCATCAATCTTCTGCACACGTTTGCCGGCAGGCGAGCCCCAGGCCATGAAGACCACGCCGCGGGTCCGGCGCGCAGCAACCAGGTCAATGATCTTCTGCGTAAAGCGCTCCCAGCCGCGGTTGGCGTGGCTGTTGGCCTCATGAGCACGCACCGTCAGGCACGTGTTGAGCAGAAGCACGCCGCGTTCCGCCCATGGTGTGAGCAGGCCTCCACGGTTGGGCGGTGGGACAAAGGAGGGGTAATCATTCTTGAGACAGGTGTACATGTTCTTGAGTGATGGCGGGGCAGAAGTGGGTGGCCTCACGGAGAAGGCTAGACCGTGAGCCTGGTTGTGGTTGTGATAGGGGTCTTGACCGATGATGACAACCTTGACATTGTGGAAGGGGGTGTGACGAGACCTGTGGGGTGGTTAGCACAGACCAGGTATGGATGTTCAGGTTTGGGTGGGACCGCACCAGGAGTAGATATCCTCCCGAGGCGGGAAGATCTTCTTGCCCGCACCAGCCTCCCCGGTCGAGGAACCTCTTGAGGTCCAAGAACTCCCTGGTGACGATCTCGCCTTTCAGTTGGGCCAGCCAGCTCTCGTCCAGGGTGTCAATCTCGAGTTTGAGGAGCTCCCGCTGCTCGTCCGTCAGAGAGGCCACCCACTTGGCCTTGTCGAACTTGAGGGCAGCAGTCTCGGCAGCGGACGAGGCCGGGGAGCTGCCGCTGAAGCCTTGGGCTGCAGACGTAGCAGTCGTCTTGGGAGCACCAAAGAAAGAGGTGATGCTCGCATTCTGCTTGGGCTTCTTGGGATCCGACCCGGCAATCTGGCCAATGGCCTTGCGCTTGATGGACGACATGATGGTGGGTGTTGTGGTGAGATAAGAGAGGGAGGATGCTGGTCTCGTCGAGAGCACGCGGGCGAATTGCATGCAAATTGAGAGTTGGCGAAGGAGAGACAGGCGTCCAAGAGCAGGACGTGCAGATAAAAAAGAAAAAAGGAGACAGAGACAAGGAGAATGGGGTATCGCTAAGTGAAGCAGACGCGGAATCTTGACGGTTGTGGTGACGACACGACACGACTCATACGAAAAAGAAAAGGCTGGAAGGAGAAAGGAAGATACGTCAGTCAGGCCACAACCACTGTCCGTCTGACTGTCTGACGGGTGGGATTCGTGAGCTGATTGCCAATGGAAGTAAAGAAGGAACAGAGCATGGACAAGAAGAGAGCTTGCTTGCACCTTTATTTAAGAGAGGAGGGAAGAGAAGAGAGGGAGAGAGGAGTGGAGGAGGAGGGGAGAAAAGGCTGGGCTTCCTCCTTCAGCTTAGACGAGTCGACACGAGACGAGGCGGGAATCCAAGCTTAAGCTTGAAGAGGTCAAGACGTGCCGTCATTGGTTTTACCTTAGGCTCTGTGCGGGTGTCCTCACGCTGCGCGTTGCGGGTTACAGGGGATTTCTGGGGGAAAATTAGCAGGTTGGCAGGTGGGCAGGGGCCTGGACAGCTAGAAAAGAGCTGCGAAAGAAAAAAAAAAACGCGTAAATGACGGGGCGGCGCGCTGCGAGGGCCCTGTACCGCGGAGGGACGCGCCCTGCAGGTCGCGTTTAATGGGATTCTGAGCCCCACCTCTGGGGTGCTCTGCAGTGGTATGGAGTACCTGGTTCTAGCTCCAATATTTCACGTATTGTCCTTCAACCCAAGCGCGCGGTCAAGTGTTCAACGACCATCCCAATACGGACCTTGAAGCATAGGCTTGAGCATCGAGTCTAGGTTCTATGCTTCCTGTCTTTTGAGCTTTTTTTTTTTTTTTTGTTGTCTGACTACGTTCTTGTCTGTCTGCTGCCCCGAGTTGTCTGTGTCTTTTGTGCGCCACCACCCGTTCATATCCACTCTCCTGCAGGGTCCCTGGAAGATCCGCAGACGCGCCGCCCAGAACTCCAACCGCCTCGACGCGTTCTTGACATTCCCAGCACGGTGCTCGCGACGGCGGCTGGTGTCTCGGCCATGGTCTGCTCCCTCAGCACAACCACATCGTCAACGTAGACCTTGGGTCTTCGAAACAAGGTGTGGCTCTCGTCGGGGCAGACACGCGAAACCCCTCATCCTCGACCCAGCCCGACCCTACCACCCGCCGCCATGGGGTCGGCAGAAGACGAGTACCATTGCAGTCTTCTCGAATCGCTACCAGCTCGACCACCGACTCCCCCCAGAGAGACGGCCAGCCATGACCTCGACGTCCTCCCCAAGCAGTTGATCGCTCCTCAGCAGCTGCTCGGCCATCCGCGAAGTCTACAGACGCCCCCAGGCGTGCTGTCTCCGACCACCTCTTCTGGAGACTCGACGGCACGGAGGAAACGAGTTGGTTTCTCTGCCCAGGCCCAATACCAGGACCCTCCTATATACACCGACCCCCTTTCGAGGAGACAGCAGCAGACTCCTCTGTCGCTTCCATCCAGCAGCTCGAGACCCGTCAAAAGCATATTGAAGCAGACGGCTGTGCCGAACAGGCTCGGTCCCGCAAATGGGGTGTATCTGGATACCGACAAGCCGGCGCAGGTTAATATTGCAGCTATGCTCGAGTCCACCCTCCAACAGCTTGCTGGGGCTGATAGGGAGTCCAAGGTCGACGCCTATACCATGCTTTTTCGTGCGCTGAAGGCATCCAGTAACCTTCCTGACCGGATCGCCCTCCAGGAGAAGATGGGTCTGTTCATGCAGTTTATTCAGCGAGATCTGTCTTACAGGACCCCGACTGGCACTGTTGACACGCCCATGGTGACCTCCGCCCTCAAGCTCCTCCATACGTTTCTGCATTTCCCCGGCATTGCGTCAAGTATCCCTGTCGACTTTGGTGCTTTTCTGGTGGACCACTGTGTGCGGTCATTTGAGGACGAAGAGACCCCAAAGGAGGTTGTCAGACACCTCATGCAGGCATTGTACCTGCAGAACTTTGCTCTCGAAGTCATGAGTTTCGAGCGGGTTGGCCGCCTCGTTACTGCCTTGCATGACATCGAGAACCACCTGACTGGAAAGAGTATCATCCAGAGCAGAATTCACGTTTATGAGAAGCTGGTTCACCAGTGTCCGCAGCAGATGGCGGCTCACTCTGATTGGCTGCAGGATCTCTTCACAGACATGCTGAGCAGTGCCGGCGAGGTTCGCTCAGCCGCTGTCAGACTAGGTTTGGACGCCGCTTTCACGCTCAACAAGGACAAGAGGCTGGTCGGCCGGGTCCTGGACCTGCTCAACCTGAGCCTTGAAGACAAGAAATACGTCGAGCACATCATCGAGCGCTTGGGATCCATGCTCCAGAACAAGGAGGAATCACACTTCGTTCCACGAATATGGAGCGCCATCACCTTGTTCATCCCGAACCCCGACCAGTGGGATCGTTTCAAGCCATGGTTGGACATCATCAAGCGCTCCTTCAACCACTCCAACATCCAGACGAGAAGAGAGGCCAATCTTGCTTGGAATCGTGTCACGTATCGACTGTTTCTTGATCGTCGTCTGGACCACAAACCCGCCCTTCGCCTTATCCGAGAGCCTCTTCTCAGCCAACTCAAGCGCAAGAGCCTTCGGGACTCTGTCTTGGGTGCTGTTCGTAACTTCTACTATTACGCTCTCAGGCCGGACATGAACCTGAGGATGCTGAAGGAGGTATGGGAGCTGGGCGTCATACCAATTCTGCAGCGCCTCGTCGAAAATGCGCAGGAAGACAAGGCAAACATCACTCAGACTGCTGCCATGTTGACCGGTTTGGTCGACTGTAAGACGAGGAGAGTATGGAGAGAAGACCGCATCAAGGATACTACTCTGGTCAGGGACGACGAGTTGCCAGCTATCGAGTCGAAATGGATCAGGGCGAATCCACACCACATCTTTGCGCTCGTTGGCCCAATTCTAGCGAAGGGATTCGCCGGCATTTCAGTAGCTGGCAGCCCATTCCGGGACTTGTGGCGGGCACTTGTTCAATCGGTGGCCTCTGCCTCCACTAAAGACGTCAAGTTACACGATGACACTGCGAAGTTTGTCGCGGAAGCGTTTACCTTCCTGCTGGCAACGTGGACACAAGGCCCACGCCCCGGAATTAGTGACGAACCATGTACTTCTTTGGAATTTTTGGACAGCACCAGGGATTTCATTCTCATTCTCGTGGAAGGACTCGGCCTTCTGCCCAATCCTTTCACCGGGAATTATTTCGTCCGAACCAAAGAAGATCGGTTCCTCCCAACGGCCACAACACATCGACCAGGAAAAAGTCATACCTCGAAGCGCTTGCCTTTACACCATCTCTTCCTTCTGCTCTGTCAATTGCCCCCCGGCATACCCGACGATGAGAAAGTTGTCTTGTTTCTTGAATCTACCTTCGCCCCTTTCTTCAACGGCAAGAATGAAAAGGCACAGGCTGATCTCTCTCAAGAGCTGCTGCGTCTCCTTCCCATGGATGCATGCTGTCCATGCGGGGCATGGGTAATGTGCGCTACCAAGATATCTGTACACCTGGAACGTAGCCAACATGGCGCCCTGGCTGGCAGTTCCGTGGGGGAAAGTGATGCTGGGCCGGAGTATCGCGACATCGTCAAGCATTTGGAGCGTGGTCTCAACTCAAGTCCAAATCTTCCCTGGGCGCACTGGCTTCGGCTGTTCCAGAGGCTCACTTCTCGCCTGGCAGGTGAAGTTGGCGATTCTGGTGTCGCGGTCGCTGTGGTCGAACAGCTTGCGGGTACTGTCAATGATTTAGGTCTAGATGAGCAGGCGGGCATGGTTCAGACACGTCGATTCAACGCCGCAATCGAGATACTGGCTGTTTCTAGCCATCCTCGGGATAAGCAGGCCCTTGACGCCGCGAAGAGACGCCTCTGGGGCTCACCGAATGCCGGCACACGACAGACTTCGTTTGACCCGTTCGACAACTTGTACAAACTCCTCGTCAGCATGCTAGAGAGGGTCTACGCCCATATTAGGTCTTGCGAATTGGAGCAAGTCACAAAGCTTCTGAGTGAGGTGGAAAGATTCTTTGAACGCGCCAACCGTCATCTCGAACTTCGATCTTTGATTGCCATTCAGTCTGGTCTCGTGTGCTGGCTCGAGGACGAGGACCACCGCATCACCAGAACTGATTTCCCTGGTGTGCCCGAGGCAGTAAGTCACTCAAAATGCGGATTGTCAAACTACAGGGATTTTGACTGATATGATCTAGGTGCGATTACTCTGGCAAAGACTTTGCAATATCCTCGTCCGGACAACTGCGGGCAACTTACACCTAGACGTCGTCGAACCCTTGTTGTGCGCTGCGTTCCGCAGTACTCATCATGAAATCATTCACCTTACAGCCGAGGCGTGGAATCGAATATATGAGGCCAGAGAGCAAATCGAGTATCCTCAGGTCCTCAAGACTGTACTTGCATCCCTAGGTACCTCAGTCGAAGTCGCACGCCCTGGAATAGAGATATCTGACACTGCCTCGAATGGAGTTCGCCACAACTTCACCGAATCTCTGGACGAGGCCAGCCACTTGTCCGTCACGCCTTACGGCAAACTACAGCCAACTTCCCAGTCTCGCTCTTCTGCATTACGCCTTTCTCCCACTCCAGTCCTGAAAGACGGAATCGAGATATTCGGCAGTAAGGAGCACGTGACGCCCTCGGCTAGGCCCAAGCCCAAAGGACGCACCCCGAAGCCGAAGCTCCGTCACGAGGACTCCCAGCTGCAATTCGCTGCTATCGAGTCCTCACCTTCTGTGATCGCCCAGGAATCTCAGTTACTCACGAACCGACAGCAGGAAATCCGGGAACGACAACAGGAGACCTCTGCCATGTTTCCGGAAATGCGTTCGAGTCCAACCGAGAAGACGAAGAAAGCCCAGGCTAACAATGTGCATCAGCCCTCTGTATACACAGACTCACCTCGGGCACTGACTCCTGAACGCGAAGGAGACTTCGAAGATTGTCTCACCTCGACCCCAACGCCACGGAGAGGGCGGCCAGTATCACTCCCAGTCCATGACCAGGAACTGACCGACCCACCATCCTCGCCGCCTGAGCCAAGAGGCTATCGCCTTCTCGCCGAACTCAAGTCGCAAGCGACAAGCAAACAGCCCATGGTAGACTGGCAGTTCTCATCATCCCCTGTTTCCGGGTCCCCAAATCTAGCTATCCAGGCTGCGTCGGCCTCGCAGTCCATGGAATTGGATGGCGTTGACGAGGAGCTGCGGCTAGATGATGAAGCTCCTCTAGCTCCCAGCGACGAGGATGGTCAAGTCGAACAGAAAGCCGGCATCTCCTCACAGCCTGAGACCGATGCAGAGGTGATTGAGGAGACCACCTTTTTGGTTCCTACCGAAGAAGAAACTACGCAGGCGGCAGCACCAGAACCATCCACTACCCATGCACTACAATCTACGCCACCCAGACGACAGCTGCGATCTGGTGCATTTCAAATCACCCCTAGGTCTGACAACGATGAGTTTGTTGATGCGCCTAGTAGTCCGTTGCCACCCACGCCTAGCCAGAGAGTCACCAGGCAGAGCCACTCGTCTGCCAGTGTGCAGAACCCACCCCGCCAGACTGCCCACAGCCAGTCATTCGACGTCAGTGCCTCTTTTGAGAACGGCATGAGGAACCTTGGGACTGGTCGGATGGAGATACCGTTGCGAAGCTCGCAGTCGAACTCGCCCAAGAGGAGAGAATATAAAGCCTACGACGATATACTTCCCGAATCGCCCGAGCAAGCTCTGGATAGTATTGAGGTGGCAGGCGCAGAGTCTAAAAGATCGAGGCGCGGCCGCTCCAAGAAGACCCAACGTACCCTGGTCTCTCGAAGCTCTCAGACGCCTCAATCCTCTCAGCCGCCACTCCACATCCAGGCACCGCAAGGACCACAGGTGAACAGCAGCCTGTACACTCCAACCAACCAACTTGCGGCATCCGAGTCGTTGGACAGCTTTGAGAACGTCTCTCCGGGCAACGGAAAATGGCTGAGGAAGCGCAGACGATCAGTCTCATCTTCAGTGTACAGCAGCGGTGGCAGCAAAAAAGCCCGGCATGTTGATCCTGACGCCCAGGATAATCGACACGAGGTGCCTGATAGCCAGTCTGCTGCTGCTGCCAGGGAGGGTAAGTCAAAATCGGTACAACACATCAAATTGCGTAAAGTCATGAATGCTAACGGGCCTCATAGATCGCTGTGTAATCATGCAAACAACTGAAACGTCTTATGAAGATGAAGTGGCTCTAACATCAAATGATGTGAGCTCTCCCATCACGCACGAGGTTTCTGATGTCCTTCCGGCAACGAACGAGCCGATCGACGAGCTCCCAGCGCAAGAACCAGCTGAAGTCAACCAACCAGATGAGCCCATGGGAGATGCAGGCGAGCAGACAGACGACGAAGAGGCTATACATTCACAGCTTACAAGAGAAGAAGAAGAACAGGCCTTTGTCAGGGATGACTCTCGGGTAACCTCCTGTGCGATCTCACCTACTGTGCCGATTCAGCCGACAGAGGTCATTGAACAAGAAGTGCCCGGGGGGGTTGCGACCACCAATGAGTCACACACGGGGCCTAAGACAAGCACGTTCGAGGACCTCATGCACCGGTTCAAGGACGGACTAGAGACACTTCGGTCAGTAGACCTCACGAGGGAACAGTTCTACCAGGCAGAAGATGTATTATTCGATTTGAGGAACGAGCTGCTCGAGGCAGAGAGGCGTGGTAGGAGATGAAATGGTTGTTCACGCGATGTCATGCCACAGGGTGTGGCCTGGCTTGCTTGCTTGCTTGCTTGGATCTTGGCCTTGTGCATGGCAACCCTGTTTTTGTGTCTTTCTGGGGTATTGCAAATGAACGTGCGGACTAGGATATGTAGTTCATAATTATGATACCATCAAGACCATACAATCCGTTCTTGGCTGCTGTCCCTTTCACTGCTTCCAAAGATTCCAAAGAGTGAGTCTCTTGAGATGGAGTGTGTGTAAGGCTTGAAACTGTTCACTAATAAATGTCCAGGTCCTAGGTAGTTTATCGGATCCATCAATGAGTGGGCAAGCTTGAGGGGCAGCTTCAAGTTAAACTGCTTTTCAATTTACCATTTTGGTCACCTTTACCTAGGTCAGCCCGTGCCTTGTGAAGCTGCAGCACCCCTCAGAGCAGCCTAGCAGCCTGCATAGCAAAGTCTCAGTGAATAGCATAAGTAACCCTGGACCCTGGAACATACAGTAAAATACATACAATGTTGTGTCACGTGCAACCTGTTGCTTCACTTCCACGCTGTGGACCGATAAAGCAGTCCAAATTGCGTCGAGGGCCTCCAAGCAAAAACAAAGAAAGGTCGCCGTTGCAACACCTAAACACCCACTGCTGTCAAAAGGCTTTTTCTTCCATCAGTACATCGCAGACAGGCACGTTACTGTTGCCCAACATGCTGCCTTACGACAAAGGCCTGCAGCTGCAAGGCCAAAAAGGTCCTTGCCCTCGTTCGCGCACTGGTACCACGAAGAAGGGCGATGATACTCAATATGGTATGTTCAGAGTTGCAGGGCCTGTTCTTCACATGACTGAACTAACGTATATTTCTTTTCTCTTCTTACTCTCTAAATAGACAATTCTTCTTGCGGTAGCGGTCACTCTCAGTCTCCTCCCAACTACGCTGATGTTGTGACCGATTCCAATATCGCAAACCACGCCCGTCGTCTACTTGCTGCCAACATCATCAACATGGCTAGCCAAGATGCCAACACTGCCAACACAGCTGACCAGAATCTCATTCAGTATCAGTCTGAGCGCCCCATGACAAACAACAATGGTGACGGCGGTGACCGCTCTGGCCACCCCAGCGCCTCTCAGCCTTCTGCCGAAGCTTGCTATGTCGACCCATGCTGCGACGGAAACTGCGATGTCCACATCTATGGATTCAAATGTCGCATCGCTGGCTGCAGTTCGTGCAACGGCGGTGGCGGCGCCGCCTTTGTTGGGGTTCTGGTCGGCATAATTATCCTGATCATGCTGGTCGCTCTTTTCATCACGGCGCTGCGCAAGCTTTGGCAATACTAGTTGGTAGGCAGCAGAGAACCCTATGCCATGCACTACTCTGCTCGGTACTTTCGCGTGTATGTATTTCTCTGATGATGACTTCGCACAGCGAGACTGCTAACGTACTTAATTACAGTAACATGGCCGTGGCTTCACACGCCTCTGCCCCTCCCCTTTCGTCCTCGAGGGAAACAAGCACATACACTCTCAGGGGCGCAGGGAACCGAGACTCCGATGTAGTGGTCATTCCAGTGATTTTATCTTTCTCTCATTGAACGGATGTTTGGCGTTTTGGTGCTCGGCGTTTGCTGGGAAGCGACCTCTACACTGCGGAATACCAGGCAATTCACAGGCGTTATGGATTGGATGAGACAGAGGGCAGGATTCAGAACAAGCAGACGTAATAGTGCTTGGCTACACCGGGGAGGGAAAAACAAAAAAATTTCTAGTCTCTGATCGCCCAACTACGGAAAAACGTGCAGAATTCCATGTTGCTCCGCAAAGGTTAGGCTTTAATATCTTGCCCGTCCATCATAGCTGGAACGTGTATAAAATCAAGGAGCCTTTCGACTACATGATATATCCGCTCAGGATCTAATAATCACTGTCAAATAATCTAATGTATCTTGGGTATATAACTGTAGGCGGAGCCTCTGTCCTCCTTCCCTCAGATAGGCATCTGTATCTGCTTCAGGGCTGCCAGAGAATCAGGGTCAGGCTGCCATCGTAACCACGTGGGCAGATTTTCTCCCTCGGCAAAGAAAGAATAATCATATATTTACGATTTGCTTCTTACTTCAATGAAGAGTATAAGTGCAGCGTATAGATAGCAGTGCATACAGCTCGGTCAAATTTTTGTAATCAGACAACTTTGCCGAGACATTATTGACCTCGGGGGGGTTGATATGAGGAAGCGGCTCAAAACACGCACGCAGCATCATATCCAGGAAATATATACCAACAATATCTGATGCAAAAAAACAAACTCCAAGCCTCAAGCAACCAGCCTGAAAAATATAACTACGACACGATTTTAACGGACCACTTATCTGCCGTAAATTGGAGCTTCCCCTGCGCTTCTAGCTCGGCAGGATTCACAAGCACCTTGACACCAATGGGTTGTCTTTGAATCTCGTACACGCGGAAGATAACGTACACTGTATCCGTTTCGTGCCGGTGGTCGTGCATCTGGGCATTATTAGATAGTCAGTCTCCGAATTGAGCCTTGATCTAATACAACGTTGGAATCATGGTTGAGAGGTTGCTACGCATGGGGAATGGGTTTCCTGAGAGAGGGAATAAAAGGGGGCCACTCACTCGGCGGTACTGCAAATGGCTCATGTAGAATGGCGTGTTGCACCGGCCTGGAGTCGTCTTCACCTCAAGGTAGTACATTGGCCTCCTGTCCTGCCAGACCGCCCGTTCGAGGTGGCCGTTGTCGATGAGCACCTTTGTCAAAGCCCCCTGTGCATCGTTGTAGGTGATATCAGCTGTCTCCCAGCCGGACCAGGAAACAATGCCGTTGTAGTCAGGATGAGAATCGACAAGATGCCGAATCCTGCTCTGCCACTGACTCATAGAGAAATCTGGTAGGGCGAGGGACTTCAGCAATTCGAACACCTAGGGTGAGGGTACCACGTTAGCAAATACCACGTTCTTTTCTGCAATAGGATGCGAGCTAAGATGGAATCGCTAGATGCCTACAAAAAGCTCTCCCGCTGCAGCGATTTGCTTAGCTCTGTCGGGTGAAAAAGGATATCCAAGGTGAGGTGTCTCGGAATCATCGAAGCTGATCCCAACACCACTGGGCATACTCAAAGCCGTCAGCAGTCTAGACATGTCGAATGAGTCCTTTCTCGGAAATTCTGCTGTCCGCGCAGCAGACACAATCCGGCAGAGGAGATCCCGATATTGATCTCTAGTTTGTCCTTCGATCTGGTCGTGTATCAGGCCTGAATTCTGGAGATCAGAACCGTGAGTGCTATCGAATACTGTCAATAATCGCCTTTCAAGGTGGTTCCAGAGCAGTGTATCATGCGGACTGACCTAGCTGGTCTCCTAATGGTTCCGGAGCTGTTTGGAGCAGGCGTTCCGTGTACCGAAGTTCGATCCGAACGATCCGGGGAAGTGACATGCGTCGACGGTGGCGATGTTGGCCCCAGGAATTCGTCCTCAGATGCATCTCCACCACTATCTGATGCCGTGCTCTCATACGCGTCTTCCACATCGGCATCTGCAATGCCGTCTTCTTCTAGTATCCGCGCAAGGACCGATCGTTCAGTGATGTTCAAGATTTTCTGGACGGCGGATAGGCCTCTGGACGAATCTGCCTCATGTTTCAGCGTGATCGCATCTGAAAGCAACCAGTCGAAAAGACGGGGGCCGAGTTTCGAAATGTATACAAGATCCTGGCTTTTTTTTGTCTCGCGGGATGAATATCTCGAGCTGAGCTCCGTGCTCTCTGATGTGAAGATCGCCATGCTTCTTGACATGTTTATGAGCCTGTCCGTCTTGAAAAAGGCTCATTTCGCAGGAGATCCCGTCCGTCTCATAGACCTGTGCATTGCGCAGCATGTCGTAGAGAGGGATGCTGGAGTTTTGCAACCTGGGGCTACGGTAATGATAGGCGATCCTATGAGAGAGCCCGATTAGCACACAGATTGGTGGATATTCTGATCGGTAAAAATAAAAATAAAAAATAAAAAAGGAATGCAAAGTCTCAGGGCTGTGCTTACCGGTAGAGGGCGTGGGCTTTCGGGCTGATCTTGCGCTTCCGCCGCCGTGTGGCTTGTTTAGCCTCATCATTGACCATGGTGATTTCTTGCACCATGCCCGACATGTACTTCCTCCCCAGATCGAGCCATGCGATGAAGGGGCCTAGTAGACGGACTTCATCGAGAGAGAAGTCAAGGGTCTTGACCCGGCGCCCAAAGATGTTATCCAGTGGCGTTGTGTCCACAATGGCAAAATCAGCAGCAGCCGAATCGAGGCTGACAGATCCATCGGGATGTGAAATCGGAAGTATCCTCGACTTACGCAGCTTTGTTGCTGGCGGATAGTCCTTGGGCTCCATCGTCCCAAGGAAGGAGCTCAGGGCAATGATCTTGTCCTTGGTGTCTGCAGCAGAGCTTTTTGTATCACCGCCCAAACGTTCGAGCTCGTGAAGGACAATGTCGATGGTGAGAGGCTTCACGTTCAGAAAGTCGCAAAAAAATGTTTCGAGGCCCTCGTAATGCTCGCTCAGGGTGACCTTTCCGTGAATCTTTGTACTGCTTGACCACAGACAATCACGGACGCAGTGCCAATGACAATTGGCATCAGTTGGCACATAGATGATGCCCTCTGTTTCGAACCGCTTGCTGTGTTTGATCTTATGTCAGCAAGCCCTGGGAAAAGCACTTTTTGCATGGGATGCAACTGACGTGATGATGTTCCGGTCTTCCTGGCTTTCGTATTCCAGAAGATCGTTGAGGTAGTGGTATAATTCCAAGACGTGTTCGGTGCGGACCTCGTCGCAGTCCTGCAGCTCATACAGCTCAGACGTTATATCGAACATAGCGCAATCTGAGACTTCTAGCACATCACAGAATAGCCTTTCCACACTATGCAACTCGACTGACATGCTATCATAGGCTTTCTTGTAACGAGCGCGAAGAGGTTTCGTCCTAATCATAGAAGGCAATCCTTCCCAAAGGCAGTCCTCAAGTGAGATCCAGGATGGTGGAGATCCGCAGTATGTTGGGAAATAAACTGCGTCAGTCCCTTGGAAGAATTTCCTAATCAAAATCAGCAAAGAAGTTCTATCTCCAGGGTTCAGAAAACGAACTTGATCTTGTCCTTCTCTAGCTCTTTTGCGGCCGACTCTGTATATCTTGTATAGATCATGTGGTATAGACCGACGATGCGATCACCGAGGTGGTCATCCTGTGCAGGTAATCCACAGATCTGGTCCAAAATAGCCAGGTAGAAGTTCACATCCTCTTTGACACTGACACCGAATAAACGCACAAGAAAAGACCATTGCTTTTGCTCGTAAGTTTCCCTTTCGAGATCGTCGTCGACTTTGAGAAAGGCGAAGGTCTCACCAGCGGGCAAGAATCTCTTACACCTCTGTTTCAAGTCGAGGAGCGGAAGGTACGTTCTCGATAGAGCAACCATACGATTGCCCTCGCAGAGGACCTCGAGGTCCCTCCCTGTTTGCTGCAGAACGGACCAGAGTGGACTGTTTCCTCTCAGAAGGTGTATCTTGCGCAGGAGCCCCAGGAACCGCTCTGGTCGGTGCTGTGCAGCATATATGCATTCAGGAGAGAGACCATTCGTTGTTGTGTCGACCAGCCTTAGCGTGGATCGTAGCCCTGCACAGGCCTTCAACCAGCTCTCCCACTCAGGCGATTCAGCACGAGGCTTCTCAGGGGTGTTTTCCATGAGAAATCGATGCAGGAATCTCACGGTCATCCCTGGCGCACCGCCTCCGGACTCGTTGTTAGCCTCCGTTGCTTTGAGGAGCTCCTGTGGCCCGTACTGATCACCGTCCGGGAGATACAGCGGCTCTCCATGTCCAGGCTTCCACAACTTTCCTCGTTGGTCGGGGACTACTATTGCATCCTTCAAACGCTCGGATTTTGGCTTCAGATGATCTGTGAGATAGAGGAATTGCAATTGTGCGAACAACACCGGGACACTGGGTGTGATGAACGATGTCCTGGGACTTCTGAGGGCTTGATGTCGATACAGGACGTGGCTGCGCACCATGTCTGAATCGGCCACGCAGACGCCCAGTTCCTTGAGGAATTTGACACGTTCCAGGTTCCGCGATGTCTTCAATTCCACAACTCGCAATGGGAGGCCTTGGGGAATGACAAACCCTCCTGTAGTCTCGGCAAGATAGAAATTGACACTGCTGTCTGGCGAGACCCAGAATGTGCCAAACTCAGTTCGCTCCGGGATCAGTGTCATGCTGCGCAGCTTTGTCACGACCTCTCTGGAACTATCCAGCTGGCAGAGATTTAGGAGCAGCTTCGCTGCCCTGGTGTGCCAGTCCTCATCTGTCTCTTCGCATCTCATCCGGGAGACTGGAGATTTCAAGTCCTGGTCGAGCATTTCCAATAGCTCGAGCCAATTGATCGTGCCCATGCCGAGATCTTCGAGAATTTTGATGTCGCCAGCAAGGTAGCTTTCGGACAACCATTTCTCGGGCTCGAGATCTCTGAACAAAGGTTCTCCCTTGCTATCACGGTGTATTGAGCGAGGGATCCGGAGTTCGTTGATCTTGCGAAGACCACGCTCACTCCTCGGAAGTACACATGGTACTTTAATAAGATTCTGCCGTATCCTGTTGACGAGACCCAACCAGAATGTGTCGAAAATGAATCGATTCTTGTGCGGCAGGAATCTCATCCAAGTGTATCGAAGATTCGGATCACAGCAGAATTCCGAAATGGCTTGGATGAACGCATCACTGATGCCATCACGTATGCCTTGATTCCGCATAGACGTAACGACAATATCTTGTCTATTAGCTTGCGTCACGAAGTCACCTTGTATGAGGAACTGGGGGATAAGAAGCGGGCGTTAGCACTAGTAATCAGGTGTAGGATCCCAGCCCCAGACATGGAATGTCTTCCGGAGATACATCAGCGGGAACAAAAACGACATGGTCACCATGGAAAATATACGGGGCGATCCTATAATCCTCTCTGGAAGGCCATCATTGCTGTACAATTGACCTATATCGGATAGAATGGGGAGTTGAGACAAATATAGGGAACACTCTTACCGAAAAGCCCATATTCCTCATTGGCAGAAAGGCATAGACATCTTGAGGGTTGACCTCAAACGACTTGCTGTCCGCAGACAAGGGAAAGGCGAGTACCACTTCGGCCTTTGAGTAAGCTCTCGTATTCTTCTCTTCCTTTGAATAGGTCCGATTCTCATTTTCTGCCAAGTTGTGCACCATCCGCCGGGTGACGTGGTAGATCTGACGAGTTGTCTCGGTTGTCTCCCCGTTCGTAACTGTCCTGGTCAATGTGGTGCGGTTGATATTGGTCTTCGAGGCCGAGAAGCTGGTGCAGGTCTCGAGCACATCGTTTTTGTCGAAGAAAGAGATGCGCATCACCTCGAGATTTCGCATGAAAAGGAGCATACTTTCTTTCAATTCGCGGAACTGCTTGCGCATCGTCTGGCGCTGCCAACCCAGGACAACTGGCTCACCTGTATCATGGAGGAGAAGTGTCATTCTCGTGCTGTGTTTGGACAATCCTTGCTCAGGTTCCTCCCAGATGGGTATGATCATGCCCAGGCCAGAGTCGCCTCTCTGGTGCCTGAAGTAGAATGAGAAGGGGCCAGACTGGATATGGACTTCATACGCCGCCATGAAGACGGACTTGAAGCCGATGCCCTTTTCGCCTATGTAGCCCTGAGCACCTGTCTTGGAGCTCTTTCCGACGTCGCAGATTGCCTCTAGGTTGGCCTTGCTGAACCCATCCTCATTGCACTCAATGATGACACGATCCTCGTGGATCTCGAACGCGATGAAGGGCTGATGGCCCCGTGCTCGAGCGCGGGTGTAATGATTGTCCTCAGCATTCTGGAGCAGCTCGAATATGAATCGCGCGTTGCTTGTGTACAGATTCTTGGCGAGCCTATGCGTGCTTGTTATCAGTCACTGCTGAAGTAGTTCAAGTGCTTTGGCTTCCTGGCCGTGAGTTGTGGCCACGGGAAGTATTTACTCAAGCACTTGAGGCTTGAAAGAGATAATCAGACGCCATAAGTAGGTTGCGACTTACGTTGATACCGTCGCTGCAGCCACATCTGACAAATTCCTGTGGCTTTGCCGAAACGCCTCCGCGGCTTCAGGACTGACTTTGTCAAGCTCTTGCCAGTACTTAGAATTGATGTGACCTCTGGATTCTGCGATTTCTTCGATCCACTCCCTCGCCTGGGCGACTGTGACGCCATGTCCTACAGCCGTGTGAGAGGCAGACATTTTGGTTGCAAGTGAAGGTCTCAAATGGTCCCAAGCTAGTGATTGGTGACCTGGTATGCGAGCAAGTCGAATGGTATAATGATGTACTAAGGAGAAGTCGACTGCTGGTTACACTACACACCGGAAGGCTGAAATAGAGCTTAAGCAGGATGGATCTGATCAGGCCGCGCACTCGAGGGCGGGGCGAATAGCTACGAGGTAATATATGTGCGAGCCCGGCCATCGGCTACATAGAGCAGTATTAGCCGCTCATTTCGAAGCTGTCAGTCGTTTCAGCTGCAACAACATACCATTCTGAACGGTGGGTCTGAAAGTTGCGTGCGGCTCAGCCCTGCATGTGCAAGAAAGGGGGCGGAAAGCTGTGGACAGCACATGTGAATACCCAATGAGGACCTGGCCAGGTGCCAAAACTTTGGGCGGTTATACAAATTTGCGCTGTATCATCAGTCACACCTCACCTCTAGTCAGGATGCATGACCCACTAATACTGCAAAGACAAGACAGAGTAAGGGCTACACAGATGGTGTCAAAGCGCTGGATAACGATGAACTAATTGCGTATATGTTTAAAATGATACCTAAGTAGTTTTCAAGTGGTTGAACTATGACTGCACACACGTTCACGCATCAGAAGGGGGAAAGAAGACGAAGAAATGAAGGGAGAAAACCACAGTCATTACGATGAGCAAACACTGCTAGAAACCCACAAGACTTCATACAGCAAGGTACTCTCATGTTGAGGTGCCCTGATCTGCTCAACTCACAATTGATCTCTCGTGGGCCTCACTGGAGACAAGAGGTTGTTGCTGTGATCTGATTGGCCATGTACCGAGCTGTATACTGCTTCAGGAAGGTAGCGAGATTGGCAGCCCTGCGCCACTGGGACTAAGAGCCAACTGCAGAAAATACCCTGGAGATATGTTGCATAATGTAACACACCCGACCGCAAAAGTAGGCAGACAGTCACTTGGAAGGACGAGTATCCCAGCCGCCCAGTTCAAGGCTGAAAGTGTCACTCTCGGATTGCCAAACCGAGTAATAAGTCCTTTCCTTTCCCTGAAGCTGGGTGCCTAGGTACTTTTTCAAGTCTGCCTCTCATTTCCTCTTCCGATGCTCTCTGAGTCTGTGCGCTTTTTTCCTTTCTCATAGATGGATCTCAGGGGTCCTTCACACCTTTGAGAACATATATGTATATGAGAGATCAACTCACAGTGCGTGTCAAAGCTTTGAGAACATCTAGAGGCTAGACTACTACACTTGTGTACATCATCATCCGAAGGGTGTCTGGGATACACTTTCCTAGGAACCGTTTTGGGCAGGATCATATGCTCCAAGACAGTAATTAAATCGCCTACTGTCATTCCCTTGACAGCATAAGCAATTAGGGTTATTAGTAACAACTCCAGTGCTGAGTGGGGTATGCTGAATGCAATGCTTCTATGCGCTCAAATTCGGGTCCGAGATTCCGGTTCACATGCCCTGTAACAGCTTGTGTTGCACGTGTGCTGAGAGTGAACAGCTCAAAGTATAAGCTGTTGAAGAGTGTGTACATAAGAATGCAGCAAGCTGATATCCAATGGCAAGTAGACCGCCAAGAACAGTACAGTAGATTGTATGTAGGCAAGAAGTTATCTTGATCAGCATGTTAGTGAGGGGCTCAACCTTCAGAAACAAACCAGGGAGTAAGGGACTGACTGCCCTATTATATGTCTTCTATGACTACAAGCAAGGTCATGTTTACATCCTGATACTAGAACTCTTTGAATATAGGCGCCAGAGGGCACACCTGACCGCATCTGGGAGACCTGCTGCAAGGCTACCAACTGTCAATGCTGCATTGCTCGCAACCAACCTCAAGATGACATACGGACCAGCTTCTTATGAGGAACTTGGTGTTAGGATGGAGCGGTAGGATCTGATCTGGTGATTGCCCCCAGCTCTGTGTTCCAGTGTGGCATTGAATGCAGCTATTTTTGTATGCCTGGGCACGCCGTTGGGATTTGACGTGTTTCACCAGTGCGTGGGTAAGCGGCTTTTCCTGCTTAGCCCCTGCAGGGGAGATCGGTGCCCCCTCACGCCCCTCACCGCGCGTGCCAGGATGGTGAGGCAGCTTGAGTGCCAGACAGGGAATGGGTGCCTACCCCGCCATGACATCTTCAGGCGGGCAGCTCCTACTTGTCTCTCTCTCTCATAGTGCAGGCACCGACTATAGGCTGTGACCACAGTACATACAGTAGCAGCACTCATACACTACCTCTTACACACAATAGCGTAGTACTGTAGTAAGCTAAAGCCAAGCCCTGAGGATCATAACAGGGGACCAAGCTGCTTTGACACAAAGCCAAAACAGTAAGCTTTGGACACGCCACTCCACTGCCGCGATTACCACCACTTACAGCAGTCGTACCAAACCACCACCTCCTCCTCTGCCACCACCACCGCAACAACGCCACCCCTCCTTTGCGCAGCCGCAGCCAAGTACTTTCCAAGAACCGCCATCACCACCAGAAGTCTATCCCCACACCCTATCGACTCCTCTTTTCTGATACCTCGCATTCACATCCTCTTCCACCCCTTGCCAACCAGGAACCAGCTGCAGCTGTCCTCCCCCCCCTCAGAGAAGGGAAAAAGCAAACATGGTCGACCGCCCCAACAAGCCGTCGGCGCTGGCCTCAACACCGCAGCAACCCATTCCCCAGGCCTCGGTCAGCATCGATAACGACAATGGTCGTGTATCCGCCAAGCTGCCCACCGGCGAGAGCGTCGAGGTACTGCTGCACGGCGCCACCGTCATCAGCTGGAAGGACGCGGGCGGCGACGAGAAGCTCTGGCTGAGCGAGAAGGCCGTGCTGGACGGCAGCAAGGCCGTCCGTGGTGGTATTCCCCTGGTGTTCCCAGTAAGATTGACCAGATCATCTTGTCCTGACCTCCCGAGTCGACATTCTCGTGAGGAGGAAATGACCCTTGACGTGTTCTTTCTGTTTCTTGTTCTGACGAGCTGCCCTGTGCAACGTTACAGGTCTTTGGCACCGCCCCCGACCACGCAGCAACATCCAAGCTCCCCCAGCACGGCTTCGCGCGCACCTCGCGGTGGGAGTTCCTCGGCAAGTCCACCTCCGAGTCCAAGCAGTCTGACAGCAGCGCTGCCGACACCAACGTCAAGCTCGACTTCGGCCTGAGCTCATCCTCGCTGGACGACAAGACCCGGGCGCTGTGGCCGTACGACTTCGACCTTATCTACAGCGTCACACTCGAGCGGGCTGGCCTGGTCACTTCCATTGTCATCACGAACAAGGCTGACAAGGCCTTTGAGTTTGAGGTGCTGCTGCATACGTACCTGAGAATCAAGGTATGCTTTCCCCCCGCTCCTGTCCAACTTTCAGTGTTAACTACATTTATATGTGTGTGAATGCTAATTGTGCGTTGTACAGGACATCAACCAGGTCGCAGTCGATGGTCTCGACGCATCGCAATACATCGACAAGGTCGACGGCGCTTCCACCAAGACCCAGTCCTCCAGCGTCACCATCACTGGCGAGACCGACCGCGTTTATACCCCCGCTCAGGGCCCCAGCGAGCCCGTCGTCGTGACCGAGGGCGGAAGCAAGGTCTTCTCCATCGTCCGTGACAATCTGACCGACGTGGTCGTGTGGAACCCCTGGACGGAGAAGGCTGCCGGCATCGGCGACTTCGCGCCCAAGGATGGCTTCAAGCAGATGATCTGTATCGAGGCCGGCAGTGTCAAGGGTTTCCAGACGCTGGAGCCTGGTGACGCATTTGAGGGTGCGCAGACCATCACCGCCCTGTGAAGGGGTTCCCAGCAGGATGCTGGGAATCAGGGACGGAGTCTCGGGAGGCTATGACATCAGAAAGGGCAAGGAGCGAGCTGATTTGGTCCCAACAATCGGACATCATGAGGAGGAAGCATAGAATTTGATCCCGCACGCAAAGCTAAGCCAGCAAGCCTTCAATAAGATTGATGGGGATATAGTCCAGGTAGCAGACACCGTCGACTCTTGTTCATTTTCATCATTTCGCGCCGCCTCTCGTACTTGCACGGGCACATGGGGAATACGAATCCGCCAGCCCAACGCCGTGCCTTGCCTTATATACAGTCATACTTTTATGAAACTGTGTCCCATATATACAATGCACACACTATACCATTCCCCCCCCCCGGCCCCCCGCGGGGGTCAGGCGCTCTCCCACTCAGTGATCTGCCCCGTTTCGGTAATGATGGGTAATCTCAAACGCAAGCTCCAGAGCCTGCTTCTCGTTGAGGCGCGGGTCGCACAGGCTGGTGTAGCGCACGGCCAGGTCGTCCTCGCCCAGCTCCTCGCTGCCGCCGAGACACTCTGTGACGGCGTCGCCGGTCAGCTCGAGATGGACGCCGCCCAGGTAGCTGCCCTGCTCCCTGTGGATGCGCAGGGTCTCCTGCAGCTCGGCAAAGATGTCGCCGAAGCGGCGCGTCTTGATGCCCGCGGCGGTGGACCGCGTGTTGCCGTGCATGGGGTCGCACTGCCAGACGACGGTGCGGGCGTACTCGCTGTCCTCGACGGCGCGGATGTGCGCGGGCAGCAGGTCCTTGACCTTGGCGGCGCCGTAGCGCGTGATGAGGGTGATCTTGCCGACCTCGCGGGCCGGGTTCAGGGTGCGCAGCAGCTGGAGCAGGTCGGACGTCGGCGTCGACGGGCCGACCTTGACCCCGATCGGGTTGGCGATGCCCCGGAAGAACTCGACGTGGGCGCCATCGATCTGCCGCGTGCGGTCGCCGATCCAGAGGAAGTGCGCCGACGTGTCGTAGTACTGGGTCTCGTTCTTGGTCTCGTCCTGGTCCCGGCTGCCGCCGTAGATGGCGGCGGACGAGAAGGGGCGGGTGAGGGGCTGTTCGTACTCGAGCACCAGGCCCTCGTGGCTGGTGAAGAGGTCCACGGTCGAGGTGGTGGAGGCGCTGCCGCTGCCCAGGGCGCCGATGGTGTTCATGAAGCGCATGCTCGTCTGGAGCGCGTTCACGATGCCGCTGTACTTGTCCTTGAGGCGCGGGTCCTGGACGTGGCCCAGGTCCCAGTCCATGGGCCGGTTCAGGTCGGCGATGCCGCTCGAGGCCGCGGCGCGGCTGTAGTTGAGCGTGGCGGCCGAGTAGTGGTACGCCTTGACGAGCCTGGCCGGGTCGAGGGCCCTCTGGTCGACGTCGTACGAGTTGAGGATGTCGCCGCGGAAGCTGGGCACGACGCGGCCGTCGGCGAGGGTCTCGGTGTCGCTGGAGCGGGGCTTGGCGTACTGGCCGGCCATGCGGCCGATGCGGACGACGCGCTTGTCGCAGCCCAGGATCAGCACGAGGGACATCTGCAGCAGGAGCTTGATCTTGCTCTCGATGGCGGCCTGGTTGCAGTACTCGAACAGCTCCGCGCAGTCGCCGCCCTGCAGGAGGAAGGCCTCGCCGCGGGCCACGGCGCGGAGCTCCGACTTGAGCTTGAGGATCTCCTTGGGCGTCACGAGCGGCGGGAGGTTGCTCAGCTCTGCGGCGGCGCGGGCGACGGCGGCGGGGTCGAGGTCAGGCACCTGCTTGATGGGCTTGGAGCGCCACGAGTCGGGCGTCCAGGAGCCGTCGGATGAGGCCATGGTCTAGGTGGGTGGTGGTGGTGTTGTTGGTGGTGGACTGAGTGGTCTCGTTTGTCACTTTGTAGAGAAGTGAGGCTGCAGACAAGCAGCAGAACCGGCCTTTGAATGTGAGAATGAGTGAGTGGGTCAGGAAGTTGACTGTATCGCTCAAGTCAGTCGTGTGATATTTGTATGTAAGTGTGTGTAACTCATTGAAAAATACTACAAAGACTTACAGTTTCAAAAAGAATGTAATGTACAGTAGAGACTCAAGACAAGAACTGTGCCTCTGAGTAATAAGAGAATGACATAAATATGTGCAGATCAAATCAAATTCAGATGTGAGTAAGGATGGTTTAGGCTTGTGGTGGTGGTGGTGACACATCTTTGTCCATTCAAGACCATTTCGGACGGCACAGGCCGATGGAAAGTACAGATAACAACCCTTATCGTAACCCTGAAATGTCCCATGCTACTTTGACTACCTTCCCCAGCCCAAGTCTTCTCGTCTCTCCATCTGGCGACAACCCCTCCCCCTCCTACAAACCACCCTCCTCTCGCCCGCACACACACACGATTTAAAAAAAAAAAAAAAAAAAAAAATATGGCAGAAGAGAAACAGCCATCAGGCGTTGTCGAGGGCGCCACGACGGGCGATGTCGAGGACGAACTGCAGGACGACAAGGCCAAGTCGGCAGAGGACAGGAAAGCCGCCGCGGCGCTGTCCCAGCTCGACGCGCGGGGCGACGACGCCGCGACCGGCTCTGCGTCAGTCGACCAGAAGGGCCTGAGCGAGGCCGTGAACAAGCTGAGCGCTGCCAAGGCCGAGGAGAAGAAGGACCTCAAGAAGGTCAAGGTGGACGCCGCGGACGTCACGCTGCTGGTGAGTGGTGGTGGCTGATAATGCAGAGGGCACATCGTGCTGTAGCTCGCCTGGGCGTCTGTCCTGGGCGAGGGTGGGAGACACAGACTGACGAGATTTTTCTTGCTCTGCGCGCAGGTCGACGAGCTCGATCTGACGAAGCCAAAGGCCACCGAGCTGCTCAAGCAACACGACGGCGATGCTGTCAAGGCGATGAGGGCGTATGTTGCCGTCAACTGATACGGGAGGACGGAGCTGGGCTGTCGCATATTCGAAAACAAGCACGTCACATTGGAGTTTAGGGTGAAGAAGGTCATACACATTACCAGGTAGACAAAAGAGTTCCCCAGATGGGCGAGGGGCATACAATGCTATATACAACTACAACACAAGAGTGTACCGTCACCAATTGGTGGCTCAGTATTTGCTTTGTGCCATTAACGAATATGAAGGTAACGGCTCTTAAGTAGTCTACAAGATACCTTTGTTTCTTTCTCGAACAACAACCCCGGATCAATGCTCTCCCATGATCCAAGTGATATTTACACACTTTGGCTCCCAGAGATACGGATCATCGCCCATCCACGCCGGCCCTCGAGGCGGCATCTTGAAACCTGGCCCTCCGCCTCCAGGGCCATCATGCTCAGGCGGCGGCGGGCCGTGGGTGAAATCGTCCTTCTCGTCTAGTGCAGGTACATGTCCCCGACCACCCCCGCCTCCTCTTCCTCCTCCCGGGTATCTACCTCCCCTTCCAGGACCTCGAGGGCCTCCTCCATGACCCCCACCAGGCGGGCCACCGCCCATGCCTCCCCCTGTGCAACATTGGCCACATGGGGATATAACAGCGCTCGTTCCACGCGCACTGCTCCTTACAGCCATAGTATTGGCTTTCCCAGCCGAGCCAGGCGGTGAGCTCGGCTATGCTGTCCTGCCATGCAGCCGCTTTGGGCGCCAGCGCTGCGCCCGCTGCACGCCTGTCTGCCAGCATGTCTAGCCAGGCGAGCTCGATGCCGAAGCCCATCGTGATCAACACTGCACAGATCGTGCCGTAGACTTCCTCGACCGCAGCTCGGATGTCCGCCTCCGCGGGGGACAGTGGGTAGTGTAGCTCATCCGGTACCAGCAGCCTGGTATACCGCCATCGGCACCGCGCAAGTGTCTCCCCGTAGAGATCCGAGTCTGTCTGCCACGTGTCGTGGTTGATCTCCTGTGGATACTCCATATACGCCACCATGAACATGTGACTCTGTGCCCGCAGGTCAAACAACCACTTGTACACAGCCGTCTCGTCGTCTATGCTCGGCAGCGAGCCGAGCCTGGTGTCCATCATGGTCAGCTGGTTCGTGACGCGCTGCACAATCTCGGACGTCATGAGCACCCAGTCCGCGCCAGAGCAGCTGGTATCCGTGGTGTCGGATGGGCGGAGCAAGGCCCGCAGCGCCCTCTCCGAGTTTGCCCTCATCAGCATGGCCTCCTCGGACGTCACGTTCTCCAGGTGGTGGAATCGCCTCCGCCGGGCGAGCTGTTTGATAGCCTCGGTCCTGTTGCCTTCCTCGCCGGGCCCCGTCCATAGACCCTCGCTCGTCAGGTTCAGGCGAGCCTGCTCGCCCATCGCGCGGGCGCGGGTCAGGTTGGCGAACTGCGGCGAGTAGTAGCTCAGGATGCCGCAGCTGAGCGGCCTGGCCTTGACCTCGCCCTGCCCGGGCCCGTTGCGCGTGGACCCGTAGTGCCAGGTGGCGCTGTCAAACCAGCCCCAGCCTTGAATCTCGATGAACGGCTCGCGGCCCGAGTCCCAGCGCATGTTTGGTGGGGGTGCGCCGTGGGAGGGCTCGGCGTTGCGGTCTGTCTTGGTCGGATTGGGTGGGAGTGGGTAGTACGAGGTGATGGTATCTTCCTCCTGGGTCTTGATATCGTCTTGGCCTCTCCTTCTGGAAGCAAGAAGAGATCCTTCTTCCAACCAACTGCCGCCCTCTTCGTCCTTGCCCTCCTCCTGCTCCTTCTCCGGTAATAACGGCGCCGTAACGTTCATTCTCGAGACCAGTCTCAGACTCGGGCTTAGAAAATCACACCAAATCATCTCAAACCCGGCATTCATCCTCACCACCCCCCTCGAACCCCCACCCAGGACCCCTCAGCCCAGCCTCCTCAAGCCAGTCGCACAGCCCGTGCGCCCGCAGGTACTCCGGCCCCAAGCCCATCATGCCTCCCCGCCTCCCGCCCCCCTTCGCCCGTCGGCCCGGTGACGTTGCCAAATAGCTGCAGCATCTGGGTGTCCATCTGGCCCAGCCCCATGAGGGTGGCGCTCTCGCCGTCGAAATAGAGAGCGCGCACGGGCCGGGTAGTCTGGTAGGTGATCAGGAAGGAGTTGCGGCTCGAGCCCATGATGCCGTAGCTCATCTCGAGGTCGAAGGCGAGCCACTCGGGGCTGGGTGGCTCCGGGGCCGCATCGTCGGGAGAGATGAGGCCGTGGTAGAGGAGCGTGTAGGCTGGGATCTCGACGGCTGCGAGGGTGTGGCCGTTGGGGAAGATGGTGTTGCTCCATTGGTGCAGGAGGCTGGGAACTGAGGCGAAGAGGTGGGGGAGGGGGGAGGTGAAGTCTAGGGTCCACCGTGGTGGTGGTCGGTCATCTTCGAGAGTGCTATCCAGCGGTTTCTGAGACGAGGAGGGATCCGAGAGTGTTGCTGCGACTGGAGTAGCAACGAGAAAAGAGGTTGCGAAAAGAAGTGACAGTGTCGACAACATCGTGTCTTTTGGTCTAAATCACCTTGAGAAAGTCATAACGGTATGTTCGAGGAGACACACACCAGAAAAGGCATCAACGTTAGAATCTGTAATAATACTGATACAGTAGTACTTTCAATGGTCAAGTAAATGTTGGGCAGAGTGTGGCGACTTGGATAGCCTTATCATCATGTCCAGCTCATCCTGCAGCAGGACGGTGTGAAGAGATAAAGGAAAGGCCAGGAACCGAAACGCGCGTCACCTTGTCTGTTGGGCTTATAACCCCGGACCCACTTGTCCTGAGGACGTCACTTGCAGCCACATTGTACAAGCTCACGACCTTGACCAATCGTAGTTTGGGAATTTACAATGACAGTTCTTGAGCTATTCAGACCCTCTGCAGAGTCCGAATTCGGTTTTTGGAAAGATGGGTTGAGCGAGCTGTTTGTCTGTCTTGCCCACGGCCAAATACACACACTATGTGGTCGCTCGACGGTAATGTCTAGACAGGATGGGGAAATTTTGAGATTTCAGCGTCGATTGACAACCTCGTCAGGTCTGAGTGAGGTCTGGCGCGAAGCAGCTTCAGCCTACAAAAGATCGTGGTCGGATAACGAATGAATGTCCCTGCCTCCAAATCACAACGCTCAACGCCTTGATCAAAAACGCCGTACACAAATGCTAACGAATGATAACTGCCGCTCTCAGCAAGAAAAGGGCAAAAGAAAATCCAGGATGCGTCTCTTAGTTCCACTCCTTCCAGCTTTTAGCCAACGGGCTCGAGATCTTGGGTGCGAATGCTAGGCTCTTCCGACGCGCATCCATCAGCCTCCTCGCTACGCTCTCGTCCCTCTGCAGTCCAAGAATCCCGGCCCCCATGTCTTCATACATGTGTTGGGCCTTGGGCGGGCAAGTGCGCTGCATCAGTTGCTCCCGGGACAGCATCTCCTCCACCCCGATGTTCTCCTCGTCATCGTCGTCGCCCATCGGCGTGTCTGGCTCAATCTCCATCGCGAATCGGCGGATGGCATCCGGGGCAGGCGTCTTGGGCACCGGTGTCAGAGGTGCAGTATTGTACCAGTCCTCGTGACCTGCCGGGACTTGGAGGTCGAGGTCGGTCAGGTCAAAGTCCCCAGAGCTCTCGAAGTCATCTGGCGAGTGCATCCAGAGACTACTATCACGACGGTTGGCAGGTGCAGGTGTCGTGGGGGCGGTCCTACTCTCCCGTGCCGCGTTGCGGGCGGTCGAGCTAGCTACTGGTGTGCTGTCGTCGTAGTCGGCGAGCGCGCTTGCACCCATGATGGTCCTGCGCCGGCCGGCGCTGCGAGGGATCAGCGAGGTGTCAATGTAGTATGGAGCTTCGTCAAGCCACTCGTTTGCTCGTTCGCAGCTGGCAGAGTCAGTTAGCATGACACGTGAGAAAAGAAAGAAAAGAAAGAATTCAGCGTAGAGGACCAGTCAACTTACTCTAGGACCCAGCCCACACCGACACACTGCACGAGGCCATCGGTCTCACGGACCTTGTCCATCGTGGCCTTGCCACCGTCCTTGTACACCACATGTGTGATGCCAATCTTGGAAGAAGCATCCTTGTCTTTGGGATCCCAGTGCCAGCTCGTCGTGCATCGGGCACCCATCTGCGTGAGGAGCTCAATGAAGATGGCACTGGCATCAGCACCGTCCATGGTATGGACGTCGACAAAGACGACCGCTCCGCGGAGCAGAGTTGGCTGCACATCGGGACGTGGAGTCCGTGCAGGAGTCTCTGGCTGTGACCAAGCCTGGGGCTTGGATGGAGTTTCGGGAGGCGGCAAAGACCCGGACCGTTCAAGTAAGCTCTCTTCCTCTACAGCCTCTTCCAGAGCAGCGTCGACATCCCCATTCTTGGTGGGCGAGTAGGAGATGACAGTCGCGCTTCTGGAAAGACTATGGGTAGGCCGAGGCACGGGAAGGCGCGAGATGCTGTGCCTCCGCTGCTTCAGCGAAGGCTGGGCCATCGGGGTGGACTCGTCTGCGGCCTTCAGCGGCACCTTGGACACGGTGTGGAACTCGCGTCTGATGGGCCTCTGAGGGGTGACGGGTGGGACCAACACGCCATCAACCGCCTGAGCTGGAACGGCATTCTCGTCGCCATACTCCTGGCTAGCCTCAGAGATGGAGTCGTCGTTACCATCGAGGTTCAGCAACGACTCAACATGCTCAGCCGACATCATCGACATCTCGTCCGCCTCAGCAGCCAGGTCCAGATCCTCCTCCGTTATAGAGATGTCCTCCAGCACGGGATCCTTGATCTCGGGAACCGCAGGCAGAGGATCGGCCTCATCAGCAGGCTCTTTCGCTTCCTTGCTGGGGAGGGCACACATCTGATCCTCGAAGAATTGCGTTTGTGTCGCACTCTCCGGAGTGGAGCCAGACTTCTCGACCGTTGGTGTCCTCGGCTTGTGAGGGCTGCGGGCTTGCCACTCGTCGAAACGACGAGCCAGCGGTGTGAAGCCGAAGCCAGATGTTCGAGGCCTCATGGTGCTGCCTCGCATCTCCTTCACAGGCGAGGCATTGTTAGGCGTCATCACTCGGGTGTGCTCATCATCTGACTCTGAGTAGGTCGTGTCGAAAGGGTTCAAGTCTTCTTGCCGAAGCCCAAACATGCCCAGCGCCGCTTGCGGGGGCGAATCCGGTGGTGTAGTGCTGATGTCGGCTGGCTCGACGTTGTCAACCTGAAGCTCAGGCTCGTCGATGGCCATAGGCTCCCCCGAGTCCTCGGAGTTTTCTACAGGGCCAGCAGTACTCTCAGGTTCCTGTTCAAGAACGACGGTCTCACAATCATCCTCTTCGGTAGGCTCATCTGTAGGCGTTGTGGATCGATTGAGCGCAGGGTCGACTTCACGTGGCAACACTGTTGACATTCGCCCGTTGAAGTCCGGCTTTGCGGGGGTACTTGCTTCCGTGGGCCCCTCTTCCGTCACCCCAGCAGGCTCGGTATCTTCAGGCTGCTCGACTCCTTCATTTTCCTCGGCTGCAGGAGGAGAGCAGAGCAGGACAGGTGTAGGAGCTGGAGAGCGTTTCTCGGTGACCTCCTCTGGCGCCTTGCGTGGCTTGACGGGCGAAAATGGGCGCTTTGCCGGCGACTGGAACAGGGATCGCTTGAATGGGGAAGAAACAACAGATTCCGTTGAGCTGAACGGGTTCGATTCACTAGTCTTCAGGGGCATGGATGGTCGCTTTGCTGGTGATTGCAGCAAAGATGCCTTGAACGGAGTGGCGCTGGGCTGCAGGGCTTCTGCGGCCGCAGGAAGCCCTAGCTGCAGTCCCTCAATGCGCTTGGCAGGAGACTTCATCGAGTTGCTGAAGGGAGACTTTGGTGGTCGCCGGACTGGGCTTCCGAGCAAAACAGTGGATTCTGCAGGCGGCAGAGCAGGATCCGGCCCCGCTTGTTCCTCCTCCTCTTCCTCCCCCTCCTCATCATCTAGCTCTTCCTTATAAGCCTTGGATGAAGGCTTGATGCCAAGTTGAGGTCTCACAGGGGTCTGACGGAAAGGTCTCGCAGGAGTCCTGTCCATAGCAAGCTCATCCTCGGAGTCGACATCGCGATCGCGGTTCGCGGACAGCTGAGAGATCTTCTTGGGACTCAGAGGCATCTGTGCCTTCTTCTCGTCGGTGCTCTCCTTGGTGCTCTTCTTCCTCGTCGTGGTGGCGGTGGTCCTCGTGGTGCGACCGGTGCCAGCAGGCTTGCGCACAGGCTTTGCGCGCATGCCCGTGGCTGCCGGTGCCTCTGCGGGCTTGCTTGCAGGGGCGGCGGCAGCAGTCGCGGCGGTCTTCTTCGCCCCTGTGGCCGGAAGCACATTTTCCTTGTCAGGCTCGGCAAACGTCACTGTCTTCTTGACAGGCTTGGAGGTAGGCGCACTCGCACTGGTAGCGTTACCTGCCGGACGACCACGCTTCTTGATGATGGGTTCAGGCGCGAGGTCGTCTGCTTCCTCGTCGACCTTGTCCTCCTCCTGGGCCTGCGTCTTCTTCGCTCGCGTCCTTGTGGTCTTGGCTGGGGGCGCCTCGTCCTTCACGGGCTCTGTGGCGGGCTTCTTGGCGGGCCGGCCACGTTTTGGACGAGACGCTGGCTCGGGCTCTGGGTCGACAATCTTCTTGGGCCGTCCGGGGCCTCGAGTGGCAGCTGAAGTGGCCCGTGAGGCTGGAGGTGGGCGCTTGGCGGCTGTCTCGAGCTCGCTATCATCTTCATGGTCGTCATCACGCGTCTTACGCTTGGTCGACCTCCTGGCTGTCGAGGAGAGGCTTTCTGATGAAGAAGCAGAGGGGGCGGTGGTGGTCGCAGCGGCACGTGTCGCCTTTGTTTTGCCTGCTGCAGCGGCTGTAGCTTTGGCAGGTTTTGTTGATGCCTTGGCCGCCGAAGATGCAGTGCTCGATGTTGCCGACCTCGCGGCCCTGGCCCGAGTGATGCGCTTGGGCGGTGAGGCTGGGGGTTCCATGTTGGACGTGGAATTGTCGCAAATGGATGGCTTGTCCTATGGATGAATATCTGACTGTATGGAGTTTGGGGGGAAAAGGGAAAGTTAGTAAAAAGACTGCAAAGAAGACTTCATCTCCATCACCTTTAATAAGAGAAATGGAGGCCAAGTGCGATGCGCCGTGGAATGAAGCTGTGAGCTCTGTTAGTTCCGTGTATTTGTTGTCATTGGGTGGGTCGCCTGCTGGCTAGGGGGGGAGGGGGGTGGGCGAATGCTCATATGGAAGGAACTTCGCGTTGTTTACTGGTATGGCTGGTCCGTGCCCCGCAATATGTGGGGTCAACATTTCGTTGGCCAAGCAACACGCCAGTTCCAATCAGTCATAGTAGGGATCTACATTGAGGCACTACGATTTTCCTTTGTCCCATCAACATGCAAGGAGGCTTTGGCGACGCGACAGCATTTACTCTATGAAAGTTTGAGCGAATATGATGGGTAGCGTTTGCTTCAATGGAGTATACCCGGGATATCAACAGCCCCATGCCTCCTCCGTCTCCCTACCCGACGTCAGATGAACAAAAGATCATCGCCTTTGCTGTCGAGCCGACAAAGGCAATATGGGCACATTCAAAGAAGCACGGCGACGTCTTTGGCAACCCTTTGAGTCTATACAAAACCCAGATCTTGACACTGAACATCCAAGGCACGCAAATCCAAAAAAATCAGTACGTATCAAACAAAAGATGGTGCTCTGCAACCTCTTCTCATGCCCAATGCCGTCATCACTCATGTCCGTTCTTCTCTGGTTGGGGCTAGAAATTTCCCTCCGACTTGGCGGCAAAGCCAATGCGCATGTTCCCACCATCAAACACAGTGAACTGCGCCTTGAGGAAGATGTCGCCATAGATGGCAAACCCTAGGCCGCTGTTGCTCTGGATGCCCCCAAAGCAGAGCTCGGAGGTCTCGATCGAGTCCCCAGTGACGGGCGCAAACTTGATGATGTCGCCGGGGACGACGGCCTGGTACCCGCTGATGACGGCCGTGAACGAGGGGATGGTGTCGTTACAGTTGAACACGACCCCGCCTTGCTGCTGGCTGTTCTGCGCCGAGGGGATCTGCTGGTAGTACGCCTCGACCGCCTCGTCGGGCATCAGCATGAGCGTCGTGCCCGTGTCGGCAATGGCCTGGTGCGGGAGCGCGATCGCATCGCCCTCGCCTACTGCGATCCCGCTCGCCGAGAACTGCCAGAAGCCCTGGCTGCTGTTGACGGCGACGAAGTTGACGCTGCCCGTGAACTCAGACTCGTCTACGAAGCCAAAATTGTAGTTTCCAGCTGTGGATTGCAGGGCGTGTACAAGGTCAGTAAGTTTCTATCTCGAGCTTGCGTCGCCACATTGATTTGTCTACACGCCGTGGCCAATGGAGTGGGGTGAGGATTTCTTACCGGCGCCGCGCTTCAGGTTGGCAGTGAACAGCGGCATGGCTAGGTTCGCCATAGCGTTGGAAAAGAATGTCTTTTGCGGGTTAGGCGTTGTGCCGCCGTCGGTCACTTGGTTGATGCTGTCCATGGCGAGGCCCAGCAGCCCAGACGTCGCCTGGTCCTCGGTAAAAGAACCAGCCACCATCGTGGCGCCCTCGACGGCCTGGTCCTGCACGCTCACGCCGCCGACAGTGACGACATCCCGAAAGACAGTACCTGAGGCGCCACTTCCGTCACCGTACGTGATCTGGAACTCGGCGTTGGCAACTTGGGACGCCGTCGAGCTGGAGTCCGGGTCGTACAGCTGGTGGCCCTGAGACTGCTCCGCGGGCGTCTGCGTGGTGAATACCCACAGGTCCGAGGAGCCCGTGTCGAAGTCAAGCATCACCGTCTGCGGCGGCGTGCCGATCTGCACAGGTGTAAGGTATTCCACATCGTTGGCCTGCGGTATGGCAGATGCCGAGCCTGTGCTGAGGTCAGGAACGGCGGTGTTCTACATGCGAGTGGGTGATACAAGCCAGAGACACCAGAGATAAGCCTGATTGAACTTACCTTTGGTTGAGCTGGTTGTGGTGCTGTTCGGTGCTGTGCCTTGAGGACATGTCAGCAATTTATTGTCCCCGACAACAGGACTCGGACCGCAGAGCATTTACCATTGCTTCCACCCGTAATTCCACCAGAAGAGGTGCTACTGCCATCGCCAGTCGTGTCCGTGCAACTGTCCGGAACATTCGTGCTGCTCAGACCCAGCTCCTGGAGGATCTCATCAACGATGCAGAGCAGGCTGGGATCTATGGTGGCACCAAACTGAGTATATTTCCGCAGGGACTGGACGTACGCTCTCGGGCCTCGACCAGATGTCATGAAACCTTTATTATGCGTCTGCTCCGCGCGGAGGGTCATGCCACCGAGGGTCAGAACCTCGAACCTCTCGACCTGCTCTGTGGTCAACTCCAGGAGGCTTTCCAGCGCGCTCGAGACCGGCGCGGCACCAGCGAGGGACGCCCCCAGGGCGATGATGGCGACGAATTTCATGATGTAGTGGTCTACCCTGCGTCAATGTGATACCAGACCACAGGAAATAAAGAAAGAGAAGCAAAAGAATAAGAAGTCAAGAACACCCTAGCAAAGAAGTCTACGCCCTTGAAGTGAACGAGAAGGTACCTTCTCCCATTGCCTGTGGTTGGAAGGAGATGGAGCGGCGCACAACGACGGGAGAAAGAAAATACCGTGAGAAACTTCCTAGCAGGTGATCGACCGCTTGCCAGGGCAGTATCATGTATGACCATCGTTCATCTTCATGCGCTCGTCAACAAGGGCAATACCGGAGCCTTCTTCATTATACCATGCTTCCCCATTATCGTACTGGCCTTCTCAACCATGCACCGGCCCCCGTTTCCTGGCAGCCCACCCGGCGCCAAAACCAATTATATCCGATACAATTTTTATGGGTCTTTTTTTTTCTTTTCCCCTTCTTCCCCGTCCTCTTTCTACGCAGTACTAGCTGTCTCATGGCCAGGTGAATTGAGTAAAATGAGTGGTGAGGCGGGCAGACAGCCGGGAATCTAAAGAACGGCATACCGAGGCGGCGTTTGAGAATGGCGATCACCAGGGTCTCCTCCGAGGTTTGGTGAGACGCCAATTCAGCCAAGATGCAGCGGCCAAGCGATAATTATGGGCACGGAATTAGCCGTGGTTGCTTCAGAAGCCTCAGCTGTATATGCGCGAGACGGCGTGAAGGTAGATCATACAAGATGTCCGGCTTGGGAGAGCGCGAGCAAGAAGAGTGTGCACCTGGGTAGACAACCCTGAGCCAGCACGGGTAGATCTCAAGCTCACGGCGAACACACACACACACACACACACAGGGCTTGACGCCCGTGCTATCTCATTGGATCATCGACACATGCGATTCTCAATGTCTAATGCGCCTTCGGTCTGGCACAATTGCTGCTGTCTAAAGTCACCGAGGCGGGACCAAGCTTAAAAAGAAGCATAAGAGATAAGGGTTCGTCACTGCCTCAGGCTCGAGATGAAAAAGTCCTGTCAATCTTTTGACAGCCGCACATTTGAGATGTTGAGATGAACTTTGAGACGAGATCTATGGCCGAGATCAAAGATTGGGATTGCGGGCCGAACAAGATAGAGCTGTCGAGGTTAATGACCGTCTTCCGGATACTCAATGACTGGGTTTAAATCGCCACGCTTGTTACAGGTCCAGCAGAGCCTCCCTGCGTCCCCTCTTGGATCTTTGACCATCAACAAAATATAATATATATATATCTCGAAGGGGGGACAAGAAAGACAAGAAGAAAACCAATCAAAATTTATCAGCTTTGAAGGAGACAGTGCATTATAAAGGAGGATAAACCCCCCCCCCCCCCGGGACACTGGCAGACGCAACTGCGTCGTACTTATAGGTGAGTACTTAGTCGGGGAGAGGATCGACCTTGCATGTAGCAAGATCTGAAGCGGCATCTGCGTCGAATTTTAACCGATAACGGATTTCTATCATTCCGGCCAGTCCTCACTTTCTTATGGTCAATATGCATCACTTTCCTGCATCTGCCATGTGAATCGAGAGACTGGAGTCTGACGACTGGTGTCTGACGACTGGTGTCGCGCATAGTGGAAGCGCTGCCAGGTCTTCTGCAATGTTTTCAGCTGACGAGCATCGGCTTGAAAGGAAAGATAATTAAATTGCGACGCCTTATTGTATGTCCGTCTGCCTTGAGAAGGAGGATGGCTGGTCAAGATCGAGAAGTGAGGAGGTCCAGTACGACGCTCAATTGAACGCGAAGACGCGAGTGTGGATAATATGATGGCACCTTGGCGCAGTGGCTGGAGGTATCCAGCTGTCAGGGAGTGAGTCTGACCTCACTCGAAGCTTCAGATCGGATGGACTGGGAATGGTCGAGACGAAAAGCGCACCTCTTGGCTTATGTCTGTTGACGGACACAACGGAGAGGCGTTATGGGGTCCCGTCCGTGCCGCAAGACAGCGGGGTGGGTGGGGGAGCTGAGCCCGCCACGTCCAGCGCTCTACAGGGCTCCCCAACGACAGGCAGAAACCACTATACGCGTCTTACTGCCCAGAGTGGCTCGTGACGACGTGGAATTGGCCATCCAGATCGAACAGAAGCTTCTCGACCACCAACCGCAGCACGCCACTCTGTGATGTTGTCATTGCTGCTGACTTATTGACCCTTTTTCTTCCATTCGATGTGATTCTGGAGTTCTGCTGACAGTCCCTCAATGCTCATGCATTTACACTCTTGTCGGTCTTGACCCATCCTAGTGCTGTGGACTTCCCGTCTCTTTCAGCCGTGCATGACCCAAGCGACCATCGTCATCCGGGCTCGTCTTTGTGGTGCATTCTACGCAGCGTAACACACACTCCTGCAGTGCTGCCCACCCATCCTCACCATGGCCCAGCAACGAGAGCACGATGCACAGGTCCTGTCCTACAGACACCTCAGGGAACTGCCCCGCGCGGATGAGGCCCTCCACAGCCTGAGGAAGATTGCTTCCCTGGTCAAACCCATCATGAGAGCCAGAGGCTGGAAGGTCTCGGAGCTTTGCGAATTCTACCCCACGCAACAGAACCTTTTAGGTAACCTTAGGCAGTCCACATCACTAAGAAGGAGGGGCAAGGGGGCTGCTTGAAGCTAATTTCGTCCTTTGCCTTCCAGGCTTGAACGTAAATAGGGGCCAGAAGATCATGCTACGACTGCGATACCCCGGTGACCGTACGCAGTTCCTCCCGATCGAGCAGGTCACAGACACGATGCTCCACGAGCTGGCACACAACGTCCACGGGCCCCACGACGCCCAGTTTCACGCGCTGTGGGATCAGCTGCGTGATGAGCACGAGGGCTTGGCCATGAAGGGCTACACGGGCGAGGGCTTCCTCGGCCGAGGGCACATGCTTGGAGGCAGCACCAGGGTCCCGCCGCGAGAAGCCCGCCGTCTCGCACGTGCTGCGGCCGAGGAAAGGGCGCGGCAGGCCGAACGGTCTCGAGGATCTGGCCAGAGGCTCGGTGGCGCACCGATACATCGGGGCCAGGACATACGTCAGGTCATCACGAATGCCGTCGAGAGGAGAAACAGGATGGATCGTGGCTGCGCGAGCACCAACTATACCGACCAGGAGATACACAACATCGCCGAGACGGCGACAAAGAATGGGTTTAGGACGCAGGCGGAGGAGGACGCTGCTAATGAGGCGGCTATCGCACAGGCCCTATGGGAGCTGGTCCAGGAAGATGAGAAGCGAATCCACGGCAAGGACTACATACTACCAAGTCCGGATTTCCCTGCCGGCAACGGCGGCGGCGCCTTCACCTCTACGTCGAGAAATGGCGAGAGCTCAAGCAGGCCGCCGCCGCCGCCGCCAGTGCCGGAGTGGTCGCGGCCGGATGGCCCTGAACTGTCGATGAGCGCGAGTCCCGAGCCCGCCCCGGCATCATCCGCCCATCTCCCTGCTCCAAGTGGTTGGGCCTGCGAGATCTGTACACTACACAACCCGCCCAACTTTCTCAGCTGTGATGCGTGCGGGACCACGCGGTCAGAGTCCGCGACGAGACAGCTGGCAGAGCAGGAGACACAGGAGAGGGCTAAAAAGCGGCCGCGTCCAAGTCCGGCTGGCAGAAATCGGCAGTCCCGGCCACATACAGGTTCAGACTTAGCGCACTCAAGGATGGTGTCGTTCAGGAACAGTAGTAGCGGTGCAAGCAAGACGCCACCACCTGCACCAGGTGGTCCGTCGTTCTGGGAGTGTTCGCGGTGTGGTAACGTCGTGGAGCGGCAGTGGTGGAGCTGTGGTCAGTGTGGAAACGTCAAGGAGAGCTCCAAGTGAGATTGTGCGCGTAGGTCCAAGCTTCGTTGCGAATGAGAAAGAGGGTCCACCACGATGCGATGGGACCTGGAGGCAGCGTATGTAGGCATGATACCCCTCTGGCACCAGCTCCAGAAGCAATGACAGCGGCCGAGCTTGCCCTTCACTCCTCCTCTCTGGTCTCGGGATCGCACGTTCCCGTTCACCTTTGGGGGGTACTTTAACTACCTGTACGCAACTGACAGTACGCAGTAAGGGTCCGCGGAGCCACTGACCTCGATCCGCACCCAGACATTGTCATGCAAGCGTCGTGGTCTCTGACCAGTCAGGTATACCGGAGGCCAAGGTAATCGAAGCGAAGCAAGCTACTATGATACATGGCACACTACATTAGGAAGAAGAAAAAAAGAAGAAGAAAAAAATGACGTCAGCCGCCCTGGTGAGGTGTCGAAGTTCTGGGTATGGGATTTGCAGATCCTCGATCTTTTTTGCCCCTCGCGAATACTATGGTACCACAGTACATGGAACCCATCTCTACGTCCGAGGCACGTGTCCAATGATCATGTACTGGGTGGGGACCCCTTCCTACTACGTATTCTCTGCAGGGACCTGGGGATGAGACTTGGTCTAGGTCTTGGCACTGACAAGCCAGCAAAATTCCTCTCCCTGGGGGGAGGGGCTGAGGGGGCACCTTAGCACCCAGGCGCTTGCTGCCCGTGACTTCTGTTGTTATGGTGGGCACTGGTGGGGCACCAGGGCACCTGCTTACCATCTGGACCACTGAGAAGAAGTTCGTCAGGGTCTCCTCGAGTCCCTGCAGGGCAACCAGTTCGCCCGTTTGAAGGGTCTCGGCAGAACTGCTGCGTGCAAATGTCGTCACCACGCGAAACCTCCCCTCCCACCATAACGAGAGAATGGAACACTACCATGCAGGACCCCTCTGCTGTGTAACTATCACGATGCAACCCCCGCCTAGACGAGGCTGGCCCAGGATCGAACGACCATCTCTATGACGGGTGGTGTATATCGGCCGATGCCTATACCATCGAGCATGCGTGCATGTCATTCTCTCATCATCCTGACATAGTACACGGAAACAGCACAGTGGTCTCGCGACACACACGTGTGGCGGCCTTCTCCACCACGGCAGGGTCTTTATGGGACGAAACATTCTCGCTCTCCAGGGACCTCACATGCCTTACAGTCAAGTCCAATACCATTCTGTCTCTCTCTCTCTGTGTGTGTGTGTGTGTGTGTGTCTCTCTCTCTCCACTATGACCTACTTACCGCCGTGTCATTGTCGTACGTGGCGTTGAGACAGATCTGGGACTCAGCTAGGACGGTTACGCGAAGCCGTCGCGGTCGAGACTTCGCTGCGTGTCATTGTCAGCTGGAGACAGGCCCCCACCCCTAGCTGTCGTGTATGGAAGACGATAGAATCGAGAGAGGGCATTCACATCAAGCCGACCGCATACCCCTCGCGCGGCATGGTCAGAAACATATTGAATCCAAGGTTGTATGCATGTATTGGTAGCTACCGTGTGGAAAGAGGCTGAAATTTTCGTGAAGATCACCTCCCAACAGGGACATCTCTGCTTCCGACCAATGCTGCAGACTAGCGGCTATGCCGGACCTGGATAGTGTTGGTGGACGCTGCCCAAACTCTATTTGCGTTCTACTCTTTCTCGAGCTGTTCTCCGCCAGGCCAAACTTTAACCTCAAATGAAGAAGGAACGGCACTTGACGGCCGTGGTGCATGACGCAACTTCTTTCTCTCTCCCTCTGACTGCCAACATCTGTCTGCACTTCTCAAAGCTCAACGGTGCCGCAGTTGCTGCGAGGCTTGCAAGGCTGCAAGACAACGGCCCCCCTACATCCACATTCTCTCGAGGACCCAGGGTCACGTTGCCCAATTTGACGCTGCTGCTGATTGCTAGTCAGGTCAGACTGGGTAGATGTTCTAGATCCGTCTTCTGCTGGTCTGTTTCTGTCGTCCCGCTGTCTTGTGTTAGCCACCTAATCCGCAGCGCCGCATCATCATTCTTCCAAGTATGCCCTGTGCGTAGCCTCACTGTTCTTCATCTACCTTTTTTTTTCTTTCCTTTTTTTGCCCTTCTGCTCGCCAAGTTGTCGTCTCCCCAAGTCAGTCAGTCAGTCAATCAGCTACTTGGTCTCAACCCCACCTCTCTCCCCCCGCCACCAACCACCACCACGACACTTTCAGCTTGCCATCATTTTCGGCTCAGCATCCTCGAGGACCCTGTGGATATAGGCCGAGCCCTCCGCAGTCCATTGATTCCACTCGTCCCGGTTGTTTACCACCCTACCCTGTTCATCATCGGCATAACCAAACCATTACGCCGGCTTCTCTTAGACTAGTAGCCAGAAGCTTTCTTGGCTTTGGCCCAGACCCATCCTCGCCCAGCTCTGCTGCTGCTTCTCGTCTGTCAACACATGAACTCGTGCAGTCGCAGTTCCGAGATACTATTCGCCAATTGCTGGACGTGTCAGCACGAGAAAGGAGTCACCCAACCTCCTTGTGCACACTCTCTCGGCCAAATTTCTTCCTTCAAGAGGAACGATAGCAGTATTTTGTCCTTAAAGCCAACACCTTTCCGACAGGGGCCCTGGACGCCTTTGCGAGGACGCCCATGCCAGCTCTCACGGCGACATGTTTGGCTCTGTCGCGAAGGGGGATCCAGCTGCCACACCCTCGACCACGATGAGGGACGGCAATCATCTGCCACATGATCTAGCTCTGCCCGAGAGACCTGCGTCTGGCTCGCCACAGACAGCCTTTGGTGGTGACGACAGAGCCTTTGGTGGTGACGACACAGCCTTTCCGGGAAACGACAGGCCGTCCTCGACAGGAGCAGCAGCAGCATCAGCACCAGACAGCCAGAGCAATGTTTCTCCAACCCAATCGCGCGGCGGGCGCCGCTCCCCCATCGACAACACGGCTGGTGACACAGAAATTCCAAACAGCCCGTTCCGGCTCGAGATGCCTTCCATCACACCCGGCCAGCTAGCCTTTTCGGCCTTACAATTTCTGCCGGTGCCTGTACTAGTGCTGGACAACTACAAGACTGTCGTGCTGGCCAACGAGGCTATGGGAAAGCTGTTGGGTCTGATATCTGAGTCCAACAAGGGCGGTGTCGACCAGGCGTCCAATGTCCTGGAGCAGATCCACGGGCAGTCGTTGTCTCAGGTGGGAATCGACATGGTCCAGGATGGAAAGCCGATATGGGTGTCCTGGGAGCCCTTTCTCGATACGGTCGCGGAGGACGTGAGCTCGCCTCGGGCTCCGACGAGCAACGGCCGAGCGGAGCCCAAGGTCCGTCCTGGACACGGCGATGCGACCCCCACTACGGACAACTTTGGGGACAAGAGACGGCCCAGCCATTCCCCTCAACAGACTGTCGTTGAAGTGATTGTGTCACGGAATGACATCGACCAGTCGATGTTACGCTCCTCCCGGCGAGCAAACAGTCTCGACCCTGAGAGCCAGACTTATGCCAAGATGATCATAAGCGTGCTGGAGATTGCGGGTCGTCAGACGTACTTTACCCTCACGTTCACCAACACCGAGTCCACCTCAGACATGAGCACAAGAACAAAGGCCGTGGCACGGCTGAGCGCTCTCGAATCTGCCGAGAAGAAGATGATGTTATCTCCTTCATCCGGTCCTCCGTCGGTATCGTCCAGCCACTCGGCCACTTCACCCTCAATGCGAATCAGTCCGAACGCCGTGTCCTTGTCCTCAAGCCCCTTCCCGCCCATGGGACCCCCCTTCAAATCCGTGCAGAGTGCGCCGTCGCTTCTCCAAAAAACACTCATCATCAAGGAGGCCCTCCTCGACACCACGGAAACTCCCATCATAGCCATGTGGAAGGATGGTACGATAGCGTATCCAAATGCGGCTTGCCGGAGATTAATGATCAAGGGAGCTGCATTCGATAAATCAACCGCAGGCATGGACGTATTGGCAAATTGGATTGTGTACACCGAGGACTTCAGTAGAGTGCTTGAGCACGAGGAATACCCCATTGCCATTCTTCTGAGGACCCAGACGCCTTTCTCTGGCATGAGGTGTGGCATCATCGACCCAGACGGTAAGAGGCTCGTGTTAGATATCCTGGCCGAGGCGATCCGTGACGAGGAGACGGGCGAGTTCCTAGCTGGAATTATCACGTGCCGAGACGTCACGAAGATAGCCAAGGAGATTGACCAGCTCAAGGAGAGGGATGCCGAGAGGTTCAAAACCATCTGTGACATCATACCACAGCTAGTATGGACGACCGATCCATGGGGCAGCCTCGATTTCTTCAACACGCGATGGTCCGAGTTCACGGGTATGAGCCTGGAGGAGTCCTTGGGGCGATGGAAGTGGACGCAAGCCCTGCACCCGGACGACAGACCCGCGACCGCCAAGAGGTGGGAGCACAGTATGCGCACCGGCGACCCGTACAGCGCGGAGTATCGCTGTCGAACTAAAGAGGGTGAGTGGCGTTGGATGCTAGGCAGGGCTATGCCCCTCATGAGCCCGGAGACCGGGAAGATCGAGAAATGGTTCGGCACGTGTACCGATGTGCACGACAGCATCGAGTCGAAACTCGCCGCGAGGAGGACGCGCCAGCAGCTTCTCAGCGTCATCGCCCATGCCCACGTTACCATCTTCACCGTGGACCTGGACCGCAGGATCACCATGCTCGAAGGGGCTCTCATCGAGCACGCGAGCGCGAATCATGGCCCCTCGCCCAGCTGGTGCATAGGAGGAAATATGGATGAAGTTTTCAATCGTCTGCATCCGGAACTGCCTGTGGGCCAGCGGCCTGATTTTCTGTCGGCCGTCGACGCGATCTTCGAGCGGAGGTCCGGCGACGTTCTGGTCGAGCACAGCATAGGTTAGCCACAAGTCTCCGTCTCGATCTTCGTATTTTTGGCCAGACAGATATGCTGACAATCGTAGATGACCGGCATTACCGGACAAGATTCCTGCCGATGACCGTCAAGAAGGCGCAGACAGGGTCGAAACCAGAGGGGCGGAGCGACAGTATACCAGACAATGACATAGAGGGCGCGATCGGCATCATCATGGATGTGACAGAGCTGAAGGCAAAAGAGGCCGTTCTCGAAGCCCAGGCCAAGGAGAAGCAACAGCTGCTGGCGAACGAGGCGGCTGCTAAGGAGGCCAGCAGGTTGAAAAGCCAGTTTCTGGCCAATGTGAGTCCGAGCGGCCACCCGTGCTCCTCCCTCACTCTCTGAGGCTAACAGAGTGTCTAGATGTCTCACGAAATCCGTACTCCTATTACCGGAGTCATTGGTAAGTTGGAGCACCAATTCAAAGGCAAAAGCGAAAAAGAAAGAAAAGAAGAAAAAAAAGGCTGATCCGAAGAATAGGTATGGCAGAGCTCCTGTTAGACGTCGACATGGATGGCGAGCAGCGAGAGTATGCCGAAAACATTTTCCGGTCGGCTAATGCTTTGTTGACGGTCATCAACGATATTTTGGACTTCTCAAAGGTCGAGTCTGGACGCATGGACATTGAGGAGGTCCAGTTCCGCATGTCTGTCATAGGTCAGTCTGAGCAAAGATTGTGTTGGGCCTGAGTAGACCAGTTCAAGTCTAACGTCCTTGTACACATCAGTGAGAGACGTGCATAAAATGCTCAGTTTCGCCGCCCAGCGGAAGAATCTGGAGATTATCGCGGACATCGCACCCGACATTGCCGACGATCTTGTTGTCCTTGGTGACCCGGGCCGGGTGCGACAGATCATCACGAATCTGCTCACCAACAGCATCAAGTTCACGCACCAGGGCTTTGTCAGGCTGTCACTCACCAAGGAGCGGGAGACGGACGATATGGTGGAGATCCGATTCGTTGTGCAGGATACCGGCATCGGCATGGACGAAGAGATTCGCAAGAGACTGTTCCAGCCGTTCAGTCAAGGCGATGCATCAACAGCGAGGAAATTCGGTGGAACAGGCCTGGGGCTGACAATCTGCAAGAGCCTTCTTGAACTCATGCACGGCCGTATGACCCTAGAGTCTGTCCCCAACCAGGGGACTACAGCGTCCTTCTGGGTGCCGTTCAACAAGCCTCAGGACACACAGTCGTCGAACCTGGTCAAGATCCAACCCCTGCCGGATCGGCTCCAGTCGGAGATGAGTGTATCGTGCAACTCCTCCGACTTCGAAGCCTTGGGGAACCCGCCCAATGGAGAATTCGCGGGAGGTCCGGCGGAGAAGAGCAAGATGCCCACAAAGCTGAAGGGCCCGATCATGCCTGCTGCTGAGGGGAGCCTCTCCCCGGATGAGCGCGCCAAGGTCCACGTGCTGGTCGTTGAGGACAACGCCATCAATCAGCAGATCGCCACCAAGACGATCAAGAAGTTGGGGTTCAGCGTCGCCGCGGCCTGGAATGGACGCGAGGCGCTGGAATACCTCGCCTCGGCGCAGAACGGGCAGAACCCGAAGCCCAATATCATCCTGATGGATGTGCAGGTAAGTTCGTCTTTAGGGTTTCTCACCTGTTTCCTTCTTAGACAGGCCCTGTTCTTGGTGGTTCTGACACATACCTCTTCATCCCGACAGATGCCTATCTGTGACGGCTACAAAGCCACACATCTGATACGCCACCACTTCCCCTACAAAACCTACATACGAGACGTTCCCATTGTGGCCATGACAGCGTCAGCTATCCAGGGCGACCAGGAGAAGTGCAGGAGGGCGGGTATGGACGACTACCTCGCGAAGCCCGTGAGGTCCAAGACGCTGGAGCAGATGCTCGTGCGGTGGTCCCTGGACAAGCGGACCCTACCCACACCTCAGCCATCGTCTGCTCACACCTCGATCTGCTCGGAGCAGGGCGACAACTGCACCAACGCGGGGATCCCAGCCGTTGGACTAGAGGAGGACGACGAAGATGAGGCCATGCCGACGACGCTACAGCCAGAGGCGGAGCCCGAGGAGAAGCGCAGCAGCCCCCCTCACGCCGAGGCCCAAATTCTTGACCGCATCATCCTTTTTCTCGGCAGCAGCAGTAGATGTCTCGGCGCAGCAGCAGCAGCAGCAGCAGCAGCAGCAGCAACGACAACAACAGCAGCAGCAGCAACAACAACAGCCACCGCCAAAGGGGACATCGCCACCGCGTAAGCTGGACCTGCAATTCCGACGTGTCGAGACAGACGAGCTTGCGCAGCAAAGCCGGGACGACAAGCTAATTGACGCGGCGGGGGGGCCTGCGGTGGCGCCTCTAGTGCACACGCCGATGATGGACAAGGGGAACCCCCTGACCGAGGCCAATGTGCAAAAATTCCAGCAGGAAGAGCTCAGCAGGAGGAGGATGTCCTAGGGCGGCCTCTGTTGACGTACTCTTTGGTTTCTCCTTCTTACCTTTTTTTTTTTGGGGACTTGTTCTCACTTGTACATATATATATATATATATACATATATCAGCATGGCGTTGCGGAGAGGATGGAAAGATGGTGTCTCTCAAAAGTACCCAGCCTCTTAGCCTGGTGTTTAGGTCATGATGTGTGTGCATTTTGGCATCAAAAGAAAAGGAAAAGGCATGATCGGCGTTCTTTATGGAAACACATATAGCACTATGTCCTTAGAAAGGGGAAAGGGGGCATATCTGCGGATAGGTGCAGCAGGTTTTGACTATATATTGTACATACTCGTACGGGGCACAATGAGATCTAAATGGTCAGGAAAGCCAATGCATTTGCATTTCTGTGGTACATTCTCTAGACAAGACTACCTAGGCAAGACAAATTACTCTTTTCTCTGACGGTGCGTCTATGGTTGATGGGCCTGCTCTTGGTTTCTCCCTTTGCAAATTATACGCTTGGTATCGGGCAGGCGATATTTTACAGTTCCATATCTTACGTATTCTATCACAACCCCGCCAAACAACGAGGCGATCGGCCCTCACACATACCGCCGTCGCCGTCGGTGCTTTCTGTCTCCCACGTCCAGTGTGGGTTTGGACCCCGGGAGGAAAAAAAGAGACCCAAAACGCACATCCTCCTCCTTCACACCATCCCAGGTCGGACCCCACCTGGCAACCTGACCAGGCTTGTTCCCCAGAGTAAGCTCCGACCGCGAAGAGCGAAAGGAACGCTTGCGCGGAGCTGACGGACGGATAGACGGACGGTCACAAACAAGTCGTCAGGCTTACCTTTTTTTTTTTTTTTTTTTTTTTTTGTTATTTCTCCTTCTCTAGATCCGCATCGTCGTATGATCATCTATTGTGGGATCCCGATCGATTCCGATCCATCGAGAGGCGCGGTGGTTTACGTGCGTAGGCTATTTGTTCCTACTTGTCACTTTGTGTGGAGTTTTGCTGCTGCTGCTGCCGCCGCACACATATACTTTAAGGCTGTCGTCATTCCCCGCTCTCCTGCTCTGTCTTCTGTCAGCTCTCAGCTCTCAACTGCTCAGCTGAACCAAAGTGGCGCCGCCATTATTGAAGAGACTACTCCCTCCATCAGTGTTGTGATCAGGAAAGGGGAAAGAAAGAAGGAAAAGGGCTAGCGACCAGAACGACATCAAAAAGGACACCAAAAGTTCAATCCCCACCATCATCGCTTGATAAACCAGCATCACCTTCTTTCTTCAGACAGCCACCTTACGAACAACCACAACAGGCCCCCCCCAACAATCATGGCATCAGAAAGCACCCTGACCTCTCTCACCACCCACTTCCACCGCCTCACCGACACCCTACCCCCCACACTACGCCAGAACCCCAGAGCCGCCGCCCTCGCCCTGGCCATCACAGCCCTCGGCATCTCCATCCCGACCCTGTCCTATGCCCGCACCAGCTACCGCGGGTACATGGCCCTAGGCAAGGGCGGCATGCCCTACAACATCTTCGGCTGGGCCCTGCAGGGCCTCCTGCACCTCATCGCCAGACACGACACGCGCGACCCGGCGCCCCTCGCCAGACCCCGGAACCGCACCGCCACGGAGCCCCACGGCAGTCAGTCCTTCTTCGCCGCACCGATCCCCCAGCGCCGGGGCGAGAGGCCCGAGGTTCCGGGCTACGTCGCCCCGCAGAGGCAGACCACGCAGCAGCCCGGCGACCTCGAGGTGCTGCGGGCGCGCATGACGGCGCACCTGGAGGGGCTGGCGGCCAGGGCCGGCAACGCCGGGGTGCTGGTGATGCGGCCGTCTGGGCTCGAGGGCGTGGGGACGCCTGCGCTGTGGCTCGACACCTCGTCGGCGGCGGCGGAGGCGGCTCCCCCGCTGCCAAAGTTCCTCGCGCGGGCCCTGAGGGGGAGGTGGCGCACGTGCACCCCGAGGCGAGCTCGCACATCACGCTGAGCATGGCGGACGCGGAGGAGGTCGTGCGCAAGGGGTGGGCGGAGCGGCATCCCCTGAGCGGCGTGGCGTTTTTGCCCTGGAGCTATGTCATGATCTATGCGCCGCGGGACGAGGCCGAGCTGGAGGTGTGGGTGGCCATTGTGCGAGCTGGGGTGCGGTTCGTGTGTGCTGCCGCCGAGAGGGAGGTGGACGTCGAGTGAGCCGGTGAGGAAGGGACATTGCTAGGAGTGAGAACAATTTCATCTTGAGTCGTGGGAAAGGGAAGGAGACATTCATGCAAAGATGGTGGAGGGAATCCCCGGATTATGTCCCGGCTGAACCAAAGGTCTTCACATTCTTTCTGTTGGGAGGGCTACTTGAAATGTATTTTCAGATTGACAGATTGCCATAACATCATGTTGCATGCACTTGGCCTGACAGCATTCACTCAAGAGGATTGTCATAATATTACCTGCGGAAATAAAAAAGGGGAAAGGAACTTCAAATGTGTGCCCAGTGGTAGGTATCAATGATAGATAGATAGGTAGTGCTGATGATGCATTCCTCCTCCAGCTGCAAAAAGCAAGAGGCAAAAAGTCAATCACGGCCTGGTCAAGAGTGCCCCTTTCCATCACCCACAATCAATTCCATTGGGCATAAAAAGAAGGGAGAGAACATGACAAAACTGAAGCACCCAAAACAAAACCAAAAAAAAGAGAATGATCAGACTGGGACTCGAACCCAGGAGGATTGCTCCATCAGGAAGTTGTGTTAAGCTGACCTTAACCTGACGCCATAACCGCTCGGCCATCTGACCTTGGTTGCTTGATTGTGTTGTAGCGTCGTCAGAATTTGCATCTTATGACCTCAACTAGTGGCGGGCGGGCTGCTGGTGTGGTGGGGTCTTGCTGGCCTGTCTTTTTGGTGGGAGCTAGAGGCAGTCTACTGGTCTATTGGTTGAAAGTACTCAGGAATTGGTGGTTTTCTTCTGCTTCTTCTTTTTTGTTTTTTCCCTCTTGTTTGGAAACCCCCCCCCCCAAAAAAAAAAAACAAGACAACAAATTGCCTGTTGCGAGTTGACAGTATGAATCATTCCTTTACAGAAATCTAAGCCCTCGTGGATGATCTTTCCAGTGCTTACAGGGCCTAGGGCTGGCTGTCCTGGCGCTAAACCCGCTGGAACAGCACCCCTATAAGAACCACTGGTGAGCTGTGAGACAGCCTGTGGCGGGGCCCATGTTTGGCACACCAACATGCTGGTCACTGAGGACAAGGGCGCTTGAGAAGTAAAGTGATACGTTGCATTGATGACCCCGATCATCAGGCCTCCTGAGCACAACTCTAGTCAGTCCTACCAGCACACATGCATGATGCATAAGCACCCCCTCATATCTCAACAGTAAGCGTTCTCTCGTAAGATCCACTCGAGGTGCATATCGTTCGCAGACTTGGAATAGAAAGTGTCATCAACTGAGCATTTCCAAAATCTACTTGTGTAGTATCTAGTCGAGCCCAACCGATGTCTTCAGGACCAAGGCATGCTTCTCCCGATGACTGCGGACGTGATAGCCGCCGCCAGGTGCGCATCTAACCCTGCCCTCAGAGAGATTGCCTCAGGGACATGGATGCCGCCACCAGCCTCTAGTAGGCTAACAACTCCTCTCCCACGGGCACGAGCCCCGGCATTGAGCAGGACAGCGTGCACTCGTAGAAACAGGTCAATGGCAAGATGCATCAAAACGCCAGAACGCCTCCAAATTTCCCGGCCCTCATTCTTTGGTAAGACTCAATGCAGTGTTGGAGGTCTAACCCTGTACTATTCATGCCCGATGCCTCCTTTAAAGCCTTATTGCAAGTAACGCCGGTCTTTGTCTTCCTCGTGTCATAATCTAAACGCCGCCCTTGTCTGTGGTAGAATCGCCCTTGGGGCCGTGACCCCGTCAAACCCGCCGAGGTCTAAAAGTTGTGCGTGCCGTTGACACCGTTGGCGAGCTTGGCCTTCAGAACATCGTCCAGGAGGCCGGCGCTCGCGGCAATGAAGCCCAAGAACGGTGGCTGCCATTCGTCAGCTCGGGCTCGCAAAACAAGGAAGGTCCAAGATTTGCACTTACACTAGGGTTGAGCACCTTGGACTGGTACTCGGCATGGAATTGTGTGCCTCCAGGAAAGTCAGCAAGAACAGATAGCAGGGTGGATACCAGAATGCAGGATACTCACCAACGAAATAAGGATGATCCTTAATCTCGAAAATCTCCATGCGCTGACCCGTCTCGTCCTTGCCGACAAAGTGAAGACCAGCAGCCTCCAAGCGATCAATAAACGCCGGGTTGATCTCGTATCGGTGGCGGTGTCTCTCCTCGATCTCTTCAGCATCGCCGTACAGAGCACGAATCTTGGCCCCCTCGCTGTTGGGCTGGAAGATCGTCTTTCTGGATCCGAGACGCATGGTGCCGCCCATGTTCTGCTTGTCAAGCTCAGGCATAGAGATGACCACAAGGTCCTTAGCAGTGGCTTCAAACTCTTCCGAGTTGGCGCCCTTCATCCCACAAACGTCACGCGCGAACTGAATGGCAGCCGTTTGGAATCCCAGGCAGACCTATGTTTCCCGTTAGTGACGACCGACAAAGACACATCCCACGTCGACGGTTTCCAATACGTACTCCAAGGAACGGCACACGACTGTCCCGAGCAAACTTGGTGGCTAACATCATTCCCTCAGTGCCGCGAGTGCCAAACCCTCCCGGTACGATGATTCCAGAAGCTTCTCGGACCTCCTGCCACGCCTTGTCGTACTTGCTCGCCTCAGCAGACTTGGTCTGGGGCTCGAGGTGCTCAGCATCGACCCAGATCAGGTTAAGCTTGCGTCGCAGGTGCATGGAGGAATGCTCGAGGGACTTGACGACCGACAGGTACGCGTCGTGTGTCTCGACGTACTTGCCAACCAGCGCGATGTTGATGACAGACTGCTGCTCCTGCGTAACCACCGACTGCCAGTGGTCCCAGAGCTCAGCCCCCTTGGCCACACGCGCGAGGGGGAATATACTCGCCAGCGAGGTTGAGCTTGACGCGCAGCAGCGTAACCAGCTGCTGCTGCTTTAGGAGTATCGGCACCTGATACACGGTTGGCATATCGCGGACCACAAGAATCTGGTCCACCTCGACTGAGCAGTGCAACGCAAGCTTCGCAACGGTGCTCTCTGCGAGAGGTTGCTCGCATCGGCAGGCAACCTGGCATGACCGTTAGCTTGACGGGCAAAACCCAAGGGATAGGGTATACTTGACGCACGAGGTCAGGAATCAAGCCATAGCTACGGACGGACTTCACCGCGTGCTGCGTTGGCTTGGTCTTCTGCTCGCCATGGATGGTGGGAACATAGGAGACGTGAATGGTCATGAAATTGCCGGTTCCGGCTTCGTGGCGCAGCTGGGTGAGGGCCTCGACGAAAGGCATGCTCTCGATATCACCAACGGTACCTCCAAGCTCGATAATGCAGACGTCGGGCTCTTCGTCAGACCCGTCGACGGGGATACGGGAGACTCGCTTGATCCAGTCCTTGATCGCGTTTGTGACATGAGGAACGCTGAGTAATGTCAGTCAAGATCATGGCTCGCTTCCAACTCAGGCACAAGTCCATGAATACTCCTGCTTGCCGGGACGTCAGAGGGACCGAGACAACGGAAAGGGCACACACATTTGAACAGTCTTGCCCAGGTAGTCGCCACGGCGCTCCTTTTGGATGACCTGCATAGACCATCAGTCCTCATCCTGGTGAGTGAACAGTGTGGTGGTAACAGACGTGTTGATAGATCTTGCCGGTGGTGATATTGTTGTCACCGGCTAGGGTAACAGCCAGGTATCTCTCGTAGTTGCCGAGGTCCAGGTCAACTTCGGAACCTGATCAAAGTGTGAGCAGAGACGGACAGCAGGCAATCGGGCACACGGAGACGGACCTGAGCGCAAGACGAAGCATTCGCCATGCTCGGCAGGGGCCATCAGGCCTGCGTCAACCGAGACATATGGATCGATCTTGATGCAGCTGACACGGAGTCCAAGTGTTTTCAGAAGCTGTGAAATCTTCCGTCAGAGAGGCCCATCGTGTTGACTTTGAACGCGAGGGAACCAACCAGGCCAGTGGAGGAGGCGATAATTCCCTTTCCGACACCTGCGACAAGTCGTCAGCCAGAACCAGGCACCACAAGGACCCCAGGACCTCAACCAATCACCACCAGCGAGGGGGGGCTGCAGCGCTTCACGGATGGAATGTGAGTGATGGACAATGCGCAAAGCCATACCTGAGATGACACCACCAGACACAAGGACGTAACGCATCTTGACCACCGTCTAATGAGCAAAAGAACAGTCCAGAATCCAAAGAGAACAGCAACGGCCTGGAAACTCTTGACCTTGGTGGACTGCAGCAAAGAGTGGTGGTGAAGATGTGTTGCGCATTTAGTATCGAGAAATTTCTGAACGCGACGCGGTCTGACTCCCAAAATTTAGAGGGCAGCGAGGGGTGGTTGCCTTTATCGATAAGTAGCGGGACTGCGGTAAAGAGAGGTACTGGGTACGTACTGTACATAGTGCAGTAAGTATTTTCCAGTAGGTGACAAGGGCCCCCCTGCCCTTCACTCCATCCCCCGCTAAATCACTACTATCAGCCATGCGTCAGCGCACACACCAGTACTATGTACAGTACACCGCTAGTACACGACCTTGTGCTATAGAAGGGTCGCCAGCCTAGACTGGCGGCCAGCGATGACTCCTGTCAAGAGAAAAATGGCAGAGACTGCTGGGTTAGCCAATGATAAGAGAAAGAAAAAGATTCCAAATTGATCAGATTTATCATCTGCCTTTTACTTGTTTCAGATAATCAACGATCTTCTCAAGCGATTTCTGCAACTACGTTCGCAGCAGAAACCAAGGACGAGTAATTGGCCCGATTGGAACATGCAGGTAAGAATCAAGCCCGGTTCAGTGTCATCCTTTGACTCCACCATACAGCTCACCGCATGGATAGATTCACATTTGGCGTACAAGAAATCATGGCGAGTAGGTGACTGTCTCCTCCTGTGGTCTTCAACTCACCAGCTTTCACTCGATCAAGCCATGTAAGGTGCTGTGAGTGTTTATTAACATAAATAGAAAAGTCAAATAAACCAGCAGCAAGAGTGAAGAATAATATGCTTTGGAGGAATGTGACAACTACCTATGTAGATCATGATTAACATTCCTAATAGTTATGTAATGTAATGATGCTAGAGTAAGTCTCATCAAGTAAGCGCAAGAGACTCCTGACACATAACCATACTGTGTCTAATGCACATTTTGGAATTTGAGAAGAGCAGATCACATTTATCACAAATATTGGGTAGGCTCTTAGACCTCCAAGCATTCACAGCAAGGTGATGAATATATTGCAAATAGTACACATGGATAGAATCTCGAGAAAATGTTGGTATTTACTCAATATCTAACAAACTCTCGGTCAAGAGAAAGGTTTCCTATTATATATCTACTTAGTACTTACTTCTTTTATTACTGTGTGCTTTACTGTAAGCCTATTCAATAGAATAATACATTAACGAAGAGATAGGAAGTTTACAATAAGAAACTGCCCGATAACTAAAAACTCACATCAAATGTCTAAGGCAATAAGATTTATCATCTACTATGAAAATTTAGGATTCAATATAGCAGGGCATCTGAAATTCCCCAGACCAAGATTCAAAACCTATAACAAGCATTATAGTCCTGTCAATGTCACACTAAAATAGAGCATAAAATAATATAAAGCGTTCAGATCCAACATCTCTATCATCAGTCACACAATAGATCTGCTCCAGATCCAGATATTTTTTGGAGAACTACATATCCAGAGCTATGTTTATCTCAGAACAACACATAGGATGTGTAGGATCTCATGCTCCAGTGACCATGACACTGCCCCGCTAACCTAGACTAACCTACCCACCAAGAGGACGAAGATCTTCGATTCCACTTGAACGTCGGATACGTTCTAGATGTGGAAGGATTGATATAAAGATGTTCATGGTCCGTGCATAAGTAATTGCTTAGAAGCTCACCGTACCAGGCCTGGATTCAATGTTGTTTGTTGTCAGTCTCCTTCCCATGCTCCTGCCACCTCATCGCGGAGACTCCGCCTCTTTGGGTCAGGGTTCATTACAGTCCAAGAAGATTCTAGACTTCTGTAATTAAGCGATCTAGCAAGACTTATTTATTAGGCTGATGAACCTCCCTCAGTTTCGAAATCATCAGAGGACAGAACCAGTACACTCGAAATGAGAAATCTTGACCCAGTTCTGGTTGCCCTGCTTGCAATGGTCCGTCATAACCTACTTTCATCTAATTATTACCAAACTTGCAATCAGTCTTACAACACTATCATCTGAATCAGACCAAATAGGAACCAATGCTAACAAGACTTTGTAGGCCCTCCGTGCCAAAGCCACTCTGACTGCACCTATTTCTGGCTATGGCGTTCAAAACTTCACTTGGACCATTCAGCCTGGCTTGAAGGATGCAGACTTGGTCAACATCACTGGCACTCTCGAGGATGTTATGTAAGTGTGTATTTCAGTCCTTGCACACCCAAATTTTCTTGTTCCAAGACAGTGCATCTTTATTGTATGCTTTAGCTGACGCCGACTGTATAGCAATTACCTAGATTCCACTTACAAGAATTATACATTCCCAGTCAACCACCAGTTCAATTCCAGCAATCTTTTCAGCAATGACATCCAGGCCAGCAATGACAAACTAGCCGAACCAAAAGATAATGGGTCCACAAATAACTCTGTCTGGCTTGGTCAGTCATTCTCTTTTATGAAATATATGCACAACAACACCATGTCCTCACACACAAACTGGTCTGGCCAGACCTCTGCTTGGAAACCTCCTTCTGTCGATGGTGAGGACACAAAGATGGAAGTTACAACTAGTCCCAAGTCCAACGGGACTGTCGAGAACTGTTTCAAGTATGTCTTTAATACCCTATTCAATCCCTTAACCTCTTGAGTGGCCATATGTGCGATACTTACCCTCTATTACTGCTGTTTAGGTGGCAGAGTGCCACAGCCTGGTATATCTACAAAGGTGTACAATACCTGTTGAGCCTCAATGGCAGTGCCGCCAACGGTCCTGGTCCCGGAAACTGTGGCCGTGTATCGTGCTCTTACAAATCTGCTATCTGGTGGTGCAACGATGTAGGTTTCGTCAAGCAGATTAAGATCCGCCCCACATATCCGAGCATTGTAGTTGCTGATGAAAATGGGCTCGGCTCAGAACCTCGAGATGTTCTCCACAACCTTCAGCGCCATTGGGAATGGTGCTTGGGACATCCTCATCAACTGTTACAAGTCTGATGGCTTCAGCGGCAGCACGGCAGGCCAGAACTTCTTTTCTGACGAGGGCTGGAATGTCATCGTCCGGTATGATGACGACAGCTGCTGACCTATCTAGATGCAATGACGACACGACGGAGGAGGATGGGGGATTTCCCCTGTTTGTTCTGCTGGCGAAATGCTTTTGTCTTGCCTGCTTAGGTGGTATCTAGTCTTGTGTATAGAGGGCTCTCTTGGAGAGATGTGATCTGATCCAAGCCCGGGTGTTGGGGCTTCATCAGAGTAACTGTAGTCAACAAAATAATGAGCGTTTGAAGGAAGAAAACACCGATAGTAGCTTCCACGCGCTTGGCAAGTTCTATGCATTATAAAGAATGAGACCAGCCGCCCGATTCTTGGGGAAAAATGGATGACCGAGATAAGATCTGCTCTCATGATGTTTATTGTTTTCCCCTCCTCTACTGCGCCGCTTGCTGAAAATTTTAGGCAGTCTTTGCCCGCCAAAGCTACTGGAGGTTCTCGATGACCAGAGCGGAAGCGCCACCACCGCCGTTGCAAATGCCGGCACAGCCAATCTTGGCCTTCTTCTCCCTGAGGACGGTGGTGAGGGTGGTGACAATACGGGCACCAGAGCAGCCCAGAGGGTGGCCGATGGCGACGGAGCCACCAAAGACGTTGACCTTCTCGGGGTCGAGGCTCAGCAGCTTGATGTTGGCCAGGGCAACCACGGAGAAGGCCTCGTTGATCTCGTAGAAGTCGACCTGCTCGGCGCTCAGGCCGGCGTGCTTGATGGCCTTGGGGATGGCCAGCGACGGGGCAGTGGTGAACTTCTCGGGGGCGTGGGCGGCGTCGCCCCAGCCGAGGATCTTGGCGATGGGCTTGATGCCGAGCTCCTTGAGCTTGGCCTCGGAGACGAGGACGACGGCGGAAGCACCATCGTTGATGGGCGAGGCGTTGGCGGCAGTGACGGTGCCGGTGCCGGGGATGAAGACGGCGCGGGCGCCCTTGAGCTTCTCAACGTTGAGGTTCTTGACCTCCTCGTCGCGGTCGACCTTGACGGCGGGCTTGCCGCGGCCGCCGCTGACCTCGACGGGGGCAATCTCCTGCTGGAAGACACCGGCCTCGGTGGCGGCCTGAGCCTTCTGGTATGTCTTGATGGCGTACTCGTCCTGGTCCTCACGGGTGATGCCGTGGGTGGAGGCGCACAGCTCACCCTGCAGACCCATGAGCTCCTTCTTGCCGTAGGCGTCGCGCAGACCGTCCTTCTGCACGCCGTCGACGAGGGTGCCGTCGCCGTACTTGACGCCCGTGCGCAGGTTGGGCAGGTAGTGGGGGGTGTTGGACATGGACTCGGTGCCACCAGCCACGACAATGGAGGCGTTGCCGGTCATGATGGTCTGGGCGCCCAGGATGATGGCCTTCATGCCCGAGGCACACACCTTGTTCACCGTCGTGGCGACCACAGAGTCGCTCAGGCCGGCGTGGATGGCACACTGCCGTGCAGGGGCCTGGCCCAGGCTGGTGTGCACGTGTGTCTTGTCAGTGAGGCGAAGGGGTTGGTGGTTGGATGGTTCTGAAGTCGAGCCCACTCACCCAGCAGAGAGCACATTTCCAAAGAAGACCTCCTCAACATCCTCGGGCTTGACCTCGGGCACCCTCTCGACGGCGGCTACATAGAAAGGTGAGTAAGTTTTGTCCTGAGGGGCAGCCATGGTTGGGTGAGACCCTACCCTTGATCGCATGAGCACCCAGCTGAACAGCGGTGAGGCTGGAGAGGGAGCTGGAAGCCCAGAAAGAAAAAGCTTCTTGTCAGCTACAAGTCACCACTTGGGCCATCCTTGTCCAGTACATTGCACATTGATGGTCACTATGGGGTTTGGAGTGACCTACCCAAGGAAAGATCCAACAGGCGTGCGTGCCACCGAGGCGATGTAGACAGGAGGAAGTGAAGACATTTTGAGGTAAATTGGCAGTACTTTGGTCGAGCAGAGGGCTGCTTTATAATGACAAGGTCTCTCTTTTGTGCTTCGACTTAGAACTCTCCCAGCCGAAATGCTATGCAGCGGACTTTGAGGGACTATTTAAATAATATTTGGGTATTGAAAGGTGATCACTACTCACCGAGACTCGGCAGATTTCAATTGTTGTTCCTTGGGCAGGGTATCCACTAAACCAGCCGAGCTCGGTATCTTTTGCAAGGTTTTCCCAGGGTTCTGACAGCCCACTAATTGTGGCTCTGCACCGCCCATCAGACCCACTAGCCAATCAGGCCGGGTCAGGTGTGGCGCCCAATTCAGCCTTGCCGATTTTTGAGAAGCAAGCTCAACTGCGCGTCCGCTCCTGCAACTTTGCGACGCGTTGTTGCAACACCCCACAACCCATCCACCTCCTCCTTCAGCTTTGTCCAGTCGCCATGGATGACCTCTATGATGAGTAAGGCACTGTGCACCAATCTGTATGACTTACTTGAAGAGCTGACTTTTGGCACAGGTTCGGTAACTTTATCGGCGAGGAGGCCGAGGCATCAGAGGAAGAATCTCAGCATGGCGCCGACGCTGGCAACTACGTCTACGATGACGAGTTCGCCGAGGAGGACGGGGCTGGACAGGAGCTCATGGAGATAGATGGTTAGCCAGGGCCCGACCCCATCCCCCTGTTTGCCGTGTGATGTTGAGATCTGTGGCCGCTAACCTGGTCGTGTCTGCCTCAGAGGGACCTTCGAACGCCGTCATCCTTCACGAAGACAAGCAGTACTACCCGACCGCAGCGCAAGTCTACGGGGAGGGAGTCGAGACCCTGGTGCAGGAGGAGGATGCGCAACCCCTAACCGAGCCCATCATCGCCCCCGTGGAGCAGAAGAAGTTCACAGTCGAGGAGGCCGACCTTCCACCCGTCTTCTATGAGCGCGGCTTCATGACAGATCTCATGAACTTTCCCGACCAGATTCGAAATGTTGCGCTTGCAGGGCATCTGCACCACGGAAAGACGGCGTTCATGGACATGCTCGTCTTGGAGACCCATGATATCAACGAGCGGCTGGAGAAGCGGACAGGCAAGAAGCGCGAGGAGCAGCTCAGGTACACCGACATACATGACATCGAGAGGAATCGAGGGCTGTCGGTCAAGGCAGCACCGATGAGCTTCGTGTTGCAAGGCACAAAAGGCAAATCACACCTGCTGAATGTCATCGATACACCGGGCCATGTCAATTTCGTCGACGAGGTTGCAGCCTCGCTGCGACTCGTGGATGGCATCTGTCTGGTGGTAGATATCGTTGAGGGTGTGCAGGTCAACACGCAACAGATCATACGACATGCAGTCCTCGAGGACATACCGATCACCCTCATCCTCAACAAGATGGACCGCCTGATCCTCGAGCTCAAGCTGCCGCCCAGCGACGCGTACTTCAAGCTGAGACACGTCGTCGAGGAAGTCAACACCATCATCGAACAGACAATACCTGGAAAGGGCGAGCAGAGACGGCTGAGTCCTGAAAAGGGCAACGTTCTCTTTGCATGCACGGAAATGGGATGGTGCTTCACCTTGCAATCATTCGCCAAAATGTACTCGGACAGCTTTGGAGGTGTGAATACAGAGGAGTTCTCACGCCGCCTGTGGGGCGACGTCTTCTTCAATCCTAAGAAGCGCTCCTTTACGAGGAAAGCCATTGAGGAGGGCGCTAGGAGATCTTTCATCACCTTCGTCCTCGAGCCGATCTACAAGCTCTACTCGCACACTATCAGCGAGAGTCCCGAGGAGCTCAAGACAACTCTGGCCAGCCTGGGCATCACTCTCAAGCCGTCCCAGTACAAGACAGATGCTAAGGTCCTGCTCAAGCTGGTGTGCGAGCAGTTCTTTGGCGGCTGCACTGCGTTTGTCGACATGGTTGTACAGCATATTCCTTCGCCTCAGGAGGCAGCGCAGAGATACTTGGAACGGTACTACACGGGTCTGCTGGATACCAAGGTGGCAGAATCTATGAAGTCCTGCGACCAAGATGGCCCACTGGTCGTTCACGTCACGAAGCTGTTCAACTCCTCGGACGCCAAGCAATTCCACTCCTTTGGCCGGGTCCTGAGTGGCATCGTGCGTCCAGGGGCCGAGGTCCGAGTGCTCGGCGAGGGCTACTCCCTCGATGACGAAGAGGATATGGCTATGGCCAGGATATCAGATGTGTGGATCGCCGAGACGAGGTACAACATCCCCGTTGACGGTGTCCCAGCAGGAAACTGGGTGCTGCTGGGCGACGTCGATAATTCCATTGTCAAATCGGCCACGATCGTCGACAAGAGATTCGAGGACGACGAAGACGCCTACATTTTCCGACCCATCACACATTTCACAGAGTCAGTCCTGAAGGTTGCCGTCGAGCCCATCAACCCATCAGAACTGCCCAAGATGCTGGATGGCATACGAAAAATCAACAAGACCTATCCTCTCATCACCACCAAGGTGGAGGAGTCGGGCGAGCACATCATCCTCGGAACGGGAGAGCTCTACATGGACTGCGTCCTGCACGACTTGCGACGACTCTACGCGGACATGGAGATCAAGGTGTCTGATCCTGTGACGCGCTTCTGCGAGACGGTCGTGGAACAGTCTCACACCAGCTGCTACGCAATTACGCCGAATAAGAAGAACAAGATCACCATGGTGGCTGAGCCCCTCGAAGACGGCATTGCACGAGATATCGAGTCAGGAGTGGTGAGCATGAAGGACCCGATCCGCAAGACAGCCAAGTTCTTTGAAGAAAAGTACGACTGGGACAAGCTGGCCGCGAGAAGCATCTGGGCTTTCGGTCCAGATGAAAGAGGTCCCAACATCTTGCAGGATGACACCCTGCCCGGCGAGGTAAGTGTATTCCCTCCTCAGCCGTATCCTACCGATGATGCATTGTGTGCTACTGCATGCTGGTTACATACCCTTCCCACCCTCCTCACGACAACGACGAGAATGGCGACGTACTTACTTAGTGCTCTCTGCTGCAGGTTGACAAAAGGCTTCTCAACACCGTAAAGGAGCCAATCCGCCAGGGCTTCAGCTGGGCAAGCCGAGAGGGTCCTCTCTGCGAAGAACGTGAGTACATTTCTTTTGCGAGTCTTGACCCCACCCACCTCACCTGGTGCTGCATGCTCGTTGCATCCTTAGCCGCTCTTCCCGTCCCTTATCGCTTCCACTGCCGTGGCACAGGTGTGGCGCGGTAGCGAGCGACCTTCTCAAACAGGCTACGGCTGGGAATGGGGTGCCATTCCCAATCAAGTCTCTACGACTTGTGATGGATCTCTGCACACTTGCTTTCTGTGGGGGAAAAAAAAAAATCATAAGAAAATAAACGGCTTCCGCGGATCCGCTTATGCCAGTCGTGCAGTTGATCACACCCCCAAGCGAGCCCCCTTGCAGCCGGTGTCCCTTACATGTCTTTTTTTTTTTAATTTTTTTACTTGTCTTCCTATTCTTCCGCACACAAAGTCACGCCCCTGGGTGTGACTGATGCACGTCGCCGGCATACGTCCCACGGTGAACCTGTACCTACCACTATCGTGCCGCAGGAGCTAACCAAAAGGTGCTTACAGCTATACGCAACACAAAGTTCAAGATCACAGATATCTCCTTGGCCCCTGAGGCGATCTTCCGAGGAGGCGGCCAGGTCATCCCGACTGCCCGGCGAGCGTGCTACTCGTCTTTCCTGATGGCGTCACCGCGCCTGATGGAGCCCATGTACTCAGTCGCGATGACGGGTAACCAGGAGGCGGTCTCGACCTTGTATACACTGCTGGCGAGGCGGCGCGGTCACGTCCTCAGCGACGGCCCAATCGTGGGGACTCCATTGTACCGTGTGGACGGGCTCCTGCCCGTGATCGACTCGTTCGGCTTCGAGACGGACCTGCGCATCAACACACAGGGCGCAATGGTGGCCCTAGTCTTTGACAGGTGGAGCATCGTGCCCGGCGACCCGCTCGACAGGGACGTTGTGTTGCGGCCCCTGCAGCCTGCCAGCGCGCAGGCGACGGCCCGCGACTTTGTGCTCAAGACGCGCCGGAGGAAGGGCCTCAGCGAGGATGTATCTGTGGCCAAGTTCCTGGAGCCGGACTTCTATCAGGACATGCTGGCGAGTGGTGCGCTTGGGGATATCTAGAGGTGGTGGGCCAGGAACAGGTGATTTACCTTCCTATAACGGGCTCATATTGCCACACGTTGGGCCCAGACGTGTTCAGGGGGCGACTCGCCTTGCCCTGAGGGGGCTGCCGGTGGTCCAGACCAAGGCGTGCAGATTTGCCACGCTCAGGGCCCAGGCAGGCAGGCAGGCAGGCAGGCAGGCATGCCGAGGAACACCAAAGACGAGAGAGCTAGCTGTCTTGCGCGTCGAGGGCTGGGGTTCAAGAAACTATACAGCACGTCTCGCCCAGAGAGGCAGGCAATAAGGTATGCGCGTGGGCCCCATGCCCGGGAATTTTATTCAGCCCAGCTCAAAAGAGATGAATCGCCGGCCAGCAAACAGCCTCGCCGCACAGTAACAATCTCTCGGCTCTGCTGATGCTAAAGGCACGGGCTTCCTGCACACCAGAGAGCCAATCCGCCCACCTACCTACCTACCATGTAGCTAGCTATTATGTACTATGCAGCTCACTGCCGTCAGCGCTTAGAACGGCAGTTACTTCTTTCCCCTCTTCTTCCTTGAAGGGATAGATGCAGAAGAACATCAGTCCAAACAAGACAAGACGGGCGATCATGCACAGCGTTTCGGATAGAACAAGTGATGTCCTGCCACCCACCACCCACCACATTGTCCGTTGGCTTGATCTGAGACTATTCTTACTCTCGGTCAACCACTTGGGTGTGTGGTCACGATTCCTGATCGAATTGTCTGGTCTAGATCACAAAGTCTTTGGAAAGAAGATGTGTATATTCCAAGTTGTCTTCCGTCACGCCTTCTTGAACACGCGGCCACACCCCCCCTCATAGCAAAAGGGTTCCCCCCCCCTCCTCCTCTTGCGCCACCCATCACACACAAGTCAAGTAGCACCAATGTCACCGTAACAGCGACCCAGCAGCAGCAGCAGCAGCAGCAGCAGCAGCAGCAGCAGCAGCAGCAGCCCTGCCGCAAGCACATCCCCAAAGTAGAACCGGATGTCAACCTCCCCCCCCCCCCTTCCCCCTCCCCCATCCAAGACGCCCATGTGTTTTGCATAATCAATCTAGCTGCTGCAGCACCCCCCCCCCCGGGGCCCCTTCGGCACGCCCACTCCACTTTTGTTTTTTGTCACTGTACAAGTAACACGTACTACAGCACACGATAACATAAGCGCCCACAATACTGTTTACTTATGATTTAGTGAGGCGCGCGCGGCATGTCCGCCTGCCTACCTGCCTGCCTACAAACTCGAGTCGCGCGACCTTTTTTTTTCCTTCTCTTTCTTGGGTTGGGCTTTTGGTGTGTCGCTGTCGCCGAGAGAAAGAGAGATGACCATCGAAACGTCCAGCATCTGAACAAAGAAACTGACTTGGCACGTGTTTCTTGTTCGGACCGAGGAGGACTAAGTAAATTGGCTATGATAGGAAGGGATAAAAAAAAAAAGCGATGGGACAGGGAGAGAAGGAAGAGGTGGGGGGGGGGTGTTGGAGGGAACAAAGAGGACCCCTCCGATCCCCCATCACATCATTGCTTCAAGGAGAACCCGCTAGTTCACCGTACAGGAGAGAGCGGGAATTTTAGCGGCGCGACTAGTAGTAGTAGTAGTGGTAGCAGCAGCAGCAGCAGCAGCACATGTTTTGCCGTGGGAAGGTGCGAGATCTCTTAGCACGTGTTGCCGCTGGGTTGTTAGCTAGCCCAGTGTGGGTTTTTTTTTTTTTCCCCATTGCGGAGCTTGAGGAGAGGGCAGGACAAGGCAGAAGGAGCGGTAACGCGCCTCGTCACGTCTACACCCTCTGTTGCGTTTCCTTTTCCTTCTTCTTCTTCTTATGTTTGTCATGACCGAGCTGCTTACGCACTCTCAAGTCTCTACACTGTACTGACCATTCATCGTAATCTATGTCAACCTTGGGGAAAAAGTGTCCGTTGTTTCGGGTATTCCAGGTTTCGTTTGAACATGTCAGGGAAAGTGGGGGAGAACAAACAAGAATGACGAAAGGAAAAGCAAAAAGTCAAGAAGCCCCCTACAAAAGGGAAGAAGAAGAAGAAAGAAAGAAAAAAAACAAGCTTTGTTCCTGATCGCACACATGGTAGACCCAACATGTGTCGCGCTACCCCCCACTGACGTCCTGCCATGCCGTCCCGCCAAGGCCGCCTGACCGTCCCCGTGGCGTGGCCCTACGACAGGATAGACTGACAGACTGACATAGCACTGGACAGACTATCTCGTTCGCCCATGTAGTAGGTTGCTTCTTTGCCTCGTGGCGGCCTGGCCGTGGCGTTCTTGGGGCGCTATATTAGGGGTGGAAGAAAGTCAGCTGTAGTAGCGGCTGCCTCGCTCTCGGTACCAGGCGCCACCATCTCCCATGTTGATCATATATCCCGCTTAATTAGGTGACTTTTCTGTCGACAGGGTGAGCCTGGTTTCTCTGGCCAGGACAATGTCGCTCTGACTCGAGGACGGAGGGGGTTCTGGAAGGATGAAAAGAAGGCAGAGGGGTGTGGGGGAAAAGAAGAACCAGGGAAAAAGGGGGGGGGGGGTAGTAGGAGCCAAGAAGGGCAAGATCGTACAAGAGGCCAAGCAAAAGGATAGAAAATAAGCTCTATCTAGGAAATCTATCAAGCTGTCTTGTGCTGTCTCGGGTTCTGGCGCTCAAACCCGCCCGCTCACCCTTTTTCTCTCTCTCCATCTCTATACTTCCGTCCAACCAAGTAACCCTGCGGCGGGAAAGGCCCATAGAGACCAAATAGTCTCACCTTAAGGTTTGAAGCGTAATGTTAAAGGTGGTTTTTATTGATAGGGATCATCACGGCTCTTCCTTGGTCACAGAAAAAGAAGGGGAGGGGTACACTATGGATCACAGCCTCCCCCGCTCAGAGAGCTCCTTTGCCACGCTCGCATCGACATCATTATCGAACCACCAGTTTCAATGGAACATGCCCGCCGATCAAACGTTCTGCAACGCACTGATAGGGGCGACAAAAGGCGCCGCGCAGTACTGTAGCAGCAGCAGCAGCAGCATGTGGGGAGCTGCCACGGTAGCATTCCAAGGAAAGTATATCGATCTACTTGCTTCTTAGTCACCACCACCTCGTCGTGACGGGGAAAACCTTGAACAAAAAGACGCAGGACAACACGCAAACGTGTCGACGGAAACGTAAAGAGCAACGCGGGGAGCCGCCCCGGTAAGGTTCGGTCGGCACGATCGGGATCCTGGCGATCGGGTTCCTGACGATCGGCGGGTAGCGTGAACCGGTTCGGCGGTCTTGTCGGTGTAAGGCAGTGAGCTCCGAGATCTCGACAGATCGCCCAGGGGCACAATGTTGTATATGGGACATGCTACAGAACATAGGCAGGCTGATGAGAAAGAAAGGGTTGCCATCGATCTGGAGGCAAGAAAAGAGCTCTTGTCTCGCCATACCCCTAAATATTTCATTGGAGGAAATTGTCCACTCGTGATAACATGCCGGGTACGGCGGCGGCGACGCCAGTACCTTGTGTGATACTAGCCATTAAGGGACCGAAAGACAGGCTTATGATCTAGGATTTCTCATCAGGAATTAACCCAAAGGGTTCAAGTCAGGAAGTTTTGGGCCATACTATGGTACACATCGCTTGCCCGGGGCTGGCGGTAGTAGTTTGAGCAGTCGAGTGTGGACAGGCACATGCTCCCACTTAGCACGTTGGGGTAGACCATTCCGCTTCCGAACCATAATCCTAAGGGATCGCACTAAACCAGACCTTGGAATCGAATCTCGGGTGAAGCATATGCATAGGAACAAAGGCATCAATCTCGTTCCCCGGCCTGGCGTCTCGAATGGCGATGTCTTGAAAAGGAAATGACTCGCAAACTTTGTGAGTCCTCCCTGGCAGGCAGAGCTGGCAGCTCATCTGAGAGGATCGGGCTACTGCCGGTGCGGCCCTGCGGGATATCTTCGCGAGGTGGAGTGTAGACGCTCTAAGCTTGGTTCTGTTCTCGTGACCATCAAAATCAGTGCACACCGCATCTTCAAAGATTGTCTGCCGAGAGTAGATGGCCCACATGGTATGTTTTCGACAACCAGCTGACATTTCCCCAGAGGCCACCGCGCTGCACCGTGCATCAACACTACTCTGCAAGAAACTACATGTTTCTTTGTCGTGTTCTCACCCCGCCTTTCTTCTTTTATGTCCTCGCCTCCTCATCGCTGTCGTAGATCTTAATGCATGTTTCCATCATGGTGTCCAGTGTTCGCTTGAGCGTATCGTTTTCCAAAGCAGCAGCAATACGCTCCTTGTCGGCAAGTTGCTTGTCGATCTGCGCGTCCTGCGCATGCGAGCCCTGCTTCATCCTGATGTCCAGCCTGTAGTTCGGAGGCAGACATGCATCCAGGCGGACGCGCACAGCTAGACCGATGATAGTGGCCAGACTGCAGTGGTTCACGGTCGGGGTGAGCTCGACTGTGACCGTTGTGATGACGTCTAGGTTTGGCCCCTTCCCTGGAGTAGGCGGCGGGTCGATGTGGATGTCCTGCAGGTTGACGACTGCCAGCTGGCCGAGCGTGAGGGGATGTTCTGGGTCGGAGATGGTGGAGATCAGGTCTGCAGCGCGTTTAGCATGTGCAGACATCCACAAAGAGCCCGTTTAGGTTGAAGCGAAATAGGGCAACAGGTGAAGGAAACACTTATGATATCATCATGCCAAATAGAGGGCGCCAGTGTGGAAAGGCAACATACCAAAGATTTCCTGCTCATCGATTGGATCCTCTTGCTCGTCCTCCTCAGCGTCGCCATCATGCCCACCGAGTCCTATGGCATTGCCAAAGATGCTCACCTGCGCAAAGGAAGGATCCCACTCGCGATCCAGCATGAAGGCGGTGACGTCCTCGCCTTTGCCACGGCCATCTGCCTTCCTCTTTGCGCGCCTCCGAGTGGGGAGCTCCGAGGGGTTGATGATGGTAGGGTTGGCATTCTGCAGCTCCCCGCCCATCGCCATGGCTCGAATTAAATTAAGAAAAAAAAAAGGTCGAGGGTAGAGGTAAAGGCTGTGTGGTAGCTGACGACGTGCGTAGTATTGGTGTCGTGCTTCGGCGCCGAGTAAGAGAAAGAGACGAGAGAGTGCTTGACTTGTGTGTTGAGAGTGGAGTGGAGCTCGGTGACGAGAGAGGATGGGTCTGGACGAAGCGATGCTCGCTGCACCTCAGATAAGATGAAAGGTGCGTCGTGGGTTTCGTCGACGGTGGCGTCGGCTTAGTTTGAGGTACAGACAGGGTTCGAATCAACAGATCGGCTTCTTCCGTCAATGCAATGCAATGCAGAAAGATGATGACTCGTGGCCTCTCTTCTCTTTAATGATGCAATGAATGGGATTGGAGTTGAGATGTGTTGTGTTGTGACGTCCGCCCTTAACGCATCTGGATCCTCTTTTTTTTTTTTTTCCTCCCTCTCTTCCATTTGTTTCTTCACAAATTTTATCCCTCCCCCCTGTTCCCTTACGTGCCGCTTTGGAATGGCGAGCGTGCCCCGCGATCGGCTTTGGATTAGTGGTTCCCCGCCTCAAGCAAGCCCAGTCGTGCCTGCCCAGGGCCCCGATCAGATGCTTTGAGAGATCCGTAAGCGGGCCCATTGGCAAGGTCCAGCGATAGACAGGTAGGAACCTTGCAGCAATGCGGGGCAGGCTCAGGCAAGGGCCCCTGCTCATCGCGCTGGGAGAAGCCTGCAAATGTCAGTGGGGGTTCCCCTCTCCCCCCCAAAAACTAGCTCGGTGGTAAGTACGGATACAAGTATCGCATTTTCGAGCCTTCCCTCGATTATTGACATGCATCACCAGAAAGTCAATCCAGGGCTTCTCCCCCACTTAGTGGCCTTGAGGAGGTTGAGACTCCTCATCATGAGACAGGTGACAAGCAGCTAACAGCTTCCTTGCTTGAATGACTGCTCACTACGCTATGCATGTTCACTCAGCCCCTGCCTCATGCTGATCTCTTACTTAGTACATAGTCCATACTATGTACAATGAAAATGAAGACAGCGCATCCTACATCCAATTCCCTAGTATAGTAGCATTGTAGTATTGAAGGATACCACAGAGCAGTGTGAACCACCAAAAGAGAAAGAAAAGAAAAAAGGTTTCTGTCCCCACAGCACCGGGCAAGGGCCATCGGCAGACACGCGACGGAGGTATGTCCTGTTCCTGAAAAAAAGGGCCTGGCGACTTCCAGAGCAAGCGGAAGGAAAGGGCAGAAACAGGGAGCGGAAAGTAAGTATTCGCGGCATTGCCCCCGTCCGGAATGGGCGGAGGGGAGACGGCCACCAGGCCAGGAATGGCACGCACAGTACAGTCACTACTTTCCCAAGGGGTTGGGAACAGATAATTCTGACAGCTCGGTAAGTCATACCGCTAGGCCGGCGGCGCACGGTTGACATTCATCCACCCATCCATCCTCCCAGGAGAGGGGCGCGCCCGATGAGCCGCCCCCCACCGGCGGGACGAGGAGAAGGAGGAGGAGGAGCAGGAGGAGGAAGAGGAGTAGTACCGTCTTGCCCAGGTTGTTGATCAGACGAAAACGGGCAGACAGGACTCGTCTTGTTCCCGTCGAGTGTGACACTGCATAGGGCTTGACACCTCGCAAGTGTGGACCGCCGTTGCGCCCACTATGTGCTAGAAGGTGACCCCATCAGCTCACCCGGCTGCTGGCCACGCACGCAAGCCTCGTGAACTCGCCCGCCCAGGTGTGGAACTCGGCAGTCCTCCTCGTGTTTTCCTTGCCCCCCCCTTGCTGGTTCATGACAGTGAGCGGGTGAGGATATCGTCAGCTCGGGGTAGCGGTGTCCTGCGAGAGCCGGCCGTTGGGATGGCGATCGACAGATACCAGCCATGGGGACTTCCACAGGTTGGCTTGATCACCTTGTCGATCCTCTCGTGTGGAGGGCAGGGGAAGTCGTCGTCACCGCTGAGGACTATTGTCAATAATTCATATTGATTTTAATAGCATCGCTGAGAAACAATCACGGAGAATTTGTGATTGTGGTTCTCCAAGAGGCCATATTTGGTACAATCGATTCCACGCTCATCTTGCCCTGTGGACTCAGATTCATGCGAACCCCTGTCGTGCCCACGTGAGGGTTCAACCCGTGGAGTATGCATCACTTAAGGTATGTACTGCCTAGGCCAGGGTGACCCGTTGTCCTTCTTATTTTGGGCCCGAATCTTCCAAGGCTGGCGTGGCTCTCGCTTGCTTTGGGTAGGAGGAGGAGGAGACCCCGTATCCGAATAACCAGATGAAGGGTCCCAGAACCCGAGATGGTTCGGGATGAATAGTACCTTAGTAGATGGTAGATGTTTCGCCAAGAAGACCGGGCTGGCGGGCTAGGTTGAGAAGTCACTATGGTGATACGCCCCTAGGGACTCGCCGAGTGCCATCGGATTGATGAGAACCTAGACAAATATTTCGTTGATGGTCAGCCCTGGTGCAGCGAGGATTTGGTCTGATTCATGCGTCGCGGACATATCGAACGACGGCCACGACTTGCATACTACTATGGTATAGTAGTAGGTTCCGCTGGCCGTACCACCGAGTTGTGCTAGCGCCGAGAAGAAGCTTCTGCGATCCCTGCATGGAAAACGGATCGAAATGACCAGTCATGCTGGCGAAGCTTGCACAGGGGCCCATAGTATGGGTAAGGGACCGTTGGTTGCGGTCCGCCTGCCCCCCTCTGCCCCTATCACTACTAACTCCTGCTGCAAGTACTATATATGTACTGAGTATACTACGGTACAACCGAGGCACAGTGGAATCACCCTTACAATTGTATAGTGCATAGCACATTCGAAGCGGCGTTGGGTGTGGGGGGGGGGGGGCAACAAAGGTAACAAACAGAGTCCCGGAAAGACAACAACGCAGCTTCCGATAAGAAATGCATAGTGCATAGTATGTCTCACGGCCTCGCGACTGTACCATGGTGGGTGGTAGTGGAAGCGAGGGGGGAGGCAGATCTGCGCCGGGGGTGATTCCATGTCGTTACCCCTGCGGCTCGGAATGCGTTTGGCCGTGTAGCTGCTGTGCCACAGCCCCGTGTTTCTGAGATATTTTTAAACGTTGAGAATTCCTCGAATTACCATGGTGCTTGGCCGAGTCATTGCGCTGCACTGAGCCCAGAAGGTGTTGTATCGGCGGGATGGTGTTGTGATGCCTTCAATTAGGACAAAGCCATATCGTGCTGTGCCGCTCCTTTGCTATCCCGCGTGGCCTTGAGTGAGTCCATGTGCGCATGCGCACTTGGTGAGCCGTCACAGTCCAACGACTGTATACTAGACGCAAGCGTGCAAATCAATTCCATCATAGGATGGCCGATCGTTGTTGGTGCCGCAGGGAGTCGGGAGTAGTTGTTGTCTCCGATGCCTATTACTTGAAGTCGTGAAACGTCGGAGGGTTCGCTTACCATAGTAGTTGTCAGGGGTCCTTTTGGGCGTTGTGTGCTGGCGGCGGTCGCCTCTGCTGTGGTTGTAGCCCAGACACGTCATCGCCTATGTACTGGAACAGAACGTAGCCGCCCCCATCAATACCTCCACATTGTGGCGCAACATCAGCTGCTGCTGCTGCTGCTGCTGATAATGACGATAACAATGGCAAAAGCGCGCGTGGCGTTGACGCTGACCGCGCCCTTGGCCTTTGACCGAAAGTTCTGTACTGCAAGGCACAACGGAAAGCGAGATTGCTGAGGCTCATGCTAACGCCGACTAGGCCTAAGCTGTCGAGCTGGCGAGCTGAGGAGGTTTTAGCATGGCGTGTCAACCCCCTGGAGCCCCCCAATTCGTCCCTCGGTCAGCGATCTAGGCCTTATCCTGATGACGAAATGTCAAGGCCACAAGTCGCGCAGTGCATAGTGGGGTGGGAGAGGATATAGCAGGCGCGCCAGCCTGGTACCCACCCAAAGCCATTCTGGAAAAGTGTTATCAACGATCGTGCTGCACGGTGGCCGAGACTTGCGGGCAACAATAGGGCATCTCAAGGATGCCTTTGGCGTCGAAGGAAAGGCCACAGCCGACGCAAGAGGGCTGCTTGCCGTGCAAGTGTTCCACAGCACGGCCCAGCGATGATAGTAGGCGCTGCAGCAGGTGCGATGGCGCGCCGGAGACTTCCGGGGCGGCAGCAGCCTTTTGAGCGGCCTTAGGATGGCAAGCCCGGCCGGCTGATTATCTAGGACTGCTACATAGTACACGTACCAACGTAGTACTACTTGGTATGTATGTGCTGTAGGTGGTGTCGAAGGATCATGTCGGCTAGCGGTCCTCGACGAAGATCCCCCAGAATTTATCCACCAGTCTCGCCCTGATTTGCCGGAAAGTGTCCCGTGGACTGCCCCACCAAAGCATGCATAATTGGGCTCTTTGCATGGCAGGCGGGGATCCAGCCTACCAAGTAGAGCGTGCCAGAGTGCATCCAAAAGCCACTGTCACCGTTCGAGCAGTACCTGACCAACGCGGCGCAGGCCTGCCTTCCTTCCAGGTTATCACCCACGTAGGGGCTCAGGGACGGTCTCGATGCGGAGGTATCTTACCGCCGCTCTCGAAGTCTTGAAGGTGTTGCAGAGATGATCTTCCTAGGCCGTGTATAGCTCGCCAGTACCTAGTACGAAACCCTGTGCTTGACGCCGCTCCTGTACATATCAGGAGAGAGACCTATAATTGACCAATTTTATAGCTGGGTTTTGTCGCAGTTACCTCAGACTCCCTATATCCCTTGGGGGCCGCGCGCCGGTCAGTGCGTCGGTCGCAAGAAATCTCCCAAGTGCCACGTACTTAGTAGTTCCTCGCGAGCTCACTTGTCTCCTCAGTCAACGAAGGCCAAGGCTCGGGCATGTTGTCGGCCAAATGAGGTTGAGAGAGATAAAGCGTGATGCACGACACATCGGGGCCAGCACCAGCTTAGGGTGGGAGCCGGATGCACGATCTGTGTTTTCATCGACGTCCCCACGCAGGATCCGCTCGACAGACAGGTGTGTAAGAGTGGGTTGGCGGTCCGAACAAGTAACGCTGTCACCATGTACCGTAGCAGTCGGTATACAGTACCAGTCGTCAGCATCCCTGGCGAGGGGGCCCGTAAATTTGATGATGTCAGGGAAACCTCACTGACCGCTGCAACTCGGCTTAATCATATGCGCTTATACGCTCTATCAAGCACACATACCTCGAGCAGGTTGGCACAGCGCAAGGCTTGACTGAGTGGTAGGTGGAGATGGTCTTTTCTTTTCTTCTGCTCCCTTTCTCCCTTTGTGTTTCTCTTCTTTCTCCTCAGATATTTTGGGAGTCGAGTACCCAAGAGCAGGCAATTCTGGTAGCGAGCGGAAAAATAGGTCCATGCTGGAGCACAAGACAGCCAGCCATTCGGGCTGTCGAGAGACAGGGTCAGGCAGCATACCATTTAGTGTGTCCCCCCCCCCCCCACCCTGCTTACCACTGCTGCTGGTGTATTTTTTTTTCTTTCTTTTTTTTCTAATTGTCGTCGTACTGTGATATTTGTCGGTTTCAGCAAGGCGCACCACTCTCGGCCTGTGAAAGTTTTGTCCCACATAGGGTGTTCGAGCAAAGAAGGTCGTCTCCAGCCACATTTACACGTGCAGCGAAGGTGTCCTCGCAGTTATCTTTGGCAGGGGAATACTGTGAACAAAAAAGGCTGTGATGTGGGTGACAGAAGGACCCCTGCAGCCCGGGGTGTAGGGAGCACATGGCGTGTGTCTCGGGCCGCGGGAGGTGAAGTATTGTGAGGGCTCTGGTGCTGTGGTCTTCTTTGGATGAAGTGGTGACCGTTTTAGGCGGTGACCCCCCGGGGCGGGAAGGAACAAGAAAAGACAAGACAAAAGGAATGAAGGAGGGGATGGGGTACGTACTTGCACACCATCTGTTCTAACTGTTACACACCATGGACTAACATGGCCTGACATTTGATTGGCCTGGAAGCTGTAGCACTGTGGTAGGAGCCCTAAACTGCAGCCCAGCCTCCCCCACTGCACCTGCATTTGCCTCATGCACGCCTACGCGAATGCGGTGGAAGGTAGCACAAGACTCTTACGGAATTTCCACCGCAGAAACTACCCGTGAATGGCTCGATAGCATAACATCATCTACCTTTGTAACAAAAGATTGGTGATTTTTTTTTTCCCCCTTCCTTTTTTTCCCCCTCTGCTATTGTACATTTTCCACCAGCTCGTCGATCATCACTGCTAGGTGAGAAATCTAGTGGACTGGACTAGGATCTCTGGTCTTGCAAGACACAAAGGAATAGATGCGATAGGCTGGTATGGCGTTCTTCCACAGGGAAAAACCAAAAGGAATTGGAAGAGAAAATACTACACTATCGCGTACTATGGTACGCACTGCTGTCGTAGTGGTCAGGGTCAGAATGACAACTGCAGTAGCACGACGCGCTGACTGGCCCAACAGCTCAGCCTAATGTGACGGATACAGGTCTCCCTGCAGCACCACACTCGGTCACCAAAGTGGCACCCGGCATCAGCACAGGGCACGAGATGCCCCTGTCGACCTCAGGTACACCCCATCCACCCGTGGTCAACCACAACAGTACAGCATACATAAGTACTTACGTACCCGACACCCCTCGGCTAAGTACTTGCATCCCTAGGCGGGCCACCTCTCGCACATCACTCGTGGTGTGCCCAACTACTCCTGCTCTTGAACAAAACGTGTTGGTTTCTTCTGCAGCACAGTACGTAATACTCTGCAAAAAGGAACACAAGTACTTGTAGTACTGTTTCCTATCCGAGTTGGAGGTGAGGGCTAGGAGGAGGTGGTTGGGAGGGGCGTGCTACATAACACAGTACATATGTGTGGGCCCACCGCTCACATGCAAGCACATCCCCCACGAAAAGACTGCTGCAGGTGGGACCTGCGCTGGGCCGATCCAACGTTTATGTTCTGGACTAGACCTGGGCCCATCTTATTTTATTTTCTTTTTCTCCTTTTATCTTTTCCTTTCCTTCTCCCCCGTGGTTGTGTTGCAATTCTCACCGCATCTGGTCCCGAGGAAGAAAAGGCAAAAAAACAAAACCGTGCGGGTCGGGAGGAGACCAAGTTTACTTCTGCTGTCGGCTGGCTAAGTTTGTTGGTCTAGGTGCTAATAGAACAAAGGTGACAGGACGGCCGGGCTCGCGTGTTTATTGTCGCAGATAGTGCTGATCTTAAAAATGGTTGAGGTCACATAGAGGCAATATCTCAGACATTCATAGTACTCCTGCATTTCGTCCCATGTTCGTGTACAAGAGTATTGGATGTCAGCAGAGGAGAGAGAAAGATCCTGCCCCTGGGATGGCCCTCTGTGGGGTATAGTGTATGCTGTAGGCGCGTCACTTAAGCCCTTGACCCTAGTGTCCGGCTGGACTGATCTCGGCCTTCATCTGGATACTACATTACGGTTTATGGACGGTATCGCCCTCGGCCCATCATGGGCCCTCTGCTCAAGTGGTCGGTCCATGATGGGATTTCGGCGCAGGGGAAGGGGAACGATAGGCGGTTAGTGATGTGAGGAGTAGGAGGAGGAGGAGGAGGGAAAACACCGAGGCTCCAGCCACATCCATAACTTGCGAGCCGCGTACATCCCACCCCCCTATAGCTGCCGTGTTAAGGACTAGTCGTGATTCAAGGAGTAAAAGAATGAGCACATGTCGTACATGCCAAATTAAGTTTTCTTTTTTTCTTCCCTCCCCCCCCTCTCTGTGGTCTTTTGCGTTGGATCAAGGCGGGCTGCTTCAGGCAGGGTGCGTTGGCGACTTATCAAGGGGAGGCGGGAGGGGACACTTGGTACGCCACACTTGCACGATCGTCTCGACTTGCCTAGTTTCTTTTCTTTTTTTCTCTCCCCCCCCCCCCCTCCCGCCTTTCTCTTGGTCGACAAGACAAGCGGCAAGCCTGACCCGGCACGGACCAGCAGTACCGTCCTCGCGGGGCAATATCATATGATTTTTTTTTCCTTTTTGGCTTTTGTTCATCTGGATCCATGTCTATAACCTCATCTCCGTTTCTCTCACTCCCCTTCTCCTGTGTCCAACACACGGGGAAGTCGTCAGCTCGGCGCCGCTCATGACTTTCTGTAGTACGAGGCTGAAATGAGGACTGCCGGGGGGTTCCATTTATGATCTTCATTCTCCAGTCTGATTGCCTGCGCGGGCCCCTAGCAAACCTTTTTTTTCTTTTTTTTTTTCGTTGTCCTTTTTTTTTTTTTTTTTTTGGCTTCCAACACTCCTTCTCGGAAGTCGTCTTGTGGACTGCTACGTATACAGTATATTATGCAGCACAGATATACTACGTAATTACCCATCGCAATGCTGCTGAAGGCTGTTTGACAGGGGTTTGCTAGACAGATAACCGAGGCTGCGTACCTGACATGGGGGACATAGTACCAAAAAAAAGTGAGGGACTTAATAAGGACATCACTTGACAGAGGCCCCATCAGGCTAATACCAAGCGTCGCTGTCTAGAATTTTACTGTCATGTACTTCCACTACTATAGCACCAAGGCCAAGGACTCTTGACTCTTGCTCTTAGAGCCTACAATAGAGACCATGGCAGCAGTCGCACGCCCATCCCTTCCCCCCAAACCGGCACCGCTAGTGCCAACGTCTCAAGGACCATTATTGTGGAATAGGCGCGTTCCAAATACCGGCCTTAGAAGGGCTAGAACGGCCTTCAGCTGTGCGAAGTGCCCAAGTATCGTACCAGAGAGGCGCACGGCTGCATCGATCTGCCCTCTTGTCTCTGTACATACTATGTATGTAATCCAATGGCCATAGGATCTCGGCCGATTAGCACAACCTGGAGCGAGATTGGGGCTATAGACCCTGCTTCAAGTCTTTGGATGGGAGGAGATGCTGACAGCCATGGTTTAGAATGTCATGGTCCGTTTTTCTTCTTATTTTTCATAAACATGAAAGCTCCGGTGCGTTTCTTAGTAGACCCTGGCTCCTCGTAGTGGGTGCACTGTTTTCCTTCTTTCCTTCTTCCAAGCCTCGTGTCATATTTTTATCTTCCTTGCCAGTTCTGCGCAGTTGAGGATGCAGCAACAAGTGTGAGGAGAAGGGGGGGGGGGGGGTGGTTGGAGGGGAAAAGAAGGTGCGACTGTACTTTGGTACTATCGTCATGTACCATCATGTACGAGGGTAGTCGAGTGCAGCTCAAGGGGCGTAGCACAGTACATACTCCATACATCTGCAACGGTCGGTATCTGCTAGACCAGCAGGCGGCCCACCTGTTGTCCTCACACTCTCGTTCTACTTTGTACCTTGGCCCCACCCAGCTCCGCTCATCACATCGACAGGGTCTACAAGGGTGGACCGACCGGTGGGCTTGACGCGCTCCTCCATTTTTCTTCCCTTCTTCGAGTGTTTCTTGTCTTCTCCAAACGCGCCCCTTCATCATCGGCGAGTGAGTTGTGCTGCCACACAGGTTTGGGCTGGGCTGGGCTGGAGCCGTTCAACCCTCCTGAATGCCAGTGTATGCTATTATTGACGGACGGGTGCCACCCGCCCCCCCCCCCCGCGCCACCGCTGGTCGTCACCGCCTAGAGCTCATCATCCCTAGATACGTAGGGCGAAACAGTCTATTTCTGTCTGTCGTCTCAATGCGTCCCCTTCTCCTTGGATCAGTTCATGCTCAGCCCTCGCGTGTCCCGTGCCTGACGCCGTCTCCAGCCGCACGCACCAGATCGCCGAGGCTTCAATATCCTCCTGGCTGGATCCGGCAGCCCTCATTAGAAGACAAGAAAGCGAAAGGAACGGAAAAACCAACTACACTCCTAGATGAGAAATCCTGATGTCAGGCTTAGTCGGCTACAAGGGCGGTTGGTGGTGGTGGTGGCGGTGGTAGTATGTAATAGTAGTAGTAGTACAAGGTGCTAAGAGCAGCACCACGCAAGTCTTGGTGATCAGTTTAGGTACTGGGGGCGCCAGAACACTCGAACCAACACCCCCCCCCCCCCCCGGCTCTCTCCCTCCAAAACACCCCCTGGTCCGCAAGCTATCAGCACATCCCTGGCCTTCCCAGCCTAGTGCCCCAGGCCAAGCCTACCCACGAGGAGGCCCCTGGAGCCCTGGTACACCATGCCCTGAGGACCCCTGATCCCTCCCCAGTCAGTGGCATCCACTGCGGCTGGTCCTGACTGTGGCTCTCGCTGGCCCGCCCACAGCTTAGTGTTGAGTTGCCCACCCCTGGCCCACGCACCACCACTACCACCACCAATCCCCCCCGCCCCCCTGGAACTCTACTCTCAAGTCACCTTGTCTTTCCCCTCTATGCCTTGCCGCGAGCCCTGCGCAGCCCAGTGCTGTGGAACGTGAACTGGACCAGTACCTGTATTCCAGAATAATACTTACATACATGATCACCTTTCTGTCGGATTTTAATCTACATCTAGCCTGCCACACACACACATACATACACTCACTCGCGCACACACACCTACCTTACAATCACACACACACGCTCCCACAGCCACCCCCCACACCCTCGACATAGAGAGTCCTTATACATTTAGGGCCCGTCCTGTCTCTGCCGTCCATAGCTCTCTGCTGCCCACTACTACATGCCTGCGGGTTCCGGACATCTCACCGCCAGAACTTGAGCAGTCTCTGGAAACACATCTCCTCGTCATCAACTGCGAACCTGGACCGAGCTCACCCTCAACAACTACATCAGCACACAGCACCAGAGAGTGAGAGAGTGAGAGAAGGTCAAAGAGAAATAGGGATTTTGGGATCCAGTTCCGCGGTAGCACGAGAGTCAGGCCCGACCCTACCAAGCAAGAGGAGGAGCCGAGCTGAAGCGCGGTGCTTGAATGTAGCAAGTTTTTGTGCCGCGGCTGTGCACGATTGAGGCTCTCGCCTCCTCCCCCCCCCCCCTCCGATCTCAGCATTCTATTCCACCGTCCCGCATGAGAACAACACGCGACGACAACCTTGTTCAGACGCCTTTGGCACATCTCGACCTTCTAGACATTCCGCTCGCGCCTCTATCACCATGTCCAACGATCCGTCGGTGCGCCGGCTGCTCCCACAGAGCTCCCAGATGACCAACTTCAGCTTCGCGCCCCAGCCCTACCACCAGCCGAGGGAAACCCAGAAGAGTGCGCCTCCCTCCTGCTCACCTTTCTTGGATAGATCATGACTGGCCTCTAACTTTCCCCCCTGCAGATTATGTCTTCGTGGACGAACACAACCGCCATAAGAGGCTCAAGGGTACGCGCGCACTGCATCCGAACCCAAGCTTCGTGGAAGATCGAACCCCCCCCCTCCTTCTTGCGCATGAAACTAACCGGCGCGTTATAGTGATGAGAGCGTGTGAAGGGTGTCGACGGAGGAAGATCAAATGTGATGCTGCCACTACCAACACCTGGCCCTGCTCTGCATGCATCCGCCTCAAGCTTCACTGCGTCCGCCCCAATGGCTACGATGGCGCTGCTGAGCCTCAGGTCTTCGAGCCCACCCGCCCTGAGTATGAGAGCGTAGGCGTTCACGATTTCCGCCCGTCTATGAACATGCCACCACCGCACATGCTAGCTGGGACCCCCGACGCCGCCATGTATGCGCCAAAAGCAGCGAGTTACTCGGGTCCGTCTGGTCTCTATCAGCCCATGCAGTATGCAGACCACTCCCCAGTGGCTACTGGCATGCACTACACCACTATACCACCCTCCGTTGGTGTTGTCGATAATTCTTTCGCAGCATCACAATCGCAGCCGCAAGGACAAGCGTCTTTGTTCTCTAATGCGCACGTACAGCAGGGCAACCGTCCAGATTCGCCCCCAGAGACGTATACTTCGGAGACTTATGGACCGCAGGATCTTTCGGAGATCCTTGGCACTCTGAAGCTGAACGATGCAGGCACAGGTGAGTTCGGCCGAGGCTGCTACCCTCCTGACTTGACCGATGACAAGGCTCTGACATTATTGAAGCACCATATCTCAGCAACAAGTTGAGGATCAGAACGCATGGCGAGGAGGAGCCGTTACTTCCCGAAGATGACGAGTACAAGACCTCGCTCCCTCCTCTCGTCTCTGGCCCTGGTCACAAGGTCCGCATACCACCAGAACTGATGCCCGACGAGGAGACCTCGCTGCACTATTTCGATGCATTCTTCACCCATGTTCACCCATACATTCCGGTGCTGGATAGGACCACCTTCTACAGACAGTGGCAGGCTGACCGGGAATCAATATCACCATTGGTTCTCGAGGCCATGTTTGCGCTGGCAGGCAGGATCATGGACGAGCCTGGGGAGGGGCAGCAGTGGCTAGCTTTGGCGACGAGTGCGTCTGACTGAGAAGAAGAACCCTCTCTACCATATAACTCTGCGATATGCTAACATTGGTTAGGACATGCTGACTCCTTCCTCGGCGTCCCTCGATTGAGCACCCTGCAGGCGCTTCTGCTGATCCTCAAGGCGAGAGAAGCCGCTCCGCGCCGAGGCTACTTCTACCGCTCATGGATGAGCATCGTACAGTGTGTTCAGATGGGCAAGGAGCTGGGGCTGGATGACCACTACGAAGACCACAAGGCCGGGCGATCCTGCAACTCATCTCCGGCGGACTGTGCCCTGAAAACCAGGATCTGGCAGACCGTATTCGTCTGTGAGACTATGATAGGTTCTGCGCAAGGTATGTGCAAGCTTGCGAGAGAGACAGACGGCCTGCATCTGCTGACATCTAGCCAGGCCGGACAGATTTGTCGGTAGACTTGGACACGGTTGATTTCAATGTCCCGCGGCCATTTGCGACGGGCGATGATACAGATTATCAGACGACTCGGAACTTCACCTACATGGTTCGGCTCGTCCGCAACATCGCACGGATGAACAGGGTATATTCACGCATCCACAAGCACAAGGACTGGACTGGGGACCCGGAGCTGGCTTCGTTGAACCCCGAAGTCACGGCCTGGATGACAGACCTCCCGAGCGACCTGGCTGTGAGCTACCCGCCCGACGGCTCTCCCCCGTGGCTGCCATCCGCCTTCATCGGGAATATGCACAGTTATTACTATCTCAGCGTTATTCTGCTGCACCGGCCACAGTTGCAGCAGTTCAACCCGTCTAGCATGGACGGACAGTGGAAACACCACATGCTGCTGTGCTATAATGCCGCAAAGAACCTGTGCCGCCTGCAAGAGTCCATCTTACAATCTTATGGGCTGAATGGCCTCCATTGCATGCAGCGAGGTCTCCACTTCACGCTGTACTGCATCCTGTCCTGCATCGTGCTGCATCTGGTACGTCGGTGCTCCCTTGCTCTTTGCACCGCACTCTGACTAAAAATTGCATAGGTCGCCCTCACCTCGCCAGATCCAGACCTGAACTCAGACGCCCGCGAGTACATGACGCGGCACATGAGGCTGCTGGAGAAGTGCACGCACACATGGACAATGCCCGAGATGAAGAAGCAGATCGAGTCGATCCGCGAGGCATTCTCGGCCGATACCAGGAAGCCCTTCGTCTTGAGGGCGACATTTCCGTACGGAAGCCCTCAGAGCACCACACGCCTGAGCCCGACGCAGACAAGCCCTGGTGACTACACGCGCAGGGCGCCTATGCGAGCTTCTGTCGATCACCGTCAGCAGCAGACGATCGACACGCAGGGAGCCGTCCAACATTCCCAAGTCAGTTACCCCGGCCAGCATCCAATCACGCCGCCCATTTCAGCGGGCCCTGTGGACTTGAAGAGTGACTCTCCAGCTGCGCAGTCACTCGCGATGATGGCCACTTCGGCTGCCACACAAGCCAGTGCTACCCAGGCCCCGGCTCTACAGCCGTCTATGTCCATGGCGACAGACGGTAGCACGGGCTGGAACCCGACACGGATCTTTGAGTGAGTAATCCAATCCTCTTGTCTATTTCCTCGCTCTCCGATGGCGTTATCGTCTCGACTAACACCTTACCTCTTCAAGTCAATGGAACTCTTCATTCGGTACGCCATCTGCTCAGTCAACACCTGTAACGGGTGCTCCACCTTCGAGCAGCTCTCTAAGTCTTCCAAATTCAGGTGCCGCCGAAGTCCCAACAATTCAAGACATCCAACACGTACATGCTACCGTCCCCTCGGTCGCCGCGGCGGCAGCGGCCCAGCAAATTTCGCCGCATACTCAGTACTCGGCTCCTCCCATCCAGACCTTTATTACACCCACCATGTGGCAAGAATCTGTGGCCAGTGTGTACGAGGGCGGGCTGAAGAGGAGTTGGGATTACGATGCGCGGAGGTGAAACGAGCAAAAGAGCATGCCCTGCTGTCCAACCTTTCTCGGAAGGCAAAAATATCGACCACGTGACAACTCCTGTACCCTGTCACTAACGGTCTGGTAATGTTGCGCGGTATTGATCTCATCACCATTTTCAAAAAGAAGCTAATTGAAGAGCACGAAGCGGAGCAGAAAGGATACATACACAGACTAATTGGCAGGTGTTCGGATGTTTTGGCGTTACAGTCTGTCTGTCTTGCATTTCCTATTCCTTTGCCTTGGGACATTCCGGGGTCGAGCATGTGGGAGCATGGTTTCGGACGGAAAGGTTTGCTCCGATCCATTGAAAACGCGATACCATCAAAATCTTTGGGTTTTTTTGTTCCATTTCTTTTTTTTTTTTTCTCTTCTCTTCTCTAATCATCTCATCTGTTGATTTATATTCACCATGTATTTATATATATATATATATATATATCGAACTACAGGAGACGCAAAGATGTCAAACGGTCTTGGAAGTGATTGAGGGTATCGGCATTCTGAGGCAAGGGAAGGGGAAACCAGTTTGAGTTCAAAGAATCTCAAAGAACGCGCCGCTGTGCAACTGCTACCAATTTTTACCCTCCATAGCTGAGGACAGTCCAATCTTTGATGACAGGCTACTCGTTCCGGTTCCAACGGCCGTGATGATCTTCGACGGGCTTGCATATCACTTGCAGGCCAAGACGTTGCCGTCGATCAAGTCCACACGGTACGTACTGGTGGGTGATTTCGGACAAGGTCGTAGGCGTCTCGCTACATATGTGTACTACTGCCAAACAGGAAATTCTGAGGGGCGCAGGACAGAGACTTTGGGCTCTGCTGAGGTACCTATGCCCTCCCAGACGATACCTGGGTTCCAGCAGGAGTACATAGTAAGTAGTAGTATAGTGCCTGACCCCGTGGGCCCTCATCAGGAAGGATCCAACTCATGCAGTGCAGCACGTAAAGAGTCCAGTGCGAGTGCAAGAATGTCCCCTGCAAGGTCCTGCCGTTTCCTTGATATCAAGTTGGCCTTATAATACAGCTTGCTATTGCTAGGATTAGAGTCAGGGCCTCGCAAACTCCTGTTTCTCTGAGACAGTCCGTTGCTCCCAATTCGGGCCTTATAGCGATGTACTTGAAAAAAAAAAAAAAAGGTAACTATGTACACTTGATGTACTATACATACTATGGTACACATCTTATAGAAGAATATTGGCTCGGCCAGCTCCACGTCAATTGCGACACTATCGACATGTTCAGACCCAACAACCCCCAAGGATCCCCTCCCGACATCTGATCACCCGCGATCCAGCCGGTACCAACAGCCTTATCCGCCATCATTTCAGTTAGGGAACCCTGTGGATATGGATATTGAACCCTCACCGGAACATCCACTCGCCAATCTCGCGTAGACCAACTTTGTTCGCAGATCCTAGATCCTTGAAGTGGCGGGGGAAAGGAATCATATGTGTACCGCAGTACACGTTGTATGTGTGGGGAGTTACAAGTAAGAGAAAGACTTGTTTGGCTTGGGCCGCCCACAACCCCCCTCCCCCCCCCCCAAAAAAATCGTGTCAGTGAACAGCACGGCACGGCACTTGTCCTGGAATATTACTACAGACGGCAGATTTGATTATACCCCGCCTCCCACGTTGTTGACAGTATCGCAGCCGGCTCCCACCCCCCCCCCCCCCAATCGCATCTCCGACATACGCCCTTGGTACTACGTAGTATGATCTACCTCTACCTTGCTCGAATCACCCCTCCTTCTTCCCAACTCTCCGAACCTTATATTCCAACTATTGGTCCTGGGGAAGGGCGGATTATTTCCAGGAATCGAACCACTCGACATCTCGGAGGGAAATACGGCGCGGCGGAGAATTCATGGTCATGTCGCGACAGCCGAGTATGGCCCCTCCCCCCCCCCCCCCCCCAAAAAAAAGGAAAAAAAGAAACCCTTGCACCCTTGTGCAGGAGACAACGGGCAACAGGCAAGGGCTGCGTGCTTGGTAACCATAATGGTGAGACTTCTGTTAGTTTATCCTTAAGTTTGGCACCCTCTGCCTTTGTCTCTTGTGAAGGTTTTATTATCGGTTGTGATCTAGTTCCTGTCCCGTAATTGCTACTATAGTCCAACATATGTCCTGTGTTCGAGCGCTAGGACCTACGGTACAAACGGCAGTCTGTTATCCCTCTCACGTCCCACGTCCGTCCGACTCCTTGCAAGTTTCCCTGCAGACTCCTCTTCGTATTCGGGGGTGTTCCCAGCACCCTGGAAAGCGAGTGCGAGTTCCGAGACCCTGGCGTTCCAAGAATCCGGTGGCGTGCGGCAAATAAATAAAAAAAAGAGAGAAAATAACAGAGAGATACCCACAGCCGCCGCCGCCGCCGCCACCAACATCATCTCCTAGGATGAGGAGATATTAGATAGACTCCAGTGGTGTGGTACCGCATCAAGGGTCCCAACGGCACCACCACAACCCACCCGCCCCGAGAGGACTTAACAACACAAAGTGGGAGGAATTGGCAGATCATCATCGCACTGCAGGAAACTATTGACTATATATGCAGGTTTGTTATTTATCGCATCGTATTTTCTACAAATACGAGCGGCGTTGGGCTCTGAAAAAGTGATTGATCAGCTGGGGGTCCCAAAGTCATACGCAAATACATATATTAATGAACCTGGATATATGTTATATCTCCCCGTATCTATGACAATGCGAGTCATGGTCCTTGGAAGGTGGGGAGGAAAACTTGAACCCTGTGCTATTTCCTTTTTTTTTCCTCCTCCTTTCATATATTCAGGCTTTTCAAAATTTTGCCCTTGTCTTTTTTCCCCCTTCGCATGTGACAATTTCTATATTTGTGTATATTATGTAGGATATGTCGGATCACGGCCTGTGCCGTGCGATACCCGGCCGGCTCTTATGCTCGCTTACCATAGCACTCTTGCGTCACTCATGCCAAGGTTTGCTGATTTCCGAAGTCCCGTGCCATGAAAGTAACGGCTTTACCCTTTTTTTTTTTTTTTTTTTTCAAAAGGATAATACGTAGTAGCATATGATAAAAGACTTAGTCATTTTATACAGATTAGCAGCTACAGTGTGAATATCAGATCTGGTCAAGAGGGGTGTACCTAGTAACCCGTGCATCTACTTCTCGCTTTTCATTCCCGACGGGGCCCACCAGACTGGAAGGGGTCCACACCAGGGCCACTTAGCCCTGGAGTGCTGCAGATTCTGCATACATAGATCCTATTCCGAGTTGAAATTTTCAACAATCACAACCAGAGCTGGTCCCGTAGCTCAGCTGGTTAGAGCGTCGTACTAATAATTCCTCAGATGAGGAAATATCTGTGATGCGAAGGTCGCGAGTTCGATCCTCTCCGGGACCATCTTCCTTTTTTTCTTGATGTCTGTTCCAGCATTTGTGAGATATCTTTTTCCCGGGATTTGTGCAGACGCACTCTGTCTCCTCTATTTTTTTGTTTCTCCTTCTCTCTGTTCCATGTAGTTGTTCTCTGTTGCTGCGAAAGGAGGGAACAAGGAACAAAATTGGAACAACCCTCAGCCTTCACCCTCTGTTAGACATTGAATAAAATGAAAAAAAAGGAGATCGTGAATTGAAAACGACACAGAAGACGAGGTATGGGGGACTTGATTACTGCAGAAATCCCTAGAGTCAGCCTTCAACTGACAAGAGAAGTTCTGTTCCTAAGTGTTCTTGGACAGTCACAATACACCTCGTGTTACAACTCCCAGTCCATAAAGTAGACTGACTGATTGTTGGCTTCAGACAAGCGATGACTGAGATTTACTTACACTCTACATTGTGCCAATGCCTGAGGTGACTTTCCAACACCTAGGAAGCAGCATTCAAGGAGCCTTTACGGTCTGCTCTTTTCTGCTTTGCCCCTTTGCCTAGCCAGCCCTTCTACAACTTTGCTTTCTCACCAAGCACAGCTTGTTTCCAATGCTCCTACTTCTCGACATCTCTGATAATCTCACCATCTATCTTCCGCTTTCGAGTTGTGTAATGACGAACGAAAAGCAGCTCAGATAGCGTGCCAGTATATGCTAGCCTAACCTTTATACAACAGCCGTAGTACATATTGTTGTTTTTGTTACTTATGTACTGGTTTCGAATACCAATGACTATAGTCATCTCTATGAGAGGACGTCCCGTAACTCCAGTTGTACTTGTCAGCTGCGTACGAACTTGTCCTTACCTCTGTACATAGAAGATGCATTGACTTCCCCTGGGGCCCTGCGCTTTGGTGCGTTCTGTCAACCAGCTCCCTTCTTTCCCCTGGACTCCTGGGACATCAATACTGTAGGTCGGATATTAGGGTGATAAATTATTTCAATGGTGAAAGCAAAGGTCGACGAACTCCGATGAATTTCGTGATGCAGAAGACGAATGGTCGTCACGGGCTGTGTCTGTTCGAGCCGATGTGCCGTTGCGAGAGCTTGCTCCTCAATCACTTAGGTCTATTGAGGTTCCTTCAGATACAGACGCAGATGGCTTGCCGCGATAAGATTCGGTCTACTGTGGCTATTTCTAAGTCGCTGTGCTCAGCCAATGGGACCATACCACCCAGTACTTACCCGACCACTCCGTGTCTTTCGGTTTCGGAGAGGTGCTCCAGAATCCAATACCGTTACTCTCGTGTCGTTCTCCCTCCACCTGCAGACTGATGAGACCTTTTCGAGCTAGAGCTGCCGTTGCGAGATTGAGAACACGATCCAGCCTTGGACTCGGGTGTGGACGTCTTTACATCGGACTCTGACTTTCGTCCAAGACGACCCGGTGCCAGTGGTGTGTGCAGGTGACTGTTTCTTGACTTTTGGTGCTCCTTTAGTGGGCCAGCGTGGGGTGTATTGTGAAGACGATATCAATGCCCATGATAGAGCTTGCTCATCTAGTCCGATCACGCTCATGGTATGAATCTCATGATGCATGACGAGATGAAGTGTGTCTGATACTTCTTCATAATAAGATATCGAATATCGATCAGGAAACTCCTGTATCACTGTATTTGGGTTGGAGACTGTTTCTCGATAACAGCCAAGAATATCAAGATAATGTTGCTCAAGGGAGAATGACACACAAATAGAGTTGCTCGTGTTGTCAACATTAATCAGATACCTAGGGGTGAAGTCATTTAGGTATGATCAGAAAAACGACATTGAGTCCGTGACAGACTTTCATCCTATCCTCAGCCTCATCCTATTCTCAGCCAGATCGGCAGCCATGGACTGTACACTACCCTACTTTTCTTTGGACTGCCAACCTTGCCTAGGTGGTCCCGACGAACTACAAGCGTAAGTTCCTCCGTCTGATGAATGCATAGTAGACCATTAGCTCGATTGAATATCTATATTCGTGACTGGTGCGAGGTTGCACATTGGAGGGAGCATTGCGTTCCGCTTGCTGGTCGGCTATCTTGTATTATAATTATAGCCCTCACTGGGCGCCTAGAGTATGCTCTGCAAATAACCAGGTCAGCTATTGTAACCAACTCCGGGAGCAGGAATGTCATCTTCTGGTATTCTAGGGCGTGTACCATGTGCGTAAGCACCATGTAGGCTTGAGTGCAATGTAGGGCTGTCCCAGACACGACTGAGGTCAACGTATGTTGGCGGAAATCTCGGAACAGTAGCGGCATGGCACCGCGGGCCAGCTCGACGATATCAAGGTTACATTTCGAGGTAGGGACTCCATATCGCGAAGATTTGGTCGAATAGAAAAGAAAAAAAGAAAGAAAAGCGGAAGTGACGAAAAGGAAGTGGAAAGTAAAACCGGGGGGCGGGGGATAAAGGGAAAATTCAAGTTTCGTTCGAGAGCTCTGTGATTTCGTGAAAGTCTTATGATATATCATGCATACTGCCAAGATTCTTGTTTGAATATTAAGAATCCTGAATTGTATGATTGTAGGGATTATTACGCTTTAGTCAAGAAAACTTATGTTTATATTCAAAGTATGTTCACGACTTGCTTCTATCAACGCGGAACTCCAGGGTCTTTTTGCATCTCCAAACTTTCGCGGAGCTTATTGCATTTGGCTTTCCTGGTTCTTCCACATTCTTTCGAGATCTGACCTATTTCCATTCAGAGACGTTGTCTGAACTGTGCTCGTGGATGCCAGCCAGGACCCGTGGACGATGAAAATCATGATTTTGTCCAGATGTGAGCACAGTCAAATGGTCTTGTGCACAGCAATTATCCCTCGTTCCAAACCTCTATATCAGTGCGGAGAGCAGACCACTCAGACCGGTCCAAGAGCCTTCTAGGAATATACCCAAAACCTAAGCACTGGGTACTTTGAGGACTCATACACTTTGCCCAGTGCATGAGAACCCTTGGGAAGGCTGAGATGTGACGGAACATCATAAACTGCCCAATGTTCTAACGATAATCTTAATAGGAATACAACATTAGAGAGACCCCGCCTTTGCGTCGATAGATAGTGAGTGCTTGGTACTTTTCGTCCCTTCCCTGCGTTGTACTTCTCACCGCTTACGTCCCGGGCTGTACTTTCGCGGCAAGGTTTACAGATAATCATCTGTTTTAGATGACCTATGTAAACCCGAGGAAAAACCTAAAGAAGCAGTCTGATAGCGTCGCCTCTGTGCTAATATCCATCCCCGAGAACCCTCCTACTTTAACTGTTGTATCCCAAAGTATCTCGTCTCAACAAGACCCTCCCTCTCCTTACCTATGTATGTCAATATTGACAGTTGTACCTCCGTGTTCAACCACGTCACCATCTAAACATACAATCAGTGTCGGCCATTGGCCGCCTTAGACAGACCTCGCTATCAATATGGGGACTGCAGATATCGCCGAGCTGGCGACCCGCATCGCAGCGAACACAGCAAAGGTTAAGAAGTATTACATTGAGAATAACCTTGCTCTGCCCTCATTTGACCACACTGGTCCCCTGAAGTCATTGGTACCTCCCGATGCGGAACCTGATATCGAAGCCGCGCGGCAGACAGTCGTCCACGATTGCCAGGAGCTGCGCATACTTATGCAGGGGCCGGCTCAATACTTGACAGCCTTCAATGTGAGTGATTGAATCTTACAGGAAACTCAAAAAAAAAAAAAAAAAAAAAAAAACCTTTGATGCTGCTTTCTTTTCTGACAATAAGGTAGCCCACCGAACTGGTTGGCCTCCAGGGCATATTCCGCTTCGGTTTGGCTCAGGCCGTCCCTGTCGGCGAGGAGGTAACCTTTGCGCAGCTTGCCTTAGTTGCTGGCATAGGCGAGACGCACATGCGAAGACTGCTGCGGCTGGCCATAGCACAACACATCTTCGACGAGCCCCGGCCGGGCGTGGTCACGCACACAGCTGCGTCGCGCCTGCTGGCGGAAGACAGGCTCCTCCGCCAGTGGGTGGCGTGGAAGACAGAAGAGAGCTGGGCCGGCGCGTACCACACATGCGAGGCCATGGAAAGGTGGCCCGACTCGGGAGAGCCAAACGAGACAGGGTTTGCGCTGGCCCACGGGGGGGACGGGATCTGGAACTACCTGTCTGAGCACCCAGACCGCCTGCAGCGGTTCGCGGATGTGATGAGGTTCTACTCCCGCCGGCCTGGCCTCGAAGCCCATCATGTCGTTCATGGCTACCCCTGGGGCGAGCTCCCCAAAGGTGCGACCATTGTCGACGTCGGTGGCTCCCACGGTGCCATCTCGTGCGCTCTTGCCCGCAGCTATCCGTCCTTAGAGTTCGTCGTTCAGGTCTGTCTGCCGAGTCTATGATGCGTTCAGTTGAAGTATGAAGATTCTAAAAAGCAACCTGAAAAGCTGACAGAGTATAGGACCTCGATGAGGCGGTTATCAAAGAGGCTGAGAGACAGAGACCGGCCGATGTTGCGGACCGCGTCCAATATATGGCTTACGACTTTATGACGCCGCAGCCCGTGCACCATGCCGATGTCTACTTCTTCCGCGCCATCTTCCACAACTGGTCCGACAAGTATGCCGTGCGCATCTTGCGGAACCTCATTCCGGCGCTCAAGCCTGGCGCCAAGATCATCCTTGACGATATGGTTGTCCCGACGTCTGATGAGGTTCCAAAGCAACAGCAGGGTGCCCTGCGAACCGGCATCATGATTATGCACCTCCTCTGCAACTCGAGTGATCGCGAGATGGCCGAGTGGGCCAAGATGTTCGAGGATGCTGACCCGGGCTTCCATTTCAAGGGGGGAAACCAGCCCCCGGATCGGACTTTTGGATCATGGAAGCCGAATGGAAGGGCCCTGTCGTCTGATTAGTTGGTGTATTACCTGTTTTTGCGACATGCTGTTTCCCACTCGAGGTCTGAGAAAGATCATAAGGTACGGGATATGACGCCCAAAAGTTTACGCCTCCGAAGCAATTTTGATACGTTTTAGACTCGACCATGACAGAATCTTTCAATAATGTGCAGCTGGACTTGGGCTGCCTAGAATGTTGGAGCACATATCATACTTGTGGCAGGCCAAACGCATTCCCCAACCATAAATTTGCGGACAAGAGTAAGATTGACGGCTCAAGAGCTTGTGATAGTTTTAGTTTTGGAAGCGGGTCCGTGCAATGCGCAAGAACGAACATGGGAAGCCGTTGCACCACTAGGAATATGTTAATTAGCACGCACGCCACTCCATGAACTCGACTGGTCTTCCTACTCAACAACCGCTTCTTACATCTGCTTGAGATGTCGCTTTTCTTCTGGTAGCTTGGGACACCAGAGCACCACTGAGCCCTGGCTCAGCTGACAATTGAACGTGTGTCTTCGCGCAAAACCGCAAGATATCCCGTGACTCTTGTGCGTTCCCGAACCATAGCATATACTTGTAGGTCTGGACCGGTCGATAGGCTGGGGCGGTGGAGATTGCAGCGCGCGGATTTGATGGTGGGTTTGCTACTTCGGAAGTGGGCATGGAGTTCGGACCACGATGAACAGAGGTGAAGATGATGTCGATGGTCGAAGAGAGAAACATAATGTAACTACTTTCAAACCGTGGAAGGTACTACTATGAACGACTCGGAGGGGCTTTTTGCGGAGTCCGTTCTAGCGCACCACAGCCTCAATCAATGTATATGTATTAGGCCAGCTACCTGCTCAAAGGTAGCCTTCTACTGCAGAGGAGCTGTAATTCCAGGAGTAAAGCGCTCAACAGTCTTGCTTGTGAGTATTTGTCACATGATCTAGCAGACAGAAAGACTGAACCTGTAGTTACCGACGAGGCGGTCACATCTCAGTCTTTTTTGTGCTTGGGCATTAGACTGAGCCTTGTTAACGTCGCATCATCACACATCCTTTCTAAATCATCTCTATCTTGCTGTCGTGGCCTACTACTTTCCCAGCTCCCGCTTCTCCCTCTCCCTGAAACCCTGTATGATCCTATACCACATCCACGGCCGCTGTGACTTCTTGTCCGCGAGCGCCCCGTCCTCGATCTTGAACTCGCCCACCGCGCCGGACTGGTACCACTTCCTGGCCGCGTTCTCCCGGCTCACGTCGCGGACGTAGTTGACCAGCCCCAGCCGGCGCCTCTCGTGGCGCAGGTCCTGGAGCCGCACCTGGCTGACGCGGGGCTTGCCTATGGTACCCATGGTGGTGATGGTCACCTCTGTGTCGGCGGGGACGTGCCTGACGAACTTGTCGACGGCCAGCTGGTGGCGCTGGAAGCCCTTGGGGACCTGCAGGTGGATCCACATCACCATGGGCGAGGTGAGATACCAGATGGCGAGGAAGGGAACGGTGCCGGCGGCCATAACTATGAAAAGAGAAAAAAAGAAAGCGCCGGTGAGCTGAGGGAGGTCCGTACATAGTGAAAAGGGAAATGAGGCGGGGTTTCACTTACGGCCCACCGTCTGCCACCATGGGGCACCGGCCTGGACATAGCTTGGGATGGTCACGACGGCGAAGAAGCCGAGGACGAAGATGGCCGAGATCTTGAGCGCGCCGAGCACAAAGATTCTTGGGGTGCCGGCGTGGTAGATGATGAGCCTGGGGGCTATGTCGTCCAAGATGTCAGTCAGAAAGTGTCTATGCACCACTTTTTGATAGCATCAATTCAGAATATACAGAGCATCATGTACCATGAAAAGGTTTGGTCTTCGGTGTTGGCTCGGGTTTTGGTTTCGGTTTTGGCGCTGATGAGGATGAGGAGGCTGGTCTTCTCGTGAGCTGTGACGAGAGCTCATGAGAGCGCATTGCCAGCGCGGGACATCTTGTGGCTGGAATCCTGGCCTGCAGGATGCTGTGACGCCCCAGTGATGACAATCGGGCTTGACGTGTCCATATTGAGGTTATCATTGTTGATTAGGTATCGGGTGGTCTTCTTTCTGGGTCGAGACTGACGATTGGATGAGATGTTGATGAAGAGAAAAGTGAGGTGGGGATCGAGCTTGGGTTTTCTCGATCCACACCCCCCGGCGCAGGGGGGTGGCTGTACCACAACATGACTTTCATGTGAGAGTGGAATCATCAATCACATCACCACAGCGATCAAAAATGAGTTGATTTTCTGCGAGAAAATTTGATGTGGAGGCATGCCAATTCTTGCACTAGAGTTCAATTCCGGCTCGGCATTGAGCAGCAGACAGAGCTAAATCTAGGCGACACTCTTTCCCAACCACTCAAGCCACTGGTCGGCCGACCAGCTGGAGCTGATATCATTGTTCACAACCCCATCGAAAATGACCGTCGGGCTAACGTGCACACCAACCAGCCTGGCCATCTTGATCACAACCTTCAAGTCATTGGTGACCTGGTTGCCGATGTTCAGGCTGCCGTTCTCGGCCGCCTTCTCGGGGATCGCGAGCAGGCTGTACAGCTCCTCCTCGTTGACGCCCACGCTCTGCGCGCCCAGCTTGGCCAGCCTCCTGTACGTGGAGTTGCGCGTCTCGTTGACGACATTGACGTCGAAGTAGGCCTGCTGGTCGTCGAAGAGCGCCTCGCTGAACTGCCAAAACTTGTCCGGGGCAAGCCTCTCCACGGCGAGGGCGGCCTCGTGTACGAGCGTGGACGACGGGTGCCAGGGCTGGATCTGCTGCCGCAGGAGGACCTGCACCTTGCCGGCCAGCCGTGGGTCGGCACGGATGCGGGGCGCCACCGAGGTGACAAAGGTCTTGAACAGCTTGGCCGAGAAGGGGCACACGTAGTCAAGGAACACCTCGACCGTGTGTAGGGGCTCCGAGGCAACGGTATCGGTGGGAGCCGGCGCCGAGGGGTCGTCACTGAAGAAGAGCAGGCGGTGGCCCTTGAACTTGGGAGGGAGCGCCATTGCTGCTCATTTCTTCAAGTTAGAAGAGGTTGTGCCTGACCGTGTCGCAAATCGTAAGGAGCGGTGGGCTCACTTACTGGAATTGGGTCGCTTTTGTGGTTGCAAGTATGAGAAGGTGCGAAAGGCTGTGGATAAAGTAGATTGTCTCCTGTCCAGTGTCGCCGTGAGGGGACTGCGTATATATGTGAGTGACCTCAGGTAGAATTGCATGTCTCGGCGCCGAGATGTCGTATGCAAGAGGCTTGATGAGCTCATCGATAGCGGGGCACGCGGGGTCGACGTATTGAAGCTGTACACCCCTCAAAAAGACCCTAACCCTAGAGTCGATTGCCTATAGTACACACCCCTGGCGTGAGACCTGACGGACCCCAGGACAGGACCCCTAAAGTGCAAGCAGACGAGTTAGCGCAGCGCGAGCCTGACACGGTGCCCCTCCAAGAGGCAGGGGTTTATGGCGTACGATGTGCTGTAGTGCCCCGCGATCTGGTCGAGCTGCCGATAGAGAAATCTTATCGTGCAGTAGCCCCTCAAAGAATTTTGGGCTTCTCTCTCTCTTTTGCACAACCAGCCTTTGGTTGGCGACGGCTCCTTCATCTCCGCCCCTGAGCACCACAACCTCTCCTTGTGACCTCTTGTCACCCCTCACCTTTCGACCATGCCGCACGAGACTCTGATCGGGGGCTCGTGCTACACGGCCTCAGAGGCCCAGAAGCTTCTGAACCGCATCAACAAGCAGGGCAGTGTCAAGGCCCAGTCCATCCACGGGAATTGGCTCTACTACGTCGACCTGAAGCAGGGCCAGGCCGGACTCGACAAGGTCCAGCAGCTGCTGCAGGTCTCTGATGCCTCCAAGCTGACCTTCGCTGCCGAGAACGGCGTCACCCTCTACATCTCCCCCCCGCAACATATCGCCATGGAGCTCCAAGGCTACCAGCATCGCCCACGTCTGCGGCCTGAAGGAGCAGGTTCACCGGGTCGAACGGGGTCGAGTGATCACCATTCAGTTTGAGGGACGACCTCACGACGGACTGGACGACCTGTCCTTCCGCGACATCATCCATGACCGTATGACCGAGATCATCACCACCGAGCAGCCCTCGCTGGACGTCATGTTCCTCGATGGAGACCGAAGCCCCCTCGTTGTTGTCGACATCTTCGCCGACGGTGGAGAGCCTTTGTCTGTGCTGCAGGAATACAACCAGAAGATGGGATTGGCCCTGAGCCCTGAAGAGATGCAATATCTGGTGGACGTCTACACCAAGCTCGGCAGGCCGCCCCATGATGTGGAGCTGTTCATGTTTGCTCAGGTCAACTCGGAGTATGTCTGCCATGGCTGCTGTGCTTCCCTTTTTTTTTCCCCTTTTCTCTTTCCTTCATGTTGAAGGGGCCGGGTGGACAAGCGTCTGCCCTCGCCGCGAATGATTGTCTCTGCATCGTAATCACACTTCTTGTCTCTGACTCTTCGTCTCCTGCAGGCATTGTCGCCACAAGGTCTTCAATGCGGCTTGGACAATCGACGGCAAGCCCATGGGCAAGAGTCTTTTCGAGATGATCAAGAACACCCACAAAAAGACCCCGGACTACACCGTCTCTGCCTACAGCGACAACGCCGCCGTCCTCCAGGGAGACGTCTCCAACTTCTGGGCTCCGGACTACTCCACCGGCACCTGGAAGCTCACCAGCGAGGTGCTTCACCCCCTCATCAAGGTGGAGACGCATAACCATCCCACGGCTATCTCCCCCCTTCCCAGGTGCTGCGACAGGATCCGGAGGCGAGATTAGAGTACGCAGCCTCTCTCTTTTTTGTCAATTCCACCTACTATCAGTGTGATACCTGATGGACGATTGGTTCGGAAGAGGCCCGAAACAAGTGTTTTGCCGGCCCAACGCTCCTCTCTCGGCACAGTCTTGCCGTAGAATGTCAGTCACTGACTACCTCGCCTCTAGGACGAAGGCGCTGTTGGACGAGGCTCAATACCAAAAGCTGGCCTGTGTGGCTTTTGGGTTTCGGACCTGCTCATCCCGGGCAAGCGAGACCCTTGGGAGGTCGACATTGGCAGACCTGGTCACTATGCCAGCAGTCTAGACATCATGCTGGAGGCACCCATCGGCTCTGCGCGGTTCAACAACGAATTCGGTCGACCGTGTCTGACGGGCACCTTTAGAACCCTGCTTACGAACGGCAGCGGTGAGGATGCCAGCCCTGACTGGAGGGGCTACCACAAGCCCATCATGATTGCTGGCGGTCTCGGCTCTGTCCGACCGCAACACGCTCTCAAGAACGAGTCTGACGTCCACGACGGCGCTTATGTCATTGTTCTCGGAGGACCTGCCATGTTGATCGGCCTGGGAGGTGGTGCGGCATCGAGCGCTGTCGGGGGCGGCAATGCGGACCTCGACTTCGACTCTGTGCAGCGCGGTAACCCTGAGATGGAGCGCCGCGCCCAGATGGTCATCAACACTTGTGTCGCACTGGGCACGAGCAACCCCATTGCTATGATCCACGACGTAGGCGCCGGAGGGCTCTCGAATGCGTTGCCCGAGCTTGTAAAGGATGCGGGCTTCGGCGGCAAGTTCGAGCTGCGCCAGGTTGAGAGTGCCGACGACAGCATGAGCCCTCTGCAGGTATGGTGCAACGAGGCCCAAGAGAGATACGTGTTGCTGGTAAACAGGGACAGCATCAACCGGTTCCAAAGTATTTGTGGTAGGTGAAGGCCTTGGAGTTCTTGCGCATCCGCCCTCACTCGGCTGACAACGATATCAGAGCGCGAGCGGTGTGGTTTTTCCAACGTCGGCGCTGTTGTCACTAAAGATGACAATGGCACCGCGAGGTTGATCTTGACCGACCGAGAATCCAAAGAATACCCTGTACCAATCGACCTGCCGATGGATGCCTTGTTCCCTCCAGGACGTCGCCAGGAGCGGGTGGTTGAGACTGTCCAGAGATCTCTGGCACCTTTTGACGCAGCGGCTAGCCTCACAGAGAAGTACGGTCTGTCAGACAGGAAGGAGATGATCGCCAAGGCTACCGAGCTCGTCTTCTCCCTTCCATCGGTTGGGTCAAAGATGTTCCTGATCACGATCGCTGATCGGGTGAGTAGTATTCTACGTGCACACTGGAGAAGGCTGATAGCTAATATACCTGCAGACTGTTGGTGGCTTGACAGTGCAAGACCAACTCGTCGGCCCTTGGCAGACACCTGTGGCAGATGTCGCCGTCACACTGGGCTCTTTCAGTGTTGATGAGAAGAACCGCCAGGGTGAGGCTATGGCAATGGGAGAGAAGCCAACCCTGGCCCTGATCTCACCCGGAGCTTCAGCTCGGATGGCTGTCATCGAAAGCTTGATGAACCTCGGCGCTGCTCACATAAAGGGGGCTGCTGACGTGCGGGGTGACCTGAGACGAGTCAAGCTATCTGCCAACTGGATGGCTGCCGTCAATCACCCTGGTGAGGGTGCCGCCCTGTTCGAAGCCGTCAAGGCTATCGGCATGGACCTCTGCCCGGAGTTGAAGGTCTCCATACCGGTGGGCAAGGATTCGACCTCCATGAAAGCCTCCTGGCAGGACGAAAACGGGGACTCAAAGAGTGTCACTGCTCCAGTGTCCGTTGTCATCTCGGCCTTTACCCCAGTCGAGGACGTCCGAAGCACGTGGACGCCTCAGCTTCGGCGTGTCGAAGAAGTTGGCGAGTCCATCTTGATATTCGTCGACCTCGCACAGGGATACAAAGCCATGGGCGGATCCGCATTGGCACAAGTCTTAGGACAGCTGGGCCATGAGGCACCGGATGTTCGCGATACCAGGCTCGTCGTCGACTACTTCGACGCTCTGTCCCAATTGCATGAGGAGAACATTGTTCTTGCTTATCATGACCGTTCCGATGGAGGTCTGCTCACCACTATCGCGGAGATGATGTTCGCTGGTCGCTGTGCTGTGGATATCTCCATCGATGAGCTTGCCAAGAACTTCACGGCCTCTGACGCCCTGGAGGCGTTGTTCAACGAGGAGCTTGGCGCCGTGTTCCAGATCCGCAAGTCAGACGAGAGGAGATTCCGCCGTTGCTTTGCTACCTGTGGCCCACCGCCAGGTCTGCTCAAGAAGATTGGCTATGTGCGGGCGACGTCAAAGGAATCACTTCTTGTGCGGCACGGAGCCACAACCCTCGTAGACCTGGACCGCGCACAGATGCAGCAGTGGTGGTCCGCCACTTCCTACGAGATGCAGAAGCTCCGAGACAACCCATCTTGCGCCGACTCCGAGTTTGCATCCATACTCGACTCGAGGGACCCAGGTCTCTCCTACAGGCTCAAATTCGACCCCACAGAGACAGGTACCACCGCGTTCACTGCGATCAAGTCCCTTGTCACCCAACGGCCTCGCGTCGCCATCCTTCGCGAGCAAGGCGTGAACGGCCACGCCGAGATGGCCTTCGCCTTCAGGGCCGCCGGGTTCGAGGCAGTAGACATCCACATGACCGACATCCTGTCCGGCTTCTCGCTTGATGGCTTCCGTGGTCTCGCCGCTTGCGGAGGCTTCTCGTACGGTGACGTCCTGGGCGCCGGCCAGGGTTGGGCCAACTCGATCCTGATGCACGAAAACGCCCGTCGCACCTTCGAGGCCTTCTTCCGACGGCCCGACACCTTCACCCTGGGCGTATGCAACGGCTGCCAGATGCTCTCGCGCCTCAAGGAGCTCATCCCCGGCGCGGAGCACTGGCCCGCGTTCGTCGAGAACACAAGCCAGCAGTTTGAGGGCCGGTACAGCATGGTGGCCATCAACGACGCCGACGAGAAGTCCATCTTCTTCTCGGGCATGTCCGGCTCGCTGCTGCCCATCGTCGTGTCCCACGGCGAAGGCCGGGCTGAGTTTTCCGGCCCCGTGGGCGGGGCGCTGCATGCCTGCAACGAGGACGGCCTGATCCCGCTGCGGTACACGGACAACTACGGCAAGGTGACCGAGACGTACCCCTTCAACCCCAACGGCAGCCCAGAGGGTATCGCGGGCGTGCGGAGCAAGGACGGCCGCGTGCTCGCCATGATGCCGCACCCGGAGAGGACCATCATGGCGGACGTGGCCAGCTGGGCGCCGCGCGAGGATGTAGACAACTGGGGCATGTTTGGGCCCTGGCTGAGGATGTTTAGGAACGCGAGGAAGTGGGTGGGCTGAAGCGCCTGTTGGGAACGGGTTATATGAAGGTCGGAAAAATCTTATAGATTGCGTTAAAAGGAAAAAAAAGGGGAAGGGTGTGTTTTTATATTTTTAACTTCTATCTTGTATGCATCTGACAATATCACTGATAGAGAATGGGAGACGGAAATTTCAAGACTCACTATCACACTGAGAATGATACAAGGCTGTTACCCACTCCGCCTCAAGAGTACACTTCTACACGTCTGTCTCATTCTCGATGCTCATTGACTCATCTAAGTTGGTATCTCTGCTCTGCTTTCTCACGGGCTAATTTATCCACAGTCTGAATCCCAAAGTCTCTGCGGTCTTTTTTTCTTCTCAACGCCTCTCCATCTGGTCCGAGCCTTTGCACAACTCCTCGGCCTTGTCCGTGCAAATTGACTACTACGACGCAGGCCCATTCGCCAGCCTCTCGAAGCCGGTCAGGACTTCCTTGTCTACGTTCACGACCCATTCATCCCTGAACGCCGCCTCCCCACCAGCTCTCGCCACAAGGCCCTGGAGCCGCTCCGTGATGAACCCGTAGGTCCGTATCGTATGCACTGGGTCGTTGGCCATGACGACGCACTCGCCGTTCTCGAGCGGCGTGCCCTCCTCGCTGATGGGCGGTGCTTCCCATACGAGGCCGTCCTCGCCGAGCGCGTTGCCTTCATGCACCTCCAGGACGATGGTGGTCCACATGGTGAAGTAGTCCTGCAGCGATGAGCAGACGAGGTCCTGCACGGGGCGCGACAGCTCGGCAAGGCGCGTGAGCGCGAGGCAGGACAGCTTTTGTCTCTCCACGTCGGCCATCGACTGCAGCGCGGAGAACCACTGGGTTGAGAGCCACGGCCAGATCTGGGTGAAGTCGCCGGCGCCGAGCGAGGTGAGGGCGGAGACGAGAAGGACGGGGTCGGCAACGGCGATGCGTGCCAGGATGCTAAAGTAGGCCAGCTTATGGGACCACTCCAGGGCTTCCTTGTTCGCAGCATTGGGGCCGGTGAGTTGTGTGTGCTCCCAGTCCTCGTGGATGCGCTGCAACATGGTGTGCAACAGCCCGAGGGATACAAGATCTTGCACAATGGTGGACACGCCATTGGTGCCGCCGAGTTGGGAGGCGGCGAGGAAAATGAGTTCTATCTTGCGGTCGCTCGTCAGGACGTCGGCGCTGCGGCCGCGGGCATGAGATTGGAGGGGGTTGGATAGTGCTTGTAAGGTGTTTCGCCGCAGGCCGTCAGACAGAATGGCATCTGGTGCCAAGATTATATATGCCTTGAGGATCTCAAAAGCAGCCTCAGCGAGTTGAGGCTCGTTTTCGATGAGGGGAAGGATGAGCGGCTGCAGGCTGATCATCTCCGGGGACAACGGAGCTGCGCTCTGAACGATCAGGGACCTCCAGAGATCAACAATGTCTTCCAGGAAGGCCTCGTTCGAAGGATCGTTCATGCACTGGGCGACGATAGGGAGCATGGTTGACTGATAGTGGCGTGACTCTGCCCCGATGGAGGTGACTAGTGCCACGAGGACTGCTATTATGGCAGCTTTAATCATGTGTGCGTCGCCGGCAGCATCCCAGAGGGTCGGAAGTGCTGACATGATAGGGTCCGCGAACGGGAGGACGTGCTCTTCCATGCGTTGTATGCACACTCGCAGCGTCTCGAAAAGGGCCTGCTTCGTGTCTTCTACGACGACGTCTGGGAGCAGCTTGATAATCTGCGGTAGAATGTCTGGGGCGTAGGTGGCAAACAGTTTGCCAGGAAACTCGAAGTCATCCGCGATGTCCTTCAGCTGTCTCGCCGCGGTGAGGCGGACCACTTCGTCGTTGTTCTCGTCCTTATCATTCAGGATGTGACGGTAGATGTCGAAGATGAGGGGCCGGCTCGCGTCGGCGATCTTGACAGGCACCCAGGTACTGATCAAGATTGCTATCCTGCGACGAAGGACCTTGGCGAGGGGACCGGTGGACTGCGCATCTTGTACCAACGTCGTTGCCAGGAACTTGTCAAAGTCGAAAGCCTGGGAGATGTTAGGCGCAGAGGCGCCCATGGCGGTGTAAATGGCGTCCTTGGTGATGACATCTGCGTCCGAGATGGTGGCCTGGTGAAAGTATGAGAGCAATGGGGGCGTCAAGAGGTCTTTGTAGTAGACCAACAGGTCCAAGAAGACCCTCTCGGCGCAGGGCCTGACGCTGAACTGCCAGGCATCTCCAAGGTATTGCTCCGTCGCATCGAAGTCCTCTGGGTCCGTCTCCCAAGCCTCTAGGTCTGCTTTCCGGAAGATTAATAATTTGGTAATTATAACGTTAACGATCTGCATGACGAGCTCGTCTTTCAGTAGCTCGGTTCGAAGGACCTGAACTGCCGTGTCCTTCTGCTGCACGAATTCTTTGCTGATGTACTTGAAGGTCTGGACAGGTTTCCAAACGATAGCCACACAGCTCTTGACCAGGAGAAGCCCCTTGAGGGCCAACCTCTCAAGTAATGGTCCCTCGACTTTGGATTTGGAGCCCGCTCCGTCCGCAGTTGTGGTTTGTCTCAGGCCGCCAGACTTGTCGAAGACTTCGGCGAAATTTGCCACGAGATCCCAGTATGCAAGCACAAGAGGGACAGAGTTGGGGAGGATGGGGAAGCTCGCAGGATGGGCCTCAGACATCTCGAGGTGGAGTTTCGTAAACTGCAGGAGGTGCTTCCCTATCACGTCCTGGTGGTGTGCAGGGACGGTGGAGTCGTGGCCGACGTAGCCAAGGAACTGGCCAAAGTGGTTCTGTGTGAGAGACCAAAACTCGACGACAACCTTGTCCTTGGCAGGATTCTCATAGCCCAAGATCAACAGTCGACGCAGGATCTTTGCAGCAGAGAGGCTGTTCTGCAGGGCCAGGTTTGCTACCTCCTCATCTCCCTGCCCAGACGACAGCCAGGTGGTCCACAGGTTGGTCCGCTCCGAGTATATCTCGCCAAGGAGGTAGACCAGCTCAGGCGTGACGGCCTGCAGCGCGGTCTGCGACTTACGCAGCCGGGCAGCACCCAGCTCCTTGACGATACGCAGCAGAAGGACGAGAGCACCGCCCAGGAGCCGCTGGTCTCCATGCTTGTATTGCCTCAGCAGATCGATCAGACTGGGCAGGGCTTCGGGCCAGTAGTCCGGATAGTCTATGCGAAGGACCTTGGCGGTCGCGAGGGCATTGTGCAGAGCAAAGGCCTTGTCCTCCTCCCCAATGGTGCCCTCGAACAATCTTGATCTGAGCAAGGCCTTGTCGTTGGGACTGATGGTATTCTTTGCACTGAGGCGCCAGTACTTGTCGATACCGTTTTTGATCTGCAAAATGGCGAGGAATCGTATTTCTCTTGGGATGGACTTGTCGAGGAAGACGGACTGCCCGGCGCAAGCAACTTATAGTCAGCCTGGTACATGGCATACAAGATGTGAGAAGGGGTCGAGGACCTACCTGCAGCGAGGGAAAGTAGCTCTGCTGCGTCTCCCAGGTGTTGAGCTGCTTTCCTGCGGCCTGTCTCTGGATGCTGTCCATGGAGGTGGCGGCTTCGAGGGCCTTGCAGAGCTCCTGCAGGCTCAGGGGGTTCGCCGCCCCGGGCACCTCGATGGCGAAACTCATCGTGTCTGTGGAAGGGGGTAGAGGTGGTGGTGGTGGTGGTGTTGTGGTGGGTGTGCGGGCGAGGACCGCAGCACGAACGGCAGCGGCGTTATGGTGATCACCAAGCCTGGATGTCGTCAGGGTGAGACGCGGCTGGGAAACGCGACGACGGGGAGAGTCATACAAAGTTTCCATGGAGGGGTAGAGATGGAAGTCTACAGTAGACCCCTGCCTACTGTACCAGGGCAGCAGCCACTACTACTGTAGCGGGAGCTTTAGGCGGTGTTGTACTGTAGTGTGGACTAGCAAAGTAATACTTCACTGATGTGTCCGAGTATACACTGCCCAGCACAGTGCCCCGCCTCGAAAGAATATAATAGATCGGGGAGGAAATGCAATGACCTTTTTAATTACTCACTCATATGCTCTTTGAGATCACAATCAACAAGGTTCGTGCAGTATCTTTGAGGTCCCCAAGTACAGGCCGTTCAGGCTCCAGCTATAGTGCATGGCTGCTGAACACCGCTGGAGGACAGCTTCCAGTGTCCTCAGTACAGGATTTACAGGGGGCTGTCTTGACCCCAGGCTTCACAAGCACAGACGACTTCACTTTTTACAACTTCAACGAGATGTATTCAGCTCTTATCAGCTCTTTGCCAACCACATCTCTACGCCCCGATCTTGCTAACCCCCTCTCTAGGCGATCGTATACACCAGCTTCTCACCACTGATAGGCTTCATGTGCTCCTCGACCCTCTCGCCCGCCTTGTGCCCGGACTTCCCCTCGGGGAAAGCAGAGGCCATGACTCCAGAGCTGAGGAGGGGGAAAGCATCAGGCACGATCCGCTCGAGACCACCAGGCATGAGTCTGACCGGGTTAGGCTCGATGAGCCTCTTGCCCGCAACGGCCCCCTGTGTCCAGTAGCTGTAAAGAGCGGTCGCAAACCTACGAGCTGCCAGGTTGGCGGGCGCCTGGAGACCTGTAGCATGTTCCCGTGTGAGCGCTGTGTCCCGGCTGGCTTTGAGTTGGGTGTGGGGATGCGGTTATGACCCGACAAAGTTCACTTACTCCCGAACTGTAGCGCATGGCCGAGGCACTCGAAGACGATGTTGTAGGTGGGCTTGATCTCGACGTCGTCCATCGAGAAACCCGCCGCCGAGGGCGCCCGGACGATGACGAACTGGCCCGTCCTCTTGAGGACCGACTCCGTCTTGGTGACCGTCTCGCCCTCTGTGACGCAGTCGACGGCCAAATCGATCCCGACGCCGCCGTCGGTCAGCCGGCGGACCTGCTCGGGCCAGTCCGCGTCGTGGTAGTCCACCAGCGCGTCGTAGCTGTACGGTGCCCTCCTGAGCATCTCGTGCCTGGCCCTGCTGGCCGTGCCTACGAGCTTCACGGCCCGGCCGGACGTGCGGGCGGCGAGATGGACCAGCTGCGCTGCGAACAGGCCCACGGACGTCGACGCGCCGTAGAGGAAGACTGCGAGTGGTCCGTCTCCCGCGGTGATGTTCGAGGTCCAGAAGGGCGAGGGCAGGCCGAGATGGAAAAAGAGGCACTGGGCCGCTGTCAGGCCACACGCAGTGATGGTGGAGGCTTCCTCGTAGGACATGGCGTCTGGAATGAGCCAAACGAGGTCCCATTCGGGATGGACGTACTCGGCAAACGCACCGGGGCGGTCGTTGGTCGAGCAAGCTGGGTTGGTGTTAGCAACAAGGAAAAAAGGGGAAGCAGAGGAAGAAAGAAAGTCTATCAACATGGCAATAGCCATGCTCATTTTGGGATGATTTTCAGACTTGCCTCCCTGCAGAGCACCAGCCACTCTGGCCCCGACCTTCAGCCTCGGGTCTGAAGAGGCCCCCCTGTAAGCCATCTGGCACCTCCACGACCTCACCGGCAAAGTCAATGCCGACAATCCTCTCTGGCTGGGCTGCGGCTGGCGTCATGACCCAGGCAGCATCCACCGGATTGAGCGCCACGGCATGGACCCTAACGAGAATCTCGTTGGCCGCCAGGACGGGGACCGGAACGTCCTTGACGACGGCGGTCTTGTCTGCCGTGATGAGGACGAGGGCTTTCACTGTTTGGGACATTCTGAGAAGGATATGACTGTGAATTATATCACAAGAAGGAAATGATCAATTATATAGAGTGTGTGCTATATGTGGTCTGTACTGGATGTCGAGGTTGACTGTGCTCATTTGCGTCCATCTCTGGATGAGTATTGTCCTGGCATCTTTATAGAAACGAACTGGCTGCTCTGCCCTCGAGCAGTGGGCACCGTCCCACCGTCGGCAACATGCCTGGATGGGGAGGATATGGGCAGATCTATACCTCCTCAATCACCTGTCCGTCATCATTATAAATACCTGCATCACTAAGCATGGTGTGTTTTGCCAATACCAGACTGCGTATATTGTGGTCGACATCGGCGACTTACTCTTTTTGGGCTCAGCCGGGCTCGGCCAGATTTTTGCCGTTTCGGCACCGAGGACGAGAACCGTGGGCTATGGGTACACCAAGATTCACCCCTCGGGCGAGAGAGTACTGGAGATAGATAGAATCCACAGCACAGGGCTTGAATCTGCTGAACAGGAGCATATTATTTTCTCACTCACTCTGGTCTTGTTCTGCCATAACAACAACATAATCCCTTGTCTCATAACTTTGCCTGATCGTCCTGAGGAATCTTGACGACGACCTTGCCCCAGGTCTCCCTGCTCCCCAGCGCCTTGAGCGCATCCGGGACGCTGTCGAGCCCGACAAACTCCCTGTCCGTGAAGACGGTGGCCCTGAACTTGCCCGCCCCCACCAGCTCCAGGATCTCCCCCCAGACCCGCCTCTCCGTCTCGGTCTCCATCTTGGCGTACATGCCCCAGTGGATGCCGACGATGCTGATGTTCTTCAGCAGCACCTTGTTCAGCGCCAGCTTCTCGATCGTGCCCGCGGCGAACCCCACCACCAGGATCCGGCCGTTCCAGGCCACGCACTTGGTGCTCCTGTCCACCACCCCGACGGGGTCGTACACGATGTCCACCCCTCTGCCGCCGGGCGTGAGCTTCCTCACCACCTCGGGCCACCTCTCGTCGCGGTAGTCGACCACGTGGTCCGCGCCGAACTGCCTCGCGACCTCCAGCTTCCGCCCGGTCCCCGCCGTCGCGATCACCGTCGCCCCGAACGCCTTGGCCACCTGCACCGCGGCCAGGCCCACACCCCCCGCGGCGGCGTGCACCAGCACCCAGTCGCCCGCCCTCACGCCCGCCCTGACCACCAGCGCGGCATAGCTCGTGGGCGCCGTGACGAACAGCCCCGCAGCCTCGGTCGAGGACCACCCCCCGGGCTGCGGGAACAGGCTGGCCTCGACGGCGCAGACCCTCGTGGCGTAGGCGCCCTGGTTGGCGCCGAAGACGCGCGTGCCGACGGGGTACTTGGGGTTGGGGCTGCCGGCGGGCGTGGACAGCACGACGCCCGCGAACTCCATGCCCGAGACCCAGGGGAAGGGGGGCTGGTGCTGGTACTTGCCCTGGACCTGCAGGATGTCGAAGAAGTTGGTGGCGGCTGCGTGGACCGAGATGAGGTACTGGTCCGGGCCTGGCACCGGGTCCGGGAGGTCCGTCACCTTGAGGTCGTCGAGTTTCTGGACCGTGAGTTAGTAAGTCGAGGTCTCCATCAGCTTGTCTGTGTAGAGGTGCAGGCTCGTCGGGGACCCCAAGCTGCGATGACGGACCTTGACATATTGGGCGACTTGTATTCCCTTCATCTTGAGATGATCTTTTTCTATATGTAGACTGAGATTAAATTAGATGTGAAGATTTCCATACGGAGTGATGAATACGGACAGCAAATAAAGAATAGGGGAAACTGGAAGATACAAGTGATAGATGTTGAAATCGGAAAGGCAAGAATCTGGGGTACTCAGGGACAATCCCCCCCCGACCCGCTAAGTAATGCGGAGAGCCGAGGCACTTCAGAGGGTACGGGACAGGGATCACGACAGTGCGCACGGCGATGTGCTACAACATACTTGCAGACGGTGATCAAAATTAGGTTGTTTGTTGCATCGGGAGGCAGGGACAGAAAATAATATACGTCTTTTCCAAGTTCTGATGCAGGCAGGCATCATCACATCACGCCCCTTGATAACGCCGCCGACGCTGAGAGCGGCAATATATAAATAAAGAAAAAAAGCATAAAAAGCATAAAAAATGACAAGGTGAATGCCATGCGCAATGGGCTCAACCGCCGGTGCTCTGGTGGTTTTCTGGCTCTAGTTCAGACACATATGCAAACAATCCTGTAGCCCTTTCCAAAGGAAAAAAAAAAAAAAAGGACCAAGAAAGGTCTGTCCCCGTACGGCCTCATATCATGACATCCTTCAGCTTCGTCATGCTGGACTCTGGCAGCCTCATGGTCGGGTACAGCAGCCCGTTGGGGTTCTGCCTCGCGCGCCTGACCCTCTCGGCCTCGCGCTCCTCGGCGGCAGTCTTCCTCTCGGCCTCGTCGTCCAGCATGGTGCCCTGCAGGCTGAGGTAGGTGTAGTCGCCCGTGGACCCGCTCGAGAAGTTCTTGATGCGGAAGTAGATCCTGCCGCCCACCTTGTCCCCGTCCTCGTCCACCCAGTAGCCCGTGCTGCGCAGCCGGGGCGCGGGCGGGTGGTCTGGCCTCTTCTCCCCGTCCTCACCCTCGCCCTCCGCCTCGTCGTTGCCCTCTCCCTCTCCAGGGACCTCTTGCTCCTCCTCGGCGGCTTCTTGTATCCCGTCCTCCTCCTCACCCTCCTCTTCTTCCTGCTCCACCCACTGCCACCCCTGAGGCAGGCTCCTCCTCGAGATGCTCGCGTTGAACTTGTCAAAGCACACCACGCCGATGTGGCCCTCGCTCTGCAGGTTGATCTCGCCCTCCATCCACGCGCCCCGCGACGGGACAAACAGGTGCAGGTCTGCCGTCAGCCAGGCGAACGGCGGCGCGTAGCACTCAAACGACTCGAGCACGACGGGCGTGTCGTCGGTGGGCGGGCGGGCCGGGTCGGCGCGGCGCGGGCGGTGCGACAGGTTGACGTTCTTGTAGGCCAGCAGCACGCCGCGGAACCTGGGCGAGTACCGGTTCAGCATGGGGTCCAGGTACTCGCGGGCCGTCTTGGTGAGGGGCTCGTCGAAGGCGGCGGGCCAGATGGGGATGCGCTGCGAGAAGGTCTGCGTGAAGAAGGGGTACTGCTTGTCGTCGGGGACGATGGCCTGGTGGGACGTCTCGTTGTTGTTGGTGGTTGTGTCCGTGGTCGCTGCGGGTGGTGAAGAGGCGCGCTTGTGGCTGTGTTTCTTGTGCTTCTTCTCTTTGGGGTCCTCGCTCTTGTGGCGCTTGTGTTTCTTCTCGGGCGACCTGGATGGCGGTTCGGCGTCTGCGTCTGCGTCTACATCTCCGGCCTCGGGCGCGACGTCTTCAGGCCTTTCTTTGCGCTTCTTGTCCTTGTGCTTCTTCTTTTCCTTCTTCTCCTTCTTGGGCGACTCGGTGGCCTCGGGTGCCTCGTCCACGTCCATCCTATCAGCAGCAGCCGCTGCCTCGTCCTCGTCGTGCCGGTGCTTGCGCTTTGACTTTTTGTGGCGCTTCTGTTCGTGGTCCGAGTCCATCTCGACTGACATTTTGCACAGAATGCGGCTGGGATGAGGAATGTGTGTTGGCGATCGCCAAAATGGAGTCGTGCGTCGTGGTGGCAGGTGCACGAATGCCAAAGGTCCTCTCAGTCCAGAACTTTTTTTTTCTGCCGCCAGTCTGCGCTGCAACCCGAATTGATTTGGGCCCCACACCTCGATACGGCACACCGCCTGGCTCGGGTGGCCCAGCAAACTGTAGGTAGTGCAAACCAGAGCACGATTGTCTGTCTGTAATTATTTCATATTACTTGTTCAACTTTGGTAGCAGAATAGTCAGTATTTGACGAGGTTTAAATTTTTCCGCAGTGTCTTTGTAAATGCCATTTCTTTCTCATTCAAAAAATCAGGGAAGCAAGTCATATAAACGCCTTGAACACCAAAACCCTTACTGCACATAGTTATCATGGCTGACGCATGCTTTGAGGTCCATTATATCCTTGTATTCCCCAGATTCCTTCTCAATTGAGTCTATATTTATACCTGATCTTGGACCAGCCATATCTCGTATTGAGTTGGGCCAAAATTCCCTCCTGCCTGACACACGGCTGGTGCTTGACCTCGGGCTGCGGTAGAACCTCCAACATCCATCTCGACGGCTATTCAGGGCTTTGGGCAAGGTATGCCACGTATGCTCGTGCTGAGTCGCCCTTGATGATGAAATCTGCCAGTTGGCTAGTAGAAGGCTTGGTAGTCGACTTGCTTGCCAGCCATCGAGTCCCAGCTGTGGGGAGGAAGCCGGTTCGGCATGGTTTCAAAAGTTTTTTTTCTGACTCCCATGCAAATGCTTCAGCCTTCTTCAACATTTCGCCGCTTGTCCTTCTGTTCGCGCCGCTTCCGCTTGGCCTCTTTTCTTGCCCGTCGCTCTTCCTTTGATTCTGGCACGATGCTCTTCTTCTTCTTCTCTTTCTTACTAATCTTGATCTCCGTTATCGCATCACTCTTCTTTCCCTCTCTGCTCCTTTTCGACTTGTCCTTGGTCTTCTTCACCTTGCTCTCGGCGGCTCGCAGGGCCTCGGCAGCAACAGCATTCTGTTTCGCCGCCTTGGCAGCCTTCCTCCTCCTCCTCTCCTCCCTCCTGGCCCGCCTCTCCTCCCTGGTCTCCTTCCCCACGGGCGCAGGCTCCACCTCGGGCGTCGCATCCGTGGACTCGCCGCCCTCCTCCGCCCGGCGGGACCTGATGGTGCCCTGCAGCAGGCCCCCGCTCACAAAGAACGAGTACAGGCCGTTGGCGCCGGCATACTTGCCGGGGCCCGAGGTGAGCAGGCCGTCCAGCTTGGTGTGGGTCTTTGTCTGCACGATGCTCGTCTTGCCCGAGGTGTCGAGGCTCCTGAGCTGCTCGTCGAGGGCGCTGAGCCACCACTGGTCGCTGGTGACGTGGGTCTTGCGGCCGACGCCGAGGACGTTGTTCTTGCGGGAGACGAGGATGGGCTTGGCCAGTCCGATGGTGTCGTCGGACCTGTGGAGGGAGTGGCCGGAGCCCCGCCACCCTTGGGATTTCAGGAGGGCGTGGGCGTCCATTATTTGTGTTTGTTGTTGTGGTTGGGACAGGAGATGTGGTGATGGAATTGCCGTGTGGGCGCGTCGTGCCAGATGCCTCGCCAGGGAGCGGAGGGAGGTCTCAATGTGGGGTGGATGTCGTTGCCATTGCTGCGGCAGTCTGTTGGGTGTTGAGAGGTGGGGGAGTGTTGAATCTTTTTGGAGGAGCCTGGGATTGAGAGGCGAGCATGCGAGTCGCAGAAAATTTAGTGGGCCCGGGCGATTAGATAAGCTTAAGTAGCAACACCCCCAAGTTGGGTGAGTGGTGCAATACATCCCATAGTACCGGGTGAATATATGGTTATCTAGTATGGTTTTCTTGCCTAATCTCAAGAAATAATTTATTCTGCTGGTCAGAAATCACATGGCCCCTACATTTATGCTGCTGGGGAGTGTCTCATGGAAATTGAAGTGCTGTGGGATATGCTTCTATGGTTGATCTGTGGACGAAAGAGACGGTAAAATTGTAGAAAAGGACAAACTATCTTGGCCAGGGCAGTATACTCTACCAAAATCACAAGTTAGTGCTGGCTTCCATCTTGAGTCAGTGAGAGCTGAGACAGAATGGCCCTGAAACCTGCTGGTCAAACCTGTGTGCATTACCTGCATGTCTTTGTACCAAGCACAGCTGTCATTTTACACCAGGCCCAATGAGCTGAACTCCAATTTGAATCAGTGTGTTAGCAGCAACGAATGAGACCAGGCATTACCGAGAGACAAGACTGAGTGAGATGGTAGGATTTGTGCACTGTTACTGGTCACAGACATGGGATGGCGATATAACCTCACTGGATACACGGGTCTCTGAAGTCTAAGGGGAAAAGAGAGAAAAAAAAAAAGAAGAAACTTATTAATCTCAGGGCCACCAGAACCGAGTTGGCGCCTCACCTTTGTGTGTTGACTCTGTGGTGAAGCCCTGAGGCCGGTAGAACAGGAAGCCCCCACTGCACAAGCTTCATTTCAGCATAACAAACCCTAATGAGATGAGCAGCAACAGGGCAGCCCAGTTCCCTCATCTATAACAAGAGTAAATAAAGACGTAATGGGGTCGAATCGTCTCGGCCCCCTCGGCGGGGAGGCGGGTGCTTCTCGGGGCCCTCTGCGCGGTGGATCGGTCGGTTCAAAGATGCCGTCCCCTCGCTGGTGAGCAAAAAAAAAAAAAAAAAAAAAAAAAAAGAACTGGATCTCGGATCGACGTGCAGATACCAAGTCCGTCGTCTCTCAGGGAAACCAAGATATCAGCTGAACGGAGCATCATCATCATCACCTGCTCAACAGACACTCCCACCAACTTTTTTTTCTCTTTCTTCTCTTCCCCAAAGCAAAGCATAGAGGGAGTCGGAACGTCGGAGCTCAGGAGCTTACGAGGACTCTGAAGAGCGGGCGCACAACCCACCCCATCTACCTTTTACAGTACAACAATCTGAGAGTGCAGAAAGAAATAAAAGAAATGGGAAAAAAAGAAAGAAAAAAAAGAAGGCGCCGACGAGTGACCTCATCAGGTGCGGGAGGGGCGTCACATCCGGCGGTTCCAGTGCAGGACAGGCCCTAGGCCCCCCCCCCTCTCCGCCCGCTGTGGGTGGGGCAGGATAGTGCTTGGGGCCTGCATTAGCCCCTGCTATGCACCTACTATAGTACACAGTTCTATGATGTTCCCTCTCGCTTGGTGGTACCGAGTCGGTAACCTTACAGTAGTAGACTCTCCCGGGTGGGCTCACAGGCCTGGATCACCCATGCAGGGACATTCAGTCCCGCCCGGGAGGGGGGGGGGGTGCTGCATGAGACCAGCCCAAGGCCTTGTCTGTGCCATCACCTTTAACACACAAGAACACACACAAACCAGTGCCGAGACATCTGATGTCCCGGGGTCGTTTTTCTTCAGCAGCATGGTCATGCGATGGGGGAATAGCATCAGTAAATGCTCCTCTTGTCTGCTCAAGACTGTGCACATACAATGTATCTTGTGAATAGACACAGATATGACTCCAGGCAGGCTGAACAAGTCCTCGTCGTGGAGACCACCTGGGCAGGTCATCAGGTCACACTATACGGTTCGAGAGTGACAGCCTCCACACCCAACACACGCGGCACGGCAGTCTCGGAACAGCAGCCCAGAGTGCAGTGCTCTTGTGTGTGGTGTGTGATAGGTTGGCCAGCTCACAAGAGTGTTTGCTTGTGTGCACAGCCTCAACGATGCCCGCCTTGTCCTGTGTGCCTCATCTGATGTCTGAACAAAAAGTAAAAAAAATAAGAAAAAAAGAAAAAAGACAAGGTCAACCAACCTTCTTTTCTCACTTATACCACCAGCCATAAACATGTAGGATCTGCACTTTCAGATCAGATCGGATTCCTTCTTTCCCTTCTTCTAGTCTCCTCTACTAAATCACTTGTTAGTCAGGGCTTTGAATCTGTTCGGAATATTGCGTCACACTTTTCCAAGAACAGCGTTTCTTTTCTCTCTCGGTCTATTCTCATTTTATGCTCTTCTTGCCAGAGGTATTTCCTACCTACCTACACACACACACACACACACACACACTCTCTCTCTCTCTCTCTCTCTCTCTCTCTCTTCTCCTACCAGGCTCACCGGACAGTGACAACCTCTTCATCTGCCCACTACAGAGTGAGAGGTACATGTGATATCTGTCTCGCTGCATGTCCTGTTAACATCCTTATTCATACTTGCCCACTGTCTTCTGATCAACTGCGGTCTTGTTTCCACTCACTTCAAGTGTGAGACGGACCTTTGCTTTTTGTTTTCTTTCTTTCTTGTTCTTCTTCTTTTTCCTTTTTTTTTTTTTTCTAATTTCTTTCTCACACCAGAGTCTGGCCACAAACATACCAAAACACACACACCACCAACATGGCACTAGACAAGGCGGCCACCCTCCTCCTCCTCCTCCTGTCCGCCGCTCACAACGGCCTCAGCACCAAACCCCCCAACGACAACAACAACAACAACCACCTCCAAAAAAAACATTCTTCTTCTCCTCCTTTGCCCCTCCGCGGCCCAAGGGCACTCCCCAACTCCCCCAGCGGCAACTACGCCCCCCAGGCAGTAACATGCCCCTCGGCCCGCCCGACCATCCGCAGCGCCGCCTCGGGCCTCAGCCCCAACGAGACGGCCTGGCTCGGCAGGCGCCGCCCCGCCACCCTCCAGCCCATGGCCGACTTCATGTCCCGCGCCAACATCTCGGGCTTCGACGCGCAGTCCTACCTGGACAACCACGCGGCCAACATCTCGGCCCTGCCCAACATCGCCATCGCCTTCAGCGGGGGCGGCTACCGCGCCCTCATGAACGGCGCCGGCTTCCTCAAGGCCGCTGACAACCGCACCGCCGGGTCCACCGCCCCCGGCGGCATCGGCGGGCTCCTGCAGTCGGCGACCTACGTGGCCGGCCTGTCGGGCGGCGGCTGGCTCGTCGGCTCCGTCTACCAGAACAACTTCTCCTCGGTGGAGCAGCTCGTGCAGGGCGGCACCGTGTGGCAGTTCCAGGACAACATCTTCGAGGGCCCCGACACGGGCGGCATCGGCGTCCTGGACACGGCAGGGTACTGGTACGACATCAGCGGGCAGGTCGACGACAAGTCGGACCGGGGCTGGCCCACCTCCATCACCGACTACTGGGGCCGCGCCCTGTCGTACCAGCTCGTCGGCGCCCCCGACGGCGGGCCCGCCTACACCTGGAGCTCCATCGCCCTCGACCAGAACCTCACCGACGGCCGCATCCCCATGCCCCTCCTCGTCGCCGACGGCCGCGACCCCGGCACCAGCATCATCAGCCTCAACGCCACCAACTACGAGCTCGGCCCCTGGGAGATCGGCACCTGGGACCCCACCGTCTACGGCTTCGTCCCCACCCGGTACGTGGGCTCCAACTTCAGCGCCGGCTCCGTCCCGGACGGCGGCACCTGCGTCGAGGGCTTCGACCAGGCCGGCTTCGTCATGGGCACCAGCAGCACCCTCTTCAACCAGTTCCTGCTGACCAACCTGTCCTCCACCACCAACATCCCTTCTATCGTCGTCGAGGCCATCGACGCCGTCCTGAAAGAGATCGGGTAAGTTTGTCTCGAAACCTATATTTCTCACCTCATTCCTCCCGTACAAGGCACCAACTAACACATTTCCGTCTTCTTTTTTCTACCACACCAGCGAGGACGAAGACGACATCGCCCAGTGGACCCCCAACCCCTTCCGCGGCTTCAACCCCTCCACCAACCCCGTCAGGGACGAGGACCAGCTCTCCCTCGTCGACGGCGGCGAGGACCTGCAGAACATCCCCCTCAACCCCCTCATCCAGCCCCCCCGCGCCGTCGACGTCATCTTCGCCGTCGACTCGTCCGCCGACACGGACCTCAACTGGCCCAACGGCACCGCCCTCCGCGCCACCTACCAGCGCTCCCTCGGCCCCATCGCAAACGGCACCCTGTTCCCCAGCGTCCCCGACGACCACACCTTTATCAACCTGGGCCTCAACTACCGCCCTGCCTTTTTCGGCTGCGACGCCGACAACTTCACCACCACCACCACCACCAACGCCAACGCCACTTCCGCCATCCCCCCTCTCATCGTCTACATCCCCAACGCCCCCTACACCACCACCAGCAACGTCTCCACCTTCGACCCCTCCTACCCCCTCGACCAGCGCGACGACATCATCGCCAACGGCCTCAACGCAGCCACCCAGGGCAACGCCACCCTCGACCCGGACTGGCCCGCCTGTCTCGCCTGCGCCGCCCTGAGCCGCAGCCTGACCCGCACCCGCACCGCCGTCCCCGCCGGGTGCCAGGCCTGCTTTGCCCGCTACTGCTGGAACGGCACCCTCGACACCGCCGACAACGGCGCCTACGAGCCGTCGCTGCGGATCGGGAACGAGAGCACCTCGACTGCCGGGGCGGGGACGGGCGCCGCCTCCAAGTCGGCCGGCGTCGTGGCTTTTGATGTCGAGGCTGGGGTGTGGAAGGCGGTTGTGGGCGTTGCGGCTGTTGTTGGACTTTTGGGTGGCGTGATATAAGGGGAAAGACCTTTTTTTTTTGGTTGTTGCAAAGGAGATCCTGGAATGGGTGTGCAATTTCTCCTCGATAGATTCACCAAGAATCATCGGTTCTGGATGGCGTTCAAAGGCATAGGGAGGCTTGGCCTACCTACTACTCAGACCTCGCGCATTTATCTGCCACTGCATAGCGTACCTCTTTCATATACATACATATACTCATTCTCAGACCTCTCTGGAACGAGAGAATATTCTCTGCACCACATAGGTTCACACGATGTACCATACGCGCATACACGATAGACATCTTGCGGATGCGGAAGAGAAAAAAGAGGAGCGGAAGGGGAAAAAAAAGAAGAAAAAAAGAGGTAGATTGACTGGCTGACTTATAACCGATAGGGAGGTCCTGTGACGGAGTATCCTAGTAATGAGCCCTGAAAGAGGCAGACGTGCAGTCTTCTTCCTCCTCTAATCCTTCTTCTTCTTCTTGTTATTTCTACTTCGGCTTGACCGTCCAAGTCCCACCTTCTCTGCTTTGAGCGCTGAATATCAATACCCGCCTGGCTGGCTGTGCTTGGGAGACACACCCAAAAAAAAAAAAAAAAAGAAAGTTATAGACTGCATATCTCTCAGTGCACCTCATGACGCCTTACCCACAAGGTCCCAGGGTATAAGTTAAGACACGGCTGACAAGAAGAAATAGATAATCAATACACCAGGGGTAGGTGTTATACAGCGGAGCTTACAGCCGTCGACACAAAAGACAAGAGAGGAAGACCGCCGGAAACACCAAACAACGAGCTAGGCATGATGCGTCAGGACGCCGACCGGAATCCCTGGGAAGCGCCTGATGTGCATGATCCTCAAGTCGAGGCAGACAAGGGCACCCTCTCTTCAATCTGTACCTTCTTGACTGCGTCGGGCTTGAGTCGGAAAAAGTCTACCAATGTTTGTAGATCTGCATCCCCTCCCATCTGGAGCGAGATGTTCAGCTGCCTTGGCGGCACCGGGGTGCGCCCAGCAGGGCTGTCAGCCCTCCGGCGTGGTATGAGCTCGATCGATGCGGCCATTGCATCCCTGGCTCTGACCAGCACATGAGATGGGCTGGGGAAGTTCTGTATAACCTCCTCGTCGGATCTCGTCTCTCTTATGATCTTTGGGTATTCCGACATGAGGTGTGCGTGCAGGTCGGTGACGCAGAGCGGACTGCGGGGAGATGCTAGCGTAGCATGCGCTTGGAGCTTCTCCGTCAGCGCTTTCGTGAACGCGCAGCGAGGGATGGGACAGCGAACACAATCATCAAAGGTGTTGGAGGCCAGGATCTCCAGGATGCCGCGGCTACTGGACAGCTTGTCGGCAAAGTACGGGCAGTCCATGATGATGAGCGTGTCTGTCCATGACTCTTCCAAATCCGCCTGAATAGGTTTCCACCGGATCTCGGCGGCCTCATCGGGTCTCTGCGAGCTATATGCGCACCATCGTCAGATTCTGCGAGCACGCTGGCTTTGTTTGTGCAACAGATTCCGAGATCCGAGAGCAAGGAGGTAATCGTGCAAGAAAAGAATACCAGCAGGATCCAAATATCACTCACCTCGCCAGGACCATCTCCCGATTCCTGTTCAGATGTGCATGGCCGTTGTAGTAGACTATCTTGAGCACATCCCGCTGGTCATTGTGCCGGGTAAAGCTGCGGATCTGGTCCGAGAGCCATCGGTACAAGTGTGCCGGTGCAGCCGAGACCGGTATTGACTGGACCACACATGTGGAGTTGTACTGCTCGCTCAAGACCTGCCGCAGCCCGTCTACTGCCGCTCCCAGCTCGCGGTTGCGGTCGGCAGCCCAGTAGAACATTAGTGTTTCCACAGAGCTGTACCGGCCGCAATCAGGGACGGTGTAGATCCGTGGCGCCAGGACAGGCAGTTCGGGCCTGCGTCTTTCGGTCGAGCTCAAAGAAGCCAGCGCTGCTTGGGTTGCCCCCGTCAGGCGGGGACCTCTCGGCAGGGGCGTCCGTCCTTTCATCGGTATCTGCTCCGAGCGCGGGCTCGGTGACTGTTCGAGGTCCATCTCAATCTCCTCCGAGTTATGCTTCTGAGGGGCGTTCGTGGGATTCCAGCCGCGAGGGCTCACTGGGACGGACTCCTGACGGCCTGGGCTGGTTGCACCGTAACGGCTCCTGAGGTCATCCCAGGTCAAGTTGTGATGGGACGGGTCGCAGGCTACTCTGCGCCTGTGGCAAGTATCGCATGCACCATGCTTTCGTATCAGGGCAGCCTTCACCCTCTGTTCTGGATTCAGGGGTCCTGTCCGGCGCCTCTTCTGTCTGTTTTGACTGGCGTCGTACCCATCGTTGAGCGCAAAAACGTTCTGTATAGGAGCCGTCTTCGGGGAGGTGGTCAGGTTTTGCGAGCTTTCAGCCGCCTCGTTCGAGGGCTGGCTCACGTTCGTAAAGGTCGTAGCGGTGGTCGACGTCGAGCACAGTGTATCTTTCCGCGACGAAGTAGATGGCGACCGACTCTGACGGGGTAGCTCGCGGGCCGCGTCCTCGTCTGGGCTGAAGATCTCGGGCAAGAAGCTCCTCCTGAGGCTTTGCTGGGGGCTCTGAGGTCCTGCCGGGAAAGCATGCAGGCTGCGTTGGCCTGAGAGAGGATCATGCGGCCGGGGACTGCCCTTGGGGGGCGCCTCGGACAGGCTTGGGGCCGGATGCATGGTTCCGGCCATATGAACGACGCCGCTCTCGCCAGCTGTACTCATCAAGCCGCTGGCCGGCGGACTTCCGTCTCGGCCAGCAGTCGGGCTCTTTTTTATGGTGCCCGCCGACATCGAAATCCAAATGTATCCCGAACCAGCCAGACCCCTCCTCACTTCATCATAAGCCGAGGGAGTTGTGAATGCTCTCCAAAGCGGGAGACACCTAACTTGCGACTGCTGGGGTGAACAAAAGAGTAGTTTCCAGGGCTCGTGCTGCCTGGACGTACGAGCCTCTGAATTTTCTCGGTTAATCTTGTTATTGCCTGTCGTGACTTCGTTGTGTTCCGAGGAACAGTGAGATTGTTTTTCATGAAGAAAAAAAAAAATCAAGTTCGACGGTGTGATTAGAGACCAAGCCCGTAGTTCAAATATTTAGATGCGATTCACAGTGAAGACTGCTGCCCGTCAATCACGGCCGACACTCCACCTGGTGTCGAGCGCATACGTTAGCGAGCGTGTGCAGCAGGCTGGTTGAGATGTTGTGCATGTCGTCCAATTTGTTGGTGATTTGGTATTGAAAATCAAGAGCTCCCGTTCGGTGATCTACAGCCCTATTGTCCAGGGCTGCTAGAAATGTAGCAAGCTAGAATTAGAGAGACAGAGAAGAGAGAGGATGACAGGAAGGCGAGACAAAGATACAAGGTTAAGATGGGGCTGACAAGGTTAGATGACGACGGGGGAAGGTGTGAATTGATATTCTGGGGGCATGGCGAAAGAGGACCAGGCTAGGAAGTCAAGAGAAAGGGGGGGAGGGGGGGGGAAGTGGTCCGACTAAAAGAACAGAAGAAAAGGAAGAGAAGACAAGAACAAGGACCGAGACCGTGCTCAGTTGGGAAAAGATGCACAGTAGGAAAAGAGTCAGGCCTCGACTCGAGACCGAGCATAAGGCGCGAGTAGGACCTTAATAACAACGAAAGCACTTGTAGTCAACCGGCTAGCGTTGTCAGGAAAGTGCGCCTTTGAGCACAAGTGGAAAAGGAATAACGAGGTGGGTTGGCCATGCTCAAAATCAAGCTGGTGCAAGCATGGTGGTCGTTTTCGACAAGATCAAACGTCGAGGCGAGCCTTGGTGGGGGGCCGTAAACAGTCGGCGCGGTGCGGGAGGGTTTCGAGCTCGTCAACCGCTACTGTACGGTGGACGGCTCGATAGACGGGTCGATAGAACGGTACCCAGGTAGTTCGTGCATCAGATGCGGCTATCTGTGCCCCATTTCCAAGTCTTGTCTCCCTAGTGTGGTAGTGGGAGGTCGGTCCAAAACCTGCACGCTGTGGCAGAGAACAAGTTGAGGTGACACGAGGACAAGCACATGCACCAGCGCATGGCCCTTGGATGATGGTGGGGTGTGTGTGTGTGTGTATGCGAGTGCGAGTGTGTTCATGAGAAAAGCCCAGAACTCGAGCCTGATGGTGACCGGAAGCACAAACAGCGGGGTCGTGGATCCAGGAGCCGACAAGGTCAGTTGAAGTTTGGCTCTTCTTCTTCTTCTTCTTCCTCCTCCTCCTCCTTCTCTTTCTCGGCGGCGGACTATGTGCACTCATGGTACAAAATGGTTTGTTCCATACTGAGCCTTATCGACTGAGTGTCCTGTGTGTGTGTGTGTGTGTGTGTGTAAGGGTGGGTGGGTGGATGCGAGTGTGTGTAGCAGATGGGACCCCAGTCTCGCTACCCATGGGGGCCACTACTGCATTGTCGTTGAAACGAGACGCTGGCGCGGCCGGAGCTTCTCGAACAGTCTGCAGTAAAGGTATTTGGTACAATGTCAGTATCACAAGCACTTCCTGACGGATGTAGCCGTCCAACCAGTCCTCAAGTTTCAGGCCCATGCGTGGGAGGTGCGGAAAACGCCGTAGAGGTGTTCAAATCGCACACCAGCCACGGGTCAATCTCTCTAGATGTCAGCCAAGCATATTGATTTTAAAAAATTGATGGTGACCATGGCCTCTTTCGTGTTTAACCACGCAAAAAAGAAATCAAGAGTGAGTACGTGAAATGCTTAGGCCCCGGCTTTCAGGCGCGGGCCAATGGTGGCGCCTATATCACCGGCCGGATATATTTCAGGGTAGGCCTAGTTGGGCAAGGTAAGATGGCCCAGGTGCCGAGCCGATCGAACCTTGACCTTGATCGTGGGAATGAAGGGTCCATGTGCAGAGTCGGGGTTCCTCTCAGTATGGGCGGTCCGTGCCCATGTCGATCTGATCTTTATTCCGAAAATGGTGGGGGCCTGGACAAACAAGGTTGACAAGAGATCAGCAAAATTCGAGATGGCGTCCGTCCAGCGCAGGATGCGGCATGATGGCAGGCTGCTGATGAGCACGGCCATGGCCATGGCTGTTCCTGATGTCCGGCCACATGTGGCTGCTGTTAAGCAGCCATGTAGCATGACAGATAGCACGCCACCACCACCACCACCATTCAGCAGGCCAGGCGCATGGCACGCCACGGCCTGAAGTTGGACCGTCCAGAACGACACGAAGAGCACCTCGCGGTGGCCGATATGAAGTGACATATCTCGCGGCCCCAGACACCTCGTTGGGGGCGTGGATGGGACCCAAGGACTGGCAGCATCGCGCGACAGCCCGAAATGGTTCTCAAATCTGTTGTACTGCGATACCGTACTGTACGGCGTTGTACATACATGCGTCATGGCACTGAACTGTGCAGGAGTGGTGAAGCAGACATGTTGCATCTTGGGTACTCTACCAGGAAGGCGCTCCCGTTAATGTCTCGATCCCCACGCAGCACACTAGCCCCACTCCATGCCGACCGCGAAGAGCCTGAGGCCGCGATGTGATCACAGTCCCTGCTGATGGTGAGACAGGGTCGACCAGCTCCCAGCCGCTACTGAGAGAGAGCTTTGATCGATCGATACTGGCCTCTTCGTGTGGACGGGGCATACATACCATAGGGGGACCCCCTGAACCCTCCATCTGGCTGGCGGCCCAACGTGGAACCTGTCACCCCCGTCGAGGAGCGAGACCGGTGCAGCGTCACAACTGAGATCTCGCCAAGCGAGGGACGATTACTGGCGGTGGTGGAGCAGTGGAGTCTGCAGGTTGCAGGTGAGGTGCGATGCTAGGCGTGAGGTTTAAGGCGCGGGCTGTGTGTGGGGAGAGGGCGCGCGACAAGCCTGAGCGAGCCAGACTCGGTTCTCCCAGCCCTCCCAACCTCATGCCCATCATCAGACCTCGGATACGCTCGTTGGATGCTGTGGGACGAGTGGGCGAGTGGGTGAGTGGGGTTCGTGATGTGATGCAGTTCTGCAAGTGTCCTGTGCTGTGTGCTGTGCAGCAGGTGCAGGTGCAGGTGCAGGGCGCATACTTGGTATGTAAGTCGTGCAGTGAGGGAGTGATAGGAAGGTACGTGGCACATCGGGGCAACAAGGCAGGGACGTTCAGGTCTATTACTAACACAGGCTAAGCCAATCGTTGGTAATTATGGGTAAAAAAGCAAACTAGCGTGGATCCCGACCCCCTGTGCCCCTGTCCCGAGCAGGCTCCCAGACCTGGGTCAAGTACCCAAGTACCGTCAACTACTACGTTGTACTGTATGTAGTTTGTATGCATGTATTTTGTACACGATACTCGGGCTCGATCAAACCATCCAGCGGTCGTTCCTATCCTGCATCATCCTCACCACACCTTCCAGTCTGTGAACGGTACAAGGGTGCTTGGTCTTCTACTGAGGTACTATATACAATTTAATCCTGGCTGGGGACCCCAATTCCCCTCCTCCTCTTCCCACCACCCCCCCTAAATCGATATGCCTCCTTCGATCGGCGCTCCCATCCTCCGTCCTCTTACCACGACAGCTTCCTCGAATTCTGCAAGCTGCAACCCAAACAAACCCACGCATCTACGGGCCAATCCCGGTCTTGTTATCCCTGCACGGGTTTTTTACAAGATGCTACCATTTTATGTAGGTAAGTAATCATTGACTGGGTCTGCTTGTGGAGAGGTGAAACCAGGGAGGAAACGCGGCAAAAGAGGAGGGGAGGAGGGGGAGGGAGGAGGAGGAGGAGGAGGAGGGGCAACAGCAGCAGTAGAAGAAGCGATCGAACCTTGTCGAAACCCACGGCTCACCAGGTGATCACCAGGGAACAGCCCACTCTGGGCCTGTTCGGACTCGTCTCCAACGGCCGCTCATGTTCCGTGTTGGCACTAAACCTCCCGAAAATTAATACTGTCACAATACCAAGTACGTGTAGTCTTGCGTCCTCGCTGACGAATGGGTCCTTTCTGACTTGACAGACAGGCAGACAGACAGACAGACATCAAGAACGACCAGCTTCGTATCATCATCGTCATGGGCTAGCAGCTCACAGCACAGGGCAAAGGAACCTGACCTCCCACCCTCGCACGACATCCGACCCTCCCACATGAGCAAAACGTCAAACCAGACCGTCTTGGCTAGAGACATCCCCACTGTAAATATGCACCTCGACGCTCTCGGTAAGCAGTGCATCAACCACACACGCGTGTGGCACTGTCTCCCCCAGGCCGGCCGGAACTTCTTGCCATCCCACAAAGATCTCGAGAGCCGCCGTAGGCCAGCGCGGCGTGGGCGTCATGGCCTTTCCCCTCCCCCCTTCCCCGCGTCTCTGTGTCCCGGAGGAGATTCACCTACATCGCATTCGTCTGCCCTAGACTTTTGCGAACCTTGACAGCCCACTGCTCTGGCCCTTCCGTATCGTTGACGTGCAGGCGGAGTAGCAATCATGATGTATGGCTGCGGCCTGTCTTGATGGTCTAGGCCGGGCTATTGAGGCGCCGAAGACGATTCAGTACACATCAGAAGCTGTCGATTTCCAAAGTGTCTTGGCTCGAAATGCCTCTGGCCAAGTCAAGCATTCCGGCCTTGACCTGAGCATCGGCTTGTGTCTGGTGAGCCCTGGGTCTCGTCCAAGGATGACTCTTCGCCGCTCAGTCTATCAGTCTATCAGTCAGCCAAACAGGATGGCAGATGCTACCTTACCTCACCTGCCTCCCCCACCTGTCCAATCACGTCACAGGTCCTGGCTGGAGAGGCATGGGCATCAATAGCCACCCACCGAGGGTCCCAGGGCCGTAGATGCTACGCGCGCCAATACCCTGCACGCAGGATGCAGCTCGTGGTTGACTATCGATGTCACACAGGCAACGTAATAGGGAACGGGTCAGGCCTAACAGGGCGAGACCGTTGCGGGTGCAGACTTGAGAGGGACGGGCGTATTTTCCCTGCAGAGCCACAAGGAAACAATCCTTGTATCCGTGGTTAAATTTCTATGACTTTTTCCGTCCTATCATCCGAGTGGCGTGCGTGCTCCCCTGCCCTGCCCTCTCCCTCACAAATTCATGATACTCAACAGGATTGGCTGCCTCATATCCACGAGTCACCTAAGCCTCGAGTGTCAAGTGCCACGTCTCCAAGCCCGCCCGGCAGACACAGCGGTACGTACTACATATAAGCATGTACACATCTCCACGACTATTGATGATGACCATGCAGCAGGACCAGCTGCACGAAAGCAGTCCCAGCCCCCTTCTTTAACAAACACCCTCCCCCCCCAAAAAAGTCGTTCTATCTTGTTTCATAAGCGCGCTCTCCTGCAGTGTGGGGAGTTCCATTTCCATGTACATAGTATACACCTGCATTGTTTCAACTCCGATGCACATCTACCTAAAACCCCGCCAGAGAGTGGACCTGTGATGGTTTTACTGGCGCTGGAAAGCCGAACATGAGGGCCACCGCAGACCTAACCGTCTAGTATCCTGCACCAAGGTTTAGGAAGCTCCACAGGACCGGTGTGAGATTTTACGTGCCCGAGGCACCTCACGCGGACTTGGCCCGGCATGTGGTGGCTGGCAGCTTGACGCTGAGGACTTGCGTATCAAAATAGTTCCGTCGATTTTTGGAGAGGGGGGCTGCTACTGTGAGACGGGCCGAAGCTCAACCTTGATTCTATCCGCGCCGCGCGGTGACCGTGCTAAGCTCGGCTGAATCATTGGGTCGTTCGGTCTCTGGACGGATCCATAGGCTGGGCACCGAGCAAAGTCGACGAGAAGGCTCCTCTTCTCGGACAGTGGTAGCATGTGCTCGAGCTTGGCAGCAGGAGAATTGACTTTCCCGGTGTGACGAGGACCATGATTCTTTCATAAGCTCTCAGACCGTCAATCGCTAACCTGTGAGAGGGACTTCGGTCAAAGGCCGTTGCCTATCCTTGTCTTTCTCTCAGGTGGTGGAGCAGCTCTGCGCAACCCTCCATATTCCGAGGTTCCCTGTTATTCGGTCTGGCCCACTGTATAACCCAAATCTTGGGGGACATAGGTAAGTTTGCAAGAAAAAACGTAAGCATACTTTGTCTCGAGATCGCTATCGAGATCATATCTTGGGTACGGAGTACCAAGCAGATCAGAGGAGCCTCAAGACCACCCGGGAGCATCTATTCATATAACATTCTAGAAGCCTCAGGGAGATCAGATGTTTCAAGGTCAAGGGTCTGGGAGGAGAGTCAATGGGATCGCCCCTTGCCCGTCGAACACGGTGGTCTGATTTTATGTCCCCTCTATGCCATTTATACGTTGGGGCATTATACAGTACTGAGACCAGATGAATTGTAAATAAGGTATTTTTCGCTTACGTGTAGCTAGTTATGTCATAACTACATTTTATTTTGGGTACACATATTTCAACGGACATGAAGAAACGGAAAAGGCCCATGACTTATGTGCCCAGAAGGAAGTGGTCGATCATCTCTAAAGTGTTGCGAAAGCCTCTGCAAAGTTCAGGCTCATAATTACTTCTAGGCTGCTTTATATGCGAGGACTCCTTCAGATGTGTCCTGCAGGTCTGAATTGCACAGCTTCCTTTGTTTGTGAGTATAGTCCTTAGTGTCACCAGATACTGGACAGGACCAACCATGATTTGAGACTGGATATCTCTAGTAGCTATTGAGCAAGCTTTGTAGTACCAGGTTCCATGTCTCAGATCCATTTCCTTTGGATTAAGTCTCGGGTAGTAGCGGTAAGATGGGGATTCACAGTCTTCCATTGACTGCTCAACGGCTCTCTAGAATGACTTTAGTCAATACATGTCCGGCACAATTGTTACAGGGAAAAATCTATGGAGGTCTATGAACCTGTGGATAGGGTTGTTCACTGAGGCTTGTATCAGGATCAAATAATGGTACATGACAATATTGAGGCCTGATTCTCTGGACATGATCCCAATATCAATATCACACCTTCCAGATGAAGATCTGCTCCAAGCTCTGTTCCTGGCCTTTGATTTTTGGCTCAGGAAGAGCAGTTTGGGGATCTTTTCAGAAGACAGAAATTGTGATACTGGTCTGGCTTGTCAAGCTCAACTGCTACAAGGCATGTCAGAATTGAAATATAACTGGTCATCGACTGAGAATTGTAAAGTCTGGTTTCCACACCAAAGATAAGGGCCAGCTTTCCACTAGATAGAGGACTGAGTCTGATTGTTTGTTTCTAGGTGATCTCTGCACGCTGGCAATGGAAGCGTTGCAATATGAAGCTCAATATCCATTGAAGCGGATGTTGCTGCATCTTGGCCAGCCATGCTCTCTTTGCAGCAGATTGATAAAACCTTGACCTGAAATAAGTATTATTATACTCATTTGTCTGGTTCCTTGACATTCTTTGGGTGTAATCATGGCGCTGCTCAGCGTAGACTTCCCCAGAGGAGCAAGTCCTTGTGTGGGATGTGATGTCTGTTGTGGGATTGTGAGCAAGCTGGAGAACTATCCTGTCAACATCGGCTTCATGACTCCTTGGAACATTTTTCCTGACCTCTGTGAAATATGATAGGATTACAATCAATAATTATGCCTTGAATGTAGAGAGATGGACTTTATTATTGACAGTAGCAAAGGGACATGTATCCCATGGCTTGTCATATTCTCTCCATCTCCTTCTTTCCTTTTCTCTCCTCAGAAATATTAAAAGAGAGAGAAAAAAAGCAGAGTCTATCAGGAGATGGCTCCACACAGAAAAGATCATCATAGCAGTAAACCTGGAGAGCCCACCTGGACCGAGTGTGCCTAGAAGGGTGCACTCAAGGATGCTGCAGGGTATCCATCCCCTGTAACAACTCCAGACACACAGCACAGCGACCTCCCAGGGGCCTATTGTTAGGGCTTATCTACAGCCCACTCCAACGACCCTCCCTCACCCAACAACCCCTCCTCCACCCAGCCAGAGCACTGTACAACCCGCCCCCCCGCCCCCCAGCCCCCCAGCCGCCCATCACCAACGCCACAACAAGCCCATCAGCCCAATGGAGATAATCATCATAGGCGCAGGCCTAGCCGGCCTAACAGCCGCCTACCGCCTCGCCCAGTCCGACCACAAGGTCCTGGTCCTGGAGCGCCACAGGACACTAAGCCCGCAGGGCGGCGAGATGAACATCCGGCCCCCGGCGACCCGCATCATCCTGCGCTCGTGGGCCGCCGAGGACGACGGCGGCGGCGGCGGCAGCAGCAGCAGCAGCAACAGCTCCTCGTCCCTCCTCGCCGGGGCCCTCTCCGCAGCCGCCACGCCCACCCCGCACGCCCTGCTCCGCGACGCCGCCACCGGGCGGGTGCGCATGCGCAACATTGCCGTGGACGCCAGCGATAGTCCTGACTGGGGCATCACGCGGCAGGACGCGGTGCGTGCGCTCTATGAGGCTGCGCTGGCTGCCGGGGCGGAGGTGCGGTTCGGGGTGGTGGTTCTGGGGCTTGAGGAGGAGGAGGAGGAGGAGGAGGAGGAGGGTGCGGGTGGGCCGGTGGTGGTGGTGAGGTTGGCTGCTGCTGCTGCTGCTGGAACAGCTGGCGAGGTGTCGGACCAAGAAGAGGAGGAGGAGGAATTGACGGCAGACTTGGTGCTGGCTGCAGATGGGATCCGGTCAGCTACCAGGCGGGCCGTGCTGGCGGATCTGGGGTGTGCGACGGAGCCTGTCGTCAGCCGGACCACGCTGTACGGTGTGAGTGTCGACGATGCGGTGTTGGCGGCGCGGGCAGGCACGTCGCGGCTTACCGACCAGGAGAACATCAACGTGTGGACGATGGGCAGCAGCAGCAGCAGCAGCAGCAGCAGCAGCAGCAATGGCTTCGTAGTGACCCGCCACAACCCCAAGCGCAAAGCGGTAGGCCTCCTCTTCGGCATCGACACGGCCGAGGCCGACCGGCGCAGCCTGTGGGACGAGCAGGGCGACATCCAGCTCGTCCGCCGGTCCTTTGGCGGCGCGTGCACCGAGCTCGTCCAGGCCCTGGCCGCGGCGCCCTCGTGCGACAGGTGGAGGCTGGCCGAGCTGCCCGACCTCCCGCGCTGGACGAGCCGCGGGGGGCGGGTGTGGCTGCTGGGCGACTCGGCGCACGCCATGCACCCCAACGCCGCGCAGGGCTTCTCCCTGATCGTCGAGGACGTCGCCGTGCTGGACCTCCTGCTGCGGGAGCGGCTCGGCGGCGGGAGCGGCTCCGGCGGCGGTCGTCCGCGGCGGGATGTCGTCCCTGGGGTGGCGAGGGCGTGGCAGGAGATCAGGAAGCCGCGGGTCGAGAGGATCAAGGCGTATGCGCGGTGGAACACGGCCGTGTTCGCGGGGAAGCTGCCTGCGCCTGCGGACGACGTCGAGAGGCGGGCTGTCAAGAGCCTGAGGGGGGTTGTGCCGGATCGGGAGGCCAGTTTCCACTCGTCTGCTTTTCTGAAGTGGGCTTTGGACTATGATGCGATTGCAGAGGTGAGTTTGGCTTGATGTTGTTTTGTTGATTTTGTATTAACGTGTGTGTGTGTGTGTGTGCAGGCTAGAGATTACATGAAGAGAACACAGGCGAGGCTGTGAATATGGAAGAGAGAGGGAGAGGTGGAAAGACAGGCAGGTATAAGTAAAAGGTGTAAGTGAGTGGTCAACAGCAGTCATCTCGGCGTCATCTACTGGCAGAGAGCGGTCTTGATTGTTTTTATATCGAAGGTGCCATATAGGTTAATGTGTCCAGAACAGTTGAGTTCATTGTCGAGTTCGAAAGGTATCGTGGCCCTCCACCATCATAAATCATGACCTGCTACAGATTACACCACAGCAGCCACCGCACAGACAAACACACCCAGAAACGTCACCACAGTTCCCACCCCGACCCGGCCAGCCCCAGAAGTGCTCACCACCGCGCCGCCGCCGCCGCCGCCGCCGCCGCCGCCAGACGAGGACGCAGCCCCTCCCCAGCTCAGCGTCCAGCCCTCGTTCCAGGTCCCGTTGGAGGTCAGGCTGCGCAGGCCCGTCACGCTGAGCACCCGGGTCCCGCTGTCGTAGGACCACCCGGTGCTGTCGACGGCCTGCCCGTTGAGCGTGACGCTGGACACGTCGTCGGCCTGGACGCCCATGACGGTGACGTTGCCGAGGGGGAGGGTGTCCTGGTAGGTTCCCGAGGGGGGTGGAGGTGAGGGATGTGCTCGTGGCGGAAAACTTTGGGATGGCTTGTCAGTAGGAGAAGGGAAAAAAAAAAAAAGAGAGACACAGACAAAAAGAAAAGAAAAAAAAAATTACCGTGACCCATGTCGAGGCATTCGGCGTCACGCTCTCCCCGTCGTCCAGGTACAGCGTCCCGTTTGCGGTCCCCGCCAGGTCCAGCGCCACCAGCAGGCCCCAGGGGTTCAGCCTGCTCGCGCTCGTCGTCAGCCCGGGCTCCTGGGTGGGGACGACGTGCCCGCCGCGGAGGTACACGGGGATGTGGCCCAGGGGCGCGTCGATGGTGACGTTCTGGCCCCTGGTGACGGCGGCGGCGACGGCCGTGTGGTTGTACCAGTCGTACCAGACGGTGGTGGTGGCGCCGCCGCCGTCGTCGCCGCCCGCGCCGGGGAACACGCCGTCGACGGTGGCGGCGCCCTGCTCGAGGCACGGGGTGACCATGACGGCGGGGCCCAGCAGGAACTGCCTGTCGGCGGCGGCCAGCCACGGCTCGGCGGGGAACTCCCAGGCCAGGGCGCGCATGACGGTGCTGCCGGACTCGTGGGCGTCGGCAAAGGCGGTGTAGATGTAGGGCAGCAGGGCGTAGCGGATGGCCATGGCGTCCCTGCTGGCGCTGGCGACGGCGTCCCAGACGTAGGGCTCCTGGGGCGCGGCCGAGAGCGTGTTGTGGTTGCGGTAGAAGGGGAAGAAGGCGCTGAGCTGCATCCACCGGCTGCACAGCTCCAGGTCCGAGTTGCCGCTGAAGCCGCACGTGTCGACGCCGAACATGGGGATGCCGAAGATGGAGAAGGCCAGCGCCTGCGGGATGGCGAAGAACATGTACGCCCAGAGGCTGTAGTTGTCGCCGCCCCAGTGGCCCGCCCACCTGCCCGTGCCGGCAAAGGTCGACCGGCCGATGATGAAGGGGCGCTTCTCGGGGGCCACGGCCAGCAGCGCCTGGTGCGTGGCGTTGAGGATCTGGTGGCCAAAGAGGTTGTGGAAGTCGTACTCGAGCGTGCCGCCGTGGTGGGTGGCGTTGGGCGCCACGGCGTGCACGGCGAGGTCGCCCTGGACGTTGTTGATCACGTAGGGGGGATAGTTGACGTTGCGGCTGCCGGGGGTGGGCGTGGTGCGCAGGTACGAGGTGGTGGTGGTCGAGGCCGACGTCGACGCCGCCGCCGCCGCCGCCGCCGCCGCGTTCGCAGAGGACTGGGACGCGCTGAGCGAGGCTGCGGCGGCGGCCTCGGTGGCGTTGGTCAGGTTGAAGCCCTCGGGGTAGTCGTGGATGACATCGCCCGGCTCTCCGGGGAGCAGGAAGGGCGGGTGGACCGGGTTGAGCGAGACGTTCCCGCTGCCGCAGCTGCCCACGCAGAAGGAGCTGACCTCGGACATGTCGATCCAGATGCCGTCCCACGAGACGTTCTGGTGCCAGCGCGACATCTCGTCGGCCCACCAGCTGAAGGCACCGGACCCGTTGGTGACGGTGCCCAGCGAGGCGCCGACCCAGTCCGGGAAGACGGTGTAGCCGGGCCAGACGCTCCCGATGTACAGGGAGCCGTCCGGGTTGAGCATGAAGGCGCCGGCGTCGACGCCGCGGTCAAAGATGGGGTACGCGTCGCTCGCGTTCTCCGGGTTCGGGTGGTAGATGGCCGAGTCCACGATGGGGACGTAGTGCTGGCCGTTGGCGTGCAGCCTCGAGAGGAAGTCGGCGCCCTCGGCGTAGCCGAAGCGCACGGCGTCGTTGTCAAAGTCGCGGTACTGGTTCATGTAGTCGATGTCGGTCCAGATGGTCTCGAGGGGGATGCTGAGCCTGGCAAAGCTGTCGACCACCTCCTGCAGGACGGACCAGTTCTGGTAGCCCCAGCGGCACTGGTGGAAGCCGAAGGTCCAGTACTGCTGCATGGCGGGCAGCCCCACGGTGCTGGTCTGGTAGTCCCGGATGACCTCGGCGGCCGAGGGCCCGGAGTAGAAGTACAGGTCGATGCTGCCGCCCAGGGTGCGCCAGGTGATGCCCTCGGGCCGGAGCAGGATCTCCTGGGGGTGTGCGTTCCGCAGGAAGACGCCGTGGGTGTAGGGCGTGTACTGCGCAGAGGTGTCGGTGGCGTTGGCCACGTAGCTGAGGCTGCTGCTTTCGCCGTCGCCGCCGCCCTCCTCCTGGGTGAAGTACCTGGTGTCCAGATAGATGGGGTGCGAGCCGTAGATGTTGTAGTCGATGGTGTCGCCAGAATCAGCAGCAAACAGCGTCCCTTGTTTTCAAGAAAAAAAAGGAAAAAAAAAAAAAAAGTCAGCCCGCAAGACACAGATACCCGACAGGGGCCCCACACACACACACACACACACACACACACACACATGTGTGTGTATACTCACTCGTGAGGTTGTTGCCCAGCCTGAAGCCGTGGATGGTCTCGCCCAGGCCGTACAGGTTGTAGTTCTCGGGGAGGGGCGAGACGAACTCGACAAACTGGTCCTCGTAGACGAGCCTGCTGCCGTTGGTGGTGAAGAGGGTGTCCCCGGTGGACCTCCTGGTCACGGTGAAGGCAAAGGTGGGGTCGTTGGCCCACGACAGCTCGAGGTCGCTGCCGCCGGGGCCGGCACTGCCGCCCGGGCCGGGCCTGGGCACGATGGCCTCTGGGAGGACGAACCAGGTCTCGTTGTCGGGGCCGATGTAGCGGGGCCGGATGGCGACGTTGAGGCGGCCTGTGTCCTGGTACTCGACCGTCAGGGTCAGGCTGGCCACGTCGTTCCCGTAGACGCTGCAGGGAGGCCCGGCCAGGTCGAGGTCGGCAGTCAGGCCCGCGCCCGAGGTCTGCACGTTGGATGCTGTGTATCCCGGACACACGGCCTGCGCATCGACAGCCTCGGGGTCATTGATGTTTGGCAGCAGGGCCTGGCCGTCATCTGCGTCAAAGGGCACGGTGAAGATGGCCCTGTAGCTGGTGGTGGTCTCGGTGGGGCCGGTGGTGGTGGTGGTGGTGGTGGCAGCAGCGGCGGCGGGGGGGAGACGGCGACTGGGCCAGCACCAGGGGGACACAAGCCCCAGAGGGCCAGACGGGTGAGTGCATATGCCATCACGATGCCGCCCATGTAGGATGTGAGCCTCGAGGACAAGGTGTGTTTTGCGCTGAGGAGGGGGGAGGACGAGGTGGATGACGAGGTAGAGGCAGAGGCAGAGGGGAAGAAACAGGTCGAGGACGGGCCAAGGGTCGAGGGGATTAAATAATGAAAACCAAGACGGCCGGCCCAGACGATCCTCGGCCCGCAGGAGGAGGGCGTCCACAGAGGACAAGGAGGAGGAGGAGGCCATGACGATCACGAGACGTTGGTCTTCAAGGGCAGCGCCGAGCAGGGTAGCCTCTACTTACCGGTGAGGTCAGGTCCAAGGTGTGTCGACGGGCCGATTCCTCTGCAGGCCCAGCATGCCTCTAGCAAGGGCTCGTGCAGGAACTACTACAGGTATAGTAGTAGGTCTTGTTTTTTTGTCTTGTGTCTTGTTCGTTTCCCCCGCGATCCGGAGCGTTGGTTCGAGCGAGCACAAGGCCGATCAGAGGGCCCGGCCAAGAGGCACCACCAACCCACAAGCGCAGCCAAGAAGCAGACCATATGGATGGGACTCCATGGGGGGGAAGAGGAGAAGAAAATATGGAGAAGCCATCGGTGTGCCTGTACCGATATTCGCAGCGAACGACGTCTGACGATCGACCCTGGAGCTGCTACCCCAACCTTGGGAACGCGCCCCCCCCCCCCCGGAAGAACAAAGATGTCGGGGAATGGGGGAGGTGGCAGGCTTTAACGCGTTGGAGTTTAGGTCCATGTTCCCCCGCAAACTCTCTGTGTCTTGCTGGTCCACACCGCTGACGACATGGGTCTGTGTGTGTTTCTTTTTTTTTTTTTTTTTTTTTCTTGTCCTTCTTCTTGGCCTCTTATTGTCTAAGGGTTGTGCTCGTGTTGGGAATTATTCGCTATATTCTCGGCCTTATACTCGGCTGTCTTTTTTTTTTTTTTTTTCCCCTTTTTTTTTTTTCTCTTCCCGTGTTGGGACGAGTCGCCTCCGTGGCTGACACTGACCAGCTGAGGTGTGTTGTCATTCTTGTGCAAGTATATAATAGTGCTATTATATATGAGTAGTGACTGTGTATTTTAGAGGTGAACTGCTATGTTGTACGTAATGGTAGTATCCCAATCATGGGGACGCCATGTACATGTGGTACTGGGAGGACAGCTGTGGGAGATTTCCGGCGATTGAAGCCATATTTGACAACATAAAGATGGGGGATTTGAAGTGGTTATATGCCTGTCAACAAGACTTGGCCAAGGCTTGTGCCTCAATTGAATCCTTTCTTGTGTGGATAACGAGGGGGAAGAGGAGGGGGGGGGGGGGGATGATGTATACGATGTGATCACTGCCACATCACGGAGCGGTGTTTTGGTCTCTTACTGGAAAGTTTTGACTCTGCCTTTTTGGGAGGGAAAAGAACAAGGCAGGTCTTGCTTGTGAGGCCATAAATGAATTGAGGACGGCATTGGCCATTTAAACTGCGGGATTCAGCCGTCGTGCAGCTGAATGAAGTCGAGGCGCTCCACTCAGCCTGACACGGTCCGGTCCAGCCACGTAGGGTACCCTACTCGCCCGTGTCCCAGCCTCCTTCACAACTGTCACAAGACGAGCGTGCTACAACTACACATGGTTGGTGCATTTGAGAACGTATGCTATGTCAAGAAATATGAAGACAAATTGTACTGTTTACAGTGGTATTCTGGAGGGGAACAGACAGGCTGGGAGCCTCAGCCCCTCGTCCACAGCCTAGTCACTCTAGACTCCCTAGGGGAGAAAGGAAAAAAAAGGAGGAAAAAAGAAAAGCATCGTTATAAAATTATAGAGAGAGGATTGCAAGGAAAATCAATCACACATGGCATGCTCTTTTTAAGAACTAATAAAAGTAGAGCGAATGGTGATGTAGGGCTGTAGACATGGTGGTCCTGTACTATAGCCCAAGTAAGACTTACACGCCTTTTTTTTTCTTTTTCTTTTCCTTTTCCTTTTCTCCCCTTCTTCCCTCTCTTCTCAACAACCACCACAAAAACACCATCTGGCTCAATCATTCCCATTCCACAGCTCATTCCAAACCATCCACTCAATCAGAATAAGCACTCGTCACCACTGCACGAGGCTGGACTGCCCCCACATTACCACCGCTGTCGTCCTGCCCGTATTACACCCATTCATTCATTCATTCAATTCATTCCCCTGGCCACACAGCACATCAATCTCGATGCTATCTATCTATCTATCCATCCTTCACCCTGTAGATAATTTTTATCAAGTCCTTTCCTTTCGGAGAAAAACGTCCGATTGATGGTAAGCAATTCTTACGCATCATCTGACAACCAAAGAAGGGATTGATTATATTGCATCTTTTTCTATCTGTACAGCAGCACAAAGAATAATAAAAAATAAAAATAAAAAAAAAGGGAGGAGAGGACAGGGCCCATCGACTGGCGGGAGGGGAGACAAGATTGATAAGATAGCATAAAATGAACGGGGCATTCCCGCGCCGTGCTTATGTGTAATAGGAAGCAGGACGACCCGCCCGGACAAGGCCTCCCGATTGGCACCTGTCTGTGGGAGCCGAGGGAGGGTATTATTATGGGGAGGATGTGTGTTTGTTCTGGATGAGGCGGCTAGATCTTGTGTGCATTTATCTCTATATCTCTCTCTCTCTCTCTCTCTCTCTCTCTCTCTGGTGTTTTGATCTCACTCTCAACTTGTACTTGAGAGCAAACTCACCAGTCAACCTCGTCCTCCTTTTTTTTCTTTCTCGTCGCCTTGAGATCTTCTCATCATGGGTTCAATTGTCTAGACATAACAATTCAATTCCCCCTCCCACCCCCCCCCAAACCATGTCCGAGACCACCCTCCGCGAGTCCCTCGACGGGGCCACCGAGGCCACGCCGCTGCTGGGCGCCGCAGGACCATCCTCCGCCCCAGGCCGCCCTCGTCCCCCATCGAGGCCATCCACCACCGCCGCCGCCGCCGCCGCCGCCCTCACCCCCGAGGACCAGGCCCGCGCCGCCCGCACCGACGCCGTCATCAGGAACATGGCCCTGCTGTGCAACCTGATGGCCTCTGCCTCGGGCGGGTTCCTCAACCTCCCCGTCGCGCGCCTGACCGAGGACATCCTGTGCCGCGCCTACTACGAGGGGCAGAGAGCATCGTCGTCGTCGTCGTCGTCGTCGTCGTCGTCGGTGCTGGCGGCGGCGGCGGCGGCGCCCCCATCGACGAGGCCCAGTGCAAGCTCGAGCCCATCCAGAGCAAGCTGGTCCAGATCATTGCCGTGACGAGCGCCCTGACGGCCGCCACGGGGTTCCTGAACGCGTACCCGTGGAGCTCAGCAGCTGACAGGTGAGAGGCCCCCCCCCCACGGCCCTCTGCAGTATATAAAAAGGTTCTTCACACAAATAACTGACCTCGGCCGTGGCATGGGATGCTGGCCAGGCTTGGCCGGAAGTTCATCCTCTCCCTCTCCCTCGCGGGGATCACGCTGGGCAGCCTGTGGACCTTGATCGTTCTCGCCCTGGACGGCGCCATCCCGCTCCGCCTGGTCTGGCTCGAGTCGCTGGGTTCCTTCATCGGCGGCGGCAATCCCGTCGCCGTGGCCATGCTGTTGGCCCTGCTCGCTGATGCCTCGACCGAGGAGGAGAGGTAAGTTCCCCCGGTGTGATGAAGGAGGTTTTCCTTGATATGCACTTCCTCCTCCTCACCTGTTGGCAGTGCTTGGAACTGACTTTCACACCCCAGGGCCGTCGTGTTCTTGAGACAAAACGTGGTCACCGTCTGCGGCAACCTCGTGGCCCCGACCCTGTCCTCCTTCATGATGTCCAGACTCGGGCCCTGGCCTCCTTATATTACGGGTATAGCCCTGATCGGCGCCTCCTCCCTCCTCATCTTCTGTGTCCCAGACGCAAAACACCCGCCCTCCACAACAACCTACACCTCCTCCTCCTCCTCCTCCTCCTCCCCCCTCGGTGCAAAAACACCCAGGATCCCCCCCCCCCCTCCCTCCGCCACCGCATCCGCACCTCCCTCTCCATCCTCGCCTCCCCCCCCCCCCTCCCTGCTCCTCCTCCTCCTCACCTGCGCCGCCGACCTCCCCGTCCTCTCCTCCACCACCTCCTTCATGGCCCTCTTCATCTCCAAGCGCTTCGGCCTCCGCCTCTTCCAGGGCGGCTACGTCCAGACCGCCTTCGGCCTCGCCTCCATGGCCCAGTCCCTCCTCCTCCTCCCCCTGGCTCTGCCGCCTCCTCGTGCGCAGCCACCCCACCCGCAGCACCCCTCCCTCCTCGTCCTGCTTCCTCCCCCTCCTCCCCCGCCCCCCAGACGAGCAGCACCGCGACGCCGCCCTCGCCCGCCTCGGCGCCGCCATCACCGTCCTCGCCGCCCTCGCCATGGGCGCCGCCCCGACCCTGGCCCTCTTCGTCGCCGGCCTCGCCCTCCTCGCCCTGGGCATGGCCTACGCCAGCCTCGCCAAGAGCCTCATGAGCTTCTACGTCGCCCCCGCCCACCGCTCCCGCGTCTTCGGCGTCGTCGGCATGGTGCAGATCCTGGGCGGCGTGTACGCGCAGCCCATGCTGGCAGGGCTCTTCTCGCTCGGCATGCGGCTGGGCGGCGCGTGGGTGGGCCTGCCTTATTTCGGGCTGGCGGTCCTGGTCGCGCTCGTCCTGGGGCTTTTGCTTTGTGTCCGGGTGCCCAAGAGGGCTGCGGGGGTGGAGACGACGCCGCCGCCTTCTTCTTCTTCTTCTTCTTCTTCTGAGACGGTGGAGGAGGGTGGGGGGATCTTGTAGGGCGGGAAGAGGACAGCGAGCAGGCGGGGGATATTTAGAGCCTCTCTGGTATGCATATATGCATATGCTTGCGTGTATAGATTACAACATAGTGGTACTATAAACACACGATAGAGCCGAGATTGGAAACGACAAATGAGAGAGACAAGGAGAAGAATTTATATATATATCTCTCTATTTATATAGATATAGATACAGATACAGATACAGATACATCATACACACCATCACATCCATCCTCTTCACCCCCATCTCACCCCCATCTCACTCCACACCCTTATACATCCACCTCCCCCGGTCCAAGACAACCTCCAAGTCCACCTCCCCAAACACCCCCACCGCAACCACAAGATCATGAAACCCCTGCACCCCCACCGGCGCCCGGTCCCTCTGCGCGTCCCGGGGCCCGTTCACATCCCACCGCCCCTCCTCCCTCCCGTTCCTCGTCATGAAGCACTCCACCTCGATCCCGTTCCCGCTGGGCCCTCCTCCTCCTCCAGCAGCAGCAGCAGCACCAGCAGCAGAAGAAGAAGAAGAAGAGGTAAACCGCATCCCCAGCCCCACGACCCCTCTCCCCCCAAACGGCCGCACAAAGTCGTCCCCGCCCCAGAGATCATTCACGTACCGGTGCCCATCATCACTATGCACCCCGAGCGAGCCCCGGTGCCAGCCCGGCATCCGGAACGGGGGTACGGCAGCGCCACAAACCCCAGCCCCAGCCCCGCGTCCGGGCCCAGGTCCCGCCGCACCACCACCTCAAAGTACACCGTCCTCGCCCCGCCCGCCCCCGCCGCCGCCACCCGCGGGTCGTCGCGCCGCGCCAAGTACACGGGCGGCTGCGCCGTGATGCAGCTGTCGCCGCAGCGCCTGTCCGTCCTGACGGCACAGCCCGGCGTGATGGTCCCGCTAAAGGTGCCCGCCGCGGGCCTGACCAGCCTGGGGGCGGCGGCGGCGGAGGACAGGGCCGGGTGTCGGGAGGGGTCCGGTGTGGGCGGGAGGAGCGCGTATCGGCGGCACCACTTCTCGCCCTCCTCTGCCTGGGCCTCGGTCGCGTTGTTGGCCCAGCTGCGGTCGTGGCCGCCGAACAGGGCGGGGGTGGGGGGTAGCTGGTGGTGTCGTCCTCGGGGAGGGGCACAGACTGCCAGTCGTGCTGGGGCTGCTGCTGCTGCTGCTGCTGCTGCTGCTGCTGGGGTGGAGGGCCTGGGGGCGGAGGTACAGAGGTGTAGTCGTCTCGTTGTTGTTGTTGTTGTTGCTGCTGTTGATGATAGCCTGGAGGAGGTCCAGACGGAGGATTATAGTCGCCTGGTTCTTGTGCAGTAGACTGGTGAGAGGGTGGTGGTGGTCCTGGAGGGGGGCCTACGTCGTCATCGTCTGTGTGTGACGCCGAGTGGCGGAAGGGATTGTTGGACTTGAAAAGACCCATTCTGGATGAGAAATGATGTTCTGTTGTGTGTTTCAAGTCGAGTGTTGTGGGTTTTCTCCAAGCTGATGGTGAGAGATTCAAAGGTATTAAGGCGAGCAGTGTCAGTGTTGGAGAGGGAAGTAGTACTGTATGCGAGAGGGGCTGTGCTCCTAGTGGCCGCCAAGGCATCGTCAGACACGCCAATACGACACACCACCAGTCACGCCGCCAGCTGGTCGTCACACTGCGAGCCGTCGTCATCCGCGGATCGGAATGACTGACTTGTTTGATCGAGATTGGACTGATTATTTATAGTTACTTCTGAGAAGCCTTGAAGCGTGGAAAGCCGGCAGCATTGTTTCCCACGGGGCGTCAAAGGACAACATCACCCCCCCCCCCCCCAGATGAAATTCTACAATATAGTCATCACTGCAAAACATCACACAAAGTACACAGCACATCCAAGGTCCCAAGTTAGCGAGTGACTCCGGTCAGTGATTTGTTAAAATGTCCTCAGCCCATCTCTGCATCCTGACAATCTGTGGAGGCCCTGACCTGCTCCGTTTACATACAATCTGCCCATCATTTCCCCATTCCAGATGAGTTGGGCATCTGTCGAGTTTCTTGGAACAAGAAGAAGAAAGAAAAGAAAAAAAAAAAACATAAATGTAGGGGAGGATACAATCTGTGGTTCGCGTGCATCGAAAAAAGAAACAACTCCTCATATCGTTCCTGAACCTTGCTCATCATCCCTCAGGCGACATGCTCCAGATCCCGCCCTTGACATCATGGCCGATCTTCTCCCTTCACACAAGAGAGGGAGGCTTAGTGATCGCGCACCTTGCCATCTTCATCACAATCTCACATCATAAATCTTGTGCAATCTTCAGCCCCTTCCCTGTCGCCAGCCACATCAATAGCCACTGGGCTTAGCCCCAGACGCTTGTCTGCGCCTCACTGGGGTAGAAGAAGGCGACCAGCCCGATGATCACATACGTGGCACACAGGAGCGCCCCCTCCAGGTAGTTGCTGCGGCCGTCGAGGACGAGAAAGTTGGTGATAAAGGTCGACACGAACAGGCACACCGTCTCGAACAGCGTGAAGAACAGCGTCATCTCCCGGCCCATGCACCAGCCGATGATGACCACCAGCGGCGTCATGAACAGCGCGATCTGGATCGAGCTGCCCACCGCCACCCCGATCGCCAGGTCCATCTTGTTCTTCATGGCCACCGTGATGGCCGTCACGTGCTCGGCCGCGTTGCCCACGATCGGCAGGATGATCAGCCCGATGAACAGCTCGCTGATGGAGCTGGTCGCCACCAGCCCGTTGATCGAGTCCACCATGAACTCGGCACAGACTGCCACCAGCCCCGTGCTGACCAGGAGCAGCAGGACCGCGCTGACCCGCGAGAGGTCGTCTGCAAACGGATCCTCCGCCTTCGCCGTGCCCGTGGCTGTCGCGATGGCCTGCGCGGAGATCTGAGACGGCAGCATCGCCCCTGGTGCGCGGATCTGCTGCTCGTTCAGGCGGCCAGGCAGCGAGTTGGTGCGTCGGATACCGTAGCGCACGCGAGGCACCGGACCCGTCGGCACAGCCGGCATCACGGTCGTGTTGGGCGGCTGGGCAAAGACCGTCGGGGTCAGGTTCCTGGCCACCGGCTTCAGCGCCAAGAGCGCGTCAAAGGGCCTCTTGGCTATGAGGCCCTCGCCGGACGCTCTCGCCACGTGGTCCTGCCCTGAGCTGACGGCAAAGTCCACACGGCGCGGTTCGCCGGCGTTGAAAGGCTTCTTCTCGGCAGTCTCCGGAACCTCGGCGATGGTCTCCTCGGTGGGGCTGTTCGCGCCGTGGGAGTGCGAGTGCAGCTTCTTCAGCTGCTTCTTGTAGCGCTTGTAGGACCGCTTGTATTTTCTTCTCCGCCGCCTGTGCCGATCGTCATCGGTCGAAGACTCGGCGTCATCATACGAGTTGGTCCGCACAGCAGTGAGCGCCAGACCACGTGGAGGCTGCTCGGCCGGCGGGCCGTCCTCGGTCATGGGGCTCGCGTCGGACCCAGGAGAGAGTCTGCTGCGGAGTGGGCCTGTGTCCATGGTGTCCACGGATGCCATGCTCGACTTGCGGCGGCGAGGATGGCGGACCATGCGCTTCATCCTCTTGGACATGGTCTCTCTGGAGCGGCCCGACGAGTCCGAGTCCGAAGACGACGAGGAGCTGTCATCGCTGCTCGACGAGTCGAACCATGCTACGGCCGGGCCGGGGGTCGCCTCTGCGTCGATGACCTCCTGCGGCGTGGATTCGTACATGTACGCATGTGACTTGAGCTGGAAGACAAGGTAGATCACGTAGACCAAGAGAAGAACCTGTTGAGCTTGTCAGGACGAGCACGGCTCATCTAAGGATCCGAAAGGGACAGAGCCCGAAAGGGACGTACAATACTGGTTCCGCGGCTAATCTTGAGAGACTGTGCGTCTGCCAACGTGGTGTCATTGAACGAGGCGTGGAACGCCGTCTGCAGGCGCTGTCAGCATGGGTCCAGCGCATGAGAATATGTAGTAGTAGCGGGTATCGGGAGACATACCGGCAAAACAAGACTGATAACACTCAGACTTAAAAGACAAGCGCTCATCTGGGTGACCGTGCTGTTGTAGATCTACCGACACCGTCAGCATTTCCCGTCATCACACTTGGGCTCCTGAGCAAGAGACGTTTTCCTTACCTGCTCGCGGAAGCGAAGACCTCCGAGGAGGAAGCACATGCCGAGGATCAGCAGCAGGTTGGCCAGGATAGATCCCAAGAGGGATGCTTGGACAATGGCAATTTCATTCTATAGATTCTTGTTAGTTTATGTTGTAAGCGCTATGGAATGTCAAAAAAAAAAAAAAAAAAAAAAGGCTACCATACCTTGACAAGCGCAATACTGTAGCGTTGTAAGAAGAGGTGTTAGTGAGCAAAAAAAGATGTGTGTGTGTGTGAGTGTTTTCACGGTGAGGCACTGATGTGCTCGCAGCGCTGCGGGGAGAGCAGACGGGCACTCATCAGGGGGTTGGTTCTAGGAGCCCGGGACGCGATTGATCTGAGGATGACCCGAGGGCTTTTCTCTCTGTCGTTCTTGTCATGGTTCACTCTAGCAAGGCACAAGACATACATGCTATTGGTCTTGTCAGCAACGGTGGTCTATACGGGTTGGGAACTTTGAAAACAAGAAGACAGATATAAAAGGGCCAGCCAGCGGTCAGGCAGGCCAGGGTAGCCTCCTGGTCCCACATATAGGCTTGACCCGAGCCCGGCTGCCCCGGTGTGGGCAGCAAGACCGTGTGCTCGCAACGTACAAGATGATAAGTTCCACAGCATTGCCGAAGGTGATGTTCAGCAGGGCGCCAATAGCGTCGCCCATCCTATGCGCCACTGTCTCGGTCGCGTGGCTCAAGAGGCCGGCGAGCGGGATGATGGCGATGGCATTCATGGCAAAGATCACAGCCGGGCTCACGTTGGGGACGAACTGGACGGCGATGCCGACGGGTACGAAGACGAGCAGTACGTTGAGCCAGCTGTGGAAGAGGATCTTCCTGCAGGTGGCGAGGAACCTCCTGGCCAGGCCGGGCATCTTTGCCTTCTCGGACTGTCCATCCTCGCCCTGGGCGGCTTCTTCTTCTTCTTCTTCTTCGCCTTCCTGGGTCTTCTCGGTGGTGGAGGTGGAGGTGGTAGTGGTGGTCTCGGGGGCGGCATCCACCCCTAGCTGAGACCCCTTCCTCGAAGCTTGCGGAGATGGAGAGGGCTGCGGGCTTCCCTCAGGACCGTTATGCGGTCCTGGGCTCTGATGGAGGCTGCTGCCGCTTCCAGGTCCGATGCCCTCCTCATGTCCGCCAGCGGGCAGCACGCCGTGGGCGCCCAGGGACGGGTGGGGGATGGGACGGCCATCGTTACTGGTGGAGGAGGTGGTCGCGGTCCGGGCGAGGGTGGTGGAGGCCTGCGAGGACGAGTGCGAGATGGTTCGGTCGTTGCTTACGGGGAGCAGAGAAGGGTCAGGGTGGCCAGGTCGTCTCGCCGTGCTACGGTTGCCGCCATGAACTTTGGAGCTTGCCCAAGAACGAAGGCGATCTATATACGGTCCGTCGGGTGAAGTTTCCTTCATCGAAGTCAGGTTGGGCCAGCAACAGCAGCAGAGGCGAGAGCTGGACACGGCAACGGCGTGTGGTGTTTGCGGGTAGATGGGCTGTGTGTGTGTGTGTGTGTGTGTGTGACGGCGGCGGCGGCGGTGGTGGTTGCGGTGCAATTGGGGGCTATTCTTGAGGAGAGGCAAAACAGATAGAGTAGTAGACGTAAGAATAGAGGCAGACAGAAGGGAGAGGAGAAGAAGAAGAAGAGAGAAGACGAGAGACTCGGAGAGGGAGGCCGTTGGGGGTAGCTTGATATGGGAAAGTGAGGTGGGTGAAGATCCCAGTCGCCATAGAGCAGGCCATGACCTGCCTCCTGCCGCTTCCCCCCCCAGCACAGCACGTACCCGTTACCAAGCAAGCCAAGCCACTACCAAGGGGCTGTAAAGGGCAAGAGTGCGGGGGTCAACCTTTTACTACAGGTACTTGTGGCATGTACTGGCGGACAGTATACAGCCCGCCTATAGCCACTGGAACCCTCCAGGCCCCTTGGCCCCTACCCACCCCTGGTCGGTTGCTCACTTGACCGCTGGGGACAGTACAGGGTGAGTAAAGTGGCCCTTCCACAGGGGGAGGAGGCCACCCTCGTCAGTGCACCACAGCGAATCCCACACACACAATTGTGTCCTCCAGTCCCGGCTACAATTATGCACTCTTATCAACAGTTCAAGCTCCGTGGTTATCGTCGAGCGTGGTCTCACATGAGACATTGACTTGGAGATATGAAGAAGCAACAAAAGATACAAAGAAAAAAGGTAAAAAAAAAAAAAGGGTGGCCAGTTACGTAGCAGACACGGGCTAGTACTATTGCAGTGCTCGCTATCGCCTCTTGGTGAGCCTCCTTGGCGGCTTGTCTCGAGATGCCATCGATTCAGTTTGTGCTAGCAGGGTCAGCGATAGGACATAAACTGTGGTCCCCCGCCCCCCCCTCTTTCCATGACGAACAAGATAAAGTACCAGGCATATCGGCCTGAGACAAGATAGACAAAACAGAACAACAAGACTTGTGATGTGTGTGGGTGAGATGGGACGAAAACTAAACTCCCATCCCCCTCCCCTCTCCTCTCAGAGGCGGGCCACCCGAGACAGTCAGCCGTGACAAGTGGCACCTGTCACATCAAATCATCCGAGTCACACATCAAAGACATTGTCTCTCTCCCCTTTCCTCCTGCACTGTGTGATTTGAACCTTATGTGTGTGTGTGTGTGTGTGTGTGTGTGTGTGTGTGTGTGTGTGTGTGTGTATACTATGGTATGTATGCGTGTGCCTCCTTGCTGGGTACCCTCCCGCCTCATCTTTCTTCCTCCTGTTCCCCACGTTTTTTTGTATACTGTAAGTACTTGTATCCATATTGTCTGACCGCGAAGTGCAGGGCTGGCGACAGTAACTGGCTGCTGACCCATGCCCAGTGGCGGGCCCGCCGTACAATGGCTGGTGTGGGTATGCAAGTGCACTGTGAGGTTACATCCCGGGTCCGAATGGGCGGAAGACACGCACACCGGTCAGGCACGGGCATACATACGTCCTTATCACCAGACCCACACACACACACACCCGTCTCGGCTCAATCGGAATCGCGTCTGGGAGGGGCAGAACAGTCAGTGTTCGGACATTGCTCCGTGCGTTGGCACAGTCACACCCTCCTTCTGTATACAGTAGATTGTACGGTGTGTGTGTGTGAGACAGCACATTGGGATGCGGAAAGAAAGGGTTACACAGTCAGACATGATCAGCAGAAGGGCAACGATGAAAGCACGCGAGATATCCGTTGTGACTTGGGGAGACACAGGTGGGATGCCACAATCCCGTGGCATGTAAGCTTCATTTCACCCCCATCTATGCTTTCCTCAACCGTTTGGAACGCCTCGTAGGTGGTGCCTCCTCCTTTTCCTCTGCCACAGGAGCCCCTCCAGCTTCTTCTGTATCATCATCTTCGGCTTCCGAGTCAGAGTCGTCGGATATCTCCGGTGCGCTGTCGCTCCCAAAGCCCTCGAACGTCTCGTCTACCCCAGCTGCGACAGCTTCTTCTGAACTGTCCTCCTCCTCTTCCCCCGCCGTCCTCCTCATCCTGCTCTTCCTCCGCTGCTGTCACGTCCTCATCTGCCCTCTTTCTCTTCTTGGGAGCCTCAGCAGCAGCACCGTCTTCGCCCTCGGCGCTGTCCTTCTCCACAGGTGGTGGTATGAACCAGGGTATCTTTCCGCGCATGAAATCATTCAAGACCATCTTGGCAACGCCGTCGACGTCAGGCTCGCCACCCTTCAGCAGCCGCCCTCCCTTTCTGGCAAGCATCTCCAGGAACAGAATGTGGTCGTCATTCCAGTCACCAATGTTGTATGTCCGGGCCATGTGATGCTTCTTCACCCGGTTCAGCACCGCAGGTATGTACTGCTCCGGGTGCTCGACGTTCTCGACGCGCACCACGCCGCGCAGCAGCAGCTCTTTGGGTGCGTCGTGGTGGTTCTGTGGAACAATGCCGGGGCAGTCGATCAGGTATATCCTCTTCATCAGCGTCACGTACTGCCACACCTTTGTCTCTCCCGGGATCGGAGCTGTCGTCGCAACCTTCTTGCCCCGAAGCGTGTTGATGATTGACGACTTTCCGGTGTTAGGGTACCCGATCAAGCCCACGGACACCTGTTTCCTGTCGGCATGGAGCTTGGAGAACTGCCGGAGCAGGTTGATGAGGGATCCCTTGCCAAACGGGTTGTTGATGGAGGCGCGAAATGCCGCCGTGGGGTAGTCCTTTTGCAGGTATTTCACCCATTGAGCCTAGCAGTCGTTAGCCTTGGGCACTGTAGAGCTAGACAGACGAGATGCAAAAATCAGGGAGCCACTGGGCTCGCTCGGGATATGTATGTCCTCTTTACTAAGAAATCCACGGGAATGTGTTCAGGTGAACAAGGCAGACTTCAACTCAAATGGAGACAAATTCACTCCCGCGACGTTCAGCCAAAACGGAGACCATCTGTCCTCCCTGGCCGAAACCGAGGGATTCTGGGAGATGAAAGTCACTCTCCCCAAGTTATAACAGACAGATTCCATCAGACGCCGAGACGCCGGAAAATTTCCTGACTAGAACTTGGGGGGTTGGGAGAGAAAAAAAGAAAAAAAAGTGCAAGTCATGTCGGGGAAAACTTACGGCAACCTTGGCGGGGACCAAGTCGCACTTGTTCAGGATGAAGACGAGGTGCTTGTGCGGCGCCTCCTCCTTCAGGTACTTCTCCACGGACCGACAGCGTGTGCCAAGGGGATCTCGAGCATCGAGGACATGTAAGATGACATCTGACGAGTCGATAACCTTGTCTGTAGCAAGTAGGTTAGCACGGTCTGTGTGCATACAAAGCCCAATAATGTGGACACGTACAGAGCTCGTTCCAGATGCGTTTGGACTGGCCCTTTGAGAAGATGGGCTCGACGGCCGTCGTGATGACGCCCTCATCTGCGGGGCGCATGTCGCCAGCCGCAGCCTGCTCGGCACCAAGCTCTCCGCTCAGCAGCCTCGCCTCCTCCAGCTTCTCCTGGTACGTCTCCAAGCTCTTGACCGAATCGTCTGCCAGCTCGTCGATATTGCTCACGCTCAGCTTGACCCGCTTCCTCGAGGACTTGGGCCCGAAGACCTCGGAGAACGGCGACGTCTCGACCGTCATCTTGGCCTGGTGCTGCTTGAGCCCGTTGACCCTGTTGTCCTGGCCGTCGCGGATCAGGGACAGGGGCAGCTTGTTGCTCTTGAGCAGGACGGTGTAGGGGTCCTTCTCCTTCTGGGCGATGGCATCGCGGAATGCGCTGAGCGACTCCTGGCTAATGACACGGCTGTTGGAGAACCACTTGCGGTTGGGCTCGACGCGGGCGCTGGGGACATCGCGGCTCTGGTACGAGGCGGCCTTGACAATCTTGCCTTCGGCGTTGCGCTGGGGTTTGCCTTCTTTTAGGATGTTGAGCTGCTTGACCTTTTTGGCGGTGCGGTAGAAGTTTTCTCTGGAGGCCCCAGCTGTCAGCATTGAATTCTAAATGTCCTCGAGGGGAAGAAGATGCAGAGACAAGCATACCCTTTGACCTTCAAATTGCTGCCGCCCTTGTCGGTGCCATCGCGAACCCGACGATTTGCCTCCTTCTTGAAGCCACCCATTGTAGTCGGAATTGGCAGAGACTTGCAGCAGTCGGCCTTCGTGAGTTGACCTTGATGAAAATATTAAAAAAGAAAAGAAAAAAAAGCCGGTGGACAGCCTGTCCGAGCCTCTCGAGACCGAGTGTGTGCTACCAAAGAATAAATTGAAGGAGTAACAACACCTTGGGAGAAGGCCTAGTGGTGCAGGAAATTCATCAAGAAGCAAAAGAGGAAATGGGAGGGGGACCCTTCTTCAGAGGTAGGGGAGGAAAAAAAAAAGTTCAGAACTGCAGGGTTGGTTGGAGTCGGTGGGGTCTCAGTGCCTGCCTCCAAAATTTTAGTGAGTCTCGGCGTGTTATGTAAGACGAAATTTCGTTCCCATGAGCTGCCAATTGCACCAAGGCCGTTTCCATCTCACCACCACCACCACCACCATCACCACCTCCTCTACCACTACTCTGATCATCTGGTCGACCAACTTCGAGGGGGCTGGACGGTGTCGATACCCAGCACAGCTCGACCCGTCGTCTGTCCAGAAAGGGCACACACACACACACACACACACACACATATAAAGACAATGCCACCACCAATACGAAGAGCGCCTCTGCGCGCCCTCTCAGCACCCGTCTTCGCCCCCAGGCCCACAGCAGCAGCAGCTCGGCCCTTCACCAGCACCACCGCCAACCCCTCCGACATCCCCATCCCGCCCGAGTCCCCCCGCTTCATCCCCCTCCCCGAGCTCCCCCAGTCGGACGAGACCAAGAAGCCCCCCGTCAGAGGCCACCTGCCCGTGCCGCGCGAGATCTTCACCAAGCGCGCCCACAGGGACCACAAGCTCTCGCCGACCTTTGTGCGCGACACGGCGCCCCGCTCCAAGGCCGAGCGGCGCGGCGAGCCCCCCGGTCCGAGCGCGACGCCTGGAAGCGCCTCATGGCCGAGAGCCGCCGGCAGGCCCTGGGCAGCGGCATCGGCAGCCTGTGGAAGCGCAAGCAGAAGCGCGAGGCCGGGGCCAGGGCCAGGGCCGACGCCCACGCGCAGCGCAACCTGGACGACAAGCGCGCCCCCGAGCGCCCGGACGAGGTCCTCACGCGGGGCACCATCCCCCTGGCCACGCTGGACACGTCCGTCATCCGGGACCCGGAGTACGCCACCCGCCAGCGGGAGTCGGCCGAGCGGACGGCGGCCCTGCAGGCGGCCAAGTCGGAGGCGAGGAAGGATGCCATCCAGCGGCTGTACGTCGAGGCCAGCAACTTCATCGTGACGGAGGAGGAGCTCGCCAGGAAGGTGGACGAGATCTTCTCGGAGCAGCACTTTACCAAGGCGGGCACCGCACGGGGTATCTTCTGGGGCGCAGAGAACATGTGGGAGGCTTATGGCTCGCCGACCACGGTGCGGCAGATGTTTGCGGATATGAGGGGCACCAGCACCCAGGTCACAAAGGCCTTCGATACCTCGTTCAACAAGACCGTGCAGAGGCAAAAGGTCGTGGCGGGCGAGCTTACTGGCGGTGCGCTGTCTGTGGATTAGACCAGAATGATTTCAGACGAGGAAAATGTTACAAATCCAAATGACGCTGTTCAGAGATGTACAACCTCGCGCAAAAAGGGCGGGCAGAGATATGGTCAACTGATGTACACTTGAATCTCCCTCGTTGAAATGTGCTCAAAAGAAGATCCACGTCGTCTCCAGGATGCTTTCGAAATCCCACCCCCCAACGCCAAAGGTTCGTATGCAATACAAGATCGGGGATGAATTCGCCCACGTTGCCTCTAATTAAAGAACACGGCATAGTCTAGATAGCGATCGTGTCCCTTGTCCTGAACCAGAGCAGGACCGCACGCAGGAACACTTCCAAATATTCAATGACATGTACAAAAGACCTCTAATCCTCTCTATTATCTCCACATGATCACCCTACCGCTTCTCTACCAGCAGGACGTGCATCGCAGCATAGGCCAGGACGACAAAGACAGCGGCATAGGCACCCAGGCTGATGACATCTCTCCACATGGCGCTGTTGTCAAAGCCGAACGAGCTGAGGATCGCAGCACCAGGCACCGTGATATCCAGGCCATACTTCTTGTCCACCAGCGTCAGCTTGCTGACTTCGTTGACGATCAGAGACTCAAACGCATAGTGGAAGATGGACAGCCACTGGAGCCACTTGGCGCCGTCGGGGATCTTGTCCTGGTTGAGGAGAAGCCCGGCAAAGAGCAGACTGAAGAGCATGACCAGGCTGCCGATCAGGTTGGCCACGCTGTTGTCCTTGCACACAATGCCTATGAAGAGACAGATGGACGCAGCCGCGAGGTTGAACAGGACCAGCACGAGGATGAAGATGAAGAAGTGAGCCGCGTCAGCCTTCAGTCCCGTCATCGGGTAGATAATGATACCCATGAGAATTGGTGGGATGATCCGAAGAGGTATGATGTCGAACAGAACCTTGGATGCGAAATAGGTCACCGGCGAGTAATACCCGTTCGCACGCTCCCTGGTGAAGAGCAGCCTCTCGGAAGAGAAGACGTTCAGGCTCGTCAGGGTGCTGAAGCCGAACAGGGCAAGCACAAAGAAGAATAGACCCAGGCGGTTCTGGAAGCCGGGGATGTCCTCGGTCAGGCCGTAGAAGAGGTATCCAGAGAGAACGCCGAGGAGGATGGCGATCGCGTAATGCGTCAGCATCAACAACGGGTTGCGGTAAAGATTCTTCCAAGTGCGTTGCGACAAGATGACGAATTGTCGAGCGTATCCGATGCGCGCGTATCCCTTGCCAACAACGCTCGTGTGAATGTTGGGACCTTCGGCACTATACCCATTTCCGTTCCGACCATTGGCGCTTTGAGCCGTAGCTACAGCTTGGGAGATCTCCTCATGGGTCGTGCGGGCGATGTCAGATGTCCGGAAAGAATTGACGAGGATATCAAGATCGGTACCACCCGATGCCGCAGGAGGAAGGTCATGGGGGTCCTCGATGATCTGGGGTGGGACACGGCCAGGAGGCTGCCGATGAAGCTTGTATGCACCAGTCTCGCCCTCGCCGTCAGATGACGCAGCATCGGCGTTGGTCTTGCGACGAGTGAACAGCTCGCGCTCCTGCCTGGACTTGACAGAGTCTCGGCGCTTGTTCTTGGGCCTGGACGATGATGCCTCGACTCCGCTGTCCTCACCGATGCTGACGTTGGAGATGCTGGCGATACTCTTGACACCCCGGGTAGAGCTTGGCCCAACACTGGCCACATCAGCCGAGACAGTGCCGTCGTCGAAGCTGGTGGATGAGCTAGCGTGCATGGTAAGGTCCACGAGGAAGTCGGCAATGTTGAAGCCCGGTGGGCACTCGTAGCCAACGCGATCAAAGTATGCCTGGCACTGGCCAAAGGGGCCGGAGAATACGGGGTTACCTTGGGCCAGGAGAACCAATCGATCGAACAAGGCGACGATGTTTGAGCGCGGCTGGTGAATTGTAAAGATGACAGTCCGCTTAAAGTCCTTGGCTAGAGTCACCAGGCATTCAATAACGTTGAAGGCGTTGTATGCGTCGAGACCGCTGGTAGGCTCGTCCAGGAAGAGGATGGATGGGCTGGTGACCAACTCGCAGGCGATGCCGACCCGACGCTTCTCACCGCCCGAGATCCCGCGACCCTTGCCTTCCTCGGAACCGATCAGGGAGTCCTTGATATGGAAAATGCCAAGCTGCTTCTCAACCTCCGTGACCCGTTGTTCCTTGGCAGCCCTCGTCATATCGCGAGGCAGTCGCAGCAAGGCGCTGTTGAGGATCGTCTCGTGGACTGTCAAGGTTGACAGCATGGTGTCTTCCTGGTCGACAAAGCCAACAACAGACTTGAAGTCCGCGTCGCTGACCTTTTCGCCATTGACAAAGAAGTCACCGCTTACAGCACCCCGCTTGTTCTTGCGCGCCAGAATATCCAAAAATGTCGTCTTGCCTGCTCCAGAAGCACCCATGATGGCGCAAATCTCACCAGGGTGAGCGACACCTGATAGCGAGTACAGAATCTGTTTGCCATTGAGGGTATATGAGACGTTCTCAAACTGCAGTGACGCGGGCTTATGGTCTGTCATGAGCTTGAGCGCCTCGTCGTCGGAGTCGTCTAGATGGATGGGTCCGTATCTGAAGGAGCGCCTTGACAGATACCAGGTGAGAACGATGACGGCGACAAGGAAGAGGGCGCAGCCAGCGATCACCCCGGCGATGAGTGGGGTGTTGATCTTGGGAACGGACGGCTTGTAGTCAGGCAGTTCGGAGAAGTGCACGCACTCGCCGGAGCGGCAGGACAGGAAGATGCTCGAGTCGCCGATGATAGAGCTGATCAGGTCATTCATGGCCGGCTCCTCGAAGCTGCACTTGTTGACGCCGCCCTTGTTCTGGACACACTTGAACGAACCGGGGCCCTTGATCTCCTCGGTCAAGAAGTCACTGATGTCGACGGACCCGTCCAGGCCACAGAGCATTCGGTCGGATATGCATGAGCACTCGACGTTCTTGCAGTTATACGAGGTCCTGTTGTAGTTCTCGTCGCTGAAGTCGTAGCTCGACCCGCACTGGTCCAGGGTGCAGTAGAACGATTCTTTCTGGTCGACCCAGACTGCCTGGTGTCAGCGCGGGCTCATGGCCCCAAGGAAACGATGGGCAAGATTGATCTGGCTTACATTGGAAGTCACATCTGCCATCGGGCGCGTTGCAAGTGAATGTGACCTGTGGGACTTGTTCACCCAAGAGGTCTCGGATCTTGTCGTTGGTCACGTCGCACATTTGGTAGTTGTTCTTGAGCACATTCCCCATCTGATAGCAGACGCCACCGTCTCCAGACTCCATCAGAGAGTCGCAGGCCCGATCGTCATCACACACGTTACAATTTATACCGCCCCAGCCTTCGTCGCATTCGCACTTGTCGCCCGCACGTATCTGTCGATGCTCGTTGCCTCTGGCCAAAGAACCGCACACTAGCCCTCAGTCAATATAGGGGAAAGAAAGCACCGGGGGGGGGGGGGGTTGTTGTCGGAGTGACGTACGAGGCTCGATGCAGTCAATGCCACCAAATCCGTCAGGACATGTGCACTGGCCGTTGTACGTGTTGCATTCCGCATATTGGCTGCAGGTGAAGGCTGGCAGGAGGCAGTTAAAGCTGGAGACACATAGGAAGCGTCAGCTGTCAAGTGTCTCGTTGGCCTGAACATCGAGGAGCATAGGAGACAGACCATGGCGGGCAGTCCTTTGGGCGATCGTCCATCAGCGCAAGCTGCGCGCGCAGAGCCTCGACACCAGCATAGGAGGACGAGTAGTTGGAGAAGGCGGAGGCGGCGCTCGACAGTGCAAGCGCCCCCAGTATGAAGGCGCGGGCCGTCCGCGATGCCATGTTGCAGAGGGACGGTAGACTCTCTCTCTCTCTCTACACAGAGTTGTAGCGAGGAGTCTCAGACTTGTTGGTAGGGAGAGCGTCCCCGAGGGTGGCGTGTGTGTCTGCGTGTGTGAGATGGGCAAAAGTCTCGGGCAAGTGACCTGCCGAGATCAAGTGGTCTGTCTGCCTGTTGGCTAGCAGCAGGTACTGTATGTACGCAATGCGGTATGATAGACTGCCCGCCTGCAGGTGATTCACCTGTGAGCAAGCATGGAGAGCTCCTTTAGCGGCTGTGCTAAGCCCACAGCACCCGTTACATGTGGAGAACCTTGCTCACAGGGGGGGGCGGGGGGGTGGCACACAGCTCGGGGCCTCGGGTACCTACCGCTATCAAACTCTCTGCTGCAGGCCGACGGAGTAGGTGCTCCCCAACATTTCATACCTCCCCAACCTCTGCAGTAATTCTTTGCAGATCGCTTTTACTTTGATAATGATATCTGTCCGCACTCCTCAGTATATCACCTTGTAGAGGCATATTGCCGAGCCTAGATGTGTGCACTGACTGTACTGTACTGCAAGTCTCGGATGCTACACCCTAGAGATGACGTATGCGTTCCAAGAAGTACCCCGTACTATCGGTATAATGATGGGTGGCTGGGCTGGCCTGGGGCTAATCTCCAGAAACGATACCTGTGGCATAGTGGGTGGGTCAGACTACAGGGCAGCCCTCCAACTTCCAGCACAGCGCATCCCTTGATGCATCTGCTGCAGGACAGCCAACACAACTGCCACTTCTTCTGTGGAATATACTCAGTTGTACTGGGTATAATTAGAATGTAGCTGTTGTGTAGCTTGGTCCAAAGGCGGCTACAAGATGTGCCTTTACTCCCAGTCCCCCGGGACTGTTACTCTGGTGATTGAGCGAGCTTATCGTCTCGAACCAACCGGATACAATCTCTGCTTTATTAGCACAGGCTTTATCACATTTATTTTTCATGTATCGAAAGTAAGAGGAAAAATCAAATGAAATGAAATGAGACCCAGAACATGAAATAATAATAAAAAAGCCGTATTTCATTTGGCTTGCTCTCGTTAACAGACTTTGCAATACTTGTCTGCCGTACCAAACATAACTCAAAAGCAGTGGCTGATCCAAGATTACTGGTTGCCTCTCGTTCGAAAGGCTCCTTGATTTTACGTGTACTGCTGCTCCTTGGTGTATCATGACTGTAACTAATGACCCTGTGTCTCTGGAGGTCCCTCTCCTTCTCTGATCTTCCTCCTCTCTAACCTTCGCTGGGGTTATCTTGTATCTATCAAGCGATTCTTCGTGTTGATGCGCAATCGCGTACGGGACAGGCTGCGTACGCTAGTGAGCGTAGACAAGCGCATAGGCTGATATAAGTATTTAAGTATGGATCTGGCAATCTCCATCCCGCCATCTTTCTAGATATTCGAATGTCAACTTTTCCAACCAATTCCTTCTTTGTCATTCCCTCATATAGACAAGATGGTCAAGATCGAGCCGTTTGCGGTGGAGCAGTGGATGGACGAGTAGGTACATCATCAACCTGATCCACAACCCACACAACTTTGTCCCACCATTCCTGACGACGTCTTCCTAAAGGTACGAGACCACGCCGGGCGTCCTCAACATAGCCGAGACCTGCTGCGCTTCCGTCTCTGTCGAGGACCTCCAGGCACTGTCGACCGACAAGACCGGTGTCAGCCCACTGAACCTGTCACGGAAACTCACCTACGGTGCCATACGAGGGTCGGATGCCCTCCGGCAGCGGGTGGCTGCCCTGTACACAGAGAATGACGCCCCCGAGCCTCTCCCAGCCAGCAGCATCTTGATCACCCAGGGAGCCATTGTCGCTAACTTTCTCCTCTACTACACCCTGGTCGGGCCTCAGGACCATGTCATCTGCGTGTATCCTACATACCAGCAGCTCTACGGCGTGCCACAGAGCCTAGGTGCCGAGGTGTCACTGTGGAAGTTGAAGAAGGAAAATGGCTACGTCCCTGATGCGAGCGAGCTGGACTCACTTGTGAGAAGCAACACAAAGATGATTGTGCTTAACAACCCAAACAACCCAAGTGGCGCGACCATCCCCAAGGCCGTGCTGGGCTCCATCGTCGAGTTCGCAAAGGCTCGCGACATTATCGTCGTATGCGACGAGGTCTACCGTCCCTTGTTCCACAGCCTGCCCGAAGAGACGGACATGCCGCCTTCGATCCTCTCATTTGGCTATGAGAAGACCATCTCAACCAGCTCCATGTCCAAGGCCTGGGCGCTGGCGGGCATCCGCCTCGGCTGGATCGCATCGAGGGACAAGAGCATAATCGAGGCCGTGGCCCAGGCACGAGACTATACAACTATCTCGGTGTCCTATCTGGATGACCAGATCGCCAGCTATGCACTGTCGGATGCCGTCAGGCCGAACCTGATCGAGCGCAACCTGAAGATGGCAAGGACCAACCTCGAGCTGCTGGACAACTTTGTCCGGGAACATAAAGGTGTGTGCAGCTGGGTCAAGCCGACGGCTGGCACGACGGCCTTTGTTCAATTTACGAACAAAGGAGAACCCGTGGATGACGAAGCATTCTGTCTGGACGTGCTCGAAAAGACAAAGGCCATGTTCCTGCCAGGTGCGAAATGCTTCGGCGACGGCAAGGACTTCAAGGGCTACGTCCGCATCGGATATGTGAGCGAGACGGCTGTGCTGAAGGAGGCTCTGGCCAAGCTCGGGACCTACGTGGCTGAGCACCTGTTGCCTTGAGGCTCTGTATGTAGGTTGCAGGTCTTGCCCATTGAGGATGAGAATACCTTGCAGGTGGCTTGGCATCATCACAACAGAATACTGTACTCGAAACACATGAAATTTCCTTACAAGATTTGGGTTGCAGCACTAGAATCCGGGCAAGCAACTAGCCAAAACGCGAGTGCGATTCCAAAATTCCATTGATGGGGACCACGAATGATGCCTGGGAAGAAATGTCTGGCCATATTCGAAGCTCAAATACTACTTACCAAAGCCAATCTATCCTGACTTGCCTCGGCGAAATGGCCCAAAAACTGTGGGACTGCAAAATAATCCCACGAATTGGTCGACGACGAGCCACCCCTGTGGAGGGATCGTGAAATCTCCTTTTCTGCTACACTAGAATTCTAGCTGGGTTTCATTCAGTAACGCACCCATGCCCTTTCTGCCCCCCACCCCTTTCCAGCAGATCCTGCAGTGGTTGCCAGCATCTGCTTGATCGCCCACATGCAGCTCGATTGCGGCGGCAAGAACAACCTCCTGAACAACAAGCCTCCAGGCGCTTTCCTTCTCTTCGCCTGGCCTTCATCTTGGCGCCTGCTAGGGAGCGCCGGCGTTAACTTGGTCACTCCTTTGGTCATTTTGATCTTTTTGTCCCTCTTTTCTTTTCTCTCCTTTAATATTGAACAATTTTTCTTTTTCATGTGTCTTCGCTGCTGTATTTACAGCAGTCTGTGGAGCTGGTCTCTCGCCCAGGCTCCGCAGCTCCTCTGGTTGCCTGTGTTTGCCAAAAAGCCTTGACGTTTCTCTTGCATCTGGCTTCGGCGTTTCATGCTGGCTCCTCTGAACTTGGTCTGTGATGCTTTTTGAGCTTGACTGTTGATGCGGATTCTTGACCCTTTTTTTTTTTTTTAATACTTTGCGCGGTTGCTTGACAAGCCTTGTGCAGCGTCACTCGCACGACAGCACTGAAGCCGCAGCCAGGGAGGAGGATGGGAGTGAGTCGACCGTCAGCCTTCTCGGCTGCTGCTGCTGCTGCTGCCGCCGTGGGCTTGTGGGCTCCGATAGCCCACGCTGTAGGCGTCGTGCAGTGGGATATACACAAGAGACACCAACAGAAATCTACCTTGGGACGACGAACGACTGGGTATCAACAGGAGGTTATCGATAATTCGATCGCTAGAGGCGGATACTTTGCGACCTGCAGTGTGGGGACGCCTGGTCAGGATGTTGTACTGCAGCTCGATACAGGGTCCAGTGACATCTGGATACCCTGGAAGGAGGCGAGCGTATGCGAAGAGGACGCATGCTCGCTTGGCACCTGTAGGCGGAAACGTGGTCCTCATTGCCATGCTCATTATCGGCTGACCTCTTGACTGGCAGTCAACCCCCAGAAATCATCGACGTACGATGACTTCGACACCAGCGACTTTGAGATTGCTTATGTGGATGGGAGCTACTCGAAAGGTGACTACTTCATGGACGTTCTCAGCATCGCGGGCGCAACTGTGTCGAATTTGACCATGGGCTTGGGCAAGGACACGACCATTCCATATGGGCTCGTCGGCGTGGGATATACCGCCAATGAGGCCATCATTACCACCAAGGAATCGCTCTCGGCGGAATATCCGAATTTACCGGTTTTAATGATGAGCCAGGGCCTCATCGCGACGAACGCATACAGCCTATGGCTTAACGATCTCGATGCGAGTACAGGAAGCATTCTGTTCGGCGGTATAGATACGCACAAATATGTGGGCGATCTGACCAGAATTCCCATCCTCAAGGACGGCGTGACGGGCCAGTACGATTCCTTCATCGTGGAGCTCACGTCGGTGTATGCTGCCAGCTCTAGCGGTATCGACCAGCTGACATCCGACGACATGCCCGTCCAGGTCGTGTTTGATTCGGGCACGACCCTCAGCTACCTGCCCCAGGACATGGCCCAAGACATCTGGGAAGAAGTGGGCGCGGTCTACAGCGTATCCGCAGGGCTGGCGGTCATCCCCTGCAGAATGCAGAAGAGCACTGGGTACTTTTCTTTCACATTTGCGGGCACAGGTGGGCCGACGGTCAAGGTCACGATGGACGAGCTTGTGCTGGATATCGTGCTCGAGGGGCCGGCACTGACCTTCACGTCTGGTGAGTATGAAGGCCAGAACATGTGCGAGTTTGGCATCCAAAACGCCACAACCACCTACCTCCTCGGGGACACGTTCCTACGCAGCGCCTACGTGGTGTATGACCTGATCAACAACGAGATCGGCATTGCACCGACTGATTTCAACGCGACCGGGTCGAACATTGTGACGTTTGCGAGCCAAGGAGCCGTCATCCCGTCAGCCACCCTTGCTCCCAACCAGAGCTTGGCCTCGAGCACGGCTACAGCAAGCCGGCCAGCTTTCGCGGCCGAAGCAGGATTCTCAAACGGAACCAGCGATGCCAGTCTGGCGGGTGTCTTTCCTGGTCTCGGGCTGTCTAGTATGGTGCTGGCCGTGGCCGTTGCGGGAGGAGCCGCGTCGCTCCTGTGAAGGTGTGAGGGGTTGTGAATTTTTGCATAAACAGATACCCTTTTTTTGTTCTTGACACACATTACTGGAGTCATGGTTGGGACTGGACTGTTGTTCGAAGTCAACATAGCATTTTGAGGCGTCTCAGGAGTTGGGGAAAATGCACAGTTCGGACTCTCTATCCGTTGGAAAACCTTGAAACGGAGAAGATTTGATTAAGGATTGCTGCACCATTCACCTATACTTACTAGTAATCAGATGGGGAGATCCAGTACCCAAAGCTTGTGCATGATATCGATTGGATATCCGGTCAAGCCTGTGATTGATCAGTGGGTGTTTCAGCAATTTGCCTGCTGAACACTGGCCAGAAATGAGTCAGAAAACATTCCTACATTTGAGATCCAAAAAGTCGTCCTATGTTTGGTGAGATGTGATGGACCATGCGTTTGGAGAGGTCTTCATGTACTGCTCATAGAAAGATTATACTGCATTCACCATGAGCTGTACTGTACTGTAGTACTGTAGTAGATGCATGACTGGCTGTAGGCGCTACTTATACTGGAACAGAGGAAAGCCAACAAGGGTTGAGCCAAGTGTGATGACCAGCACCAATCAGCGCTGACATGGGTGCCCCTGTTGCAGCTTGCCTGCCGATGATCCAAAAATTTATTCGAGCCCAAGAATTATACGAGCGCGCCTTCCATTCTCTCACACGACTTTTCCCCTTCCCTCTCCACCACCTTTTCCCCCATGAATCCGTGAAGATGAGGGCCTCTAGAGCCGTGGCCGTCTTGAGTGACGGTCGCATCTTCAGCTCGAGCCCTGGAGCGAGGTTGCTGAGCCTGAGCAGTCGCCCGACCAGCTCGGAGGCACCTCGAAAATGGCAACAGCCGATTCAATTCGAATGCGCGAGGAGAGCCTTCAGCCAGACTTCCAACAAGGGCGCTGCTCTCAGTGCCGCCCAGGAGGCGTATGTCTACCACAGCTTCTCTGCATGTTGTCATTAATCAATTTTGCTAATTTTTAACTTGTTCTGTGCTCTAGTCTCAAGGCTGCGAAAGATGCCGCGAATTTGTCGCCCGAGGTCGTCAAGGAACGCATGAGCCCTGAGGAGCGAAAGCGCCTGTCAATGGTTCGAAACATTGGTATTGCGGTAAGGACAATATACTGGACTCTAAGTGTGAGCGGGACAGAGGCTCATTGGAACAGGCACACATCGACAGCGGTAAAACGACATGCACGGAACGAGTCCTCTTCTACACCGGCAGAATCAAGTCGATCCACGAGGTTCGAGGTCGTGACAGCGTCGGCGCAAAGATGGACTCTATGGAACTGGAACGCGAACGAGGAATCACTATTCAATCTGCTGCGACTTTCTGCGACTGGATCAAGAAGGAAGACGGAAAAGATGAAACCTACCACCTCAACCTGATCGATACGCCTGGCCACGTCGACTTCACAATCGAGGTCGAGCGTGCGCTGCGAGTCCTGGACGGTGCTGTCATGGTCCTGTGCGCCGTCTCTGGCGTGCAGAGTCAGACCATCACCGTCGACAGGCAGATGAAACGGTACAACGTCCCCCGGATCAGCTTTGTCAACAAGATGGATCGTATGGGTGCCAACCCCTTCAAGGCGGTTGAGCAGATCAACTCCAAGCTTAGGTTCCCTGCTGCTGCTATCCAGATCCCCATCGGCTCCGAGAAGGAGTTCGAGGGCGTGGTTGACCTGATCCACATGCGTGCTATCCGGAACGACGGTCACCGAGGCGTCCAGCTCAAGATCTCCGACCAGATCCCCGAGGATCTCAAGGAGCTCGCCCAGGAGAAGCGCCAGGAGCTCATCGAGAAGCTTGCCGACGTCGACGACGAGATCGCCGAGATCTTCCTCGACGAGAGAACGCCTACGCCCGAGCAGATCAAGGCCGCCATCCGCCGTGCTACCATCGACCTCAAGTTCACCCCCGTCCTGATGGGCACCGCGCTGGGCGACAAGTCCATCCAGCCGATGCTCGACGCCGTCTGTGACTTCCTGCCGAACCCCTCCGACGTCAAGAACATGGCCCTCGACCGCTCGCAGAAGGAGAAGCCCGTCCAGCTTGTGCCATACAACGCGCTGCCCTTCGTCGGCCTGGCCTTCAAGCTCGAGGAGAACCCCTACGGCCAGCTCACCTACATCCGCGTGTACCAGGGCGCCCTCAAGAAGGGAAGCTACCTGTTCAACTCCCGCACCGGAAAGAAGGTCCGTATCCCGCGTATCGTCCGCATGCACTCCAACGACATGGAGGACGTGTCTGAGATCGGTGCCGGCGAGATCTGCGCCGTGTTCGGTGTCGACTGCGCCTCTGGAGATACCTTTACCGACGGGAACCTGCCCTACACGATGAGCTCCATGTACGTCCCCGACGCTGTCATGTCGCTGTCTATCAAGCCCAAGCGCAGCAGCGACGCGGATCCCTTCTCCAAGGCCATGAACCGGTTCCAGCGCGAGGATCCCACCTTCCGGCTGACCGTGGACGAGGAGTCCGAGGAGACCATCATCTCTGGTATGGGCGAGCTGCACCTGGAGGTCTACGTCGAGCGCCTGCGCCGCGAGTACAAGGTCGACTGCGAGACCGGCCAGCCCCGCGTGGCCTACCGCGAGACCATCACCCGCCACGCCGACTTTGACTACCTGCTGAAGAAGCAGACCGGTGGCCCTGGTGACTTTGCCCGCGTGATGGGCTTCGTCGAGCCGTACACCGCGGATCCGGAGAAGAACCACTACGAGTCCCAGGTCGTCGGCGGAACCATCCCCGACAAGTTCCTCTCTGCCTGCGGCAAGGGTTTCGAGCTGGGCTGCGAGAAGGGCCCCCCTGCTGGGCCACAAGGTCATCGGCTGCAAGCTGGTCGTCAACGACGGCGCGACGCACGTGACGGACTCGTCGGACTATGCCTTCCAGATGGCCACACAGTCGGCCTTCCGCAAGGCCTTCAAGGATGCCGGCGGCACGGTGCTCGAGCCCCTGATGAAGACGACCATCACGGCGCCCAATGAGTTCCAGGGCAACATCATCATGCTGATGAACAAGCGGGGCACCATCATCGATACCGAGATCGGTCCTGAGGACTTTACCCTCATCGCTGACTGCTCGCTGAACGCCATGTTCGGTTTCAGCTCGCACCTGCGGGCCGCGACACAGGGCAAGGGAGAGTTCAGCATGGAGTTCAGCCACTACGCGCCCGCTCCGCCGCAGCTGCAGTAAGTCATGCACCTACACTGAACCAATGTCTTGAGCTCTCTGTGAATAGAATACTGATCCCGGATTACAGGAAGGAACTCATCGCCAAGTATGAGAAGGAGAAGTTTGGCAAATAGAATGCTCGCTCTTGAGAGCAGCGGGAGAGGCTGCTTTGAAAGTCGCGGGCAGCCTGGCCTGCGGATCTTTGGTATTGCGCCTCGTGGCGGACCATGCATTATAGAGACGATCTTCTAGACATGTACAACAGACCAGTGTACGCTTGGGCATATAGACTGGCGCGCAGCATCTGTATTCTACCATATAAAAGAACGGCAGCGAAGACGAAAGGAAAAAGAGGAGAAACCTTTCGGAAAGGAAAAAGGACCAGTTTGAGGACAGCGGCCATGGTCGCAGTTGTGTATAAAGCTGAAAGAGGGTAGAAGAGAAATTTGGACAAGAACCAATCCTCACTCACGGGATATTTGCGGACATCAAGTGACCTGCGGAGAGTGGGCAGAGAGTAAGGACATTATGAGAGATGGACGTAAGCTCCTGCAGCCGTGATTTACTTGCACCTGGATATGAGCAAATCCTCTGCTATACAATTGACAGCACATGGGAAGCAAGGTCGGTCCAGAGTGGTCTGAAAACGTTGCAGAAATGCTGCTCATGAACTTTTTGGTATCCAGTGTTGTTTTTTTTATCTACCAGCCCAGACCCTTTAATGTCTTCTTATCTTGGACTCCTGACGGCACACACCGCGAGAGATGGGACCTCTACAGCCTCTTCAGCACATCCTCGACGACCTCGGTCGTGGTGTACTTGCCGCCCAGGTCAGGGGTCACGATGCCGGCGGCGAGGGTGGCGTCGACGGCGGCATAGACCTTGGCGGCGGCCTGCTCGAGGTCCATGAACTCGAGCATGACGCCGACGCTCCTCATGGTGGCGATGGGGTTGGCCTTGCCCTGGCCGACAATGTCGGGGGCGCTGCCGTGGACGGGCTCGCCGATGGCAAAGGACTCGCCGACGTTGGCGCTGGGGATGAGGCCGAGGGAGCCGAGCAGGCCGGCGCCCTGGTCGGACAGGATGTCGCCGTACAGGTTGGGGGCGACGACGACGTCGTAGTACTCTGGCTGCTGGACGAGCTTGAGGGCCATGCTGTCGACGATCTGCTCCTCGACGGCGACGGCGGGGGCGGCGGCGGCGAGGGCCTCGCGGGCGGTGGTGCGGAAGAGGCCGTCGGTCTGGGACAGGACGTTGGACTTGTGCACGACGGTGACCATGGGCCGGGCGTGGATGCTGCGGGCGCCGGCGTCGCGCATCTTCTGCCTGCGCTCGGCGATGCGGCCGGCCATCTCGGCGATGCGGTAGCTGGCGCGGCCGGTGATGCGCTTGACGGCCTCGGCGACGGGGCGGCCGCCGGGCCCGTCGGGGCGGGTGTTCTCCTCCTTGACGTAGAGGTCCTCGGTGTTCTCGCGCACGATGACCATGTCGACGGCCTGCTGGCGGAACAGGCTGGTGGCGACGCCCTTGACGGGGCGGACGTTGGCGTAGAGGTCGAGCTTCTTGCGCAGGGCGACGATGGGGGACGAGTAGCCCTTGACGGCCTTGGAGGGCGACTGCACGGCCCCGAAGAGGGCGCCGTCGCACTCGGCCTTGAGGGTGTCGACGGTGCGGTCGGGCAGGGCGGTGCCGGTGCGCTCAAACGTCTCGAAGCCGGCGTCGAGGTCGACGAAGGAGAAGGAGAGGCCCAGGGAGGGGGGGAGGGACTCGAGGAGGCGGCGGCCGGCGGGGATGACCTCCTTGCCTATACCATCGCCAGGAATAAGGCCTGTTTGGCGGTGGAGTGGTCAGCTTTTCTGTAGATACACACACACACATACATATATATATATATATACATGCATATATATGCTTGTTTATGGAGACTGTTGGGAAAGTTTGAAGGGATCCGGAGAATGTGTATATCCCTTTGGGGGAGAAGAGGGTTCATCATACCGATCCGGAGTGTTCTGGCAGCCATCTTGAGGTCAATTGGCCGTTGAGACTGCTTGAGAAGGGCGAGGAAGAGTTGCTGGTTTGGGAGGAAAAGGATGAGAAGCGTCCAGCAACCAACCCTTTGGCCTTCAAAAAAAAGAAGATCACATCACCACCAGAACTTCTTCAACGTGGGGCCGCAGTCGGATCAGGTCCGGGGTCGGACCGCAGCTTCAGGGATCAGCGGGTTAGAGCAAGTTACCCTGCTAGGTTAGGCTGAAGGATAGTTCTTGAACTGCCCTGTAGCGGGTTTGTTAGAGGGAGGCAGGGTACTATGTACTTGGTGGTACTGTCTGTACCTCTTTGATTTCTTGAGGCCATTGGCATTGACTGATGTGAAGACTATCATCTACCCAAAGAATCAAAGATTCAATGGCAGATGTTCACTTCTCTCTTTAATAAAAAGAGAAGAGAGAGAGAGAGAGAGAGAGAGAGAGAGAATTAGATTCAGTGACCCTTGGAGGCAGTACCTAGGCAGGTGTGTACTATGTACCCAAGTACTTGGATGCCAAAAAGTGACACATGTCTCACCCCAGAATTTGATCTCTGGCTCAAGACATTGACACCAACAGCCAGCATTTCTAATAGGATGAAATGATTGCAGATTGCAGATTGCAGAGATGCTGGCTCCTTTGACTTTGTGGAAAAATAATCGGTAAATCTTGGGTTTGTATTACCTGGGTGGGCCAGTACTGCAGCCGTTGCTTGCAGAGTCCACATGTCTGCAGTGGTGATTATGTACCTGGGTACTTGGTCACAGCATGTACAGAGTACTGCGCACACACACACCTCTCAGCCCTATCAATCACCCACCTGCAACCATTTTTCTTTTCATTCTACTGAAGGCTATATATAATATAACCATGGCATAATTGAGCAAACAAGAATACCCCAAACTCAATCCCTCTCTGCATTCAGCCTAAGACTACAAGGGCCAGCAGCTGGTGAACCCACCCCGCAATATTTGTCAAACAGGCCTACCCCATCGTACTTGGGAACCCTGGGTGGACCACCACCTCGGCCCTCCTGTCATTTTGCTTCATATCCTCAAACCCCATAGTCATAAAATGCAAAGCACATACTAATCAGGTCATTAACTCTCCGACGGTACCCTTCCTCCAGGCTCTCCTCTCCTTCTCCCTCTCCCTATCTCCTCTCTCTTTCTCAGCACCACCACCATCATCATCTTTTTTTATTTTTCTGATATCACTACTACTACCCTTCCTCTTGATCCCTAACCCATGATCGGCGGGCTGCAGATCCTTTCACACTGCATACATATCTCCTGCGGGCCAAGGGGCACACTAGAGTTACATACAGTGACCTGGGCAGACGCGTCCGAGAGAGCTTTTTGAACTGCTGAGTCGCGCTAAGCTCAGGAGCTCTCTCCCCCCTCCTGTCGCTGTTCCCCCCCCCCCCCTCTCCTCGCCCCCCCTCCCCTTCTCAGAGGGACAAACAAGCAGGACAAGACACACACACACACACACACACACACACATACAAAAAAAAGGGGGTCGGCCTGGCACATGCGCACGGGGATTGGGTCATGGCCCCGGACATTCAATCTGCAAGACCACACACACAGCCCACACACCATCACCACAGCCACGACCACCACCACAACTACCACCACCACACCACACTCCTTGTTGTGACAGGCTCTCTCTTGACTGTCCCTGACACCTCTGTGGACTTTCAACTTCAGATATACCCTCCCCCCTATTTCTTGTCCACTTCTGCGCGCTGTTGATCTTTGCCTACATTTCCCCTTCTTGCTTCTCTTCTCTTCTCCTTCTATTGCTATTCTTCTTCTCTGGCTTTGCCTGCCGATCTTGACTTGTTTGTTTACTTTGCTTCTTCTTTTCCTCTTCAAGTCATTCCTTCCACAGTCCAGCCAAGATGAGCGTCAGAGATAGGATCAAGATGATGGAGCAGATGGCCAAGAAGGAGGAAGGTGCCATGGATGAGAGGGGACGCAGTCCTGGTGGTGTTTCTTCTGTGAGGTCAAGTATGTACTTTTCTTTGTTTTTTTTTCTTGTTGTTGTTGTTGTTGTCTTGACTGTTGTGTCTTCCTCGTCCAACACACCATCACAACCAGACCAAGACCGCAGAACCTCAAGATGACCTAAGGATATACACAACTCACCACCTCTCTGAATTGTTTACGCAGACAATTATTACAACTAGCCTTTTGCAACACATTGCTAATTTCATCATCATCTTCTTCTTCTCGTCTGCAGATGCCAGTGATTCCCCACGGCCCCTTTCCAAAGTCCGAACGAGCTTCGTCGCCATCGAAAAGGACGGTCGCATAGGCCTCGCAAGACAGGCCAGCGGCGACTCGAACATCTCCGCGCGGAAACTGAGCGGCGACCCCGAGACGGCATCCTCCATCCTCCAAGACCACACAAGGACCAATGTCTCAAGCCCAGACAGCACCCGATCAGAGCTCAACCGGGCCGCCGGCAGCTCCGCCATCTCCCCTTCCTCAGCTCAAGGCACAAGACCTACACCTGCCCCAGCAGTCGCCACCACGGAGCCCTCTGCACCTTCCTCATCTGCCACGCAAGCCCTCCCCGGTCCCACAGGCCCCGCCCTCCCCGTCGCTGGACCCAGTCCACCTACCGAGCCTGCCGCCCAGAACACCGCCGCTGCCAGGGGCTTTACCACCCCCCTCCGGCCCAGCAGGACCTATCAGCAGGAAGCAAGAAGGGCTTGCCGAGCCGGCCCAGATTAGGCAAGCTCCTCGGAGCGAAGCCGCCAAAGGTACCAGCGGCGGGAGCCGCAGTCAAGCTCCGCAAGAGGGTCAGGTTCAACCTGTTCCTAGCCAGGCTCAAAAGGAAGGCGCTGAGGAGAAAGGCGGCCTCAACGGTAACAGCGGCAGCTCCGGTGCCAGTGCCAGTGGAGGTGGTGCCGCGCTCACCCCGGCTCTGAATGGCACCGACAAGACGGCGAAGACGACGACGTTGAAGCCGGCAGCGACGACACCTGCACTGAAGTCGCCAGCTTCTTCGTCCCAACTCAAACCTGCCGTCAAAGCACCTCGAGCAGAACCGAAACGATCTGCTACGCCGCCTCCTGAGAAACCACCGACCGAGAAAAAGACACCCTCTACTGTGTCTCCCGGCTTTGTGAAACCTCGACCAAAATCCCCCACACGGCCGGTGAAGCTGCCTGCTTCGCTGACCACCCACACGGCCGCGTCAGGACAAAAGACAAAGAATGCTGGTCCACCTCCGGCACATGCGAACAGGCCTCAGAGCCGGACATCCATGGCCTCAAATGGGAAGGCAGTCAAGAGGTCAGCCTCGGTGGCCGCCCGTCAAAGGCCCAGCATTGGCCCTCCTCCAAAGCAGACAGCCAAGGACCACCCTGTCCCCAAGAAGGAGGTCAGGGCGCCCGACGAGAGCTTCCTGGCAAGGATGACGCGCCCCACGCAAGCGAGCGCCAACAAGGTCGCCGAGAAGGTGCAGGTGCCCACAACACCGCCCCGAAGGGTATCTGCAGCGACCAAGAAGCCGCCAAGCGCGACGGCGGGGCCGGCCAGGAGGGTCGTGTCCAAGCCGACGTCCGCGACGACCTCTGCTGCTGCGACACCAGAGACCAGCAGGAAGGAGGAACCCTTCTCGGCCAGAGAACTCACCAGGAAGATATCCAAGACTGCCATCGCAGAGGAGTCGATTACCGTTCCCAAGAGAACAAAGGCAAGCGCGCCTCAGAAGATTTCGGAAGAGAAGGTCGAGGCCCCAACGTCTACCAGGCGGCCTGAGTCTGCCCCGGGAAAAGAGGAGACCAAGGTGGAGGATGTCGTCCCTGAAGCGACCGAGAAGGAGGTTGATGCCCCAAAGACGGCTGAAAGCGGCGTGCTCGAGACACCATCTGAGCAGAAGGATCTCGGTGCACAAGCTTCAGAAAAGACGGAAGGCGCCCCCAAGGCCTCGGACGCGCTGTTCGCAGCTTTCATGAACCCTGGTGCGAAAAGCACGGATGCGCCCCAGGCGAATGGTACTCATGAGCAAGTGAAGACAGATGGGCCGGCCTCTAGCGGAGCTCTGGATGCCAAGGCTGGAGCTGACGAGGCTCAACAGCCGGCGGCTGGTGCGCAGCAGGCGGAGGAAGAGGAGCTGTAGAAGGCGAGAGAGGCGGCTGCGTGATACTGCAGCCGAATCCCCAGATGATTTCTGTTCTGTTCTGAACACCTACATTACATGATGATGTGTGTTCTGTCAAGTAGGGAGGGGCCAATTTTTTTCTTTTCTATTTCCCCCACACATGATACCTCTGGAGTTTCGACCGGTCTTGGTGCACTCTGGTCAATTGGGCGTTTGTCGGACAGGGCTGGGAAAGATGCGGGTAGAGTAGACCTCACTTGTACATATCTCTGGACAGAATGGATAGAACCACATGTGTCCTATGAACACTGCGACGAGTAATGGAATGCTCTTGCCTGAAATCTCGTGCGGAGGGGGTCATTCCTTGATTCTTGTGTGTGTTGGAAGAGTTGAAGATTGTTCTTTTGTTGGTATACTCGTGGTGGTGATAATGATGATGTGACTATATTCGATTGCGGCGGCACGATATAGTACTTCTCCTGAGCTGATTATATGGGCAGCCCGGACAAAAACACCTCGCCTCTGCTCATCCGCAGTCCCTCTTATTTGGCGAGTCCTTTTTCCCTCCTTCTTCAGAGCAGGAGACATCCAAATTTTATGTCCAGCCCAGGGTAGGTCTTCCAAAAACGCATTGCACCCATGCGTAACCTCTTTCATCTCTCGCGCGCGCTCTCTCTCTCTCTATCTCGGTCTCGAAGAAACATGAAGTTCCAGATTGCCACAAAATTCTCTTGACCAGAATGCGTACTTCCTCTGCCTTTTCTTTTTTTTTTTTTTTTTTTTTTTTTTTTCTATTCCGCCCATGTATCTCTCCCTCTCAGTAAGGGCTCACGCGACACAATATCAGCCCGCCCACCTTCTTGTCCAGCGCCTCCCTGATCTCCAGCACGCCGCTGTCGGTGGCGACAAACATGCACTCGCCGATCTTGAGGCCGTCGACGTAGCCGCTCTCGAACCCCCTGGCGATGCGGCGCAGGCCCACGAGCTTCTGGGTGATGGGCCGCTTGGGCTTGGTGACGGCGCTGACGTTGCGCATGACGGGCTCGCCGTCCATGTACTTGAGGCCGAGCCACAGGCGGCGGGTGGCGACGTTGTGGGTGGTAACGGGCTCGTACGAGGTGACGGCGTTCGGGCCGGCGGCCGTGAGGAGGGTGTCTGGGTCCGGGGGGTGGGGCCCGCCGCGGACGACGGTGGAGATGAGGCCGGAGCGGTGCAGCGCGAGGGAGAGGAGGAGGTTCTGCTTTGTGTTGGGGAGGGAGGTCAGGCCTAGGCGGGCGCGGGAGGCGTTCTGGAGGTGGGCGCAGGCGTTGACTACGTTTGCGATAGGCATGGTGGGCGGAGCCGGGGGGGGGGGGAGCCGATTGGGGAGGGGAAGGAGGAGGTGCGGCGGCCCTGGGGTTGGTTTGGGCCGGGGGGGGAAGAGATCCCCTTCTCTTCTTTGCTTTTGTCTGTGATCGGTTCCTGTTTGAAGGTGTTTTGTCGACGATCAGCCCGGGGCTTTGTGTGGTGGTGGATCGTGGATGAAATCCGCTGGGACTGGAACGCTGGGGGAGGCTCAGTCAGTCCAGGCAGTCGCTCGAGGGAGCCATTATTTCGCTCTGGGTGGTAAGTACTGACCTTGTCGACCTGGATTCCTACTGTACAATGACTGGCGTTTGGAGATTCTGGTGAGGGCGCACCACAGGTCGAGGGGTATCAATCGCAATGGCTTCAGCAAAGTGTGGAAATTTCGAGAGATGCTTCCTCGCGGGGAGCACGGACCAGCGACCGGCAAGGATGGTGTCTGTACCGAGCACGCGGTACGTACCCTGGTACTGACCAGATGCTCAGGATATGACACTAAAACCACGGCAAGTACTGAGACATACTAAAAGTGGTGAGTCGGTACATGCAACGGGAAATCCCCCCCCACCAGCAAGGCCCCCGGACTGGCCAACCACCAAAAAGCGGGTGCCCACACGCTGGAACAGGAAAACACGGCAAACGACTGGACTGCTAAGCGCCGAGCAAGCAGCATGATGCGGTGCCGGGGGTTGCTTTTTCTTTTTGGGCAGGGTGAGGGGAACGCTGGTTGGAAGATCTTGCTGTGTTGCGGCAGTGCCGGGGGTGGGATTGTCTGTGGAGGTGACGTTGAGGAGGGGGGAATTGGGCTTATACATTTAAGGGCCTGTTGAGCCGAAGGTGCGAGTGCATCGTGCTTTCTCGTGAGATTTCCTCATGTGTGCCGTCTTCCATCTTTTTTTTGGTCCTCTTTCTTTCCATGCCCTCCTCTTTCTACAATCCTCTACCACCTCATCTCTAGAGGATAAACTGCTTTCTCGGTTTCACACAGCTCGTCTGTTCGATCTATCCCACGCATCCCCACAGCTAGCTTGCTCCAGTCCTACCGAAAGAGAAATCGACACCCGTGATCATCATGGCTGTCCGGCCAGGTGAAGAGAACGTGGCTACACTGTAAGGGCGACCACGGAAGAGAGCTCTCCAGGCGTACTCAGATCATCGAGGAGTGCAACAAGCTGACAACGTGCCTCTCGGGGCGAAATCTCAAAGCTTTGGCGATGTGCACTACTTCTACGGCCCGCCAACCGCCAACCCACCACACCACCGGTTCGATAAGGGCTCCTATGTTTACCTGTTTGAGAACGCGAACGAGAGGAGGGCGCGCATCGAAGTCGCCAACCAGCCCGGCACAGAGGACCAGGATGCTTTCGACGGCTGTGAGCACAACCTCCGCCTTTCTCCCTCTTGATCTTGGCTGTTTATGGATCGTGCCGAAGCGAGTATGGACGAGCTGACTCTGGCCGGGGTGGCCTAAAACCCAATAGTCCTCGACAAGGTCCATGTGACATACTCATACAGACAGCAGTGCGTGGTGAACCTGGTAGTAGGCGATGTCGACGGCCACGAAGAGTGGCATCTGCCCACCTACGACCCGCGCAACGAGAACAAGTACCACTACAAGCTCCACTCCCTCGACATCTACTTCTGGACCCGCGAGGATGCCCTCTCCTTCATCAACAACGTCCGACGTATCCTACCCCTCAACCAAGTCGACGTTCAGGACGAGCCCGCCCCGCCTCCACAGCAGCAGCGACAACAACACCCTGCAGAGGTGAGCTCTGTCGTGCAGAGGCTCGAGAATGTCGCCATTGCCGACGCCAACAACGGAGAATTTCCACCACCGCCGCCGCCGCCAGCACAAACAAGCCAGACGAGCCAGAGCGGTGGCAGCATCAGCAGCAACAGCAACAGTGCAAACGTGTCCTCCTTCGCCGCCCCGCCCCTGTCGGCTGTTTCCGCCGGCCACGACCACAACGACGACCACAGCTCCAGTCCTCCGCCCGCCAGCTTCGTCCCCATGGCCTACAACCCAGCCGCTCCCGCCGCCCCCGAGCAGATCCAGCACCGGGAAAAGACCCCGCCTCCCGAGGACGGTGTCATGAATCCGCTCCAGGCCCGCCTTATGCAGGACGCCGGCACCCCATTCTCTCCGGGCCTCATGGGCCCAGGTGGCGCCATGCATCACCCCGGAGCCAGCAACCTCGGCCCCCTGAGCCCGGGCTTCGTTCCACCCCAGTTCCAGCCTCCGCCCGGTGCCCCAACTTTTCCCGCGCCTCCAATCGGCACCCCTGGCATGCCGCCTCAGGGCTTCGGCATGCACCCGCAGCAGCAGTACCAGCAACACCAGCACCCGGGCCTAGCACGCGCGGCGACAATGCCCGCCGCCACCGGCGCCATGCCCTCGCCCGCGCTGCAGTCCCCCTACGGCACAGCACAGGCCCCCTTCCCCGTCAGCCCTGCGCCGCCCTACGCACCGGCCCAGCACGCCACCCCGCCCATCACGAGCCCTGGCCTGCCGCCGCCTCCGCCAGGCGGGTACTCGAACTACTCCTACGCGCCACAGGGAGGAGTAGGGGCGGCGTCGGCATCAGACCCATACGCGATCCATCAGCAGGCATACAGGCCGACCGAGGGCGAGGCGACGACCAAGTACACGCCCAAGAAGGAAGTCCGTGGGCGGTTTGAGGATAATGCGGGGCGGATTGAGAAGGGGGTGACGGGGATGCTGAAGAGGTTTGAGAAGAAGTTTGGTTGAAAAGCGGGTGCGCTTGGTGGTGTGAAGTAGATATGGTCCAATCTGTGCTGGGATGGCTTCAATAATATTACTTATAATTTTTTTTCGGCTGTAAGGGATCCAGGGAGGAAAATATTTGGGTCATTGCTGGATTGAGTGGTTCATTTACAAGATTATACAATTCGTTCCCTTTTGCTAGGAAAAGAGGGATTTTGCTGGGGGAGATTGCAAATTGAGAGAATCATGAATGATGATCTGTCTTATTTTCGACAAGGCTATATGTATCGCGCGTACAGTTCGCCTAGGATATCTAGCTCGTGACTCGCTTTCGAATCTTTATCCGGAAGACCCAGATCGGCCTTTTGTGTGTGCGAGAGAGAGAGAGAGAGATGGGACTTGCCCGAAGAGAATGAGCACAAGGGCGCCTCTCGCACGCCAGGGTATAGCTGGGCTTCCTGGTGGTCCATCTTTTCCGCTCCTCTCGACCCCTCTCCGAACATCTCACCCCGTCGCCGGCTCTGGTAAAGACAAAAGCCCAGCCAGCCAGCCAGTCAATTTCCACCAAAAAGGATATCGCCATTGATAAAAAAACGCCGATTTGTCAATCAGTGCGCATCTCAGTCCGAGTGTCGGTATCTGCGATTCTAGGCTCCAACGAGTGAATGCTCTCTTGAGATCCGCCGTTCCATCTTGTGTTTGTTCAGGTCTCAAGGTCGTGCTTTGTCCTCCTCTGAGATCTCCGTCACTTCGCCTTGGTCGGTTCCGAGAGATTGATCATAGACAGGCTGCTGTACGAGCCGTCGCGTTCCATGTTGGGACTACAAGCAGTGTCGAGTTCAGCTTGTGGTCCCGCTCGCAATCCTCTTCGCGGTTCGAACTCGCGGCGTAGATAGGCTCTCGTGACGGTCTCCTCGTAGGTACGTACAGAGACTCCAATCTCCTCGATGGTCGTCAAACAAAAACATAAATGCGTGTCAAAGGGGTATAACGTGTAGCCGCAGCCAGCATGCTCGAACCTTATCCCAAACTGAAACAGACAATAAAACAGGCAACCCTGCCCGGGACATTTCTCAATCTTCCACGGCTACGAGGAAGCCGCCGCTGCGGGGCACTTGTGCGTCGGCCGCATCGGGGACCAGGAAAACCAGCTCGTCGGTGACCCGGTACAGAGAGCCGGGCTGCAGGCCTCTTGTCACCAGTGCTGTCCTCCCGTCCATCTTGGCATCACTACCGCGCTTCTCTGGGGGGAACGTGTCTAAGCGCACCCGTTCCTCGTCTCGGCGGGACCGCCGCCGGCGCGACGACCGGGCATACAGATCCCACAGCGAGAGAGACAGCAGGAGCAGGAACGACAGTAGGCAGGCGAGACGGGTGAGTAGCAGGATAGACGGGTGGCGGCTGAGGAAGGAGTCGATGGGCGCGAGGATGCGCGCGAGGCCATTCAGAGCAGAGTCGGAGAGGCCCGCACCGACCTTTACCTTCTGAAAGGGACTCTCGTACAGGATGTGGTGTATGTGGTTCTGGGCTGTGAGAGTGTCAGCGGTCTGGTCGGTCAGGGCAGATCAGGCGGGGTGATCAATCGGAGAGATGAGCAACGAGAGGGTTGATTGCTTACCTGAAGACTGTACTTCTGAGCGCATACCTGAATTCAAGGGAGCAGCTCTCCATGACGGGTCAAAGACCAGAGGGCTCTGGTATGGCAGTGGAGCCATGGTTGCTGATTGATGGGGTTGCTCTGGCCAGAGGCAGTAGACCAGTTTGACGGGATGTGGATGCGCGGAGAAGAGCGAGTGAGGAGGTAGGTGAAGGTGGGTATATGTGTGTGTATATGTATACAGCTGCTTGAGAACTACCAAAAGTCTCAATGCCAGCTAGGATTCTGGATGATCTTTCATAGAGACCCAAACAAATCACTCGTACAAAACAACCTCGCAGATGACAGCAGTGAGGAGGAAGAGCAGACAGAGTGGCTCGGCTGAGGTGTTTATAGAGACGGTGGAGAGAGACACACACAGAGAGAGAACCTTATCTCAGATCCGAGGGTGGCGTCCAGAGGGTAATGCGAGATGACTATGAAGGCTACCTTGTTCAGTGGGGGCAGCATGTGTTATGTATGTATGTCAGACTGTGCCTTTGGCAGGCTGTCCAGGTTTTTGGAGTGATCATTTATAGGATGACAACATGACAGGCCCGAACATCAAAGTGGGGGAAACAGAGGGTGCGGAGTCGAGGCTGAACTGAGAGGTCGGTCCTCTTGGAGCGGGTCTGGCAACTATTTTAAAGAATAAGCTTCTTTCCAGGGTTCATCCGGTTCACTCTGGCCCTGTGGGCACTGTTTGCGGCCTCATCGAAGGTAGGCCTTGACCTGCCCTGCCTTGCCTTAGGAGGAGACGGGACGGGTGGAATTGGGGAACGGGGGACGGGAGCGCAGAGGGGGGGCGCAGTGGGTAGTGGGCAGGTTCCGGTAGGCAGGAAGGCCCAAAGAGGGGCATGTTCCTCCAGTGTGTCATACTAAAATGGTCCTGTTCCCTATTTTGTAAGAACTCTACCTCCCAGTTTGAGTGCTAAACCTAGACTCTGTTGTACAGGGCATGCCCTACCTGGCGAAACATGCCTATAGCGAGCGCACAGGCAGGCAGAGGCCACAGCAGGGGTGGTAGTGGTAGTAGTTGCCGTGGGGGGAGGGGCCTTATTGCTCTCGTCAGCAGCTCCTGCAGGTGCCACCTGGGCAGAACGAGGGGCCTGAACGCACGCACCTGCCCTTCCCCCTTCCCTGCCTGCTTGGCGTGGCTCTGACCTGGCATTGCAGGAAGCAGCGAGCCTAGGGATGCAGTCAGCACTCCCTCCTGACCTGCCAATAGGCCTGTTGCTCTGAGGGGGCCAGAGGGCAGGAGCCCCCAGAGGCCCAGCTCGGATGGTGACCGCACATAAGTACATACATACATACATACCCTAGGCAGTATGCATGTCATCCGATGCACTCTCAAAAGTCCGAGTGGCGCTCACTTGTGTGCCTTTTTTTTATTGTTTCATACCTCCTCTGCTTCTGTATGTCTGATTCTGTTCTTCATCATATGTTCCAACAATGATTATGTACCCTTGTCATCATAATCATCATCATTATTATTGTCACCAGACCTCGCCACGTGCTCGCCGCTGACCCTATTTCCTTTTTACGTATGCCGAGAACATAGCACGCATCGGTGCGCAACCACGGCGATACAGTTCAACCTAATGAGGTACTAAAAGACTGTCTTTGCAAGACAGCCAAGAGTGAAAATATAAGCCTAGCCCAGAACACAGCCCAGCAAGCGCCCAAGGGTAAGGCTGTCGACAAGAATCGGCGATACAGCCATGGTGGGCCTCGATCGCAGATGCTGGTCGCTTGCGGGCAGGTGCCGGGATGCCGAGCTGGCAGTTCTCCCATAGACACAACATCAACGTTACTTTTTATTTCCGGTGCAACCATCAGTTATCTCTCGAGAGGCCCCCAAAGATTACATCTGCAGGAGGACGTATAGTTGGGTATTTCTGTCAGCGCTGGCCCCTCGGAAGATTCTGCGATAGGTCGTAGCGAGGAGGATCTCACCAGAGCAGCCACCCGGTCAAGTCTGGGTTAAACAAGACAGTAATTATAGATAGACAGACCATCTTCGCCGCCAAATTCGAGAGACAAATTTTGTCTCTTTGCATATAGTCTTGTCTGGCACAAGCTCGATGGTGGCTTTGGGGTCTCAAAGTGACATTTCACTTACAGCTGAGCACAACTTTTCCCAAGCTTCTGACGTGACAGGCCGACCCAGGCAGCTGTTATTCTGGGACTCGCCAAACATAATGAGGAGACCAATTTCTTGTGCAGTGTGTGTTCTTTTGTCGCTGTTGCGACCTCGGACTCGTGCCGCAAGATCCAAAATCGTGAGTTTGCGAAGGGCAGATTACAGGAGGACGGGCTGAACTCATCTCGCCCTTGCAGTATCTCCCATATTGCACAAACACTGGGTCAGTTATCCTCTTTATTTCAACAAAATATAGATCACTTTGTCCCATTACCGTTGTCATGCAGCCTCTGTGAATGTATTTTTGGCATCACCAAGATTCGACGATTGGACCCCAACCACATGTTGATAGGCAGTTTCTAATAATACCACAACATGTTGCTTCTTGGGTCAATTGGGTCTCGCTCATTGCTACTCGGGCTATTGTCTTGGTAAGTTGTCCTTTCCTGCAGCTCTGAGGGCTTGAGGGAATAGTGGGTAGATCTACAGACACGGTAGGTCTCACAGCACCTGAGATTGCACACTCACCTTAACAATGATAGACTCGGGGGATATTGTAGACAATTGAAAAAGAGTTGCATTTCTATCAGAACTACTTCTTCCATGATATTTACAGGAACAAAAACCGTGTGATCCTTCCTCTGCTTCCAGTAGGTGCAAAGGTACAACAAGAAAGCCAAGTCAGCCACCTCAAACCCATGATTCATAAAAGGTGATTGCCTCATATGTAGGCGAAGGAAGACGCATGACTACCTTTGCCTTTCTCAGTTCCATCCCATATTTCTCATTCACTCTTTTCGTTCTTCAGGACTTGCTGCAAGGATTGAGCTGCTCCATGCCAGACAAAAACAACAACAACAGGACAATATAAACCCTAATGGACACCAACCATTATTCACCAATACACTAGAAGAAAAGATCGTAATCCTGCCCAGATCTGGATGGAAGTCATATTCAGGCTTGAATCTAAAAAGTCATGATGCAGCTGGTCACGTATTGTCAACCCAGTGTCATGTCGTGTAAAGATATCGGACTCAAACTCGGACTTCCTTTTACTTTAAACTTTTTGCCCATAACCCCCCCCCCCCACGCAAAACAGAATAGAACCTAATTCTATTGTGAGCATTCCTTCACATCGATGATCGTGGCAAACTTTTTGACCCTCTGGCCTCAGGAACCAAAGCTGGTTCATCAAGCACCAAAAGGACAACAAGGCTGCGATCGGACGATCCGAGGCGCAGTCTCGCTAAGGCGTTCTGTCAACACAAAAGGGGGCTTTCCCGTCTGACCTCAGCACCTACTTCTACAGACAACGTACGATATACATGCGTTGTTTGCCGCTGCTGATAATCAGATCTTGGTCTGTATCCTGGGCGTTGACACAATGGACCGCATATGATGCGAACGGCGGATTCAACTTATATGCCATCGTCGGTGGCAGAAACTGGTAACCACCCTGGGGCCAGACATGACAAAGAGGTGAGGGGGGGGGGGGGGAGACGTAGGTGATAATTAAGTAGGGTAATTAAACGTACGTGCACGTCAGTTCTCTCTGACCATACCCAGGCTGTGGATCACGTCCTTTTGCTGGCCGCCGTGGATGGCCGCCTAACAGTCCCACTTCCCTCCTCGTTGAGGTGTGTCAGAGCCATATGCAAGCACTCGTCCTATATAATTTCCCCCTTATATCAGATCGGAACTACCCAATGCCTGCACGCATCTGTTCGATCTGGCTCGCAAATTTCGAGACCGATGTGACTACGTCTCGGATATCGCCTGCATGCCAGCTCTACTTGACCCAACTATAATGATGATAGGCGGTGCACAGTATTTGGTCTGCTGGACTTCCGTTACAAAGTCCATGTATTAACCTTGTCATTATACAACTAAAGACCAAAGTCATTGTTGTCTTTGATACCATTATGCTGTGAGTATAGATGGAGGTTTATCGTGTCGTTTGACTACAGATCAACTACCAGTCCAAGTATGGAATTGGCGTTCAATCTATTGTAGAGGATACATATTTAAACAGCTGAGCTGCTTTTAATATAGCCATATGCTGGGATAACACCCTCGCTTGCATAATTGTCCCATGTGCTCCTGTGACAAGTCTGACCTTGTGAGGGAGACCGTACGCAACCTCGAGATATGCTCATCTCCCAAGATCCCGAGGTTCGTCATCGAGAAATGTTGCCATCTGGGCCTGCGAAGACAGCACAGCGTGAACAAGATCAAGCACGTCAGCCCAAAGCCGAAGGTTGAAAGGCGGCTGGATAGCGGCGTGATCATCTCTGCCCGATTTTCGGAACAGCATTGACCCATTTCCTGACCGATACTGTTCAGCTGTTTGCACAGTCTGCCTGGCCGTCTCTACCAGATGCCGAATCTGGCATGTATCTTGCGCAGACGTGTTGCACCTGTAATGCTTGATCAGTCATCATGTCTTGCACGCCACAAGTTGGCCTTTCTCTTACTTACTTGCTGTTGCATGCCAGATGTGTCTCGCGTGATCCCGTCTCCAAATATCGTCGGAGTTGTGCCTTATGCATACAACAACGACGCCAGACGAGCAGCGCGACCGTTGGGGAGTGAGCTGCCCGTCGACGGGCGTGTGCAAGTGGCCATCGCCGTAAGGTAGCAACGAGGCCTGAAGCACAGACCCATAGTCTTCATCATGGACAACTTCACCAGCTGAGAGCAGCACTCGGCGCCTTCGCCCCTCCCTGCGCTTGTGACGCCGTTCCCTTGGCCTTGGCCATAGGCTCAACAAGAACAGCCGCCGCCGCCTCTTCCCCATCCCCTTCTCTCCGCTGCAGCAAGGGCAGCTTCTCCTCCACCCCCCACGCCCGCATCTGCTCATCCACAACGGCCGTCCACTTCCTCACAAGCGGATGTGCTCCGGCAACATGCGAGAAGACAACGTCCTCACTTCCTCCTCCTCCTGCCACTTCCTGGCCTCCCTCCTCGGTCACATCATACTTCCAGGTCCCATCCGCGTTCCAGTACGCCTCGCTAAAGACACTCCTGACATCCAACTCGGCCCGTGCGCTCGCAAGCAGCCCGCTCGCGACGTCCAGCTCGGCAGCAGAAACAAAACCAGAAGAGCCGCGGGCGCCAACACCGCCCAGGGCAGCCACGAGCCCCTCCAGCAAGCCCAGCAGGCGTCCAACCGTCAGCCCGATGGTCGCGCCCAGGCCGAAACCCTCGTCGAAGCCGGCCTGGATGCTACCTGCCTTGGAGACGGTAACGCCGTCGCGGTAGCCGGCTGTGGCGTGTTCCTGCTGCAGGCGGCGGATGTCGGAAGGGTGGCTGCTGCTGCTGCTGCTGTTGTGCACCGAGGATGCCGCCTCCTGCCTGGCCGTGATGCTGGACTCGTCCTCCTCGAAGAAGGGGGACGATGCACCGCTGCCGTGGTCAGAGCCGAAGACGTCATCTAGTGGGTCGATGCGTGGGATGTTGATGGTCGGGTCGTGGGTTGGTGGCTCCATGGTGATCGAGTTGATTGCGTGTTCTGGGTTGGACTGCTTGAGGAGCATTTTGCGCTGTGGGATCGTGTGCTCTGCCGCGACCTGCTTTGGATGGTGTGTATCGAGTTTTAAACAGGTCCAATGTAGTAGCGAAGGCGGCAGAGACAGAGACAGCGTCTTTTGTTGATGTGATGGTTGGTGAGGGAGGCGAGGAAATTCTGGGGAACTTCTGGGCTCATCAAGTTTGACCGGCCAAAGATGTACTTAGGAGCGGGTGAGAGCCTTTCACAACCCTAACCCGCTCTCCATTTATTTGTCCCGTTCAGTAGTCATCATCCCATCAATATAGACAAGATGTCAGTACATTTGCTTAGATTTCAGAAGTGAATATAATTGCTCCAGATGAATGACAGCGACTGTCTATCTATGGTCAAGTCATTTCGAGTTTTGAAAGATTCGGCCCTTTCGAGCAGCGACTCCAAGGCCAGCGTAGATAATTGGACACCACATAGCTATTTATATATTCGCATAACTGCTTATATGCTACTGCATTCGATCGATATAAATTATGTGTATATTCGAAGAAAGAAGGGATCAGATCATCTTGCTCTCTTCAAAGGATGTATCCACAAGATCACACCTTCAACCCCCTCTTCCTCTGGCCCACCACATCAGCCAGCTCCGTCGTCGGCTCTATATACGGGACGATACTATTCCTCACCAGCGTCCTCTGCTCAAACGCATACGCCAGCCCAATCAGGTTATACTCATCAAACCGCTCGCCCATAAAGCTCAGCCCATACGGCAGGTTCGGCGCCGAGGCGTTGAGGTTGCCGAACCCGTTCGGCATGACCGTCGTGTTGGGCGGCAGCGCCCCGAGCGGCACGGTGACGACGGGCGCCCCGAGCAGGGCAGGGAGGAACGGCGAGAAGGGCGTGGGGACGACCAGCGCGTCGAGCGAGTAGTTCTGCAGGGCGCCTGTGATGCCCAGGGGCCCTGCGTAGAAGAGACCCGCCGTGTAGTTGGACCAGAACAGGGGCGAGTCGTTGCCGTACCCGAGCTCGATGGCCGATTCCCACACGAGCGTGTCCCGCTCCGGCCAGTCCTCCAGCGGGAACCCCTGCGTGAAGTTCTGCAGGTCCGAGACGGTCTTGATGTTGTAGGGGTTCACGGTCAGTTCGGATAGGTACTTTGCCAGGTCGGTGTTGAAGTCCGCCTCGAGCACGACATTGGGGTAGTTGGCCTCGGCCAGCACGTCGTAGCCCGGCAGGGTGATGTTGTCCACGATCGTGGCGCCGGCATCGCGCAGGACGTCCAGCGCGGCATTGAAGACAGGGATGGCCGGGGCATAGAATTCCTGTCCCGTCAGGTCGATGTAGTTGCGCGGCACGCCGATGCGCTTCTCCCGCAGCGCGTCGAGCTGGCAGGCGTCGATGTAGCTGGGCGTCTTGTTGAATGGAATCGCCGAGGTGTAGTTGTCGTTGGCGTCCTGGCCTGCGATGGCAGAAAGAATATACGCCGCGTCCTTGACCGTCCTTGTCATGGGGCCTACGGTGTCCTGGTGCTCCGAGATGGGTATGACCAGGTACCGCGAGGTAAGGCCAACAGTTGGCTTGATGCCCACCAGATTGTTCTGGTTCGAGGGCGACAGGATCGAGCCGTCCGTCTCGGTGCCCAGACAGCCCGCGGCCAGACCCAGCGAGCTGGCCACACCGCTCCCTGCCGAGGAGCCCGACGGGTCTTGTCCTGGAAAATAGGCCCCCTCCGTCTGTCCTCCATAGGCAGACCAGCCATTGCTGGTATTGTACGACCGGTAGTTGGCCCACTGTGATAGGTTCGTCTTGCCGAGGAGGACGGCACCAGCCTTGCGGAGCTTCGCCGCCATGGTGGAGTCAGACGGCACCTTGGACCCCAGCAGGGCGTAGGACCCAGCCGTGTTGTTCATCTTGTCGTCCGTGGCGATGTTGTTCTTGATCAGGATGGGCATTCCGTGCAGCGGCCCTCGAGAGGTTCCTGAGGCACGTTCCGCGTCCAGAGCGGCTGCTATGCTGAGGGCGTCCGGGTTCAGCTCCGTCACCATCCGCAGGGTCGAGTTCACCTCGAGGATCCGAGCCGTGTATGCATTGACCAGGTCGACACTTGTGAAGAGGCCTGTGTCTAGACCCCATACCAGATCATCGATAGTCGCGTCGATGAGTGGAGGGAAAGGCTTTCCGTCGATTGCAGTACTGGCGTTTGAGCAGTAGAGCTGGCACTGGCACAACCCAACTGCTGTCGCCGCCAGAGCGGCAACTTTCTGGATAGACTTGGAGCCCAGCATCTTGCTCTTGGACTCGACCCAGCACGCGAGGACAAGAATGAGAAGGAGGAGGATTGTAGGGTAGAGAGATGCTCCAGGCCTTGGAGCCATGTGGGAGAGTGAACTACTATTTAATTGCAGGACAAATACATAACATGATCGCCATGATTAACGATGGTCTGTCTGAATAATCCCGGCTCTAGGTTGAGAGGCTTATCTAGACCGTTCACACCGTCCTTGGGCTTCTAGGAACACGACTGCTAGTGCCAGGAGAGGTGCAAGGGCAAGGTGAGGGAAAGACAAGCAGGGGTGATCTTCAACATGTGGGAGAAGTGGTGTCGTCATGAGGATTTGTGTGAACCGGATATCGCACCGGAGAAATGCATTTGTATGCGCCACGAATTGGCAGTGGACATCTTATCTCGTCCATTTTTGGGCCTGAATGCAACGCTTCTATGATAGTAGCACCTAGACTCGCCCCTGCTCATAGACAGCCAGGGCCGGTTCATGCATCCCGGCCTCATCAGATCGTGGGCAGTGAGACGAGTAAACGTACTCAAAGGGAACGGGTAAGGGAGTATTGTTTGGTCCAGGAGGATGTAAGCATCACGAAGGTTTACTCCCCAGACGCTGGGGGTTGAGGTGGGGAAACGAGAGAGGGGGGGGGGGGCCTAGGGCCCGGCAATAATTGGACAATCTTTCCGTACCAAGTATAACACCCTTCTTTACCTATTTCCCTGTCAATATTGCAGTCCATTGATTCAACAGACCAGAGTCTGCAGCGACATCCTTGCAGCACAGACAATTGTATTATCACACAAGACTCACATGTGCTCACCAATGCATTTCTTGGAAAGTGAATAAGCCACGAGGCATTGACTTCCTTCTCATATGGTCTTGGAAAAGAAAGATAACGGTTGTTGGGCCCTAGAGACGTTTGCTCGGAATTGCCAGGTGCGTCGTTCTTCCAGGCGATTTGAAGTCTCTGCAGCCTTGTCTAGTCTACATTCCCAGCTCATGCTTCTCTCTACCACATAGTAGACAAAATGATGTGAGAGCCCGAAGACCGTTCACGTCAGAATGACAGCCGTACATGGAACATTGGCGGACCTTCCTGCGCGAGATGGGCGCCCAGCTGGTCGTCGTTGTGGATCTGTAGCGGGAAGAGCTGCGAGACCCCCATGGCGTTAGGCACCTTGACCATACCTATCACCTCCACACAGGTCGACCCGGGAATCTTCTGCGCGGCAACCTGGCGCAGTTCCTCGAAAGAGGGCGCTGGCGAGGTGAGGCAGGCGATCCAGATATCTCCTTCGCTTCCGTCGGGGTTGATCTCTCGTAGGTAGATGGGGACCAGATTGCTGTTCGTCGCGGGTAGCTGATATGCCGCTGCTGCCGCTGCTTGTGAGTTGTCGTATGGCGATGGGGCGGCAGGCATGGATGCTGCCTCTGGCATGAACTGCTGGTTGGGAGCCATGAAACTGCCCTGCGCGTTGGGATCCAGTAGAAGGGAGGATCCCAGCTGGTTGTCCATGGGTATCTGCATGCCCATCTGCGAATCGACGAGGTGGTTCGGTAGCATGCGTGGCGGGTGGCTGTGGGCGTGTGGTTGCTGTCCAGGCACGAGCAGGGCAGCTGCAAAGCCAGATGCGTTCTCGCTCATCTCTCTCATGTCAGCAGCGCCGTCATCATAGCTGGCGTTTTCCATGGCGACAGCAGGGCCCTTGTTCTTCTCCCTGCCTCCCCGGCGCTTGTTCTGGTCGTCCCGCAGCCTCTTCATGACGTCCGTGGCGATAGCCTCCACGGCCTTGATCCTCATCTCGTGTCTCTTGGAATCATCCAGCCTGCTCAGTACTCTGCGCAGCATCTCGCTGTCGTCGATCCACTGCTGCTTCAGCTCCTTCCACCGATCCGGACCCAGCGCCACCTTGCTCGTGAATCCATCCCGCTTGAGGATGGCATAGAACCTCGCTCTCACCTCCCTCGACTCGGCCGGGTTCAAGCCCAGGATGTTTTTCGCGTCCGCGAGCGCAACGCTCCTCTCACCTCGGCCAGCACCCGCACGCATCCGCTTAGTGACGTCCGAGCAGATAACATCCAGCGCCAGCCTCCGCCTCGATCCCTGTGCAGCACTATCGCTGTCCACCCACGCATTGTCCTCCAGGGCCGGAAAGGCCTCTATCAGCTCCCTCTTGGCATCCTCCCACGCCTCAGGTCCAGCGAGGGTCTTCTTGGTGATGCCTGCAGCCTCGCAGATCCCCTGGAATCTCTCGCGCACCGCCGCATACGAGGGCCTGTCCAGACCCAGTATCGCTTGGCTCTCTGCGAGCGTCGTCTCGGAAGGGAAGCGAGGAGGGCCAGGCGGGTCCGCAGGGAGACCTGCGTACTGACGTGTGCGCCGCCGCCGTTTTTTCGCGGCCCAGCGCTGTGCAGACACGGCTTCCATCTCGAGGCGGCGCTGTGCTATCACCTGAGACGAGGTACCAGACTTGTCGGCACCCTCATCTTCATCACCACCACCACCACCGCCAGCGGTAAGAAGATCTTGGCCAGCTTCATCATCGTTATCATTATCGTTGTCGTCGTCGTCGTCATCGTCATCATCATCATTATCAGCATCGTCGTCAACATCATCATCCCGCAGAAGTGCTTCATTGCCAATTTCGTGCTTTGCCCGCCTCGCATCTGAAGCAGGCGTCCGCAGAAGCCATCTGTGCGCACTACGTACGCGGTTCAGCTCGCGTGACTTGATCTCGAAACCGTCCTGCAGATTCAAAACACGCAGCATCTCAGCCTGCGACAGGTTGCGCTCCCAGAGCTCCCTGACGCGAGCCACGAGGGCCTCATTCTTGAGGGCGGGTTGCTGCCTGGAAGGGAGATTCCAGCGGCGGAACTGAGATGCGTATGCACGTTTGCTATACAAAAGACGAAAAATATGTCAGCGGACCGAAACAATTCAGACCCTATGCGTCCCAAGATGGGTCGTTTATACGGCAGGGCATACGGCCCGCCGGGATACTTTAGCCCGGCAGGACGTCGCGGCGCCGGAGAAGCATTGCACGACAGGATGGAAAACACGAGAGCAGACAAAGCATACCTTGGCTTGAAGTTGTGGTTCACGCGCATGTAATCGATGATTTCTTCGACCTGTTTGTTCTCGTCGACATAGAGACGGCAGATGGTGTCCTTGTGCTTGTCCCATTCGTACACCATGCTTCCAATAACACGTTAGATGTCATTAGGGTGTATATTGGCCTGTCCTCAAGGGTGTATATGGATGCGGAACTGCACTTTTGGTCAATGTTGTTCGCCGCCGTTGGCTTCGTGACTCGAGGTGAAGTGGGAATGATCCCACATGTCAGCCAAGGACCTCTGGTGCCATGCAGGGGGCCCCCTCTCTCCAACCCTGGACCATCTCCTTATCGATAAGGGTTCCCTCGAAATTTCTCGACTTGCATCTAATCGCATCGTACCTGCTGAATTCCTGACAAGTCCAACACCACCACGACCACTCCCTCCTCCCCTTGCCCTCCTGCGACAGGTCGCCCATTCAATTCTTCTGTCGCAGAGCAGCCATGGATATTCTCAAGGTCCTATCGCTCGGCACGACCAAGAAGTCCAACAACAAGGCTAGTAGTTCCGCCCTCAGCGCCGCAAGACTCCCCTCCGCCGGCAGCAGACCCAATGCGCAGCTCTTCCACGACGAGACTGGGCCGAACCGAGGCACGAAACGGAAGAGGCCTGACGACGTGGAAGACGGGGCTGGTGATGATGACCTGAGCGATATCGATTTCTTTGCGCCAAGGGACGAAGTAAAGGGTGCGAGCAGGAAGAAGGCTGACAACCCCAGCAAAACCAAAGAAGACGTCGAGAAACCCAAGCCCAAGGCCAGCAAGGCCAAGCTCCTGGATGAGGACGAGTGCAAGCAGATCCTGCGCTCGCACAGGCTCAAGTTCACTCTGCTGTCGGACGGGGCCGAAAAGAAGGCAAAGGTCAAGAAGAGCAAGAAGAAGGCCAAGGCTGTCGAGGAGGTCAGACAGACCAACAAGAAGCAGCTGTTCCCCCAGCCTCTGAGGACTTTCGGAGAGCTGCGGTCTATTTACAGGATCTCAGGCCGGCTCGCGGAGAATATCGAGGCACAGGGGTACAAGGAGCCTACAGAGGTGCAGATGAGCAGTCTGCCCCTGCTGCTGGATCCCAAGACAGCCCTGGCAAGAAATACGGGGGGCGATGTCTCTGCGCAGGCCGTCGACTTCATTGCGGTGGCGCCGACGGGAAGCGGCAAGACCATCAGCTTCCTGATACCCGCCATCAACGGGATCATGAGGAGGCGAGCTGGTGCAGAGGACCGCAAGCAGCACGGGCTGGAAGTCATCGTTCTCGCCCCGACCAGAGAGCTTGCCAACCAGATCTTGAACGAAGGACGGAAACTGACCATCGGTACTGGTCTCAAGGTTGTGGCTATGAAAAAGGGCATGCGGATCGCCACAGGAGATGGAGAACCGAAGGAAGAAGAGGATAGTGAGGGCGGATCTTCCAGCGGCACTGACGATGAGGACTCCAGCCCCGAGAGCGAGAATGGGGATGATGCCGCGAAACCAGTCACCAAGGCCGATATCCTGGTGACAACACCAATGCTGCTACTCAACTTCCTGAACAGAGGGAAACTGACGAGAAGCCTTCCATCTGTCAAATCTCTGATCCTGGATGAGGCAGATGTGCTTTTGGATCAGCTCTTCCGTGACCAGACTACAGGAATCTGGTCGGCCTGCACAGATCCAGAACTGCAGCTCGACTTTTGGTCGGCAACTATGGGGTCTAATATCGAGACCATCATTACAGACCGGCTCAAGTCTCACGCACAAACTCGCGGTGTCCCTCTCAGGCCGCTCGTCCGCCTCGTCGTCGGCCTCAAAGACACCGCAGTCCCCAATATCACGCACAAGCTCACCTACACGGCCACCGAGCCCGGAAAGCTCCTTGCCCTTCGCCAGCTCCTCCACCCGTCCTCGGGCACCGACTCAGGTCCACCTCTCCGCCCACCGTTCCTCGTCTTCACGCAGACCATCGACCGTGCGACGGCTCTGCATACGGAGCTCAAATACGATATTCCACTCGAGGCAGGCGGCTCCTCCCGCATCGCCGTTCTGCACTCCTCCCTACCAGATTCCGTCCGCGCGGACATCATGAGGCGCTTCCGCCTCGGCGAGATCTGGGTCCTCATCACCACCGACGTTCTCGCACGCGGCGTCGACTTTGCCGGCGTCAACGGTGTTGTGAACTACGACGTTCCCTCGAGCGCGGCCGTATACGTGCACCGCGCAGGGCGTACGGGTCGTGCAGGCCGCGAGGGCGGTGTTGCCGTCACTTTCTATACCAAGGAGGACATCCCTTTTGTCAAGAGCGTGGCGAACGTGATCGCCATGAGCGAAAAGCAGGCAGGCAAAACGGGTGAGGCGGCGGATGTGCAGAAGTGGCTACTGGATGCGCTGCCGGACGTGCAGAAGGAGGACAAGAAGAAGATGAAGACGCAGGGCGGGGTGGCGGCGCGCAAGACGGCAAAGATCACGAGCAAGAGCGCCTGGGAGAGGAGGAAGGAGAGGAATAAGAGGGAAGCTATCCAGGGAAGCAAGAAGAGGAAGGCGGGCGAGGCTGGTGAGAAGAAGGGTGGCGAGGGTGAGTGGAGTGGCCTGGATGACTAGTATTGTGTCGGAGAGACTGGGTATGTTCTGGTTGTTGACAACACCTCTCCCATAACATAGCCCTTTTCAGATGTGAATCAATCATAATCTGAAGGCTCTCTTGCCACTCAAAATATGAGTTCGCCATACAACATAAAGCCAAGCATCCCATTCTAGCTGTGTCGGAACTATGCCTATAGCGCTCTTGGGGGAAGTAGTTTATGGGCCGAGACCAAGAAAAAGCTATAAAGGCTTGACATGGCCCCAAAGGGCAAATGCTCTCGACAGCAACTTTGACCGCCGAAATAATAGCCACTGCACGATGAGACACGTTACGCATAAGCTGGGCACATCACTGTGTCCTCGTGGGTGCGATCTCGACTATCATGGAGTCTGATCTACGTTCGCAATTACGGGCCCACCGGAATTTGTGTCAACTGAGAACATTTAGCACACCCGGTCAAGAAGTATACTTGAGGTTTGCTCAACGAGTTTCTCAATTCAGCAGCGCTCATATCTGAAATCAATACTGAACGGGCGACTCACTATAATGTCAGGCCCTATTACCCGATGCTTTACCAGTATTGTTACGCAAAGGCTGTGCCTGAAGCAAAAATACACATCGGCAACACATAAACCCACCCAGCCCAATCAGACTTATCACCGAGCAGAACGGATCAGCGCCCCTCTAAAACCCCCTGGATCAGAGTTGTTGACACGGTGCGCCATGACGACTGCAGTGTTTCGAATCTCCATTTCCCTCACTCTTCTTGAAAAAAAAAGAAGCATGTCTAATCGATGTGAGAGCAAGATAAAAGAAGGAAAATTGCAAGTCGCGTGAGCCATTCTTTTTCCCGCAAGACACCTTGACATGAGAACTTTTCTGAACAATCCTTGCAGTCGGCAAAAGAATTCCGCGAGCAACACCTCTGAACCTGCTGAACAGGCCAATCCGTGAAGCCATAGCGAATGACGTGCTGGCATGCTTGTATGTAGCCATCTAGTGTGTACCTCCTCCCACTTGCTCTCCTCACGCTGTCTGACCATGGGTTCCCCTCAATAAGCAGGGCCGCGTAGGGAGCAGCAAGTCTATCACCTGCATGAGATACTTACCTATCTAATCCTTTCGCGGTTAGGCGCGCGCTCTCACTTGTCACAAGAGCGGTCCCTCACATACTCTGTATACTTGATATAACATATAAGTGAGGATCGCCACACGGTAGGCAGGCAGGTAAATCATGGCCACCACACAGCACTCGCAGTCGGAGGAGCTCCAAGGTCTCCTCGACGAGGACCACCACGTGGACATTGAGCTAGACCCCTCCTCGGACCACGGAGGCAGGCCTTCGAGCCAGTATAACGAGATCATGCTCCAGAAATTTGTCTCGCGGTGGCGGGACGCCACTCCGTACCTCCTCTTTTGCGCCTTGTTCTTTGCGTGGGGCGATATCCTCTTTGGCCTCGACACGGGGTCCTTTGGCTCCCTCGAGGCGCTGCCCTCGTTCCTGAACCACTTCGGGGAGAATGGGGCGTTGTCGACATGGCAGAAGTCGGTCATGAACTCAAGTACTTATTCAAATCTTCCTTTATTTCTCCTTTTTTTTTTTTTTTTTGTTGGTGGTCTCGATTCGTATGTCTGTTGCTGACTTTTGGTTTGTGTGAAGTTGTCTGGCCTGGGAAGATTGCCGGAGTATTCGCCTTCGAACCATTGCTCCACCGTGTCGGATATAAAAAGTCAGTCTATGTCTGTGTCGTTATTCAGTTCATAGCAATTCTCAGTATGTCCATTCAATTCTTTCTTTTGTGCAACCTTGCTCTTTCTTTGAACACAACATAGCATCCGAACATTAATGTGTTAATTACTTGAACAACTAAACTCATTCCTTCTCCAGTTGAGATTACTGCCAAAGAGTGGGTTCAATATGAAATTGGACGCATTCTTGCCTACTTTGCCGTTGGCATTATCGAGGTATTCAATCACAAGTCAACCTTTTCCCATCACACTCACTCGTTCGCTTTCTGATCAATCGCCCCGTACTACTCGAGCAGAATGTCGTGCCGTCATACCAGGCAGAGATCTCTCCTGCATCCCTCCGAGGCTTCATCACCGGATCCATGGTCAGCGTGGTAGCTCTGGGCAACATGTGGGGTGCAGGAATGGGACAGGCCATGGCCAAGTACACGACCGACGCTGGCTGGCAGATTCCCACGGGCGTCCAGTTCATACCGGCATTTGTCCTCGCCGTGGTCATACCCTTCACCATCGGTAAGGAAATACAACATCACCTGGTGCCATACATTAGTACTGGGGACTAATCAATACAACTCGGTAATTACTTAGAATCACCACGTTGGCTCGTCCTGAAAGGACGCAAGGAGAAGGCACTACAAAACCTCAACAAGATCCGCCCAAAACAGCTCAGAGAGAACGGAGTCACAAGTGCAGAGATCGATGCCATCGACTTCGCCATCGAGTCCAACGACGCTCTTGACCAGGGCTCCTGGCCGGAACTGTTCAGGGGTACATACCTGCGAAGAACTGTCGTTGCCGGCCTCCTCTTTTGGTTCCAGCAGACGGCTGGCGGACAGTTCGGTGAGACTCTCTTCTTCTGCATGGCGAAACATTTCCTTTTCGCATGGCTCCAGGATGATACTAATCCCCAAGGCATCACCGATTAGTGAATTCCTACGGCCCAACGTTCTTCAAGCAGATGGGCTACGGCGACATGTCCTTCACCTACTCTTTCCTGGCCACAACGGCTGGGTGCATAGCTGCCACCATAGGCATGCTGGTCGTCGACAAGGTCGGGCGCAGGCCGCTCTTGATCTCCGGCATGTTCCTGGCCGCCCTGTTCAACTTCATCATCGCAGGGCTCGGCACCAAAGAGAACCTGTCCAAGGCCGAGACGAATGCGGTGATCGCGTCGCTCGTCCTGCTCAACGTCTCCTGCAAGTACTCGGCGAGCTTGACCGCCTATCTCATCACCTCCGAGATAGGAGGCATCAGGATGAGAAAGAAGAGTACGTACTATCATGGCACAGCAAGCCGCGTGAGGACAACCTTGTGGACTGTCAGCTGACTGTGTTGGTAGTCATGGCTTTCGCCACCGCCATTGACGTGCTCTCCGCCTTCGTCATCACATTCTGCATACCGTACCTGCTCGGCACCCCAGGCGCGAACCTAGGAGCTGGCGTGGGATGGATCCTCGGGGGAGACGCCATCCTCGGCTGCATATTTGCCGTCTTCTTTGTCCCCGAGCTCACGGGACGGTCCCTGGAGGAGGTCGACGAGCTGTTCGAGGCCAACTTGTGGGCGTGGCAGTTCAAGGACTACAAGACATCAGGTATTGGGCACAGGATCGCATTTCTTGAGGAGCACGATGCGACCAACAAGGGTTTCGGGGAGGAAAATGTCCGGGAGGTGCCTGATGGCTCATATTGAGAGGACAAAGATATCGGCCCCGCCCGGATGAAGATGTCAAAGTTAAAATTCACAAGATGCCCTACCCCGAGGCGACTAACTATACCAGAGAAATTGATTTCAAATGCATTCAGTCATCGATTTCAAGTACCAGCTTTCAGCTCCTTCGTGACCGTATGATCGGTCGAGTTGCGCATCCGATGACACCACTTCAGCGAACCCCCCTGGAACAGCCACTCGCCTCCGTTCTGGGCAAGCGGGCCAGAAGATAGCGCGTGTCCCGACGTGAGGCCGCTCCAGAGGGAGCCCAAGGCATCGCTCCAGAACCCCTTCTTTATATAGTCTGGCTTCGTTGCTCCCTGTTTCATAGTGGATGTCATTCCGAGGATCTTGAAACTCCGCACGCTTGGATCTGCGTAGATGGGATAAGGGCAGCCAGTGTCTTTGGTGTAGAGCGGGATGCAGACGGGCTCGCCGCAGCCGATTATGGTCAGTTTTATGTTGGCTGCTGAGAGTTTTGCAGCGGGGAGATCTTGGCCCAAGGCCTCGATGTATTGTTTGCAGCTCTGTCGAGAGACTTAGCATGCGGTGATCCGCACGGCGATCTTGCGATCGAAATGTCTGGCGATTGGGTATGCTTACACCGCAGAAGAAGTGGCGGATAAAGATGACGAGTTGTCGCTCGTCCCCTGGTTTGTTGGTCCAGAGAGATTTAAGGGGAAACTCATTCCCATCCTGGTCTTTGATCAGTACCTCGCCAGCCTCGGTGAGGACCTCTGCGCTCGGCAGCTCGCGATGGGCGCCACCCTCTGTAGCAGTACTTGTCATCTTCAGGCGCTCTTCTTCACGATAATAGATGGTGTTTTAGGCTTTACTGTCTTCGAGTCGCCTCACCTCGTCTGTGCTGAGGATGAACTTGATGTGAGTAGGGTAGTTGCGTGAAACATAGACCGTGAAGGAGAGAGGGGGGGGGGGGTGGTCGGACCCGTGTCGTACTGTACACTAGGCTTGTTCCGGTAGGTCTTACCATATATACTTTGACTTATGTTAAACTCAATGGTGTACCAGTAGTCCTGGATAGAGAGAGCCCGGGTGTCTACTAAGCCGTCCACGACATGAAAGAAACCAAGAAGTACTTATTGCTCGGTTTTCACCAGGTGGTATTGATTTATTGTATGCAAATGATTAATGATTCTCAGTTATCCAATAGTTGACTTCGAAGTGACCAGTGATATATGAGGAGAGGGAGAATGACCTATTCAGGCAATTATTGATTTGCAAGGCCTACTCAAATGCTGATTCCCGACTGATTCTCAACCTCGACTGACAGGGCAATAACTTTTTGAAACGGAAATATAAAGGTGTTTGGTACTACGGGGTTGGCTGCATCTGAAGAACCCGGTATGGCAGTTACTTGACCTTCACTGGCTATCCACCTAGTACTAGTTATGTGCAAGAGACATGGGATATTCAGATGATGGGCTGCCCAGGTGGTCAGTGGACATAATTAACCAGTCACAAGATTTGCGGTTTTGGCAGAGAAGAGAATCCATCAGCAGTGAACAGATTGCAGATCTTTAGCACAATGAGACTGCTATTGACCTCTGGATCCATCGATAGTACGGGCACTATCCCTTTCACAAAGGCATTGTTTGCTGCTCCGTAATTACATGACCACAGTGACTATTGAAGGGTCTCTCTTACTATTTTCTTAGTTCCAATTACATCACATAATTACAATGATTGGATCTAATTGTCTTTGCCCTGATACATTGCTGAAACAACCTTTGAAGTATTAGACCATGGCACATTTAGAAGATCATAAACTTATTCGCCAAGACAAGGGAATCTCCGGAAAGCAAAGAATCCCGGACATGCATTGTTGTCAAGTGCAGCGCTTTAAGACAACCACAGCCTGGCGACTAAGGAGCTATGTTGAGAAGTGACAAAGCATGACCGGCGTGCTGTAAATGGAGCCTTATTCCAGCGAACCAGTAGGACTCAATGGGCCTTGAGCCATTCAAGAGATGCCCATAGAGGAGAGGTTCAACTTTGACCTGGAAGCACGAATTTGATGCTTGTGTCTGAAAAGTATTTAATTAAGCTAATTACCCTTTCCTAGAGCCTGATAGGGCCCGTCATAATAACAACTCTGTATTTTGTGGCTTTTCAGTATTGGGTTGACCCATCTGAGGCATTCAGGTTTAGCTCAGAGACAAGACCGGAGAACGTAGCAGCCGAGCATTGTTCTAACGTACGGGCACAGTAGACACCTTGCTTTTTTACGAACAGGATCCTGGGAAATAAAGGGCGGATATCACCACCTGCCACTCTATGGGCAACGTCAACTCCCGAGCGAAGATGTCCCAAAAGAAGGTGTCTGGAATGAAGGCGTCCGGCGCAAAGATGCCCCGTCCCAAACCGGAGACCCCAGCCACCTTTCTCAAGACCCAATCAACATCTGAATTTTCAGCAGAATATCTTATTGGCCCACAGCCAGATGAGCTTCCATCCGAAGGTGGCACTGCACATGCCGCCTCTGGCGAGTCCTCGATGCTGTCTGAGGACGCGCAGCGTCTTCTCTGGCCGTATTCTCACGACCATGCGGGCGCTGGCCAGAAAGCAAATGCCCTCTCGCCTCTGCAGCTTCGTCGTCCGGAGCTGTATGCTGAGTACTGGGCTGGTGAGGATAAATTCAAGAAGGCACCTTAGACCGGGTTGCAACATGGCACCTATTCACGCTCTAAATTGCCATGACCGGAAGCATTGTGGCTTATCTTCACAACGGTCCGAGCAATTCAGTCGTGACTGCGAGGAGTAAGGAAGACGAGCCGTGAGGACGAAGCACCTTTTCCGAGTGTTTGACCTCTGTTTGACCATTGTCAAATTTCAACGATACTGCTGATACTATATGTAGACCCTCAGGATCACATAGAGAACTTCCCAGTCTTCGGCAGTGGAGCAGGCGTTTTGCATGTAAGATTACTGTCATAATATATTTTATATCATATGGCTGGACCATAAACACTGAGCATTCAATACCAACTCTTATTTGCGCTTTATTCACTTGTTCCTCTTCCATCAAAAAGAAACTTCTTTGCAAAGTCCCCATGTCATGAATCACAGAAGCTACGGCTGATAAATAAAATACACTATCCAGACTTTATATCATTAGACCTAAGGTATCATTTTGGGCACAGTCAAGTAAAACAGGTTTCAAATTCTATCTGATGCAATTTCTAGCATAGTAGAATACGGACTTGTATTCCTTGATTGATTTTGCAACCAAGCTTTGCATTGATTAGGCATTCAGCCACACAGACGACCTTCTTCATCTCTCGACTAGAGCCTCCAACACGGGATGCAATATTCCAGGTAGAACCCACAAACACAAGTCCCCCTAAGGTCATTACCATCCTTATCGCCAAGAAGGGAATCAGGACGCTCTCACACTGCAAATTTCACGCCGCATCCATCGCCAAGGCATCCAGCCACCATCTCCCACGACACCCAGCCCCTCCCGCGACATCAAGAGAAACCACGTGAGGCAAGGCTGCAGCCTACAGAGCCCAGGCAATAATACAAAGGAAGGGAAGAGAAAACAAAGAGGATGCAGCGCCGTTCCTCCCACCCCCCATGTAAATCTGTACCTGCATTAGTTCAGGGTCCCACAGCTCCACTCTGCATGCGATAATCACTGTGTCAATCCTAGAGAGGCTCGTCATCCACAAAATTACTGCAAAGGTACACGCGCAGCTTTTGTAGCGTAAAGGATCAGGTGCGGCCGAGATTCGGCTGCAGTCTTTTCTCTTTTTTTTTTTTTTTCCTCCCTGGGAGGCAGATGGTCAGGGTAGTCTTGAGCAGTATAGGATCAACTCATTCTACAGAAGGAAGACCTGCGGCCCAATCTATCTATCCCCAGCACTACACAATATCTCTGACAAAGACATCACACAGAGACCCAAAGCCCTTTCCACCGACCAGTTGACTTACCTTTTAACACAGACCAAGCGACTAACAAGCCCTTGTAGCCCTCCCTCTAATCGAGTTATCCCACAAAGGCTGACCAGGATCAGCCACCCAGCCCCACCCAAGAGCCCAAGAAGGATCGTACCATGCGACTCTAATCCTCCCCTTGTTGTGTCCTTTGACCACCTCACCTGCCTGTCTATTTCTCCGTCCTACCGCGGCAATCCAGATGACCATTCTCTCTCTCTCTCTCCCAACCCATCCATCCGCCCGGTCAAATTTCCGAGAAACGGCCGGCCGCCACCTCGGGCGCTCGTCTTAGCTGAACGTATACCTAGGGTAGGTATGTAAGAGCCGAGGTGGTAGTAGTAGTTAGCATTTCTAAAGTAATGGAGGGGGTTGTTTGTTAGCTCGGTTGCGCTTCGTAGGACCTCAATGCGCCTGTGTGCCTAGAATGATGGGCTGGCTAGGGGGATGGCATCTCAGAGAACCTCTAGACCAGGACTGAACTACTGTAGTAGGGGCGGAGAGTGGTTTCAACAAAGGCAAGGCGGTATGAGAAAGAGAAGCAAGGCAGTGTGCCGTTCAAAGACTATCCAATACCCTCGCTTAGAACAGACTCTTTTTAGGTAAGGTAGTCGCTTTCGGTGCTGAAATGAATCAGGAGAACAACTGATTTTCAATAAGAGCATACTGTAGAAAGACCAGGCGGCCACCTCCGGCGAAACCTCGACATGGGATACCACATCTACCCGCCGTGGATATCAACTTATGATATACGCATCCGTCTCCTCCCCCGTTGTTATTGCCATCAGACGTCGTAATAGATCAGATGACTACATGTACACCCCACCTCCGTCCGACCTGTGACTCCGCTTCCATGCGACAAAAGAGTACCCAGAGGAACGAGAAGAAAGAAAGAAAAGGAATCATAGTAACTCAGTCGACTCGCCCACAACGAAAGGAGGGGGTGGAGAAGAGAAGACAAAGAAGAGTGAACAGAAAACAAGACAGCCCTGAAAGCGACTTGACCAGGAAAAAAAAAAAAAAAAAACAAAAAAAGTGCTGCGAAGCCTCCTATCTGTGTGACAACGACCGAAAAAATTGGTATCCTTTTTTGAACTCAATGAGAAATAATATGCAGCATTGCATCACTCAAAAGACTGTCATCCACTAGTTTTCAACCTTGAGCCTCTTTGGTTCATTGGCGGATTCAATAGGGTCCGAGGGTGGCTCGTTGGAGGTGACCTCTGGGCTCTTCCTCTTCAGTGTCGACCCCTCGTCCCTCAGAAAGCTGGGCCCGGATCCGACGACAGGCGTGGCGAAGTTGAGAGGGCTGGGCAGCGTGTTGCCCTCATGATTCCTCGCGTAGAAATCTGTAAAGAACTGGCTGGGGCTTGGCAGGAACTCATTGTTCATGTACCGGGAGGGAAGCGCAGAAGCTGGGGTATCGATCAGGTTGTGGCTTGGAGGTGGAGGGTTGTTGGCGGGAGCGGGCCGGGCAAAGGGGTTTGGTGGCCCAGTGGCCCCAGCCGACAACAGCGTCGTGGCCGCTGACGGCGAGGGCGGGGGCAGCACGATTCCAGACGAGTGTGACCCGTCGTTTCGCGTGGTCTGAGACGTAGCGTCGGTGGAGTGTCCTGGCCCGGCAGAAGTGGACTCGGCAGTGTTGCTTCCGGCTTCGGACGCCTCGTCCGGGATCTGCACTTTGAGACGGGGCCGCGATGGGCCGCCGACGCGAAGGCTATTCGCTCTCGACGGCGGTGTATATGTTGATTCGGGTACTGAAGATACGGACAATTGACGTCTTTGTGGAGAGGGGCCCGTTTCAGATCGCTTCGGTTGTGGTGGAGACGCCGTGCTGCGAGGCGGGCCGGGCGCATCGAATGGTTTGACCTCGTTCTTGAGCTGCGACTCCGCAAAGGCCGCAAGATGTTGCGACAGCACGGAGCGGCTCTCGTCGATGGGCGTGAAGATGCTGTGTTGCTTCTGGTGGGGAAGCTTCTTGATCGCGGACGTAGTGTTCAGCATGGGTGCCTGGGGTGCCGGCCTCTCGGCAGGCTCCGCAGTCGGCTCCGATGGGGCTGCCATGGCTTCTTGGGCAGGTGGCTCCATCTGCGCACGCGCTGGTTGTTGCGGCGGTGGTGGCGATGGCCGGCGCATCGGTCCACTCGGAAGACCGTGGCGCTGTTGGGGCGGCGAGAGCGAATGCCTGGCGGGCGGCGGAGGAGACTGTTGTGGAGGCTGCTGGGGAGCGAAGCTGGGGGGAACCGAAGACTGCCTCTGAGGCTCCATGTGCATCTGCATGTGAGGAGGCGGGGGCGCATGGGGCGGATACTGATGGCCGGGAGGCATGTTGGGCGCGTTCTGTGGGTTGTAGATGGCTGGCTGTGGGACGTATGCGTACCCGTTCACCTGAGGACCGTGGGGTGGGCCATATGGGCCAACCTGAGGGGCAACCAGCTGGGAACCCATCCGGCGCATGTCGTTGCGAGAACCAGGGCGCGAGCCGGGATGCGGCTGTGGAGTGTGGGCGCGCGGGACACCATGGAAAACCATGCCGTTCGGTACCGGCGGCGATGCAGAGGGCGTGTGGTGCCTCAGCTGGGGGAATCCGGGCTGGCCGTGAAAGTGTTGGGGCATACCATTGGGGGGTGTGCCGTTCTCGTCATCCTCCTCTTCATCGTCAACGCCACCATTGAAGTCGGAAGGTCCTTTGTGCTCATTTGGTCCACCGTGCTAGTGAGAGGAACAAACAAACAATTAGCAATCGTAACTGCGGTCGGAGGAGGAGGTTTTTAGGGTTTAGTCCGAGTACGTACATAGGTATACCTGGTTATAAGCTCGCGCATGTCGCCCGACGAATACTCGTACAGCTTCTTGTTCTGGCCAAAGATGAAGACGGCGACATCGACAGAGCAGAGGACGGAGAGCTCGTGGGCCTTCTTGAAGAGACCGCCCTTGCGCTTGAGAAAGGTGCTGTTGTAGAGAGCCATCCTGTCAGCAGGCGCCGGACGTTTGTAGAGGGGTCCCATCGTGACGATCGGCGGGAAAGAGGATTGTATGGCAAAGCGGTGGTTTGGAGACTTACACAGAACGATTCCTGTCATCCTTGATGGCCTTTATTTCAATCTTCCTGCGACCCATCGTGAAGTTGTCGACGAGGAGATTGGAGAGCGAAGGCCAGGATACAAGTCTATTTCCAGAAGAGTGTGGCCCTTGGTGACGGCCGTATCAGAGCTAGTCGACGATCGAACGCACAAGCTAGGCCGGATAGTATGGTGTTCTTCGGTGGTCCAAGCTGGCAGAGGGGAAGAAAGCAGACGGGCCGTAGCAATGGCAACCGAGCTGAGGGAAGTGGAGGGCGAGGATAAAGATAGCTATGTATAGGTAGTCGGATGGCCAGGGTATAGAGCAGCTATGCTATATCGGGCTTGCGGGAGGAGAGAAGGAGAAGGAGAAGAAGAAGGTCGCGTAGTCAGTGGCCCTCTCTGTTTGGGGAGATGAAGGAGGAACGGAGCCTGCAGCAGGATCTGGCGCAAGAGAAGACTCCAGCAGACCTGCGGGCGAGTACCTCTCTGTCGGTCGCTAGGAAGACGTCGAGCAGACGGGCGCGATGGATTCTCTGCAGATGCGGGCGCCGGGTGGAGGGGTTCGATGTCGAGGGTCGAGTCGGTGGTCAGGGACAGGGCCAGACTCGAGATCGAAATCGAAGCAAGCAACACAGACAAGATTGGTCGGCCGGGGCGCAAGGGCCTTATTTGAGTCTTTGTCGACCAAAAGTCGCGGTCGTCAGACGGGAGGCTACTTAGGTAATGCAGGGTAGGAGAAAGAGAGAGGGAGCGCGCGTAAGGAGAATTAATTATAAGTCGATTAGGGCGAACATGGGGTCGACAATGATGTGGTGGTGTCTTGTAGTAGCGCAGAGGAGGTGGAGAGGGGGGGGGGGGCGATGGAAAAGGATCAAACCGAATCGGATTGTGTTGAATGCGACCGGGAAGGGAGGAGGGTGGGTGAGAGGGAGTAGACGTTGAGCCGTCGTCGTCGCCGTGGGTATCTTCGTGGATGCGCGATCGCGTCGTTTGGCAGGTGTTGAAGGAAGCAAGAAGGGGAAGAGAATGGGGACGGGGCTGAAGGGCTGATACTAATTATAGACGGGAGAGAAGAAGAGAACTGCGATGTGCGCAGGGCCGCCAGCCTTTTAGACTCTCTCTCTCCTCTCTTGGGAGAGGGGGGGTGGGAAGGAAAAGACTCTAGGTCCCGACCCAACCACGCCAACCTCTGCTTCTTCTGGGGCATGCCCACCCCCCCCGGGAGCCTCAACCAGGAGGAAGAGAGAAAGAGATAGTCCACTACGGTACCCAGACGAGCAGTGGAGGGGGGTGGTGTGGAGAAGGGGGCAACGCTCAGGTCCAGGGCAGGGGTGCACTGGGAACCGGTACCACAGTAGCGGTACAAAGTACATTCAGGGCATCACTACAGGGCAGCAAGTAGGAGTTGTAGGGGTGGGCAGGAGGGGAAGAGGTAAGCAGGGACGCTGAAACGGGAAAGTCGAGGGGAGTGAGAGGGAGGGGCCTGGAGACACAGAGGAGCAGCACAGGGCATACAAGGGCCTGTGGGTGCCCCCCGTTCCTCTCTTCTCGCCTACAGGTACGGATGTGTCATAGTGGTAAGGTGCCAGGCAGGTGGGGAAGGGAACAGAGAAGTCAATTAGCCCACAACCCCCCCCTCTTCCAGGTACCGGTACATGCATGCTGCCTCTGACGGCACACCAACGTCTCTGCTGTGGTGCAAAACTCCTTGGTCCCACCTCATCCACGCTAAAATCTCTTTTCCCTCTGCCTTCTTTCACCTGCACAATTCCTTTGGTCTGTTTTCTCTGTCACTCTCCCAACCCGTTCTCAATTCGACTTGTCTTCCTGCTACTACGGTACCCCTCAGGGCCATTCCTCACCCGGCTATTCTGCTGACGGAGGGGCATGCTACTCTGCTTCTGCTAAGCTGAGACTCGAGACTGGTCTTGATCCCGTTCGATACCGAGTACAGCCTTATCGTTCATCATGTTTTTTTTTCTTTTTTTTCTTTTCTTTCCCCTTGTCTTGTCCCGCGTTCCTTGCCTGCTTGTCTTCTTTTTCCGACTTAGTAGTGTTCCGCCCTCTCACCCTCTCCTCTCTTCCCCTCTCGGTGCGATATCCTTTCCAAATCAACCAACATGTTGCTAGCACTGAGGCTCCTGGTCGAGAGTGCTACCTCTCGCGCCGCGTCCCGTCAGGTCTCGGGCGAAACGCTCTAGAAGCGTTGATCATGAGAAGAGGCCGTGGGAGCGTGGGCGGATCGACAGGGGCATCCTTGAGTGACAGGCAGCAGGACCGTGCCCCCGAGGACCCCCTGACAAATTCCGTGAACGTTCTACGTAGTACTGTACATGCCAGCAACACGCTGCCGCTATGGCACAATTGCTCATAGTACTATGTAGGCTGCTGCTGTCCCGCTCGACCTGACAGCTTCCACGTGTGTGCTTGCGATGATTGACGAGCAGGCTATGGCGCCTCCCCTCCTCTGTGTCCCTCCTTTCGGCAGACCCTGTTCCGCTGCACAATCCCTGACAGGCTTAGGGCTTGGCACAATGAAACTGGTGGGTTTGAGGAATCAGTGCTGAGCTCACTGGAGGGAGGAGCGATGGTGGTGGTCAGCAGACGCATCTCGATACCTCTTGCACCTACGCCCTGGCACACCTCTGCCTGCTGCTAGGCTTTTGGAGAGCTCCCAGTTCTGCATGCCGTCCCGACAGCTCGACAGGACAGCAGGTAGTATGACACGCCATCATCTGGCGGAGAGGTTGTGAGCTCCAACACCTTGAGTTACCCCCTACAGTGGCATCCAATTTACAGCGCCCTCATTGCACGCGTCATGAACCTTGTGGCCGGATTGAGCCTGCAGCCAGTCGTCAAGGGGTCCAACAATCATCCACGGTGGATCAATGAGTCGCAGTTGCAGATGGCATCTGGTCTCTTCTCTCTGGGAAGATTGGAATCACAATGTAATTACTTGCAGGGTTCCCAGCTTCAGCCTCGTCGCCCTGCCACATTGCTGAGAAGCAAGTGGACGGACAGACAGGAGACTTGAGGTTGACTGATTGACTGCCTACCCCAACTCCTTCTAGGTTGGCAATGTGTCTGCACACGCCAGTGGAGCCTCCCTGTCTGTCTGTATCGCCGACCTGCATGTGTGGTGCTCTGCCAGCCCTACATGCTTGATGATCCAAATTTGGAGCTGCTAATGCTCCCCAAGATCTTATCGCTCATCGCCATATTCCACGATCTGCACCTGGACGCGGGAGCCGCTCAGAAAGGGACGAACGCTAGGCTGAGTTCTTGTGCATACTATGTATGGTACACAGTTGAGCCACCTTTGTGGCTTGTCGAACCGAGCCCTGCGGAGCATCTGTGCGAGTCTCCTGCTGAAGAGCCCGAGAGGTCCACAATTATGCGACATGGCGTATTCAAGAACAATGGGCACGACTGCACCGGCATCTGCTCCCCGTTGACCCTCATCCTCGGCCGACTCAGAGGTCTCTTTTCGTCGCTTGAACTCGTGTCCTGTGCTCGAGTCACTGTTCATTTAATTCAACGCATTGCGTCAACTGGACCCAGCGGTGGTGGAGAGGATGGCCAACCAATGACAATCATGTGGTGGGTGTGTAAGTATCACCACGCCCGACAACAAGCTTCTACTATTGTCCCGGTTGTAATGACGGTGGACAGAACATGTTCGGGCGACATCCTCTCAAAGAACCTATCAGGACTACACCACGAATCTACTAGGCCCTGCGCCATGAATTCGAACCCCAGTTTGTGAGTCGGTGCTGTGACCTACCCCCACCCCGTGGCTTTCGACCTGCTGGCGTCGGCACCCGCACCTGTAGAAGCTGCATCACAGCGGGGCAGATCGCTGCGCGCCCCGGCGGCTATCTATTAATAGCTATATTTAGCTTCGATTGGACCGAACGTCAACCTTTCTTCGCTCTCACATATTCGCATTCGATCATCCCACTTGCTGCATCCTCCACATCTCATCCCTGGCTGATGGCGTGAGCAAACAAGGAACATTGTCCGGTACCATGGCGTCCGGATCCAGAGGATGCCCACTGTGTCGCGGTGGAAATCCGGGGTATCAAGGCACTCACCCATGCCGTTGATCGCTGCGTGTCTTGCATGAGCACGGAGCACCCTGTGTGCGCGGATTTCGTCTTCCTGCATCCTCTCTGCGTCTACCACCACCCCTCCCTCCCACCTTGAGGCCACGACTCAACCAAGTCCTTCCTTCTTCTCATCATCATACCATTGACATGGACTGATTCCTCGAGAACCCTGTGCCCTGGCCCCATCCGTAAGCTCGCTGTCTCCGTCACACAAGAGATGAAGCTGACGACCTTGGGAGGACAGAGAGAGACACGTGAGAAGGGATGGTGGCTGGGCGGCGAGTACGCTCTGTGCCAGCCGAGGGGAAATCTGCAGACGCTACCGGTTCTGGCTCCAGAGAAGGATCGATAGTCGACTGAGTGGTGATTCGAAAGGATTGGCTGATTACCATGACATGGGGTCCTCATCTTGTCACACGTAAGCGTTGAACCGTGCATAACCCAGGAACTTTAGGGGTACGGTCGACGCCTGTGGATGGTGGAGAGGCAGGAGAGAGAGAGAGAGAGAGACTGTGTGTGAAAAGATCTCTACCACTCCGGCGAGCCATATTCCACATGCGCGAGCCCACTTCGGGAAAATAGGTCTACCACCTCATCTCCACCATCCACACACTATTCGGCCGATTGCCCTCCTCACGACTGTCCATCAAGGATGGTCCCGACACTTGATATGGTATACGACCAGCGCTACGGGCAGTAATGCTCGGTTGCCGGTTGTTGGCTGGGCCGACTGGCCTAGATCGAGGATACGCGCGGAGGATCAAGATAAGAGGCGCGCTTGTGGTGCTCCTTGATCCTTTCTCTCTCCCTCTCAGCAAACTACCCGTTCTAGGGTTTTTCCTCGGTGTCTACGACGCCCCAGAATCCCGCGCCTCACCGAGATCTATGTGTGTTATAAGCGGCCATCCGCAAAGCCGCGCCGTCTTTTGGAAGAAATGGACTGTGAGATCAACAGGGCATCATACCTTTTCCAGCGGAAACTAGAGCCAGGCTGCAGAGCCTCACTGATTCCTCCTCAAGCGGAAGGTTTATGCGATAGGAGGATGACCCGTTGGACCCAATTTTATCTCTTGCGTTGAGCGAAGCCCTCCTTTCGAAACCCGGGATCCGTGTGGCCTAAACTTGCTGGCCAGAATTCGCCAATGAATTCTTGACGCGATGGCAGACGGAACCGTCAGGGCCCGTCTCACATCATGTTCTTTTGCTAGCCAGGCACAGGAATTCACTTGACAGAGCCATATCGCGCCTGAAAACCTCTGGCGGCCGCCGCCAGAAAAAGAAACTTTGTTGTACGACCAAACGGTTATGTTGGACATGTAAACCTCACACAACAAAGTCCAGTCTCGTGAAACATTATGACGCCCCCCACCCATCACGAAGAGAAGTCAGTTGGGGCCGGGCTTGTTTGCTGAGTGATGCAGAGGTGCCAAAGCAGCCTTGTGACCCACCACATCGAACTGCTTCATTGCACCTTTCGATAGTATCATCATCATCATAATCAAGCCACTCATCCAGCATGAATGACACACGTAAACAGCATATCTTACGCTCCTCTCACGACTATTCGCCCACATTCTATTTCCTCTCACCTGCCAGTCACACCTACCCCCTCTTTGCCCCCCCTCCTCGGCCAGCACTCGACCTGGCAGGATCTCTCCGTAAGCTTAACTCGCTACACCAAGATTACTTACACACACACACACACACACACAAGCACACACGCACAGCCCTTCTAGAGTAAGGAGAACCTCCCTCAACTGCTCACCCATCCGCCCATTCACAAACACCCCTCGCCCATCTGTCTCCTCGCCTCTCCCATCCCTCCTCTTCCCAACCCATCCCACCATCCGCGCCAGCCAGCGCCTCACCTCACAAATCACACGTCCTAGCCACCCACACACATTCTCACACGCCCGTCCATCCCGCGTTTCGAACAAAAAAGCCCAACAAGCTCGCTCAGCCCCTTACCCCTGCAAAAGCCGGCCTGGGGGCCGCAGCACACATCATGCAGATGGTATAGAAAATCCCCATATTTGGAAACAAACACAAGAAAAATTGACGCGCCGCTAAGCGCCCATAGACGCGGGAAGAAGGGGGTCCCCGCGTGAACTTGTTCCCGTGCATACTTGACCGTGTGGCAGAGTACTACTACCACCAGCCTACGGCTTTTTCGGGGGGGGGGGTTGGTTGGTTCTTGATTTCTAAAGATAGTGGCAAACGTGTTGGTAGCCGGGCGGGAGGATCCACACACGCCGGTCGGGGGAAAGGGGGGGAGGGGCGGGGGAAAGAAAGCAGATTCGACATGGCTCTCGTGCCCAACTTGCTACTACACTATGTAGTACTACGATGCTCCACAGTTCAGAGTATCATCATCATCATCATCATCATCATCATCATCATTACAGTCGCAGTCACGCGGGGGAAAAAAGTCACCGTCACATCACGGCCCCATCGTCTCGTCGACCAACAAACAGCGATGACACCCAAGCTGCTGGGTCCGTAGACTCCGTACGAGAAACAATCCAACAGCGCAATGCGATCGTCTGTTGGGGTGGGTTCTGTAACAATTACTCATTGATATTTTCCTTGCTTATCCCCTTGGCCGGGCTCAACATAGACATATGTCTGCATCTCTAGTCACATCCACCCCCTCCTCCCCGGGGAGGGGGAGGGGTAGAGTCCAACGGTGTGGGCATGTGTGAGATTCAGGTCCGCAAAATAGGCCCTTTTCTTTCTTCTGCCTACATAGAGAGACCTTTCTCAGGCCACACCACCACTGTCCCCGCAACATTGCCACCCAACGACATGTCAATCTTGTCAATCTCTTGCCCGGCATGTCACCGAGGATGCCTCCATGCTTCCCTTGTCTTTGTTTTTGTTTTTGACCCCCCCACCCCGCCCATAAGACGCCCGAAGAAATCAGCACCGATTCCACGCTCCTGTTTTGCCCTGGATGGAAAAAGGGACTAAAAGAAAAAAAAAACTTCGACAATTTCCCCTTGGGGGTTGGACTTTCGACCTGGGTACCGCTTTGCTGCCCTTTCGAATCATCCCTTCCATAACATTCAAATTTTCGAAACACTGGCGGCGGCTGCCTACCCGCAGCCAACACACAAGATGTAGATCTCTTCCCCTCCCTGTCTTTTTTTTAGAGAGTATTTTTTTTTTTTTTTTTTTTTTTGGGATTCCACACCATCTGACCCCGCTTGTGAATGAGACAGACCAGGTCGGTCGCCCGTTTAGCGGCATTCTCGAGGGGAACCGGGCTTGTTCACTCCCGATGAATGGATCAAAGAGTGGCATGCATGTCGGCAGAGACAATGGTCGCCCTTCCCTCGGGTCTCAGCACAGCCTCTTCAGTTGTTGTAGATAGTCCTCAACTAAGAGGTGTCATAAAGTGGTGTATAGCATAGTAGGACTTGTGCAGCGAAACACATGCGACCAGAATCCCGAGTCGAAAGTCTGCCGAGATATCCTCAAGCAGTGGGCATGGTTGTGGGTCAAGATTCGCCGTAGGTGCCAGTGGTGTCCTCACCGACCGGTTTGCTGCCCATGGATCCGTTGAGCACTGGGCACAATCTTTGAGTTGAAAGTCAGTATAAAGGACCCAGATGTATACCCGTCTGAACAGGAACAAGGAAGTAAAGGTAGAGCAACGACTGTAACATGCGCAGAACGCTCCTCTTCTGATGAAGAACAGTGTCGGATCGGGAATCGTTGAGAGGTGAGGGAAGGACAAACTTTTTGTTGGTCTTGATGTGGCCGACCATGCCGCAGTTCGCACACTTTCGAGTGGTGCCGCCTTTCTCGATGGAAGGTTCCGCGCCAGGGGACATAACCGTGTCGCCGCCCGGGGTTGGCATGGGGAGACGACCGCCTCCCTTTTGCTTCTCGCGCTGCTGTCGGCGTTCGCGGTTCTTTTTGAGGCGCTCCTCTTCCTTGGATATCCTGTGTATCGTGTGTTAGTCTCGAAGCTCGGCGAATCAAGGGCGGGAAAAGCGCGTGACGCAGTGAAGAATGGGGTGACTTACTTCAGAAGGACGATTCGATCGTGCTCTTCATCACCAGTGAAACCGGCAAAGATGCTAAGACAGGTGTGTCAGAATTGCGTGTGCACCAGAAGGGGCACATTCCGTGCCCATATTTGGATCGGGGCGGTGAAACTTACTCGACTTCCGCCTCTTGGATGGCATTCCTTCTCGCCGTGTATTCTTTGATGATTCCAGGGTCCTCAATGATCTCCTCGACGTCCTTCTCCGTGCCATCTGGTTCTCGTACAGTCCTCACGATCCTCAGCCTCCGCTTTGCGGCGCGTGCAGCGCTGGTAGCGCTGCGACTGATCTGGCTGACGCCCTCGTCAAACCTTGGAGTCGCACCCACGCCGTTGGCGTGCGCCTGGAAGGAGCTGTTCGCCGCGTTGGCATATAAGCGTTCGTCCTCGTCCTCCTGGGGGGCAACGTCGGCGTCGTCGTGGGTCTGGGTGTCGCTGAGGGTCTTTTGCTGTTTGTTCCAGATGTCCGCAATCACCTCTGCGTACGCGTCATTCTGCTTCTTGACGTTGTAAGAGTGGCCGCCGTTCGCCTTCTTCTCGCGCTCCAGGGCGTCTGCCGAGGTGGACTGAGGGCCCTGCTCGTGATACACGTTGAGGAAACCGCCCTTCATGGAGGTCTTGATGAAGCTGAAACCCAGGCCCCGGCCTGTTGGATCGCCCTCGCCGCGCAGCTTCAGCATTGCCTTGCCGCTCGTGGCGTCGAGGAATGCCTTGGTCGTCTTCCACGGCGAGAGCTGCACTGCTATGTTCTCAGTCGCCCCGGTTCCGTCATCGTCGTCCTTGTCGAGGTCGGCCTGGTCGATAGCGAAGCCAGCTTTTTCGACCTCGTACGCGCCGACCTGCATTGCATCCATGAGGCAGACGTCCTCGGGCTGGACCATCGAGTTGATCGAGTCGGGGTCCATGAGCTTCTCGCCCTCCCGCAGACTCCAGGTCCTCGCGTCCTTGTCGTACTGTAGAAATTCTCTGAGCTTCTGTCGGTTCTGGGCAATATTCGAGTCCGCGATGTGGGTTGTGATGTCTTCAAGAGACAGGAAGCCATGTTTTGTGATGAATCGATATGCTAGCATCTTCATCCGGTTCTTGCTGGTATTCGTGACCCTTCTGGAATGTGGTCCCGGGACTTCCACAGACGGGAAGTTCTGGCCGACAACGTAGATGTGGTCAATACTGCGCATGTAGTATTTGCTCTCATTGTCATCGGTTATGCGGCCAATGATGAAGTCAGTCTTGCGCGGCTCGTGCTTGAATATAGGCGCGCGGTACATGTTGTTCCAAAGAGTGGGCACTGTCTGGCCCTTGGGGACGTCGCCAAAGTTGGCAAAGGGAGATCTGTCCTCGGGCAGGAGAATCTTGGTCTCGCCGAGGGGGAGTTTGTCGGCGGGCTTGTCTTCGGGGTCGTGGTTGACGCGGAAATAGTTGACGATTTTGCTACCCATTCCGAAGTTGGACAGGACGGTAGGGATCTCTTCGCAGTATTCGAAGAGTACAGCAGTGGAGTTGTCGTTGAGACTGAGATCCCTGGAGGCCTTGTAGACATCGCTCACCCTGGACGACTTGAAGTCCTTGCGCCTGTGATGCCTGGGTTTGGCCCAGTTGAGCTTCGCACCAACCTGGCGACGAACACGGAGGTTCGGGCGGTGGTAGTTGAAAGGGGTCGGATCCGAGAGCTTGACCATGTAGTAAGGGTAGAGCAGCTTGCGAGCAGGGACGCTGTGCTCGACCTGGACTCCACCCAAGGTCGCCCTGACCTTGTCCCTGACGTTCTCCTTGAGGGCCTCGTACGCATCGTCGTTTGAGATGTCGAAGCGCTGTGTAATGTCTGATGCCACCTTGCCATCGGCCATGCGGATCATCTTGGAGCTCGGCCTCGGCCGTTTGGCCGGCCGCTCGTCCTCGTTGTCGTCAATGAGCAGGTACGGATCATTGAGGTCGAGGCGTACACGCTTGGCGCTCCTCGCCGTGGCCTCCTCAAAATCGTCGAATGAGGGTGCGGCAAACCATGAGATCTCTGGCAGGCCCTTGGCGTGGGAGATCTTGCGGCGCTTGGGCTTGGGTGGCGCCAGACCCATATCCAGATACCACTGGTGATCCTCCTCATCCTCTGCTGCCGGTGACGACTGGTGGAATCTGGGCGTCTCGGGGTCGATGATGTCGTCCCAGTCCTCACAGACAGTCTCGATATCCCTGAGCGTGAAGCCACCAATGAGTTCCTGGTCCGAGTCGGGGTCGTCTCTGCCAAAGATCTCGAGCTCATCCTCGTCGATAGGCTCGGGCTGCAGCAGAGAGACCAGACCCTCTCTCTCGGCAGCCTGTATCTTCTCGGCGGTGGTGGCAGAGGCTGGCCCTGGCTTCATGAAAGACTTCTCCTGGCCAACGTCGACCTCCAGACTGAGCTTGGTCGGGATCAGGGGTTTCGGGTTCCTCGAAGGTTTCTTGTCGACCCAGTTGGCCTTCCTGGGGGGAAACAGCTCATTGAAGTTGAGAATCTTGCCCCTCTCGAACTCGGGATAGGTCTGCTTGAGCAGCTCGAGGACGCTCTCGGGAGCCGAGGGGATATCTGGGTCCTGGTTTGCCATGGGAAAGCTCGGCTCGGGGTCGAAGTTCAGGCGGCGCAGGTCAGCCAGGTCATCGCCTCCTCCCATCTCGATGTCCTGCTGGTCGACGTCGGCGATGGCAGCGCCAGGCGACATGGCGGGCTCAGGCCGCAGGGGCGACGACTCGCGCTCGCCGAAGAGGTCATCGTCGATATCGTTGCTGGTGCCGCCATCGCTGGTCAGGGCAGGGGGCTGCTCGGATTCGCCGTGATTCGGGCCCTCGTCCTCCTCCTCGGGCAGGTCGTCGTCGCTGAAGTCCTCGAAATCCTCTGCATCGTCGGCCTTTCCAGACTGGTCTATGGGACCCTCGAGGTTGATCTCGGGCGCGTTGGTGGGATCGGCAAACAGTCCCTGGATCGCATCGTCGTCCTGCTGCTGCTGGGTTGCCCAGTCCATCTCCTCGTCGTCGCGGGGCGGGGGCGAGCCCTCGGCGCGGGGGGTATCGTTATCGGTCGCCATGGTATGTTGTTGTGCGTGCGTGTCTGCGTTGGTGATGGTTGAGGATGAGTCGAATGCTGCTGCGGGCTGTCGCGCTCGATCCTCCTCCCTCTCTATCTCTTTTCTCCTGCTCTTTCTCCTCCTCTCGACCTCACTCTCTCGCTCTCTTCCTTCAGCCTTCAACCTTCCTCACGGCGTCGCGCCAGTCGCAGTCGGGTCAGGTCAGTTCATGACAGTCGGTTCGGCGTCGCGCGATGGCAGCAGAGGCGCGGAGGTCGACAGCTGGTAGAATCGAGTCGCTGATTTCGTGTGGTCGCGTGCTCAAGACTGCCTTGGCGAGACTGCAATATTCTGCTCGAAGTGAGGGGGGCGACGGTGTTGGCGGAGGAGACGGTTTGGGGGGAGGGTTTTGCAGAGTGCTTTGGGCTGGGCAACGGTGGTGGTGCTTGCCCCGTACTTGGATGCACGCTATAGGCGACGGACGAGAAGCGGAGCGCGAAGGTTGACCTTCGATCCAGAGGCAGGGGGGTGTGGTAGGGGTGGCTTTGGCTGTGTGTGCTTGACCACGGTGACGGCGGGCGGCCAAAAGTGGGGCAGCCTGTCTTGGTGGGGGGAGGGCCTGGGGAGGGCCAACTTTCCACCTCTGCTGCAGCGGCACTTGAAGCTACTATAGCAGGTTAGCAGTGGGTTGCTTTGTCCAAGCTTGACTCTGCGGTCTGTGGTGATTTAAGGCCCTGCAGAGGGGTCAAGAACATTGAGGGCGGCTCATGTCAAATCCCAATGTGCACATCATACCAGTTCATCTTTTATACTCAATGCATAACATTTGATTTCTATATGCTGGTTGCAGAATGATGTACTGCAAAGTTGCTGGCTTAGAAAGTAACTTGAACTGTACAGGGCCTGTCACAGGTCCTCTCTGCTGGGGTTCTAGTACTAATATACTTAGTGCTAGGTGTTATAGGCACCACCTGCACAGGCTTTGGCAACCAATCTTTACTTTCCTTCAGCACTTTTACTTGTGCCTTCGAAGTCTGCTTTCTGTCATGTACAGCCACCATTTTGAGCTTATAATCATGAAAGATCTAGTGGCATGGGATAGTCATGATTTTTTCTTTTCGGATGATTTGATTATTCTAGGATTTATCTGGGGCTTTGTACAGTACTGTGCCTTCAGGGCTGTTAGGGTGTGTCTTGTTGAAATAGACACCACAAGCAGATCAACTGACCTACTCCGGGTTGAGCCACTTCTTGAGTTCTAAACTAGCCAATTTTAAGAAAAAATATATGCCATGATATGCTCTCTCTATCTCTCTCTTTCTTCCCGGAAAACTTTATCGCCTACATTGGATAATAACTTACCATTTCATACACACACCCGGACATTCACAAGTCCGGGTGTCAACAAGCTGTTGGTCGGCGCGCCCTTAGCGTTTTCAGTGGGGACATTGCCCTGATTACAGCGTCCGATGTCGTCCTGGAACGGCAACTGATACCTAGTAGGATAAACCCAATCAAGTATAGAATATAGTAATAAAAAAGTATATATGCCGTGGAGGGATGAGCATCTTTGGATCTTTTACAGATGAAATCTCGGTCTCATAAAAGAGGTGTGTCCAGCCGATCCCAAGAGCCCCTCCCTCATGTTGCAAAGCGCTCATGCTAACAATTCAAGCATCTTGAAGAGAATCAATTACCTCGGCTTGCACCTTTCTTGGTAGCAGACAATACCTTTATCGCCTCCAGCCAAGGGAGCGAGTGTACATATATACATACATATATACATGTGATCTAGTGCAGACGCGATGTCTTCTTCCACAGCATCACCAGCAGCCTCCATCAGGGGCCGTTTCGTGGGCAAGACCCTCCACGATGTGCCAACACCCAGCATCGTCCTGGACCTGGCCAAGCTCGAGGTCAACTGCCAACAGATGATGGCAGCTGCTGAGAAGAACGGCATTGGCTGGCGAGCCCACATCAAGACTCACAAGGTAAATCCCTCATATGGCTCCAAGATTAAGGGCTGCTGCTCTCACCTGCGACACGCTCGTCGTACTTGATACCTACATGAACACTGACGGGGCGGATATCAGACTGCTGAGCTCACGAGGCTTCAGGTCGGTGAGGACCCCAGCTCGCCGGCCAACATCATCGTGTCCACGATCCTCGAGGCAGAAAAGATCACGCCTCTGCTGCAGGAGTTTCAGAGTCAAGGCCGCAAGGTCAACGTGAGCGGAACCCAGCCGTCTTCTCTGAGACCAAATGCAAGTTCTAACCACCCCATTCAAAGGTCCTATATTCCTTCCCCATCTACCCATCCATCATAGCCCGCCTGGCCGCAATCTCCACCACCCTCGGCCCAGACACCCTCTCCCTCATGCTGGACCACCCAGACCAGGTCGCCCTCCTGGCCCCGCTCACCTCCCAGTCCGGCGGCCACAGACCCCACATCTCCCTCAAGGTCGACGTCGAGTCCCGCCGCGCAGGCGTCATCCGCGGCTCTCCGACCTACCACGCCCTGCTCCGCGCCATCCTCGACGCCGAGCAGGCCGGACACTGCGTCCTGCACGGCCTATACGCACATGCCGGCCACTCCTACTACACCCGTGCCGACTGGGACGCCCTCGCCTACCTGACAGTCGAGTTCGGCACCCTGCGCGACGTCGCAGCCGACGTGCGCGCCCTGAGCCCAGGCCACGCCCTCGTGCTCTCTGTGGGCGCCACGCCGACTGCCACGGCGCTACAGCACCCCGACATCGAGACGGCGGATGCGGCTGCGAGATCCACAGGCACTACCAGCCCAGCAGACCCGACAGCACAGCAGGTAGCCAGCCTGTCCACCCTGCTCCGGCAGCTGAAGACAGCAGAGGAACAAGGCGAATCCGGCCCCACCGCCCTCGAGGTCCACGCCGGCGTGTACCCCACCCTTGACCTGCAGCAGCTCGCCACCCACGCCCGCGACAGCACCCTGCTGAGCAGCTCATCCATCGGCGTCAGCGTGCTGGCCGAGGTGGCCTCGCTGTATGCCGGCCGCGGCGAGGGCGGCACGGGCGAGGCGCTGATCAACGCCGGGTCCCTGGCTCTGGGCCGCGAGCCGTGCAAGGAGGACGGGCCGGGCCACTACAGCGGGTGGGGGGTGGTGATGCCGTGGGGCGACGATGCGGCGCTGGCGGGGCTGGACCCGGCGCCGAGGGCGTTCCCGGCTGTGCACGGCGGGTGGCAGGTGGGCAGGATCAGCCAGGAGCATGGGATGCTGGTCTGGAAGGGCGATAAGGAGGCCGAGGTGCCGTTGCGGTTTGGGCAGAGGGTGAGGGTCTGGCCGAATCATTCTTGTATTGCTGGGGCCGGGTTCGGGCATTACCTTGTGGTGGACAGCCGCAGAGCTGGCAGGGAGGATGAGGTTGTGGACGTGTGGGAGAGGTGGAATGGCTGGTAGGTAGATAGGCTCACGCCGTAATGTAAACTGTTCGACAATTCAATTTGGTATTGTGTTGTGTGTGGTAATACATATATGCAGCCATCGCCGAGCTGCCCAGACCCGCTCCTGCGCGTGTGTGCGCGTATGTCGTCAGTCAGTCGACGACCCCGTCTCGACCAACTCCAGACGCCTTTTTTTTCCCCCTTCCAATTTTTGGCAGCGTGGATCCCCCGCCGTCCCCCCCCCCCCCCCTTCTCTTGCCTTCATTATACCAACCCGACATTTGCTGGAAAACTGCTGCCATCCATTAAGCCACGCCAATCGCCCCCATCAATCAAAGCCTATCTTGTGGTGACGACATTGCATTATCGACACCCTGTAGTATTGCCAGGAATGTGAGATCAGTCCCCTACTTGCACCTCTTCTCCACAATACCAGCACCGTTCTCCTCGTACTCCTTCCGAGAGATCCACATCTGGTGGAAGCTGCCCAGGCTGCCCAGGATACTGCCGCCGACCCAGGCACCGAAACGGCGCTCACTGGTGAGACCTGCGGCGTGGATCCTGATCTTGGCGCCGCTGTACATGGTCGTCAGCTCGTTGTTCAGCCGGTCGTTGAAGCCGTTCAGCAGACTGGTCGCGCCTGTGACCACAATATTGCCCAGCAGGTGGCCGCGCAGGTCCACGTCCACCTGGTTCAGGCACTGCGAGATGAGGCCCGGGATCGTTTGGTTCTTGGTCAGGCGCCACTCCTCAGGCACCGTCGTGTAGGCCAGCGCCTCGTCCCACATGCCCTCGGCCGCCTTGTACCGCTGCTCGCGCCACATTTGGTTGTAGCCGTCGGGCATCTCGAAGACGCGGCCCGGCTGCGACTTGATGTAGTCCTCGTTACCCGGGCTGGCGTACCGGCCTGGGCCCTTCCACACTTCTATAACCGACTCTTTGAACTCCGTCATCAGGCGCTCCTCCTCGTACAGCCGGAACGAGTCGTGGATGGCGAAGGGAAACTTCTTGAGGCGTGCGTTGGCCGGCTGGCCTGCGTCGACGGGCGTCTTGTTCTCGATCATGTAGGTGGGGACGACCTCGATCTTGGGCTCGTTGGCCTCCCACATGGCGCGGATCTGATGTGACAGCCACAGGCCGCCCACAGGGCTCTGCACAGCCGACTTCTTCAAGCTCATGCCATCGTGCACAGCCGTCACCGACGTGTTGGAGCCGCCGACCTCCACCACCAGAGCCGTCGCCTTTCCTGCGGCGAAGGCGGCCAGCACCGGCGTCCTGCTGAGCCAGAAGGCTGGCGTGCCCCAGTTCTCAAAGACAACCTCGATGGCCTTCTCGCGCTTCTTGGAGGGGTTCGTCGCGGGCTCCGTCAGGAGGATTGGGTTCTCGTACAGCGGCTTCTCCTCCAGCTCTTGTGCCTCCACGTCCTCCATGTTCACGTCGCCCTCGCCATCCTTGGCCTCTACGGGGTCGTTGAGGCCGTTCTTGGAGGGCGGGGTCTCGGTGGGAGGGTTCAGGCGCTTGACGAGCATGTTCTCCCAGAGGCCGGTAGCGATGTCCCAATCCTCAACCTCTGACTTGGAGTTCATGTAGTTGCGCAGCTCGAGGTCCTCGCGGGGCCGTATGACCTCGTCGCCAAACAGGTTGCGGTCGCCAATGTGGCTGTAGAAGGAGGGCAGAACGCATTTGGGAACATCCTCGCCCGCGAAGCCGGCGCGTGTGTTGCAATATCCTGGATCGAGAACGAGTGCAGAGACCTCATCTATGCAGGAGGAGAGACTTCATCAGCACACTGGACGGGAGAATGAATCATGCGGCTGCGCAAGAATCTGAACTTACCACCGCCATAGACATCAGCTGGCTGTTGTGCCGACGAGAGTGGCTGTTGGGCAGCCATCGTGCCTGGCTGATCTGTGTATCCTGTAGATGATTCAGATGGATATGGATGGAGCGCTTGATTGGAAGGTAATGGTAATGGTTAGTTGAATACGGTGATGTTGAGCCCAAACCCGCGTCCGGTCGCGTCACGGAGGTTAGAAGCTCTCTGCACGAGCCTCACAAGCTGACAGCTGCCGGTCGATGCCCCCGAAAGAAAAATGGATGACTAAGGCCCTCTAGTACCCTAACCCTGGTCCTCTTTTCAAGCCGAAAATTTCAAGCCAGCACAGTCACTCATCTAGGGCAGGTATGAATAAACTCTTACCAGACTCAGATCAAGATGCTCCGTCATGCACCAAAATGTGCCTACTCCGAAGCACTCTCTAGCACAGCCATCCTATTGTCATGGGCGAAGGGAGTAGTGACAGAGCACATAACAGACTTAGCAGCCCATCTGGGATACCACCAACACACCTTCATGTTTTTCTCCTTTGGGGATGAAATACTCTGCCAGGATTTCGATACAGCATTTGCACAAATACGATACAATTTCATGCCCTACCAAGGGCAGCAGGCCGTCTCTCCTGTCAAGTATGTCAAGGCAAAATACCGGACAAGAGGCGGCTTGATGTCCTCTCCGCGCCGACGTCGCGGGGCCCGGTTCCCAAGTCCCGCAAACACCACCAGCGGGGTAGGATGGGGCATGGGACCCACCACCCCCAGGCTTTCACGAAGAAGTATGGGGCAATAGAGTAAGTATTTTACTTTACGACTCGGGTCCCCCAACAGCTTGACGATGCGGATAGGTCGGCGTCCAGCCCTCGCCCTCTCTCCTCTCTCTCTCTCTCTCTCTCCCTCTCCCCACCTCCAGGGAAGGGAGAGGGCAGCACTCGCCCTTGGTCTCTTTTCTACGCACGACGACAGTGGGAACGGGAAACCACTGGACCGACCATGATCTCACATGCTCACGCACGTCGACGGTTGCACAGACGTATACAGACGCTCACCTTGCGATTGGTGCGTCTTTCTCATGAATCGCGATCGATGATGCAAAGCACACGCGCACTGGTTGCTGCATTGCATACATAAGATACTCCAGGTTTTCTGTTTTCAGTCTCATCAGGGTGACCTTACAAGCAGCAGCAACAGTAGCAACTGCAACAGTACAGTAGTAAATCATAAAATTGCGGACCAAGACGGACAGCTGGACCCGTGCCTCCATTTTAGGGCCGCTCTGCCAGCACTCCAACGAAAATCAAGCCAGCCGTGATTGGCGCGCGAATGAGATCATCGTACAGGCACCACCCCACGACCGGTCGGGCTTGCAACCTGCCGAAGGGTCCCAGAACAAAGCCGCGGCCCTCTGAACCCCTCTTGGTCTGCGCTCTCCTTGCTCTGCTGCTAGGAGGGCGCTTGCTCTTTCTGCCCTCTTTTTCCCTCCTTGGGCACCCCACTTGGGGGGGAAAAATAGGGAGGGATGGAGAGAAAAGCGATGGCGGATAATTCGCATATTGGCTGGCGCGGATACTGGTTGTCCTCGTGAACAGCGATAACGGCGAAGGGGCCCTCGAGAACGGAACGTGGTATCGTCAAGGAACCTTTCTTCTGTCCACCTATAAGACCCTTGACTTTGTCGACAGAGCTCCGCCCACGCGAAGGAAGACGACGGAGATACCACTTCTTATTATTACTCCTGTATCTATATCTATACCATAGACACGCCTTGGATCACCGTAGCAGCAACCAACGCAGCACGGCCTGTCAACAGTCGACAGTCGACCTAGCTACGAACCCCACCTTACCTTCGCTCATATCAACAGCCCTGTGTGGTTCCCTTCCGCTCTCTAGCTCTGATCTTCCTCTCACCATCTCTTGATTCCCTTATTGTTCTCAATATCCTTCCCAGCAGTTCAAGTACCCAAATAGCCAGCGATATGAGTCCTTCCGCGACAGACGGAGCACCTGCACAGAACGGCACCGGCGTCATGGCTACCAAGTCCAACATCGGAGTTTACACCAATCCTGCTCACGACCTATGGATTAATCCGGCCGAGCCAACCGTGGAGAGTGTGCAGAAGGGCGCTGAGGACCTGCTGCCGGGACAGGTCACGATCGCTGTACGGAGCACAGGAATCTGTGGGTATGTGTGAGAGAGAGTGAGAGAGATGTCGTTGAGGATGAAATGATGTGACAGTCTCCCCCAAAGATGAAGACGTGCCCAGTTTACTGATTTTTATCCCTCTTATTCTCCTGTCCGTCACAGATCGGACATTCACTTCTGGCATGCAGGATGCATCGGGCCCATGATAGTGGGCGGGGACCACATCCTGGGCCACGAGTCAGCCGGGGACGTCATCGCGGTGCACCCCTCGGTGACAAACCTGAAGGTGGGCGACCGCGTCGCCATCGAGCCCAACATTATCTGCGGCGAGTGCGAGCCGTGTCTCACGGGCCGGTATAACGGGTGCGACAAGGTCGAGTTCCTCTCCACGCCGCCCGTGGCCGGCCTGCTGCGGCGCTACGTCAACCACCCGGCCATGTGGTGCCACAAGATTGGCAACATGTCGTATGAGAACGGCGCCATGCTGGAGCCGCTGAGCGTGGCGCTCGCCGGCATCAAGAGGGCTCAGATCACGGTGGGCGACCCCGTGCTCATCTGCGGCGCGGGCCCCATCGGTCTGATCACGCTGGCGTGCGTAAAGGCGGCGGGCGCGTGCCCCATCGTGATCACCGACATCGACGAGGGCCGGCTCCAGTTCGCCAAGGAGTTCTGCCCCAGCGTCGTCACGCACAAGGCGGAGAGGCTGTCGGCCGAGGACTCGGCCAAGAGGATTGTCGAGACGTTTGGCGGCATCGAGCCCGCGGTGGCCATCGAGTGCACCGGCGTGGAGAGCAGTATCAACGCGGCCATCTGGGCCTGCAGGTTCGGCGGCAAGGTCTTCATCATCGGCGTGGGCCGCAACGAGATCAACATCGCCTTCATGAGGGCCAGCGTGCGCGAGGTCGACATCCAGCTGCAGTACCGCTACTCCAACACCTGGCCCCGCGCCATCAGGCTGATCGAGAACGGCGTCATTGACCTGTCCAAGCTGGTCACCCACCGCTTCCCTCTGGAGGACGCATTGAAGGCGTTCAACACGGCGGCGGATCCAAAGACGGGCGCTATCAAGGTCCAGATCCAGAGCTTGGACTAGAGATGTCAGGAGGGGGGGGGGGGTTGTTTGTTTTTCCTCGTTCTTCTTGGACATGGGCTATTATTGTACAGTAGACTGAAGTAGGCGATGCTGGGCTGCTGCATTGGATCGGAGCATGAGCAAATCACTCTTCAGATACTCTCTCTACCTTTACTGTTAAAGGAACTGATTCAATCAGCCCAAGCATATATGATGTTTTTTTTTTTTCTTGTTTCAAATTCACAGAGATAAATAATGGACTTCGACAATGTTTCTTTGTGTGGGTTGAGCATTGCAGTCTATCGAGAATCTGTTAAGATGTCACATGGGCAATATTGCTAGGGTGTGATAATTTGAGTGATTGCAGCTGAAGGTTCTGAGGTAAAATCAATGAAGGAGGGGCCTCTGCGGCTGTCAGATGCAAATTGGTACGGACTACTATGTGAAGGAGACACAGAGGCATGGCTTAGATAAGCAGGGCCCCACGCAAAATCATTCCATGTACCGAGGCTCTGGCACACTGAGAGACTGACTAGCCGGGGGCTGGGCACCCACGAGCCTAGGGACTTTCATGGGTCGCCGTGGTCTGCCGTTGATGGTTTGCTGAGTTTTTGCTGCGTTCACGCCGTCCATCTATTTCCCCGGATTCTCCATCCCAACCTTTTCTACTACGTATTTTCTTCTTCTAATGTCACTCCCATAAGACGGCCTGGTCCCTCGTGTTGCCAGGTAGGCAGACGAGCCAACTGATTTAATTAGTCGTGCCCATCCACCCACTGCAGCGGAGCCAGCGCCGCTACCGGATCGCTGCCTTTTTGAGAAAGAAGGCAAATCGCTGTAACGGGCAGCAGCTTTCCCTCTCTCCTTGAGACCGACTACACACAACATGGCATCCCCTCCAAAGCCCTGGGAGCGTGCAGGCGCGACAGGCGCGGCAACAGGTATGTTCTGCTCTCAGTCTCGAGTTTTCATAGGCCACATCGTCAAGGAGCTAACAACGGACCACAGCAGCAACGCCACCCTCGACCACCGCGGCGACACCATCTGCAACTGCATCAGCTGCCTCTCCAGCCATACCACCACGACCCGAGTCCCTTTCCACCTCGGTTAACCAGAACGCCGCGGCATACAGCAGGCTAGGAGCCCCGGGCTACAGCTCCTATGGCGGCGCATACCCCTCCACGTACTCGTCCTACTCCCCCTACGGCTCTACATACGGCAGCTACGGCGGCTATGGAGGACTCGGTGGCGGCCTCGGCGGCGGCATGTACGGCGGATACGGTGGTTACCGTCCCATGGGCGGCTACGGCGGTGGCATGTACGGTGGCATGGGCGGCATGCCTGGTGACCCAAACAACCCCGAGAGCCTGACGAACAGGGTGAACCAGAGCACACAGGCCACGTTCCAGGTCTTGGAAGGGATCGTGGGTGCGTTTGGCGGTTTCGCACAGATGCTGGAGAGTACCTATATGACGACACACTCGAGCTTCTATGGTGCGTTACACATACATGTTCTTCATCCAAAAAGGAATCCATCGTTCCGGTGCTGACATTCAGGTACAGCGGTGGTAGCAGTGGCCGAACAGTTCGGGAACTTGCGCGACACACTGGGCCAGGTCCTGGGTATCTACACGCTCATGCGGTGGATCAGGACGCTCATCGCCAAGATCACAGGTCGACCGCCTCCCGCCGACGCCATGGCCCTCACACCAGCCTCGTTTGCGAGATTCGAGGGTCGACACGTAGAGGGACCCCCGGGCTCCACGCCAGCCAAGCCGAGCCGAAAGCCCCTCATCTTCTTCCTCCTGTTCGCATTCGGACTGCCATATCTCATGACGAAGATGGTGCGGTCCATGGCTGCATCGCATGAGGAGGAGGAGCGGAGGCGACAGATCCAGGCACAGCCCCTCGACCCGGCCAAGCTCGAGTTCTGCCGCGTGCTATGGGACTTCTCGCCCGAGACCCGCGGGGATGCCGTCGTGCAGGGCGTCGACCTGGAGGTGAAGAAGGGCGACCTCGTGGCCGTGCTGAGCAAGACAGACCCGCTGGGTAACCCAAGCGACTGGTGGCGGTGTCGCGCCAGGGACGGCAGGATGGGCTATCTGCCGTCCACGTTCCTGGAGATTGCGAGGAAGCCGGTGGCTGCGATCAAGGCCACGGCGTCTGTTGACAGCAGCAGGGCGAACTCTCTGACGTCCAGCATCACCAGCGCTGTCCACAAGGAGGCAGCCGAGCCGGAGAAGGTGCCCATCCCCGTTGGCAAGCCTGGAGACATCAGCGCAGAGAGCTTCCAGAAGTCTCAATTCTACAGCTAGAGGGGGTGGTGGTTCCCATACTCAACACTCTTTCTTCTTATTTTTTTTTCTTTCATTTCTTCTCATTCTTGATGGCTGGGCATGGACGGCATGTAATCACGAAGGATTTCCTGCAGTGGATCAAAAGCTTGGAGTTAGGTGTTTGTGAATCGTGGGTGATCACGGTGAATATATTTATTTGGCACTCTGAATGCTCTGTGCTGCCGCAGATGAATTAAATATTTGAGGTGATCTCGTCCTCAGCTAGCATGATCTACAGAGCTGTGTTTCCAGTAGTTGCAACGAATTCTGTCCTCTTGTGAGTGTTGCCTTGGGTAACCTGATAGTCATGACTCTAAAATGACCCAGAGTGAAGTCTGCATTCCTGAACAAGTTCGAGATCCCGTTTACTATTACATCAGGGTAAAAATAAGCCAAAGGTGAATCAGTGAAGAAACTCCGGAGAAGGTGAAGCCCCGGCTCCCTCTCGGGTTGTAGTGCATGGCCCGTGCATACAAGGCAGTGCTCTGTCAGTCTGTTTACCAGGCGTGCCAGGGTGGAGGAAGCCACAGGTGATGACGTTGTAGTCAGCCCGCGTCATAACCCCCCCCCCCTGTCCCACCTTGGTCCAGCCTGAGCAGCTTGAGCTACGGGCGACAACTGGCCACCTCACTCAACTTTCCTCGTGCCTCCTCTGTCAACCCCTTGAGCACAAACTGCACATTACATTCTTGTGTATTTGTTCTTAAGTACTCGACATCTCACCTCGACATCTTCTCTTCAGATCATTTCTGTTTCCCAGTCTCGACCTGACGACGACAGCATAACACTGTGAAAACATACCGATCCACAAATCAAGAACCAGCTTGAAGCTCTCCCAAGATGACTCTCTACTACAGCCTGGTAGGAACAAGCCTCGACTTCAATTGCAGTGCACGCTGTCCTGGCCTGCTGACAATGCCTTTCCACAGGTCTTCCTCCTCCTCATGGCAGAGATGGCTCTGTTCATGCTCCTCATTGTCCCTCTTCCCTTCACCGTCAAGAGGAAGATGTTCACGTAAATATGTCCCCCCCCCCGGTCCAGCCGTCTGCCCATCCGAACCTGCCGACAGGACTGACGTTGAAATTGCATCCAGCTTCATCTCCGAGAACCCCATCGTTGCGAAGTTACAATACGGCATGAAGATCACCTTCATCTTCATTCTGATTCTGTTCATCGACAGTGTCAACCGCGTCTACCGCGTCCAGGTCGAGCTCTCCCAGGCCTCTGACGGTAACACCGCTGCGTATGTTCCCCCCAGCCCCCTTTTTTACACGCGGCCACCACTGCTGCCATTACCATCCGGCCATTCACTTTGCAGGCCAGGCACAATTCCACATGAAACAATGGAAATCGTGTCTCCCACGAGGAGAGTTCAGTCGGCTAATCTCTCCCGCCCCATCAGCAGGCAGATCATGGGTCACGAGCGTCTGGAGGTGCAGGCCCGCAAGTTCTACTCCCAGCGCAACATGTACCTGTGCGGCTTCACGCTGTTCCTCTCTCTCATCTTGAACCGCACCTACATCATGATCCTCGAGGTCCTCCGCCTTGAGGAGCGCGTCAAGCAGTACGAGGGCACCGACAAGAACACTAAGCAGGCCGAGAAGCTCGCTGCCGCTGGCGAGCCCGGCGAGATCGCCCGCCTGCGCAAGGAGCTTGCCAAGAAGGACCAGGACATCGAGACCCTGAAGAAGCAGGCCAGCGGTCTGCACAAGGAGTACAATGAGCTGACCGAGAAGGTGGCTCAGCAAGACGGCACCCCCAAGAAGAACAGGTAAACAGACTGTTCCAGCCGACACGTCACTGCATGGACTCTCGCGGTAGCGTCGGTGAAGGGCCTAGCAAGAGTGCAGAGAAAATGTGCCTGTTTCCGATATGGAAGAAGACAAAATTGATGGAAAGTTTCGCGGAGAAGCAACGCATGGTGCGAGAGGACGGCGGTGGAAGGGCGTTCAGGGCGGTCCAGAGGTCAGCCAGGTTTCTTCGAAGCATGAGGCGTCCGGCATCATGTGTGGATGTATGATTACCAACGAAAACGAGGCGTAGGATGCTTTCAGATGTCATCATGATCTGGGCAAATACATTGATTTCGTACAAATGGTGTTTTTTTCCGTCTATTCAGCGCTGTCAACTATGTGCCCCATCTCGAGAAAGCCTTGTCACATCTTGTGCCTTCTCGGACTATCAACTCAGGAGTGCTATACAAGAGGTGAGGCTTGTATGATAACATCAATTTGCCCAACCAGCTGAATAGTATCGCCGAACAACACAAAATGAGGATTGACAACAACGAGGTGACCACAGACCCAAATGCATTTCCAAGAAGAATTCAAGGAGGTTTCAAACGCCACAGCTACAATGCCAACGCTTCCTGGGAAATGGTATTCATCGGTAGCACACAGCAGTCACATGGCTTCTCATATTCCAAATTACTAGCCTATCTGAAATCCCCCCTCCCTCGGGAACAGAATCCCGTTAGCCTTTGCCAACAACATCCTCTCCCCCTCATCTCTCGCCCCGGCCTCATCCCAAGCCAACAGCCCCATCGCCCGCAGAGCCTCATTTCCGCCCGCGTCGTGGACCTCCTGCGCGCCGGGCCGTCCCATGTGGCAGCTCTCGCCGATATCGTTGCCTCCATCGCCATCGTCCTGGTGACCCACCTTGTGCGGCGGGGAGGCCGAAAAGTCCGGGCCAGGCAGGCCGAGGATGAATGTTCTGCGCTGGCGGACGAGGAAGCGGGCGTTGGCTTGGGTGAGCGGACAGGTGGGGAGGTAGAGGAACGTGGGTGGTGAGGGAGGAGGCGCCGGGTCGTCGTCGCTAGCGTATTGTTGCGGGGTGCAGGGGGGACCGAGGGGCGTGGGTGCAGGAGGGGGGAGAGCGGGGAGTCGGCGTGGATGGCGTCCGGGTGCCAGATCACGAGGTCGCCTGGCTTCAGCCGAGGTAACGGGATGAGGGTCTTGTCAAGCTGGAGATGAGGATGCAGGATAGTGTTGATCTCCTGTGCATGGGACGGCTGGGCGCCATGGACGATGGGGCTCTGCAGTGTATCGAGAGCCCAGTTGGAGGGATTCAAGAATGCCTCTGTATTATTCTGACCCTTGACTCCTCCGCTCAGTGGCCGCTTGGCCGAGAAGAATGGCCTCAGCAGCCAGTATGCTGTAACAAGCTTGAGAGGAAGCGGACAGAAGCGCATGGCCGGGGTTTCCGTCGGGTTGAGTGCCAGCATTCCATTAAACATTCTGAACACGTTGCCAACCGAGGACTCGCCATCGAAATGATCACTGTTGACTGCCAGCAGGTGGGCACTGGTGTCCCACGGGTCATAGTCCTCCCACTCGCCAGACCAGATCCTGTGGTATATTCTGCTCTTCGAGTGCCCGCCGGAGCTGTCCACCTCCCACCTCTCAGCACTACCACCATCCACCTGCGCACTGGTCGTAGAAGCTAAGGGGCTTCCTGTTGATCTGCTATAGCAGCATTCACATACAAATCGAATGCGATCTGCATATGTCACAGGATGATTGGTCGATAGGGATTCTGAAAACGATCCAGGGACATTGGTATGCTTCCAGCAGCGGCACATAAGGGTCTTCTGCGCGGCGAGCACGTTAGGATGAGCTCGAGCACACAGCTGAGACAGGCTCCAGAAGAGCTCGTACACCTCCGGGTGTTCGGGGGGCGAGGCTTTCGTGTGAGGGTTGTATCGGAGGTACTCGTCCAAGCTTTCAACCCACGTCCCTGCTTCATCGGCCGAGACGATGCTGTGGATCACTGCTGCCCCCTTTGTCTTGAGGCCCTCCAGGAATGGCTCCGCCTTGGTAGCAATGCTACGTATCCAGGCCTCGCCGTTAGAATGACATCTCTAAGAGACAGAACAAGAAATTTGTGGAGGGGCGTATGTAAAGAAAATGTAGAGCTTGAATAAGAAGGGACAGCAAGAAGCATTGTTGAAAGACGGTGTGGGTTGAGCTGTAGAGTGGTAGCATACCTTAGATCTTCAAAGTCGATCGTGGGAATCTTACTTGTCGGATCTGCCTCAGCAACTATAGCCTTGACTTCCTCCCTGAGCAGATGCAGGAGTCGTTCCCAAGACCTTGTAAGGGCGACCTCGTCCGCAAGCACAAGATCCTCCTTGATCTTCGCAATCATCCCAGGAAGGGACAGTATCTCGTCTTCGGGCGGTGTGTTCATGGTTCCGGATGCTTTGATGGCGAAAGAGTTGGGTATGTCTGCAACGTCATAAGAAGCTGACAGGATAACCGGTCCCCCTGGACTGCGGTGGTGTATCTAGATATCAATGATTTCTTACGCTGAGATTACAAGGAGCCCGCCCCCGCCCCCTCCCTCCCTACCTCCACATACAGCACAAGCCCGGCTGACGCTCGCAGGGTGGCGCCATGGCTTTGCTTCCAATGACCGCGAGACCGAAAAATATCGCGAACCCTCCATGCATGTCTCAGCTGCACTGAAGCGCATATCTGTTGTTACAGTCGAGCGGGCAATCTGGGCTCTCTGGCTTGCCGTCGTCCTCTTTCTCGTATCGAAAGTGTGTTTCTGAAGCATGTGAAAGGATTGAGGCTGCCTTGACCGGCTGCATGGCTAATGCTAGGGGAAACGCAGCCCGGGGCCCAATGGGGATCCTTGCATCGTTGATTGTCCACCTAACAAGCCTAATGTCGGGCCGTTTTGCCGAATGGGATACCTGCGGGCAGGGTGTCTCCCAAAAACCGAATCACTGCTTGTCCAGTTGCATAAGGCTGAACTCTATTGCCCCAGGCCGAGCGGACGAACTGCCAAGACAGAAGAAAGCCATGTAGATGTTGTTGCGGGGAAGGGCTCCCCCAGACCGGACGACGAACCTTGCTATAATTATGCACTTATGTGGGCAGCCGTGCAGTCCATGTATGTTACGCTATGCACGCATCCAGCTATCAGCACCGGATTCACCGGTTTCCAGCATCTTGTGTAGTTTGACTGGACCTCTGCAGGCGATTTTGCCACATGATAGTACAAGGGTACTGTCTCCGCCGTTGAGACTCTGGTGATCGGGAATACTCGCATACCACCTTCCAAATACCTTCAAAGACGGTCTCGCTCATTCGAGCTGAAAAGGAGGAATTGCCGCCCAATCAGATTCTCTTGATGTCTGAGGGGAGAAACATCGGCTATTCATGCCAACTGTGTCCGGCGCTAGGGTCGTATCTCAGGGTATGAGGCCACGGAATCGACGGCCGACCGGTAAGCTGCCCGCTCGGAAATTTTTGAGAGCGGCACAGCAGCTCTCCAAGGGCGGGACATGACGTACACTGCCCTGCCGCTCCTCTGAGGGTCCGTTGGCTCCGAGGATAAATATCCGACGGGGGGTCTACTATACGGAACAAAGCAGATATTCAACCTTGCCCAGCGTCGTACGGCATGTCGATCTCATCCCGATGGAGCGTTGGGCCACCATGTAGACGTAGACACGCTCAAGGCGATCCATGCGCGCTTGTGTGTTGTGTTGGCGTTCCACCAAGAACTGTCTCGAATGCCTGAGGACTTGCCGGTGGCTAATGCAAGTCAAACATTTTTCCTGCCTCTTTTAGATCGACGAGGAGCGGGAGCTTCATCTACAAGCGTGTCTGGTTTCCTCTTGGCAGGGGCAGATCGCGCCGTCTCCGCCACCTTCTTGTCGACAAGTTCCTTTTTTTCCACCTGTGGATTTGGAGGAGAGTCGGACTCGTTCATCAGTACATAGGCGACCCGTTCTACGTCCACCGCCTTTACATGGAGCCGATCGACCAGATCTTGTGAGCTGCGGTCGAGCTGTTTGTACTCTTTGGCGTTGTACTTGATGGGGGTCTGATTGCCCTTACAGCAGAGCCAGTAGAAAGCCTCGTCTGCAAAAAAGATGATCCTCTCGGGGTCGTAGACTGAAAGAAGGAGGGACGCCGTGGCTGGACCGATCCCTCTGAGCTTGGTCAAGATGTCAACGCCCGCCGCCGCATCTTTCTTATGCGAGTATGTTTCCACTGCGCTCTTGACCGTAGATTCGACGAAGGGCTCATCGTTTGACGACACGAGCTTCATCAGAGTCGGGCGAGACTTCCCATGTTTTCTGGGTGGTCGTCAGCTAGTGCGATGGACTGCCGGCTCTATTCACATCCGATGCGTTGGCGCGCCACAAGCGAGGCACGCCATAGCCAGGCAGGTGAATGCATACAGCTTCCACTCAACTAAGGTCTTGACATGCTCAAGTTGCATGGTCCGCACCGGCTTGGCCAGAGAGAAGAGGTTTGGCGCCTCCACATATCGGTAGTAGTCCAGCTCTGCAAGCGTCTTCTGGCCAGGTTTTGCTGCCGATTGGTCAGTCCAGTGTGCACTATACCACCCACCGAAACACGGGGTGTGTGTGATAGAGACAGAGAGAGACAGAGAGGGAGCTTACCACCCTTGGAAGCAGACACGGCCTCTATCATCTGCTCGTATCGCTTGAGTACTCCTTGGAACTCTTCCAGAGTGATGTTCTCCGGGGTGAGTGTCGTTGTGCCACCCATTGCTCCCAACACACAACACTAGTGCCACGTTGACATTGACGTGATAATTGTTGTGATTTATTGATTTCGATATGTGATAGAGTCGATCAGCTTGGTAACTTTTGGTGTCCGGGAAGGAGAACAGCAACAGACTTAGAGCTGTCCCCCACCCTTGTCCGAGAAACCAGGAATGGCTTAGTGCCGCTTTAGGCCCCCGCCCGTTGAGAAAGTGGCCCGTGCGTCAGCCTCAACGTTCCTCCCTCGGGTTCTCTACCGGGTACAAGCGGCGCTAACCGCAGATAGCTAAGCATAAATTTCTACCGCCAGGTAGTAGTAGCATTATGAAGTAAGTGTGGTATAGTGAGGGAGGAGCCAATACCCATTACGGCACAGCGTAGTAGTACAGGAGGGTGCAACAAATGAGGGGTTCATTTCGGCCACGACGTTCCGCGGAGATCTCTTTATGACCTCGAATGCACCTTTCTCCTCGAGGTTCCAATGCATCTGCAGAGTCTTTACGAGTGTGAAGTCCCATTTTATCGGCACCAAGCATCACTGACCCAAACTGTATCACCCGAGTCTGCAGGAGAGCTTGGTTTGTGCGCCTGTGTGCTGCGATAGAGTCGCCATTGAGCCGAAGGCGCGAGCATCCTTGCCGACTTACAGAACCACTGCTCTCAAGGAACTTGCCGGCCTCACTTGCTCGCGCAGGTCTGCTTATTGAGTAGAGCTGTGGGCATCATACAACATCGAGGAATCGTCTCTGCCCGTGATTTGGTTAGGAGCCTTGTTCCGCATGGTCCAAAGACCGGCGACGATTCGGAACAGAAACCTAACATGGCTGACCTGAACGTTACTTCTACCTCGACATCGCTCCCCGCACCCGCAGACCCCAATCAATTAATCACCACGACCAACAGCGGTGCCAAGCGGGTCTTCTCTACCATGCTTGGCCCACTTCGAATTATCAGCGACCTAAAATGGCACCTTCTTCCAGCTCGGCTACCAAAAGACCGCCCAGCCATTTCCCTCGTCGAGAACAGCGAATGACTGGCATGATGCCTGTTTGTGAATCGTTCGTTGTGGGTGGCGACACCTTGAATCTTCCTTCCCGTCAGCGGCTCATTGACGTTGGAAGGCCTCCATATGATATTGGTCACGATAGTTTAATTGCAGTTGTGCACTTAAGCAGAAGGTAGGTATATCACATCTCATCTCGAGCATCGGCGTCTATATTTGGTTCAATACCTGCACTATTTCATTTGAAGTCCGAGAAGTTTGTCTCGATATATTCCCAAAATATGTTCTCATGGCTTGTCATTCAGTCATAGTCGCTTCCGTCATCACCTGTCTCTCGCTCCTCATTCGCGGTTGCCTCATTCCTCATATCAGCGTGATCGGCTCAGGAGAGGTGGGATCGAACATGGTCAAGTAATCCTCCCTTAGTACAAAGACTCCACGGCGTAGGTAGAAACCTGGAAACTTCTGGCTCTCCTGGACTATGATGCCCGAAAAAAGAAGTTTCTTAGAGAAGCCAGGGGGCTGATCAACAAGCTTTAGCGCCAGCAAATCCCCGAATGACGACTCCAATTCAAAGTCCAAGGCAGCATAAGCAACGTGCTCATCACCGTCGTAGACACAGTGGTCAAAATTGTCATACGTTACCAGCCAGGCCTCTGGGTCTTCCGAGTCGCCTTTCAGCTGCAGCTGTGCCTGGTCTAGCGGCTCCGAGATCGAGACCTGTCGGTACTTTGCACTCAGAGTCAGATGGCCAGCCTTCAGTTTGCCAAAGGGGCTGTGCCCTGCAAGCTCGACATCGGCGTCAAGAAGCTCGATCTCCCCTGTCAACATATCGACCATGCCCGCCGGGACACGACCCCACTCGTTGCAGGGCACACTTGGCCAGTGTACAAACCTGTCCAGGCTTGCCCAGGACCACGATGGCGCGCGATACTCCTTTGGCAGTGAGGATGGCCACTCCCGAACGGTAAACTGGGACCTGGGGTCTTCTATTTCTGGCTGCGAAGGGGGCCAGGACCAGGTTTTCGAGATGAACGAGAGGGTGGGGTTCTGCTGTGGTTTCCACAACAGGCCAAGGGCAAGGTCGTTCTCCCATATGCCGGCAAGATACCTCCCGACATCGCATCTTGCCGCGAGATCTCTGGCCAGACCCTCAGCGGCTGGGAATTTGTCCTTGTCGTATGTGAGGATCCTGTCTGAGAACCGCTGTATGGCCGCATACCACAGGCAGAAAGGCCGATAGGACACGTCTTCCCACTCAGAGTCTTCAGAGCAAGCGTCATCGTCGTCGTCGTTGCCAGCGTCCTCTGAGTGTGACGAGTCGTCAGTCATGCCATCTTGGGCTTCATCATGATCCAGTGCGCCCGTAGATGCGGTGTTCGCGGGCGAGCTCGCCATGTTCGGTTCCTCTTCCGCATCCTCGATTTCAACGTCACTGTCATCGCTATCCCCATCAGTGGCAGTCGGCAGTGCTTCGATGTTGAAAAGGCTCATGGGCGAGTTGATGCCATAATTGGCATCGCCTTCAGTACGCAGAAGATTGGCAATCTTGCACTCATGGTAGATCCTAGAATGGCAGAAATGCAGGATCCTCCGGGACAGAAACCGCTCCTGCAACGTCCAGCCCCTTCGATTCCACCAAGAGTACTCTATGTCCTCCTCGTAATGATCGGAGACCCGGTCGGTCATCTGAAGAAGAAGATGACCATCGAAGCTGCCATCCACCGGATGTAGATAAGGGATGCGAGCACTTCGCAGCTGTCTCTTTTGCAGGAATCCGTCGTGGCAAGTCGTGGCAGAGGTTGGCACGATGGTGACTGTCGCGTATTTGTAAACTTCAGCCATCTTTGCAGCTTCCACCTCCCAGTCCGTGTCGGAGTCTTGAATGATGCACAGAGAGTCGATCCATAGATAGTCAAATCCGAGGGCTCGAGTGGTTGTGACGGCATCTTGGAAGTTCAGCGGCAGACTAAATATGGAAGAATGGGCTGTTAGTCTTAACTGCCAAGAGCCGCTCAACTTCATAAGATAGTCATACGTTTTCATAGGTATGCCTGCCAGTCTCTCGTGCAGAGTGTCTTGTTTAGTGGTCAACATGAGCTGCTGGTCATTCTTTGGGCCCCAGCAGTGACTCAAAGCCACGTATGGAACGGGATATGCTGTATCCGCCATGGGCTGGAGAACGATGCCGTCCCGAATATACAGTAGGCGAGTCGGGACGAAATCACCCCTCGGGATCGAGCAGACGTCATGATGTCTAATGCAATCTTCGATCCAGCCCTGCATCTTGGCCACGGACGTCGTCGACAGAGGATACTCTTCTACTGGCCGGCGCAGATTCCGGCGCTGAGGGTCTTCTTCAGGCCTTATTCCCTCTAGCAAAAGAAAGTCAATCAAATGATGTTCGAACCGTATAAGCCCGAGGAGGGACATTGACTATTGAGTGGGTTACTCACGGTCGCCATTGGTGAATATAGAGAAGAATAAGTCTCTGGGCTGTGGTGCTCCGTCATAGGTGAACTCGATCGACAGCATGAAGACACCATTCTCCGGAGAGCTGTTCCACTCCTCACTCATCATCTTTTTCTCGAAGCTGCCAATATAGAACTTGGCATCTCGAAGTTCCAGACGCACCGGCTTCTCCAGGCTAGCTTCGGTCAATTCAAAGTACTCGCCCAGAAGCTGGACGAGCAGGCCGCAGAACTCACAGCCATCACTGGCGTTGTTGGTGAGCCGGGTCAGACCTGGGTATACTTCTTGGACAGAGTATGGCAGTGGGATCAGGTCTTCCGCGACTTTGGTAAAGTCGACCACAAGACATGAACAGAGTTCGCAAAGCATGACGGCTGCCGAAGATGGTCATTAACAAAAGAAGTTGTTTATGCGTTTGACTCATCGAGCAAGTTGTATGTAGAGAGGATCAGAACGAGGTATTCCGCTGACGTGAGGTCACCACGTGGTGCCCTCCGGAAGCCCACCGCATTATAGAAGAAGCATGAGAGATTTCTGGCGCAAAAAGGGACTGTGGAGGAAAATCATGTTGGTTCAACATATTTGATGCAGGATCATGAAAAAAGGTACGGCGCGTAGCTAGCTGGACATAGTCGTATCCACTTGTGTATCCAGAGCCACGGGACTCGACTTGACTGGCCGACACCCGCATGGGCCCAGCATGAAAGGCTGGATGAATCTCCTGCTCTGATAGGCCCTCTCGGGCCAACGACTCTTAGCACACAGAGCTATCTTCCATAGGAGGCCCATCCTCCGCCCCATGATCCCCTCTTCCAGGCGGAGAGTGTCCATCAGAGAGCATTACCAACGCGCTTGTGAGGAAAGGGGTGGCTCACAATGTCCAGGACATGGCTGGAGAACCTCGAAGATAGGATGGGGCCTAGTTCTGAGAGAACCACTAAGAACGTTCTCTCGAGGGACCTTGGCGCCGTCTTTCAGCTCCCGCATCGGCGATGCCCTCTAAAATATCTCGGACCGAACCAACGGCTACTATGCAAGAGAGCTAACGGCCACTATACGAGAGGGCTGATGGTGAAACTGCAAGAGAGCGCCAACAGGAGGACTAAGATGAGGAGAAGAAAACCAATGGTTGATAGAAAAGAACGCCAACGTCCAACCTGCAACAAACCGAGCGGGTGCCATCCGCTGTCGGCAATCCTAAATATCTCTGCTATTACGAACGAGAGTCTTGCCATGCAAAGACGGCGACATGTATGTATAAAAAAAAAATCATTTGTAGGGCCATTTAGTAGACTTTGCCGTCCCCTGTAGCTTCGGTTACTTACCCTTCTAGGGACGTCTCTGGCCGTCTGGTTGTAATGCCGAGAGGGGGGAGGGAAAGAAAGAGTACCAAAGACCGTCGGGGGAAAAAAAGGGTCCGCAAATGGCCTGGGTCTGATGTGCCTAGGATGGAGAAGGGTTTGCATGACTAGTACGTGTATACTTACTCCCTAACTCCAAGCAGGCAGTACTGGCAGTCGCAGTAAGCAGTGGCCTGTCCCGCTGTGGAGCGTATGGACGTACCATCTTGACTTCTAGATTGTAGAAGTTTGTCTAGGCCCCAGCGCCAACCAGAGGAGCGCCTACAGGGCTCAGGTTTTCGGAAGAGGCCTGCCACTGCCCACTGCCACTGCCACTGCCCCACCCCCATTTTTTTTTCTTCTTCCTGCATATAGTCAGGGACGCAGCCAGAGCGTCGATTCATGCCTGCAGATCCCCTCCTCCTCCTGTATAATTCGTCCCCTCTCTCCAGTACAATAAACAGCCCGTCTGGCGACCACGATCCAAACGAACCACTACCTCCGATCCGGAACATCCTCTCAAATATATCTTTCTGAACCTCCAAGATGGGTGGCGGCAACGCAAGTTACCCCTAAAGACCTCGTGTGGATATGTCGTCTTGCTGACCGACTTTCCAGGGAGCCAAGGCTCAGCAGAAGCGCGAGCGGAACGCGAAGAAGGCCGCCAAGGGCCCTACCTCTCAGCTCGGAACGAACAACATGAGGATGAAGTGTACTCCCTGCTGCAAGTTCTGGATGATTCAACAGAAGGACGGTCCTACCGGGTTCGTACAGCCCTACCCCCTCTCCCGTCCCTCTCCCCTCTCTCCCGAGATTTTCCCCTCAGGCGGCGTTATCGCGAGCCGAGCCCAGCTGAACGAGTTGTTCCAACAGATACGTGACGCACCACCAAGAGCACCACGCCGACAAGCCCTTTGACAAGGTCATGGTAGAGGTCAAATATAACGGCTGAGTTGCCTCCGACGACGGCGGCCGCGACGAGTGCATGACTGGGGGTGCCGGGGCCATACTTCCAGCGATGGAAAGAGCGAGGAGTTTTTAATTTGCTTTAGCCGACAGCGCTCACTAGATACGAAGTTCACGACTCGTTTTGGATACCACCCGTTTTGGGGGGGGGAATATACAGGATCAATAAACTTAGCTGCCATCTCCAATGTGTCGGGCCGCAATTTTGTCTGGGGAGCCGCTGCCTAGTGCGCCTCAACCGCCTGAGGCTGCGCTTCTACGCTCACGGGCTGGCTTATATCCTTGGCCTCTCGTGCCAATCTCTGCTCCTCTCTGATCTGTGCCAGAATATCAGGATACCACCTCTCTCCGACGTCAGGATGACTCTTGACCCTGTTCCTCAGCGTTGCCTCCCCCAGGGTCTTCGCAACGCCGCCGCCTCTGAAGGTGAACTCCACGTCGTCCAGCCTGCCTCCGTTGGCCTCCAGCACCGCTCGGCGCTGCTTCTTGACAGCATCGGGGACCTGCCCCACGCCGACCTTCTCCAGGTCCTCGAACTCCGCATCGCCCTTGACCCCCTGGAAGAACGGGATCGAGAATCTGGCCCCTTCGCCCGCGGTAGGCGACAGCACCCGGTGCGTAGTCGAAGTGCACACGCCCTGCGTGAGCGCCTCCATCCCCTGGCCAATGGCAACCACCAGCGTGCCCTCAATAGGCGGGCAGTCGATCCACTGGCCCTGCATGTTCTGGACCTGTAGGCCCCTGTGGTGGCTCGCCTGTAGCAGGTAGCTGGTGAGCATGGAGTCCTTGTGCGGGCCCACGCCCTGCCTGCTCGCCGCATTAGGCCCAAGCTCGCCGACGTCCGGGTACTTGACGATCTTGAGCTTGTGCTGCTGGTCGGGGTCGAAGTACTTGTTGAACGCATCAGCCGGCAGCTCGATGGCCTCGGCGATAAGAGACGTGAACCGGATAGACATGGCGCCCATCAGGTTCATATACTCTGTAAAGACGGGACGGAAGTCCCCGAGCACGGCAGGGGACGGCCACTGGTTTGGCGCGAGGAGGTTGTAATATCTCGGAGCTCCCTCATCTGGGATGGGATGCTCCGTGGAGAGATCGATTTGCTCCCGATGATCTATCTCCCCTGCTGTGATTTCCGCCGAGAGCCTGCTGTAGCCCAAGAACGACGGTGCGTTCTTCATCTCAATTTTGAGCCTGAATAATAGGTCAGCATGTCATCCATCCATCCTGCCCTCTCGGGTCATAACCTCTCACTCGATGAGACCGGGCCGCGGCAGAGAGGGGACTTACTTGTCCTCGAGGGGTATGTCAAAAAAAGATTTTCCCTCTGAGATGACCTTTTTGAATAGGCTGTCTGCTATGCCTACATTCTTGATGTAGAGAAAGCCCACTTCCATCAGAGCATGCCGGAGATCAGCCAGGAATGCCGGCTTGGTGGCCGGATCATCTGCCAAGGACAGGTCCAAGATCGGGATAGACTTGAAAGACATGATTATCGGTGCAACAGCATGGACTGGGCCTTGTTTATACGTCGAGAGGAAGATGGAAGTTCGTCACAAAGGTCAAGAAAAAGGGGTTTAGATCCCGTGGACTTTTGTGTCTTGTCTCGCGCCAACACACAAAGGATGGCGCCATCGCCGCATTCCGGCTCCGATCCATACATACTTCCCCGCAGTCCTGATCCGCCCAGTCACGGCCCGTCCAAAAATCGTCCGACTGCACCGTGCAATCAACGGACATTCCCAAAAGCTACCGCGTGGATTGTCGACTGTTTTCATCAGCCAATATATGCCTTGAAGATTTTTAGGGGATCTCAGACTCCAGCACAAATGTGACAAAGCCCCTCGTCAAGATAAGGGGAATAAAGAAGAGAGAGAGAGAGAGAGAGAGAGAGAGAGAGAGAGAGAGAGGAGGGAGAACAATAGAAAAAAAGGAAAAAGCCTTGAATATGAAATGGTATTCGACAGTTTCTAAGGGGAAATGAGAGGGCTGTGACATCATATAATCAAATACTCATATACAGTACAAACGGAGAGCATAAGGGTAATAAGACGAAGGCTTGTCAGGAAAGGTCGTGAAGCCGCTAATTATATCTCAGGAACATCATGGATGTCTACAATGAGGGCTTTGTATGCCTGCGATATTGCAAGTGACTTCGATAGACAGAGCATCCAGCGGACCAGCGGTAAGACAGCAATCTGCAGCTGCCCATCGTCGGGGCGGAGTGAGTAAAATCGGCCAAGAGTTACCATATACACTCTGTTGTACTCTCGAGGCTATTCCCTTCTCGTACACATTTACACATCCCGTTTCACTCGTGAGTCCGTGACCACTTTTATATATGATCCACCCAGCCAATGCTTGGTCCAAATTCCTTCATGGAGATCTCTCCCAGAGGTAGATGTAATTGCGATAGAAAAACTCTGATTAGCTACCTAGCCTTGACGAATCCGTTGATCAGTAGATTATCGTGGTAACAATTGATATCCCATATTGAACAGACTATGGCATTCCCCCACTGCACTATTTACGCTGGCTAGCATCGCGTTGACCGCTTGAGAATTGTCTATTTTGCACGAGCTCAATGTCCATCATAACGCCCAAAAATTGGCAACCACAATCAAGACGTCACGCAAGGATTGCGTGCTAGCTAGGTAGCTGAAGTGGCATTCAGCAGAGTAATAGTGGTAGTGACCAAGACAATGTACCCATCATAACCCAGCCCAGCAACGGTCGTAGTAATGCTGGTCTCGTCATTTTGAGGGGCAGACGACCAGTTCCACGGGCCCTTAGCCTGCCTATCTGCGTCGCCGCTTGCCATGGCTGAAAGCTGAGCGATGACATCGTCCACAACGTGGGGTGAAGCAAAAGCCGGAGGAGAAGAAGGCCGCGGAGCAAATGCATATTCCTCCAACGAGATGGAAGTTGAACTAGCGGAGCTTGGAGCAGCTTCCGGGGTCGGTGATGTCAGTATAGGGAACTGCGGTATGGTACTTGTATCAGGGCCGACGATGTATGTGCTGGGACTCATCCACCCGTCACCAAGAACATGCGTTACGGTGATGGTTGGCATCTTGACGTGGACGACGTTCGGAGAGGCCAGCATGGCAGTAGATGTGACTGTAACGGTCGAGCCAGTGAATATGGCCGCCGGAGGTGGGATTCTAGTCCCTTCTGTATCCAGAATATCGTGGGGCGGAAACAGGCCTCCCAGAAGCGGCAGACCATGGAGCCAATGAGTGAACGCGCCAACAATGGACGTGAAGTCTGTCACAATCTGCTTGAGGAAGGTGTCCTTCGGGTTTGCCTTTCGCGGTGGCAAGGCCATGATAGCTTGTGTCGCGACCGCCGCCAAGTTGACGGCCACTGAAGGTGGTGGAGCAGTCATGAAGGACCCGAGAGTCTGCGTACCAAGAGGCCCATTATCTTCAATGACAAGATCGTCCGAATCGAACACATGAATGACTTCACATGCTGAGGACCCGACAGAGCCGACAGCGGTTCGGGCAGCAGCCTCAGCCTGCCGCATGAATGTGAAGCCTAGATTGAGGGCAGGATCTGACCCGGGGAACAAGTCCAAAATGGAATCACCTGCTGCCGAGAGGAAAGGCCCAATAATTGCCAAGACCTCTGTCGTATTGCCAGGAGATGTTGAGGGCACATTCATATCGTCCAGCCACGTACCGAGGCTAGAAGCACAGGACACAACGCCACCAATGGGTGGAGGGTAGGCGCAAGACCATGTCATATTGTCAGTCGTGGAGCCCGCCGTGCTGGACTGGAACGTGCACTGAGCGTCGCCGAAAGTGAGGTTGGGGCTGGAAGAAGGTGCTCTAAGGTAACTGTCAACCGCGACTTGGACATCGAAGACACTCGAGCTGGGGCTCTGCCTCTTCCCAAGAGACAGGGTGGTTCCACGAGTTGATTTACTGCCAGCGATCGAACCGAGCTGGCCGTAAAAATTCTCAACTAGCACCTGCGTGATAGTTGTGCAATTTCCTGTGTAGAGGCTCATCCCTGATCCATCGATGACCAACGCATCTTCTCCCGGAATCTGTAGTCCTAGCTGGCCCGTGACTGGATTGTCGGGTGACAAGTTCAGGACGTATGGATTTCCGCTGGCCAGGGCTGAGACGTATTGTGGCGTGGTACCGTTGTCGCCAAGGGCAATGATCATAGGATTGCTCAAGTCAAAGTCATCCACCGGCACGACAGCGATAGCGACCATGTCCATCGAGGCTGCAGGCGTGGGAAGTGTGAAGCAGGACGTGGGGGAGCGAGGAGCCAACAAGGTCACCCCAGTCAGAGAGATGCTGCTCATGGTGACGGTTGGATGTGTCGTGACAGCCAGTGAAGACGTGCCCATGGACATGCCTGACGGTAAGACAGTCGAGAAGACGGCTGGGGACGATGTACCGAAGCTGACCAATGCATTTGATGTAGCAAGGCCCGTATTGGAGCCAACGAGACTGAGATCGACAGAAAGAGATCCCGGAACTCCAGACGTTGTCAGGGCCGAAGAGGCAGCTGTGGGTGCGATTGTAGACGAAATCACTTGAATGCTCGTTGATCCCGCGCCAGTGGGAGTCGATGGGAGGAGGGAGGCCGAAAACGACGTCGATGCCGATGACTTTGACGAGCTCGAAGACAGCAGGGGACCAAGACCATTGGACAGCGAAACCACAGAAGCAATTGTGCCAGCGCCAGTCGATGAGCTCACAACAGCTTTGGATGTAGAACTGGATATTGTCTCTGGTACGAGACTTGTGGACAAGGCACTGAAGGAGGGGAAGGTCCCGGTCAGTGTCGTTGATGCACCCGTCGGCACAATAGCTGGTGAGCTCGAACCAAGGATTGACTCGGAAATGTCAGCATCAAGTACTCTGATTTCGGCGCATGGAACTCACCGAAAGACTGGCTGGCAACGTGCCAAAGCACTCGCATGCAGTGTAGATTGTATGGATCTGGGTGAGGTAGACTGTCTCAGTCTGAGCCCAGGCCAGCAAGGCGAAGAGCACGACAGAGATGATCAGACACGGCGGCATTTTGAGGAACAGAAACATCTTCAAACCATCTATCGAGGAATGTGGCCAGATGGACTGGTAGGAGCACAGAGCTGGAAGGAAAAAGTAGGGTACAAGAGAGAGACGCGAGCTTCCAGGCTCAGGTCCAGAAGGCACACTGAAGTTTCGAGCTGCCGAGCCAGCCTGCGTGCAACGACAAGTTGAGTGATACACGGTCTCAATGTGCTAGCGATTGAGAAGAAAATAGCCAATTGATTGGTGTCCGAAACAAGGTTTCCAAATATGGAGAGATGCCTTCAGATGCTTTCCAGAAGGAAGGCATCACCAGCGAACATGACGAGATGAACTTGATGTGGCAGCTTCATCCTGAGCGGCTGCGCTCGACCGAGCAAGCCCACCGTTCCTTCTCTACCATAATACCATCTTCATCTTTCTTGCCCAAAAAATATGCTCATTCAAAGAACGACTGATGATTGAGAGGCATGATAGCTTCCCGCAAAGCTCAGAACCAGCCACCGGCAACCGTGCTGCTCTATCTGCCAAACCTACCATGGCCTTGCGGTAAGAGCTCCTCTATCCTTCCGCGCATGGATGTAAGACTCCAAGAAAGACGTTGGTGAATAGAAAGCATATTCGTCACGGTCAATGATGATTGGAAAGCTGTGCAAGGCCGTCGGGCAGACTTACACTGTCCCTACATTGCGGGACGTAAAGAGTTGAAGGCCTGCAATGTCTTCTAGTACGCTTTCCCACTGGGGTTGACTTCACCCAATCAGAGTCAATGAGTGGGTCAGTCTTATCAGCACGTGAAAACTCTCGATAAGCGCTAACAATTTTTCGAAGAGCGCACCATTCCCGCCCCAATTTCTCCCGCCTAGCGACCCGCCGCAGATTTGCACGACCACGACTACCCACGAAAAGACTCGATCCTCGGCCATCTTTCCCTCCCACCGAAACCGATCAATCCTCCCTCAATAACTCAAAATGGCCAAGATCTCGTGAGTGCGACCTCTAAGTCACCTGTGCTGGACGATTTGGACGCCAATCCGGGCTTTTGCGGGGTGGAGACGAGCTGCGCAGTCGAAGAAGAATGGGAACAAAAAGCTTCAATATCGATGTGAAAATTATGCGGAACACGACAAAATCACCGAGAAAATTCGAACGCGAAGCTGTCAAAACCCCGCAAAGCCCGAGATGAGGCATCTCCAAATCGACCATCTGGACGGATTACGAAAGACGACGCCGACGTGACAGGGAACTTTTACGCTGACGAAGATGTCTGTACAGCCGTGGTGCCCCCGGTGGCAAGCTCAAGATGACCCTGGGTCTCCCAGTGTACGTTTCCCTCCGATCGTTGCGAGACTCGATTGCGAAATTCCGACCTCGAAGCCTACATCAGGGCATTTGAACCAGGATGGCAACTGACAGGGGTGAAATAGTGGTGCCATCATGAACTGCGCAGACAACTCCGGTGCACGAAACCTCTACATCATCTCCGTCAAGGGTATCGGTGCCCGCCTGAACAGACTGCCTGCTGGTGGTGTCGGTGACATGGTGTACGTATCCTCGAATCCGGCCGTGACGAGATCCATCGCTCCTCCGCATATACCTCTCGATTGGTCACGGCATGCGTGACGACTGCTCTTCGCGGTGCACAAAACCGCCCGGGATATGGACGACCCAAGCTAACAGCTCCGTTTCCCGCAGTATGGCCACCGTCAAGAAGGGCAAGCCCGAGCTCCGCAAGAAGGTCCACCCTGCCGTCATCGTCCGTCAGTCCAAGCCCTGGAAGCGCACCGACGGTGTTTTCCTGTACTTCGAGGACAACGCTGGTGTTGTGAGTACACCCCCTCCACCCCGACCAGTGGCGCAACAGATATCTGCAGAACGAATAGGCTAGGAAAACGGGAGCTCAGGAGAGGAGCGAGACACGCGCAAAAGTCAGAGGCTAATATTCATTACGTACAGATCGTCAACCCCAAGGGTGAGATGAAGGGCTCTGCCATCACCGGCCCCGTCGGAAAGGAGGCTGCTGAGCTGTGGCCCCGTATTGCCTCCAACTCCGGTGTTGTGATGTAAGCGGGTTTATAGCGATGGATGTTCGACGTTGGGGAAAGGAATAGCATGCTAGGACCAGCTGCGGGAATCGAAAAAATGGTCGAGGGTCGCACACACACAATGGAAGCAGACGACGACCCCTTCCCCAGGACGAATCCGAGACCTACACGACAGAGTTGAGGCTCGGCGACCAGCGGGCTTGATGGCATGATCGGGAAATTCTAAAAAGAGATACGGTCAGGCTTTGCATTTTTACTTTTTCGGCTGGCGTGTAACGGAGGTTCATACCAATGGCATGAGATTTACGGACCAAGAGAAAGTCACCCCTACTTGTCCAATGCGTGCCTCAGTCAACACAAATGTGTTCCAGTGTCTACTAAAGCCGAAGGCCAGGCGTGAGCAAGTTTTGATGACCATGGGAGGGCAGACTCTTTGGTGCTACTGATTTGGCGGACTGGCTAACCAGCAGTCGCTGCTATGACCGCCGGCCAGCCCTGTTTCTTCCGCGCTACAACCCATCCTCCTATCACTCCGCGTCAACTCGCCTCACAGTTCCGCGATTGCCTGTGCACCGTCACACAGCCCCCAGTCTAATACATTTGATTTCACGCAGAGGGAAACGTCATTGGCAGGCCATCGAGTCGTAGACATATCGTCTTACATAACATTCACCTTAAAAAAAAATCCGGCTCTGAACCATCACCAGGTTCAACAATCACGAGCAATGTCTTGTTTGTCGAGCATCACAGTATGTGGATGCTCGAAAATGTATTGCTATATATAAAGGGGGCCGCTTGTAAAACTACAAGTGGTTTAGAATGGTAAGTTTTGTTATAGATAGCTAGGAGAAAAGGGAAATGATTGAGTTGTAACTTGTTGCCTGGAGCAAGGAAGAAGGAGATTCAAATATCAGAAGGAAATTCTACCCTTACACTCATGTCAGTCAGCCGAACAATGAGAAAGAAAGAGAGGCGGGAGGGGGGAGGGGGGCTCTTACTCAGTCTGGAAGCGGTAAAACGAATGGCAGGGCCCTGGGGTTCCAGGCGATCGTAACATAACATTTAGTCGGATTTTTCCAGGCATCGTGTATTGCCTTGGATGAGCTGAGAGGAAGGAAAATGAGTTGAGGAAAAAAGAGGGCACTGGAGGGAACTGGTCAGAAACCAAGTGCCTCTCTCCAGCTTCAAATCAAGGGTGTGTGCCAGGACTTGTCGCACAGGTCCGCGAGACATTCCCAGTGGCAATTGTCAGAGAAGAATGACTCCGCCGAGACAAGCCATGAAGAGATTCAACAGGCGCACGTCTCCATGTTCAAGAACCGCGACAATGATTGGCACACCCGCCGGACTCTGGGCCACAGGGGAGTCCAAACGAATCCGAGGAAAGAAAGTAAGTCGTGTGTTTGAAGCCGTCAAAGTGTCTTTGACGTCTGAAGTAGCTCCATGAGACCAAGACGGACTTCAGAGTGCAATTGAAGGCTCGTCGATAGGAAACAGGGATCTCGAGGCAGGCTGAGACGGACACAGACTTCTGCTGGGTCACAGGGCAAGGGGCCATTCCAGTCTTCAGCCCAAGCCTGCGCCCTTGCATCTAGCAAGATGCTCGTTGGAAGCCACATTGTCCAGGTAAGGTAAGTATCAGCTGCTGTGATTAACAGCCTCTGACAAGCGAGTCTCAAGTCTTCTGCTGCTGGGCCGTCATGTTGTCGATACCAGTCTTTGTCTCGACGTGCTCCTTGCTCATATGGCGCTGCTTGATAAAAATGCTCGCCACCATTCCCACAGCGGCGATGCAGGTGTACATAATGAACATGTTCCTGACACTCCAGGCAAAGGCTTGTTCCACGGCAAGGCGCTGGCTGGCGTCGTTGATGGTCCTGGTGATGCCGACGTTGGCCGCAGCGTTCTTGCCAGAGAGGGCGTCGAGGTCGGCCTCATCGAGACCGCTGGCGGCCAGGAACGAGGTGCGGGAGGCCATGCTGTTCTGGAAGACGACGCCGCCGATCACGGTCGCCAGGGATGTCGCCAAGTTGCGGATGAAGTTGAGGGTTGCGGTGGCGTTGGCCGTATCGGCCTGGCTTACGTTGTTCTGGATAGCCATGGTTGGGGTTTGGAATAGTAGAGACATGCCGATGCCGAAGATGATCTGGTAGCCAATGATCATCCCGAGGCTTGTCCCTGTTCCGAACATGATAAGAAGGCCTGTTCCCAGTGTGAGGAAGCTGGTTCCAGCCCAGATGATTTCCCTGTAGCGGCCGATCTGGTGGATAGCAATACCGCCCAATATGTCCCCGGCGGCACAGGTGATGATCATGGGCAGCAGCAGGATACCACTCTCCAGGGGTGTCGCGGCCTTGACGCTCTGGAAGTACAGCGGCAGGTAGAATTCCACTCCAAAGGATGCCATGCTGTGTGTAAAGGCAACAATAGCGATCGCGTTCGCCGAGAAGCTTTTGCTGAAGACGCTGAGCAAAACCAAGGGATACTTGGCCAGGCGCTTCTCGCTGTAGAAGAAGAAGCCAATCATAAGGCCCCCAAAGACGACCAGACAGATAACCCTCGGGCTGTCCCACGGGTAAGTCACGCCACCGAAATCAAGGCCGAGCAGAAGCAGGACCGTAACAGCAAGAATAGACAGCGATCCGAACCAGTCGACAGCCTTGAGGCCATCGCTGATCTTAGTACGCGGATTGTGCACATCCAGAAAGAACAGCATGATCACAAAGGTCAGACCGCACACCGGCAGATTGATCCAGAAACACCACCGCCAGCTGGCATACTGCGTCAGGGCACCACCAATCACGGGGCCTGTAGTCCCCGCCACCACCCAGACAACGCCCATCGCGCCGATGTACAGCGCCCTCTTGCGGATACTGTACAAGTCAGAGATGATGATGCTCACCAGCTGCATCAGGCCACCCCCAGCCGTGCCCTGCAGAGCACGGCCCGCAATCAGCATGCCCATGCTGGTGGCCGTCGCGGTGATAATGCTGGCGGCAGCGAAGATGACGATGGCGACCAGGACAGCCGGCTTGCGGCCCCAGATATCACTGCATCGGACCCAGAGAGGACCGGATGCCGCATTTGCCAGGAGGTACGCGGCCCCGATCCACATGTAGCCGGATGCATTGTGAAGCTCCGCAGCAATAGTAGGCGCAGATGTGGCGACAATGGTCTGATCAAGAGCTCCGATGAACAGCTCGAGCTGAAGCGAGAGGGAGAGAGATTGTGTGTGTTAGCGGGTTCAAGATTGGCGACCACGAGGATTCGAACAAATGTCAAGTATCATTTAGTTGTAAACAGATCAACGTACGCAGAGTGCAGTGAAGATAGTGTAGATGCGCAGCTTCGAACGCTGATGGAACTCGCCAGACATCTCAAGTCGCTCAATGTTGCGCTCGTCAGCCTTGCTCTGCTCAGCGGTGGTGGATTCGTTGGTGGGAGGCGGCGTGGGCGCCGAGACCTCAGCATGAGCCACGCCAGGCTCAAGTACAGCGATGTCGTCCATATTCTACTTTTCTCTTCGGCGCGGTTTGATTGATTTGTAACTGTGCGAGTCGAATTGAGGTAGAAAGAAGCAGGGTGCAACTCTCGAGTCTTAACCACCGTTGTTGGTGGGCCGATTTGCAGGAGCGAGGTTCAACAGCTGTGCATGCTCCTTCCTGACCTGACACGCGCCCTTGTGGTTACATGCTGTTAATATTAGAACTGAGCCTTGGCTCTTGGGTACCGTACTATGCAGTATCACCACCACCACCACCACCACCCCTTGCTCCTGCACTAATAAATTACTAGCGCTTACATTTTCCTAGGTACTACTTCACTTGGCAATTAGTATTTGGCAGGAGGGGGCCTATAAACAAAATGCCTATAGAGCCTGCCTACTAATAACAAAACCCAATAAATGTTCACCTGCAGGCGACAATAAGTAGGTGAAAGGCGTGTGTGATGCATCAACAATACTGCCGAACATAACCAAATGCACAGCCGGAAGGCCGAAAATAGAAGACTGCTACTTTCCGTCTCCTCATCTGAATGGTGCAATGTAATTAGTCTCGAGAATCATCCATGTTGCTAGGCCACGAACTTGTGCAAAGTTCAAAGGGAGAACAGGACAAGAAAGCCTCACGCGATTTGGTGTTGATGTTATAACAAGGTCACTTAATTACATTGTGAACATGGCCAATGGTACAATATACAAAGGTGATCATGCTCAGAGAACTATATGTCAGTCAGCATAGCGAATGATTGGGTGTGGGAACCAGGACATATGTTGTGTACCACGAGATATACTTGGGCACCGCGGTCTGGCAGGTTTGTGTATATTACTCAAACACTCAATCAGTTCTCACCCAGCAGCACAAACTGAACAAGTAATTAATCAACAAGCTGTCATAATCACCGACAAATCATAACTAAAAAAAATCTTCAAATTCAACTGTTGGCCACCGACTATGCGTTTATCTAAGTCAAAGTATCCCAGCCTAACCATCCATGATGCAAACAACCCGTTGCAAATGCGAATTAAGAGCACCTCCGATGAGTTCTTTTCTTTGCTTTTTCCATCCCTCGCTATGCTCGGTTTGTGTATGTGTTTGTGGTACAGTTAATAATCCAATAAGAATAACAGTTCCCAGAGGGGAGGAAAAAAGAAAAAAAAGAGGGGGGGGAGGGGGGAGGGAGAATAGACATTGGAAGACGTGACCCCTCTCGTCCTCGAATGATGCAGGCCATGATGAAAGATGGTGAGATGCCGTGTTCGTTTCGCCCCTCAAAATGACATGGGCGTCTCTTGTGGTTTCCTGTGCCCACTTTTATGATGTTGTTTAGGTTCGAGATCCCATCCTCCTATCGAACCTTTCAAATAGTTGTCTCTTTTCTTTGTTTTTTTTTCTTTTTTTTGCTCTGCTTCTTTGTCTGTTTTCGTGTTCTTCTGCCGTGATCACTGCGGTCCAGGTCCCCAGCGCCCACGCTCATACCTCCCATTCCTCATATCCAGCTCTCCATTAGAGAACGGCAGGCGAGGGTGCATATCAGCGTAGCCATTGTCCAGGAATGGGTTCTGCTCCTGGGGATCAGGTCGAGGCCGAGACGACCTGAAGTCTGGCGCGTGGGGTTGCGGCGCGGCAGGCCCGGGTCCTGCCATCGCACTTGGGGATGGCAAGACAGCACCGCCATGTGGGCCAAGGGGAGCGGCCCCATCGACAGGGCTGAATGGGTTCAAGATACCGTCGTATGCACGAGGTGGCTGTTGTTGCTGAGATGGTAGTGCGGTCGCCGGAGCTGCCCCCTCGGGGGCGGCTGCAGGGGGAGGCAGGGCTGGTGGCGTTGTGGCAGCCTGCGAATGTGCAGACGGCGGCGCCGATTCAGGCTGGGGCGTGGGTGTCGTGTTCTTATCGTCAGAGACTTTCTGTTTCTTGCGTGCAAGCGTCTCTTTGCGTTTATTAACCGCCTGGCGCATGGAACCATTTGCCCACCGAGCTATACGGTCGAGTAAAAAGAGTAAACGTTAGCACCTGTATCTTGAAAAAAAAATTATTGAAAAAAAATGTACAAGGCCTTTTTTTCTCTTTGTCCATACCCTTCATGCTGGCGCTCATCTTCTCGCTCTTGGTCATGCTCGCATAGTCCTTCTCGCTCAGGTCGTCAAGTTCCTGCCCCATGGCGCCATTCACTGACGTGCTGGACGAGGGCACGGGCGTACCGCGCCCGGAGACGGAGGCTCCGCGGCCGTCGGGAGGGATAGATCCGTGGCGAGCCAGGGCCGGCAGGGGGCGGGGGGTTCTGTGGTATGGAAGGCATCGATATGTTTCCGGGGAAGGCGTTCACGGGGAACATGACCTGTCCAAGCCTGGGGCGGTCGGGCGGCGGCGGTTGTGTCTCGTTGAGGTTGTTCGCCTCGTAAGTAAATCCATGGAAATTGTTCGGGTGTTGGAGGCGTGCGGAACCCGGCGGAGGTCCGGCAGGCTGAGGCGTCCCGCTCTGCTTGGCTCTATTAGTATTCAATTTGATTTTGAAGACCTTCCTGCGGGTGGGTGACTGGGGCCGTAGTGGTGTTGGATCAACAGGATGCTTGTTTGGGGCGCTTGGGGCTGAGAAAGGGTTGGCACCGACAGAGGAGGGTGGTGCGGCGACGTGGCCTGGTCGCGCGGGAGACGGCGCAAGGAGTGGTCCTGGTCCCGGGCCGGATGTCACGTTGAGGAAAGGGTTGTCAGGAGGCGCGAGGACAGATGCTGCCACGGGCTGATATCCGTGGGGGGGAGGCTGGTGATGAGGATACTGAGGGTTGCCGTTGTTAAAGGGTGCTGGTGCTAAGTTAGATGGGTACGACGTCGGTTCAGGATCCTCCTGGCGGTTTTTGGGCTTCCGGCCCCTCTTAGGCCGGGGCTGCTCAGCCAACACTTGGTTGATCGGGTCAGCCAGCTCAGAATAATTTTTCCTGGTCCTGTTGCGGAAAGAGTAGCTGCTACCAACAGTCCTCTCAGAACTGGTAGATGATGAAGTCGACGGGCGCTTCTCTTCTGTTGGCACGACGGTGTTGGTAAAGTTAGTCTGTTGGGCATTGCTGGTCGCACCGTAGAAGGTGTTTGGTGGTATTTCTGCCTTGGGCTTTCGACCGCGCCGCTTCTTAGGAGCAGGTTCCTCCTCCTGCTTGATGTGGCTATAAGCAGGGCGCTGGGGTTGTATATCCTCGATGGAAGCGGTGGGAACGTCCTGAGGGGCAATTTCAGGAGCAGCAGCAGAAGCAGCAGCAGCAGCGCCGCCACGACGACGCTTGCGAGTCTGCGTCTGCTCTACGCCTCCGACATCACTGGGCGCAGCTTCTGCGGCAACGGCTGCCGCAGCCTCCTGAGCAGCCTTCTCTGCTGCTTCCCGTTCGGCAGCTGCGCGGGCTTCAGCCTCTTTCACGGCCTTGGGCTTGGGGCCCCGCTTCTTCTTTGGGGGTGGCTCCTGCACAGGGGCAGGGGCAGGCTCAGGCTGGGTCTCGGGGAGCTGTTGTGCCCCGCCTTCGTTTTCGCTTTCCAGCTCCCCATCTAGGTTTCTCCTGCGGCGACGCTTTCTGGGGTTTGCGGGCTCCACCACAGGCGTGGGAGCCCTGCTGGGCTCCCTTGCTCTCCTCAGACGGGAGGCGCGCGGGCCTGCGCGTGCGCTTGCCCAGAGAGAAGCTTGCAGGGTGTTCATCAATAGCCTCGGCAAGGCGCTGGCTGGGCTTTGGCCTGTTCCGAAGGCGAGTGTTCTGTAGGCCATCTCTCTGTAGTATGGGGTCCTGTTTCCCGATCATGCTCGGGCGCGGGTCCCACTCAAAGCCCCAGGCCTGGGCTGCGATTTGATCCTGGTTTCGCTCATATGCCTCTGGATGGACGTTAGGGTACTCGTGCCTCTTCTCAATGGCCTTGTCTGCACGTATGCCCTTGACCTCAAAGTCGCGCTTCTCCACAGTGACAGAGCCTTTGGCCTTGGCCAGATCTCGGGCCTCGCGGGCCACCTGAGCAGCATCGTGAGCACGCCTGCGGACAGCATTGTCCTCATCATCAGTGATGATCTTCTGCTTCTTCCACTCGTCTTGCCAGGCTACCAGAGCGTTGTTGGCGGTGGCCAATATATTGTAGAGTTCCTCGCCCGACATGCTCTTGTGGTTATCCAGAATGTTGATGAACTGGGTCGGAGACCTGATGCGGCGGAAGCCGTACTGCTCAGGAGGGGGTGGTCTAGGCTTCCGCATCGGCTCAATGACCGGCTCTGGAGAGCCTGCTCTGCTTGTAGCGGCAGACTCGGGTGCAGGCGTCGGCACATCTGACATGGGCGTTGGGGTCGGGGCCTTGGACCCCGTATCCCCCTCGAGGCCCGGCTCCTTGTCGGCAGCCAAAGATCCTAGATCATCGGCTTGTTCGTCCACGCCATCAGACGGCTGGAGATTAGGCGTCTCGAGTGGCGTAGGCTCGCCCGAGTCCTGATTGATCTCGGGGTAATAATCTCGAGCCTCCTGGTATGGTGTGAGGAAGGAGAAGTCCCGCGGAGGATATGATCGAGTCTGGCGAGACTGCTCAGTCAGAGCAGCGAGCCTGCCGCCCTTGGTAGCCCTGAGCTTGAGGGGTTCCGGCTGCTCGATGCTCTGGCGGATCTTTGGTGGCCGGCCAGGTCCTCGCTTCTTGGGACCCTCCAAGGTCGAGGGCGGCGTGGGGGTGTCCTGGGCAGGAGGAGCACGGTTGGCTGCCTTGAACCTGCCATCAGGCTTCTTGCTGGAGGCTGGCTGGTCTTTGGTGGACGAAGAGGGCTCTTCATCTGCCACCCCCGATTCTTCAGCAACGCGGTTCAGTCGCCGCTGAAAAGTTTTTTTTGAGAGAAGATTAGCTATGTGCATACGATAGAGATGGCTTTGGTTATAACGACTAAAGGCGACAGCAACACGTACCCTGGGGCGAAGAGATGGCTTCTGGGAGTCCTGAGTCCCGTCCATTCCGTCTTGTTGTGGTGATTCAGTCGGTGTTTGTTTTGATTTTCTTGTCAGTGTGACTCTGCTATGTTGAGCAGGGGTAGTAGGCTGGTCCATTTTGGGAGAAGTAGGATTAGTCTTTCTAAGCAGGTCGCTAGGAGAGCAAACCTCTGTAGCGTCAGAATCTGTTGAATTTTGGGAGCTTGGTCGGGCTGCTGCTGATGAAGTCTTGGTGGCAGCCTCAATTGGACCAGTCCTGCCCTGGAAGTTCTGGGAGTCGTCTGGAATCTGCAGGGACTGATTATCGTTGGTCTCAGCATCGGTGGTTGCAGGCAGCATAAGATCTGTCGATTGTAACTGCTCCTCAATTTTGGCATTGTCATGATCAGACGGTTGATGTATTTGATCCTCGGCCTGTGTCTCCTGCTCATTGACTCGGATCTTCGAGCCATCAACAGAAGCAGGTGACTGGGGGGCCAAGGACAGAGCCAGTGGCGTGCTGGTCTGGCCTGGTTGAGCAGGCTCTTCAGACTTGGTGGGATTTGTTGGCGTTTCCACCTCTGAATGCATGGTCATTGGTGAGGTGACCTGGGGCTGAGAAAAGATAGCCTGCTGCTGTGCGTTGCTGTTACGTGATGGAGAGCCGCCGGAGTTATTGCTGGCGGTCTCTGATGGCTGGCTATTTGAGGACGAGGAGGGGAAGCCCATAGCCACACCGACCTCTATGGTATCCTTCAGCTCGGTGTCAGAAGGCTGCTGCTCAGGGGAGGGGTTCTCCATGGGGACAGCGGGGGCGGTGCTCTTCCTCTTGGTGTAGGGACGGCGTGCAGGCACCGGCGAGGCTGTCCTTTGGATGTCGTTGCGGGCCCGTTTCTTTGTCGGGCCGGTAGCTGATTGAGAAGGCTGGGACTCTTCCTGGTGCTCGAAGCTGGTGTCAACGACAGGCTGTCGCTTACGAGCAGCACGGGCGCCAGAAACGGTGATCTCCAGCGGAGAGGCCGCGGCATCTAGGGGTTGCTGGACAAGTCCATCGGCAGCGTCGTCATCGTTCATTTGAGCATAATCGATGCGGGCACGCTTTCGAAGTGAGTGGCCTCCCTTGACCTCAGCCTCCTCATCGGCGGCAGCAGAAGTGGTGGCGGTATTGGAGTCTGTAGGATAGTCCAGGGTGCGAGCCCTCTTGCGGCCGGGTGTCTGCCGGGGATTTGGCTGGGGGGTTGAGAAGGTGAATGAGTGGCCCAGGCCTTGCTTGGGCGCCTTCTCGGCGCGAGGGGTCGACTCCATATTTGGAGTTGCAGAAGACGACATGTCTGTTGATGCAGGGGAAGAAGACGCGTATTTGTAGGAACGGTGTTGAGAAGGGGTATTTTTACCACGGCCACGGGAGGTTGTGGTGGTCGGAGTACGGGCATGAATGCTTGCAGGCGACTCCTCAACTTTAAAAGTAAGCGGGTTGGTCAGGGAAGCTGAGGAAGCGTGGGAATTATCATCGTAGGAATGGTGACGTCCAGAAGATGAAGAAGGTCGGCCAGCACGAGAAGATCCTCGAGGGCGACCGACTTTTTTAGATCCACGACCTTGGGTCTGGTGATGTTGCTGGTGGTGCTGCTGCTGCTGGCTCTGCTCCTGCTGCGGCTCATGCTGCTGCTGCTGCTGTTGCTGCTGCTGCTGCTGGGGCTGGGGCTGTTGGTGGTCTTGGTGCTGAGAATCCATGGTGCAGCCAATCAGAGGCGCCCCTCTCTCCAAAGGAATAATAAGGGGCACCCGGAAATCACCGTAGGTAGAAACTGGGTCGGTGTTAGTACTCGCGGGCCAGCAGAAATCGCCGGCCAGAGAAAAATGCTAGGGGCCAAGATGGAATTGGCGGGATAGCCTGTACAGCGATAAAAAGAAGTGATTCTCATGTCAGATTTGAAGACGGAAAAAATAAATAAAGAAGCGTCAGGATGTTTGCATCGGGGTGGGTGTCAGAGAGACAGTGATGGAGTGAGAGAAAGAAAGGACCAAGGCGAGGGAGCGGGTGAGTGAGATGACATGCTGCGACGTGTGTGTGTGTGTGTGTGTGTGTGTGTGTGGCGTGTAAAAGCAGTTTCGGCCCCCTTACTGCACCGCCTTCGCACCGTCAAAACTGCATCAACACGTACCTTGATAATTCTGAAAATGCAATCAAGAAAAACTCGTTGTAAGTAAGAACACGCTGATGTATTTTTCAGGTGGTCGAAAATGGCAGATGGCTGCAATATCAGAATGCGAAACGGGTCCTGTCTTATGCGTGTTGTCGCCTCTTTTTCTGGACTCGAACCTTGGCTGATGGCCGGCACGGATTTTCAGAGGTCATGACCCATCTAGCCTGTAAGAGAGCCCAGCGCCTAGGCCAATGACAGCCTCAGCAGGCCCCCGGGAACGCACGGACCAGCCCAGAAGGGGGCTGCTGGGCAAAAGGGTTCGCAGCTGCCAGGAGAGGTACCTGGGTACTTTCTGGTACTTCCAGCAACCCCTTCTACCTGTCTGCGTTAGGGTTTTAGCCAATCACCTTTCACGCATCGGCCGTAGCCTCACGCTAGGCTTTCTTTGTACTAAGTCCCCTCTCTCTCCCCTGCCTATTGACGTGCGTCTGATACATACTGCTGCTGTACCTTCACACCTCAGGGCAGCTCTCCTCCTAACTTGGAATTGCGACAGCAACCTAACGACGACCTCTGTGCCGCTCACCCAGAGAAGCCTCATTACGCCCAAGAACCCACCCGTCCTAACAGTGCTCTCGTCCACATCTCTGAAATCGCTTTAAATACAGACATACCCACATCACTCGCCCTGCTACCAGCGAAGTTCCTGACCAGCGGGACCCCCCCCCCCACCTTCGACATGGCTAGCAAGCGTGGTAACAAACCTTCCGCCGACAACGAGATCGACGAGCTCTTCGAGGGCATCGACACCAAGAAGGCTCCTGCTCCCACAGGAAAGACCCCCGTTTCTGCCAAGCCCAAACCCGGCGATGACATCCTCGCGGAGCTCGAGAACGAGCTGGGCGAGAAAGCCCCCTCCCGCCCTCACACCCCGCGCGTAAGGGAGCCTACCAAGCCATCCAAGCGGGCAGGTACCCCTTCCACAGAGGGCGCGGCCACACGCGCGTCCCTCGATCTGCCCAACGTTGCCCGAAAGTCTGCCGAGAGTGCCCGGTCTATACATGCGAGCTTCACCCCGAGCGCGACATCCTCAGACCTGCAAGAGGCCGAGAAGACCAAGGGGAGCGTTGAGCAGACACAGCAGGCGGCAGCTTCAGCAGGAGGCGGCGGCGGCGGCTGGTGGGGAGGCTTCATGTCGACTGCTGCGGCGGCCATGAAGCAGGCCGAGGCTGCGGTCAAGGAGATCCAGCAGAATGAGGATGCAAAGAAGTGGGCAGATCAGATGCGAGGCAATGTCGGTGCCCTCAGAGGACTGGGTAAGTTACACGGCATTACGGTGGCTGCTATCCATCTGTGCACAGCAGGCATTGTCGTGCAGGGCTCTATCCTTGCTGGACACAGCATAATCCCGTGCCCGGCCGCCAGGTTCCGGTTTGTGCTAACCCTGGCGATTTAGGAGACGGCCTTGCTCATCGGGCGCTCCCTGCCCTCACCAACATCATGAACACCATCGCACCTCCAATCTCCCAACACGAGCGCTTACTTATCCACATCACCCACGACCTCGTTGGCTACCCTTCCCTCGACCCTCTTATCTATGGCGTATTCAACCGGGTCATGGCTCAGGTGGAAGGAGGCGATCTGATGGTGATCCAGCGCGGCCATGAGAGCTCCATAAAGTCTCCGTCCAACGAGAAGAGCGGTTTCTTCTCAGGCGGACACAGTGCAGCTGGCTGGCGTGACGGGCCCTGGTGGCGTGACGTCGGCTCCCCCCGTGATCTCGGCCTGATTAAGGGCATCGTCGAGGGAACTAAGCTCTGCCGTGCCAGCGCTGAGTCGTACAGCTCCGAGTATTTCTCCGCTTCCGGTGGGATTGAGGGTGCACGCCAGCGCGCCGTGGAGCCGGTCAGCGAGAGCAACCCGGTGCGCAGCTCCGACATTTTTCTGGCGGTGCAGGCAATTCTCACCGACGAGGACAAGGCCCTGTTCCAGGGCGGCTCCTCGACAGAGAAGGAGAAGGACTCGTCAGCTGTGCTGGAGGAGGACAGCAACGATGAGGTCGTCTGTTTCGCCATCTACATCTCTGATCCCGTGCATGATATTCAGTACAGCGCGCTCAGCCAGAGCCTGCCTGCCAAATGGATCCGCTGGCTGGATGCGGTCAGCCCTCTGACGCCGGGAAGCAGTAACGACGGTGCCGCTGTAGACGTTGAGAACGTGCCTGATGAGATTCGCGACATTGTCGAAAGCGGAGGCGTTGATCCGCGGGAGTGGGTGGCTGAGTGGGTGGAGGAGGTTCTCAGTCTCGCTGTGGGCATCGTGGCGCAGAGGTATGTTGCGCGACGCATGGGTGTCGGCGAGGGCGGTATTGGCAAAGGGAAGAGGAGGATGGAGGAGGTTGTGGCTGAAGGTGGAGGTGAGGCTGCGAGGGCCGGTGTCATCTGAGCAAGCAAGGCACGATCGAAAGTCTGCGTCTATTGCGAGTCACCACACCCGACAGGCTCTAGCCGCTGTGGAGGATCAGCTTCTGGATGATGTTCGTGTTCTGGGTCGTGCTGAGGCGCACCAGCTATCATGCTCTCCGATTCCCCGTTGTCTTTTCTTGGATATTAAGAGGCGTTTGGCGTGTACACGGAGCCTGGAAGGCTGGTACGATCTTCTTCATTCTTCATTTCCACATTGATCACGTCTCTTTTTGCGAACACAGCAACAACAACAGGCCATTGCAAAATTCTCATTTGATGCACCAAACTTGTCTTGAGCACGACTCTTGTCGCACCATCTTGCTCATCATCCGTATTTCCTTCACCCTCTCTCTCTCTGTCATATCATGCGCTTAGGAAAAAAGTCGACTGTTCTTTCTTTCCTTTGTCTTCTTTCTTCCGACCTGGGAGACCTCTTCAACAACGTGAGCCTCGGCCGATCCCGCCTGGGCTATAAAAGAATCCTTGCCATCGCGGCTTGCACCATTGCGGGTATTCCCGTCGTCATGCCGTTTTCATTACGTTTCCCAACCCAAACGACGTCCGCACATCGCTGCTTAAACCACGGACGGAGTCTTGAAACGTCTTTTTTTCACTATCCCTCGAAACTTTTTAAAGAAAGAAAAGAGTCACGATAATTTCCTCTAGTGTGTGGATACGCCTTCTAGATTTTCTTCCTCCCTTGTCCTCAGCCGCCCCCCGCCCTGCGGGGACTCGACCTTATCACGGCACAAAAGGCACGGAGAGCACATCATGGCGCCGCAGTCGTGCTGTACTAGGGGGCGCGCGCGCGGCCATGCTCGCATGGGAACCATACCCTATGGTAACATCAATGCACAATCCATCCCCCCTTCCCCAAAAATACACACGCAATACCCGCATGGGCCCCCTTCTAGATACAGGTTCATTCGGTCCTATGTTTGCGTTCGTCGCCCCTCCACCGCCCCAAAAAAGAATGCCTGCCTCGGCCAGTTATCTCCGCCTTGATAGGCGTTGTAAGGGCTCGGCTGATCATCTCCATATTCTATCCAATAGCCCTTGTCTGGACGGTAGTGACTTATGCGGCTGGTTGGTCTGGATCACACGCGGAATGCCTTTTAAAAGGGTTGCCCGTACGCCTTCCTCCCTTCATGGGTGGCGGAGATCGTCGTGCTCTTCCTTTTTCAAGACGTGAGAGTCCCGTGGTGTGATTGTACTGCAGCGAGGACTGGCGTCTGCCTTTGCCTTTCAGCAAATAGGGTTCTATTGATTACTTCTCGATACCCTACGTGCTGAAGGCTCTTTTTCTTCTACCACTGCCTCGAGGGTGACCCTTTTCCCTCTTTCTAAGCAGACATCTCTTGCTGTCTCTCGGCCTCTCCTGGCGGCGCAGAACGTCAAGATGGCCGCGGAAATTCAGGAGATAGGCTCCCCGTCGCCTCCCGCATACGACAGCGTCGAGAAGAATGCCAGTGAGGTGAAGAAGGAGGATGGCATCGTCGACGAGAAGTCTCTCGATCTCGAGGAGAACCAAGACGATGAAGGCAAGAACCTGATCTTGGACAGGGCAGATGCTACAGAGCTCACGCCTGTCGAGGCCTTCAAGTGGAACGTGGAAGGTGACCAGTCGCCATGTAAGTCCCTGCGCCCCTCCTTTTCCTAGACCTCGCGGGTCACTGTATGCTTGATAGTATTAACCTAGAACAACATCCAGTCCCAGAAGTTGCTGCTTGCGTGCCCAACACGGACGACCCAAGCATCCCGTGCAACACATTCCGAGCCTGGTTCCTCACCAGTCTCTTCGTCATCGTCTTCTCCGGTGCCAACCAGTTCTTCTCCCTGCGCTACCCGAACCTGTCGATCGGGTACGTGGTCGCCCAGCTCCTCGTCTTTCCCCTCGGCAGGGCATGGGAGAGACTCCCTCGCTGGCGTGTGCCCCTGGGTAAATTCTCCTTCGACATCAACCCAGGCCGCTTCAGCATCAAGGAACACGCCCTCATCGTCATCTGCGTCAACATCAGCGGCAGCGCGGCGTATGCTTCCTGGGCCCTCACCGCCATCGTCAGCCCCGTGTACTGGGACACCGACTTCGGCGCCGGTTTCTCATTCCTCTTCCTGCTGACGACTCAGATGATTGGGTTCGGCCTGGCGGGACTGGCACGCCGCTGGCTCGTCTACCCGGCCGCGCTCATCTGGCCTTCGTCCCTGGCGTCGACCGTCCTGTTCCGCGCCCTGCACGAGCCGCAGGATCACTCGCCCGCCAACGGCTGGACCATGACGAGATATCGGTTCTTTGGGCTGATGACGCTCTTCGCGTTCGTGCTGTTCTGGTTCCCTGATTACATCTGGACGAGCCTGAGCACGTTCGCATTCATCACCTGGATCGTGCCCAACAACCAAAAGGTCAACACCATCTTCGGCATGAACTCGGGCCTGGGTCTGCTCCCTATCAGCATCGACTGGACGCAGATCAACTATGCCGGCTACCCTCTGACGACGCCCTTCTACATCACCTGCAACGCCTTTGCGGTGGTGGTTATCTTCTACCTGTTCCTTTCTCCCATCCTGTACTATTCCAATGTGTGGTACAGCGCCTACCTCCCCCTCCTGTCGTCCAGCACGTTCGACAACACGGGGTCATCCTACAACGTGACCAAAGTGGTGGACGAGAACCTCAACTTTGTGCTCAGCAAGTACGAGAGCTACTCGCCCATGTACATATCCATGTCGTACTCGCTCACCTACGCGCTGTCCTTTGCGGCGGTGACGGCTGTCGTGGTGCACACGTATCTCTACAACGGCAGCGAGATCTGGGCCAAGTTCAAGAACTCAAGGCACGGCGGCGAGGATATCCACAAGAGGCTGATGAAGTCGTACAAGGAGGTGCCGGACTGGTGGTACGGCGTGCTGACGGTTGTCGTGGTGGCGCTGGGGATCGTGACGGTCAAGTACTGGGATACTGGACTTCCTGTCTGGGGGTTCATTGTGGTTTGCTTCGGCCTGGGCGTGTTGATGATTGTTCCCGAGGGCATTCTGGAGGGAACTACGAACCAGAGAGTGTAAGTTTGAATGTGGAACCCCAACAGATTGAACGGGATTGGCCCTGTATACTGACCGCAGGAACGTTTTTGTTCTCATCAGGTTCCTCAACATCATCACCGAACTTATCGCAGGCTATGCCTGGCCGGGGAAGCCGATTGCCAACATGATGGTCAAGTGCTATGGATATAACTCGGTCAAGCATGTAAGTCTGGACCAGAGAAATGAAGGGCTTGAAGAGACGGAGATGCTAACACAGAATATTAGGGTATGGACTTTGCGCAGGACTTGAAGATGGGACAGTACATGAAGATTCCTCCACGCGTGCTCTTTGTCGGACAGATCTACTCGTCCATCCTTGCCACTGCAGTTCAGACTGGAGGTCAGTCAGCATTTGGTTTTCGTCTCTTCTGCCTAAAGAAAGGTATACATGGCTGACAAACCTTCTCACTTGCTTCTATACAGTGCTTCGCTGGATGATTGGTCACATCCCCAACCTGTGCTCGCCCGAAAACACCCAGCGCTTCACGTGCAACAGCGCCAAGGTCTACTACAACGCCTCGTTGATCTGGGGCACCATCGGGCCCCAGCGCATGTTCCAGTCGGGCCAGGTGTACTCGGCGCTCCCCTACTTCTTCCTCATCGGCCCCGTCGTCACCGTGATCGTCTACCTCCTGTACCGCCGCTACCCCAACTCGTGGATCCGCTACGTCAACGTGCCCATCTTTTTCAACGCGGCGGGCAACATCCCGCCGGCCAACACGACCCAGTACAGCCTGTGGTTCATCTTTGGGTTCCTGTTCAACTACCACCTGCGCAAGAAGGCGTTCCAGTGGTGGAAGCGGTACAATTATCTGCTGCAGGCGGCCATGGACACGGGGACGGCGCTGGCGACGGTGCTGATCTTTTTTGCGCTGAGCTACACGGGGACCACGCTGAGCTGGTGGGGGAACAACGTCGGGTCGAACACGGATGACTCCAACTCGGTGCCTTGGCTGACGGTGCCTGACGGGGAGTACTTTGGGAAGGGACCTGGGCAGTTTTAACGATTAGTGAAAGGCCAAAGTATTGAGACGGGAAGAAAGTCTGGAGTACCGCAGTAGTATGAGGGTACAAAATGGATAAAATGCAACGCATGCTCGTTGTCTGTGCTTGCTGTGTGAATGCCGATCACGGTCGCAATCGTGTGGTGGTACTGTATCTCCGGGGACGCTTCTGTAGCCTTGACGCGGACTATCGGGGTTTGATCACACCATTCATGTGCGTAAAAAGATCCGTCCATCACTGACATTCCAAATGATAAGCCTCGTCAGAAACACATTAGGACCCCACACACAATTTCTCATCCTCGAGATGGTCCTTGTAGGACGTTTGCTGTGCGTTTCGTTTGTGAATAGTCTCACCATCATGGCATCGTCACAAATTCCCCTAAGCAATCATGATGACGTCGTCAAAGAACCCCGAAAAGGAAACATTCCCTTCGTTCTAGACTCGGGGCGCACTTTCCTGCTGAGCGTTCCTGATGCCTATGACCCCAGCCAACCCCATCCTCTCGTGCTTTCCTTCCATGGAGGTGAGCCTTTGCCCCTCCAGCCCCACCTCCGATCCCCCCCTCCTTGGAGACATGTGCCGCGAACTGATCCATCCGTCAACCCCAATGCAGCCGGCGGCACCAGCGAGAAACAGCAGCGCATCACCCAGCTCTCCAACCCCGCCCTCCGTATAGCAGACAAACCCTTCCTGACAGCCTACGGCCAAGGCCTCATCAACCACGAACTAGGCGGCCGCACCGCCTGGCAGGGCGCCCCGTACGAGGACAAGACCGCCAACGACATCCAGTACGTCCGCGACATCCTCACGGCGGTCGTCTCCCGCGCCTCGTACAACATCGACACGTCTCGCGTCTACGCCTGCGGCAAGTCTAACGGCGGTGGATTCGTGGTGCTTCTGGCCAGCCACCCTGATGCGCCCACCGAGGCGTTTGCCGCGATGGCTGCTGTGAGCCCTGCTCTGTATGAGGGGACGTGGGCTGTTCATGGGGGTCGTGAAGCTTCTCGGCGGGCTGTGCCCATGCTGCATGTTCACGGGACCAAGGACACGGTCACGCCGTTTTATGGGCGGCCGAGCGGGGAGGGCTGGGGGTTGCTGCCGGACGTCAGGGCGTGGAGGCGGTTCTGGGCGGAGCGTAATGGAGCTGGTGGCGGCGGGTGTCCTGGTGCGCTGGCGCAGCCTGATCGGGTGGAGGAGGTGCACCCTGGCGTGTGGGAGGAGGTCTGGGACTGTGGCCCGGATGGAGGCAGTGGTGGTGCTGAGGTCAGGGCGCTGACTGTGGAAGGGTTGGGACACTCGTGGCCTACGACTGAGGGGCTTGACTATTCTGGAAGACCAAATTATAGGGCGGGTTTCAATCTTACGGACGAGCATCTGGTGCAGTTCTTTTCGAGGCATTCTTTGGCGTAGGCGGAGAGGCAAGGTTTGGGACTGTATTAGCCACTGCATAGTCTATATCTGTTTAGAGAGGTGCCTTTATTGGATCTGGATCCCGGATAAGCTCTTTCTCCAATATAATTATGACAGTTCTACAAAGGTATGTCATCTTTGAGCCTGCGTTATTGTGAAAAGGGCAGTCGAGATGTATGTTGCGTGGAGCTCACAGACAGGACAGGACTCATATGAGAGACTATAGATTTACGAGATCTACGAGTGATTATATGTGAGATATCTTTAATTTCAACACTGTCCCCTCATTTCTCATCATCTACTCAAGACCTTCGCCCTCCAACTTTGGAGGCTGTCACCGGCTAGCAGTCCCTCTGATGATCTTGTCATTTACAGGTCCTCTGAACATGCTCAGTCTCCCGACGAATCGTTGCGTAGCTCATGCCGAGTATACATTAATAGTTCAAAGAAATAGATTCAACCGTGGAACCCTCAAGGCTAAATTATTAAGCCTACAGGATCACCAGTGCGTTGCTTTGAATGCACCTCATACACTGCCATCCACCCCCTACCTTCACTGCCGCTGCGTCGGCCACTCGCAAAGCAGACAAGCCCAATAAACGCCACATGGAAAATTGCACCATGACACATTCGCGAGAGGGGTAATGAACCCTAACAGATATTGTTGATATCAGAGTCCTCCATTTTTGCATCGAATCGCGGTGTTGCTTACCTTGCACAGCAGCCAGAGATGCCGATATCGGCCCTATACATGCGTGTAAGTCGACTATTTAAGCCGCCCGCAACACCACATCTCGAAACCCCCAACAACCACCATTCTTTGATTGCATTATCAACAACACCATTGGCTGCAGTTTTTTTTTTTTTTTTTTTTAGAAAAAAAGGCAACCAAACCTCCCACCTTCCTCTTCCCATCATGGCCGCCCCCCCGCGAGCAGGCAACCTACACCTTCGGCCACCACGCCAGCGTGATCAACAGCCACGCCCGCCGCACCGCCCAGGACAGCGCGGCCTTCCTCCTCCCCCACATCCAGCCGCACCACCAGATCCTCGACGTCGGGTGCGGCCCGGGCACCATCACCACGGACCTGGCCCAGCTCGTGCCCCAGGGCAGGGTCACGGGCGTCGACTTTGCCGAGGCCGCCCTGGACAGCGCGCGGGCGCACGCGAGGGCGCGCGGCGTGGCCGAGGACAGGCTCGTGTTTGAGGCCGTGGACGCCAACGCGCTGCCGTACGCAGACGCGTCGTTTGATGTTGTGTTTTGCCACCAGGTGCTGCAGCACGTCAAGGACCCCGTGGGGATCCTGCGGGAGATGTGCCGGGTGGCTAGGCCTGGAGGTGTGGTCGCGGCGCGGGAGGCGGATTACAAGAGCTTTTCTTGGTTTCCCGAGCCGGCTGGGCTGGACCGCTGGCTGGATGTGTATCGGCGGGTTGCGAGGAGGTGTGGTGGGCAGCCTGACGCTGGGCGGTATGTTCTGCAGGTAAGTAGAGCACTTGTTCTTTTTTTGCACATGCGTCTCACACACATGTTATTATGTGTTGAGTGTGATACTGACGATATCTCGTGCCAAAGTGGGCCAAGGAGGCCGGCTTCCGGCGGGACCACATCGTCAGCACCTGGAGCTCCTGGCACTACACGGACGAGGCCGCAGAGAAGTTTGGGGAGAGCTGGGTGGGGCGGGCGCTGCACTCCGACTTTGCGAAGCAGTTTCTCAGGTTCGAGATGGGGCCGCAGGCGGATCTGGACGAGATCAGCGCGACGTGGAAGGAGTGGGCTGCCGAGGAGGACCGGTTCATTGTGATACCTAACGGGGAGATCCTGTACAGGGTGCCGGAGAGGTCGGCCTGATTCGATGGATGGGATGGGGTGGGAAGTGCCGTAGCAGTTCGAGGGTTATCAACAATCTATGTCTATAGCTTTATATTTGCTTGGGAAAAAAAAAAAAAAAAACAAGCAGATGTCCCCTGGTGTGTCAAACTCCCCATCACCACCCAAACTTCTCCACTGCAAGATGGATATTGGCACCCCTACCAATAGCCGCAGCACACGTATTCCGCACCATCCTGTTCAGCCCATCCGGTCCAGACACGACAACAGCAGACTCGGCCCCGGAACAAGAACTCTCAGTCCACGCCTCGACGGTGCCCACGACGTCCGGACGCCCGCCCACCGACGTCGGCGGCGGGATGACCAGCTCCAGCCCCGCGGCGACGAGCTCGTCCATCGTCGCTCTGGGCACCCACTCGCGGTGCTCCTCCGAGTGGATGACCCACAGCATGCGGACAGTCTGTCTCCTTCTCGTCCCGACCGAGCTGCCGGTGTCCTTGTCATCGGTCTTGGCGCTGCCGCCTGCGTCCTGTGCCTGGAGCAGGGCCCAGGCGAGCGGCAGGGTCACGGCGATGCCACTGCCCCCCGCCACCAGGACAGCATTGTCCGCGGCCTGCAGCATGTCGAGGGCGTGGCTGGACCCGTACGGCCCATCGAGGCGGGCGCGGGTGCTGCGGTGGCGGTGGGCGCAGCAGAGCAGGTCGGCCGTGAAGCCACCGTGCGCGCGGATCAGCAGACGCAGGGACATGTGCTGTGCGCTATGTACGATCTCATTTTCACCGCTGCCGTCATGATGGCTTTGCAAGATGGGTGCTGGTGATGCGATGGTGAAGGGGTGGGCCTGCAGCCTGTGTGTCCGGCCCAGCGTCGGCACGCTGAGGAAGACGTGGTCGGTTGGGTTCCACCCGTGTCTGATGCTCTGCCGGGGCCAGAGGCTCCATCTGGACAGGGACCGAGGCGGGGGCCGGTCCCATTCGACTGACAGGAAGATGGTCTCCCCATCTGGGAGCACGACGAGGTCTGCATCCACGGTGGCGGATTTGAGGCCGAGACGCCAGACGATGCGGTCTGTGGCGAAAATGGCCAGGGCCGCGAGGACGTAGGGCCGGGCAGTGAAGAAGTGCAGGTACAGGAACCAGAGGGCGAGGACCTGCAGGACGACGTGCGAGGCCAGGAACAGCTCGTACCAGCGCTGGCGGAAGCTGCCGAGGGAGGTGAAGAAGAGCATCTCGTACGAGAGGAACGCGCCCGCGCCGTTGAGGACGAGCGGGTGGAGGAGGTACTCCCAGATATCGCTGTTGCGGTGGAGCCATTCTGGTTCGATGAACCGCCACACGAGGACGCCGACGGTGTGGACCAGGGCCACGAAGCACATCCACTCGCCGACGCGCCGGTGGAAGATGTTGAGTGACTCGTAGGATGCGCCCGTCAGGAGTTTGATGGGCTGGTTCTTGGCGGCGAGGAGGTAGAGGAGGGGCAGGTTGACGACGAAGACGTCGCCGGCGCGGGTGGCGAAGCAGAAGAGGAAGTCGAGCTGGAGAGGGACTGCAAAGAGGTGGAAGAAGAGGTTGATGGCGAGCCAGGAGAGGATGAAGAGAGAGGTCGCGTTTGACGGGAGGGTCCTGTTGATCACGGGCAGGGGGGGAGGCTGGTACTCTAGCCACTGTCTAAGGCGCCGGAAGAGGCGTGTGAGGGGGTTGGGTCTTGGCCGTGCTCGCCGGGAGCCCAGCAGTGGCAGTCTCTCGATGTCGATGTGGTCATGTTTTGCTGCCAAGGAGGGTGAGGTTATGGGAGACGTGCTTGAGGAGGGGGAGGTGGAGGAAGAGGGTGATGTCGACGACGACGACGACGATGACAACGACGCCGTCGTTGTGACCACGACTCTCGCTTCTTCATGAGACTTGCTCGTGATGAGTCGGGTGGTGTCTTCTTGTCTTCCGGATCTCCTCCGTCCGCATCTCCTCCTACATCTTCTCCTCTCCCGAATATGCAGGACTGTCAACACGGCCAAGATGGCAAGGAGAACATGATTGTAGTACCCCACCAGGGTCCTCCCGTACAGCAAGCAGTAGATCAGCTTGCGCAGGTACTCACGCTGCTCGGGCGGGAAGTTGTTCAGGCCTGCAGCGCTCAGCGGTGCATCGCCAACATGGTCAACCTGGTGAAGCAGAGACTCGCCCTGACGGGTTAGTATGGATAAGAGATTGGCACCAGTGTCTTGTGAGGGTTCCATCTGTGGGTAAAGAATACACCCTGAGGCTCATCTCCGAGAAGAGATGTTTGATGGCCTGGGTGGGTTCAGGGAGGAGGAGGAGGAGGAGGAGGACAGTGGGAGAAGGGGAGAGGACTGGAGGGACCGTTGTTGTTTTGTGGGTGTCGAAGCGGAGCGCTTAAAGTTATCTGATTGATCTGATAAGAAGACCGAGGCTGCCGAGATCGCTGGTCCTGTCCACTTTTCCTGCAGCGTCACGGGAGAGAGGATGCTGCGGTACCCCATGTGATCAGTGCTGTGGGAGGGGAGTATTGGCAGGTCTTTTCTGTCTCCTCTTCTTTGTTTTCCCCCTTCCTTCTTTTATTTCCTCAAATGGGTCTCCAACAGAACAGAGCAGGCTTAGTCTAGTGTTATTTTTCTCTATTTTTCTTCTTCTTTTGCCACAGAGTTGAGGTCGACTCTTCGGCCACCCTCCCAAGGCCTAGCAGTACCAAAACAGCCGCCTGAACGTGCAACCAGATTTAGCTCCCACAGAACCATGTGATATCCCTGAGCAGTCAGTCTAGTGAGGCTTGTGAGCCTGTACCTAAAACTTCCCGCATGCTATCGGGCGCCACATTGTATCGACAAGAGAGGCCCCCCACCGCCTGAAGTCTCCACACACCACAGCCCTGTCCCCCCCACGCCTCTTGACTTGCAATGCTCACATTTCATGCTCATGTGTGCGTGTGTGGATCGGTAGGGGTTAAATTTCACATGACGGTGGAATCTTCCTCCGTAATGCATGAATGCGTGGGAGTCATGATCTGCTGTCTCTCTCGATGCGGACCCGAGCTTCGGGATTGATGTAGGCAGATCCACATGGCAAAATCAAGTATGATGATGAAGTCCTAGACTAGAAAGAGGAAAGAAGAAATAGAATTTTAAAAAAAATAAAAAAATAAAAAAAGGCGGGAGAGAGAGACCCATTTCCCGTATTCAGGAGTATGGTAAATAAGCCCTTGTGGTCTCAAATGTCTAACACCAATTTGCACCTGACCACACTTGATTCATTGACGCACCTCTGTTGGACCAGGCTGAGAAAAAGGGCGTCCGTTGGGTTCGGCTGTGTCAGCAAAGCATCGACGAGCATGGCTTGCACCGACTGCGCTGAAATTCACCAGTGGCTAAGACCTTTACCAGAGAAGAGCGCACACCAAGTATAGCATTAATTGACTTTTGAATATAGCCTGCGTTCCCGGCGATCACAGACCGCCCGCCACCTCCTGACTGGTGGAGGAGCAGAGCAGCCCACCTGCCAGCGCATAACCTCAGCCTCTTCTTGGAGGCCGCATTCGCGGCAAGTTAGGCGACACCGAGTCGTCCTCTGTCGTCATCAACGGTCGACTTACACGTCCGAACACGAATGTTTTCATTTTCATTTTTTTTTTTTTTTAGTCTGTTCTGCAAGTTGATCAGAAGTAAAATATAATTGTTTTTTTTTGTGCTATAGACGCCATGCTATGCTATGTGAACAACAAGTATTCCTCCCTCCTGGCTCGACAGCTATATGAATCGTTCTGATAAGTGCTCTCCGGGTATACTGCATCTGTAATTCTTTCATACAAATCAATCACACAGTCCTCTTTCTTTTTTTGGCGTCCAGCCCTTCTAAATGCGAATGATAACGAGGTTGGTCCTCCTGCTCCAGCTGTTGTTGTTGTTGTTGTTGTTGTAGTAATGAATGTCCCATGATCTGTGAAAAACCCAAGTCGTAGAATTATAGAGAGGACAAATCGAGGGGGGGGGTTGGGTATAATAAGTATAAAGAATCTTTCTGTTCCTTTTTTCGTGATGTCGTTTTGAGTTTGTTGTACCAGCCACTCTCTTTCTTTCTTTCTTTCTTCTTTCCTCTCTTGATGAGAGCTGAGGCTACAGGTAGGATCCCTCCTCAAACCCAGTCTCCCCTGGGCGATAGAGGCGGATGGCTCCCCAGCGGGCTATGCATCCCGTGCAACGTTGGCGACCTCGGCGACCGCGGGCTCGGAGGCGCCCTGTCCACCTCGACAGCAGCGGTCTCCCCGCGGTCCACCAAGCTCGACCTCGACGAGTCGTCGGCGTCGTGGAAAACATCCTGGCTCCTGGTGCTGTTGCGGCTCGGCGTCGTCTCTGGTATGGACGGGTGGGCCCTCTGGAAGGGCGAGGAGGGCGGGCTGACGACGGGGCTGGCGCGGTTGCTGGGCCTGTGGTTTAGACTGATGGGTGGGCCCAGGGGGGGAGTCACTGGGCGCATATCCTCCGATGCTGGCCTGTAGCATCCTCGGTGGGGCTGAGAGGCCTGCGTCGAACCCTGACCCGGACATACCCCTGTTGGTGTCGCTAAAAGAGGACTCGGACCTGGCAGACGGGGTCGCTGCGGTCTGGTGCTGCAGCCGGGTCGGGAGGTGGAAGTTTGGGGGCGAAAAGGACCGCGATGCCGCGCCGCCTCCAGAGTATGTGCGGTGGTGGTCGTATGCGGGGGACAGCGGCCGCGACGCGTTGTCTGTATATGCTGATCCGATGCCGCTGCTGTACGGCATGGCCGGTGGAGAGCCATGCATCGTCCTGGCTGCTGCTAGCCCCAGCCCGTCCGAGGGCCGCCTCTGCTGCGGAGACGACGACGGTGTGGACGAGTTTCGCGACAGATACCGCCGTGCGCCTCCTCCCGACCAGGAGGAGGCAGAATCAGCTCCGGAGAGGCCGTTCGAGAAGGATGCCGGGATCGCAGGCGACGGCGGAAGACTCGTCTGCAGGGGCGGTGGGCGAGGGCGCGTGTTGGCGCTGTTGCTCATGAGGCTGGCGGCCAGGCTGCTCCTCCTCAGGCTCGACGCATACGAGATCTGGTCCTGGCTGGCCTTTCTCCTCGCCGTCCCCGGCTGGATCACCTCGTTCACCTCCGCCTCGAGCCTGTCGATGCTGTCCTGGGACCCGTCTCTTGTGATGATGGACATCTCGATGTCCTTCTCGACCCAGATGCCGCCGTTGCTGCCCCCGCGTTCTTGCCCCTCCTTCACGCTCGTCAGGCCTCCTGACAGCGATGTCCCGGACAGGCCCGTCGTGCCCGTCAGTGCTGTGGTGCCGGTCAGCACCGTGTTCCTCCTGCTGCTGTGGCGGCTGACGCGCGAGGCCGAGATGATGGTGACGGTGTTGGCGCTCTGGATGGGGAGGCCGGCGCTTCCCACCCTGGACGCGTAGCGGCTGGTGAAGCGCGAGGTGCCCAGGAGCTTGAGCTTGACGAAGAGGGGGGCGGAGGGTGGCCAGGGACGAGGCGGTGATGGCGATGCCGCACTCGACGATGCTCCAGATGGCCAGGTCGGTGAAGTTGTAGAGGTAGTCTGGGTTGGAGAGGAGCTGTTTGGCGTAGGGGATGCGTGCGATGGTTGCTACCGAGGCCCTGCATGTCATGGGGCAATTAGAGATACCGAACTTTGTATCAGCATATAAAGAAATACGGCAACTCATAACTTACAGTGATCCTAGTGCCAACACACAACACACCGATATCTTGGTCCTCTTGTCCAGGTGAGCCCCCTGGATCAGCGTCGCCGGAAGCAGAGCCAGGGTGAGGTCCGAGAAGATGCCGATAAAAAAAGCAAAATAGGTCGGGATGGTGGCCAGGGCATGGCCGTTGCACTTGCCCGTGACGGGCGGGTCGGCCGTGTACCGCCACCAGTAGTACTCGGCGGGCTGGCACTGGAAGATGGCCATGAAGACGTAAAAGATGTTGAACAGGCCGACGACGACCAGGAGCACGATGATGGTGATGCGCTGCCAGTTGTTGTTGACGCACAGCCGCAGCAGGAAGATGCCGATGGCGAACTTGACCAGCGTCGACACGAGCACGTAGGCCACCTGGCCGGCCCACTTGAAGATGAGCGCCTTGTGCCGGTTCACCTCTGGCACGTCGTCCACGTGGGCTCCGAGGCCAAAGGACACGCCGACGACGACGACGACGCAGAAGCCAACCTGGAGGGCCTGATGATTTTGTGAATGATATATAATGTCAGTTTATAAGAAGCCTCATTGTAGTTCTCAGGAGGAGGAGGAGGAGAAGAAGGGAAGGGCAAAAGAAAGTAAATGAAAAAATGAAAAGGAAAAAAAAGGAAAGAAAAGAAAAGAAAGATCACCTACACAGGTGAGCACTGCAAGCCAGTCCTCAATGAGGAACCGCTTGAGGATAGTGGCCATGGTGTAACTTCTCAGTCCAACAGCAATGACACTGACAGAGGCCATGGCGATGCTGATGGCAGCCAGCTCCGGGCCCCGATTGCCCTCGCCATAGTCCCACATTGTTCGAGTTGCCAACAAGTCCTGTGGTCCGGCGTATGTATATGTAGGTCTGCAGGTTGTGAATAAAGTAAAAAAAACCCCACGTGTGTTTCTGTATATTTGTTCTCCCCGAGGTCAAGCAGCTGATGACCTCCGCAAGGGTCGACTCATCGACGAGTTTGTCGTTACTGGGAATTCATCGGTAGACCACAGACAGCCCAGGTAGGTAGGGCGGAAAAGACACACAGGCAACGAAAACAAAAAGGGGAAAAAGGGTTTAGTTAGCAGTTACACACAATCCCAAGAAGGGAAAAATTCAAAAAAAACCCCAAGAAACAAAAGCAAAAACAAAAAAGAAAGACATCATGGGCCCCAGGCCGTGAGACATGCAGCGAGCGAGACCGACGAGTTATCAGTCTTCGTAGCGTCGACCAAGGGACGGGTTGCACGCCCACAGGTGGGGCCTCTCTGCTTGTCTTTCCAGACCGAAGGCGACACAAGCCCCCCCTCCATTGTGGGACTTTAAGACACCTGCACAAGAGAAAAAAAGAGAGAGAAGGGCCAGGCTTTCCTCGGCAATTCAGCCCACGGCCGATCACTTGCTCTTCTCTTAGAAAAGAAAAAAAAGAGGAGCCACACGAGGATGGATCCCATACCCTCGGGGTGTCGTCCAGACTCTCTCTGTCGTTGGGACAAATGGGAGCGGCGCAACGGGCAAAAAGCAGCCAGCAGCGGTGGTGTGCATGGTGTGGGCCGGTTGGGACGGGCAGTGCAACCCACTGGTTTACCCGCTGGGCGAGGCCAGGGAGGTGCGGCGAGGTTCCAATCTGGAAGCTCGATTGGTCGCACCCCAGCCTCGGGCCTCCAGCCTATTGCAGTAAGTAATGTCCCCGGAGGCACACCAGTGGCCCAGAGGTGCTGTGCTCGATATTCATCGACCAGACGAATGAGACGAATAGGATCAGAGAAAAAAGCAGCCGCCGACCAGAGAGAAAATCCTTTGCTCACATGTTTTTCTTCTTTCTTTCTTTCTTTCTTCCTTCCTTCTTCTCTTTACTCTTTTCGCCATCATCTCGTGTTTAGCCCTCGTCCCGTTCCCACGGCTGAAGAAAGACAAAAAATCTTGAATCAGTCATGGTGACGGATCCATTCAGAGCAAGCTATTGTATGTACCTACCACAGTACAGCATATGTGTAAAAAGTGGACCGATCACCTTGACTTACAGAGGTGGTGATGAGGCCTCATGTCCTCCCCCCCCCCCGAAATCTGCCCCTCCTGATGTTCACTATTGCGGGGCTGATCTGTACTATGATATTATGAGACATTGTTATTCCATACCGATCACAGTAATAATCAACTCGATGTCTGCCAGTCTTTATTTTACTAGTCGTCTTTTCTTTCCTTTTTCTTCTGCCTTCTCTTCCCTTTTTGGTTCAAGTCTGTGAGCGAGTCGAGAGAGTACCCACGTGGGTCTCTTACGTGGGCTTAATAAATGTCCATAAATCCCTAGCCAAAGATGCTAGCAGTGGCTAGTATGCGGCTGGCCAACTGATTGGACATTGAGACTGACATGTTGATGTCACGCATGAAAAGGGGTCCTGCGATCAGCAAGGTTGAGCCTTTTAGCTCTCATGACGGTGCGAGAGAGACGAGATTCGTGGGTGACCCAGTCGCTACAGAGAGAGAGAGAGAGAGAGAGAGGAGGGGGCGAGGGAGAGCAAATATGACTGAAGGAGCAGACCATCGACCACTGGCGTCACGACTACCATGGACGTGGCGGTATGAACGTTGGACATTCAAAAGGATTTTCTCGGACGCAGGTCAGCGGAGATGATACCGTACAGAGGAACACGTACGAACGCAATCAGACCCAAAGTTTCATAGGTACATAGTTACCACCATGCTTAAACAGATAAGTCCTGTTATTCCCAGCTGGAGACAGCCATGTATTGACAAGAGAGTCCCCATACTCATAGTCTGAAGAAGGAAGAAAAGGGATGATGAGTGTTGGAGAGGGGGGATCAGAACCCCGCTGTGTTTCCTTGAATTTGAACCCGATACCCTCTTCAAAACACCAGACTAGCAAGGTATGTACGGGACTTACCGAATGGCCAGAGGGGCCACGGCCGTGGTCTATGCTACCTCGGAAAAGAAGCCACCACTTTGACAGGTCGGTTTGGTCCACCTGATGGGTGAGGACGAAGATGAATAACCCATGGCCCAGGAGGAATGAGATATTTTGTTGGATCGAAGTGGCTGCTCCTTTTTTTTTTTTTTTTCCTTCTGTACTCGACAGACTTGACCAAAAAAAAAAAAAAAAAAAAAGAAATTCAGGGGGGTCAAGATGACAGTATACATGGTACATGCTCTACGCAACACAAGAGACATACTAACAGCCAACACGTGCGTGCCGACAGGATTCGGCGCAAGCCATGAGCACACGCAGAAAAGACAGAAGGAAAACAGAAGGACCCACACCACGTCCAATGCAGGGTGTCATTACAGTACCACAGCAACTCTACGGAGGCAGGGGTCCCCTCTGGACTCTCGCCGTTCAACAGGTTCGGATCGCCGAGCCCACGGGAGGCTAAAGAGGGCGATGTGCCGGTGGAGAAGTACATGACAAGAATCGGACAAGTACATGGTAATACCTTGGAAGAAGACAACACGTGCTGGGTGGTGGTCCTCGCTTCCTGCGTGAACCTGACTGGGAAACGCATCTCGGAGAGGGAACAGCCAGAAAAGGAAAGGAAAAAAAAAAAGGGACGTGGGGGGCCGAGATGCCCGTGCTGCGAAGCAAAGTGTCTTGCAGGCCTTTTTTGACAGCTGATGACGAGCATGTGCGATAGAAACAAAAAAGAAAAAAGAGACCTGCCTCTCTCAGCGGTGAGGTGCAGAACTTCTCAGTCCGGATGTGTGCAGGTGTGACACGTACTACTGTACTATGGTACAAGTACACACCTCCATTCTGAACTACTGCAGACACCACCTTACCGCCACGGCAGTCTTGCGATAGCGCCCTCTGAGCCTCCACTTATCTCTACTCGTCGGCATACGAAAATCAAACTTGGCGGGCGATCTATCAGGTCATGCCCTCGCACCGCCTTTGCACTACGGTCACCGATGACTTTTTTTTTTTTTTCCTCTTTCTTCTTCTTTTCTCTAGCGATCCCAACATCATCACCGCCGGCCCTTCTTATCTTTTAATTGCGGGACTATAGGTGGGAAACCAAAGGAGAAGAAAAAGAGACATGTCACTTTCACAGCATGGCCAGCCCGCCCCAACCTTCCTTGCTCTGGGTTCCAGAGCGATTGTGTACCCCCGCGCCGGACCCCTCGGTCTGATGGAGTGCATCCATACTGTAACACACATCGAGATAAAAATCCGAGTCTCCATGCAGCAGCCCCTTGTCAAGGGTACATAATCGAAGCCAGGATCATCAGGTGGGACTTTTCTGTCGTCGAGTGCTTCCTACAATGGCTTAAGGAGATGATGGTTCATTTCAGTATAGTGTGTGTGTGTGTGTGTGTGTGCGTGCGTGTACATAGTCATTGTATACATGTGTCTGCATGTTTCACGGGGGGAAAGATGCGTCGAGTCTAGCTTGCAGACCATGGCGTGCGTGTGTTCGGCGCCGCTGGCTTGTCTAGTCGATTGATCAGCCTCCGGGGCTCCTCGTGGGTGTATGTAAGCCCAGACATACACCCACCCACACCATAAGGCCTGCTGCCCACCCGAGTACATTCATTGCTTCCGTTTTTGATTCAGACAGAGCTGATTCTGGAGCCTGGAATTGTTCTGTCTGGCCCAAAACTACGTATTTCAAAGACAATGAGAGAAGAAATGTCTGGGTCGGCTATCGCGGAGGCGGTCAGGGTGGGTGGGTAGGTGTATGTATGTGTGCCACCCCTTCCCCCTTCCCCCCTTGTGCTACTTTGCCGTCGATGCGCTGCCCTGCGTGTCTTGCAATTTCATTCCCATCCTCAGCTCCACGTGGGATTCTCCTCCACGCCAGGGCAAGTTGAGCCGCAACAGGGTGGTCGGATCTGCGTACAACAACGGAGACGGGGTTCCACCGACGCCGCAACAGCTACTGCACGCACTGTTCCGTTTAACTTCAACTGGGGTGGCCACTGCAGAGGCAAGGAGGAGCACAGGCCGAGGCTCGGGGAGGGTTGTATTCTCTTAGACGTAGTGGATGGTTGCTCTTGGTGGCCGATGTGCCGAGCAAGGGGAGGAGGAGGGTGGCCTCGTCAGGGATCTTGTGAGCCCAGGCCAGGCCTCTTTCTGACCCTGAGAAATCATGCAGGTCTCTTGATCCTGTGCAGATTGACGACATCAAGCCTACTGATTGTCACAAGAACAGCAGCTTCAAGGACCTTCCAGATGCATCCGCACACACTAAGTACATACCAGAAATGCAAGTCGTGATATCATCTTCAACAAGAAGCTAATCGCTGTGTCGAAACCTCTCAAACTCCGATCACTTACAAATCCATGCCGCTACTTCCTGTTCTTTTTCTTTTTCCCTTTTATTTTTGGTCCGCTCAACTTTCCTGATCCCAAGCAACCTACATGATGCCAGACCACCCACCCAACAATCCCAACCCAGCAGGTCCCATCGACCATCTCACTGTCTTGTCTAATCCTCGCGCTGGTCACCATCTTCATCACCACCAGCAGAGGAGCTGCCCGTAGGCTGGGACTGAGCGTCACCAGTCCCAGTAGCATCAGCACCACCCTCAGCAGGAGCCGTCCCCGTGGGGTTCATGGTGCCCGAGAAACCACCCTCTGTCCCCGTCGGCTGTGCTGCAGCACCCCCACCACAACCGGACGGCACATCGGTCCCTGTAGGCCTCGCACCAGCTGCTCCGGTCTCTAAATTCGGCATTGCATGTCAGCGTAGTCACGTCATGACTTCAACAGAATGAGAAGCCCGGGATGGAGAACAGAGGTTCTTGGAATCAGTTGAGCGGACGGGTGGGGCGAAGTCCGTACTTTGAGCTCTCTTGTTGTTGTTGTTGTTGTTCCTGCCCGCCCCAGCGCGGCCCGTCTCGGTTGGCTGTGCGCTCGCGGCACATCCTGAGCCCGCGGCGCCGGATTCTTGTGATTGCCCTCCACGGTCTGTACATGTGCTTCTGGGTCAGCCTCTTTGATCTTCCCTTCCAAGCGCTCCGCATGTAGAAGTTAGCATACCTCCTCCGGCACCTCCTGTTGGGGTGCTTGTCGGCGCGTCGGCACTCGCAGAATTGCTGCTGTCATTGCCGCCGTTGCCCGAACTGCCCGAACCATCAGAGTTGCTTGAGTCGCCGGTGTCATCTGAGCCGCCTGAGCTGCTGCTGCTGCTGCTGCTGCTAGAGCCACCGGAGTTGCTCGAGCTGCCAGAGTCGTCTGAGCCATCAGAACTACCCGAACCATCAGAGCTGCTGGAACCACCTGAATTGCTTGAACTGCTAGAGCCTCTTCCCGCGCGGGCCTCGTAGATGTTGGTGTCAACTGCGCTCCCGGCCAGGAATGCCCTCGAGACAATGGCACTGGACTTGAAGCCCCATGGGAGTGTCAGGCCGGTGATGAAGGCTGGGCTGAGAACGAGGGTGGCCAGAAGGGCGTCTCGAAGGGTGAAGTTGGTCTGCATCTTGACGACTTGTGGAGGAGACGTGAAAATTGAAGCTGCTGATGTGGGTTGTAGAGTGCTAGATGATGTAGTGGCTTGAACTGGTTATGATGTGACTGGTGATGTTCAGATTGAAATGGGAAATCGAGTTGTATTTATGTCTCTTTTCCTATCTATCATCTTGTCAGAGGAGCCAGCACTCCGAAGCCATCACGATGCAAGTGGTGCCAGCCCCTGACCCAGCGGGGCAGTGGTCTTCACGTTAATGACAGCGCCATGATGAACAGGCAGTGCCATTGGCTTGAATTGCTCCGAGTTGGGCTAGAAGCAACTGGGTTGAATACTCCTGTTTGGGAATGATGAACGACTCGTCAGGCCGGTACGCCATTTCTTGGGAAGAGGCTTGGGAAAAGCGTCGTCGGCTTGCGCGATCGGACGGCGGCCACGAACCAGATAAACGAACGAGGACATGAGACGAAACAAAAGCTGGCCATTGAGGTGGCATTCTTTTTATATATATCGTGGCGGCGTGAAAGGGGGGATGTGAAACAAACTTCAGACGACCCGTTGGGTACACTACAGATTGTTTTGCGTAAAACGTTGTTTTATGCTACCGCATAATGCCGAGTAATAATGCTGCAATTGTTTAGCTAATGGGGAAATATCCATCTCCGAGACTATGTTGTTCAGCTCGTTGTTGGGTTTGGATGAACCAAACCTGTCAACGAGATCGTGCTTGTTGGTTGCTTCTCGACTTCTATATTGATAGCGTATCTGGCGGATCACCGATCACTACAGTGGTCCCCAAGGCTGCCCCTCCAAGTGGACTCAATCAAAATAAATACAATTTTCGAAAATTAGTACCTGGTTTGGAAGGACCAAACTTTCACGTAAATCCTCTGATTATTGATCGCGATCAAGTATTATTAAGTTCGGGAGCAGAAGATCGATCTCAAGATGGCAATATGGATAGGAGCTGAAGGTGCACAAGGAGCAGCACAGTAGATGGGAAGTGCTTCCTCCACCCGCTTGTAAAAAGGTCGAAGTTTTGTATGTAATGTCAGGTAATAGTATATCCGATATTTGTCAAGAGCGGGATCGAGACTGGTATTATAATTGGCCGTTAGTTGGCTGTCAGGTGACTTTTTGTTTTTCACTAATTATGCGAGTACGCATCCCATATATTCGATCTTCCCTGGTAATTTGACTATTGAATTATGAACTGAAATCAGCTTGCTTTGACAAGGGTTTAGAGTCTCGAGAGCTCCAAACACGATTCCCACGTATGGGGAGCAGTCGTCCATTTGGGGCTTGATTATATATTTGCCAAATTTCATCGAAGTCATACTGGTTAGGAACGCACCGATCCCAAGTGATGCTGTCTCAAATTAACTTGACACGAAAGGAGCCCGCAGTGATGTCCGCAGTGCTTCCGCTTCTCTGGCTACTTACTTAGGTTCTCGCGACCAGGTACGGCGGCTTAGTCAACGACAAGTCCTCCATCATGCTGTAGGATCTCAAGAGTCTCCCCGAAAGAGGCATACGGTTGTCGATGTCCAGTAGACCATGAGAGCGGACGAAACTAGCTGCACGGCAACTTTTGTGGGTGCTGGTTTTAATGATAACACCACATAAGGAATGTTTGAATTGATGCGGGAAACTTTGGAGGCAAGAGAGGTCCTCTTGTTTCGGTTGTGCCTCTTGTGCCATTATAGATAAAATTGATATGTCAACAATCTGGTCATACAAGCTCTGAGGGTTCTGAGGTATGCCCTGTATTTATAGGACAGTCTTTATGTCACAGCACAACGCGGAGCCCATGTCCTGTTGCAAGGGCCCCCTAGCCTTGGCTAGATCCGACCCTGGTCTCCGAATCTGGTCTCCGCAGCCGCACAGCCGACCTATCAGTTCCCGTCCCAGTCCCGCACAGCCCACTACATAGCATTATAAATTCTTCTTTCGCGGTGTGTAAATGTGGTCCGGTGGTGTAGTTGGTTTATCACATCAGTCTAACAATTAGTCAGCAACTCCGAGGAGTTCTGGCCTACAATGTGAACACTGAAGGTCTCCGGTTCGAGCCCGGACCAGATCACGATTTTTTGCCTTGTCTCGCTTGTCGCAGGTTACTTCTTGCATTTTTCCCTCATTAGATATTTTGGACTGCGTTTTACATACACTCAACAGGGACGACGCATAGAATTTGTCCTCGACTTTTCCCTTTTTTTCCTTGTCCCCTGTGATGAATCCAGGTTTCCCTCTCCTTGTCGTGTTGGTGCGTGAACTTGCATCTTCCGGCCAGCGCCAACGATTTATACCTCCGCCTGCCTGGACCATACCAGGTACAAACATGCCTGTTATTGAAAAGGCTAAATTGGCCTTGGTTGAAGCTGAAGTGAGCGAGGCGTTTCGCAAGAGGGAGGAGTTCTGAATGGATCTGTAGTGGCTTTCCAAAAGTGTCAGCTGATTGATTGAGAGATCGTGGCCAAATGCTGTGTAAATAAACATTGAGCAGCAAAACCGCTTTACAGCCTGATATGAATACACAACTTGCCAAATTGGGTGTTCCCAAGTAGGTATTTGAGGATCTTTTGTCATTCGATACTTCTGAAGCGGCTAGTCGTGTGGACAATTTCTTCCTAGTTGCACTTGCGGGTGGAGCAGCTAATATGTCGGTGCTTTTTTTTGGCTTGAACAGTTCAATATTATCATTAAATTCTGTGATGCTGAATATTTGGAGGTCATGGGCCATCATTTTCTATAGACCACTCTTTCAATCATTCTCGATCTAAGTACTACTGGTGTGAACAGGGATTCGGCCACCATCTAGACGAACAAGTGTTCCAACCCTACTGGAATATCTCTTTCCCAAGGATCGGAATATGCAGTACCTTTTTTACTCTACAGAAGAGGTCATGAGCAGCGAAATGTCAAAATATTCAAAGACTGAAGAAATAGAAATGTGGAGAGGAAGAATGGCATGTAAAGCACGTTGGCCAAGCAATTCTATAGCATAACTCAGATCGTAGGAATGCCACTCTGCTTGGTGGTGCGCCTGGTCTTGATCTTGATACCGGGAGGTGGATCGTGACGATAATGTAGAATGAATCAGAAAGTAGAAGCCACGGAGGAACAGGCTCAGCACGGAAAGGCTTACTTACGCTGGTGTCTATCCGCAGAAACGGACCTGGCCCCTCTTAACCGAGTGGTCACGCCCGTCAGCGCGTGCAGCATAGCCTCGTCTGCCTCACGCATATATGACTGCGTTTGCCTTATTCAAAGCAAATGCCGAGAATAAGTGACTAGCCTAAACCGCTACTATGTTTCCGTTTGACTATATTGTACATGTGACAATGACACCACTTATGGCACTTGGCACAGCGAGAACCCGGGCTGAGCTCAACAGCAGAAGCTGTGTGATGACCCAGGTGGTTCCAGTGCCTGTAGCGTAAGAGCTGCAGCCGTGCCACTGTGTACGAAGGATGCATGTGGCCATCTTAGTAAGTATGTTCTGTACTGTCGGCCAGGTGGGTGGCCACAATGAGAGGGCTCTTCTAGCGTAGATGTAGCAGCTGTACTCGTCGAGGAAACAGCAAATCCAATAAATGAGCGACGCAGTGCAGTTTGGGGGAAGATTACAAGGTGCTGAACGAGATATGGCTCTAGGTTCACCATTGTTCGGGTTCTACTACGCAAAAGCTCCTACGAAGGCCATCAGCGTTGCACCACCCGCGACTGCCAGGAAAGCATTCACTCTCGTCCTGCCCCTGAGCGTCTTGTAGCTCTTCTCCGTCAGGAAATCCTCCGCCAGCAGCTGAACCAGGCCCGCGAAGAGCAGCAGGCCGCTCGAGATGGCGTTCATGACGCCCACCATTAGCAAGCCAGTCTGGCTCTGCGGGTCGTAGAACTTGTGCACGACTAGCCCAATGGCCTGGCCGATGGGCGTGGTCGTGCCGTACGCGAGGACCATGAGCCACGGTCGAGGCGAGGACCTGGGGGAAGTGCAGCGCCGCGATGCGGGACCCCAGCGCGAGCCCCTCAAAGGTCTGGTGGAAGGCGATGGCGACGAGGAAGACGACAAAGGGCGGGCCTGTCGCGACGGAGATGGCCATGCCGATGAAGACGCTGTGGAAGAGGATGCCGGCCTCGAGGAGCACACACTGCAGCATCAGGCGCTTCTGCTCTTCCGGTGTCGGTACGTGCGGCATCCCTGGGGTCTTGGGCGTCGCTGGGCTCGCTGGGGCCCTTGTCTCGCTCGGGTCGCGCTGTGTGGCAAGCTCGTCTAGGTGAAGCTCTAGGTCCGTCGATTCTCGATCGTCATCCTCCTCATCTGTAAAGCTCTTGCTGAGCTCATTCGGCCTTCCGTTGCTCGTCTTGCCGTTGCTTGGGATCGTTGGTGTGGATTCCGGCAGCGGCGACACGCCGCTCATCAAACCCGTCCCCTCGGAATAGCCCATTTCGCCCAGCGCGATGTCCCCAGGCCTCGAGCCGCGTCTGGCTGCCAGGCCTCCTCCACCGTGACCCTGTAACAGCTCCAACCCGTCCTCGGTTCTATCCTCCTCCTCCCACTCCGTATGATGTGTATGTGAATGCCCCGCGCCTCTGGTCGTCAGGTACGACTCTAAAGACACGACCACCAGCGCCGAGACCATGGCTATCAACCCAGGTAGGGGCGTGTAACCCTTGCTGAAAAAGTATGGAAGGCATGGGTCGGTAAGAGCGAGGAAGGCGGTCGGGAGGAGGTGGACAAAGGCGGTGGCTATGAGCACGCCGGTGCCAAAGTGCTGGCAGTAGAAGACGATGCGGTTCTGGCGACGGCCTCGGGATTGGCTCGATATCAAAGGGAAGCCGCAGGCTGCGCAGGAGGTCGAATTAGCTCGTGGTCTTGGATTGTCCTTTCCCATGGCTACAGATCTCGGTAAGAGCCAGGCCTACCTAACGTGCTTAATGCCAGGATCAGGATCAAGGCGAAGACGTGGAGGGGAGTGTCGTAGGCGCCCTGCTGGCCGGAACCGCAGGCTGGCCTTGTGTCGCCATCGTCGCGCTTCGCCAGCTCTTCGAGCAAAAGGTCGATCGGTATTGACGAGAGGGTGATATCTGTCGCGGACATGGGGGTCACATCTGCAGCAGACATGACAGTCAGTATAAGTCGCAGCTGTGGTGGGCCGGCAATACCATACTGCAGAAGATCAAGGAGGGACAAGATGCGTACCTCGGGCAGCTTGGTCAAATTTTGAATCCGCCATATTGCACCCTCAACAGAATCCTCGCTTCAGACACGAGAGTCGAGCTCTATCATGGCTCTCGTCCTGTGGTTAAGGGTTGTAAGAGCACTGAATTGTTCGCCAATTGTCTCAAGGTCTTCACATGAAGACAGAAGTGCGCGCGGCGTTGGCTCGCAGCCAAGCAACACATGCGCGGGTTATTCTTTGGGGCGAGGGGGTTCATGGGCAGGGGTACACGTGGGGCTTGGACCCCTGAGTGTGCATTCCGACACCAGCGAACGAGCCACCACGAAACGCTGAAACACAGAGCCCCAAGACGCCTGTAAGGGACGCGATTGGCCCCTAAGTGAGCTAGCAGTCTTTGCGGTGACACGCGAACTCAGTGCTGCATATCGGAATGCTACCCACAGGCACTGCGACAACTTGTCTATTATCTATAAGTAGGTTACGGTAGACACGTAACCGTTTGGATATTTGCCAAGATGTACTATTGGTTTCTACCCCCTTTGCAAAGTACAATTTTGGATTCAGATACGGAAGTCTCAGGTGGACAAGCGAGATATTGTGTAGCTACGAGGAGCCGTGCATAGCAGAGATGAGCTCGGAGGACCAGGTCTTTTTTGCACTGCATGCCTTGAGAATGCTTCTTCTTCATTCCAAGTCGTCTCGGTGTTAAGCCGAAGCCGTCGTCACCCCTCCGTCCCCATCCACGATGTTTGAGCGTGAACTCGGCCCCATGTTCCACCCTTCCAGCGTGTGTCGACGCCTGAGCCCGCCGTGGATGGTGATGTCGCCCTCATCCTGCCATCCCATGCACCAATTGCATGTTCCTTCGTCGGTATGACGGTTTCCTCCTCCTTCTTTGGCTTGCGTCTCTTGGGCCTCTCAAGACTGCTGCTGCCTCGCCAGCTTCGCCTGCCGGTGTCCCTCCCGGATAGCCGCCGCATTGCGCTCCTTCCTAGCCCGGCTCTCATCAAAAACAGCTTTCCACCCGGCGCCGTGCTCAGCCTTGAGCTTCTCGACCCACTTCTCCTCGGCCTGCCGCGCCCGCTCCGCAGCCGCCGCCTTGGCTTCTGCCTTTGCTGCTGCCTTTGCCTGCTCCGCTGCAGCGTCTGGCTTCCCTGCGTTCTTAGGCCCAGAGCTGCTGCTGGATGCTCTCGTACCACTGATGAGGGCTGGAAGAGTTGCGCGGCGAGAGAGGGAGCCCAGGGTGATACGCGTGGGCGTGGCGCAGAATGAGAGTCTGGATGCCATGTTGCAGGTGTGATGTTGGTGAGTGATCAAGGGCGCAGACTGCTGGTGTAAGGCGTAGTTCGAAATGCTTGAAGATCGGGAAGCAAGCCGTGAGCTTCTGCTATTAAGTCTTGGGTGGTTGATGTAGAAGAGCTGGTCAATGGTACAGTAAAACACAGAACCAAAATGACACTAGGCTCTAACGCCCTGAAAGCCTTGACTTCCCTGATTCAACCCTAACCCTCAACCACAAGGCCTTGGTGCTCAGGTTGCTCAAGGCGCCTAAGAGCAGCTGCATTCTGCTGGGCATTCATACTTGTGAAGTGATCGTTCTTGACTAACATAGAGGCTGCCAAATCCAAGACTTGTGCCACTGTAATTGGTCAGCTGGACGAGGCTCTAGTGCTCTAGAATCACAGACTCAGCTGTATTATTATGGGCAGTGCTGCATAAATTCTGGCTGCTCTGAGGACGACCTAAACCCCATATAGCATCATAGCTTTGGGCGTCCTGGTGTTGCTAGGCAGCCCCCCTTTCAGGGCAGCCTTTGGAGAATGGAGAACATCCTGATGAATATTGGAAATAACAATGGAAATGCAATTGAAACCAAATTTATGTCCATTGATAGTTTGCATGTATAGTAGGAAGATCTACCTTGGGCAGCTAAATCCAATGCACACAAGACCCCCTTTTTATGGTTCACTAAGCATCTCTTTATGAAAGCTTCACATGCCCAATAGTATTCTCAAAAGTGCAAGCTACTCATTCAGCATTCTGAAAGTCTACAAAAAGGTCGTAGTGGTTGGAAAAGTTTTGTAGGGTCTTCTTTGTTGGCATGCTCGTCAAAATGGAAACTTCCACTGGATGATTGACAACAAAAATAGCCAAATAAGGATCTTTTGAGTAAGGTGGTAAAACAAAACAAAAGTTGATGTCTATTCCTTGAGGAATAATTTCCTAAGATCTGAACTGCTGTTCTACATTACTATCCAAAGCTGGCACAAGGAGCATCTGATAGCTCATCATTCTCGAACCCAGATGACTATTTGATCAAATACAGAACCTGAGCCTACCACTCGTCTCGTCATCACAAAAATCACTACAGCATAGTTTTCCTCTCGACGAAAACATGATAGATCAAAGTGGCATCTGTGACGCTTGAGCCCCCGAACAGCGCGCTGAACCTGCCAGAACCAGCCCCCAGACGCAAACGATGTCGGACCATACCCCTCCTCGTGGTCGCGCGCAGGTAGAAATCGCTACAACACCTACTCCTACGCGATTCGTTCATCCAACGTCTATGCCTAACTTCGGTGAGTTCAACGTCCTCGAAATACATGCATGTAGCTCGGTCGACTCGTCAACATATGGTCCTTGAAACAATGTCTGTCCTCTGCGAACAACATGCTCATTACACCTGTGTAATTACTCTATAGACCACCAGCACATCCAGAGGACAACGGGTACGCCTGAGACCAATTGCACACGTCCTCTGTTCCCCAAGCAGCCAACTGTGCATCAAGGCGGTGCACCTTTCCCTGGAAGCACCTGCGATTTCTCCTGCATGCAGAGCCTACCTTCTCCGAGAAGTGATTTGCTGCTTTACAATCGATTTTCCAAGGTCCACCCGCAACTGCTTGCGCAGACCCGTGACCAACTGAGCTGGGAAATCGCAATTTTGCAGGCGGCACCAGATGCATGGATGGAGAACGGGCGGATCCAGAGGAGACTGCGCCATATAGCTGCCATTGAGCTGGCTCTGCTGCACCAGATGAGGGCACGTGTCTGCGGTGGTGAGGCTGGGGTGGTCGAGAATGAAGGAGAGCTTCAGTTTGGTGACAATGAGACAGTGAGTAGCAAGGAACAGGACCTGGAAGGCGGCAGCGCCAGTTGCTTCCTCGCATGAAGAGGGCAAGAAAAGTCTTGACTGCCCGGGAACACCCTGTTGTGATATTATGAGACGGTGCTTTCATTCCTGCTTCTCCTGGTCTCGAACTTGCTCACGGTTTAGCCGGGCAAGCAAGGTGTGCCTGAGGTCTATAGTGTAATTATTGCCAATACAAAATTACATATTGCTTCAGGAAATAAGGCTATCCAGGCTCCATGTCGCCAAATCGTCGAAGCAGGACAAATAGAAATATTCTCAAGCCTTCACTTTCGTTTTAGTGGAAGAAGATGTCAGGCATGTGTTTACAGGAAAGTTGTCAAAATTGTGTAAGAAGTATCACAAACGGAACCCTTGAATAGGCATGGTCAAATCTACAGCTCCAGCATTTTTTTTTTTTTTCCCCCATACCAGACACTGCACCTTTCTTTCTTCTTCTCTTTTCATTTGTAGTTGATAGCTCAAGTGTACAACATTGGCCTTACCAAAGTGCGCCCTGCCCGTCTGGAGCACTGCTGTCAATGGTAATTATGGGGAAAGATGGACGATACAAAATTTTGGCTCTTACCAGGGTCGAATTGGTCTCATATTTGGTCTATATCAGCTTGCTGCCCACGGTAAGCCAGATCAATTATTTATTATCTACCCTCTGGACTGATAAAGTAATACTTGATCCATCGCAATTGGTTTCGTAGTGGAAGTCATTTCATTGGTACACCAATTTATAGAAGATCGATCAATATCTGTGCAGAATCGAGATGTGATGCAGAATCAGTCCAGGAAACCGGCCAGTGGCACAAAGGCCCAAGACCTGAAACGTAGGTCGGCCAGTCGCATCTCCCAGATGACCACTAAGTCGCTGTAGTGGACTCGAAGCCGTAGGAGGCCCATCCCACCTCGCAAACTTTCCCTGTTCGGTAATTATGCCCTTGTCCTAGTCGTAGTGCTCCTTACCTTGCTGCTCCAGTGTAATGTCATTGGTTGTTTTCTTTACTGAACCCAATATTCTTGAACTCAAATAGTGTTTTACCGTCTTCCCCGCGGTCGCTCTTGTTACTATCGCCCAATGCATCCACCTCTGCGACCGAACCACCTAGCATGCTATCTCCCAAGAGGGTCAGAGGGGATCCGAGGCCATGATGTCGGGTGACTAGGTAAATAATCTGTGATCCCTCCCTTCCAGAGGTCGTCGACGAGTCGCATTTTACACCAGAAATTAGTGTACCCCAGGGCTAGCGGGCACTAAAAGGAAAAGTTGGATCTGGAAATTGTACCCGTGGACGCTTTCGTTCTGGGAGTCACTGGAATTTTTCTGGTACATGACTTCAGGCGATTGTGAGGCCAATGTTTGTGTCATATATCCTTGCCTGGAAACCCCCGGGCTTGCTCTACCCGTCACCGTTTTTTCCAGGATATGTCCAATATCATCCGCGAGCCATAATAAAAGTCCATCTTCCCACTTGTATACTTGATTCTCTTAATTCCTACTCTTTGAGATCTCCAATATGTACTGTTTGCTAGACTCACTACCTAGCACTGAACTACTCAACATCTCACAATGCAGTCCACCGCCCTTCACCTCCTCCTCACCGGCCTCATAGCCGCAGCAGCAACAGCCGCCCAAAACACAACCACAAACAACACAGCCTGCGTAACCGGCAATGCCGTCCACATGATAGTAGCCAGGGCCAGCCTAGAGCCCCCCCGGGACAGGAATCATAGGCGAGGTGGCCACCCAGATCCAGCAGCAGTTCCCCGGCTCCGAGATCGTGCCCGTCGTCTACCCCGCGACCCTCGAAGACTACCAGTCCTCCGAGGACGCGGGCGTGGCGGCCATGGCGCAGCTGGTGACGGACTACGCCGCCCGGTGCCCGGACAGCAAGATGGTGCTGATGGGGTACTCGCAGGGCGCGCAGGTCACGGCGGATGTGCTGTGCGGGCGAACGGACGGGCCGTTCTTCAACAGCACGACGCAGGCTCTGGCGGCAAATATCTCGGGGAAGGTCACGGCTGCGGTGTTGATGGGGGATCCGTCAAAGTCTATGAATGAGACCTTTCTGCAGGGGACGTCCACCAAGGATGGGGTGAGTCCTTTTTCTTTTTGATCTTCACTCCACTCCCTGTCTCTGGCCCCGTCGTCTACATATTGTTAGATGACTAAACAGATTGACAACCCTCTCAGGTCTTCCCACGCGAGGTACCAGCTGGCTGCGCCGCAGTCGCCGACAGGATGGTCTCGTATTGTAACGCGAACGACACCTTCTGCGACTCTGGCAGCAGCATAGAAGTCCACCTCAGCTATGTTCAGGACAACGGCACCTCTGCAGTCAACTTCATTGCGGACCAGATCAAGGCGGGTGCCGGTGGAAGTAATGGAACTGGGGCCAGTAGCCAGGTGACGACGGCCGGCGCCTCTTCTGTCGTGCATGTGTCTGGCTTCATGTTGGGACCTTTGATGTTGGGCTTGGGCTTCATGTTGGCTGTGTAATCATGATCGATTGAGTATATGAGAAGGAGATGGGGTATTAATGTGTGGCGGTCTTGTTATAGATGCCCGCTACTTATATACATAATATAATCTAATAATAGTTATCGCCCGCAGAAATGCAGCGAGCCTCATCTTTTGCGGCATGCGATCCCCGACACGATGCTCCAGTTCGCCCCTCCATGGTCAGGCATTAGAAAATGACCCAATGAGTGCCTACAGCGGCTTTCATGAATTCACCCGCTTCCCCTCCCACACAAAGCAAGTATATCTCCCGCCGCAAAAACCTGCTTGATAAATCCGTCCGCCTCCCCAATGATCCGGACAGCCTGGTCCACGCTCGGCGAGCTCGGGTCTCCCAGCACGCGCTGCCAGCCTCTGAGCAGCTCGCTGAGGTGGGCGCCGGCGATGGGGAGGGAGGGCGAGATGACGCTGCGCACGGAGGGGATCCTGGAGGCGGCTAGGAGGACGAGCATTGCGCCGGCCATGCTGTAGAGGAATCAATGTTTGGTGTTAGAAGACCACACTCTGGGCAAGAGAACAATGACGGCACACATGGGGCCGAGAACGAGGAAACTGGTCGAGACTCACGATAGCGAACAGATCCACGTATCCACCAAGACTGTATGCGCAAACCCTCTCAAGTTTAAAACATGTAGCAGGCAAGCCTGCAGACACAGCCGGCACCCCTCAACCTCTCCCACGCTCGGCTCATTCCCCACGCCGCCGCCGCCACTCAGCACCCACATCAAATACGGCCGGTAGATGACACTCCGGCACGTCAGGTACCGCTGGCGCAGGAACGCCCCGGCCTCGGTCTCCACGTCAGCGGTGTCGACTGTGAAGCCGAACGCGGAAGGCAGCACGTCGCGCCACTCGTCGAGCTGATGGTCGAGCTCGGCGACGATGGGTGGGAAGCGGCGGCGGTCGAGAGTAGCGTTGCGGGCGTAGAGGAGGTTGTGGACGCGGTTGAGCAGCCGGCGCATGGAGATGCAGGCGAGAAGGTATAGGGACGAGTGTTCTTCCTGGAGCGGATTCGGATGCGTCGCGTAGGGTAGGACACCAGGGAGAGGAATAGAGGACTCGATGGGGGCGATGCCAGAGGGGGGCAGGGCGGAAAGTTCGGCCAAGTAGTCGCTGAATTCGGGGTAGTGTCAGTCTGGAGGTATTGAGAAGAACAACATACGGCAGAAGTACTAACCTTTCCAGGATATAACATGACCAGAATATCCTTCTTATCCGCTCTTGATCTTCAGACGTCTCATCTGCAGGTCGGTAAGACAAAAGAAGGAGACATTTGGCAGAGGCGGCATTGATAAACTCCCAAGCCTGTAGTGGGCGGCGCAGGAAGGCAAAGTACAACCTGACAGAGAAGAAGGTAAGCGGACTGCTGCTTGTTTGCTTGTAGGGCCGAGATAGATGATTCAAGGGAAGTTGGGGTATGGATATAATTCTCACGCTGTGAAGAATAAACATTGCGTAGCCTCCGAGCCCACGTCCATCTGTGCAACATGCAGCCTCTTGAGCGCATGATCAAAGTAGAGATCGCCCATGTCTCTTTGCTCGGCCCGTCTCTTCAGCTGGTCGTCTGGGAGTGTAGTCTGCCGTGCGAGCCCGGCTACGGTCTGGCTGGCACAGCCGAGGGCCATGGTCAGGTGCGCCAGACAGCTCTCGACGGTGCAGTCCTCGGACACACCCGCGTTGAAACACTTGGCTGCCAGACGGACCCTGTCCACTTGTTGCCGGGACATGGTTGGATACCAAAAGTTGACATTGTCCTGGAAGGCCTCGAGGGTGGAATCGATCTCGTCTTCTGAGACGAGTGGGTACATGATGGACGTCGGTCTCATCTTGACCGGGGCCCGGGCCTGCTCCAGCTCGAAGATGGGCACATAGTCGTTCCGCAGGGAGGGGAAGACGTCAAAGTGCGGCCACTGCAGGACAGATTCTGTGGTCGAGGTGTGCATCGCCTCGATCACAGCATTCTCCAGATTTCCCTGGCCGTTCCTTGTATAGTCCGTCGTTGTGACACGGTTCGAGTCACTGACGGGGCTACGCAGTCTTTGATCTGCGTGAAAGGATCGGGTCTCTGTCGTGGGAGATTCACCCGGGAGCGAACTTGCAGAGAGCGGAGGGGCTTGAGAGGACTGGAAAGATGAGAAACGGTCTGACGACGGAGATGTGGCCTAAGTCTGACTTTAGTATTTCCAGTTCTGTTTCAAGTCAAGGAAGTACGTAGTGGACGAGGGTGTGTGCGGCGGCTGACCACATTGGCATTCATCTGCTGAAGGAGCCTCTCTACCCGGAGGACACCCTCGAGTATCAGATCGCTCTTCCCCCTCCTGATAATTCTGCATTAGCACGAAGCACCTCGACCTGGTCTCGTCTGCCCGTCGTACTACTCACGAGTTTGCTTCGGACCCATAGGTACATGCCGTCTGGGAGGTGGAGCACGAGGTACATGGGCTCAGCCCATCGCATCTAAGAAAGGAGAGGGGTTTGCCCAATCAGCCTGGACGATTCATTTGCTCATCAGGAATGAGAAAGGCGTGAGGGATGAACCTGATCTTGCGGGATCGGCAGACATCGCACTACAGACTACATGGTCAGCCCTACATTTAGAGGAGAAGGCAGATCAGGAGGGAGAAGAAGAAGAAGCAGGAGAAGAAGAACAGAGCCCAATGGCAAGGGGGAACTTCTGCTCACAGCGTGTGAGGTTCGCAACCTCTTCCTCGCCGACGAGGACGATGCTGGCGCTGATTGGTCCTGGTCGTCCATCACCACACCTGCATGATCGCCACGTGGTAATCCTTGTCGACCGGTATCCTGCGTATTTATGTAAGTCGGGATAAGGCGTTTTGATTGGGCTGGCTCCCAGAGATAGACACGAGGTTCTGGGAGCGCCGTGGAGTGGTGGGAATAATGTCCGTGTCGTCGGCCCGGGGTGAGCCGAGGGAGGAGGAGACAGTGACCCCGCCCTTGAGGATGGGGTGAGTTGAGCGAAGCAACCAGGCAAGTGGAAGTCAAAAAAATGGTCTAAGAGACGAACGAAATAGATGGCTAATTGGTGTCAAGTCAAGGGAAGCGTGTGAGGATCTTCTTCTCGTCGTTGTTCCTGCGTGTGGACGTGGTCTGATTAAAAGAGAATGCACTAAAGACCGATCTCAGGTGAGGCAATGCAGCGAAAGCGGTAGTGGTGGCGGTGGTCGTGGTGGTGGACTCTAGGCTCGTATTGATTTCTCCAATGTGGCCCTGAGGTACAGTGAAGGGGGCCCCTCCGGGTCTGGTGCGGTCAATCCCGCCGGGGACAGGTGCGGGGCATCTCTAGGCGATGGCTGCCCTATGGCTCCAGTACTAGAGCAGCCTGAGCTGATTCTGGCTAGGGCCAATCCCCCGGAATTTGCACTGTTACAGTGTCATCATCTGGCACAGGCCGCCACTACTCGAGAAATTTCTCCTAGTGGTGCGTATAGCGATAAAACATAGTAGGACCCAGAGTACGACGTAGTAATATGTCGATCCCAAGTGCTCAGCCCACCACCATAAGAAGAGCTGATCAGTTTGAGCTTGATGAGAATCTGAGTGAGCCGACTATGTTGTAATTTTCAGGAGAATCGGGGGAAAACCCCATTTTAATGAACGCCACAGCATGTATTCCACCCACATGGAAGTTGAGTCCATAGCCCAATATTGCCTCCCACCCCCCCCCCCCCCAAAAAAAAAAAGTCGGAACAGTAGGTTTCAAAACAAAAGCCTCCTTGCCGTCGGATCTGTGTTATTTTCTGATGCTGTTGAAATTATTTGCTCGAGTCCCGGTCTGAATTTTCCCGCCAGACGCCGTCCGTCAAATGCCGAGTACTCACTCAAGGCTCACCCCAGATCTCATCAGCAATTTGTCTCACCAGCCCCAGCTTCTTCTTCTCGTCCTCCTCGCTCAGTGGGTACCCGCTCTCGTGCGTGCTGAAGCCGCACTGCGGGCTCACGGCGATCTGCTTGAGCGCCTCCTCCTTGGTCTGGCCCGTGCCCTCGGCGACAAACTCGGCAGCCTTGTAGATGCGCTTCTTCATCTCCTCCTTGTCCTCAAGGTCGCGCAGCTTGGTGGAGATGACGCCCACGACGACGTTCCTGTCCTTGGGCAGGAACTTGAGGGGCTCGAACCCGCCGGCGCGCTCCGTGTCGTACTCGAGGTAGAAGGTGTTGACCTTGAGCTGGGTGAAGAGCTTCTGGGCGATGATGTCGTAGGCGCCCTCGGCAAAGTGGCGGCCGCCGATGAAGTTGCCGCGGCAGAGGTGCACGCCCGTGTGCATGTCCGAGGGGATCTTGGAGATGCAGTCGTTGTAGAGCTTGATGTAGGCATCCAGGAGGTCGTCGACGGTGCCGATGTTGTCCTTGTCCTCAGCCCAGCCCTGGCGGAACTTTTGGGAGCAGAAGTCTGAATTGAGGTTTGGGATCACAAGTCAGCGTCAGAATCGGCAGCACGAGCTCCAGATGAGCAACAAGGGAGAACACTACTCACAGGCCAGGCCAGGGTCGTCAAACTGCACATTCCTCAGACCAGCCTTGTACAGCGCATCCAGCTCGGCCTGGTACACCTTGGCCACGTCCGAAAAGTACTCTGCATCGCTGGCATAGACGCCCTCCTTCCAGGCCTTGTTCTGCTTGTACCGCATGTGGAACCAGGCCGGCGTGATGAGCGTCAGCTTGATGTCCGCCCACTTCTCCCTGGGCACGGCAGCCTGGATCAGCGACAGCTCGTGCAGGTTGGCCTTGCCGCTGCGGCCCTCGGTCCAGCCCAGCTTCGCGCCCGCGATGACGCTGTCGCCAGGCATCACCTGCCGGTCCTTCTCGATCAGCGACACCACGTCCGGGTGGTACAGCCTGAACATGGACGCCTCGGCCTCCTGCAGGGCCACCGCCCCGTCGAACTCGTCCCACATCCGGCCCCAGAACCGCGTGCGGTTGTATTCGCCCGACGTTACGGCCCGGAAGCCCAGCGACTGCTGCAAGCTCACCACGTCGGCCACGGACTGCTTCTCGAGCGAGGGCAGGCCGGCATCCTCGGGGGTCTTGCCATGGCGGATGGCCTCGCGCGCGTCCAGGAGGGGCTGGGGCCGGAGGAGGGAGCCCATGTGCTCGGCGCGGAAGGGAGGAGCCATCTTTCTTTTCTTTATAAGCTGCTGAAGGAGGAGCAGGATGAGGTGTTGGGAATGGATGGCGCTGAGACAGTCTTCTGAGTGGTGTTTTTGGAGGTGTATGTGTGTTGCAAAGGCTACTTTCCCACTCACTCGACCAAGGTAAGATAAGAATTGGCTGCGGAGGGGTTGTTATTAGAGCTACTTGGGTTAATACTAGCAGTCAACGCCCCCCGCCAATCCGATACTATCTGTTTTTGAGAAGAAGGCCCCGCTCCAGAACCAGTCAGCAGTGGAATTTCTTGGGATTCCCATTCGCGAACCCATGTTTCTGGGTCACCAGGCGGAACCAGGCCGAGGAAAGGAGGGGTCTCTTTCTCCTCCTGCTCGACGAATGCGGGGCCAAGGGGGCGAGCTCGGTGGTGCCCCTCGGGGCCTACTTCTAAGCGACGTTCAGCAAGTTCTCAGCAATTATGAATGGAGAAGTTTTGATTTGTATACATGATATGGTTGCTTTATAGCCACTCACTAGAGATCCGCAGCAGTCTCACCAGCTTGACCTTCCACTTATTTGCCCTTCACTCCCCTCTCTCGTGAGCTGAGGAACCAAAACATTCGTAGACCCTTTTCCCCATGAACACATAGTAGCCCACAGTGGGTAGCGTAGTACTGGGATAACCTCTGTTGGAAAAAAGCCTTTAGGCGATAGACTAGTTGCCCTACGACCGAGGTTTAACCATCTATATTCCAGATCCCGTAGTTTAACCGTGACTGGCTTTGACATCAAATAAGTATGGGCAAGATACTTATGGGTCGGGGGCGAGAATCCAATGATAGCCAAGAAAATCATTATTTCTAAATTGTATATTAGGTAAGTGTTAGCAGTTCTGCTCACTGTGCATGGTTCTATGTAAAAGGTCCAGTAACTGGGCATACAGCCACCATCCTTACTGGCTCGGAATTTTGCATATACCCACTAGTAGTCTAGATTGCACGGCCATTAGTTCATTTGATATGGCATTCTATATATATATATATATATATATATATATATATGTATGTATGTGGGGACATACATGTCTTCAAAAGCCTGCTCAAAGCCCAACGCTCTCCAGTACAAACCCAAACTTCATCTCTTCCACCTTAACCAACAGGTCGTCCCTCACACCCGGACCGCAAGCCGCAGTGCCCACACCAGCGACCTTGTAATCCAGCCTCAGCAGCGTGGCATCCTCCTCAACCAGATCGGGCGGGTGTCTGGCCGCATGAATCGTCTCAATGGAGTGGTTGCTTGCGACCCAGTTGAACAGGTTCCCGTTGTCATTGGTCGACGTAGCCTTGACACCCGCGCCGTGCGCGTCAGCGACCTGCACCCAGCGCGTCTCCATGCGGTTGGCGTTCTCCTGCGGCACCTCGTACGGCACCTGCAGGTCCTTGACTGTAGCGGCTGTCCAGATACCCGTGCGCTGGGCGGACTTCTTGTCTGGATAGCTCTCGCCCGGGCCGAGGCCGTACCAGGAGACATTGTCCAGGTGCTTGCTCAGGCGGAGGTTAAAGCCTGCACGAGGGACATGCTCGGGCATGGCACCGCTGGGCTTAAGACTCTTGACGTCGATCTTGAGCGCGCCAGTGTTGGTAACGACGTACTCGATCTCGGCGTCGAAGCCCCACGCTAGGACCGCAGGTGTGATAAAGGTGTGTGCTTTGAGGACTGCCCTGCTGGGATCCGAGGTATCGATCTCGAAGGACCGCAGCTGAGACTCCAGGATGTCGACACCGAAGCGCTGCCAGTACGGGAGAGAGCCAGGGACATCATTGTCTGTGGCAGGCCGCCAAAATGAAGGGATGATCGCCACGCGGGTCGAGGGGTCGGCTTCCAGGATCGGCACACCATTCACCGCCCAGGAGGTGGGTGCACCACGGGCGCGGTCGAATTCGAACTTGTAGTGTGGTCCAGAGATCGTGACCTTGGGCCCGACAGTGGTGACGTTGACCGGGGAGGACAGTCTGTCTAGCGATAAGGGTGATTGGTCTTGTGCGGCTTCAGAGAACTGCCACTGCGTCCATGCAACCTCGTGTCCCGCGCTGAGCCCAGGCGTCTCGTCGCGGTTGGCCAAGGACACTGTCACAAATACGTCCTTGTTGCTCTTGAACCTCGAGAGGGCGCTCTTTAGACCGATTTCACCCTTCTTGCCCGCTTTGATGTCGGGGATGTCAAGCGTGCCTGACGCAAGCAATCTGCTCCTGCAAATGTTGGTCAGTATAACAGCATCAAGTTTAAATGTGATCTGATGCACTTACTCCTCGCCCAGCTCCTCCACCTTGTACGAGGCGACCAGGTGGGATAGGTCGATGAAGTCATAGTAGTTCTCGAGGCTGAGCTTATCGCCTTGTGCGGAGAAGCCCACCGGCTGGATGACCTTCTTGAACTCGGTCAAGCCTGGGGTGGGCTCATGGGTGCTGAAGCACAAGCCGTCCATGACAAAGGTGCCATCGTTGGGAAAATCACCAAAATCGCCACCGTAGCCATAGTAGCCGCCTTTGCCGGTCCCATCACCTTCTTCTTTCCACAGGCCATGGTTTGCCCACTCCCAGATGAACCCACCCTGGAGGCGCGGATGGGTCCTGAAGAGCTCCTCGTAGTCCTCCAGCCACCCTGGCCCGTTGCCCATGGCGTGCCCATATTCACAAAGCACAACTGGCTTCTCAAACTTGCCGTCCTTGACTCCCTCAGTCTGCGATAGCTTTAGCAGCCGGTCGATCGAGGGGTACATGTAGCTATACATGTCCGCAGTCTCGGCGTGCACGTCGCCTTCGTAGTGGATGAGCCTCCCAGGATCGACCTCCTTTCCGTACTCGTACATGGCCTTATGATTTTGACCGTAGAACGCCTCGTTGCCCAGACTCCACACAATGACGGAAGCGTGGTTCTTGTCGCGCTGGATCATGTCTCTCATGCGATCGACGTACGCTTCCTTCCAGGTGGGGTTATCGGTGACAAACTTGGCCGCCTGAGGGAACGTGAACTTCTTGCGCTCCTCGTAGTCCATGTGCTCCGGAATGTCCTGTGGCCTCGCGACTGCATCGTAGAAGCCGTGGCACTCAAGATCTGCCTCGTCCATGACCCAGAGACCCAGCTCATCAGCCATGTCGAGTATCTTGGGGTGGGAGGGGTAGTGAGAGCAGCGGAGGGCGTTCACGTTGTGGGTCTTCATAAGAAGAAGGTCCTTCTTGATAAAGTCGAGGGGCACCGCGCGGCCAAAATGAGGGTGGTGCTCGTGCCTGTTGACGCCACGCAGACGAATGCGGGAGCCGTTGACGGTCATGAGGCCGTTGATGAGCTCAACCTTGCGGAATCCTATCCTCTGCGTAACGGTGTAGGGCTTAGAGGAGGATGTCTTGAGGGTCAAGTTTACGGAGTAGAGGTAGGGAGATTCGGCCGTCCACTTTTCCGGCTTGGTCACGGGCAAAGATATGTCCACTTGGGAAGATCCAGACCCGACCTCGGCCGTCTTGGTCCCAATGACAGAACCGCCATTCTTATCCAGCTCCGAGAGCGTGAGCTCAAGTGTTCCTCCTGCCTTGTGGCTCAAGACGTCGATGGTAGCCTGGAGAGTGGCATTCTCATACTTGTCGTCGAGATCAGTCCGGATGAACCAGTCCTCGATCCGCGCATCGGTGGGGAAGGCGAGAAGGTAGACGTCTCTGAAGATGCCTAAGCAAGGAGTATGTCAGCTGCAGCTCCGACAGGAATCCTATCAGGAGTGAGAAAAATAAGTCACCTGAGAGCCACCACTGGTCCTGATCCTCGATGTAACTGCCATCGGACCACTGGTAGACGCGGACGAACAGCTCATTGGGGCCATCTCTCTCCACATATTCCGAGACGTCGAATTCATGAGGGTTCCTCGCTCCCTGAGCGTAGCCTACCAGCACCCCATTCACCCACACGTGATAGGCGCTGTCCACACCATCGAAGCGCAACCTGAGCTGTGTCGAGTGATCCCACGTGCTCGGGACGAAGAAGGTCCTCTTGTATGTACCGGTCGGGTTCTCGGTGGGGACGTGTGGTGGGCAGACTGGAATTGGATACTGCACGTTCGTGTACCAAGGCTTTCCGTGGCCCTGCAACTGCCAGTGACCAGGAACTTTCGACTTGGTCCAGGTTGTGTCTTTGACCGCCTCTGGCTCTGGTGCCTCAAGAGGTGTGGAGGCGAAGTGGAAGTCCCAGCTGCCATTGAGCAAGAGTGAGGTCTCTGGAATGAAGTATGACCGGGCAGGGAGACAGTTTCGTCTAAAGACGGCCTCGTTGCAATAGTCTGGCTTCTGCTTGTCCTCCTGGAGAGGGATGCTGGTGGGAGCCATCTTGAGGTACTGGCCCATCTGGACTGGGCGAGAGAGGGAGAGAGAGGACACTGAACAGCAGGAGAGGAAAGGAAGGACAAGAGATGTTGATAAGAAGGGGGAAAGCTGTCGTATTTAGATCAGAGTAGTCATCGGGCCCCGCGGTGATCTGCCTTGCACGGTTGTACCCTTGGAATGCTGCAATGCTGGTTCCTTGCTGGATTGTTACCCTATGGCCCACATTGAATGACACTGAGGATGCGTCTTCAACTCAGGGGGGAGAAAAAGAAAAACAGGCGAGTCGAAACGGCTGCAAATATATGTGGAATGGCGGAATATGGGCATTTGAGCTCCAGGACAAATGTTCCCTGAGCAGTTTGCTGGAGTGCTCAGCACTGGGTAATTACTGTGTGCAGTGTTACGAGTGGGTGGGCAGGTGAGGGGAAGGAGGGTTCTCAATTACCTACCCCGCACCCCCTCCATGTGTACCTAGATATTGCCAGTAGCTGCTACCATTACGTATGTACATACGGAGTACATAGTATGCTTTCCATATCGAATCACCTCACAGATCCGGTCAAAGTATTCAGAAGTACATATATATTATTATTACTACCGGAGAGATAGCAGCGAGTATTCACATGGACGACTAAACTTTCCCACTCGAAAAGTTTCACAGTGAAGGCGGCTCCTCTTCCTTCCTCTCGTCATAGCCGCCCTTACCATCTCCCCTCCTCTGAGTGCTAAGACCTTTACTGGACCTTCTCATTGAAAGTTTTACGAAGGTTTTACTTTCTTGTATACGAGGTTTCTCGTCAAAGTGAAGATTCTGGGCCTCGGTACGCACATGGAACTCTTGGAGCACCAATTTCATCTGGGTTTAGCACTGTTGGCGCCCGTTGTGGCGAGTTCGATCCACCAGCCATATGATAATCGTTTTTCCTGCTGCCGGGGAAGACGGAGCCGAGGATTGGGGTACGGGTGGGTTCTCAGGCGCCCCAGCACTGAACAGTGAAGGCCATCACCCCAGAGTGCCCGGACGGCGGTCTAATCCCTGCCCTCTGCCCTGGACGGCCCTGAATGTCAGCCAATTTCCAGCCATAGTGGCCTGGGGTAAAAGCGGGGGCATCACAAGCCCAGCAGAAACTGGAGGACCAACCCCAGAGCCACCCGGTCGTATTCACCCAGAACCTAGCCGTCTCTCTCTTTTTCTGGGGCTTGCTTATATGCGCACCTCACAAAATACAGTATTTCAACCTCACTACCAACTCCCTGTAGTTTGTACCCAAAGTCATAGTGGTTCCTGGACCCGGAAAATTCGGAGCCGAGCGAAACATGCAAATCCAAGCCAACTTGCGCCATGACGACGCCGCCGTCTTCCAGTTGTCAGTCCCTGTAGACTGGTAGCAGACCACTTTTTACCCTGCCAGCTTATTCAATGTCACCCCTTGGGTCATTTTCTACCTCCCTCTGCCTGAGTGTAGAGAAAGGAAGACAATAAACGAACCAATAATGTCAATGCGGGGAAGATGTGTGCCATGTCCCAAACCGGAAGAGGCCCAGTGGCCTGGCGTGCATATTACCCCAGCGCACAAGTCGTCCAACGACCATGACTACCAGAGCAGACCGCCCCAAAGAGACCTGTTGAGAGAGGGTCGCGTGAGAGGCGACGCGGGTGATGATCCTTGACCAGCTAGACCTGGTCGGGCTCGCCTCGACGTTGCTTTGCATGTATCTCATGCAGGCTGCTGCTGCTGTGCCTCGCATTGCATCTGCGCATATAAAAGGTCCCTGTACCGCCTCTCCTCTCTTCTTACTCTGCGCGCCTATGTGTCACGCCAGGAGGAGAGAATACTCTTCGAGCCTCTACGAAATCCTTTCTCAACATCAGAACAGGAGGCAGGCTAAAGTTCAGCCTTGTCACACACACGATGGCTACCGCAGACGAGAAGTCGCCCGGTGTCGACCATCAGAACGACCTGCACACCGTCGACACTGCCGTCCACATTGCTCATGAAGCCACCGGGGAGAAGGTCTCACCATGGACCTTGCCTATGTTGCGCCTCTATCTCGTCCTGTCTGTTGCGTACCTCTGCGGGTAAGGCTCTCTCTCTCTCTCTCTCTCTCTGCGTCGCAGTCCCTCATGTCCAACTTTTCCCAGCTTGAAATATTTATCACCTGTCCGAGCCCCGTCCAGCTAATCCTCTTCTCTGTCCTTTTCCAGAGCTCTGAACGGTTATGATGGCTCCCTCATGGGCTCTCTCAACGGCATGACTTCGTATCAGCACTACTTCAACATGACCACCGAGGGCTCCAGCATCGGCATCGTCTTCATGATGTACAACATCGGCTCCGTCGCCGCCGTATTCCTCACCGGCCCTACAAATGACTACCTCGGCCGGCGCTGGGGCATGTTCATCGGGTCATTCCTCGTCATCGTCGGAACATGCATCCAGGCGCCCACCAAAACCAGCGGCCAGTTCCTCGGCGGCCGCTTCGTCCTGGGTTTCGGCGTGAGCTTCTGCTGCGTCTCGGCACCGACATATGTCAGCGAGATGGCCCATCCAGCCTATCGTGGTACACTCACGGGTCTATACAACTGCACGTGGTACATAGGTTCTATAATTGCCTCGTGGGTCTCTTACGGTTGCGCCTACATCGACAACGACAACCTGGCCTGGCGCATCCCCATCTGGTGCCAGATGATCACCTCGGGCATCGTGTGCCTGTTCGTCTTCTTCCTGCCCGAGTCGCCTCGCTGGCTGTTGGCCCAGGACAGGCACGAGGAGGCCGCCAAGGTCTTGGCCAAGTACCACGGCGAGGGCGACATGGAAAACCCCTACGTACAGCTTCAGATGAAGGAGATGGTGCAGCAGATCTCCAACGAGGCCTCTGACAAGCGCTGGTGGGACTACCGCGAGCTGTGGAACACCCACTCGGCACGGCGCCGCCTCATCTGCGTCATTGGCATGGCCTGCTTCGGCCAGCTGAGCGGCAACTCGCTGTCGTCCTACTACATGGCCACGATGCTGAACAACGCCGGCATCACGGCCGAGCACACTGTCCTGGCCATCAATGGGATCAACCCTGCACTGTGCCTCCTGGCTTCCTGCGCGGGCGCGCGCATGACGGACGTCATTGGCCGGCGGCCTCTCCTGCTGTACAGCATCCTCTTCTCGTCCGTGTGCTTCGCCATCATCACGGGCACCTCCAAGCTCTCCCTGGACGACCCGTCCAACCACGCCGCGGGCAACGCCACCGTCGCCTTCATCTTCATCTTCGGAATCGTCTTCTCCTTCGGCTGGACCCCGCTGCAGAGCATGTACATTGCCGAGACCCTCCCCACGGCCACCCGCGCAAAGGGCACCGCCCTGGGCAACTTTGCCTCCTCCGTGTCCAGCGTCATCCTGGCCTACTCTTCTGGCCCGGCGTTTGAGCACATCTCTTACTATTTCTACATTGTCTTCATCTTTTGGGACATATTCGAGGCCGTCTTCATGTACTTTTATTTCCCCGAGACCAAGGACCGCACGCTCGAGGAGCTCGAGGAGGTCTTTTCTGCACCGAACCCGGTCAAGAAGTCTCTCGAGAAGAGAAGCGCGCAGACGGTCCTGAACACGATGAATGTCCAGGCCGACGAGAAGGAGGTGGTTTGATGGCCCTGGACGTTTTTATTTTGCAGACACAAGTTGTCGTGCTGTCAGGCAGACAGGGGGAGCGGAACTCTTTGGATTCTCCTTCTCTCTCTCGCATCCATAATCATCTTTAGCTCTTTGAAAGCAACGGCCTCTTCAGGGCACTAGTTTACCAGAGACTTTCGCATGCTGAAGAACAAAAGGTTTAACAGAGAGTATCACTCACAGTGAAAGTGCCAAACATTTCCTTCGCATAGCCAGTCTGTAGATGGGCATAGCAAAAGCTTTGTAGGATCCCATATGCCATTTTTGGGTATAAGAATAAGTAGCCATTGACTTGTTACCCATATCTATATCGTATTGAGCCCCTGAAGAGATGTTGTGCATGCAATGGCCAAAATGAGTGCCCACTCCCAGTGACTGGAAATGCACGAATGATATATATATATATATGTATCTATATATATATATGTATCTATATATATATATATATGTATCTATATATATATATATATGTATCTATATATATATATATATGTATCTATATATATATATATATGTATCTATATATATATATATATGTATCTATATATATATATATATGTATCTATATATATATATATATGTATCTATATATATATATATGTGTATCTATATATGTGTGTGTGTATAGTTGTCGGAAACGCCAGTCGCTCCACACTTTGAAACTCTCCCGGGATTTGGCTGAGTATTCATATCCTCTTTATAATCTCATGGTCGCTTCAGAAGTGCAACAGAATCCAGACGCAACAAAGCCCGATGGGTCAGACTTGAATAATATATCAGTCAGTCTTGGCTGCTTCCTCAACTTGTTATGACCCGCAACTGTTATGATATGAGACACTAGGGCCATCCGGAACGGAACCCTTAGTACGGGAGAAATTCAACACTTACTTACAGAGCCACGCCAGGATTACGTAACCCAGGGTTAGGGTTAGAACAAGGACCAACCAGGATAGATAGCTTTGGATATATGCTATCCGGAGATATTTAGATAGTTCGGATATATTGCTATCCAAGTTAGCCACATTCGAAGACTAGATATATAAGGATATATTTATTACTATTAGATAGATTTAGTATATAGCTCTTCAGTTATTAATCTAAGTATTATCTCTAATATAAGTAATAGCTTTACTGCTAGTAATATACTGCAGAAGACTTTGAAGATTATTTCTGTATTTTTTAGATTATACTTTAATCTTATTCTTGCCTAGCATAAACTCTTTATATACTTATTATATACTCTAGTTATAGCAGTGCTTATTATATTTTAATAACTCTTATTTAAGTATAATTTAGTATATTCCCTCTTAAGCAATACAGAAATATAATATCTCCCTAGACTCTAATCTCCTTTACTATAGGCAGAGCCCCGACTAGCGCTAAGCTGCAGCAAACTATTATAGCCTTGCAGGCTTGCATTTAGGAACTTAAAAAATCCAGCAATACTTAGATTAAGGTTTATAAAATAGATAAGCCTATCCCTTATAAAGGATCGAAGGGCACTTTTTAGGCTTTTATTACTTAGTGCAAGGCTTACTTCCTTTACTATTTAGCCTAATTTATAGATAAGGGAGAGAAAGTAGTCTTTGCAGGAATTTAATTAGAAGGCAATACTCTTGCCTAGTTTAAATCTTCCCTTTAAGACTACCTTAATAACTTAACTATGCTTAATAACTATAATAAGGAAATTAAAGCTATCTTTAACTTATTTAAAGATTTCGAGAAAGTACTTAAGAATGCATTTGGCAATTTAGATAAGAAGCGCATAGCAGAATACAGTCTTATAGACCTTAAATAGACTAAAGCTGCTTTAGATTATATAGCTAAATTTAGGCAATATATAGAATAAGTTAGCTAAGAAGACGAAGCATTAATATTCTAGTTCTATAAAGGACTAAAGGATAGGGTTAAAGATGAACTTTATAAGATAGATTAATCTAATAATCTAGCGGAATATATTGCAATAGTAGTATAGATTAATAACTGCATTTTTAAACAATAATAGGAGAAAAATTATAAAGGTAATAGATAATTATAGAAGTTTAGGGCCCTAGCTAATAGTAAAAGATGCTACTAGCCTTAGCAGAACTACTAAGGAAAATAACGAAATTATATAAGTATAGCATAAAGCAGCAGCATATATGCTAGCCTAATAGAATTAAACGCTATGCATTAATGCAATAACTTCTAAACTTAAGGCAAAGGCAATAGGGCATGCTTTAATTATAGGAAGATTAGATACTTTGCATAGGAATATTAATAATTATAAAAGAAATAATAGCAATCTATTTAGGAAGAATAATAGCTTAGTATTGCTACTTAATAGAAATTTAATTACCTAAATAAAAATATTCTAATAGAGCAAGTAATAAACTCTATTAATTATAAATCTTTTAGTTAGATTATATATTATAATAATAGTTGCGTATTATATCTCTTAGAGAAAGAAGATTTAGGATAGTTCTCCCAGAAACTTAAGGGACGACGATAACTTGCTATCGAAAGCAGGGCTTCTATTAAAGACGAATAATCGGGTTATTCTACTAACCTTATAGATTAGAGATCTAAGGAAGAATAGGACCTAGGAAAATTTCTCTTATAGCACTATCTTATATAGCTTATAGATAATAACAAGTATATATTAGATACTATAATATCCCTAGCCTATAATAGGCGCGATAATGACTTAGAAAATGCGAACTTTATTCTAGCCCCTATAGGGGAAAAAAAGCGCGAAGAGAGCCCTATATATTATGACCCGCAACCGTCATAACATGGCACACCAGGGCCATCCGGAACGGAACCCTTAGTACGGGAAAAATTCAATACTCACCTATAGAGCCACGCTAGGATTACGTAACCCAGGGTTAGGGTTAGAATAAGGACCAACCAGGATAGATAGCTTTGGATATATGCTATCCGGAGATATCCAGATAGTTCAGATATATTGCTATCCAAGTTAGCTACATTCGAAGACTAGTTATATAAGGGATATATTTATTACTATTAGATAGATTTAGTATATAGCTCTTTAGTTATTAATCTAAGTATTACCTCTAATATAAGTAATAGCTTTACTGCTAGTAATATACTGCAGAAGACTTTAAAAGTTATTTCTATATTCTTTAGATTATACTTTAATATTATTCTTGCCTAATATAAACCCTTTTATATACTTATTATATACCCTAGTTATAGCAGTGCTTATTATATTTTAATAACTCTTATTTAAGTATAGTTTAGTATACTCCTTCTTAGGCAATACAGAAATATAATATCTCCCTAGACTCTAACCTCCTCTACTATAGGCAGGGCCCAGACTAGCGCTAAGCTGCAGCAAACTATTATAGCCCTATAGGCTTGCATTTAGGAACTTAAAGAATCTAGCAATACTTAGATTAGGGTTTATAAGATAGATAAGCCTATCCCTTATAAAGGATCGAAGGGCACTCTTTAGGCTTTTATTACTTAGTGCAAGGCCTACTTCCTCTACTATCTAGCCTAGTTTATAGATAAGGGAGAGAAGGCAGTCTTTGCAGGGACTTAGTTAGAAGGCAATGCTCTTGCCTAGTTCGAACCTTCCTTTTAAGACTACCTTAATAACCTAACTATGCCCAATAATTATAATAAGGAAACTAAAGCTATCTTTAACTTATTTAAAGGTTTTAAGAAAGCACTTAAGAATGCATTTAGCAACCTAGATAAGAAGCGCATAGCAGAATGCAGTCTTATAGACCTTAAGCAGACTAAAGCTGCTTTAGATTATATAGCCAAATTTAGGCAATATATAGAATAAGTTAGCTAGAGAAGATAAAGCATTAATATCCTAGTTCTATAAAGGACTAAAGAATAGGGTTAAAGACAAACTTTATAAGATAGACTAACCTAATAATCTAGCAGAATATATTGCAATAGCAGTATAAATTAATAACTGCATCTTTGAATAATAATAGGAGAAAAACTGCAAGGGTAATAGATAACTATAGAAGTTTAGAGCCCTAGCTAATAGTAGAAGATGCTACTAGCCTTAGCAGAACTACTAAGGAAAATAATAGAATTATATAAGTATAGCATAAAGCAGTAGCATATATGCTAGCCTAATAGAACTAGATGCTATGCATTAATGCAATAACTTCTAAACTTAAGGCAAAGGCAATAGGGCATGCTTTAATTATAGGAAGCCTAGATACTTTGCATAGGAATATTAATAACTATAAAGGAAATAATAGCAATCTATTTAGAAAGGGATAATAGCTTAGTATTGCTACTTAATAGAAACCTAATTATCTAAATAAAAATATTCTAATAGAGCAAGTAATAGACTCTATTAATTATAAATCTCTTAGTTAGACTGCATATTATAATAATAGTTGCATACTATATCTCTTAGAGAAAGAAGGTTTAGGATAGTTCCCCTAGAAACCTAAGGGATAATAATAACTTGCTATTAGAAGCAGGACTTCTATTAAAGAAGAATAATCGGACTATTCTACTAACCCTATAGATTAGAGATCTAAGGAAGAATAAGACCTAGGAAAATTTCCCCTATAGCACTATCTTATATAGCTTATAGATAATAATAAGCATATATCGGATACTATAGCATCCCTAGCCTATAATAAGCGCAATAATAACTTAGAAAATGCAGACTTTACTCTAGCCCCTATAGAAGAATATACTATAGAGATACTTATTCTTAAAGAAGAAACCCTCTAGGATAGATAGCCTAATATCCTACTCGAGCCTATTATGCAATAATATATAGATAACTTAGAGGAATCAGTTCTAACTACCTAATGCAGCAGCCTTAGTTCTAACTACCAGGATATTAATATCTAAATAGAATACCTTATATATAGAATACCTCTAAAAACCCTCTTTAAGAGCATCCTACTTTAGAATTATAAAGCAGATAAATTAGAGGATCCTAGGATTAATGCATTCTATCTTAGATACTACTAATTAGCATAGATCTTATATATCTATTATAGCTATTAAACCTATTTTAAGGAAAAGGTTAAATATAGATAGTTCCTAACTAGGGAGGAAGAATAACTTATTTAGGCATATAAGGAATCCGAACTATAGTTTAGGGAAGTACTAGAGAAGAAATACTATAATGCACTTATCGGACTACTAGAAGATTGCCCTAGGCCTTGCATAGATAAAAAACGCAAATAGTAGCAATATCTAGTAGAATAATGCACTATCTATATGCAGAATAAGGCATATGCCTAGCATATATAGCAATGCAATAAGAAGCGTTATAAGTATGCATAATAATAAGCTAAGGCACTAGCTTAGCAAGCAGCTAAAAAAGGCCCTAAAAGGAAAAGATTGCCTATAAAGGGATAATAGTCAATTAGGACTATAAGGTCCCTATGCATAATAGCAAAAGGAAGCTATGCATATATATAGCTTAATATAAATATTAATAACTAATATTATAGCGCGCTATTAAATAGCAGCGTATAAGGGAATTATATATCCCCCTGCATTATTAATATAGCAAAAATACTATAGCAATAGAAAGAGAAGCCCTATATACTTAATACTATAAAAGGATAACCTATTGCATATAACTAAGGGGTAATCAATAAGGAGACTAATTATCTACCTATCTCGAACTAAGGATATATAATATTTATTTCTTTTAATATTATAGATATAGCATACTATAATATAATATTAGGACTTCTATAGCTTAAGGAGCATAATCCTCGAATTAATTGGACTACTAGCTAGATCTCTTAGGAATAAGCTATACCTAATAGGATAGTTGCAATTAAAGGCGCAGGATAAGACTTAGTTACTAAGGATAGCTAAGATAGGCGCTTAAATAAGCACTTACTATATACCTCTAAATTAGCAGGGACTAATAGCTTATAGAGAAGAACTATAAATGCCTTGAATCTTATAGATGCAGATTAGGCATAGGTTAAAAATATAAGTAAATAAAGACTAGTTAGGAAGACTTAGTCCAATATAGAGCAAAAATAATAGATAATTGCAATAAAATGCTTAATAGTATCTACTATTCCTCTAGGAAAGCAGAAATAGAGAAAGAACTAATCCTAATACTTGCTAGCATACTAGAAGAGTACTATAAGTTTATAAAACTATTCTAAGAAGAATTAGTTATAGGACTACTAGAATATAGTCTATATAACTATAAAATCCCACTTAAGAAAGGAACTTAGCCCAAGTTCTTCCCTATCTATAGACTAGATAAAGCATAACTTAAAGCACTTAGGGAGTACCTTAACGAAAACCTAAAAAAAGGTTATATATAACTATTATAATTACTAGCAGAATATCCAATCCTATTTATACTAAAGAAAAATAGCAAACTATAACTCTATATAGACTATAGATAGCTTAATAATATTATAATCAAGAAATTAGTACCTATTACTACTTATTAAGGAATTATAAGATCGACTATAAGGCGCATAATAGTTTATAGCACTAGACCTTAAAGAAGCATATAACCTTATTAGGATAAAGGCAGGCAAAGAGTAGAAAATAGCATTTTGCATAAGATATAGGCACTATAAATACTTAGTTATGCTATTCGGATTAACTAATGCACCTGCATCTTTCTAGGAAATAATTAATTAGGTACTTAGAGAGCACCTAGATATTTATATTATTGCCTACCTTAATAATATCCTTATCTACTCCTCAGACTTAGCAACTTATAAGCAGTATATATAAAAAGTGCTATAAACTCTCTAAGATGCTAAACTCCTTATTAAACTAAAAAAGAGCTACTTCTATATTTAGAAGATTAACTACCTTAGATATATAATTAAACCCAGATATATATATATACAAAAAGATAAGATAGAAGCAATTAGGAATTAGCTAATACCTAAGAATATTATAGATATTAGAGCATTCCTTAAATATGCTAACTTCTACTAATAATTTATCTAATAGTACTTAAAGATTATATAACCTATAATAGAGCTTATAAAAAAAGATAAAATCTTTCTATTAGATAGGAAAAGAGCAGCAAGCCTTTAATGCTATTAAGGAATAAGTTATATAAGAACCTATTTTAAGAGAAGCTAATCCTAGCTAAGAATTCGAAATAGCAATTAATGCATTAGACTATGCACTTAGCAGAGAACTTATCTAATAAGATAATTAGAATAAACTATACCTTATTGCTAACTTCTTAAAGAAGCTAAATAGTCTAGAACTATAATATAGAACCCTAGATAAGGAACTTATAGCTATAGTATATGCATTCTAGAAATAGCAATACTACCTTATTAGAGCAAAATACCCAATTAAAGTACTTACTAATTATAAGAACCTTATATTATTTATAATAACTAAGGTTTTAAATAAGCAATAAGTATAATAGGCAGAATTCCTCTTATAATTTAATATTAAAATTAGCTATATTTAAGAAAAAGAAAATACTAGAGCAGATGCTCTTAGTTAATAATCGGATTATATACTAGCATTAGGAATTAAGGAATAGATACTCTTTAATTAGAATAAGGAAAGAAAACCTTATATAGAAATAAGAAATTAACTTAATACTTAGGATTATATACTAGGGCAAGAAACTAGAAGAAATAACTCTATAGGAATAAGAAGAAATATATTAGGGATATATATAGCGCACTAGCATATAGGCACTAAGGAGTTAGGGCTACCTATAAATAAATTAAGCAATATTAGAATCTACTAGGCCTTAGGATATAAATTAAGGAAATTATTTAGAAATGCAATAGTTGCAAGAAAAATAAGGCAGAAAGATATAAGCCTTATAGACTGCTATAACCCTTACTAGTACCTATAACTATTTAGCAATTAATTAGTCTAGACTTTATTACTAAGCTACCTATCTTATAAGAACCCTTAACTAAGGTGCAATATAATAGCATCCTAGTAGTAGTTTGCAGACTAAGCAAGTATGCTTACTTTCTCCCTCTATAAGGAAAGCAGTATAGCAGAAGAACTTGCATATATATTCCTTAGAATAATTATTGCTAACTATAGCATGCTAGAAGAGATTATCTTAGATAGAGATAGAAAATTCGTATTATACTTCTAGATATTACTTATAAAGCAACTTAGAGCATACTATAAAATATTAATAGCCTATTATCTATAAATAGATAGGCAAATAGAATAAATAAACTAAATTATTAAATAATACCTTAGATATTATATTAATTAGGAATAGAATAACTAGGTTAAACTATTACTATTAGCGCAATTTGCATATAATAGCGCAAATATAAGCATAATAAAGACCTTACTATTCTATGCACTCTATAGATATAACCTAATAGCATACTATAAAGCATTGCTAGGGGCAAATGCAGAAGCAGCAGAAAAATAAATATAGCGCATTAAGAAGGTTTAGGAAGATATTTAGCAAGAACTCTAGTTTATATAAGAATAAATAACTAAATATGCTAACTCTAAGAGGATTAAGGGACTAATTCTATAGGAGAGAGATAAAGTTTACTTAAAATGAAAAAATATAAGGACTACCTAACTAAATAATAAACTCGATTATAAAAAAATTAGACCTTTAAAAATCTTAAGAAAAATCTCCCTAGTTAACTATAAGCTTGCATTGCTAGCAGGAATAAGAATATACCTAGTATTCTATATTTTACTCCTAGAACTAGCAATATAAGAAATATCTATAGATAATAATATTAAAGCTAAGGATAATAAGCTAGAATATAAAGTAGAAAGGATTCTAAGATATAGAGGTCCTTAGCATAATCTAGAATACTATATTAAGTAGAAAGGCTACCTAGCAAGCAAAAATATATAGGAACCTAAAGGAAACTTAGCTTATATATAATAAGCACTTTAAGACTACTAGATAAACTAGTTATAAAGATAAGCAGTTAGGATCTAGACTAGGTAAATAAACTACTAGTATGCTAGAAACTAGACTAGTTAGGCAGAAATATAACTAGGAATATAATCTACTAATCTATACCCTACTAATTAGCAGGAAAATGCTACTAGCTAAAGGAAAATACTAGATAGAATACTATACTAGTTAAGGGATATAAATAGTTAGGGATATACTAATTAATTCGAAGCCTAGGATAGCAACTAATAGGGCTAAGATTTAGGGGACCTCTTTAGCAGACCTCTCTACCCTAGAATAAGAACTAGAGGCTGCAGCAGGCAACCCCTTAGCTAGAAAACCCAACTAGTCTACTATAGCATTCCCTATATCTATAGAATTCTAATTAAATCCCTTAAAATCAGGAACCTTAGCAGAAGCAGCAGATTCTTTGGAAACTACCTCTTAGACTATCTCTGAGAAGCGCAACAATGCTCCTCCTTAGCTTCTATATATTCTAATGCCTCTATGCTATTAAGGCTATAATAAACTGCGCGCATTATCTTCTTAAACTATATATGCTTTTGTTTCTGCAGGCGCTTAACCTCTATAGCAGCATTGCGAAGCTAGCCCTTAGCACCCTCTAACTGCTCCTCTAGATATTAATATTAAACTCTAATCTATCGAATCTCTAAGGCGCTAAGACCCTAGATATTATATCGAGAATATCTAAGGCGAATATATTCTAAGCAGCAGGAAGAATCGTTGGGGGAGACTTAATAAAACGAAATGCTATAACCCTTGCAAAAAGAATAAGAAGGCATAGTAATAGCATTTTAAAGAATAATTAAAAGAAGGGAATTCTTCTATTTTATTTTCTTAGCATAAGAACTTAAAAAATAAGATTTATTAACTCTATTCGATATAATAAATTAGAAAAGCATAATCTAGCAATAGAATAATATATAAGAAACTTATAGAAGATTATTTAGGATAATAATTAATAGGAGGGAGATAATATTATAACCTGCAACTATTATAATATAGCATACTAGGGCTATCCGGAATAGAACCCTTAGTATAAGAAAAAATTTAATACTTACCTATAGAGCTACGCTAGGATTATATAACCTAGGGTTAGGGTTAGAATAAGGACTAACTAGGATAGATAGCTTTGGATATATGCTATCCGGAGATATCTAGATAGTTCGGATATATTGCTATCTAAGTTAGCTATATTCGAAGACTAGTTATATAAGAAATATATTTATTACTATTAGATAGATTTAGTATATAGCTCTTTAGTTATTAATCTAAGTATTACCTCTGATATAAGTAATAGCTCTACCGCTAGTAATACACTGCAGAAGACTTTAAAAGTTATTTCTATATTCTTTGGATTATACTTTGATATCGTTCTTGCCTAATATAAACCCTTTGTGTACTTGTTGTATACCCCGGTTACAGCAGTGCTCATTATAATACACTTAATACTATAGAAGGATAATCTATTGCATACAACTAAGAAGTAATTAATAAGAAGACTAATTATCTACCTATCTTGAACTAAGGATATATAATATTTGTTTCTTTTAATATTATGAATACAGTATACTACAATATATTATAACCCGCAACTGTCATAATATAGCACACTAGGGCCATCCGGAACGGAACTCTTAGTACAGGAAAAGTTTAATACTCACCTATAGAGCCACGCTAGGATTATATAACCCAGGGTTAGGGTTAGGACAAGGACCAACTAGGATAGATAGCTTTGGATATATGCTATCTAGAGATATCTAGATAGTTCGGATATATTGCTATCCAAGTTAGCTACATTTGAAGACTAGTTATATAAGGGATATATTTGCTACCATTAGATAGATTCAGTATATAGCTCTTTAGTTATTAATCTAAGTATTATCTCTAATATAAGTAATAGCTCTACTGCTAGTGATATACTGCAGAAGACTTTGAAAGTTATTTCTATATTCTTTAGATTATACTTTAATATTATTCTTGCCTAATATAAACCCTTTTGTATACTTATTATATATCCTAGTTATAGCAGTGCTTATAATATTTTAATAATTCTTATTTAAGTATAGTTTAGTATACTTCTTCTTAAGCAATATGGAAATATAATATCTTCCTAGACTCTAACCCCCTTTACTATGAGCAGGGCCTAGATTAGCGCTAAGCTGCAGCAAACTATTACAGCCTTATAGGCTTGCATTTAGGAACTTAAAGAATCTAGCAATACTTAGGTTAGGGTCTATAAAATAGATAAGCTTATTCCTTATAAAGGATTAAAGGGCACTTTTTAAGCTTTTATTACTTAGTGCAAGGCCTACTTCCTTTACTATCTAGCCCAGTTTATAGATAAGGGAGAGAAGGCAGTCTTTGCAGGGATTTAGTTAGAAGGCAATGCTCTCGCCTAATTCGAACCTTCCCTTCAAGACTATCTTAATAATCTAATTATGCCCAATAATTGTAATAAAGAAACTAAAGCTATCTTTAACTTATTTAAAGATTTCAAAAAAGCACTTAAGAATGCATTTAGCAACTCGGATAAGAAGCGTATAGCAGAATGCAGTCTTATAGACCTTAAGCAAACTAAAGCTACTTTAGATTATATAGCTAAATTTAGGCAATATGCAGGATAAGTTAGCTAGAAAGATAAAGCATTAATATCCTAGTTTTATAAAAAACTAAAGAATAGGGTTAAAGATAAACTTTATAAGATAGACTAATCTAATAATCTAGCAGAATATATTGCAATAGCAATATAAATTAATAACTATATCTTTAAATAATAATAGGAAAAAAACTGCAAGAGTAATAAATAATTATAGAAGTTTAGGGCCCTAGCTAATAGTAGAAGACGCTACTAGCCTTAGCAGAACTACTAAGGAAAATAACAGAATTATATAAGTATAGCATAAAGCAGTAGCATATATGCTAGCCTAATAGAACTAGATGCTATGCATCGACGCAATAACTTTTAGACTTAAGGCAAAGGCAATAGGGCATGCTTTAATTATAGAAAGCCTAAATACTTTGCATAGGAATGTCAATAACTATAAAGAAAATAATAATAATCTATCTAGGAGGGATAATAGCTTAGTATTGCTACTTAATAAAAACCTAATTATTTAAATAAAAATATTCTAATAGAGCAAATAATAGACTCTATTAATTATAAATCTCTTAGTTAGACTGCATATTATAATAATAATTGCATATTATACCTCTTAGAGAAAGAAAGTTTAGGATAGTTCCTCTAGAAACCTAAGGAATAACGATAACTTGCTATTAGAAGCAGGACTTCTATTAAAGAAGAATAATTAGACTATTCTACCAACCCTATAGGTTAGAGATCCAAAGAAGAATAAGACTTAGGAAAATTTCCCTTATAGCATTATCTTATATAGCTTATAGATAATAATAAGCATATATCAAATACTATAGCATCTCTAGCCTACAATAAGCGCAATAATGACTTAGAAAATGCAGACTTTACTCTAGCCCCTATAGAAGAATATATTATAGAGATATTCATTTTTAAAGAAGAAACCCTCTAGGATAGATAGCCTAATATCCTACTTAAACCTATTATGCAATAATATATAGATAACTTAGAGGAATTAGTTCTAACCACCCGACGCAGCAGCCTCAATTCTAACTACTAGGATATTAATATCTAAATAGAATACCTTATATATAGAATATCTCTAAAAGCCCTCTTCAGGAGCATCCCACTTTAGAATTATAAAGCAGATAAATTAGAGGATCCTAGGATTAATGCGTTCTATCTTGGATACTACTAATTAGCATGGATCTTATGCATCTATTATAGCTATTAAACCCATTTCAAGAAAAAGGTTAAATATAGATAGTTCCTAACTAGAGAGGAAGAATAACTTATTTAGGCATATAAGAAATCCGAACTATAGTTTAGGGAAGTATTAGAGAAGAAATACTATAACGCACTTATCGGACTATTAGAAGATTGCCTCTAGCCTTGCATAGATAAAAAACGCAAATAGTAGCAATATCTAGTAGAATAATGCACTATCTATATAGCAGAATAAGGCATATGCCTAGCATATATAGCAATGTAATAAGAAGCATTATAAGTATGCATAATAATAAGCTAAGGCACTAGCTTAGCAAGCAGCTAAAAAAGCCCTAAAAGAAAAAGATTGCCTATAAAGGGATAATAGTTAATTAGGACTATAAGGTCTCTATGCATAATAGCAAAAGAAAGCTATATATATATATAGCTTAATATAAATATTAATAACTAATATTATAGCGCGCTATTAAATAGCAGCGCATAAAGGAATTATATATCCCTCTGCATTATTAATATAGCAAAAATACTATAGCAATAGAAAGAGAAGCCCTATATACTTAATACTATAAAAGGATAATCTGTCGCATATAACTAAGGGGTAATTAATAAGAAGACTAATTATCTATCTATTTCGAACTAAGGATATATAATATTTGTTTCTTTTAATATTACAGATATAGCATACTACGATATAATATTAGGACTTCTATAGCTTAAGGAGCATAATCCTCGAATTAATTAGACTACTAGCTAGATCTTTTGGGAATAAGCTATACCTAATAGGATAGTTATAATTAAAAGCGCAGAATAAGACTTAGTTACTAAGGATAGCTAAGATAGATGCTTAAATAAGCACTTACTATATACCTCTAAATTAGCAGGGACTAATAGCTTATAAAGAAGAACTATAAATGCCTTAAATCTATAGATGCAGGTTAAGCATAGATTAAAAATATAAGTAAATAAAGACTAGTTAGGAAGATTTAGTCTAATATAGAGCAAAAATAATAAATAATTGCAATAAAACGCTTAATAATACCTACTATTCCTCTAGGAAGCAGAAATAAAGGAAGGACTAACTCCAATACTCGCTAGCATATTAGAAGAGTATTATAAGTTTATAAAACTATTCTAAGAAGAATTAGTTATAGGATTATCAGAATATAATCTATATAATTATAAAATCCTACTTAAGGAAGGAACTTAGCCTAAGTTCTTTCCTATCTATAGACTAGATAAAGTATAACTTAAAGCATTTAGGGAGTACTTTGACGAAAACCTAAAGAAAGGTTATATACAACTATTACAATTACTAGCAAAATATCCGATCCTATTTATACTAAAGAAAAATAGCAAACTACAACTCTATATAGACTATAGATAGCTTAATAATATTATAATTAAAAATTGGTATTTATTATTACTTATTAAGGAATTATAAGATTAACTATAAAGCGCATAATAGTTTATAGCACTAAACCTTAAAGGAGCATATAATCTTATTAGGATAAAGGCAGGCAAAAAAGTAGAAAATGGCATTTTGCATAAGATATAGGCATTATAAATACTTAGTTATGCTATTTAAATTAACTAATGCATCTGCATCTTTCTAGGAAATAATTAATTAAGTACTTAAAGAGCACTTAGATATTTATATTATTGCCTATCTTAACAATATTCTTATTTACTCCTTAGACTTAGCAACTTATAAGCAGCATATACGAAAAGTGCTATAGACTCTCTAAGATGCTAAACTCCTTATTAAACTAAAAAAGAGCTACTTCTATATTTAGAAGGTTAACTATCTTAGATATATAATTAAGCCTAAATATATATATATATAAAAAGATAAAATAGAAGCAATTAGGAATTAGCTAATATCTAAGAATATTATAGATATTAGAGCATTTCTTAGATATACTAACTTCTACTAATAATTTATCTAATAGTACTCGAAGATTATATAATCTATAATAGAGCTTATAAAAAAAGATAAACCTTTCTATTAGATAGGAAAGGAGTAGCAAGCCTTCGACGCTATTAAGGAACAAGTTATATAAGAACCTATTTTAAGAGAAGCTGATCCTAGCTGAGAATTCGAAGTAGCAACTAATGCATTAGACTATATACTTAGCAAAGAACTTATCTAATAAGATAATTAGAATAAACCATATCTTGTCGCTAACTTCTCAAAGAAGCTAAATAGTCTAGAACTACAATATAGAACCCTAGATAAGGAACTTATAGCTATAGTATATGCATTCTAGAAATAGCAATACTACCTTATTAGAGCAAAATACCCAATTAAAGTACTTACTAATTATAAGAACCTTATATTATTTATAATAACTAAGGTTCTAAATAAGCGAATAAGTATAATAGGCAGAATTTCTCTTATAATTCGATATTAAAATTAGCTATATTTAAGGAAAAGAAAATACTAGAGCAGATGCTCTTAATTAATAATTGGATTATATATTAGTATTAGAAATTAAGGAGTAGATACTTTTTAATTAGGATAAGGAAGGAAACCTTATATAAAAATAAGAAATTAATTTAATACTTAGAATTATATACTAGGGCAAGAAATTAGAAGAAATAACTTTATAGGAATAAGAAAAATATATTAGAGATATATATAGCGCACTAGCATATAGGCACTAAGGAGTCAGGGCTACCTATAAATGAATTAAGCAATATTAGAATCTACTAGGCCTTAGGATATAAATTGAGGAAATTATTTAGAAATGCAATAGTTGCAAGAAAAATAAGGCAGAAAGATATAAGCCTTATAGACTGCTATAACCCTTACTAGTACTTATAATTATTTAGCAATTAATTAATTTAGACTTTATTATTAAGCTACCTATCTTATAAGAACCCTTAACTAAGGTGCAATATAATAGCATCCTAATAGTAGTTTGTAGACTAAGCAAGTACGCTTACTTTCTCCCCTATAAGGAAAGCAGTATAGCAGAAGAACTTGCATATATATTCCTTAAAATAATTATTGCTAACTATAGCATGCTAGAAGAGATTATTTTAGATAAAGATAGAAAATTTATATTATACTTCTAGATATTACTTATAAAGCAACTTAGAGCATACTATAAAATATTAATAGCTTATTATCTATAAATAGATAAGCAAATAGAATAAATAAACTAAATTATTAAATAATACTTTAGATACTATATTAATTAGGAATAGAATAACTAGGTTAAACTATTACTATTAGCGCAATTTGCATATAATAGCGCAAATATAAGCATAATAAAGACCTTACTATTCTATGCACTCTATAGATATAATCTAATAGCATACTATAAAGCATTGCTAGGAGCAAATGCAGAAGCAGCGGAAAAATAAATATAGTGCATTAAGAAGGTTTAGGAAAATATTTAGCAAGAACTCTAGTTTATATAAGAATAAATAACTAAATATGCTAACTCTAAGAGAATTAAGGGACTAATTTTATAGAAGGGAGATAAAGTCTACTTAAAACGAAAAAATATAAGGACTACCCGACTAAATAATAAACTCGATTATAAAAAAATTGGACTCTTTAAAATTTTAAGAAAAATCTCCCTAATTAACTATAAGCTCGCACTGCTAGCAGAAATAAGAATATATCTAGTATTTTATATTTTACTCCTAGAACTAATAATATAAGAAATACCTATAAATAATAATATTAAAGCTAAGAATAATAAGCTAGAATATAAAGTAGAAAGAGTTTTAAGATATAGAGGTTTTTAGCATAATCTAGAATATTATATTAAGTAGAAAGGCTATCTAGTAAGCAAAAATATATAGGAACTTAAAGAAAACTTAGCTTACGCATAATAAGCACTTTAAGACTATTAGATAAATTAGTTATAAAAATAAGCAGTTAGGATCTAGACTAGATAAATAAACTACTAGTATGCTAGAAACTAGACTAGTTAGGCAGAAATATAATTAGAAATATAATCTACTAATTTATACCCTACTAGTTAGCAGGAAAATGCTACTAGCTAAAGGAAAATACTAGATAGGATATTATACTAGTTAAAGGATATAAATAGTTAGGGATATACTAATTAATTCGAAGCCTAGGATAGCAATTAATAGGGCTAAGATTTAGAGGACCTCTTTAGCAGACCTCTCTATCCTAGAATAAGAACTAGAGGCTGCAGCAAGCAATCTCTTAGCTAGAAAATCTAACTAATCTACTATAGCATTCCCTATATCTATAGAGTTTTAATTAAATCCCTTAAAATTAGGAACTTTAGCAGAAGCAGCAGATTCTTTAGAAATCATCTTTTAGACTATCTTAGAAGCATAGCAATGCTCCTTTTTAGCTTTTATATATTCTAATGCCTTTATGCTATTAAGGCTATAATAAATTGCGCGCATTATCTTCTTAAACTATATACGCTTTTATTTCTGCAAGCGCTTAACCTTTATAGCAGTATTGCAAAGCTAGCCCTTAGCACCCTCTAACTGCTTCTCTAGATATTAATATTGAACTCTAATTTGTCGAATCTCTAAGGCACTAAGGCCCTAGATATTATATTGAGAATGCCTAAGGCAAATATATTCTAAGCAGCAGGAAGAATTATTAGGAGAGGCTTAATAAAACAAAATGCTATAACTCTTGCAAAAAGAATAAGAAGGCATAGTAATAGCATTTTAAAGAATAATTAAAAGAAGGAAATTCTTTTATTTTATTTTCTTAGCATAAGAACTTAAAAAATAAGATTTATTAACTTTATTCGATATAATAAATTAGGAAGGCATAATCTAGCAATAGGATAATATATAAGAAACTTATAGAAGATTATTTAGAATAATAATTAATAGGAGGAAGATAATATTATAACCTGCAATCATTATAATATAGCATATTAGGGCTATTTGGAATAGAACCCTTAATATAGGAAAAGTTTAATACTTACCTATAGAGCTACGCTAGGATTATATAACCCAGGGTTAGGGTTAGGACAAGGACTAACCAGGATGGATAGCTTTGGATATATGCTATCTGGAGATATCTAGATAATTCAAATATATTGCTATCCAAGTTAGCTATATTCGAAGACTAGTTATATAAGGGATATATTTGCTACTATTAAATAGATTTAGTATATAGCTCTTTAGTTATTAATCTAAGTATTACCTCTAATATAAGTAATAGCTCTACTGCTAGTAATATATTATAGAAGACTTTGAAAGTTATTTCTATATTTTTTAGATTATACTTTAATATTATTCTTGCTTAATATAAACCCTTTTATATACTTATTATATATCCTAGTTATAGCAGTACTTATAATATTTTGATAACTCTTATTTAAGTATAGTTTAGTATACTTCTTCTTAGGCAATATAGAAATATAATATCTTCCTAAACTCCAACCCCCTTTACTATAAGCAGGGCCTAGACTAGCGCTAAGCTGCAGCAAACTATTATAGCCCTACAGGCTTGCATTTAGGAACTTAAAGAATCTAGCAATACTTAGATTAGAGTCTATAAGATAGATAAGCCTATCCCTTATAAAGAATCGAAGAGCACTCTTTAGGCTTTTATTATTTAGTATAAGGCCTACTTCCTCTACTATCCGGCCCAGTTTATAGATAAGGGAGAAAAGGCAGTCTTTGCAGGGACTTAGTTAGAAGGCAATGCTCTTGCTTAGTTCGAACTTTCCCTTTAAGACTATCTTAATAATCTAACTATGCTTGATAATTGTAATAAGGAAACTAAAGCTATCTTTAACTTATTTAAAGATTTTAAGAAAGCACTTAAGGATGCATTTAGTAATCTAAATAAGAAGTGCATAGCAGAATGCAGTCTTATAGACCTTAAGTAGACTAAAGCTGCTTCGGATTATATAGCTAAATTTAGGCAATATGCAGAATAAGTTAGCTAGAAAGATAAAGCATTAATATTCTAATTCTATAAAAAACTAAAGAATAGGGTTAAAAACAAACTTTATAAGATAGACCGACCTAATAATCTAGCAGAATACATTGCAATAGCAATATAAATCAATAATTGCATCTTTAAATAATAATAGAAGAAAAACTGCAAAAGTAATAGATAATTATAGAAGTTTAGGGCCCTAGCTAATAGTAAAAGATACTACTAGCCTTAGCAGAACTACTAAGAAAAATAATAGAATTATATAAGTATAGCATAAAGCAGTAGCACATATGCTAGCCTAATAGAACTAGATGCTATGCATTAATGCAATAACTTCTAGACTTAAGGCAAAGATAATAGGGCATGCTTTAATTATAGAAAGCCTAGATACTTTGCATAGGAATATTAATAATTATAAAGGAAATAATAGCAACCCATTTAGAAGGGATAATAGCTTAGTATTGCTACTTAATAGGAACCTAATTATCTAAATAAAAATATTTTAATAGAGCAAATAATAGACTTTATTAATTATAAATCTCTTAGTTGGACTGTATATTATAATAATAGTTGCGTATTATACCTTTTAGAGAAAAAAGATTTAGGATAGTTCTCCTGGAAACTCAAGGGATAATAATAACTTGCTATTAAAAGCAGGACTTCTATCAAAGAAGAACAATCGAACTATTCTACTAACCCTATAGGTTAGAGATCCAAGGAAGAATAAGACTTAGGAAAATTTCCCCTATAGCACTATCTTATATAGCTTATAGATAATGACGAGCATATATTAGATACTATAGCATCCCTAGCCTATAATAAGCGCAATAATGACTTAGAAAATGCAGACTTTACTCTAGCCCCTATAGAAGAATATATTATAGAGATACTTATTCTTAAAGAAAAAATCCTCTAGGATAGATAGCCTAATATCCTACTTAAATCTATTATGCAATAATATATAGATAACTTGAAGGAATCGGTTCTAACTATCTAATGCAACAGCCTTAATTCCAACTACTAGGATATTAATATCTAAATAGAATATCTTATATATAGAATACCTTTAAAAGCCCTCTTTAGGAGCATCCTATTTTAGAATTATAAAGCAGATAAATTAGAGGATCCTAAGATTAATGCGTTCTATCTTAGATACTACTAATTAGCATAGATCTTATGCATCTATTATAGCTATTAAATCTATTTTGAGGAAAAGGTTAAATATAGATAGTTCCTAACTAGGAAGAAAAGATAACTTATTTAGGCATATAAGGAATCCGAATTATAGTTTAGGGAAGTATTAGAGAAGAAATACTATAATGCACTTATTAGACTACTAGAAGATTGCTCCTAGCCTTGCATAGATAAAAAACGCAAATAGTAGCAATATCTAGTAAAATAATGCACTATCTATATACAGAATAAGGCATATGCCTAGCATATATAGCAATGCAATAAGAAGCATTATAAGTATATATAATAATAAGCCAAGGCACTAGCTTAGCAAGCGGCCAAAAAAGCCCTAAAAGGAAAAGATCGCCTATAAAGGGATAATAATCAATTAGGACTATAAGGTCCCTATATATAATAGCAAAAGGAAGCTATACATATATATAGCTTAATATAAATATCGATAACTAATATTATAGTGCGCTATTAGATAGTAGCGTATAAGGGAATTATATATCCTTCTGCATTATTAATATAGCAAAAATACTATAGCAATGAAAAGAGAAGCCCTATATACTTAATACTGTGGAAGGATAACCCATTGCATATAACCAAGGGGTAATTAATAAGGAGATTGATTATTTATCTATCTTAAACTAAGGATATACAATATTTGTTTCTTTTGATATTACAGATATAGCATACTATAATATAATATTAGGATTTCTATAGCTTAAGGAGCATAATCCTTAAATCGATTGGATCACTAGCTAGATCTCTTGGGAATAAGCTATACCTAATAGGATAGTTGTAATTAAAGGCGCAGAACAAGACTTAGTCACTAAGGATAGCTAAGATAGGCGCTTAAATAAGCACTTACTATATACCTCTAAATTAGCAGAGACTGATAGCTTATAGAGAAGAACTACAAATGCCTTAAACTTATAGATATAGGTTAGGCATAGGTTAAAAATATAAGTAAATAAAGACTAGTTAGGAAGACTTAGTCTAATATAGAGCAAAAATAATAAATAATTGCAATAAAACGCTTAATAGTACCTACTATTTCTCTAAAAAGCAGAAACAGAGGAAGGACTAACCCTAATACTTGCTAGCATACTAGAAAAGTACTATAAGTTTACAAAATTATTCTAAAAAGAATTAGTTATAGGACTACTAGAATATAGTCTATATAACTATAAAATCCCACTTAAGAAAGGAACTTAGCCCAAGTTTTTCCCTATTTATAAACTAGATAAAGCACAACTCGAAGCACTTAGGAAATACCTTAATAAAAACCTAAAGAAAGATTATATATAACTATTATAATTATTAGTAGAATACTTAATTCTATTTATACTAAAGAAAAATAGCAAACTATAACTCTATATAAACTATAGATAGCTTAATAATATTATAATTAAGAATTAGTACTTATTACTACTTATTAAGGAATTATAAGATTAACTATAAGGCGCATAATAGTTTATAGCACTAGACCTTAAAGGAGCATATAATCTTATTAGGATAAAGGCAGGCAAAGAGTAGAAAATGGCATTTTATATAAGATATAGGCACTATAAATACTTAGTTATGCTATTCGGATTAACTAATGCATCTGCATCTTTCTAGAAAATAATTAATTAGGTACTTAGAGAGCATCTAGATATTTATATTATTGCCTACTTTAATAATATTCTTATCTACTCCTCAGATTTAGCAATTTATAGGCAGTATATATAAAAAGTGCTATAGACTCTCTAAGATGCTAAACTTCTTATTAAACCAAAAAAGAGCTACTTCTATATTCAGAAGATTGACTACCTTAAATATATAATTAAGCCTAGATATATATATATATAAAAAGATAAGATAGAAGCAATTAGAAATTAGCTAATACCTAAGAATATTATAGATATTAAAGTATTCTTTAAATATACTAACTTCTACTAATAATTTATTTAATAGTACTTAAAGATTATATAATCTATAATAGAGCTTATAAAAAAAGATAAATCTTTCTATTAGATGGGAAAGGAGCAGCAAGCCTTCGACGCCATTAAGGAACAAGTTATACAAGAACTTATTTTAAAAGAAACTAATTCTAGCTAAGAATTCAAAGTAGCAATTAATGCATTAAACTATACACTTAGCAGAGAACTTATCTAATAAGATAATTAAAATAAACTATACCTTATTACTAACTTTTTAAAGAAGCTAAATAATCTAGAACTATAATATAGAATCCTAGATAAGGAACTTATAGCTATAGTATATGCATTCTAGAAATAGCAATACTACTTTATTAAAGCAAAATACCCAATTAAAGTACTTACTAATCATAAGAACCTTATATTGTTTATAATAATTAAGATTCTAAATAAGCAATAAGTATAATAGGCAGAATTCCTCTTACAATTTAATATTAAAATCAGCTATATTCAAAGAAAAGAAAATACTAAAGCAGATGCTCTTAGTTAATAATTAGATTATATACTAGCATTAGGAATTAAGAAGTAGATACTCTTTAATTAGAATAAAGAAGGAAATCTTATATAGAAATAAGAAATTAACTTAATACTTAGGATTATATACTAGGGCAAGAAACTAGAAGAAATGACTTTATAAGAATAAGAAAAATATATTAGGGATATATATAGCGCACTAGCATATAGGCACTAAGGAGTTAGGGCTACCTATAAACGAATTAAGCAATATTAGAATCTACTAGGCTTTAGGATACAAATTGAGGAAATTATTTAGAAATGCAATAGTTGCAAGAAAAATAAGGCAGAAAGATATAAGCCTTATAAACTGCTATAACCCTTACTAGTATCTATAACTATTTAGCAATTAATTAGTTTAGACTTTATTACTAAGCTATCTATCTTATAAAAACCTTTAATTAAGGTGCAATATAATAGCATCCTAGTAGTAGTTTGCAGATTAAGCAAGTATGCTTACTTTCTCCTCTATAAGAAAAGCAGTATAGCAGAAGAACTTGCATATATATTTCTTAGAATAATTATCGCCAACTATAACATACTAAAAGAGATTATCTTAAATAGAGATAGAAAATTTATATTATACTTCTAAATATTACTTATAAAGCAACTTAAAGTATACTATAAAATATTAATAGCTTATTATCTATAAATAGATAAGCAAATAGAATAAATAAACCAAATTATTAAATAATACCTTAGATACTATATTAATTAGGAATAGAATAACTAGGTTAAACTATTACTATTAGCGCAATTCGCATATAATAGCGCAAATACAAGCATAATAAAGACCTTACTATTCTACGCACTTTATAGATATAACCCGATAATATACTATAAAGCATTGCTAAGGGCAAATGTAGAAGCAGCAGAAAAATGAATATAGCGCATTAAGAAGGTTTAGAAAGATATTTAGCAAGAACTCTAGTTTGTATAAGAACAAATAACCAAATACGCTAACTCTAAGAGAATTAAGGGACCAATTCTATAGGAGGGAGATAAAGTCTACTTAAAATGAAAAAATATAAGGACTACCCGACTAAACAATAAACTCAATTATAAAAAAATCAGACTCTTTAAAATCTTAAGAAAAATCTCTCTAGTTAACTATAAGCTTGCGCTACTAGCAGAAATAAGAATATACCTAGTATTCTATATTTTACTCCTAGAACTAGCAATATAAGAAATACCTATAGATAATAATATTAAAGCTAAGGATAATAAGCTAGAATATAAAGTAGAAAGGGTTCTAAGATATAGAGGTCCTTAGCATAACCTAGAATACTATATTAAGTAGAAAGGCTACTTAGCAAGCGAAAATATATAGGAATCTAAAAGAAATTTGGCTTATATATAATAAGCACTTTAAGACTACTAAATAAACTAGTTATAAAGATAAGCAATTAAGATCTAGATTAGATAAATAAACTACTAGTATGCTAGAAACTAGACTAGTTAGGCAGAAATATAACTAGGAATATAATCTACTAATTTATACCCTACTAGTTAGCAGGAAAATGCTACTAGCTAAAGGAAAATACTAAATAGAATACTATACTAGTTAAGGAATATAAATAGTTAGGGATATACTAGTTAATTTAAAGCCTAAGATAGCAACTAATAGGGCTAAGATTTAGAGAACCTTTTTAGCAGACTTCTCTATCCTAGAACAAGAACTAGAGGCTGCAGTAGGCAACCCTTTAGCTAGAAAACCTAACTAGTCTACTATAGCATTCCCTATATCTATAGAGTTCTAATTAAATCCCTTAAAATCAGAAACCTTAGCAGAAGCAGCAGATTCTTCAGAAACCACCTCTTAGACTATTTTGGAAGCGCAGCAACGCTCCTCTTTAGCTTCTATATATTCTAATGCCTCTACGCTATCAAGGCTATAATAAACTGCATGCATTATCTTCTTAAACTATATATACTTTTGTTTCTGCAGGCGCTTAATCTCTATAGCAGCGTTGCGAAGCTAGCCCTTAGCACCCTCTAACTACTCCTCTAGATATTAATATTAAACTCTAATTTATTGAATCTCTAAGGCGCTAAGGCCCTAGATATTATATTAAGAATGCTTAAGGCGAATATATTCTAAGCAGCGGGAAGAATCGTCGGGGGAGGCTTAATAAAATAAAATGCTATAATTCTTGCAAAAAGAATAAGAAGGCATAGTAATAGCGTTTTGAAGAATAATTGAAAGAAGAGAATTCTTCTATTTTATTTTTTTAGTATAAGAACTTGAAAAATGAGATTTATTAATTCTATTTAATATAATAAATTAGGAAAGCATAATCTAGTAATAGAATAATATATAAGAAACTTATAGAAGATTATTTAAGATAATAATCGATAAGAGAGAAATAATATTATAACCTGCAACTATTATAATATAGCATACTAGGGCTATTCGGAATAGAACTCTTAGTATAGGAAAAGTTTAATACTTACCTATAGAGCTATGCTAGGATTATATAATCTAGGGTTAGGGTTAGGATAAGGACTAACCAGGATGGATAGCTTTGGATATATACTATCTAGAGATATCTAAATAGTTCGGATATATTGCTATCTAAGTTAGCTATATTCGAAGACTAGTTATATAAGAGATATATTTGCTACTATTAGATAGATTTAGTATATAGCTCTTTAGTCGTTAATCTAAGTATTACCTCTAATATAAGTAATAGCTCTACTGCTAGTAATATATTATAAAAGACTTTAAAAGTTATTTCTATATTCTTTGGATTATACTTTAATATCGTTCTTGCCTAATATAAACCCTTTTATATACTTATTATATATCCTAGTTATAGCAGTGCTTATAATATTTTGACAACTCTTATTTAAGTATAGTTCAGTATACTCCTTCTTAGGCAATATAGAAATATAATATCTCTCTAGACTTTAACCTCCTCTACTATAGGCAGGGCTTAGACTAGCGCTAAGCTATAGCAAACTATTATAGCTCTGCAAGCTTGCATTTAGGAACTTAAAAAATCTAGCAATACTTAGATTAGGATTTATAAGATAGATAAGCTTATCCCTTATAAAGGATCAAAGGATACTCTTTAGGCTTTTATTACTTAGTGCAAAGCCTACTTCCTCTATTATCTAGCCCAGTTTATAGATAAGGGAGAGAAGGCAGTCTTTGCAGGGACTTGATTAGAAGGCAATGCTCTTACTTAGTTCGAATTTTCCCTTTAAGACTATCTTAATAATCTAACTATGCCTAATAATTGTAATAAGGAAACTAAAGCTATCTTTAACTTATTTAAAGATTTCGAGAAAGCACTTAAGAATGCATTTAGCAACCTAGATAAGAAGCGCATAGCAGAATGTAGTCTTATAAATCTTAAGCAGACTAAAGCTGCTTTGGATTATATAGCCAAATTCAGGCAATATATAAGATAAGTTAGCTGGGAAGATAAAGCATTGATATCCTAGTTCTATAAAGAACTAAAGGATAGGGTTAAAGATAAACTTTATAAGATAAACTGACCTAATAATCTAGCAGAATATATTGCAATAGCAGTATAAATTAATAACTGCATCTTTAAATAATAATAGAAGAAAAACTGCAAGGATAATAAATAATTATAGAAATTTAGGGCCCTAGCTAATAGTAGAAGATGCTACTAGCCTTAGCAAAACTACTAAGGAAAATAATAGAATTATATAAGTATAGCATAAAGCAGTAGCATATATGCTAGCCTAATAGAACTAGATGCTATGCATTAATGCAATAACTTCTAGACTTAAAGCAAAGGCAATAAGGCATGCTTTAATTATAGAAAGCCTAGATACTTTGCATAGGAATATCGATAACTATAAAAGAAATAATAGCAATCTATCTAGAAGGAATAATAGCTTAGTATTGCTATTTAATAGGAATCTAATTATCTGAATAAAAATATCCTAATAGAGCAAGTGATAGACTCTATCGATTATAAATCTCTTAGTTGGACTGCGTATTATAATAATGATTGCGTATTATACTTCTTAGAGAAAGAAGGTTTAGGATAGTTTTCCTAGAAACCCAAGGGACGACGATAACTTGCTATCGGAAGCAGGACTTCTATCAAAGAAGAATAATCAGACTATTCTACTAACTCTATAGGTTAGGGATCTAAAGAAGAACAAGACCTAGGAAAATTTCCCCTATGGCACTATCTTATATAGCTTATAGATAATAACAAGCATATATTAGACACTATAGCATTCCTAGCCTATAATAAGCGCGATGATGATTTAGAAAATGCGGACTTTACTCTAGCCTCTATAGGAGAATATACTATAGAGATACTTATTCTTGAAGAAGAAATCCTCTAAGATAGATAGCCTAATGTTCTACTTGAACCCATTACGCAATAATATATAGATAACTTAGAGGAATTAGTTTTAACTACCTAACGCAGTAGCCTTAGTTCTAACTACTAAGATATTAATATCTAAACAGAATACCTTATATACAGAATACCTCTAAAAGCCCTCTTTAGGAGCATCCTTGTTATGACCTGCAACCGTCATGATATGACACACTAGGGCCATCCGGAATGGAACCCTTAGTACGGGAAAAGTTCAATACTTATCTATAGAGCTATGCCAGGATTATGTAATCCAGGGTTAGGGTTAGGACAAGGACTAACTAGGATGGATAGCTTTGGATATGTGCTATCTAGAGATATCTAGATAGTTTGGATATGTTGCTATCCAAGTTAGCTATATTCGAAGACTAGTTATATAAGGGATATATTTGCTACTATTAGATAGATTTAGTATATAGCTCTTTAGTTATTAATCTAAGTATTATCTCTAATATAAGTAATAGCTTTATTGCTAGTAATATACTGCAGAAGACTTTAAAAGTTATTTCTGTATTCTTTGGATTATACTTTAATATTATTCTTGCCTAATATAAACCCTTTTGTATACTTATTATATACTCTAGTTATAGCAGTGCTTATTATATTTTGATAACTCTTATTCAAGTATAGTTTAGTATACTCTTTCTTAGGCAATATAGAAATATAATATCTCCTTAGACTCTAACCCTTTTTACTATAGGCAGGGCCCAGACTAGCGCTAAGCTGCAGTAAATTATTATAGCTCTGCAAGCTTATATTTAGGAACTTAAAGAATCCAGTAATACTTAGGTTAGGGTCTATAAGATAGATAAGCCTATTCCTTATAAAGGATCAAAGGGCACTTTTTAGGCTTTTATTATTTAGTGCAAGGCCTACTTCTTTTACTATCTAGCCTAGTTTATAGATAAGGAAGAGAAGGCAGTCTTTGTAGGGACTTAGTTAGAAGGCGATGCTTTCGCCTAGTTCGAACCTTTCTTTTAAGACTACCTTAATAATCTAACTATGCCTGATAATTATAATAAGGAAATTAAAGCTATCTTTAACTTATTTAAAGGTTTTAAGAAAGTACTTAAGAATGCATTTGGCAATCTAGACGAGAAGCATATAGCAGAATGCAGTCTTATAGACCTTAAGCAGACTAAAGCTGCTTTAGATTATGCAGCCAAATTTAGGCAATATGCAGGATAAGTTAGCTGGAAAGATAAAGCATTAATATCCTAGTTCTATAAAGGACTAAAGGATAGGGTTAAAGACAAACTTTATAAGATAGACTAACTTGATAACCTAGCAGAATATATTGCAATAGCAGTATAAATCGATAACTGCATCTTCGAACAATAATAAGAGAAAAACCGCAAGGGTAATAGACAACTATAGAAGTTTAGGGCCCTAGCTAATAGTAGAAAATGCTATTAGCCTTAGCAGAACTACTAAGGAAAATAATAGAATTATATAAGTATAGCACAAAGCAGTAGCATATATGCTGGCTTAATAGAACTAGATGCTATGCATTAACGCAATAACTTTTAGACTTAAAGCAAAGGCAATAGGGCATGCTTTAATTATAGGAAGCCTAGATACTTTATATAGGAATATTAATAACTATAAAGGAAATAATAGCAATCTATCTAGGAAGAATAATAGCTTAGTATTGCTACTTAATAGGAATTTAATTATTTAAATAAAAATATCCTAATAGAGCAAGTAATAGACTCTATTAATTATAAATCTTTTAGTTAGACTATATATTATAATAATAGTTGCATACTATATCTCTTGGAGAAAGAAGGTTTAGGATAGTTCCCCTAGAAATCTAAGGGACAATAATAACTTGCTATTAGAAGCAGGACTTCTATTAAAGAAGAACAATTGGACTATTCTACCAACCCTATAGGTTAGGGATCTAAGGAAGAATAAGACCTAGGAAAATTTCCTTTATAGCACTATCTTATATAGCTTATAAATAATAATAAGCATATATCGAATATTATAGCATCCCTAGCCTATAATAAGCGCAATAATAACTCAGAAAATGCGGACTTTACTCTAGCTCCTATAGGAGAATATACTATAGAGATACTTATTCTTAAAGAAGAAACCCTCTAGGATAGATAGCCTAATATCCTACTCGAACCTATTATGCAATAATATATAGATAACTTAGAGGAATTAGTTCTAATTATCTAATGCAGCAGCCTTAGTTCTAACTACTGGAATATTAATATCCAAATAGAATACCTTATATATAGAATATCTCTAAAAGCCCTCTTTAGGAGCATTTTACTTTAGAATTATAAAGTAGATAAATTGGAGGATTTTAGGATTAATGCATTCTATCTTAGATACTACTAATTAGCATAGATCTTATGCACCTATTATAGCTATCAAACCTATTTTAAAGAAAAGGTTAAATATAGATAGTTCCTAACTAGAGAGGAAGAATAACTTATTTAGGCATATAAGGAATCTAAACTATAGTTTAGAGAAGTACTAGAGAAGAAATACTATAATGCACTTATCAGATTACTAGAAGATTGCCTCTGGCCTTGCGTAGATAAGAAATGCAAATAGTAGCAATATCCAGTAGAATAATGCACTATCTATATGCAGAATAAAGCATATGCCTAGCATATATAGCAATGCAATAAGAAGCGTTATAAGTATATATAATAATAAGCTAAGGCACTAGCTTAGCAAGCAGCTAAAAAAGCCCTAAAAGGAAAAGATTGCCTATAAAGGGATAATAGTTAATTAGAACTATAAGGTCCCTATGCATAATAGCAAAAGGAAGCTATGCATATATATAGCTTAATATGAATATTAATAACTAATATTATAGCGCGCTATTGGATAGCAGCGCATAAGAGAATTATATATCCCCCTGCATTATTAATATAGCAAAAATACTATAGCAATAGAAAGAGAAGCCTTATATACTTAATACTATAGAAGGACAACTTATCGCATATAACTAAGGGATAATTAATAAGAAGACTAATTATCTATCTATCTTGAACTAAGGATATATAATATTTATTTCTTTTGATATTATAGATATAGTATACTATAATATAATATTAGAACTTCTATAGCTTAAGGAGCATAATTCTTAAATTGATTAGACTACTAGCTAGATCTCTTGGGAATAAGCTGTATCTAATAGGATAGTTGCAATTAAAGGCGCAGGATAAGACTTAGTTACTAAGGATAGCTAAGATAGGCGCTTAAATAAGCACTTACTATATACTTTCAAATTAGCAGGGACTAATAGCTTATAGAGAAGAACTATAAATGCCTTAAATCTATAGATGCAGGTTAGGCATAGATTAAAAATATAAGTAAATGAAGACTAGTTAGGAAGATTTGGTTTAATATAGAGCAAAAATAATGAATAATTGCAATAAAATGCTTAATAGTATCTACTATTCCTCTAGAAAGCAGAAATAGAGGAAGGACTAATTCTAATACTCGCTAGCATACTAGAAGAGTATTATAAGTTTATAAAACTATTCTAAGAAGAATTGGTTATAGGATTACTAGAATATAGTTTATATAATTATAAAATTCTACTTAAGGAAGAAACTTAGCCTAAGTTCTTCCCTATTTATGGACTAGATAAAGCATAACTTAAAGCACTTAGAGAGTATTTTAACGAAAACCTAAAGAAAGATTATATATAACTATTATAATTACTAGCAGGATATCTAATCCTATTTATACTAAAGAAAAATAGCAAACTATAACTCTATATAGATTATAGATAGCTTAATAATATTATAATTAAGAATTAGTACTTATTACTACTTATTAAGGAATTATAAGATTAACTATAAGGCGCATAATGATTTATAGCATTAGACCTTAAAGGAGCATATAATCTTATTAGAATAAAAGTAAGCAAAGAGTAAAAAATGGCATTTTGTATAAGATATAGGCACTATAAATACTTAGTTATGCTATTTGAATTAATTAATGCATCTGCATCTTTCTAAGAAATAATTAATTAGGTACTTAGAGAGCACTTGGATATTTATATTATTGCCTACCTTAATAATATTCTTATCTACTTCTTGGACTTAGCAACTTATAGGCAGTATATACGAAAAGTGCTATAGACTCTCTAAGATGCTAAACTCCTTATTAAACTAAAAAAGAGCTACTTCTATATTTAGAAGGTCGACTATCTTGGATATATAATTAAGCTTAGATATATATATATGCAAAAAGATAAAATAGAAGCAATTAGGAATTAGCTAATACCTAAGAATATTATAAATATTAGAGCATTCCTTAGATATGCCAATTTCTATTAATAATTTATCTAATAGTACTTGAAGATTATATAATCTATAATAGAGCTTACAAAAAAAAATAAATCTTTCTATTAGATAGGAAAGGAGCAGCAAGCCTTTAATGCTATTAAGGAACAAGTTATATAAGAACTTATTTTAAGAGAAGCTGACTTTAGCTAAGAATTCGAAGTAGTAATTAATGCATTAGACTATACACTTAGCAGAGAACTTATCTAATAAGATAATTAGAATAAATTATACTTTATTGCTAACTTCTTAAAGAAGCTAAATAGTTTAGAACTATAATATAGAATCCTAGATAAGGAACTTATAGCTATAGTATATGCATTCTAGGAATAGCAATACTATCTTATTAGAGCAAAATATCCGATTAAAGTACTTACTAATTATAAGAATCTTATATTATTTATAATAATTAAGGTTCTAAATAAGCGATAAGTATAATAGGCAGAATTCCTCTTATAATTCGATATTAAAATTAGCTATATTTAAGGAAAAGAAAATACTAAAGCAGATGCTTTTAGTTGATAATTGGATTATATACTAGCATTAAGAATTAAGAAGTAGATACTCTTTGATTAGGATAAGGAAGGAAATCTTATATAGAAATGAGAAATTAACTCAATACTTAGGATTATATACTAGGGCAAGAAACTAGAAGAAATAACTCTATAGGAATAAAAAAAATATATTAGGGATATATATAGCGCACTAGCATATAGGCACTAAGGAGTTAAGGCTATCTATAAACGAATTAAGCGATATTAGAATCTACTAGGCCTTAGGATATAAATTAAGGAAATTATTTAGAAATGCAATAGTTGCAAGAAAAATAAGGCAGAAAGATATAAGCCTTATAGACTGCTGCAACCCTTACTAGTATCTATAACTATTTAGCAATTAATTAGTCTAGACTTTATTACTAAGCTATCTATCTTATAAGAATCCTTAATTAAGGTGCAATATAATAGTATTTTAGTAGTAGTTTGCAGATTAAGCAAGTATGCTTACTTTCTCCTTTATAAGAAAAGCAGTATAGCAGAAGAACTTGCATATATATTCCTTAGAACAATTATTGCTAACTATAGCATGCTAGAAGAGATTATCTTAAATAGAGATAGAAAATTCGTATTATACTTCTAGATATTATTTATAAAGCAACTTAAAGTATACTATAAAATATTAATAGCCTATTATCTATAAATAGATAAGCAAATGGAATAAATAAACTAAATTATTAAATAATATCTTAAATACTATATTAATTAGGAATAGAATAACTAGATTAAACTATTACTATTAGCGCAATTTGCATATAATAGCATAAATATAAGCATAATAAAGATCTTACTATTCTACGCACTCTATAGATATAACCCAATAGCGTATTATAAAGCATTACTAGGGGCAAATGCAGAAGCAGCAGAAAAATAAATATAGCGCATTAAGAAGATTTAGGAAGATATTTAGCAAGAACTTTAGTTTATATAAGAATAAATAACTAAATATGCTAACTCTAAGAGAATTAAGGGACTAATCCTATAGAAGGAAGATAAAGTCTACTTAAAATGAAAAAATATAAGGACTATCTAATTAAATAATAAACTTAATTATAAAAAAATTAGACTTTTTAAAATCTTAAGAAAAATCTTCCTAGTTAACTATAAGCTTATGCTGCTAGCAGGAATAAGAATATACCTAGTATTCTATATTTCACTTCTAAAACTAGCAATATAAGAAATACTTATAGATAATAATATTAAAGCTAAGAATAATAAGCTAGAATACAAAGTAGGAAGGATTCTAAGATATAGAGGTCTTTAGCATAATCTAGAATACTATATCAAGTGGAAAGGCTATCTAGCAAGCGAAAATATATAGGAATCCAAAGGAAACTTAGCTTATATATAATAAGCACTTTAAGACTACTAGATAAACTGGTTACAAAGATAAGCAATTAGAATCTAGACTAAATAAATAAACTATTAGTATGCTAGAAATTAGACTAGTTAGGCAAAAATATAACTAAGAATATAATCTACTAATTTATATCCTACTAATTAATAGGAAAATACTACTAGCTAAAGGAAAATACTAAATAGAATACTATACTAATTAAGGAATATAAATAGTTAGGGATATACTAGTTAATTCGAAGCTTAAGATAGCAACTAATAGAGCTAAGATTTAGGGGACCTCTTTAGCAAACCTCTCTACTCTAGAATAAGAACTAAAGGCTGCAGTAAGCAACCCCTTAGCTAGAAAACCTAACTAATCTACTATAGCATTCCCTATATCTATAGAGTTCTAATTAAATCCCTTAAAATTAGAAACCTTAGCAAAAGCAGCAGATTTTTTAGAAACTACCTCTTGGACTATCTTAGAAGCGCAGCGACGCTCCTTCTTAGCTTCTATATATTCTAATGCCTCTATGCTGTCAAAGCTACAACAAACTGCGCGCATTATCTTCTCAAACTATATATGCTTTTATTTCTATAGGCGCTTAACCTCTATAGCAGCATTGCGAAGCCAGCCCTTAGCATTCTCTAACTGCTTCTTTAGATATTAATATTAAACTCCGATTTATCGAATCTCTAAGGCGCTAAGGCCCTAGATATTATATTAAGAATGCCTAAGGCGAATATATTCTAAGCAGCAGGAAGAATTATTAGGGGAGGCTTAATAAAACAAAATGCTATAACCCTTGCAAAAAGAATAAGAAGGCATAGTAATAGCGTTTTGAAGAATAATCAAAAGAAGGGAATCCTTTTATTTTATTTTCTTAGTATAAGAACTTAAAAAATAAGATTTATTAATTCTATTTAATATAATGAATTAGGAAAGCATAATCTAATAATAGAATAATATATAAGAAACTTATAAAAGATTATTTAGGATAATAATCAATAAGAGGGAAATAATATTATAACCCGCAATTATTATAATATAGCATATTAGGGCTATTCGGAACAGAACCCTTAGTATAGGAAAAGTTTAATACTTACCTATAGAGCTATGCTAGGATTATATAACCCAGGGTTAGGGTTAGGATAAGGACCAACTAGAATAGATAGCTTTGGATATATGCTATCTGGAGATATCTAGATAGTTCGGATATATTGCTATCTAAGTTAGCCACATTTGAAAACTAGTTATATAAGGGATATATTCGCTACTATTAGATAGATTTAGTATATAGCTCTTTAGTTGTTAATCTAAGTATTACCTCTAATATAAGTAATAGCTCTACTGCTAGTAATATACTGCAGAAGACTTTGAAAGTTGTTTCTGTATTCTTTGGATTACACTTTAATATCGTTCTTGCTTAATATAAACCCTTTTGTATACTTATTGTATACCCTGGTTACAGCAGTGCTCATAACACAATATAATATTAGGACTTTTATAGCTTAAGGAGCATAATCCTCGAATCGATTGGACTACTAGCTAGATCTCTTAGAAATAAGCTATATCTAATAGGATAGTTGCAATTAAAGGCGCAGGATAAGATTTAGTTACTAAGGACAGCTAAGATAGGCGCTTAAATAAGCACTTATTATATATCTCTAAATCAGCAGGGACTAATAGCTTATAGAGAAAAACTACGAATGCCTCGAACTTATAAATGCAGATTAGGCATAGATTAAGAATATAAGTAAATGAAGACTAGTTAGGAAGACTTAGTCTGATATAGAGCAAAAATAATAGATAATTGCAATAAAACGCTTAATAGTATTTACTATTCCTCTAGGAAGCAGAAATAGAGAAAGGACTAATCCTAATACTTGCTAGCATATTAGAAGAGTACTATAAGTTTACAAAATTATTCTAAGGAGAATTAGTTATAGGACTACTAGAATATAGTCTATATAATTATAAAATCCTACTTAAGGAAGGAACTTAGCCTAAGTTCTTCTCTATCTATAGACTAGATAAAGCATAACTTAAAGCACTTAGGAAGTACCTTAACGAAAACCTAAAGAAAGGCTATATATAACTATTACAATTACTAGCAGAATACTTAATCCTATTTATATTAAAGAAAAATAGCAAACTATAACTTTATATAAACTATAGATAGCTTAACAATATTATAATCAAAAATTAGTACTTATTACTATTTATTAAGGAACTATAAGATTAACTATAAGGCGTATAATGGTTTATAGCGCTAGACTTTAAAGGAGTATATAACCTTATTAGGATAAAGGCAGGCAAAGAATGGAAAATGGCATTTTGCATAAGATATAAGCACTATAAATACTTAGTTATACTATTCGGATTAACTAATGCACCTATATCTTTCTAGGAAATAATTAATTAGGTACTTAGAGAGCATCTAGATATTTATATTATTGCCTACCTTAATAATATTCTTATTTACTCCTTAGATTTGGCAACTTATAGATAATATATATAAAAAGTGCTGCAAACTCTCTAAGATGCTAAACTCCTTATTAAACTAAGAAAGAGCTACTTCTATATTTAGAAAGTTGATTACCTTAGATATATAATTGAATCCAGATATATATATATGCAAAAGGATAAGATAGAAGCAATTAGGAATTAGCTAATACTTAAGAGCATTATAGATATTAGAGTATTCCTTAGATATACTAACTTCTATTAATAATTTATTTAATAATACTTAAAGATTATGCAATCTATAATAGAGCTTATAAAAAAAGATAAATCTTTCTATTAGATAGGAAAAGAGCAGTAAGCCTTTGACGCTATTAAGGAATAAGTTATATAAGAACCCATTTTAAGAGAAGCTAACCCTAGCTAAGAATTTGAAATAGCAACTAATATATTAGACTATATACTTAGCAGAGAATTTATCTAATAAGATAATTAGAATAAACTATACCTTATTGCTAACTTCTTAAAGAAGCTAAATAGTCTAGAACTACAATATAGAATCCTAGATAAGGAACTTATAGCTATAGTATATGCATTCTAGGAATAGCAATACTACCTTATTAGAGCAAAATACCCGATTAAAGTACTTATCAATTATAAGAACCTTATATTATTTATAATAACTAAGGTTTTGAATAAATAATAAGTACAATAGGCAGAATTCCTTTTACAATTCGATATTAAAATTAGCTATATTTAAGAAAAAGAAAATACTAGAGCAAATGCTCTTAGTCGACGATCGGATTATATACTAGCATTAGGAATTAAGGAATAAATACTCTTCGATTAGAATAAGGAAAGGAACCTTATATAGAAATAAGAAATTAACTCGATACTTAGGATTGCATACTAGGGCAAGAAACTAAAAGAAATAACTCTATAGGAATAAAAAGAATATATTAGGGATATATATAGCGCACTAGCATATAGGCACTAAAGAGTTAGGGCTACCTACAAACGAATTAAGCAATATTAGAATCTATTAGGCTTTAGAATATAAATTAAGGAAATTATTTAGAAATGCGATAGTTATAAGAAAAATAAGGCAGAAAGATATAAGCCTTATAGACTGCTATAACTTTTACTAGTATCTATAACTATTTAGCAATTAATTAGCCTAGACTTTATTACTAAGCTATTTATCTTATAAGAATCCTTAACTAAGGTATAATATAATAGCATCCTAGTAGTAGTTTATAGACTAAGCAAGTATGCTTACTTTCTCCTTTATAAGGAAAGCAGTATAGCAGAAGAATTTGCATATATATTTCTTAGGGCAATTATTGCTAATTATAGCATACTAGAAGAGATTATCTTAGATAGAGATAGAAAATTTATATTATACTTCTAAATATTACTTATAAAGCAATTTAGAGTATACTATAAAATATTAATAGCTTATTATCTATAAATAGATAGGCAAATGGAATAAATAAACTAAATTATTAAATAATACCTTAGGCACTATATTAATTAGGAATAGAATAACTAGGTTAAATTGTTACTATTGGCGCAATTCGCATATAATAGCGCAAATATAAGCATAATAAAGACCTTACTATTCTACGCACTCTATAGATATAACCCGATAGTATACTATAAAGTATTGCTAGGGGCAAATGCGGAAGTAGCGGAAAAATAAATATAGCGCATTAAGAAGATTTAAGAAGATATTTAATAAGAACTCTAGTTTATATAAGAATAAATAACCAAATATGCTAACTTTAAGAGGATTAAGGGACTAATCCTATAAAAGGGAGATAAAGTCTATTTAAAATAAAAAAATATAAGGACTATCTAACTAAATAATAAACTTAATTATAAAAAAATCAGACCCTTTAAAATCTTAAGAAAAATCTCTCTAGTTAATTATAAGCTTGCATTGCTAGCAAGAATAAGAATATACCTAATATTCTATATTTTACTCCTAGAACTAGCAATATAAGAAATACCTATAGATAATAATATTAAAGCTAAGAATAATAAGCTAGAATATAAAGTAGGAAGGATTCTAAGATATAGAGGTTCTTAGCATAATCTAGAATACTATATTAAGTAGAAAGGCTATCTAGCAAGCGAAAATATATAAGAATCTAAAGGAAATTTAGCTTATGCATAATAAGCACTTTAAGACTACTAGATAAACTAGTTATAAAGATAAGCAATTAGGATTTAGACTAAATAAATAAACTACTAGTATGCTAGAAATTAGACTAGTTAGGCAGAAATATAACTAGGAATATAATTTATTAATTTATACCCTATTAGTTAGCAGGAAAATGCTACTAGCTAAAGGAAAATACTAGATAGAATACTATACTAGTTAAGAGATATAAATAGTTAGAGATATACTAGTTAATTCGAAGCTTAAGATAGCAATTAATAGGATTAAGATTTAGGGGGCCTCTTTAGCAGACCTCTTTACTTTAGAACGAGAACTAGAGGCTGCAGTAGGCAGCCCTTTAGCTAGGAAACCCGACTAGTCTACTATAGCATTCCCTATATTTATAGAATTCTAATTAAATCCCTTAAAGTTAGAAACTTTAGCAGAAGCGGCAGATTCTTTGAAAATTATCTTTTAGATTATCTTGGAAGCGCGACGATGCTTCTCCTTAGCTTCTATATATTCTAATGCCTTTATGCTATTAAGACTATAACGAACTGCGCGCATTATCTTCTTAAACTATATATGCTTTTATTTCTATAGATGCTTAACCTCTATAGCGGTATTGCGAAGCCGGCCCTTAGCACCCTCTAACTGCTCCTTTAGATATTAATATTGAACTCTGATTTATTGAATCTCTAAGGCGCTAAGACCCTAGATATTATATTAAGAATATTCGAGGCGAATATATTCTAAGCAGCAGGAAGAATTATTAGGAGAGACTTAATAAGATAAAATGCTATAACTCTTGCAAAAAGAATAAGAAGGCATAATAATAGCATTTTGAAGAATAATTGAAAGAAAGGAATTCTTTTATTTTATTTTCTTAGCATAAGAACTTGAAAATTAAGATTTATTAACTCTATTTAATATAATAAATTAAGAAAGCATAATTTAGCAATAGAATAATATGCAAGAAACTTATAGAAGATTATTTAGAATAATAATCGATAGGAGGGAGATAATATTATAACCTGCAACTATTATAATATAAGATACTAAAGCTATCCGGAATAGAACCCTTAATATAGGAGAAATTTAATACTTACTTATAGAGCTATACTAGGATTATATAATCCAAAGTTAGGGTTAGAATAAGAACTAACTAGGATAGATAGCTTTAGATATATATTATTTAGAGATATCTAGATAGTTTAGATATATTGCTATCTAAGTTAGCTATATTCGAAGACTAGATATATAAGGATATATTTATTACTATTAGATAGATTTAGTATATAGCTCTTTAGTTATTAATCTAAGTACTACCTCTGATACGAGTAGTAGCTTTACTGCTAGTGATATACTGCAGAAGACTTTGAAGATTGTTT